>JAUAMA010000006.1:15295000-16655106 GCA_030819835.1 Acmispon strigosus
TTTAATGCGGAGACAATGATTTGTTCGTTTTGTTCTTGTTAATATGTGATACAAATTCTGCAAGTTTATAGAATGGTTGAAATAATATAAAAGATATTATCTCCACAGGGATAGGTGGTTTTTGACTTGAATTCCAGTTGTTTAAAGTAGAAAATAAAAAGATATGTGTTGAGGTTTTGATTTGTAAGATAGCAGCAAAAAGAAAAACAAGAAATAAGATATTCTGAAATGATGATAAAAGCTGCACTTGGGTTTGGGTTTCACTTTACTAGACAAGTTTCTTACAATCAGAAGTTCATATGAAATAGGAATATGTTCTAAGGTGCTTTAGCCTAAACCTTTACTTGTTAATACCTTAAGCAAGTAAACCATTCGTTCTCGGTTTGCTAAACCTAATACCTTAGCGTGTAGTCAATTCAATTGAAAAAATATGTTCTTAATTCTGGCCAACACAAATGATTCCCACCCTTATACTTGAGCAGCAGATAAATCATTCAATCTATTCTCAGTTCCCTTAGTTCCTACCAACTACTGTTGTGCAAGAAGTAAGCATAATAACTTGTGTGCACCAAACATGAATAAACAAAGCGAGAAGATACAAAAAAACATAAACTTCATTCATAGAAACAAAGGAAAACTTAAAACATGTCTAGGTGAAGATTCACCACCAAAACCCAAATGTTAAAACAAAACTAGCCAAGTATGACTAGTATAAACATAATTCAAAAATAGAAACCTGGATTAAGAGCTCACAAATGGCTTCTCACACTCCAGGAAACTTCTCAAACCAGTTCAAAAGAGATCCCTGAAATTAAAATTTTCACTCTAAAATGGAATGGATATTTTGATCGCAAACCATCTTTTCCATGCAGTATGGTCAAAGCCAATTTCTTTTCTAACATGAAAAGCATGTAAAAGTGTGTTAGAGAAACAGACTGCAAATTGTATAACAATAGTAAGAGAAAAAACCAAAGAGTTTCTAAATAGCATGTGCCCCAACTAATATTTGATAAATCCTACTTTCAAACATAATTAAATTGTATGGTTTTCCCTACACCCCAATTTTATCAAGATCACCACTAAAATGTACACCAGTGTTGCAATAAAATGGTGTTATTTGATCTCTTATCATATACAAAAGTATGTATATTGACTATTGAGGAAAGTGTATAAAGTTTTTTAGGATAATTTGTGGTTTTCAAGAAGCTGATTTTAAATGTCAACATATAGGTATTTTATAAGATATTAACTTTAAAACTGAATTATCAAATGTAACAGTAAAACATAAGTGTTAGTCCAAACAATTTTTCTTGTACAAGCTTCTACTAAAATTTCCTTTGATTTTTATAAGAAAGCAAGACATCAAAATTTTTCTCTAATCATCAGTCAATTCAATCCACCACTAAACCTCATCCATCTTTGAAATTTCAAGAGTCATTTATAAAAAAATAATAGTGTACTATGATAGGTTTAAGGTACCATTTTCATGAATCATGCATTATGCGAATAGATTTTCATATTTCAGAATGCAAATGAATGTGGACAAAAATATAAAAAGGGTTGGAGAATATTGCATACAATTTTTTTCTTAGACAGCTACTGGTTGTCATCTTCAGTTGCTTCCTCATGTTCAACTGCCTCCTCAAATTTACTATGGTGTTGGTCATCTTTAGTTGCTTCCTCATGTTCAACTCCCTCCTCGAAGTTACTGTGGGGTGATTGTACTCTAGGGAATAATAGCAAACTCTCTCTATACATATCAAAATATTGTAGAACATTTTTGTACTCCTGCCCATATTCGCGTTGCTCAAGCAGCCTTCCCTTGCTATTAAACTTAACCAACCTCCCATTTCCATTCGATCCAAGAACTCCACCATCTTCAGTGAAGAATAATGGGAAAAAGCACTTGCAAGGAATTTCACTAACCGAAAAAACAATAGTCTTGCTCCAAGAGGACTGCACTTTATATTCTTTCATGACCCATATCTCAGCTATTTCACGCCTACCACCCGAGTAACATAGACTAAGGCATCCTCCCAGTACCGTCAAGTTATACACTTCACCTGTCAACTCCACTGCTAAATCAACTGACAGAGGAATCTCTAATAAACTCCTTTCTACCAAATCAAAGGCAATCACTACATGAAGATTTGTGGCATTGGAGGTAACCAACCAATGAAGAGCCTCATTCAAGAGCAATCCTTTACTAAAATCATCTTTAGGATCGTTATATGTAAAATTAGAACCCAGTGTGTCATACCATGAATCAGTTATCAAAGATAAAACATAAATTTCAGTTTCACTGACAGATAAGTCTACAAAAACTACCAAATAGTCATCAGTTGATCTGTCATAACCAAAACCATATAGGAATGTATACATCAAGTGATCACTTTCTAGATCTAGAATTGGTTGATGGACACAGGTTGATGGATTCCACACAATGACATCATGAGTTTTTTCATAGACCAAAAGCATAAACCCCCTGCAAGAACCTAAGAAATGAAGAGGGTTATCATTACAAGACATAGATGCAGGCGGAAGATTGAGGGTTACTGTAGCAGAACGATCATGAAGTGATGATTCTAGATCAATGGATTTAACTTGATCCTCATTGGGAAATCTAAGAAGAAGACGATGTGTGCATGCACTATTAAGGTCAAAATGGGATTCAGCAAATTTAGGATTTGAAATAAGAAATCTCCATGACTTACACACACATTTAAAGCGTAGAAGAGATCTCACCGGTAGCCTCAACAAAATTTCAACAATCAACTCATGAGGCAGAGTGATCAGGTCCATCTTGCGCTCATTATTCATTGAGCTTCCTTCTTGGATGTATAACTTTTAAAGAGAGAATAGAGAAGAGAATATAAGGGATTTGATTTGTTAATTATCAGTGGAGTGAATAAGGTTTAAGGGTAAACTTAAAAATCCATTTTTTTGGAGAATTTGAGATTTGATATATCTCTTTTCTTAATCTACTCTATATATATATTCATCCTAGAGAGCGATACACGCAAAATCTCTAATCGCGTGTGTATCACGCTCCCTCTTCCTAGTTTTTATTTTCATTTAACTGTCATTCACAAAATTACTATTCATCACTCATCTATCATCTGTCTCCAATTTCTAATTTTCCTCCTAGATCTCGGAGAAATTTTAGGTGATAACCGACAAGCTTCACGTCACTTTCTCCATCCCTTATCTTGATTTCTTCCTTTTTCACCGATTCTTGACTCATAATCAAATACTCAATCAAAACGCTCAAATGCTCCCTCACAATACTCACTTTCATTCACGATTGCTGATCTCGGGGATTGAAAAAGACAAATTGTTCTCAATCCTAATTTGGAATTTAATGCTTTTTTAGGTTTCTTATGTCATATGATACACTAGTATCTGAGCTGTGCTATGCACGGAATTCTTTTACCTAAAAGATTAACAACATAATATTATTAAATGACTATCCTTTATTGTATAATTTTTAACTATTTTCTCTTGCTCAAAATAAATGTCCACATACAAAAAAATTTCGTGTAACTTCATTGTATGCTTTTATATCCCTGTACGATATATTTTTCATTATCAAATTTTCATACATTTATACACATATTTAATCCTAAAATAATTTAAAAATTATGAATAAAGTAATTTCAACTATATTAAAAATTATATTTTGATTAATTTTAACATGAAAGCATTTTCATGTAAAAAAATTTCCCCGTCGGAGCTTTTTACCGTGTAATTAAACATAAAAAATGCTATATATATTAATATTTTAATATGTATATATATATATTACTCTTAAAAATATTTAAAAAATTATGATAAAATCTTGAAATTATGTTAATTTTTTTTATTAGTTATAACATTATTGTATTTTCATGTTAATAGTTTCCACCTGTGGAGTTTTCTACCTTGTAATTTAAACATAAATAAATATAAACCATGTATGTATTAATATTTTTTAATACCCGTACAACATATTTTTCACTATCACACTTTTATATATATATATATATATATATATATATATATATATTACTGCTACAATTATTATAAAAATTATGGAAAAAGTGTTGAACTTATAATTATTAATTTTATTGTGAACTCTTATCTGCTTCTTTGATCAACTTTCATGCTCTGATTTCTTGATGAATTTCACTCCCTTAATTTGTGTGTACTTAACCTAGCTGTGCTTTTGTTTATAATGTATCATTGTCCTTTGTTGTTTCTAGCCGAGGTGTTTTCTTCTGAGCTTGAGGATAAGCTTTTTTGAGTGTTTACGCTTGAGGACAAGTTGTCGTTGGGTATAGTGGTGTGATGACCTGGGGTATAACTGTCTTTTCCTTTCCTTTTTATCTGTTTTTGTGCTTTTTCTTCTTGAGTCTCAATAAGATTTTAATATTTTGTTAGGTTTTTCTTTTATTTAAGCATAAGCATGGTAGGTTAGTATCTATTTCATTTTTGAGTCTTTTCTTAGGTTTATTTTATTTATTTTTATTCTTTTATATTCTGGTCATTATTTGGTGGTTATTGGAGCAATGATGGAAGGATTGATAAAGAGGAAGGGAATAATGGCTGAGTGGTTTGTGCTTAATGAAGAAATGAAGAAACAAAAGCATTTTGCAAATGTTGGAATGATGAAGAATGAAGGGTTTTCAGCTGTTGTAAAACCATATTGAAGCCACATTATGGTAATAAAGAAGGGAATCAAAAGAGAAGAGTAAGAGCAAGAAAATGAGGAGTCCGGTGACCTCCCAACGCCTGAGCGTTGAGGAGGCTCTCTGTCAAGCCTCAAATTGGTTTAATTCCAACGTCTGAGCTTTGAGGAGCCAACGCTCTGCGTGGAAGACTCAAATTGGTTTAATTCCAATGTCTGAGCGTTGGAAAGCCAACGCTCATGCGTTGGCTCTCTGCCAAGCCTCGTGTAAATTAATTTAATTCCAATGCCCAGGTGTAGGAAGCCAACGCCTAGGCGTTGGAACATTGACAGTTTTGGCTATAAATACAGAATTCGCTCTTCTTTGTAATTATCCAGTTTTTATCCAATCATCCAATAATCTAATTTAGAATAAAAATAAATAAAATAAACCTAAGAAAAGACTCAAAAATGAAATAGATACTAACCTACCATGCTTATGCTTAAATAAAAGAAAAACCTAACAAAATATTAAAATCTTATTGAGACTCAAGAAGAAAAAGCACAAAAACAGATAAAAAGGAAAGGAAAAGACAGTTATACCCCAGGTCATCACACCACTATACCCAACGATAACTTGTCCTCAAGCGTAAACACTCAAAAAAGCTTATCCTCAAGCTCAGAAGAAATCACCTCGGCTAGAAACAACAAAGCACAATGATACATTATAAAGAAAAGCACAGCTAGGTTAAGTACACACAAATTAAGGGAGTGAAATTCATCAAGAAATCAGAGCATGAAAGTTGATCAAAGAAGCAGATAAGAGTTCACAATAAAGTTCACCAAACAAAACTCATGATCATACAAGTGCAGTGCATCAAACTTGGCTATCTTTCAAATCAAAACTCAACAAAACAGAAATGCAATTTGGAGAGACTTTTCAAGGTTGAAACTTGGCCAAGGTGAAATTGATAGGTAGGAAAATGAAGAACTTGACAACTCAAGGGGCTCAGACTCAAGTTATGTGATCTTTCTTTAACAGCACACAAGAGCTATAAAACATTAAGACACATAGGCTCTCTTTTTTTTTTTTTTTTAAACACAACACTGAAATGGCTGGGAAGTATGAAAAGAACTTAAGACTACCCTCATACTCTTACTCACCCCACTGTTGTTGAAATGATTTGTACGTATTAAAAACCATTCACCAAAAGAATTTATAAAATTGTCACTTAACCACTATCAAAATCCCTTTCAAGATTTGAATGTAGTATAGCAACGGGTTTTTATCAAACCATAGAGAATTGCGATACATATTCGGTACTTTAATGTAATTAACTAAACAATGGATAAAATGAATTGATTGTTTTGGAGTGAATTTAAACAGAACTAAACCAAATATCAGATTGGAGTTTAAGCAGTTACGCAAGCTGTTGGGATTAGTTTTCACCGATTAATCTTGACATACTCACCAAATTCTCATACAAATCCTCTTCTATGTTGGTTTCATCACATCAGTTCTTATCTTATTACCCAGTCCCTCAGGGTAAAATATTATCAACTCAACTACATTAATCCTCAATCCCTTGATCGATTAATAAAGTAAGAAGCATTAGACATGGATGTTTGTTTGGACTAATGATCTAACCCCATTCCTAGGCCTTAGATACAATAGATGATATTATCTATTTCAAATTCAAGTAGCTAGTTCCCACTACACTATCAAATCCTTAATCATGTTCTAGGTAATTAAGATAAAACAAGCATTAAACATAAGATAAACCATTGAAACCATTCACAAAAACATTGATTTATATATGAAATATCAGTTATAAATATACCAAAGGATCAAAAGGCTACAACTAATTCAAACAATAGAGGTTTAGCTATCCATTTCCATGGATGCTACAAGCTTACAAGAAGAAATATTGGATTCTGGAGGCTTGGTGACGACGGCGATGCGTTCCCACATTACGACGGCGTACTGATGCACATAACTTCCTTTCTCTCTCTCGGCTTACTTCCTCTTCACTAGAATCCTTCACTAGCTCGTGCTCTGCCTCTGTTTTAGAAGTAATTCTTATATAAATCCAACTCTATTATTCTGCTCAAAATCCCACTCCTTGTGTTCTGAATGAAGGTCTCTTTTTATAGGTAAAAACAGAGCAGGTTTAAGGTGTTGTTCATGGCGGAAAACTTCATTGGTAAGTTTTCTTCAGCCGCCTTTGCCAACTTGCTTAACAGTGGTTGCTTAGTCAAATCTCCTTTGTTGACTGCTGAATCAGCTGCTCTATTTTTCTTCATCGTTAAGTTTCCTACACCGCCTCTTGTCAAATGATCCTTGTCTACCTTTGAGACAACGCATTTGCGTTGAGTTCCAACGCATGAGCGTTGGGATTCTGCTAGATTCTTGTTTCGTGGAGTCAGATGAGACCTCAGACAATCTTCCATGAGGCCAGACGATCATGGAGTTGGAAGATCTATGAAGCCAGACGATCACCACGAACTCAGACGAGGGTCTATTTTTTCACCTAAAACTTGGATTCTTTGTGAATTTCTTCTTTTCATCAAAATTCCAAGTTAAATACATAGAAAACTAATATTTACACTATCCATATGCTGTAATTAAGTATTTACTAAATTAACTATTTTGAGGGTTCAAATGTTCAATAATTCAAGCATATAAATCGAATAAGTGTCTAAAATGATATCCAGATATACGTAAATTTGACACTTATCAACTCCCCCAACTTATCACTTTGTTTGCCCTCAAACAAAAGGTGAAGATCCAAAGGTAAATGAACACATGGTTATTCATGAGTATAGATAATGAAAAACCAGTTTCAAAAACGACTCAAAATCCTGCATGATTGCAAATTACATTCAAATCTAGAATTTGTTCATTGCACAAACAGCATGTTCTTAACAGGAATGGCATACAAATTCATCATGATATCATAAGCAATACACAATTCACTATTCTTTTTTGTTAAAAGGAAATTTCCAATCTAGAAGCAAATTTGCAGTTTAAGCTTTTAACAAGGGTTAGTGTTTCACTCAATCAACCATTGAATCATAAAACTCGACTTTGTTACCTGTCTCTACATCGTTATTCTTGCATGGTTAATCAAGGATCACTAAGGACTTTTAAGGGTTGTAATGGGGCTTGGCTTCAATGAATTATGGTTTTTCCAGATAAACAAAGAAGCTAAACAAGCTAAGAGAGAAATCATATAATTTCAAGAAATTCATTTCTCTTAACTTTCCCAATTCCCTATTCAATTCATTTTCCTTTTTCTTTTCTTTAAAACCATCAATCTCTTTTTCTTCTTCTTACTTTTTTTTCTCGTCCTTTCTTCTTTGCTTTTTTTTTTCTATAAGCAAAAACACCAAAGGGACATGTAAAGGATGTTTTCTCTTTATCTTTTGGATTGACTGAGATTTGATTATAGCCTGAATACCATCTAGAAAGCAATAAAATGCATGCCCAGACAGTCTCTCCAGCATATGATCCATAAATGGCAGTGGGAAATGATCCTTCCTTGTGGCCTTGTTCAATTTCCTGTAGTCTATGCACATCCTCCAACATGTGACTATTCTGGTTGGAATAAGTTCATTTTTCTCGTTGGTAATTACTGTCATGCCTCCTTTCTTAGGAACTACCTGCACATGACTCACCCATGAAATGTCAGAAATAGGATAAATCATACCTGCACCAAGAAGTTTCACAACTTCTTTTCTGACAACTTCCTTCAGGATTGGGTTTAATCTCCTTTGTGGTTGAGCTATAGGCTTGAATTCATCCTCCATCATGATTTTATGCATACAGTAGGAAGGACTAATGCCTTTAAGATCTGACAAGGTCCAGCCTATAGCTTCTTGATTATTTTTCAGAACATCAACCAACTTCTTCTCCTGCTGTGGTGACAAGGAATTCCTTATGATTACTAGTTTACCTGTCTCACCCTGCAAAAATACATGTCTCAAATGAGGGGGTAAAGTTTTCAGTTCCAGCTTCTAATCTTGCTTTTCTTTGTCATCTTCATTGATATTTTTCATTTTTGTGTGTTGAGGAGGTATTTCCTTTAGATGATCTAGTTCCTTTTGACAGCTTTCAATCTCTCCTTCTTCTGACTCATTGAATTGTGAGTTGCAGCACATGTTGTTGAGGGCCATCTCTAAGGGATCAAACACCTGTTGTTGTGCGCAGCCTCTCTGCATATTTCATCAATGGTGTCTGCTTTAAAGTCCTGGCCTTTGTACTTGGGGTGCTTCATAGCCTCCGGCAGGTTGAATTGCATCTCCTCATCCTAGAGTTTCACCTTTAGCTCTTCATTTTCTATTCCCAAGGCCAATTTGGCTGTTCTCATAAAGGATTTTCCCAAGATGATTGGGTGTTCTTCATTTCGTGCAACATTTATGACAATAAAAATGTATTTAAATATAAATCGCTTCACTATCAATTGACTTTTACCATAACCATTTTACCAAAATTAATTCTTAGCATATTTTGACCAACTTTGCTTTCATCGATATCAACCCTACTCCATCCGTCCCAAATTATAGGGTCATTTTCAGACAATCACGTCTATTAAGAAAACATGTAATAAGCTAATTAATATGTTGGTTTTGTTACTTTTTATACAAATCTTCCAAATATCCTATTTAAAAAAAATCTGGAAATTGTTAATGTAAGTATTGGATATACCAAAAGTTAGTTCGAAATATGAAAGAAGTAATTAGTAGAGGTAGTAATTAAAGTTTTAGAATTTAAAATAGGGTTAAATATGTTTTTGGTCCCTGTACTTTGAGCAAGATTTGGTTTTAGTCCCTCGCCGGCGTAAAGGTTGATTTTAGGCCTCAGACTTTCTTTTTTGTTTGGTTTTCGTCCCTGCCGGAGTCTGTCGTTGACCGCCGTGCCTACGTGTCACGGCGGTGCTTACGTGGCATAGGCCATGTCAATTAATGAATACAGCTGGAGTTTTTTTTTTTTACATATTTATTAAATAAAAAATGAAAAAAAAGAAGGGGAAATCTGAAGGTTCTTCGTCTTCGTCTTCCTCTTCCTCTTCCTCCCCAAACTGTTAGAACATATAGCAACCTGAGAGGGGGGGGGTGAATCAGTGTTGCCCCAATTTTCGCCTTATTGAAATTGTTACTTTCAAGTTTATGATGATCACGAAATGATCGTTATGATTGCAGCGGATATGAACGATACTTGAAAGTAAATGTGAAGGATAAAGAGAATCACACACAAGATTTTATCCTGGTTCACCTTCAATCCACCGAAGGCTACGTCCAGTCCCTCAAGAAAACCCTTGAGGATTTTTCCACTATTGATAAAAATCTCTTACAAGTTCCTAACCCAAGGACCCCAAGAATTTCTACCAATATCCTGTGAAAGCAAACCACTTTCAACAGCCCCTGAAAGCAAACCGCTTTCAGTTCCTGAAGGCAAACCACCCTCAGACCTTGAAGACAAACTTGTCTTCAATCGAAACCCTGAAAGTAAACCACTTTCAGTGACAACAACCTTTCACCGAATACCACGGTGAAAAACTCAATCTTACAGAAAGAGATGAAGAGGATATTACAATTGGCTGTATCAATCCTTTAACACACAATTGGATTGATCATGAGAAATTATGCTTTAAGGCTTTTAGGCATAATACAATTCAATCCACCGAAGGCTACGTCCAGTCCCTCAAGAAAACCCTTGAGGATTTTTCCACTATTGATAAAAATCTCTTACAAGTTCCTAACCCAAGGACCCCAAGAATTTCTACCAATATCCTGTGAAAGCAAACCACTTTCAACAGCCCCTGAAAGCAAACCGCTTTCAGTTCCTGAAGGCAAACCACCCTCAGACCTTGAAGACAAACTTGTCTTCAATCGAAACCCTGAAAGTAAACCACTTTCAGTGACAACAACCTTTCACCGAATACCACGGTGAAAAACTCAATCTTACAGAAAGAGATGAAGAGGATATTACAATTGGCTGTATCAATCCTTTAACACACAATTGGATTGATCATGAGAAATTATGCTTTAAGGCTTTTAGGCATAATACAATTCTGAGTTCTTCAAGATATGAACAACTAAAGTGTTCTTATTAACATGAAGATCATGAACTCAGAATTTAGGCTCCAAAAGATTTAAGTTCTAAAAGATGAACTAATTTTGACAAAGTTTTGGCCTAATGTTGTTTTCTCATGTGTAATGTGTTGTCTCTTGTTGTGTTCTTGTGTGTTATGTGTGTGTTATGTTTTCTGGACTCAAATGGTCTTTATATAGGCAAGGGAAACGTCCTTGAACATCACAACCCTTTTCAAAAGGTTTGGGACACAATGGTTCATGAAAAGATGCACTTTTTCGTTCTGGTAATCGATTACCATACTTAGTGTAATCGATTACACAAGTGACCGTTTCAGTTTGAATTTGAATTTCAAACATGTAATCGATTACAAGACATAAGTAATCGATTACTTGCCTAGGTGTAATCGATTACCATAATGGCATAATCGATTACACAGAAGCCCATTTTCCAGAAACTTGATCTTTGAGACTGGCTTAAGGTTTTCTACTTCTTTTAAGTTATGAAAACACTTAGCTTGATTAGATTAGGTGTTTTAAGAGCCTTTATACTTTAATAAACCTTTGGAAGCATAACTCACCTAATACTAAGACTTCTAGACTATTGATGGACTTGTAGTGCTTGATTATTTGAAGTCTTCTTTTCTTCTTTTTGTTGATGAGTTTGTCGTCATCAAAACCACAGCCAGGGTCAGGAACACTGACCGTAGAGTTGAGACCCACCCCAAAAACCCTGAAACAAGTACAATATAGTCTCAACCCAATGATGATAAAAATCAATACATAGTTGATCGTGCAGGCAGTCCTCCCACTAGAATTAAGCCCGACTAACTACACAATCTAATTATATTTTCCTCATACACTTTTGTTGATTTATTAACCGGTATTTGGTTCAATTATTACATATTTGATTTTCGTTAAAGAAGGAAATATTCGCTGCAATAATTAGTCTCATCATGAAGTAGATGTTCGTGCTTCAAATAACCATTCATTGTACTCTGCCACATACAACCAATCCGTAATTTCCAAAATATTTCTGCCAAGGACTACACAAGCTCTACGTGTCTGAACAATATGAATTCACTATTTGAAGCCACACTTATTGTTTGTTACTCTACATTTTTCTTCCACTTCAGTATTATTCATCTCAATTCATTTGCATCAACTGCGCCATTACAATTCATAACATAACATAACATAACATATATAATAAATTCTGCTCTATTCAGGACCACATAATACAATATCTGCAAACAAACCTCACCCAAAGTTTGTTATGTCACATCACTTGGTCTCACTCCCAAAGGAATCACTAAACATAATTGAGGACATCTTTGAGAACAAAAACCAGAAGCAACGAGAGCAGGTACATGAGGTATGCAGCAAAAGATGTCCAAAGATGAAAAGTGTGGCAAAAACTAGCAGCGAGACCCGTCACAGCACAAACAATCGCCACAACAAGTACATCAGCTGAGAATTCCCAAGTGATATCTCGCATGTATATGAGAATAGAGATCACCACAAACCCAAGAATGTTGTTCATGAACACCGCTCCATAAATCTGCATTAACCCCATCTCACAATATAAGTATCTCTTCCAAATGCTTACCAAAAATAAATTTCTCTTACAAATATAATTTTCAACTATTTACATCAGAATAAAGATCGCTAGACATCTAAAGGGTGTAGACCACTAGAAAGATAGGAAGAGGGGAGAGATAAGTGGTAAGTGTGATATATGATGTGATGTAATTGGAAGAAAGAGATAGAAAAAAAAAAGGTGTTCAGAGGTGTCTGTACTGTTTAGGTGTACACGAATCATTGCCAATTTATCTGATCTTCTATGATTGAATGTTTTGGACTTCATTCATTTTTGCCCCCATTATTTTAATAAAAAATTGAATTAAAAGTGAACTTATCTATTATGCACGCTTAAGTCTAATGAACTTTTGAGTGGGAGAATTTATTAAAAATATTGACATTAACAAATTTTCCAGAAAGCTAACATAATTTTATATTAAGGGACACATGAATGATTTTATATTATATTTCTAACCCGTTTCTTGTAAAGAGCTCACTTGAGTTTGAACTCACAATGCACAGACTCACCTACATTGTACTGAAATTCAACTTTTTTTATTAGCATCATGGGTGGCAAAGATCAAACTCTAAAACACTTAGTTACATATGCTCTAATATCATGTCATGAACCTAAAACGTGTAAGCTTGAATAAGCAACACATGAATTGCTTTATGTTCATGTATCTTCACCCAAAGGTTTAACATTTTGGGAAGTATGTTGATAACAGGATTTTGCATGATATTAGATTGATATTAGATGTGAAACTACCAAAGAAGTGAAGTTACCACACGAGCATGACTAACCTCATACATTGTCTGAGAAGTGTTACTTCTTTTCTTGTGGCCAGCTTCTTTGATTGCTGAGGTTGCTTCTCTGAAATTTGTGGCCAGTGGGACTATAATAAATGAGATGAAAAATGATGAAAGTCCCACAGCTTCAGAGAATTTTTGGACACTTGCTATTAGAGGCTCTGCAAGAAGAGCCAGCATAGTAATTCCCAACACCACATATCCTATAGCTGTCAACCATGCAGTGATCCCTTTATTGTGATTCTCTTCCATTACCCTTTCAACATCTTCCCAAGTCTAATACACAATCATTTCATTAAGAAATGTGTAAATTTATGTTATTCATCATGTGTTTGATTGCCTATTTAAGAAGAAGAAAAAATGAAAATGGCAAGTTTTTTTGAGTAAAGGAAATACTTGATGAGTTCCATGATGAGCTGAAGATGTTGAGTTAGCAGTTTTGTTGGAATTTGAGTTGATCCATTTTGAAAGACCTTCAACAAATTCGTTCTCACTGATTTCATCGTCCTTGTTGAGATCAAGATCTTGAAGTAGTTTTGTAGCTGCCTCCTCTGTATCTACACCTTTACCAAAGTGGATTTCCTTCACTATTTTATCTAACTCTGATCTCGAAACATGGTTATCACCATTTGTGTCAACTTGTTCAAACAACCTGTTGCATCACAGTGGCCAAGATAGCAGTTAAAAATAGTCAAGAATTTTGTTGTGTCAGTAAGAGTATATCTATAAGACAACAAAATCTCATCAGGGTCAATTAGAGTCCCTAAACTAATTTGAAAAACTTGTTGAAATACGATCAAAAATTCAAAATAGACTACAGATAACTATAAGAGCTTATCCATAACTACTCCGAGTAGCTTATGAAAATATGTTCAAAACAACATATAAGTAATTACAAGTTGTTTATCATTTCAAAAAAAAAATTGTTTACATAAGTTTTTTTAAATACTTGCATAAGCGTTTACGCAATAAGATAAGCTCAATTATGCTATTCCAAACTGGGCCTATAGGTAGGTGTAGGCACTTAATCACTAGCTAATCTGAACAACTTAGGAAATTAGCTAAAACAACTTATAATTGGGTTATAAGGTATTAATATAAGCTCTGTGAAACACTGTGTTATGCTATAAAATAACGTAAAATAATTTCTTGCAAATGGAGATTTAATATATATATGATCATGAAATTTGTCATGAGAAAGAAGATGAATATGCAGACCTTCTGATAGCAGTTGTATCAGGTGTGCCTTCATCTGTGAGCAACCTACCAACCACATCATTCTGAGCATGCTTTAAGACTTCAGAAATGAGATGTCCCTTCAACTCACGTTCTTTTCTCACATGTTCAATCCATGGCTTGATAAAAGTCTGCTCAGAACACATCAAGGACCAAAGGAAAAGAAGAAATTCAATTGTCATTAATCTCAAGAGGACTAAAACTTTGTATTTTCTTAAATAGGAGTAGATTGTATAAGGAAATTGCAAATAATATGACATGGTACATTGATTACATACCTGATACATTTTGTTCATAGATTCTTTGGGGAGGTACTGTCTATCCAGAGCATGCTTTGATTGGTTAATGTATTCAGTTAAGCCAGTGACGAATTCTTCCTTGGTTATAATTTGGTCATTATTTCGGTCAAAAACTTTCAACATGTCTGCAATTTTTTCATCTTTGATATCTGTGTCAGTGAAGTTGTTCCCAAGCAGTAACTCTTTTACTTCAGAAGTTAATAAATCCTTGTTCCCACGTTGACTGATTTCATGATATAGCCTGCGACATGAGTATTATGCTTATGTTACTTATGTACACCATCAAATACTTTGAAAAAAATAACGATGACCACTAGAGAGAGATAGGAAGAGAGGAGAGATGAGTGATAAGTGTGATATATGATGTGATGTAATTAGAAGAAAGAGATAGAGAGAAAAAAGAGGTGTCTGTACTGTTTAGGTGTACACCAATCATTACCCTTTGAAAAATAGTGTGATGAAATCTCACTTACCCACTTATGGCAGTAATATTGGGAGTTCCATCCTCGGTTAGGATCTTTTGCAGAGTCTGCTTTTCAACTCGTTGGAAAATTCTTAATATCAAATCATCATGTTTTATGTATTCTAGCCTTGTTTTCTCTATCTGAGGTTTAAATATCTGCAGATTCATTAGCTAAATGTAAGAAGCCAGTTTAGTATTGAAAAGAAAACAATTATCAGTTAAGAGAACAACAAAAGTCTGTAAGTGATTGTCGGATTTCACAGCTGAATTTCACAGTATTAAATCACTTTTTCTCATAAATGTATTGAAAAATAAATTATTTTACTTTCAACTCACTTTTACGACAATCAATTCAGACAGTGGCAATCCAAACACAGACAGTTAGACAAAGTGATTTTAAGGATCAACTAAAGCAAATTGATAGTGTTGGATGAAAAACCTGATATATGAAGTATGAAATGAGAAAAGCCACAGAAACAATAAGAGAAACCATCAAGGTCACATCACGTGATGCAGAAGAGAAGTGAAGCAATTTGGGAATCTGCATTAGGATGAGTGGTATAACAGAGAAAACCATGATTATTGCCATCTTTCTAGTCTCCACATCCATAGTGATGCCATAACCTATAAACCCATCAAAAAGCTCCACATCAAGGCTAATGAAGAATTTGAAACTTCAAGCTACAAGTGTCATCAACAAAGTTTGTTTACAACGAGGGAACTATCCTTTGTTTGTTTTAAACATATGCTCTTTTTTACTAGGAAAAGTTTAAGGGACTCAAGTTCAGAGAAAGAATCAACAAACCAGTCAAAGATTCTTTTATTCTTCCAATTGATGAAGTTGAGTTAACAGAATTAAGGTCATCTTTCAACTTTTGCCTGCCAATGATAACACAGGTCCCCCCCACTACTGTAAGAAGCAAGATGGAAGATCCAGCCAATAAACCAACACCAGTGGAAGCATACTCTTGTGCACTCTCCTTATCGCTGGAAAGTCCAGTAACTGATAAAAGAAGACAAACCAAAGTTACAAGGTGAGTTTGTTTAGATCAGCGTTAGCAGAATTGATCATTGACAGACTTGAATCTGCTAAAATTTCATACGGTAAACCTGAGTTAAAATGATGTGGTTGTATTTGGATATGTTTATGAAAAAAAATGGTTTTGGTAGGATAAGTTATGAAATTCAATCGGAAAATCTCATAGTTGATGATGTTTATTGCAGAAATAACTATTTGTTGTGCCATGTGAATCCAATTCTCAACCCATAGAATCAATTTTACTAGTACACTCGAACATCATTTCAACTGTTCAAAATCAATTTTAACCAAGTAGAATTGATTCTGATTTCCTAACATATGCTCTGTGTGCTATATAAAGTAATGAAGATAATCCAAATAGTATATCTCAACTAATTTTTTTGAAGGTGAATATATCCCAACTAACATAAACCAGATATAACAAAGTATCAAAGTCAAAGTCTATTGAGAGTTTAAAAATTTCTTTAGAAGTAAATGAAAGAAAAAAATGACTTGTTTTTTTGAAGTAGTAGCATACCAATAAGAATTAAGGATTCTGGAAGGGCACCAAGGATATCAAAGGCACTAGCACCAAAAACACCAGGACCAAGAATCTTGAAGATTTGTTCACCCCCAGCAGCCAAATAAGACTCTCCATGGAACAACAAGTACTCATAAACCAAAATCAGGAAGAGATGACCAAGAATGTTATTGGAACATGGCAAGAACCCATACATTTGCTTACAGTACTCCCCTGAAGAAGAAAATTCAAGGTCATCAACCCCTTGTTCTCTGAGTTGTAGATAAGAAGAGGCTTCACTCTGATTCTGAACATCATCCCCATCTGAAACACTGGTGTAAAGAAAACGACACTCAACTTGAACTGCTACTACAGAAAGAAAGAGTATTGTGAAGCATGCTAGTTTTCTAATGTTTCTCATTTTTTGTTTTTCTATGCTGAACTGAACAAGAGAATTTGGGGTATAGCAGAAATGACACAAGAGAATGAAATTCTTTCACTAAACTGTCATGGAGAAAAATTCAGTATCCACATACCACAATGCACCACAATCACGTGGGTTATATTTTAACTATAATTGAGCACCATAAATATTATTAAATAAGACAATGTGAGAGGTATCTATATCAAACTTACAACGACTGGATCGAAGATGTTTGGTGTCTTCGAAGAAGTCAAATGCTCACGTTCTTGTCACTGTGTGTCACGATTTCAGTAGAACAACTTAGGTCTTTTTTTACACACGAAAGCAACAAACTTTAACCATTAAATTTCTATAAGTGACACATAAATAATGATCTCAAGAAAACTCATATGTGACATTTAACATTTTAAAATTGAATAGTCAACGTTCATCATGTCATCTCTGATCTCTCATTATAAGATAGTATTCTCATTTGATCTGCTAGCTCTATCTATACACATCACACGTTGTTCCTTGGAATAAGGAAATGATTTCATAAATTTCTGTTCTCGTCAATCCCCTCACCCAATACATTAGTCTCTCGCTCTAGCATCGTTTGTCGTGTTAAATATGTTTTTGGTCCCTGTATTTATAGTTAGCGAGATTTGGTTTTAGTCCCTCACCGGCATAAAGGTGGATATTAGGCCTTAAACTATGATTACTTTTTGGTTTTAGTCCCTGTCGAAGTTAACCGTTGACCGTCGTGCTTACATGTCACGGCCGGTCCTACGTGGCATATGCCACGTCAATTAATGAGTACATCTGTCTTTTTTTTAAACCATTATTATTTAATAAATAAAAAAACAAAAAAAGGAAACAGGGAATAATCAGAGCACGCTCTGTATCTTCTTCCTCTTTCATTTCAATCTTTCTCTTCTTCTCCTTTGAAAACCCAACCCCCTCTTCGTTTTTCCCTTCTCCCACGCAGCAGTAGCAATTCGTGTCTTATCTTCATCAACCCCCATCCTCTCTTCGTCCCTCTTTGTTCTGCTTCGAAACACTGATTCTTTTCCCCAAAAATTAGGGCTTTTCGAAATCTACATCTAATCCCCAATCTCTATTTCCTCATCCTCGATTGGCTGCACGAAAAGCACATTCTCATCCTTGATTTTGCTACCAACTATCTGATTCTCCACTTTCCACCATGTCTGCTTCTTCTAATTCACCTGCTTCACGTTCTTCTGCTGCAAGGTCAAGCGTCACAGTACGGCGTGCAATGGTGCGGCGAGGAGTGTGCTTTTGTGGGGAAAGCCTGTTGCTGTTGACTTCCCACACTGCTTCGAACCTAGAGAGAGATTTCTGGCGTTGCAGAAATCATCAGTTGACAAATGACTGTGGTTTATTCTTTTGGGTTGATGATGATATATTGGTTGCTCAGAAGAATTTGGAGAACACAAAGAAGAAATTGGAGGACACAGAGAAGAATTTGGAGGAGAGTGTGAAGATATTGGAGAACAGAGGCAGAGGACTTGAAGACATCAACTGCAAATTAGAGGATATGAAGAAGAAGATTGACAATCTTGAAAAGAAATTTGAAGGTGAAATGAAGAAGAAGAAGAATATGGCTCATTTCATAGCTGTGTTGTCTTGGGTACTGCTAGTAGGTTGTATCTTAATAGGTAGGGTTAATTGAGTGCAAGTGGTTGGGTTTAAAAGTTGTAATTGGCCTGCTGAATTTGTAATTGTGTTGTAAAAATTCAGCAGGATGTACTAGTTCAATCTAACTTATGAGAAGTTGTTAAAGTGGTTAGTTTTAAAAGTGGTTTAGTTGCAATTTATCTTCATGCTTAGTTCAGGCTGCTGGAAAATGGCTAATAAAATTAAAATGCTAATTGGTATAACAAGTTTGGTCACTTAAAAAAGCTTGCTTTGAAATTACATGTTGCCTGTAACATGATTGGAAAATGCATATGGGCACATTAGTCCTCGCTCTAGCAACGTTTGTCAAAGTTAATAAATTTGTTGAGGTGGCGAGTGACATTTGGACACTAAGTTGGCAATTGGCATCCTACATGGCTTTACATCACTCCTTTTTAATCTTCCTCCCTTCAATTTAGTTGTTATACCCATTTCATTGGCGGTAAATACTATAACAGGAAAAGGCCCCAAATTTTTGTTATTTTGTATATCTGCAGAGAATTTTGATTCTCGCTTTCCCACTTCATTTTGCAACGTGAGATAGATGATGATGGGTGGGGAGTTGAAATCACGTGATCCCCATAACCTAAGTAAAAGCTTGTATGGTAATGGAAGCTCCTCTATTAATGGTGGTGTGAAGCAATGCTATTACGACAATGAGTGTTCCGAGAGTAACCCTCCCGGTACCCCCTGAAGGCCCCTTGGCATAACTCACCGGCTTCGGCAGAGACCCTCATCCTCTCGGTCCTACAAAGACAAGTCGAGAGGAGGCAAGTTCTTCAATGGACGATTGCCTACACACGTCAAATCAACAGTCTTATCAACGGGTCACCTTCGTAGGCGGGCCGACCCAGGACAAGCCTTGACCGTCCGATCCACCGGAAGTGGCAAAAGATCTAACAATCTGAAATGATCATCTGACAAGGTCATCATCACCTATCCTCGAGGATCACGCCACCTCCAGACCTCTATATAAGGAGGATCCCCATAAACCATAAGGTACACACTTCTAATCCCTTCTTACTCGGATTAACCCTCTGACCCCGACCTCTTACTTTGGCATTGGAGTGTCTTTGCAGGGACCCCTCTCAGGCTCAGGAGCGACGACGGAAGACCACCGCACAAGATAACCTGACTACCTACCTACCGACTCCCCTTTCTCCAAGCAGGCTTAGCTTGTTCATTTGGCGCGCGTCTGTGGGGATTCGGTAAAACTCAACCTTCACCACCATGGGAAAAGCTAAGGCCTCCAAGCAGCAGCACTCCAAGCGACAGCCTACCTCAGAGGGTCATGTAGAAACCTTGATCGGGACGCCAGATTAACTCTAGACCAACTCAACCAACGGGTCATGGCCATGGAACGAAGACATGAGGCCCAGGGTAATCATCTGTTACTAGTTTGTACAGAATAGAGAAAACATTATAGTGCATAGCATGATGTATACTTAGACAGAGTTTGGGGTAATCATCTTCAGGTTTTGGGAGGATCTTCGAAAGTATTTCTCAGTCCTACTGCATTACCTTGTGCATTAATAAGGCCTAACAACCTACATATGAACCTTCCCATCCTAATCGTGAGGTATATGGTCACTATCACGAAGAAAATACAGACGAAGTAGTTCACCCTAATCCCCAAGCTAATGTTATAGAGCATTTTGAGGAAAATCATTACCAGTATGCCAATGATGATGTTCAAGACATATCCAACCCAAGCAGGTGGTCGCATGTTTTCCCTTCTTTCTCTTTCTCTACGGAGCTCTTCAATCTCCTTATTGAGCTCTGCAAGTCGTTCACCATATAGACTCATGATGATTTTCTTCCTTCACTTGAATCACCAGAGTTGTACTTAGCTCAAACTTAATTCACTTGTGAGAATTTCCTTAAGAGTTAACCGCCTATTTATACTAAAAATCACTAGGTTTTCCTGAATTCTATTGGTAGAGGCTTTTCACAAGATTCAAGGAAAATTTGAATTTTCCCTCCTACTTTTCCTCTTTCTCCTCCATAGTCTTTCTCCTTTTTACTTTAAGTGAGTGGGATTTTGAGTGGTTTCCTACAAGGCACGTTTCCTACGACATCGACTATAGGTCCACCTCGAATATTGCATTTACTGTGCATGACCATAATTTACTTCAGAAGCTCCTACAGACTAACGAAGAAAGAATGTTTGGGATTCTATGTTCCTGATGTATATATGAATTTTACATAAATGAGGGTCATCCATCTGCTCATTGGGAAGTTGTTCCCTCTGATTAAGTTTGTAACACCCCAATTTTAAAGTCCTGGCCTTTGTACTTGGGGTGCTTCATAGCCTCCAGCAGGTTGAATTGCATCTCCTCATCCTGGAGTTTCACCTTTAGCTCTTCACTTTCTATTCCCAAGGCCAATTTGGCTGTTCTCATAAAGGATTTTCCCAAGATGATTGGGTGTTCTTCATTTCCTACAACATTTATGACAATAAAAATGTATTTAAATATAAATCGCTTCACTATCAATTGACTTTTACCATAACCATTTTACCAAAATTAATTCTTAGCATATTTTGACCAACTTTGCTTTCATCGATATCAACTCTAAATCCTACTCCATCCGTCCCAAATTATAGGGTCATTTTCAGACAATTACACCTATTAAGAAAACATGTAATAAGCTAATTAATATGTTGGTTTTGTTACTTTTTATACAAATATTCCAAATATGCCCCTATTTAAAAAAAATCTGGAAATTGTTAATGTAAGTATTAGATATACCGAAAGTTGGTTGGGAATATGAAAGAAGTAATTAATAGAGGTAGTAATTAAAGTTTTAGAATTTAAAATATAATGAATGCAAGGGGTAAAAAAGGAAAATCTTATTTTTTTCCTGAAATCTAGAAGGGGTCTTAACGTTTGGGACATTGAGTTTGTCTCTAAATAGTCTTATAATTTGGGACGGAGGGAGTATTAATTATTCACATAAAGTTTCTCCGCACATTTAATTCTACCTAGCAATGCTGATCCCACACAAACTTCGTAACATGTTGCAAATGACTTACTAAATTTAACACCGACCGTAGAGTTGAGACCCACCCCAAAACCCCAGAAACAAGTACAATATAGGCTCATCCCAATGATGAGAAAAATCAATACATAGTTGATCGTGCAGGCAGTCCTCCCACTAGAATTAAGCCCGACTAACTACACAATCTAATTATATTTTCCTCATACACATTTATTGATTTATTAACCAGTATTTGGTTCAATTATTACATACTTGATTTTCGTTAAAGAAGGAAATATTCGCTGTAATAATTAGTCTCATCATGAATCATGAAGTAGATGCTCTTGCTTCAAATAACCATTCATTGTACTCTGCCACATACAACCAATCCGTAATTTCCAAAATATTTCTGCCAAGGACTACACAAGCTCTACGTGTCTGAACAATATGAATTCACTATTTGAAGCCACACTTATTGTTTGTTACTCTACATTTTTCTTCCACTTCAGTATTATTCATCTCAATTCATTTGCATCAACTGCGCCATTACAATTCATAACATAACATAACATAACATATATAATAAATTCTACTCTATTCAGGACCACATAATACGATATTTGCAAACAAACCTCACCCAAAGTTTGTTATGTCACATCACTTGGTCTCACTCCCAAAGAATGACTAAACATAATTGAGAACATCTTTGAGAACAAAAACCAGAAGCAACGAGAGCAGGTACATGAGGTATGCAGCAAAAGATGTCCAAAGACGAAAAGTGTGGCAAAAACTAGCAGCGAGACCCGTCACAGCACAAACAATCGCCACAACAAGTACATCAGCTGAGAATTCCCAAGTGATATCCCGCATGTATATGAGAATAGAGATCACCACAAACCCAAGAATGTTGTTCATGAACACCGCTCCATAAATCTGCATTAACCCCGTCTCACAATATAACTATCTCTTACAAATGCTTACCAAAAATAAATTTCTCTTACAAATATATTTTTCAACTATTTACCTGAGAATAAAGATTTGTAGACATCTAAAGGGTGTAGAACACTAGAGAGAGATAGAAAGAGGGGAGAGATAAGTGATAAGTGTGATATATAATGTGATGTAATTAGAAGAAAGAGATAGAGAGAAAAAAAAGTGTTCAAAGGTGTCTGACTATTTAGGTGTACACAAATCATTGCGTATTTACTTGATCTTCTATGATTGAATGTTTTGTACTTCAATCATTTTTGCCCCCATTATTTTAATAAAAAAATGAATTAAAGGTGAACTTATCTATTATGCACGCTTAAGTCTAATGAACATTTGAGTGGGAGAATTTATTAAAAATGTTAACATTAACAAATTATCCGAAAGCTTATATGGTGGGTTAAGGGACATATGAACATGAATGATTTTATATTATATTTCTAACCCCTTTTTTAAAAAGAGCTATCTTGAGTTTGAACTTACAATGCACATACTCACCTACATTGTACTTAAATTCAACTTTTTTTATTAGCATTATAAGGGTGGTAAAGATCAAACTCTAAAACACTTGGTCACATATGCTCATATCCTGTCATGAACCAATTATTCCATAAGTGTAAGCTTGAATAAGCAACACATTAATTGCTTTATGTTCATGTATCTTCACCCAAAGGTTTAACATTTTGGGAAGTATGTTGATGACAGGATTTAGCATGATATTAGATGTGAAACTACCGAAGAAGTGAAGTTACCATACGAGCATGACTAACCTCATACATTGTCTGAGAAGTGTTACTTCTTTTCTTGTGGCTAGCTTCTTTGATTGCTGTGGTTGCTTCTCTGAAATTTGTGGCCAGTGGGACTATAATAAATGAGATGAAAAATGATGAAAGTCCCACAGCTTCAGAGAATTTTTGGACACTTGCTATTAGAGGCTCTGCAAGAAGAGCCAGCATAGTAATTCCCAACACCACATATCCTATAGCTGTCAACCATGCAGTGATCCCTTTATTGTGGTTCTCTTCCATTACCTTTTCAACATCTTCCCAAGTCTAATACACAATCATTTCATTAAAAAATGTGTAAATTTATGTTATTCATCATGTGTTTAGAAGAAGAAGAAGAAGAAATGAAAATGGCAAGTTTTTTTGAGTAAAGGAAATACTTGATGAGTTCCATGATGAGCTGAAGATGTTGAGTTAGCAGTTTTGTTGGAATTTGAGTTGATCCATTTTGAAAGACCTTCAACAAATTCGTTCTCACTGATTTCATCGTCCTTGTTGAGATCAAGATCTTGAAGTAGTTTTGTAGCTGCCTCCTCTGTATCTACACCTTTACCAAAGTGGATTTCCTTCACTATTTTATCGAACTCTGATCTCGAAACATGGCTATCACCATTTGTGTCAACTTGTTCAAACAACCTGTTGCATCACAGTGGCCAAGATAGTAGTTAAAAATAGTCAAGAATTTTGTTGTGTCAATAAGAGTATATCTATAAGACAACAAAATTTCATCAACTTTGGCAGTTGGCTTTTTAATATTTAGGGTCACTAAACTAATTTGAAAAACTTTTTTGAAATACGGTAAAAAATTCAAGGCTTAAATATGTTTGGGATCCCTGACATTTGAAAGGGAATCACTCTAGGTCCCTGAAAAAATAATTTGTAAAATTGGGTCCCTAACATATGTTTTTTAATCAAATTAAGGACTAATCTCATTTTAAGCTGATTAAGTCATCTAATCAGCCCTGTCAACATTTCCACATGGATTTTACTTTTTTTTAATTACACGTCATGTTAAAAGCTAAAAATTAAAAAAATCAAAATTATAAATTAATTCCACATCCTCTTCATCTTCCTCCCTCCTCTCCCTCCGTCTTCGTCTTCACCAACATCAGAAGGAATAGAAAAATCTTAGTAGCCAACAACAACCAACACACCAGAACTTCAGCAGCCATTAAAAATCTTCAACAGCCAACAACAACCAATACATAAAAAACCCAGATCGGGAATCCTCTTCATCTTCCTCCCAATCTTGAATAGTCCCAGCCAACCCCTTTCACGTTCGTCTCCTCCTCCATGTCCTCTTGCTCTGCCTCGTAATTCTCGCCGTCGATTGACATGGAAAGTGCTTCTGCCCTGAATGCGATTCAGGGACGGATAACCCCAGAAACCCTAACGCCGTCATCGAGCGACGGGATCGGTGAATCGGAAGGGTCCGAAGGCGAGGAGGGTCGCGTTGAGGGGGGGGGGGGCTTGGGGGAGGAACCGAAGAGGGAGCGGCCGTCGTCGTTGTCGCCGGAGAAGAAGTCGTCGTCTAAGGTTCTGACGCGGGTAGGTGGAGGAAGGGTTGGCGGTGGGGTGAGGGATTTGGGATAAAGGTTGTGGCTTTTTGTCTGGATTGTTGCCTTTTCTTCAAAGGTGGTGGTGCTTGTTGAGGATGTGAGAGGTGTGTGGTGGCTGTCATCACAAATGAGATCGAGGTGGCTCACGGTGGTGGTGGTGGTGGTGGTGCTTGTTGTAGCAGTGTGTTTGAAGTGCTTTTCTGATTTTGGATTTGTTTGAGTTTTAGATTTTCTCCTTATCCATATTTGTTTAATTTTGCAGCACTTGAAGGTTTCAATGGTGTTGAAATGGTAGAGAAGAGAAACAAGGTTCAGTTGTTACCACCTGTTTTCTATTTTTCCAGGCCTATTTGACTCTTTTGGTTTTTGGGGCTGGGTTTGTGCCTTAGTTTAGTTGATTTCTGTATGTTTGGATGATTCTGGAAAGGATGAAGCAGATTCTGGAAAATTTTTGATGTTCAAGCCTCTATTTGATTTCTGTATGTTTGGATTTAAAAAAAATACTTAATAATAAAAAATAATGACTGGGACTGATGACCGGGCTTCATTAATCAGCTTAAAATGGGATTGGTCCTAATTTGATTAAAAAACATATGTTAGGGACCCAATTTTACAAATTATTTTTTCAGAGACCTAGAGCGATTCCCTTTCAAATGTCAGGGACCCCAAACATATTTAAGCCAAAATTCAAAATACACTATAGATAACTATAAAAGCTTATCCATAGCAACTTTGATTAGCTTATGAAAATATGTTCAAAACAATATATAAGTAATTACAAGTTGTTTATCATTTAAAAAAAATTATTTACATAAGTTTTTCTAAATACTTGCATAAGCGTTTACGCAATAAGATAAGCCCAATTATGCTATTCCAAACTGGCCCTATAGGTAGGTGTAGGCACTTAATCACTAGCTAATCTAAACAACTTGGGAAATTAGCTAAAGCAACTTATAAGTGGGTTATAAGGTATTAATATAAGCTCTCTGAAACACTTGCATAAGTGTTTATGCTATAAAATAATGTAAAATAAATTCTTCCAAATGGAGATTTAATATATATATATATGATCATGAAATTTGTCATGACAAAGAAGATGAATATGCAGACCTTCTGATAGCAGTTGTATCAGGTGTGCCTTCATCTGTGAGCAACCTACCAACCATATCATTCTGAGCATGATTTAAGACTTCAGAAATGAGATGTCCCTTCAACTCACGTTCTTTTCTCACATTTTCAATCCATGGCTTGATAAAAGTCTGCTCAGAACACATCAAGTACCAAAGGAAAAGAAGAAATTCAATTGTCATTAATCTCAAAAGGACTAAAACTTTGTATTTTCTTAAATATATAGGAGTAGATTGTATAAGGAAATTGCAAATAATGTGACATGGTACATTGATTACATACCTGATACATTTTGTTCATAGATTCTTTGGGGAGGTACTGTCTATCCAGAGCATGCTTTGATTGGTTAATGTATTCAGTTAAGCCAGTGACGAATTCTTCCTTGGTTATAATTTGGTCATTATTTCGGTCAAAAATTTTCAACATGTCTGCAATTTTTTCATCTTTGATATCTGTGTCAGTGCAGTTGTTCCCAAGCAGTAACTCTTTTACTTCAGAAGTTGATAAATCCTTGTTCCCATGTTGATTGAATTCATGATATAGCCTGCGACATGAGTATTATGCTTATGTTACTTATGTACACCATCAAATACTTTGAAAAATGTCTGATGAAATCTCACTTACCCACTTATGGCAGTTATATTGGGAGTTCCATCCTCGGTTAGGATCTTTTGCAGAGTTTGCTTTTCAACTCGTTGGAAAATTCTTAATATCAACTCATCATGTTTTATGTATTCTAGCCTTGTTTTCTCTATCTGAGGTCTAAATATCTGCAGATTCATTAGCTAAATGTAAGAAGCCAGTTTAGTATTGAAAAGAAGTCAATTATCAATTAAGTGATTGATGGAAGACTAGGGTGTTGATAACCGATCCAATCTAATCAAAACTGAAAAATTGATAAAAAAATTTGAAATCCAATTAAACCGAAAACCGAATGGATTCAAAATCGAGAAAATCGAATATTTTTGTCGGATTGGATCGGATTTCGGATTTGTTTTTCAAAACCGCACCAATCGAATCCAAACTGAATGTTTACAAATATATATAATTTTATTTGTAAATATATCATATAATTCATACTTACATTTTTCCGTCCTTCTAAGTTTATATAATTATTATATGACTCGTAATTATTTATGAAGATATATTTGGGTAAATAGAATTTCAAGTAATAATTTGAAAAATATGCGTCAAAGTAAACATATATTTAAAAAATATGTCATCTAAGCAGGATTAACTTTTCTTCTTCTACTTCTTCTTATTTTAGAGGTACTGAGCCAAGAATGGCGAATGTGGAAATTTGTTTAAGACTTTTGGTTCGTCTTTATTTTTTATTCCAAACTCTCATCGTTTAAACTTATAATGTGACGTTATATGATTCAAATTAATTTTTATTTTTTCATTGATTTTGATATTTACAATGTCTATAAAAAACCGAAATCCAATCCAATCCAAACCGATAAAAATTAGATCGGATTGGTTCGGATCTAAAAAAAGAAAAAAACCGATTGGACGATGAAGTAACAAAACCGAAGTGATTGGATCGGGTGACTTTTCCCCTCAATACCGAACCAATCCAAACCGCAAACACCCCTAGAAGAGGGTATGTTTAACCCGTTCTCTTATATGCCACCAAAATCAAAATTATGATAATGCGAATTATATATGCATGTTTGATCCTAGATAGCAAGTGTCAAAATTGATTCTGCACTATCAGAATCAATTTTTAGGCATTTAGGTGTTTCCTTTCACAATTGATTCTACCTCCAAAACAATTGTAGTATGAAACTACAAGTCCTTACTACAGAGGACATAATCAGTTGTCGGATTTCATGACTGAATTTCACAATATTAAATCACTTTTTCTCATAAATGTATTGAAAAATAAATTATTTTACTTTCAACTCACTTTTACGACAATCAATTCAGAGAGTAGCAATCCAAACACAGACAGTTAGACAAAGTGATTTTAAGGATCAACTAAAGCAAATTGATAGTGTTGGATGAAAAACCTGATATATGAAGTATGAGATGAGAAAAGCCACAGAAACAATAAGAGAAACCATCAAGGTCACATCACGTGATGCAGAAGAGAGGTGAAACAATTGGGGAATCTGCATTAGGATGAGTGGTATAACAGAGAAAACCATGATTATTGCCATCTTTCTAGTCTCCACATCCATAGTGATGCCATAACCTATAAATCCATCAAAAAGCTCCACATCAATTATCAAACATCTAACGACTACAAAGAAATTAAGGCTAATGAAGAATTTGAAACTTCAAGCTACAAGTGTCATCAACAAAGTTTGTTTACAACAAGGGAACTATCCTTTGTTTGTTTTAAACATATGCTCTTTTTTACTAGGAAAAGTTTAAGGGACTCAAGTTCAGAGAAAGAATGAACAAACCAGTCAAAGATTCTTTTATTCTTCCAATTGATGAAGTTGAGTTAACAGAATTAAGGTCATCTTTCAACTTTTGCCTGCCAATGATAACACAGGTCCCCCCCACTACTGTAAGAAGCAAGATGGAAGATCCAGCCAATAAACCAACACCAGTGGAAGCATACTCTTGTGCACTCTCCTTATCGCTGGAAAGTCCAGTAACTGATAAAAGAAGACAAACCAAAGTTACACGGTGAGTGTATTTAGATCAGCGTTAGCAGAATTGATTATTGACAGACTTGAATCTGCTAAAATTTCATACGGTAAACCCGAGTTAAAATGATGTGGTTGTGTTTCGATATGTTTATGAAAAAAATGGTTTTCGTAGGATAAGTTATGAAATTCAATTGGAAAATCTCATAGTTGATGATGTTTATTGCAGAAATAACTATTTGTTGTGTCATGTGAATCCAATTCTCAACCCATAGAATCAATTTTACTAGTACACTCGAACATCATTTCAACGGTTAAAAATCAATTTTAACCAAGTAGAATTGATTCTGATTTCCGAACATGTGCTATATAAAGTAATGAAGATAATCCAAATAATATATCTCAAATATAGTTTTTGAAGGTGAATATATCCCAACTAACTTAAACCAGATATAACAAAGTATCAAAGTCAAAGTCTATTGAGAGTTTAAAAATTTCTTTAGAAGTAAATGAAAGAAAAAAAGGACTTGTTTTTTTGAAGTAGTAGCATACCAATAAGAATTAAGGATTCTGGAAGGGCACCAAGGATATCAAAGGCACTAGCACCAAAAACACCAGGACCAAGAATCTTGAAGATTTGTTCACCCCCAGCAGCCAAATAAGACTCTCCATGAAACAACAAGTACTCATAAACCAAAATCAGGAAGAGATGACCAAGAATGTTATTGGAACATGGCAAAAACCCATACATTTGCTTACAGTACTCCCCTGAAGAAGAAGATTCAAGGTCATCAACCCCTTGTTCTCTGAGTTGTAGATAAGAAGAGGCTTCAGTCTGATTCTGAACATCATCCCCGTCTGAAACACTGGTGCGAAGAAAACGACACTCAACTTGAACTGCTACTACAGAAAGAAAGAGTATTGTGAAGCATGCAATGTTTCTCATTTTTTGTTTTTCTATGCTGAACTGAACAAGAGAATTTGGGGTATAGCAGAAATATGACAGAAGAGAATGAAATTCTTTCACTAAACTGTCATGGAGAAAAATTCAGTATCCACAGACCACAATGTACCACAACGTGAGTTATATAGGATAAAGATTGGTGTACCATTGGAGAGAAATATAAAGAGATCAGAGATAAATAGCAGATATGATATATGATGTCATGTGTACAGAACAGAAAAATAGAAAGAAAAAAGAGGTGTCTTAAGTCTGCACTGTAAAGTGGTTCATGAATCGTTATATATTTTAACAATAGTTGAGCACCATAAATATATCAAACTTACATCGACCGGATCGAAGATGTTTGGTGTCTTCGAAGAAGTCAAATGCTCACGTTCTTGTCACTACGTGCCACGATTTCAGTAGAACGACTTAGGTCTTTTTTTACACACGAAAGAAACAAACTTTAACCATTAAATTTTTATAAATAACATAAGTGACATATAAATAATGATCTCAAGAAAAAAATGTGACATATAAGTAACATTTTAAAATTGAATAGTCAACGTTCATCATGTCATCTCTGATCTCTCATTATAAGATATTTGATCTGCTAGCTCTATCTATACACATCACACGTTGAGGGCACTCACACATTGTTCCTTGGAATAAGGAAATGATTTCATAAATTTCTGTTTTTCATCAATTCTCTCGCTCTAGCAACGTTTGTCAAAGTTAATAAATTTGTTGAGGTGGCGAGTGACATTTGGACACTAAGTTGGCAATTGGCATCCTACATGGCTTTATATCACTCCTTTTTAATCTTCCTCCCTTCAATTTAGTTGTTATACCCATTTCAATGGCGGTAAAATACTATAACAGGAAAAGGCCCCAAATTTGTGTTATTTCGTATATCTACAGAGAATTTTGCAACGCGAGATAGATGATGATGGGTGGGGAGTTGAAATCACGCCATCCCCATAACCTAAGTAAAAGCTTGTATGGTAATGGAAGCTCCTCTATTAATGGTGGAGTGAAGCAATGCTATTACGACAATGAGTGTTCCGAGAGTACCCCTCCCGGTACCCCCTGAAGGCCCCTTGGCATAACTCACTGGCTTCGGCAGAGACCCTCATCCTCTCGGTCCTGCAAAGACAAGTCGAGAGGAGGCAAGTGCTTCAATGGACGATTGCCTATACACGTCAAATGACAGTCTTATCAACGTGTCACCTTCGTAGGCGCGCCGACCCAGGACAAGTCCTGACCGTCCGATCCACCGGAAGTGGCAGAAGATCTAACAATCTGAAATGATCATCGGACAAGGTAGTGCAACAAGGTCTACTAGAACCTAGCCGTTTCTTATCCTCCCTCGACAAAAGAAAGTCGACGACAATGCAAGAGTTCACTATGCGTTCAGAGAAATACCTAAACCAAGAAGATAGCGAGGCTACTCAGTAACCGGTGAAGGAAATAGCTCAAACAACTCCCTCGGGTCCCTCATCTAGAAACCTACCGAATGCGGCACCCTCCCCCACGGCAGGCAAGGGCCTCGCCCCCAAAACTTCAACAAACGATTCGAGAACTATACACCCCTTAATACCACTCTGTCCCAAATCTTCTGGGAGAATCAGCACACAAAGCTCAAGGACCGACCTCCTCCAGTAAAAGTCACAAAGAACTCTGATGGATCAGCATATTGCGACTACCATGCAGGGCCCGACCACCACACAGACGAGTGTCGGACCCTGAAGGCAAAAGTTGAGGAGGTCATCCACGAAGGACACATCAAGAAGTATGTCAACTCGAGCCAGCTCTACGCAGCCAACTGTCAACGATCACCGAATCCTTACCAGAGGAGACCCCCCCCCCCCCCCGAGGGACAATTACCACTGGAGAAGGAGAGATGAGCGAAGGGGGAACTACCCGGGAACGAGGAGGGATAACCGCTGCAAGGACCATGGGGCTGATCGGCGCGATGACCGCCCAGGGATCGGCAATCGGATCGCCATGATGAAAACAGGAGGGAGCGAGCCGACGATCGACGACAATGCCACAACTACAACTTTTCCATCGCAGGAGGCTTTGCCGGGGGAGGCACCGAGAGCAGCTTCAGGAGAACGCATCTAAGGAACGTCATGAAGGCTAACGTCCAAAAACCAAAGCAGAGGAGAGACCCTCTTGAAGACGTACCCGTAACACCCCAATTTCTGGTTAGGGATCACATTGTAAATTCGCGGAAAATAAATTTAATAAACCTCTCAAAAAGGCCACTCAAAATTTTCAAAAATATTCGTCGCTCAAACATTTAATCAATAAATATTATCCCATAAATAATATGATCCAATGGGAGCAAATAAATTTAAATAAATATTCTACAACATAATTTTTTCTAAGTCTTTTATAGAAATAAAATAGTAATTAAATGCATGCTTCTTCAACATCTTCTCTTCATCTTCAACTCCCAAAATTAATCTTCAATTTAGTCCTAGCGCTGCTCATCTGTGGCGTTAAGCGCCCAAACAAACACACAAGCAACAGAAAGGGTTAACTCCAAAAATATCAATAATAATAATTATCAACTTGTGATAATTAAAGAAAAACAGAAACAACAAACATAAAAATTCAAATACAACAAAAACAGTTGCAGAAAAACAGAATACAGCAGAATTAGATTACAGCAATACAACAACAACAACAACAAAAATTAACAAACAATAGTAATTTTTCAAGTTTCAGCATTCAAAATATTTCATTTAAATCCTTCAAAGCATGAAATTAGTCCTGAAATAATTACATGCATAACTATGGCCAAGATTTTCCCAGAACAAAGGCAGGACAATCACGTGGGACAAAGATCCACCATATTGCCCTCCCACGGGACAAAGTGCCGTCACATCAAGCTAAACATCCTAAATATAATGCATATGCTATGACACAATATAATCATTCCTCATGAACCAATAGTTCACACATTTTTTTCACTCATAGTATCATATGCAAAATTTAGCCAATTCCTCTTAAAATCATCTTTAACATGTTATACTCAATAATCCAATTCATTTCATCAAAACTCCCCATCATACAAAATCAAGTACAACATGTAGCAGCATCAATTGTCAAGTCCAAAATATGTTCAAGGTAACACAAAGTCAGAATTCTCAAAATAGAAACATAAATAATCACAAAACAACAAACGATTCGTACAAGAAGTTACCGTTACCGTCAACTTGGTCGCATAAAGTTGTACCTCCACCTATAAACAACATATAAATAATTTTCAATAAACCATCCCAATGGTGGAAAAACAAACTCAAAAGAATTGGACTCAAACCAGCCAACTAGGGGTTTTAAGGAAAAACAGAACAGGAAACACTACAATACGCACGCATGTGGGTGGGTATAGCCACGCACATGCGTGGCTCAGGCAGAGTGCAATACTTGACACAGAGGCTCCGGCGCATGTTGTAACACCCCAATTTTAGGTTGAGGGTCACATAGTAATTACGCAGAAATATATTTTGAAACCTCTCAAAACACTCAAGTTCCAATTAATCAACGTCGCTCATTATTTATAATTAATAAATATCCCATAATAAAGTTATAATTATCTCGACGCGATAAAGTTCCAAAATAACTAAAGTGGCACCGACATGTGCAAATATCCAAAATAAAATATGATAATAAAATTTCTCGATGTTCTTTAATCCTCGAGTCTTCTTCATCTAAGGTCTTCACTTCCAAATCAATCTTCTCGAGCCTCTTTGTCTTGAACATCTATGGCGTTAAGCGCCCAAACAAAACAAACAAGGTAAACAAGAAAGGGTTAACTCGTAAATACAGAAAATAGCATATTATCAATTGTGATATAAAGAAATGGCACAAGATCATAAAACGGAATTCATCAAGAACAGAACGAGAACAGCAACACAATAATTATCTTCCACATCACAAAATCAATTAAGATGTGCAAATGCTCTCTACATCTATATGCTTATAGTTATAGTTATATGGCCATTACGTCACCCTTCTCGGGCCAAAACATCACCCTTCTCGGGCCAAAACATCACCCTTCACGGGCCAAACATCACCATTCACGGGCCAGGACAATCACGTGGGACAACGATCCACCACATTGCCCTCGGTTGATTACCATCAACCTAAGAATCCTCAGTTGATCCCGCGGGACAAAGTGCCGCCACATCAACCCAATATATATATATATGATCCATATGCTATGATCAAATAAATAGCTCAATTCCTCATGGACAAACAATCCACATAAAACAAACTCCTCAGTCTTAAACTAATATAGGCTTCATTTAAACATCATCTCTTCGCAAAGTTTTTCATCATGTTATGAACAATAACACTAAATCACAACTTCCAAGTCATCCACATCAAAGCATAGTTAAAATGTCACAAAACTCCACACTATTAACATAGGAGCAGCAACCTTAATATAATTTTTAGAACAAAAACAGCATTGTTTTCAAAACAGCAAACAGCAATACTTTCAATACAGGAAACAGCAAGGATTTTTAAAATACAGAACACAGCGGTAATTAAGAATACAGCAAACAGTAGTTATTTTAATACGGAAACAGCAGCACTTAAAAATATAGAAAACAGTAGCTATTTTAATACAGAAACAACAGCACTTAAAAATACAGAAACAGCAGCACTTAAAAAAAAGAAAACAGTATCTATTATAATACAGAATCTGCAGTGCTTAAAAATACAGAAAACAGTAGCAATTCTTCCAAAATACAGGACAGCAGAGTTTTTAAAAAAAACAGAATACAGCAGTAAAAAAAAATAGAAAATGCGACAACATATTCTCTCAATAACCAGTTTTTTCAAATATCATTATTTCGCTAACCATTCCACATCAACACCAAGGCTAGTCATAGTCAAAAATCCAAGAAACAACTCTCAACACATCACAACCGAAATAGTGCTACAACGAGTTACCCTTACCTCCGAGAAGGTTGCATGCAAGTGTTCCCACACCTTGTAAGACAAAAACATATACACATACATTAACAATCATGAAGAAAGGTCGGAAACAACTCCTAAGAATTTTAGACCAAAGAAACAAAAATAACAATTTGCTGACAGGGGCCTAGCGCCCAAGCGTTGGGTTCCAACGCTCAAGCGTTGGGTCCCTGATTGGCAACACGAACTGGGCTAAATGCCAACGCCCAGAGTTCAGCGCTCATGCGTTGGCTCCCTGCCAGAAACCCTAAAATCATGTTTTTCACTCGAAAATTCATTTTAACCCAACACCTTTCGAAAACACAAATCTCTCATATCCAGAATCAATTTTATGGTCTAAAAATTAAGTTTTCTACCTCAAGAATAAAAAGGTTCTATTTTTATAAACAAACCATTTACACTAGATCTATCGCTAAACGTTGAACCGGAAATGGGGAAAAGATTACCAACCTCGTCGAGTGTTTATCAAGGTCAGTTGAACCACGTGTCCAGGGCCTTCGAGAGAGAAAAGAGGCACGAGCTTGATGCAGAACAAAAGGTTTAGACAAGAGGAATTATCCCTAAAGACAATAGGAAGTTGTTCTCCAAATAAACTTTTGGATAGTTTTCGATTGCTTACCGATAGAACCGACACCACGAACTTTGAAGGGATTGAGTGTGAGTTTTGAGCACCACGAAAAATGGAGGGATTCAGAGCTTGATCACCACCAAGAAGAGGGAGAGGGTCGACCAAGCAACACAAAATTCCAGCAGCACTTCGGAAACACATAACAAGGGGTTCTAGGCCTTTTTCGGAAAATCTTTGAGTGGAGGAGCAAGAGAAGGTTAGCAACTCTTTAAGGTTGAAGGTTTCAGCAATGAGAGGGTGAGAGGGAGAATGAGAGGCACGACCATGGCTCCATCATTTAGAATATTTTCCCTAATGGCACATTAAAGCAAATGGACAAAGCATTAAACCTTCTTCATGGCACATTACTCACATGTTTGGTTTTCAAAATTCAAAATGGAGTTTTGGCACATGTTTAATTCTCCATTCAGCTGCATGGTGAGGGAGAGAGAGCCGCCCCCACCTCCTTCCTTAGCCTTAATACACATTAAAACTCCTTAAAAACCCTAGACAAGCCATTAACCACTCCTAATCCTCCTTTAATACCTATAATCCTCACATTAAGCCTTATTTAAATGCTCTTTACTCCTCTTTGATCTGAATTTCGAAATTTGAATATGAATTTGATGAGTCACACGAAATTAATCACAAAAATAAAAATCCTTCATCAAGGTTCGAACACAAGACTTGCCAATCAAACGCTTAAGCCTCAACCGCTAAGCCACAACTCTTCTTGTTGCAATTCAAGCAAGGTAATTCAAATATTCTTCAAGGTAAGCAATCATGCTCTAAACAAGATTAAATAGCTCAAGGCTAACATAACATTAATTAACTCAAGGGTTAATTTACAAACAAAAGAAGTTCGAGGACTAGAAAAACAATTACAAACAAGTTCAAGGACTAAACTATAATTACAATAAATTAGGGGTCTTACACATGTGCACAGGGTGGCCACGCACATGCGTGGCCCCTTTGTACAGGGGTCGAAATTTCATGTTTTCTCACACAGAAGGGGTCCAGAACAGGTTTTTCACCTATGGTTTTTGATGGAACAAGGTTTTTCAAGGCCAAAATCGTTGGGAAACAATTGAAAAGGGAATTTTCATCAAAACTCAAGAAATTAATTTAGGCACAACTTGCTTGAACAGAAAAGGTATCAAGGGTTTTTACGAACCATCTAACGCATGAAAACTCAACGACATTGCAATTATTCAAGGTAAGGAGAAATTCAAGGTGACCAACCTGGATTCTAGACGATTATGAGGAAAGAAATAGCCAGTTAGATTTGAGAAAAATATCATCTTCACATTTTATAGGGGCTGGTCGAATGTAAGCTATGTTTTTGGGCTTGGAAGAATTGATTTTCAACTAGCTTTTAGTGTGTTTATACCTTGTATCTGAGGTTTGATTGAAAGAGAAAATTATTGCCCTATACTTCATGGAGAGGCCGAGAGCATTGTTTGATTTTAACAACTTGAAATTTTCATTTTTACTTGGTTTTGATAGCTAAGGTTTAGAGGGACTAAAATTGAGTTTTTGGGTGAAGTGAGTTTTGAAGCTTATAGCTTGTTTTAGGGTTTTTTAGAAGTTGAGAATTTATAAGTTTGACATTGAATAGATTTCGTGTTTTTGACACTTAAAGATTTTGTTGAGTTCAAGCTTTGAAAATTGATTTGGAAACTTGTAGGAAAAGTTGAGTATTGGGCATTGAAAATGTGTTGAGAGACTTTTTGTATTGTTTGGTGAAAAAGGGAAGTTTTTACCTATTTTGTCATTTTTGGCAGAATTGAAACCTTTAGGGTTTGTGTGTGTTTTTTCTTCAAAAAATTGTTTTAGACTTCTAAATTGATAAGTGAAAATTGATTTGGAAACTTGTAGGAAAAGTTGAGTATTGGGCATTGAAAATGTGTTGAGAGACTTTTTGTATTGTTTGATGAAAAAGGGAAGTTTTTACCTATTTTGTCATTTTTGGCAGAATTGAAACCTTTAGGGTTTGTGTGTGTTTTTTCTTCAAAAAATTGTTTTAGACTTCTAAATTGATAAGTGAAAATCCTGTCTAGATTGCTATTTAGAAGTTTTAAAGTTTTGGAAGCTTTTCGAAATTGTAACTTAGTGTTTTTGCAAATGGTTTAGAGTTTTCAATAGGTTGCTAAAAGAGTTTTGAACTCCATACGGTTAATTATTGTGAATTCTAAGTTCATTAGATAATGTCTTAGAACTAGTTTATAAGTTCTAATTGTGTTTCATAAAGGTTTACAGGGCATAGGAACTCTCGAGAAGGACATAGCTTCCAGAGTGGATGTAGCTTTTGGAACGGACGTAGCTTTCAGAGCAAACGCTGGAGTTTTGAGCAAAGGAAACCTTGGTAAGGCACTTCGATACTCTTAGCTACTAAGCATATGTATAAGATTATGTGAATGTATACTATGACCTTGGAATAGGTAAATGACGGCGTTCTAAGAACGACCTGACTAGAATTGTATTGATTGAAATATATTAATGCATGGAGCTGAAGGCATCTGATATTCTAGATTAGAATTGTTGGTAGCAATGCTTGCTTGTGTGACATTTCTTGATTGATTTCTAGACTTACTTGATAGCTTGTCTAAGTAGAAATATAATGTCTATGTTATGACTTGTCTATCATGATTCTGATATCATTCACATGGTTTGGCATAATCTAACTAGTGATCATGAAACCATGTAGGGCCACGTCTGAGGATGGATGCGCCTGTGAATGCAGACCGGGATTCGTAAAAGATGGTCCCGATGTTTGATTCATTTATTGTTGTTGTTGGGGATAGTTTTGGATATACGATAAGCGGTAAGCAACTATAAAGAGTTATCTCAAAACAGAGACTTGGTCATGTGTTGTTGGATCAGGAAGGCTTAAGCCGCACCTGTGCAAGTGGCGAATCACAAGGGTAGATGGGTGATAAGTGTCAAACGTTCATAGTTTTAACATTGTTTTTAGGCACTTATTATGAGTTTTAATTGTTAAAACCCCCAAGAAATGTATATTTTGCAAAGGAATGATGAATTGCTATTAATTCTGGGTTAGAATGCACATTTTTTATGTTTAATGAAGATTTCAGTTCTAATCCCAACTTTTTGATGCAGAAATCTTGAAGCAGCCTGAGCAAAATTGCAATATCTCATTCGTTAACCGTTGGATTCAGCTAAAATTTGAGTATGTGGTTCCTAACTCATGGAACTTCAATATGAACGGTTGGATCTTGATTTGGAGACGTTTTCGGGGCGCTAAGCGCCGTTAAAGCCACTGAGCGGCCAGCAGGAAGCTGCAGGCGGCTAAGCGCCCAGACAGGGCGGCTAAGCGCCCAGAACATGAAGACAGGGCGCTAAGCACCCCAGTAAAGGGCTAAGCGCCCAGAACATGGTTTCCAGGCGGCTAAGCGCCCGTCGAGGGCGCTAAGCGCCCCTGCGGCGCCCAGGGCCTATAAAACGCGATTTTTGGCCTCTTTTGGGTATTCTTTCAATCCTAGTCTCTTCCAAACACCCCTTGGACGTGAGAGAGCTCTAATCTGAGAAGGAAAAGAGGATTTTCATCAGCGGATGCTTGGATTCTTCATCGTCTCCTAGTTCCTCATTGATTCTCCTTGTAAGCAAGCTAGTTTCCATTCTATGGATAACTAAGCTCCCTTTTAGTTGGATTTAGGCGTAGTATTTCTTCTTGATAGGATTCTATTTATTTCTTTGTTACTTTCTATTTTTAATTTCAATTAAACAATTTTGTTCTTATTGCTTATGATTGTTTGATCATCTTTCATCTGATTTTGGGTTAATTTTGTATGTGGAAGCTACTCTATTAATCTGACATAAATTGTTTAATCTAGGAGAAGCTAATTTGCTAGGAATAGCGTTAGATCACCTAGTTCCTTAACGCCTGCATATTTACAATTGTTTTGATTAATTGCCTGTGGAAGCGGTAATTAGGAAAGTAATTGAATCAACTTCTCATACTAGGAATAGGTGAGTTAGTTAAGAACTGGCGGGAATAAATTAAAGATTTTAAGTGATTGTAATCAAGAATTAATAAATCCTGGATAGTGAAATATGAAACCATAATCCAACTGTTTTCCCAATCTGTTATTCTCTCAAAGCGTTTCTTTCTTATTTTCATGCTCTTAGATACAAGTCTCTCCAAACAAACAACTCTTATTTCTTTCTTGCTTAACTTCTTAATTAAAGAAAGGCATTCAAACACATTTGCTCTCTGTGGATCGATAACACCCTTACTATACTGCAATTGAATCTTAAAAGAGGTTTGAGCGCAGCTTAAGTATTGGTTTTTATTAAAAGAAGTGAAAACCCTTTTTAACAATGGGAAGCCACAATCAGACCTATCACTCAGGAATTGTCCCGCCTCCAACTAATCGGAGTTGGCCCTATATCCAGATGAAAAGGGGTCACAAGGGGTGACGTAGAGTCAACGTCTTAAGAATGCAAATAATCGCGCTACTTTGAGGGTTTCGGGTTTCAATTAAATTGCTAATTGTGTATGCCCAATAGTCTTGCTTGGTTATAAACTTACGATATTACTATCTCTCTACTACAACTTTATACGTTGTCATGAATTGATTATCATGTATTGCTTGTCTTTAGAAGTTGACCCTTGCATTGCTTGTTGCTTGTGTTTGGGCGATCCGTCGCCAGCCAGGCAACCTTTAGTCGGAAGGTAACAGGTGGATGTTGACCTAAGGAATATCAAGGTAGCATAATGGATGGCTTATTCATGGGATAATTGTTACAGTTGTTTTGATTACTGTATATGAACTCAAGTATGTTTAGGGACCGGGTAGGTTTCAGGAACTCTATGCCTTTATGTGGTCACCCTGTGTCGGATCATAGGAGGTGTACCGACATAAGAAGTCTTATTGATAACAATTTCTGCAAGTGTACAGATTGTATCAAAATAATATAAAAGATTATCATCTCCACAGGAATTGGTTTGACTTAAAATCAGTTATCTTAGAGTTGAAAAAGAAAAAGATATTTTTAGGTTGATTTGATTTTGTGATATAGCGTAAGAACAAAAAGCAATTTTGATAAAAATAGCACTTGTGTAATAGCTTCACTTAACCAAATTATGCTTTCCATAATCAGATAACTATATGAGTTTAGAAATCAATTTTATGGTGATTTAGCCTATAATTTCGATTTGTTAATACCTTAACCAAAAAGACTTTCAATTTCAATTACCAAACCTAATACCTTAGTATTTACTTATTTCAATTGAAGCATTAGAATTCTTATTTCAGGCCAACACAATTGATTCCCGCCCTTATACCTAAGTGGCGGATTAACCGATTAATCTAATCCTATTTCCCTTAATTCCTACCAATTACCATTGTGCAGAAGTAAGCAAAGTACTTGCGTCGACTTCAAGTAAAATAAGCATGGGGAAAAGATACATGATAAGACAACTTCAATCACATAGAGCAACAGAAAGCTTAGAACATAACTTAGAGAAGATTCACATAAAATTCAAATGCAAGAAAAACTTAGCCAAACATGGCTAAGGAAAACATAATTAAAATAAAAATAAAACCTGAAACAAGGGCTCCAAAGGGCCTCTTACAACTCCAGGTAGAGTACTTGAAAGAAAATACAAGATAAAAGATGATGGAAAAGGATCTCCAAGGCTCTTCTCATAAACTAAAACAAAGGTCCTATTTATAATAAAAATTTATCTGTGTCCCAACGCTCAGGCGCACGCTCAAGCGTTGGGATTAAGTGTTGCCAGACGTGGCCAAACAGGGGCTCAACGCATAAGCGTTGGCCCTTCCAACGCTTGGGCGTTGGAAATAAGTGAAAATTGGATTCCCAGGCAGAATGCCAACGCATGATCATTGGGTTGCCAACGCTCAGGCATTGGACACGTTTGATGGTTCATGTTTTGGCTGTTTTTCTCTTCTCTCTTTGATGAGGTTTCATGGCCATCAATTCCCATCATGTGGCCACTTTCTTGTCTCCTCTTGATCTGAAACTCCTTCTTCTTCATCAACTCTTCATTCATGGCTCTATTTCCACATGTTTTAAACAAGATTGAAGCAATAGTGCTTCATCTTCTGCATTCAATTCCAGCCCTCAAACTTCCTTTAATTACATCAAGGTCCCCACAACTGTACTAGATTGACCAGAACCTCTAACAAGGACCAAAAACTAATAAAAATAACTAAAAAGAACTAAAAACCAAATAAAAGCTAAAATAAATGCAAATGCACAAATAAAGAGAAAAACCTAACAAAATGAAGAAAAAACTATATGAGACTCAATAAAAATAAAATAAAAAGACCCTAAAAACATCATACAAATCTCAGTCATCACTTATCTTGCTTTCTTACAAGGTGGCAGCAAAGTTTCTTAAATCAGGAGACAATCATTTTGTTAAACTACTTTATCACTACATGACCATGCCATATGTATGGATATTTGCTAAACAGGATATGAATATTTATTCAATGCATCTTGTCATAGCATGTTTTGGAAAGAAAAAAAATGGATTCGCTTTTTTACAGTCTTGGAAATATAACTTACACGTTTATTTACTGTTCACTTACTACAGTAACGCCTTGAAAATCGGAGTGTTACACTGCTTACATTTCATCTTCTTTTATTTTGAATATTACAATTTTAACCCACGTGAAAATCAGGGCGTTACACCCTCCTCAAGTGGTGCGCATAAGCTCCCTATTTATATATCTAAAATTTTCTTATTTAATCTTCTACTTAATTGTGTTTAAAATCAACTTTAAAATAACAACAATTAACTACATAAACTGTCTTATCACTATCAACTAAAATGATGAGAATCTATCTATGACTGCAACATATCTTTGGAAAATATCTCATTTTCAGTTAAATCTATCACATACCTCAAAGCATATTTTATCCTCAAGTAAAATCTATCACTTATCATCTATTTCCTTTCATGATAATATCTCCTTTTAAATTATATGATGATATCTCATATTATTTAAACTAATAGTCTTCTTCCAAAATATATAAAAATCCACCCCATATTAAGATAAAACACGCCTCACACATCCTTTAGGAGGGGCCATAAATTCTTGCCAGGTCTACATTTACGGCACGAAAATCCTTTCTCAAATAAATCTAGAACAATATTATAGTCAAAAATCATCATTTCACAGGCACATTCTCATGATCATAAAAAGAAGGTTAAGTTCTTACTTAAAAATTATTTGGGTCTTATTTGACATTTATACGACAACATATTATGATAATGAAAGAAATTCGCAGAACCGAACCGGCCATCGAACCGTTCCAGCTACTGGTTCACGGTTTTTATGGTTCAACCGAGGTTGAACTGTGGTCGAACCGATAGTAATTAAATAATATTTTTAATTAATTAATTATATACATAAAATAAAAATTACACATAACATTAAAATTTTCACCTTCAAAATTAAGCAAATTCCACCACATAAGTTCGAAGTTCTAACCAAGTACATTACCAAAAAAAATAACCCATACCACACAAAAAAAACACAATATTCATTATCAAGTACAAGTAGAATTAAAAATAATCATCATCACTAATCATCATAGGCACCAAAGTCATTGAGGTTGAAATCGACGCCTTGAAATTGTGATATGCCGGCATTTGCACCGCTTCCACCAACAATATCATTCTCAAGATCAATCGAATCCAATATATGTTGATCTAGAATACTAACTTCTTCATCACCTAATTAAACAACATGAAAGTGAAATGTAAAATTTCAAGTATAGAGTGAGACTTTGAATTTTGAAACAAAATTAGTAGAAAAAACATTAACCTCTAACATTTCTTGATTCACCAATTGCTGGGATTGCATTTTCTTCATAAATAGCACTCTCATTGTCAAGCTCATTAGCATCAAACTCGGGAGGTGCATCATCCTCAACTACCCAAAAATCAACCTTATCAATGCTTTCATGATCAATGGGATCATATGGTCTCTTCTTCAAGTCCACTCTAAAATAAAACATTAAAAAGCAAATATCAAGATAGCAAGTTAAAAAACAATAATGTTTTGACATAGAGAAATTTATATACCTTTTCTTCAAACGCAAATTATAAGTAACATAAACATGATCACTAAGTCTTTGGTGTTCAAGTCTATTTCTTTTCTTAGTATGTATGCGTTCAAAGAAACTCCAGTTCCTCTCACACCCTGAAGATGATGCAGTTTGGCTAAGAACACGGATAGCTATCTTTTGTAAAATTGGAGCACTACTTCCATAAAAGAACCACCATTGATCTACAACAAATATAGATATTTATCAATCTCTAACATAAACACAAAAGTTCAAATATGTACAACCAAACAAAAGTTTAAAGGGAAAATTTACCAGGACGTATTTCCTTTGCCGCTTTCAAAGCACTTTGTCGACCAAAAGAACTGGTTCGAGCACGATACATATGCATCTCTTGAAGGGCTTTCGGCAAGTCAGGACAAATACCTTTTATCTCAAACAAATCAAGAAGTCCTTGAACAACCCTTTCTTTTTCACGAAAACTTGGATCATAGAACATTTTTGGATTCAAGAAATAAGCTGCCGCATGAAGAGTACGCTTCAAGTGTTTATCCCACCGAGCCTTAATAATATCTGTGTAAGGCTTATACAAATGAATCTTATTCTTGAACATTGTCACTATTGCATTCTTTGCCCTCTGCATGCCGTCATAAACATAGCCCATGGAAGGTTTTTCATCCCCATCTACAATTCTTAACAAATGAATAATGGGAGATACAATACTGGTCACAACAAGACAATCTTTCCAAAAAACTTGATCTAGAATAATAGCTTTAACAGCTTTTCCAACTTCAGTCCTTGCTAATGCATGACTAACAAAGTGGTTGTCCACATATAGTGCTTGTAAAACGTTCATGTGATCATTAAGATTTTTCAAAGTAATAAATGTGGTTGCAAACCTAGTCGCTCCTAGGTGAACAATTTCTTTCCACTCTGGTTTTTTTCTAAGCCAAGACAAGAATACCATGTGATTATAAATAAATTTAGTCACCTTTGAAGCTTTTGAGGCAAGATCTGCAATGTAAGGTAGGCTACCAATGTCCTTCATAAGAAGATTCAAGCAGTGAGCAGCACATGGAGACCAGAAGATGGTGGGATACTTTCCATGAAGCAATATACCAGCAGCTACGTAGTTGGCAGCATTATCAGTAACCACATGAACCACGTTCTCAGGCCCAACCCAATCAATAACTTCAGAAAACAGGTTGCACAACGTCAAAGCATCTTTCACAACATCAGACGCATCCACAGATTTCACAAATGATATACCTGCACCAAAATAAACAAAGTTAATGATTGTACATCCAGTCCTTTGCTTAAACCATAAATGATATACCTAAATCAAAGTCATACCATCAGGACTATAAACCAGAAAATTGATTAAAGTTCTTTGCCTTTGGTCACTCCATCCATCAGCCATGATTGTACATCCAGTTCGAGCCCAATTAGCTCGTTGACTTTCAACTAGTAGTTGACATTCTTTTTTGCAATCCCTCAACAAATTAATTCTTAATTCATGATAACCTGGGCCTTTAAAACCAGGGCCAATGGAAGCAATTGCATCTAGAGCGGGTTGAAAATATGGTGATTGTATGGCATTGAAAGGAATGCAAGCATCGAAACACCATCTAGCAATAGCCATCTTAGCTCTGTGTACGGCTTCCTTGGAAGATAGGACACTTCTAAGAGTTGGTTGGGACCCAGGGGTTGTTCTTGGAGCAAAAAATTCACCAACTTCAACACTTGCTTTCCTTTTTCCTCCACTTTGAGTAGATGTTGGTTTTGCAGTTTGGGTAGCATTTATTTGTTGATCCTCAGTACAAATGTCATCATCAAACGATTTATCCAAGTCCGCCTTCTTCTTCTTTGCTTTGTTAGCTTTCAATACTTCTTCCATTCAATAGCGAACATCGGGAGGAACTTTTTTGCAAGTGGCTATATCTCCCTTTATGCACGCAAGATGGTACTTCATCCTATTTATGCCCCCTCCTCTATAGGTTTCTCCACAATGAAGGCAAGTGTATAGACAAGTGTTTCCATCTTTGTTAAAGGCAATATGCTCCCACGCTGGATCCGTTTCCCCACGATGGTTAGTTGAAGGTCCAACGGTTTGTGGTGTACCAGCAACATCGGGAGAAGGATTAAATTGCGCATTATGATTGCTTTCCGGTTCCTACAATTAAAAAATAATAGCCAACTAACAAATTATGACCGTTAGGAAAGAACAAAATCAGACTTGGTAATTCAGCCATTCACTTCTATGCCTTATGGAAACAAAACCAGACTTGGTAATTCAACAATTCAACATTACTCCCTAACAATTCAATAAACCTTCTCATGAAGTCAGCTTAATTCATTTCTATTCTTTTATAAATATGCATCGTTTTCCAAGTATAAAGAAACTAATTAGCCAATTGAAACTAGTATTTGTTTGTTTATGAATTTAAACATGTATCAACTGAAAAATATATATATAACCAGTTTTCTGGTTTTCCATTGTAGCATTTAATGTGCTTTGAAGAATAATAGAATATGGCTGCTATATTCTACTCTGTCTATTCATGGTGTATATGCAAATTCCAAGTGTAATGCCCTTAAATTTCAATCACAATATTAGCACTTAGTTTTAGATAAACAACATCTAATAACCCATGTTTTGTTATCGCTTTCTGACATGTTACACGGATTTTATTTGCAACATGGATCAACTGTTATTGTAGTTTGAGGAATTCAACAGGAGTAATTCATTATTTGAGACCCATTTTATTCCCCTACATAAACAACTCACAGTTAATTTCCTTTTTATACCCCATTTTATTGAGAAACACCAGACACTTAGTCTACCACGAAATAAAAAGGCTCCAAGTGAGCATAGCATATAGGAGCAACAACAGAAATGGCAGTGGTGTAACGAACTGAAAAATATCTGCAATGTTAAATAAACAGAGTCGCCACCAGTGTTTTTATTTAAGGGGAAACATTGAAAAACCCTTTTGAAATTCTTTTATTTACAAACTTGGGTTCGGAGGTCTATTTATGCGTAGGGAAGGGTGGAGGACGAACCTCCACAGCACCCCTAGTGCACCCATCATAAGACGGTTACCGAAAGTTGTTTATGCATGTATTAAGTTTTATGAAAACGTTAAATAAAATCCAAAACAAAAAGATTTTTTTTTATTATGTTAGCCTGGTAGGTGTGACCCTAGGCCTGCGTACTTCCTTTCGTTAGGAAGATCAAGGCTTACGCAGTTCTTAAAAAAAGATTTGGTTTGTTCGATATTTTTTAATTTTTGAAATGATTAAAAACCTGTCTCGTAGTAATGCGAGAGAGGCTTTTGAAAACATGTTTGTTTTTTGTTTGAGGAAAGAAGGGCGAGTCTCGTAGTAATGCGAGAGCGCCGTTTTGATAATCTGTTTTATTTTAAAGAAAAGCGACAGGTCTCGTAGTAATGCGAGAGCGCCGTTTTGAAAATTTGTTTTATTTGAAAGAAAAGCGACAGGTCTCGTAGTAATGCGAGAGTGCCGTGTTGTAAACTCACTTTATTTTTTTAAAAGAAAAGCGACTAGTCTCGTAGTAATGCGAGAGTGTCTCTGATCAATTTTGTTTATTTTTATTTTAATCGAGAAAGTCCTATTGACCATCCCACAGTAATGAGGGAGTGTCACTAAGCAAAAGGTTAATTTTAAATTACTCACGTAAGAGCTAGACAGTCTCACAGTAATGTGAGAGTATCCCTAAACAACGGGTTGACTTTAAATTAATTGCGTCGGAGCTAGACAGTCTCACAGTAATGTGAGAGTATCACGGGTTGATTTTAAGTTAATTGCGTAGGAGCTAGACAGTCTCATAGTAATGTGAGAGCATCCCTAAATGAGCTAGACAGTCCCACAGTAATGTGAGAGTATCACTAAGTAACGAGTTTTAAATTACTAAACAGTCTCACAGTAATGTGAGAGTGTCCCTAAACAATGGGCTGATTTTAAATTAATCGCTTAAGAGCTAGATAGTCTTACAGTAATGTGAGAGTATCCCTCTAGTCAAATGTTCATTTTATTTTTAACTTATTCGTGCAGAATCTATGATAGTCTTGCAGTAATGCGAGAGTATCCTAAACATGCCACAAACCAAATTATGAATAAAAAAAATACATGGAAATAAAAGTCCTTTGATTGATACATTAATCCAGCATGAATCAAGATAAAAAGGGATCCTCGCCGGCGATATGTCTTGCGACTCCTTCATACCAAAGGTCCAAGCTTTCCTCAAAATGGCTCGAGCACAAACAACACAGCCCAAAGGTCAAAGCTTTCCTCAAAATGGCTCAAGCACAAACAACAACCAAGTGATAGTAATCCAGTCAGCAATAAATCCACACATCTTTAAAGCCATATAATCATATTCAAGTGATAGCTCATAATAACAAAAACTCAATCATAAAGGAGCATGGCAGCAAGACACTGAAAACAATAAAGCAAACCGCCTATTTTTCTTTAACAGAGTAGGACAAGAGAAAAAAAAAAACTCATAGTAGCATTCCTTAGTTTCTGTATAAAAACATTGAATCACAAGCAAGCATCTTTCCTCACATCTTCATAGCACAAACGAAAGAGTTCACAGTAAATAAAATTTGTGCAAATGCCTTTCATATGAATCATTCTTAACCATTAATAGCACTTATAATCATGAAATTCAAAATAGGATACAGCTCTAGAATTCATGCTACTTTTAAACAGACAAGCAAAGGATCATTGATAAAGAGGATTAAAGATGGATCATCCTATAAAAAAATCTTTCCCTTATCACAAAAGAAATCACAGTAACTCAAGATAACAATTGAAAATCAAAAGGTTTATGTGATTCATCCACCTAGCACAACAATATCCATGGACAAGACAGACACAGCAAGAACAAGTGAGAGACAAAGAAAATATGAACCCAAAAAACTAAAACATCAAACAAAAGTTAAATCATAAACTAGAGAGCTGAAGCGGCAATGACGGGGGAAAATTCATGATAACAAGAGATATCCACAGGAAATGAAACCAACAAATCCAGAATCAAATGAGACATTGATAATCTGTTGGAAAATTAGTAATATTTCAAAGTTGGTAAGTCCCACATTGCCTAGCAAGCCTCTCCCAAAAGCCTTTATATATTGAAATTGTTTTGGAAGTGGTAAAGTGAATAGAAGAGGAGTTGGGCTCACGCGCATGAGTTGTGGGCTCGTTTAGCCCAATGCAGTGCAAATCGGAGGATTTTCTCCCCTGCGCGCACGATATAATGGGCCTGAAAAGCTATGATTGTCTCCCTATATATAGAACCCCATATTTTGCCCCTAACACACTGAAAATCATCTTCTCCCTTCTCCTTCCTGACTGGGAGAGAATTTGGATATTACCCAAATAAACTCTCAAGGACAGTGATACCGATTTCACGCCTCAGCTCGTGTTTGTGGTTTCGTTGCTGTTTTATCCTCATTATTCCAACATAATCTAATGATAAAAAAAATAGTAAGAAATCAACAGAACCAGTCCAGCATTGGAGAAGCCATCCCTGTGGATTTTGATTCAGCATCCTGTAAAGGAACAAAGATTGGGCTCCAGGTTCATTGGCGAGATTCACCATCAACGCTGACTTCACCGTCTGGTTGGCCTTTGCCACCGCGAGCAGCAAAAATTCCCTCACCCGCCGCGCGCGAACCTGCTCCCTCCTCCCTTATCATCTACACGCCTCCCTATCTCTCTCTCTCTCTCGATTGCTCAAGTCTGGGTAACGAAAAGATTAGTTCAATTGGTGTATAGGAAGGAGAAGAATGATCGGTGGTGGTAGAGTCTGAAGAAGGGGGGTTCGGTAGTAGGTGATATGATGGTGGTTCCAGATTCGAAGAAGGGGAAAACGAAGAGGATGAGGATCTTGTTGGTGTTTAGTTAAGGATCTTGTTTGTAGAAGCTAATTCTTTAAACATTTTGAGCTCTTTTATTTTATTTTTGTCTCCCTTCAAAATTAACTAACACAAAAAATTAAAATTAAACTAAAATCTAAACTCATTGGATTAGCCTTTTTGTATTTTGTATTTTTTGGTATTTTTCTAATTTTTACCATTTTTAGGTTTTTTCACTTTTTTTATGCATTTTTTATGATTTTTACTTTTTTTGGATTTTTATCTAAAAAACTACCAAAATTGGGTGTTTACAAGTGGTGCTCTGTTTTCCAATTCATATGATATACTAGTTAAAACTTCAGGTGCACAAATGGGAAGGAAACTCAAATCACTGAAATCAGTATCAATTATTCAAGTACTTATTAATATATTATACTAGTTAAAAACTTAAAACTGAGAATACACTTTACCTGAGAATTCATGATCAGTTAGAATTTAGAAAATAGAGGGAGGGCTGTGCAATGCAACGGTTGCTATGGCGGAACAGAGGGTGGCCTGCGAGGAGAGCAGGGGTGATGGAACCAGAACGCGGTGACGGAGCAGAGGGTGGCGTTCGAGTAGAGCAGGGGCGATGGAGAACAGGGGAACGTGCGAGTTGCGACAGAGCAGGGGAGATGCGAGGAAGCCAGAACATAGTGTGGCCTGCGAAGAAGAAGGCTGTGAGCAGAGGAAGAAGAAGGCTGCGACGAAGATAGGGCGGCGTTCGACGGAGACGGCGTGCGAAGGTGGCGGAACGGCGACGGTGGCCTGCGAGGAAGCAGCCGCGGGAAACAGAGAAGAGGACCTTCAGTGTTTTACTGTGTGTGACTTAGGGTCACTGTTTCTGTTTTTAACCCTTTTTTGATTTTTTTGATTTTTTTACTAATGTACCAAAACGACGTAGTTTTGTAACCAAAAAAAAAAAAAAAAAAAAACGAAGTTGGTTTATGTAAACCGGGTAAACCGGATTGATCCCGGTTTTGCCGGTTTTTGACCGGTTCGCATGTCCAACGGTTCTACGGCCCAACCGAACTGGTCTGGCCACCGATTCCCGGTTTTTCCGGTCGAACCGGCCGGTCCGGTTCGGTTTTGAAAACATTGGAAATAACACAAGAAAGGGGGGTTTGAATTGTGCGTGTTAATTTTAAAACTTTTTTTCAAAATAGAAATAAGTTTTTGAAAGAATTTTTAAAAATTAAGTAGCGTATTCATTAACAAAGCGTGAAAGATAAAGCACACAAAGAGTTTATCCTGGTTCACCCCCTTAAACGATAAGGCTACGTCCAGTCCTTGGCTCCACCAAGATTTTCCACTATTCAACCCAGAACAGTACAAGTATTCACACAGGACTTCTCTAGAGTATTAGACACAGGACTTCTCCAGTGTATTCTCACGACTTCTCCTTACAAGTATTCCACAGGACCTCTCTAGAGTATTAGACATAGGACTTCTCTAGAGTATTCTCAGGACTTTTCCTTACAAGTATTCGACGGACTTCTCCTTTTACAAATAGTTCTTCTACAAAGAGTTCTCTTCTTACAAGAGTGATGGTAGAAAGAATGTAAGAACGACTAACTCAGTATTTTGGGTAGAGGATATGACTCTAAAGTGTATACTTGAGGTTAGTGTAAAACAGAGATGGTTGGACGATACGTTCTTGATTGCAATTCTGCAAGTGTACAGATTGTATCGAAGTAATATAAAAGATATCATTTCCACAGGGATTAGTTTGACTTGAAATATGTTTTCTAGAGTTTGAAAAGAAAAGATATTTTTAGATTGTTTTTGACATAGCATAAGAATTAAAAGCACTTTTGATAAATACAACACTTGGGTAATAGCTTCACCTAACCAAATTAAGCTTTTTACAATCACATAACCATATGAACTTAGAAATTATTTATTCATGATTTAGCCTAAACTTCTACTTGTTAATTCCTTAATCAAATAGAACTTTCAATTCAATTCCTAATCCGAATACCTTAGTGATTAGTTAACCCAATTGAAGCTTTAGAGTTCTTAGTTCTGGCCATCACAATTGATTCCTCCCTTATACCTAAGTGGCGGATTAACCGATTAATCTAATCTCAATTCCCCTTAGTCCTACCAACTATCGTTGTGCAAGAAGAAAGCATGACACTTGCATCGACTCAAGCAAAATAAACATGGGGAAAAGATACATGAAAATATAACTTCATTCAAATAGCGCAACAGAAAGCTTTAAGCAAAACTTAGCAAGAATTCGCATAATACCCAAATGCTAAAAGAAACTAGCCTAGCATGGCTAGATTAAACATAAAGAAAATAAAAAGCAAAACCTGAAACAAGGGCTCCAAAGGGCCTCTTACAACTCCAGGAAAAATGCTTGAACAAAATACAAGAGGATAGATGATGAAAAATATGATATCATAACCTAAAACAATTTTCCTACTTATAACAAAATTCTGCCTGACTTCCAACGCCTAGGCGTTGTGAATAAGTGATTTCTGGGCATTCAGGAAGAATGCCAACGCATGAGTGTTGGCTTCCCAACGCTCAGGCGTTGGCCTCGTCTGCTACTTCACATTCTTGCTCTGTTCTTTTCTCTTTCATGACAAAACTTCAAGTCATTGATGAGCTTTCATGTGGCTTGTGACACCCCAATTTTGGGTTGAGGGTCAAGTAGTAAAAATCGTGGAAATTGAAACCTCTCAGAAAACAACTCAGTTTTCAAAAAAAACCAAACGTCTCTCAATATTATTTAATCAATAATATTCCCATAAATATTAATTAATACGCGGAAGCAGAAATGAAGGAATATTATTACAAAAATAAATGCTCAACAAACGAGCCCAAAAATAAACAGCGGAAGTTCTATCAAGCAACAATTGTCATCTTCAGATTCTTCCACGCTTCCACTGGGCACTCTGATTCCATGATGCTTTTCAACTGACAAAAATCATCGTCCTGTCTATCTCTGGCATTAAGCACCCAAACACAAACAGAAAGGGTTAACTCTTAAAACAAACAACAAATACCAATCAGCATGCAAAACATAAATAAGAGTAACCATATTTTCAACATACAGTAACAACTTAACGGCAAATCTGACAACAACAACAACAACAACAACAACAACAGTAATAACCCAATTCAACTTCCTCAAATTCTATATGCAAGACTCTTGGCCAAAACTTCACCCTAAACTGGCGACAACGGTCGCAAGGGACAAATTACCCTCTCACCGAACTCAAGATAGATCGCATGGGACAAATTACCATCTCATCTACCTTAGGCATGATCACATGGGACAAATTACCATCTCATCGTCCTTCCAAAACTCATCCACTAGGCATGATCACATGGGACAACCCATCTCATCATCCTTCCAAATGCACATGTCATAACCCATAATAGCCAACACACGAACCAACAGTTCATAGTACAACGTAAATTATCTATTTTCTAAAATCTAGTTCACAACATCATCAACAACATATCATAATCATCAATTCTCAAATCCAAGCATGTATCACAAATACCAACAATTTCATCATAAACAAACAAAATAGTCTCCAATACAAAATCATAGGTAAAACACCACTGACTCGATCTAGAACTGAGTTACCCTTACCTTTTACTCCTTTGCTTGGTCTTGTCCTCCGACCTATCATGATAACATATGTGCACAATCATCAACAACCAAGGAAAAGACCAGAAACCGACTCCACAAGATTTAAACTCAAAACAATCAAAACAGCAACTGGCTGCCAGGGGCCTAGCACCCAAGTGTTGGGTTCCAACGCTCAAGCGTTGGCTCCTTGCCAGAAACCCTAAAAACCATGTTTTTCACCCAAAATCCATTTTTAATCAAACTCTTTCAAAACCAAGATTCTTCAATGATTACAATCCATATCACAACCTAATAACCAAGTTTCCTCCCAAAAATCCAAAGGTTCCTAATATCACCAAAACTCAGAAATTAGAAAGGATCGATCACTTACCGATAAAGCTAACCTCAAGGGTTCTTGAGAGAGGATTAAGGAAAGAGTTATAATAACACAAGAATAAAAGAGAGTAGACTCCAAGAAGCACCAAAATCCAGCAACACTCCAAAGGATTCAGCTCTAGCGTTCTAGGTTTCTCTAGCAAGTTTGTTTGAAGAAAGAACAAGGAGACAACCACTATGCTTGAAGGAAAAATAGTTGCAAGGGGAAGGGAGAGAGAGCACGACCTAAGCCTCCTTCTTATTCAGAATTCACCCTCTATATTGCTCATTTACTCATAGACCAAGCCATAAACTCACTTTACACCCCCTTATTAGCCATTTGTAACTCCCGACAAGCATTAAACTCTCTTAACACCACTTATTACCATTCGAATTCAACTTATAACTCCTTTAATCCTCATTAAACTCTTGTCTACAACTTCAAATTCGAAATTCAGCCACAACCACTCCAAAATCTGCATAAAATAAAAACCTACTTCACTAGGATTCAAATACAAGACTTGCCAATCAAATGCTTAAGCCTCAACCACTAAGCCACAACTCCTCTTGTTAAAACTCTAACAAAACTATTCATATAATCCTCCAAGTCAAACCAACAAGTTCCCAATCTGAATTCAAAACATTATAAGAGCTCTTAATACTAAATCCCAATCCAGTTTTGACTAGTCCAAGGACTAAAACACAATTATCCAAACTTAAAGGATCAAAACCTAATTATAAAGTATCCAAGGGCCAAAACATAAATAATCAAAACTTGAGGGTCTTACATGGCTTCATACCTTGTCCTGAAACAGCTGAAGCACTAACCTTTCTCTTCAATTCTCCAATTAAGCACATGTTAAACAAGAAAAGTGAGATTGATGCTTCCTCTTCTTCTCTAATTCAGCCACACTTCTCCATAAATTGCATCAAGATCCCCACAAATGTATCTCAATTAACCAGAACCTCAAACAAGGACTGAAATCTAATAAAAACAACTAAAAAGGACTAAAAACCAAATAAAAGCTAATCTAAATGCAAATGCATAAATAAAGTGAAAACTCTAACAAAATGAAATAAAAACTATATGAGACTCAATAAAAATAAAATAAAATAAAATAAAATAAAATAAAAAGACACTAAAAATATCATATAAAATCCGGTCATCAGTTCTCTGTTTTGGTGTGAAGGGTAGATAGTGTTTGACACTTAAGAACTTTTCACACTTGAGTAACTACACTCGGTTTTTGTTTTGACACTTGAGTTTCGAGTGAAGTTTCAGAGCTTAGAATATTTCAGAAAGATTGAGAACTTGAATTTGAATTTCGTTGTGAGTCGCCGAGTTCTTCAGTCTTCAAATCTTCCTTTTATATCTTTACTTGAAATTAGGTTCTCTGATAGTGGTTGAGTGAAGTTGAGAGAGTCGTGTGATGAATATCTCCTCTGTGAGTAACGAATCTCTTCATTTAATGCACTTGACCGTTGAGAGCTTAGAATGGATGATCTGATGGAGTGGTAGCTTGCAGCAGTCTGAAACTCTGAATATCACCTCTTCAGTTGTACTTGACGTTGACATGTTGAGATACTCGAATCCATTAATGTGTCTGAAAGAACATTGCATTTAATGTTGTTGCTTGTCTGAGCGAACAAGCATTTAATGCTGAGCATGACTGAGCGAATGGGCATTTAATGCTTCGACAAAGAGTGAATATATTCCTTTTATTTATTCACCATCGTTGTACTTCACCTTGGAGAGAGAATCGTCGTTGACACTGTAGAGTTGGCCCGTGATCTGATAATATGATTCCTTGATTCGAGGCATTTGCTGAGTGTAGCCTTGCTCGAGCAATAGCATTTAATATGTTGGCCTTCAGCTTCTACGTTGGACAATACTTCTTCATTTTATCGGACGTTGGTTGAAAACCAAGTCTTAGAGAATGCATAAACCAAGCTTCTAAACATTTTAAACTCATTAAACTCTTGTCTACAACTTCAAATTCGAAATTCAGCCACAACCACTCCAAAATCTGCATAAAATAAAAACCTACTTCACTAGGATTCAAATACAAGACTTGTCAATCAAATGCTTAAGCCTCAACCACTAAGCCACAACTCCTCTTGTTAAAACTCTAACAAAACTATTCATATAATCCTCCAAGTCAAACCAACAAGTTCCCAATCTGAATTCAAATTTGAGCCACAATCTGGTAGAGGGAAACATCACCTGTGCAATCATACTTCATGCCAAGGCGCTTCCCTATCAAAACGGAACTTCTCGCCCTACTCAGAACGTCGTAAGGCTCCAAAAGCTCCTTCGGCAAAACCATCAACTCCTTCCTCTTGAATCAACATCAGGTTCTGCATCCTTCGCTACATCAAATCCATTAAAGCTCTCAACAAGACCACTTTCCCCTCTTCCTTAAAAAGTGTTTTTGGCTATTAACTACTTTACGAACAAATGTTTTCAAATTTTAAATTAGAGTATAAGTTATTTATTATAAACTCTAATTTATGGGCATATTATTTGGTAAAATTATTTTAAATATATATAATAATGTACATGTGTGTGTATATATATATTAAATAATTGACTTGAGGAAGAATAAAAGTGAGAATTAAGTTTGACTTATGTTACAAAAATTTAAATTATTTAATGATATTTTATATATTGTATATATAAAATATTATCTTAAATATTGTAATTACTTTGTTCTTTATAGAAAAAGTAAGAAAATAATATATATTCATAAAATTTACTTGATGATGTTTAATAATTAATACTTGAGTACAAAAATTAGAAATACTCCTATGATATTTAATATTATTGAATCAATAAATTATTAAATTACTTTAAAATTATTTTTTAAATTTAAACTTAATATTAAGTATTGTATGATGACAAGCATAATTTATTATCCCATAAAGTTATGCAGTTGAATGGACTAAGTCCTCCTATTTTAAAATTGAGGGATATTTTCTTTGTATTTTTTTTTCAAAATTTTGGGATTTCAATTGAAGATAATATATTTTATTGAGAACAAAAATATATTTAGACATTTCGAAAAATGTAAAGAATAAACAAAAGACATTGTTTAAAATAACTTATTTTAAAAAATATATTAGTATAGTTAATTTTATTATATTTTAAAAACCATTGTCAAATACATTCTTTTTATTCATCAGAAAAAGATATAACGTAGAACGAAACTAAAGAGCAAACACAGAATCTCTCAAAATAAGAGTTTCTAGCTCAAGCTCCGGAACAACAACTTCCAAGGTACAAGAATTAATGAAGCTAACATCTGTTTTAGTCAAACAGTCAACAACTTTATTGCACTCTCTCGGGATCCACTGAATGGAGACGACAATTTCTGCCTGAGGAGGAGCTTGATGTCTCTCATGATAGATATGAATCGCGCAGAATTCACCTCCTCCAAAGCCTCGACCAAATCTCTACAATCTGTTTCACACACCATTTTCTTGCAACCACGGTTCTATGTCATGAAGAGTCCATGGAACAATGCTAGAGTCTCAACCATGAAAGGGTTTCTCCCTAACCAAACCAAACATCCAAGTGCTAGCTTCATCAGCAACACACACCCAAAACCCATACAATGAGTACTATTATCACGATAGCTCCCAAATATATTCTTTATAAATAATAGTAAATTTCACATAATTTTTAAAAATTATTATTTTAAAACATTTCAAATAAATCTTCACACAAGCGTATTATATTTACTTTTTTCTCCAACATATCATATCTATTAAACTACTAATTTCTGACTAAATTATATTTAAATAAATTTATAAACTGATCAAATAATCTTTATATTACATCTTATCTGTTTTGCTCTTGTAAAAAAAATTACACCTTATCTTTTTATTCATTGAAAATAAATATTACACCCTATAGTGAATTTTGGGTGCGGTCTCAAATAAGACAGTTTCAATACAATATCAAATTCAACGAATATAAATATAACATGTGTCATTAGATATTTCAAAATGCATATTTTATTAAACTAAATTTTAATCCCAATTAATCTAAATTCTTATATTTTGTTTTAAAAATATAGTAATAAATTAGATAACAATGAAATGAAGTATTTTGAAGTGTGTTTGTTTCAAATTATTTATAGAAAAAATTACTTTTTTAAATTTAAAAATAATTTTAATTTTTTTTAAGATGTTTGTTTCAAATATTATAGAAAAATATTATTTAAAAAGAAAAGCTAAAAACAAATTATTTAAAAAAACTACTTTCATTGGGTTATTAGGAAAATTTATTATCATCGTAGATGAGAAAGAAAATAAAAAAATTAATTTTAATTAATAAAATTTAATTGGGATAAAAATATAGTTTAGTAAAATATTAGTTATAAAATAATTAATACCAAATGTTATATTTTTATTAATTGAATTTGAGATAATATTGAAACCGTTTAATTTAAGAGATTAGGTAACAGCTCAGAAAGTCTAACTTTCTTTATTGTCTGTCTAGAGAAGATAAAGGTAAAATGGTGAAGTCAATCGACAATTCGCGAATGTGAACTATTACGAACCGTTAACAATATGAACTAAGAGCGTGTTAAGTGTTAACTTACTTACCATAATTAAAATTCACTGCACCCCTCAGTCAAAAGGAGCGTCACGCTCACTCACTTCTTTTCTGCCCCCATTTCTTCTCTAACCTTAGGGTTCCTCTGTTCTTCTTCGCCCACAACTAACCAACAAACAATCTTAATTCAACCATTTTCGCCAGTGGCCAAGCTCCAACCCATCGCATTTCTCGGTGAAACGAAGCTCGGGGAGAACCCCTTTCGCATGGCAAAAACCAGGCCCGGCAGAAAAGACATGGACGCATACACCATCAGAGGCACCAACAAGATCGTAAGAGGTAATCGTTCAAAATTCTCTTCTCCTTTCACCTACTCAGTTCCGCAAACGGCTTCAAAATCGTTCCTTTTGTTGAAAGGAGTTAATGGAATGGTTTGAAACCATGTGGGTGTTGTGTAGATTAAGCAAAGATGTGTTATTTTTAATTTTTTTTGCAGCTGGGGACTGTGTGCTGATGCGCCCTTCCGATACAAGCAAGCCACCATACGTAGCGCGCGTGGAGAAGATCGAGCAGGACAGTAGAAGCAACGTGAAATGCCGTGTGAGGTGGTACTATCGACCTGAAGAGTCTATTGGAGGACGCAGGCAATTCCATGGAGCAAAGGAGCTGTTTTTGTCTGACCACTATGATGTGCAGAGTGCTCACACGATTGAGGGGAAGTGCATTGTGCACTCTTTCAAGAATTATACCAAGCTTGAGAATGTAGGTGCTGAAGATTACTATTGTAGGTTCGAGTACAAGGCTGCTACTGGGGCTTTCACGCCTGACCGTGTTGCTGTGTGAGTTTACTTTCTTCTTTTGGAAAATGATGGAGTTATGGTCTTTCATGTATTTGAATTGTGTTTTTTTTTCATTTTTTTTTGTTGATTTGGCTTTATATTTTGAAGGTACTGCAAATGCGAGATGCCTTATAACCCGGATGACCTCATGGTGCAGTGTGAGGGGTGCAAGGATTGGTAAATTCAGTGTATTCTGCTTTACTTTGTTTACTTTTGTTCCGTTTTGAGTGATTTTTTAGCTGTTCAGATCTCTAATTTTATCATTAGATGTTTTCTTTGCTTGGAAGAAGGAATTTATTGATATTCCGGCTCCTGCACAGCCAGCCTAAAGGTTGTTGGCTTGTTGCCCCTTAAAATAAAGATGGATGGTAAAATACCTCAGAAAGAATTCCAGTATTTGGGCCGAGGAAAGTGGAAGGGACGGAATGAAAAGGTCAATGTCCCTTCTTACTCCATTTTGGCTCTCCTCGGATATTAGAGGGATTTGGAAGGGGGTTGTATGAATTTAAAACATTTTAAATACATTGATTGAGATACTTTTACAATAAAGCAACTAAACAAACACTAAGCTGCTATAAGGTAAATTGATCTTAAAATCCCCCACTCCCCTCCCCTCCTTTCAACCACACAGAATATCTAATTGGAATCACCTGTCCCTTCTCTTCCCCTTATATTATTTGAACCAAGCACTGCCTTCAAGAAGCCCTGGAAGATGTTTTCCTAAGTCCAATAGTTTTAATACACTTATAAGTGTTTCATTTTTGGAACTCTGTCTTGGCCTGCACACACATTTTGCATGTCACTCTTTACAGCCTTTGCTTGCTCAGTTGAAGAAGAAGCACTTGAGATAAATGCAGGAATTTGAGAGCATGTAAAACATTTTAAATACATTGATTGAGATACTTTTACAATAAAGCAACTAAACAAACACTAAGCAGCTATAAGGTCTTTGAAGTAAATTGTTCTTAAAATCCCCCACTCCCCTCCCCTCCTTTCAACCAAACAGAATATCTAATTGGAATCACCTGTCCCTTCTCTTCCCCTTATATTATTTGAACCAAGCACTGCCTTCAAGAAGCCCTAGGAAGATGTTTTCCTAAGTCCAATAGTTTTAATACACTTATAAGTGTTTCATTTTTGGAACTCTTAAAGATTTGGCCTGCACACACATTTTGTATGTCACTCTTTACAGCCTTTGCTTGCTCAGTTGAAGAAGAAGCACTTGAGATAAATGCAGGAATTTGAGAGCATGTAAAATATTTTAGTTTACAAGGGAGATACTCATTAATGAAATTAGCTGCAGCCTGCAGTTTATATTAAGTTGAAACTGCTGATGTATCTATGTTTGTCGATTATTAATTTTTGAGTGGGTTCTGTTGGATTTTGTCTTCAATATATTTGTGATTCAATGTAAATTGAATTATTCGAGGGCTTATTTCTTTCGTCTTTAATAAACTCTGACCTTATTTGGCATCAAACTTCATTCACTGCAACAGATTGTTAAATTTGTGGAGTATCTGAGAAGTCCGCTATTATGGTTTTTTTCTGTTTACTTCCATGTTGATTTTATGAGAGAAACACTTTTCAATTTTGTAGGTTTCTTGTAGGTACCATCCTGCTTGTGTGGGCATGACTATTGATGAAGCAAAGAAATTGGAGCATTTTGTATGTTCTGAATGTTCATCTGATGATGACATGAAGAAACCCCAGGCCACATTTCCTGTATCACCAGGATCCGATATCAAGGTGAGATGAATACCTGCATCCAGTCCTAACATATGAGTTGCACTTTTGCTATATTGTTTCTTCTAATTTTATGTTCCCAGCTCGTGCTTGAGAGACATTGTTGTTCGTTTGTTAAAGGGCGAATGGGGCACATTAGGTGGTGTTTGGAAATTGGTTTGAAAAGGAAGTTTTTCTTTTCACAGAAAGAATGTACCCTCAGTGCAGCTAGTTTTGAAGTTTGCAATGTATTGCAACTGGTCTGTGTACTGGTTAGAATGGAGATTGATTCTTGTCTAGAAAATTGAAGTTTGAATTGCATACTGTTTCAATTATATTAATCAAATTATGTTCATATTTTTGTTTTGCTAGCCTCAGTACCCTTCATAGTTAATTTTTTTCTCTGCTGGGGTTTCTTTAGTATCAAGGGATTTAAGCATTTTTAGCCTGAATTTGTTGCCAATTGTAATTAAAGACTTAAGGCTGTCATATGTTTTAAAATGAATCATAGATATTAATATGAAATAGGCACCCCCTTATGGTGATACAGGCTAAAAATTTAAAAACTTTAAAGTTTTAAATATGCTTTTAATGTCCAGTGTTTTTTGTGTAATGTTGTCTAGAAGCTGGGTTTACCTATTTTTTTATTTTTTTTTATTTTTATTCAAATGTCTTGATGTGTGCATGATATTTATAGTTGTTAGATTTTTACATTGATATTTCTCATGTTTAACAAACTTATTCACTTTGTTCAAGTGGTTATTTCACTTTGGCAAAGCCTCTTATGGGCGGGATCCCATTCCCATCTTCTAATGTGGATATGAGTTGCCTGATACTAAATTTAGTTCCTACATGGATCTCTGATAAAGTTTTGTCTCAATTGTGGCCTTATCATTCTTTTCTTAGCTTCATTAATTATATTAGTGGACCAGCTTCTTCTTTTGTTCATTTTTTGGGAAGGGGGGGAGGGGGCTGCAAAGTAGGTGCGTTTTTTAACTTACACATTGTTTTATTGGCCGCAATCACTGTGAGGTTATTATTGATCATCATCATGCTGCTGATTTTCATATCTTTAAATTCATTTTAAATTTTATTGCTGAATATTGATAATTTGTATGTTGGGATTTGCCTAGCCTCTTGAGGCAAATATTAAAGAAATAAACATGTAATATTTGAAGTCATGGCTCATGATTATATTAGTTAATAACCAATTGATCTATTCTAGTACCAACATTTATTTGCATTAACATTGGTTATTGGTTTGAAAGGGTTTACGTATTTAACGATGTAAGTTCGGATTTGGATTCTAACTATTGCCAGCTATAGTTTGAGGTTTTTATGAAGTGGACTGTACACATAACAGTTTATTACCTGTCTTTACTGTGTCTTTAAGAGAACAGTCCTAGTTGTTGAAATAATTTCTGCTTTTTCTTGTTAAAGTCATATGCTGTACCTACCAACTTCTGCTATGTCCTTTCGTCTTCATTTGGTGCATTTTGTGCATATAAACTCCATTCATTTTGGGGAAACAACTGAATCATGCAAGAGTTTATGGTAAGGATTGTGTTCATTGAGTTTATTTTCTTTAATCAACCCCGTCTGATGCGGGAGTTTTGTACACCGGGCTGAGAAGTCTCAGTTCACTATTGAGGTTTCGAAAAGTTTCTAGAGATGTCATTCTGGTTAGTGTAGTCTGCAAGGTGTTTCATTGCAGCTGCCATTCTCATTTTGGAGCATGGTGATGAGATCTTTTGTAAGGATCTTAATGCTATTATCTGTTTACTTAGTGACATTAACTGTTAATGGGGACCTTTGTTTTCATTTTTAGAACTGTGCTTTACATTCTGAAATCCACCACATTGGCTCTTTGGCCTATACATTCTGTGTTGTAATGAATTTTATGGATAAGTCATGAATTTGCAGGTGGAGCCCAAGCGCCGGAAGAGATGACCGTCACACGGAACTAATTACTCGGTCCTGGGAAATGCGACTGTTGCTGAATTTGGCTGGCTGTGTGGTTGCTGTTGTGTGTCTGTTTTGCAGCTTCTACCAGAGGCTATGTTTATGTTATGTGTATTGACTCAGGGTATGTATGTATCAGCATTAGATTTATGAGACATTGATCTGTTTTGCTTTTCTGTCCAGAAAGATTAACTTCGATCTAAGTCTCCATCAACCTGGAACAGCAGTAGTGAAAAAAAATTATTAGCCTTCTAAAATTTGCGTTATTGTTTGCTAATCAGCTCTTGTGCATCAAATTTCTTGTCCAATGTAGGAACGAAACGTCTGAATATGGAATTGGAATTTTTCAAGCTAAAATTTCACATGATTTTAAGTGGAATTTATGTTTCCATCTCTTTTTTCGTGGACATTACTTAAATAAGTCGGTTTTAATAAATAAGTTACAAGTTCGAGACATTTTAGATAAGGGTGTTTGGAAGAGTTTACTTGAGCTTATCTTATAGCATAAGCGCTTATGCAAGTGTTTGAGAGAGTTTATATAAATAGTTATGACTTATCTATACGTTATTTTGAGCTTATGAAAAAAAAAATTGTGCTTATATATAAGTTATTTTCAATTTATTGTAATAAAAATTTTAAAATAGCTTATTAATATAAGCATTTATGACCATAAGCGCTTAATTAAGCTGTTTTCTAGTGATTGTGAAAGCTTTCCTTATTGAGTGTTTGACAATGCGGTGTGAGTCATCAATTTTGATAATTTAGTGTTAAAACTTAAATGTCGGCACATAACATATTTGCACCTGATGTGATTAAAATTTCGCCCAAATTACGTTAACAATTTTTTGGTTATAAGAGGAAAAGTTAATTTCACTTTGCATTTATTACATCGGTGGATTTTGATTTAATGTTTGAAAGTTTTCGTATAATATGTTCTAAAATCAAATTTAATTATTGGATAAAGCTTTTGTAAGTAACTTGAGTATTAAAATTGAAGACTCTTCGGAATATTTTTTATGCACTTCATGTGATTGAATTAATTTTTAAAGAGTCAACATAATTTTTAAGAAGACAAAAGTGTATTGAATTTTCAAGAAAAATAAACCAATCAAAAGAAATATATTTGAGAGTGTATTTAAAAGAGTGTGTCAATAATATTTCTCATCAAAATTAATTATGAATAAACAACATGCTGTCATACTCCCTCCTTCCAGAATACGATAGGTTTGTTTAAAGTTTTGCATGTATTTTAAAACCTCATTAATTATTGTATAGTTTAACTAAAACACTCTTATTTAAAGTTGATTTATATTAAAAAGAAAGAATATTGATTATTGATTAACTAATCAGTGAGAGTATAAAAGGAATAATATGAGATATATTCTTAGATTTTTAAAACAACCTACTTTATTTTGGAAGACGATGAAGAGGCTATTTTTTTAAATGGTGTCTCATTTCATATCCACTTACGCAACAATTAAAAACTCCTCACGTAAATCAACAAGGTCCATCACAGTTAATAGATAACTGGACTCTTTAAGTATTTATTCGAAGGTAGCAGTGTGTATGAATAAAGATTTGTTGGAAAAAAACCACTTACTTTTGAGTCTTGAGATAATTAATCTCATGCATGACTGTCAACCGTGGAATACTTAGTAAACAAAAAGATACATGTAAGGTTATATATGACATATATATATATATTAATATGGCATAATTTTATTGAAAGAGACATGAAGATGAAACACCATTTTAATATCATCTATCTCAATCCTTTGGAAAATAGGTGAAAAGTTAAAATGATATTTTAAAATAGTTGGAGTATTATTAATTTAAAAAGGGCAAAAAAAAAAAGGAGGCAGACATGAACATATAAACCTGTTCGGGAAGTGTGCTATCTATACCTGCAGTTAACAAGATTAGTAGATTATATTATTATTTTTTTTTGCAGTTAAAATGGTACTTAAGAATTATTTTCAGGCATGAGAAAACGCAATGGCATGGCATGGCAACAGGCATGCACACTTTCGTTGTATATTGACGTTAAAAAGGACAACCCATTTGTGTGCATGATAAGGAAAGCAAACGTTAGCTACCTTAATTCAAAGTAAACTGCATTAGCATATTCTAGATTCCTAACACCCCATCCAATCTTGCTTCAAAATAAGGAGCAATTACTTGGTCATGTTGAAAGGTGCACGCAATAAATTGCTTCCTATTAAGATGCAACAAAGATTGGTTGGCTCTCAACCACGTGTTTCACTCAATAGAAAACTCAATCTCCGCTCCATCACGCGTAAGTTTCCTTTGACTTTTTGAACCATTTTTCACTTTAAATTTCAACGATGATATTGTTATGGTGCGAGGAGTATAGTTACGATTATAACATCAGATCTATTAGAGAGATAAGTAATAAGTGTGATATATGATATGATGTAATTGAAAGAAAAAGATAAAGAGAAAAAAAGGTGTTCAGAAGTGTCTGTACTGTTTAGGTGTACACGAATCATTACTATGAGGAATGAATATATTTTTTATAAGAACATTGACGAATAAATCACATTAATTAATAAATGACATCATATCTTTAATAAATTTTTTTAACGTAATGTGTATATGAGTCCTTTTATGTATATGCTATTCAATCCTCCTCTTCTTATTCGATATTTAGACTTCTTTATTTTATTTTATTTCTTTCACTTTCGAAGAATTTTCAATAAAAGTTTCTACAATTTACTCATTCATCAACCTAAAAGGTTTTGGAAGCAATTTTGATTCATTTGGGAAACCGTTTTTCTCTTTTCTTCAATTTCATTTCTATTCTCTTTCTCTTGGTATCTCTCTTTTCTTTTCCACTACATCATTCATTTATTTTTCTCTCTTCTATTCATTCATGTCCTTCTCTTAATGTTGGTGTGAAAGAAGTGTAAACAAAATCTTTTCGTGCTTGGAAAACGGTTTTTCACATCTCTCCACCTAATATCTCTAATATCTCTAGAGAGTAATAAAAATAAAAAATAGAAAAATGAATGATATAATGAGTAATGTGATACGAATAGAGGGGAGAGAGAAATAGGAAGAAAATAAGAGTGGAAAGAATTATAAGATGAATAAGGAGTGTGGGCATATCAAAGTTCATATACGCTTAGCTTTTCCTTGCGTGCATGAAGCCTGGCGACACATGCAAGTTAAGCATGCACGTTACTCGTTCTGCATGGTAGCAGAGAAAGAAAGGAAGAAGAGCGACTTGGTAAGTTCCTACTCCTGAGTTCAATTTCTAGGGCTATGTATAAAAGAAGGATGCATAAAATGGGATGAATGAGTGTCAACCCTTATCACTGTAAATGGATATACAGTTTTAATATAAATGTCAACGGACTGAATATATATCAATTAATGTTTTTAATTGGAAAGTATTATCTTACAATTTCAGGTTCGAGCAGTGGTGATGGAAAAAACCTTTGTCAGAAGAATTAGCTTCATTATAATGTGATGTTTTTAGCTCGAATATGATCGCCTCAATGAGGATACCTGTTTTACACTTAAAAAATATTCTATCTCTACCTGAGATAAATAAGAAGAAAAGAGTGAAAAATAAGTGATACGGTAAGTGATGTTATAAAAAAAAAAGTTAGAAATAAACATGTGTGAAATAAGATGTAAGATAACATATAGTGCGAAGGCATAGTAATCCTTAAAAAAAAAATCAGACAGTCAAAGATAGTTCCTTACCATAAGATTTTGTGGGGTGGGATCTCCGATAAAGTCGTTGGTTTGTTAGCATGATGTTGGGTCATTTAGACAATTCGATTAGTAAAAGTAATAGTATAACTAGTAAAATAATAATTTAAATTTCTTAGTTTTTTAAAATGACTAGTAAATACCGATACAGAAATTTCTTAAAGATATCAAACTTACATAAACAAATAAAAAGATAATATTACGGTAGGTAAGTCTGTAACGTTTACTAAATATACCTATGCATATGAAGAAATATTTGTTGGTAGAGTCCTACCCGCTTAACGTGATCTCAGAACTTTGGAGAATTATAGTCTCATTACTATTAGCGGAGTGATACGTTGGAAAACCAAAAAAATTATACCCATCAATATTTTATTAAATATTCTATTTTTGTAACGGAAACTTTTTTTTTACTAAATATTCTATTTTTAAATTGTTCAGAAAATACACTCATTAATGTTTTCATTAATTAACAAATTAAGTAACAATTTATTTGTCACACCATTTAATTTAATGTTTCTATTCTGAATATGAGTGATTACTGGTTATATTTTTGGACAAAAGATGAGTAGATTTTTGAATAGTTTAACTTGGGCCATGAGGCCCAATTGTTATTTTATATTTTTTGACAAAAAATAAAGAAACCCAGTCAACCACTCAAAAATCAAACTTTTCTTCAAGTAGCAGCGATCTCTTCCCACAAAAATTAAACTTTTCATTTCAACAAAGCTCTTGATCTTCCTTACTCAAGCTCTGATTGCATATGCAACGAAGTACTTAAAATCCAAGCTTGAATTTTAATGAAACCCTAATTATCCATGTTATTTCCTATGTCTATCTTAAGTTTTTAATCAATCAAAATCCTTGTTTAAATTACTGTAATACTTGAGAGCACAATGCATGCCGAAGATGTTGAATTATTTTAATAATTTAATATGATCTATGTAACTTATATCACTAATTTTTATAAATGTATGCTTAACGTGATGGTTGTTAGCAATTAAAGAGATAAAGTTAATTGAGGGTTTAAATTCCCTCTCATCTTCTTTTTAAAAGTACGTGGTTATTAAATATAAGAAACTATTAAATAAGTGAAAGAGATTTGTGATTTGAAAGTAAGTACGTGTTTGGTAACACGTTGGAACCATACAGAATCATGTTTATTGAGCTAAACGTGGATCTAATCTTAAAAAAGATGTTTGGTTTCAATTTTAAAAGTGAGTTTCAATCTCTAGAATTGAGTCTGGCTCACGCTACTCTTGGTAGCTTCTATGTCCAGCAGAACTGATTCTGCCCTTGCTCCATGGAGCTCAAACAATTCTGGTCATCTATACCCTTAAAGAAGAATAACCTTCCAATTCTGTTCTTATCAAAGTACAATTCAGGCAAAGGAACAAGAACTCACAATCATACGTGGCTACATCCTAAAGCAACACCACATTCTGTTTTAGAACTAGATCTTTATTTAGTGCTACGTGGTCCTCATCTTAAGGCTTGGTATTATAATATACATACCCATTCATTGAGTGAAATTAATTTTATAAACAAATTTATATATTCTTTATAATATACATACCCATTTTAGTCATTACACTTCCAAAAGCAAATCTAATCAAAGATATCCAAACCAAATTTTGTTCCACGAATTACGTTTATCCTACTTGTATTCAAACATAAATCACATCACTTAAACTCACGTTTACAGACTCAATTATGACCAGACTCAATTCTGGTCAAACTCAATTTTGCTAACGCTGATCCAAACACACCCTAAGTCTCCATCTATCACTGTACCATTATAATTCTCTTCTTCACTATAGAGGAAGGCAAAAAGGAGAGAAAAACTTTAATAAATTTTCAGCAACTTCAAAAATGGATCCAGATAACTAACTGATTATATTCTTTATTGTATCATGTGAGTCTCATAAAATTCAAATATTCTGTTTTAGTTTTCTGTATCATGAAAACCTAGAAAAGTCTAACGATTGGTATCATAGCAAAGTTCTAAATTTTGTGATTCTCCATGATGAGTGTTTTCTCTTTTTTTTTTTCCTAATTTTAAAATTTTGTTGATTTCAGATATGAGAAGGATTCGAATTATATATAAAGATTTCCACTAATTTATTTTGTTTTCGGATATTTGAATATATAGAATTCCTTATAGTATACCATGAGCTGTGCGTGAGATATATAAGTGAATGTGTAATTGCTGTCAATGATGTGAATATAATTATTGATCTACTGCTTTACTTTTCACACATCTTTACAAGAATTCTTGAAATATTCTTAGATTTTGTATTTTCTTTGATTATGTGTGTAAATAGTTATTCGAAAAGAAAGTTACACATTTGGATTTAATTTGAGATATTTGGACAATTGAATTGTATTGGCTGCCATGTTTTAGTTTTATGTTTTGGCTTGAAAATGTATCTCATTAAAGAGAATTTTGATAAGATTCCGGCCGCAAAGGTGTATACAATATTGATTGTTGAAACATAAATTGTTGGTTTCAGTCTTGGTTATATAGATTCAAATTGAGATTTCTGTTGTTCAATTTTATTGAAATCTATGAAGGTTATTGCTTCCGCAGTGTGCATATTAATTTTGCAATAAAGATAATTTCTTGTAAAGAATATTTATAAAGTTAAATATATGAAGGATTTGATATCACTAAAGTGATCAAATGTGTTTATTTAATTTCATAATTTATAGTTGCAACTAATTATCCAAGGTTTTGATGCTATGAAAAGATATGATGAGCTTAAGGTTGTTTATTGTTATGAGGAATATTTGTGTCACTCAAAGGTGGATCATTACTTATAATGTATGGAATTAGAGAAATGATTAACATACTTGCAAAATATGTTTGTATATCCAAAGATTTACAAGCACGATTAATAGTTTGTCAATGGCTGAAAATGTTAAGTCATTCATGCCCAAAACAAACAATCAAAATGGAAATTAAAGAGTGTGAAATGTCACTCCATTCATCTCATGACTCATGATGGAGCTAGTAGCAACAAGGCTAAACTGAGTAGAAAGGATCAGAAGAAGGACAAAGCCATAAAAGTTAGCCGAATCCATAAGGAGCATATATGCACTTCTGAAAAAGATGGACACTCAAAGAAAGATTGTACGAATAGAAAGACTTGGTTCAAAAAAGAAAGAGATTTCTTACAATCCAGTCCATGAGAGGAACTGAAAAGTTTATTTAGATGGGGAACATGATGAATGCACGAATTGAAGGAATCGAGGTTTACAGATTGATCTTGGAAACTGGTTGTTTGTTAGATCTAGAATTGTGTCTCTATGTTCCTTGATGTGCTAGAAACCTTGTTTCTATAGGAAAGTTGAATTGTGTAGACTTTATTTTTAAGATTGAACATTATGGTTTTTCTTTGTATAAACTTATGTACTATTTTGATTATGGTACTTTAATGGATGGTTTATACTGTTTCAATCTTGAAGTTAAATTTTGTGAATCCTTGTTTCGATTTGATACACACTGATATTTGTGGTCATTTTGACATTCAATCGGGGGGAGAAAAGTATTTCGTTCTCTTCATTGACGATTTCTCACATTATTGTTATATATATATCTTTTGCATGAAAAGTCTCGATCGCTGGATGTCCTTGAGGTGTTCATTAATGAGGTGGAAAGGCAGCTGGATAGAAAAGTGAAAGTGATAAGGTTTGATAGAGGTTTTTGATTTTATGGTAAGTTTAAAGGGACAATGTCCATGCCCATTTGCAAAGTTTCTTGAAAGTTGGGGCATATGTGCACAGTAGACACTGCTCGGTACTCCACAACAAAGTGGGGTAGCAGAAAGGAAGAATTGTAATCTTATGGATATGGTTAGAAGCATGTTAAATTATAGTAATGTACCTTTATCATTATGGTTCCATGCATTAAAGACAACTACATATATGCTAAATAGGGTTCCTAGTAAAGCGGTTCCTAAGACTCCTTATGAACTATGGACAGGGAGGAAACGTAGTTTAAAACATCTTCATGTTTGGAGTTATTAAGCAGAAGTAATGATATATAATCTGCATGAAAAGAAGCTTGATGAAAGAACCATTAGCAATTACTTCATTGGCTATCATGAAAAGTCCAAGGGGTACATATTTTAGAGGAAAAGTAAAAGTCCTGCAAACTAGGAGAAGCACTAGTTCAGGGGGAGAAAATTAGAAAAAAATCTCATTTAGAATATTATATATCAGACTTAGGGGGAGCATATCATGCCTAGGGGGAGTAATAGAAATAAAACCTAGTAAATTATTTTTCTCAGGGGGAGGTAAAAATAATGTTAAGTTATAGAGCGTCCATGTCTACTAAAAATAATGCTAAGGTATAAAAATGTTCTCGTATAATGTTCTCGTATGCAAATATTTTCAAGATCGTTCATGTTTTCTAGATAAAGAAATATTTTAAGAAAAACAATACACCATGCCCAATGTTGATTTATCCTTGAAAATAACGCACATGCCTGAGATCCATTCTTCAAAGTAAATATATTAAACTTTTTTCTCAAAAGAAATTGTCATTATAAAAAAGGGGGAGATTGTTATATTCGAATGATTTCATAAATTATATATTTTGATAAATAACAACTTCACTCAAGGTTTAATATCATTGTATAAAGATGTTCTAATACTTTGAATACTTCATACTTAGGAACATCTATCTACCTGAAGAACAACTGCATACATCTTTACAAGGCATTATCAAAATGCAGAAGTTCAAAGAAAAACAAATAAGTGGAGAACGTCCGGCAACTTACTAAAGAGCTAATTTGCCAACTGTGACAGTCCACCATTTAAAGACACTTGAGAAGCTGTGCTCGTTCAATACTGGAATACACTTGACAAGTTGAGTTCGTCCGGTTTTTGAATATGTTTGACAAAAAGAGTATACTTGCCAAAGTTGAGTAAGTCTGGTCACAAACCTGAAGGAGCACATCCGGCTATGGAGAACGTTTGGCTTCTCAACAATGTTCTCATTTGACAACTCATCCAAAGGAGTACGTCCGCCTAAGAAGTACGTTTGGTAACTCTGCTTAAGAATTCGTTTGTCAAGACAAATTGAAGAATTCGTTTGGTAGAAGCATTGAAGAGTTCGTTCGTCAAGATTATGACCGTTTGTCATAACTGCTTCAAGCACTAAAGAGCATCTACCTCGTCAAAGCATTAAATGAAGCACTGATGATTGCAGAATGAAGAAAGGGACATAATTAATACTTTATTCATCGTTTCTGCAAACCTCTCTGTTGTTTCGTAAATCAAGCAACCTTTTCAGAGTCAACAGCAGGTCTTTCTGAACACAGTATCTCCTCAACGATCAAAATCAAATCTTCTGTTTAGAACATTAAATGCTCTCTTAACTGGAATGCACAGGCATTTAATGCCCATACGAGAACTCAAGGTTGAAAGCATTGAAGAGCCAGACGACGTCAATAAAAGCAATTAATGTTGCAATAAATGCATGACATAATGCATTTAATAGAGGACTTAGCATCCGGATTGACTTGGCAACTTGAACACTAAATTATCTCTTATGCTCTCTAAGTCGCCCACAGTAGCAAGCTTTAATAGCCATAACTCAAAAGCTCAAAGCCATCCTGAACTGAGTTAAGTCGTCCGCCTGTGTGAAGATGTCACAGAGTGTTACTCTTATCCTATTCTCACACAATCCAAACAGAGAACCTAAATCTAAATCCTCTCTATAAAATGTTCCTCATTTATCTACCCAACTCTTTTTGAAGAGATCATTGTAGAACCTCAAAGCAACCTTGACAAAGAACCAGGAGTAGTCCTGCAAAATACTAGCTAGGAGAAGTCCTAAAGAATACTTGTAAGGAGAAGCCCTTCGAATACTAGGAGAAGTCCTGTATAATACTTGCAAGGAGAAGTCCTTTATAATACTTGCAAGGAGAAGTCCTTAGAATACTAGGAGAAGTCCTTTATAATACTTGCAAGCAGAAGTCCTTAGAATACTAGGAGAAGTCCTTTATAATACTTGCAAGCAGAAGTCCTTAGAATACTAGGAGAAGTCCTGCAGAATACTTGTACTATCTTGAGTAAATAGTGAAAATCTTGGTGATGCTAAGGACTGGACGTAACCCTTTTGATTAAGGGGGTGAACCAGGATAAATATTGTGCGTGCTTTACTTTTCAGACCTAAGTTAATTTCCGCTGCATACACTCTTATTAATATTTGAAACTAATAGTTGTTTGTAACTGAAAAGAAGTTTAAAAACTACACACACAATTCAAACCCCCCTCTTTCTTGTGTGTTTTATTATTATCAACTTCTTGTGTACTGTCTCAAATTAGACAGTTTCAATACAGTCTCAAGTTCAACCAATAAAAACATGACGCGTTGTATTAAATATTTTATGACTAATATTTTACTAAACTAAATTCTTATCTCGATTGATATACATTAATTAAAGTCACTTTTTTTTTCATCTACGATAATAAATTTTCTTGATAAGCTAATCAAAGTATTTTTTCAAATAATTTGTTTTTAGTTTTTTTAAAATAATATTGAACAAACATCTTAAATTTTTTAAAAATATTTTTAATTAAAAAATGTGACTTTTTTTCTTCTAAAAATAGCTGAAACAAACGCACAATATATTATTTCATTTCATTATTATCTAATTTATTACTATATTTTTAAAACAAAATATAAGAATATAAATTAATTGGCGTTAAAATTTACTTTAGCAAAATATGAGTTTTGAAAAATTTAATCAAACTTTTTTTTTTGTTGAATTTGAGATTGTATTGAAATTGACATATTCATTATCAACTAGGTGTTGCCATATCCCGTGTATGTTTTTGTTCATTTCTTGCATTAAAATAAAATGTACCAAAAAACCCTATTTGGATTGAGGTGGGTCATCATAAGTGTGTTTTTCATGAAAAGACAAAATTATAATAAGATTAGATAAAGAAATAAATAACAATAAGTGGGACCAACAGTTGGGCCTAGGTACGGTCCCCGAAATGAAATATGAAACAAACCACCTAAGATGAGACTTTCTACCAAATCTGTCTCTTAGCCACTTGTAGAACTCACAAAAATGATTTAGAGAGAGAACAAAGAGCATCTACAACTTCAACTTGGCTTGAGTGAGAGAGAGAGAGAGAGAGAAAATTCATGATGAGAGCTTATGTAGGAACAAAATCAGGAGAGGTTGGAGCGAGGATCTGGGCGATAAATGAGTGATCATTCATAGTTGCTCTAGATTTGCTTTGCTTTGCATGGTTTACATTTTTAAAATATGTAATCTTTCTTTTCAGCTTTCATCTCAGACAACCAAACAACTTGATTTCACAAAATTCGGAGATCTTTCAGATACTTCTTCTCTCACTCTTCATCTTCAATCAGTCTTCGCATAATAATTGCCTTGGCTTTCGGGTTTGTTTCACAAATTCCCCATCAAGCGAGATTTTTCAGGTAATCTTCACGACCCTCTTAGATTTTGCTCTCAGATTACGGTTACGATTTGTAGGCTTTAAGATATCAAATTCAACACACACACACTCTCTCTCAATTTTGTACAAAGATTTGGTCTTCATGATTGCTTTAGTAGTAATGCACAACAAGAATTGAGGGGACACTTTTTCTTTCTTTAATTATCTCCAGATGGAAGATGATACTGCAATGACTCAAGAGGATCAAAGCGGAAGTTATAGCAATGGTGGCAGTGATTGCAATAATGGAAGATCATTGAAAAAGGCAAAGCAGAGAAAGGTTCCACAGAGAGGACTGGGTGTGGCTCAGCTTGAAAAAATAAGACTTGAAGAACAGCAAAAGAGAGATTCCATTTCCACCACAATTTTGACATCCCCATGTCCAGTTTCATCCACCAAACCCTCTTATCTTCCACTCCCAGCCAATAATTTTCATCACTCCAACCAGCCCTCTTCTACAACACCAGAGTTTAGGCCTCCTCTGCCATTGCAATACATGGATGTCAAACTTCCAAGCACTGTTCCATTGGGTGAATTTGAGCCTGCTTGGCCTTCTGTTTCAGTTTCTGGTCATGGGAATTTTCATAAATTGTGGAACTCCAAAGAGTTCAATTTTGACAAGGACACCTTTGGGGTGGAACCAGGTTTGCCGTTTCTTCCAAATTTGTGTTTTGAATCGAACCCCCTTTGGTCCCTGCCCAATTGGGGGCAGAGACCACCACAATATCATCATCAATCACCAATGGTAAGATTTTCTTTTTCTCTCTTTCAGTGTGATCTTTGTGTATTCACTTTCCATGATGGGGTTTCAACCAGATTTGGTTTGTTGAACATGTAGGTGAATATCTCAGCAGGTACTTCATCAACACCTGTGCCTCATTTCTCAATAGAGCCCCCTTCAAACCAAAATTATAGTGCCAATGCTGTACCTGCCAGGCCAGAGGAGAAGGTATTTGCTCTTACTTCATCTTCATATTTCATTTGATCTTTATTTTATAATACTACTACCATTTTCCCCTTCCTTGTTGGTAAAATTTCTCTGCTTCTTTTGTTGGATTGTGACATCTTAAACTTAATCATCCACCACATGTTCTCAACGAATTCAGTGAAATTTTGGATTGTTACTGTTATACATTTTGATGAAACTTGGTGCAGATAGTTGGCATGAAAAGGCCATACCCTTTCTCCCTGGATATTCCAAATGCACCTGCTTTCAATTATAAATTGCCTACCCTAGCTGAATTAAGTACAAATGCAAGATCTACATTCGCGAGTGGAAGTGCATTTAACTTTGATGTTAGCAATTCAACTTTCAGGTTGTTGTTACAGCTTAATCTTTTGGCCTTTATGTTGTAGTTGCAACTTTTGTACACTCACACTATGTTTTTGTGCACCATTTGCAGAGAAGTTCCATCCTGCTCAGCTTCCAACACTGAATCAAACTCGAAGAAAACAAATAAAGGGCGTAGTAAGAATTTAGATGGACATTTTCTCACATTGGCTACTCCCACCCCTGCTTCAAGTCAACCTTCGCAGTTCAACTCTTCAAATTCCCTAGCATTTTACAACCAAGAATATCCTGAATTTGAATCTCCAACTCTTCAGGTTTGGGGAAACTCATTATTTCAATTTCTCATTCCATTATTCATTGTTAACTTGTATTTCATCTGCTAAAGGGAAACATAGAAGATCAAATGGGTATCCCACCAGGGCACAGGCTCTACAATCAACAAAAGCAACCTTCGTACAGGTTCTTCCTTCCAGCAGCAAAGGAGGCACAAATTGGACAAACAACAGCCAGAGCTCAGAATTTTCAGGAAGTTGGAGAAAATATTGATCTCAATTTGAAGCTATGAATATAGATATCCCTTTAAGGCCAGTTATTCATCACTGTGGAACCTGCATAGTCATATTTGAGTTTACAAGTTGTAGATATTCCTAAATTTGCACATGTAGAGCTGAATGTGAAAAAGGACTAAAAGTCATGGCCATCTGAGAATGAAAGGAGAGGTGAGTTCCTAATGACTGTGTGGTTTTGATGAGGCCCAACTCTAATAGTATATGCCCTTGCTATTTAATAATAAATTGAATATTTTAAAGAACAACACATGGCTCGCGCTTTTCGATATTGAATGAGCATTGTTGTATTGTATTTTATGCACGTATTTATTAGCATATTTGACATCATAAATCTTACTAAAACAACAGAAATAGTGTGCGCGCGTTGCACATGTTTGTTTATAGGTTAAATATGTTTTTGGTACCTTAACTTTTGAGCGAGATTTGGTTTTTGTCCCTCGCCAGAGTAAAGGTGGATTTTAGGCCTCAGACTTTCATTATTGTTTGTTTTCGTTCCTGCCGGTGCTAATCGCTAACCGTCGTGCCTACCTGTCACGGCAGGTCCTATGTGACAATGTCCATATTATTTAATGAGGCCACGTGTAATTTTTTTTTTAAAAATAGTCGCTCAAAGTTCAGGGACCAAAAACATATTTAACCCTTGTTTATATTTCATATTTATATTTGAAATATACCTAGAACGATGCACGTCCCTCCGCTTACATGACTTCCATTGTGGTATGCTGGATCACACAATTCAAGAATGCGAGGATAACCCACCTTCTCGTTCGACGAAACTTGCGTTTGATCACGGATAATGTGCTTATTGCATTTGAATGTTTTCACTATATGAAGAAAAAGAATCACCGGCCCCAATGGCATGGTCACACTCAAACTGAATATATCCAAAGCATATGACAGAGTGAAGTAGAATTTTCTACAGAGTGTTCTTGTGCAAATGGTGTTTCCCCCGAGGTTGGTGACGTTGATTATGAGCTGCATTACTACTGTTGAATTTTCAGTCATGCTTAATGGTAATCTGCAGCAATCTTTTGCCCCACAGAAGATTACGACAGGGAGATCCTCTCTCCTTGTATTTGTTTATTTTAGGCTTAAATGCACATTTTACCCCTGATAATTCCCAAAGTTGCAAATTGTAACCCACCAAAATTTTTGTCACCAAATGTACCCCTCTGCTTTTTTTTTGGAGAACTTCGTACCTTCCGTTAGTAACTTAACGGAACTGATGACGTGGACATTACAGGTGGAAAAAAGAAGAAGGAAAATCACATGTTTTAAATAAATAAATAAAAAGCAAACATTTACATGCCTCTACAATCTCCTTTTACCCCTAATTCCCAAATTGGAGAAATCGAAATTGAGAAAGGGAGAAGGGAGAAGACGCAGGTTGAGAGAGAAGGGAGAAGACGCAGGTCGAGAGAGAAGGGCCACCGCCGCAGGTCAGAGGGGTACATTTCAATTGTAGAGGTAAAAGGAGATTGCATTTAAGAACATAAATCCTGTAAGAGTTATCTGCAACCAAGCAATTTATGAACTCTCAGAACCAATGACATATCTTATGATAACAACAATAACAATTACAGATGACAATATGATTAGAAAAGAAGCAAAGGTGTACCACGTTTGAACTGTAGAGAATCGCAGAATGCCAAAATGACAAGAGGAGAGGATAAATAAATGAAAAAAATACAAGTTAGTGAATTCAGAACTCAGAAACTAAGATTGCAGAAAAATTATAACAGAGCATTGCTAAAGAGTACATGATGCTATTATCTCCATGAATGAGTTGTGTATGTGGTAAAGGCCAGAAATGTCAAATAAAAATCTACTTACAATCAGGAAGTGAACTATTGATATGTTATAATTATTATTAACCCAGTGTCAGATGGTAACAACGATAAGTTATTGTATGGTTCCATCCAAAAGATGTCTTCATGTATGATTGTTGTCATTCCTGAGTTATTATTACACAAAGCTTAGCGAAAGAGTTCATAAATTGCTTGGTTGCAGATAACTCTCTCGACTTGCGTCTTCTCCCTTCTCCCTTTCTCAATTTCGATTTCCCTAATTTGGGAATTAGGGGTAAAAGGAGATTGCAGAGGCACGTGAATGTTTGCTTTTTTTTATTTAAAACATGTGATTTTTTTTCCACCTGTAATGTCCACGTCATCAGTTCTATTAAGTTACTAACGGAAGACTGACGGAAGGGTACAAAGTTCTCCAAAAAAAAGCAGAGGGGTACATTTGGTGACAAAAAATTTGGTGGGTTACAATTTGCAACTTTGGGAATTATCAGGGGCAAAATGTGCATTTAAGCCTTTATTTTATTTGGGGAGATTTTCTCCGCTTTGCTTAATAAAGCAATCATTTCTTCTTCTATTCATGCCATTAAGCTGGCTCGTTCTGTTCCAGTTATCTCTCATCTTTTGTTTGCAGAAAACTACGTTGTTTTCACTTGGGCAACTGTGGAAGAGGCTACAGTCATTAAGGAGATTTTGGTCTCTTTGAAGGAAATCACTAGGACACAAGAAGGAGGTTGAATTGTGTCTATGAAAAATTTTCGCATGGTTGACAACTTTTCATCATTCTGATTCAAATTTTCCTTCTAACAATTCCATAAGACGATGGTGCGGTAGATAGACGTTGTAGGCACGACTGTTAGGAGGGTACAAACGATATGCACGCCCAGAATTTATCCTGGTTCACCCAACGCGGGCTACGTCCAGCTTTTGGTCTTTTACCATGATCTTTAATAATTTCAACGAGTATTCGCAAGACTTTTCCTTTTACAAGTATTATACAATACTTCTCTTAACAAGTTTGGTTGTCAGGGACTCCTCCCCAAGTATTCTTTGTCCCTGTCTCTTCAAGCAGAACAAGTACGCTTGCCCAAGTCTCTCCAGGCTCATTGAGTTTGGTTTCTAGGTACTCTTTCCCAAGTATTCTTTGTTCCAACCTCTTTAGGAAGTTGATTATTGTCCAAGACTCCTCATGCATTCTTTTCTCCAACCTCTTCAGGAAGTTGAGTATTATCCAGGACTCCTCCTCAAGTATTCTTTGCTCCAGCCTCTTCAGTCAATTGAGTATTGTCCAAGACTCATCCTCAAGTATTATGATTGAAGTACAATTTGTAATCATGTGAACGTTGCTTATGATTTCAATGGTTGCAAGATCAAGAGCAGATTTGTCGATGAATGCTCTTCCTTCTAAGATCTCTAAATCATAGATTCATCTTGATAGACGTTGAGGCACTGATGTTGGACCTTAGATTCTTCTTCTTCTTCGTGAGATGCATGCTCAGAGGATAGACTTTAATCTTGAGTAGTGATCTTCTTCTTCTGGACGATGTTCATCTGATCTTGATTAAGGTGATGCTTCATCTCTCTAACACCCCAATTTTCGGGGTTTAATTTTAGTGACTCAACATAAATTAAATATACTCATGCTCCTTGAAAAGCCTGAAAGACTAGTATATGTTTATTCTAAACCATGCCATGACATAATACTGTGACATAAATATAAAACCTTACCCATATTACATAATCTGGTACAGCCATCCAAGATTAAAGTTTGAAAGCCTCACTTATATTAACTAAGGTTTTTAATCATTAAGTCTGAGACTCTGATCCTAGGTACGAAGAACACTTATGACTCCAATCTCCAGGCGATCCCACACAGGGTGGAATACTCAAGAGATAAAGAGCTACTCTATCTCTAATCAGATGTACAGGCACAACTGACACCCTCTAGACTCCACTATAATAAGGCTCACTGGCACGATCTCTAGTAGTGTCCTCCTCCGCCAGGAAATCTCCAGTAGCGGGTGCGGCGACCTCGAATGGATAGGTCTCCATCATTCCCCTACACGCATCATGCACGAGCGCATCCCTCTAAGAAAGTTGTTGCGCATGGTACTCATCTAAGGTCATCAAAGTCCCTAGCAACTCCTCCTCCTCCGGATCTATCCCGATGTCCAATTCCTCCTTCAGGTCCTCCTTAGCGAGGCATCACCTCTTTAGCACCTACCAATTCTTCTGAGGTTCCTCCCTCTGTTCCATCGTCTTCGGCTGGGCCATCTATACCTTTACCAGCGACGGTAAAGCAGGAGCCAGACTACACTCCATCTTCTCCTTTCCGACTGCTACATCCACTGATCACTAAGCACACTTTCATGGAGACCACACAGGTGGACTTGACCCAGACCATTGTGGACTTAGACGTTGACGGAGAGTTGGGAAATCATATTGAGGCCAGAGAGGATGAGGACTGCGTTGAACCAGATGATGACGAGGAGGAGGAGGATCCTTCCATGATGAGCGAGGACTCCGAGGAGGTTGACAGCTTTGGGACCTTCTTGGATGACTAGTTTAGGACTCTCTTCTGTCTCTTCTATATTTGTTTTTATCGGGTAGTGTTCCGGAGCTGTTTTCCCTTACGGGTACCATCTTGCGTGTTGGGCTCATAGGTATGCCGGCAGGGAGTCTTTACTTCTTCTGTGTATTACCTAGTTTTTAACGTAAGGGTTTTTCTCCTGGATCACTGTACTTTATTTGTTAACATTTATGACTATCAATATTACTATTGGGTATTAATGTATCAGATGTACCTTTTATGTCTACAAATTAATTATCTTCTTATGTTAGCGCATAAATGTTTCTTTGTTATAAATCGGGAAAAAATACCCGCTATTTCATAAACAGTGAAATTTTTTAATGAGTTTATTTTCCGCGTTTAATTCACTAAACGTAACTCCCAATTCTTGCTTAAAAATGGGGTGTTACATTTGTGGTATTAGAGCTCTGGATGAGAAAACCAGAGCTTGTTGGGGAATTGGCCTGACATGCCAAGTTGTGTGAACTCTGCGATTGATTGATGGGGGTGTCAATCGAAAGTAAGGGTGATCGTCTGGCTGATTGTTAGCATATCTTGTTTGATAATATAGTTGTTTGATAGCTAGAAATATTATCTGATTGTTTGTTAAGTGCTAGATTGTTGTGTTGTCTGAACTAAGTTTAGTTACATGTTGTTGTTGTTTGTTTTGGTATGGGTAAAGGGGTAGCGTGATATGGTGGTCTTTCGTTTTGGTTAGCTTAACTTTTGATCTGGTAGTCACTACACCTGCTAGGACAATGACTGCTAACACTGCTTGCTTATGTTGTCCTGTGGAGTTTCAAGACAGAGACCTCATAGTTAACTTGATATGCTTACCTCTTGAAGGCTTGGACATGATCCTCAGTATGGATTGGTTGTTTGAACATCATGCACTGCTAGATTGTACCGGTAAGACGGTGATCTTTCTAGAATTTGGTGTTTTTAAATACCTGAATTCTACTCTTATGGGAACTATTCTGAAGACAAGAGCTCATGAATATCTCATGGCTGCTTGTATGGAAGAAAAGAAGAATACTGATGTGCTTAGCATACCAGTAGTGAGAGACTTCGAGGATGTATTTCCTGGAGACGTACCTGGTTTACCACCAGTAAGAAAGACTAGGTTTACCATAGATATCGTTTCGGGAACGGGACCGACTTCTATTGCACCATGCCGCATGGCACCGGCCGAGTTTAAGAGTCAGATAACAGATTTGAGTGACAAGGGATTCATTTTACCGAGTGTTTCACCTTGGGGAGCGCCGGTGTTGTTAGTGAAGAAAAAGGATTGGAAATCGAGACTGTGTGTGGATTACCGACAACTTAACAAAGTGACGGTGAAGAATCGTTATCCTTTGCGAAGGATTGATGACTTGATGGATCAATTGCATGGAGCCGCTGCATTCTCGAAGATTGATCTGAAGTCGGGATATCACCAGATAAGAGTAAAGGAAGAGGATATACCTAAGACTGCGTTTAGAACACGTTATGGTCATTATGAGTATCTTGTAAAATATTTTGAAAATCTTGTAAGATATCATTAATTAGGGTTGGTTTAATAATATGAAATATATGGTTGTGAAGCTTCGGTTAGAGAGACCGTTGTGGATCTAGGGAAAGTTCTTGGGAAGGAAAGCGGCTAAGGTAAGGGCGCTCAGTCTAGAATGTCTGCATGTGATTGTGCTACTTGATAATGTTGTTGCTATTTGAATGATGTTGATATAATTATATATTGATATGATGTTGTCTTTATAAAGCATGATTTGTTTTTAATGTATGTTGTTGCTATAGATGATATACTTGAGATATTTTTGTTGAAAACATTGCTGTTATGATATTTTTATTGCCACGAGATAATAATTGTGATTTATTATTATTATTATTATTATTATTATTGTTGTTGTTGAACCCTTGTTGATGGACTTGGTCTTTGGGCTTTAGAGTTTGGGTCGTCAGAGGACGGACCTTGTTGTTGTTGATGTTGTTGTGACTAATTATCATAGCATAAGCATAAGGGCCAGTGAAGTTTGGACCGGTGTAGGTTCTAAACAGGTAACCGGGGAAACAATCCATATGTCAGGGACCGGGTAGGTTCGACAAGGTAGTTTATACCAGGACGTGAGTGGCGTGCATGAAGAAGTGGAAATTGAACGGTAGGTTGCTAGTGCTGAGAGTAGTATACTGGGTGTCTGTGTGATTGTCCCGCCTCCCGTGCGCAGTTGTTGGCGTTTTATCCAAATCATTTTATTATTGAGGGGATGGACCTTGATGTGCATTTACGCATACTAACTATTGACTGTTTAGTGGTATACCCCAATTATTTTTTGGACTTGACTTGGTTGTGGTTGTTGAGAACATGTGACATCTTGATTGTTTATCTGCGATTGTTGTGTTGTACATATACTGTTGTGTTGTATACCCTATGATATTACTATTCACACACCACATATGTTGTCTTGTATTCTTGGAGTTGACTCTTGCTTGCTTGTTTGCTTGTTGTGTGTGCGCTTAACGCCAAGATGGTCGACGATGTGTTTGAGTACTACACTTCTGGGGAGATCTCATTCGTGTTGTTCAGTAAGGAGGATCTTTCGACGTGGACGATAGATCGCTGTAGCAAAGCTTGAGGTTTTCAGAGTTGGAGGTTCCGAGCGACGAGGGGAGCTTTTCGGATAGGAGTAGAGTCTAGTGTGGGGCTTGTGCCTTTAAATAGAGAGCTTACCGTTGTTTGATGATTCTTGTAAGGTTACCTTATGTGTGTCTATATTTTCCTACTTCGGGATCAGGGTAGTCTTCATATGTTTTCATGTGGTTTGCCCTGCGTGGTGATACAGGGTGCGCTGGAGTTAGGGATTTTCAACTTGATTTATCTTCCATTTTTCAGTAAAGTCTCACTTGACGGATGATGGTTTAATATTGGTAATGATTAACGATGGTTTCATTTATCTAATGTTTTTGAAAGAAAAAAAAAACTGTCTTAAATAAGTGGTCGATATTACGAGAATAACCCTTATAAAATCGGGGTGTTACATTATGAATCAACTATGTCAAAAGTTTAAGTTGTTGGGTAAAAACAATGGTTTAATTTTTATTAAAATTCTAACAATGGAATCTAAGTTGGTTTTGGTCTTTGAGTAGGGATACAATTTCCGGTCAATCGATTCACATAGAGTAGTGTTTAGTTTTTTGTTGAGAAACCTCGGAATTAGTTCTTCAGAGTAAATTAAATTGTGGATAAAAATATTGATGCTTGCGAGTTATTTTAGAGAATTAATTTCATACCCAAAATTAACTTACGTTAAAGCTAGATAGAGCAGTTTTTGTATTGAACACAATCAATTTTGAAATCAATTTTAAAATTTTACAACCATCACATTTTTATTTTTGTTTCTAAACATAATCACTTCATTTTTAACTCACTTTTATTATAATCAATTTTACCAAAGTTAATTTTACCAAAATTAATTGTAACAAATGTTAATCCAAACACACACATATTCCAAAGCATTTCCAAAACCATGTTTTATGGCCATTTCTTCGTTCAAAATTTTATGGCCAGAAAAAAGTCCATATAAGTCAGTAATCACTAAACTTGGCTCAAATATATCACCACCATCACAATTGAACATTAAATTACCTCCAAATCTTGTTGAATCTTCATCCTCTAGTCAATCTTCATTGTCTACTTAGGCTATGATGACCTGACCTTTAAACTCCAATTTCTCATTTTGATGGAAAAGGGGGAGTAGGATAATCAAAATAATCACTTTACCTTTTGCTTTTTCTATGTAAATGAATGGTTATTTTAATGAATTCATAATTGATTGAATCAACTGCTATGCTTTGAAAATATCAGATTTTGATTCTTCACTACTGGCTCTGATGCTTATCAAAAAAAAGCTACCGACTCTGATCTCAAATTTAATATTTGAGTTTAATATATGCTTGTAAATGATAAATCATTTATCAATTAAGTAATATGTTGATACTCAGAAAGAGATGAAAAATTAACTGATTAAATTATACTCAAGCTCAAGTTTGAAACTTCAGAAGATTCATTTGGATTGAACTCAAATATTCTCAACATAGTGCAAGTATACCCTCTAATGATAAATAATAATAAAAATAAAAATAAAAAACATGAATTCAGGGGGACATTAACTAAATGCGTAATTGTAATTTGCTCTAACAAAAAACTTGTTCATGAAAGTTTGCCATTATAAAAAAAGGGGTAGAATGTTACAACCAAAGCCCTCCATAATCAACGTTTTAACAACTTTTCAATCAAACTTAAAGTATTATGAACTTTGAAATACTAATGTTAGTGCCTGAGATTTGCTTGAGAGCAAAGAGGAAATAAGTGAACCTAACTTGGTAAAAATCTAAAAGCTGAAAAACTCATTAGAAGGCTAAGTAACAAAAGTTCACATCATAAGAAAACTTGATTGGACAAACTAGCAGACTTCTAAAGATAAAACAAAAGATAAAAGATCCTATGAAATGCATAAAAGAAGGTCAGCATAAAAAAACTAGGGTTAATGGTTTACTTGGTCCCTGTGGTTGCACCAAGATTTGGCTTTGGTCCCTCCCCGAAAAAAAGTTTGCAAAAGGTCCCTGTAGTTGTACCAAGTTTGATATAGGTCCCTGTCGGAGACCGGAGCTCCGACGAGTGCACATGTGGCAGGCTGACTGGATTAATGAAGGTGACGTGGATTTTTTTTTTTATTGAAATACAGGTCAGATGTTAAAAAAATCCCTAATTAAATCTAAAATTCCCCAAATCCCTAATTCCTCTTTCCCCAACAAGATGACGATGACGCCTTCTTGGGTTCTGGTTTAGTGGCCAGAAGAAGAAGGTCTTGGGTTCTGGTTGAGTGGCTAGAAGAAGAAGGTGATGGATTTGGGGATTTCAAGGGGAGAAAGGAGAGTGGTGAAGTTGGAGATTGGGGGTTTGAGAATGGGGAGTGCAAATGGTGTTGGTTCAGTGGGCAGTGCGAATGGTGTTGGTTCAGTGGGAGGAGGAGGAGGAGGAGGAGGAGAATTATGCGTGAGTTATGGAAGGAGAAGAAAGAGGAATTAGGGATTTGGGGAATTTTCGATTTAATTAGGGGGATTTTTTTTTTAACATCTAACCTGTATTTCAATAAATAAAAAATCTACATCACCTTCATTAACCCAGTCAGCCTGCCACATGTGCACTCGCCGGAGCTCCGGTCTCCGGCAGGGACCTATATCAAACTTGGTACAACTACAGGGACCATTTGTAAACTTTTTTTCGGGGAGGGACCAAAGCCAAATCTTGGTGCAACCACAGGGACCAAGTAAACTATTAACCCAAAAAACTAGAAAGTTATTCATCAGAAGGGTCAAGCTTCTGAGCAATCTACAAACTCAAGATAATTTAAGTTATATCTATAGACACCTCTTAGGCTCGTATCTATGAAACATTTCAAGCTTTTGGACACATTCAGAAGAAGGTCAACAAGTCAAGGTTGCTTTCATTGACATAAGTGGGAAAAGGACACCATGACAGCTAGAAGTACAAGATAACTACTAGATTCAACTGAAATGAACTGAAAAAACACATTACAAGCCATGAATCAACAGAGGACTCTTTGTTCTAAAAGGTCGAAGTGCTACTACCTGCATAATGTTTTTGTCCTCCAAATTCTTTTGTTCTAATTTCAATACTCCCTATTGATAATTCTAGTTGCCAAGATTTTCAAATGTCACAATTCAACTTCTTTCTATGACTCTAACAACCAAATCAAAGTAAAGAAAAATATGAGATAAATCATGAAGCTTATAGCTAAATCAGAAAACCACAATTCATGTTTTAACCTAAAGTTTGAGTGCATAAGTTTGACTAACATTTAAAGAAGCGTGTTTAAATCATACAAGTGGCATTGAAAAATTGGAATCACATGTTTTGCAGTGATGAGATTCAAAACAAAAAATCACATGCATGACGAAACTACCTATACAACATAATTTTTAACAATGATTTATTTTTATAATATAATTGCTCTCATCACAAAACTGTACCCACGCAACCGTTCTCAACGGATGTTTAGTTCCACCAAACTAAGCAGATGTCACCAACATTATAGTTTCTCACAAAGAACTATAATATCCATAGACCCCAAGGTTAAGAACCACACCAGGACACTAGTATATAAAACATTATCTGGTCTATGACCAACCAAATACATAATCAAGAACATAAACTAATGCCAAGGAGAAGGGATAAAGAAGCATGGCCAGTATGGATGTCCATAGAGGAAAGACGGTGCGGAAACTGGCGAAGACGCCCATGACAATGCAAACAATGAGAATAACCAACACTTCCGAAGAGAAGTCCCATGTCAATCCCCTTGCGTAAACAAGGGCCAAGAACACTGATAGGCAAAGAACATTATTCATTGTCACTGCACCATATATCTGCAAAAACAACGGAAAAAATAACCAAATACCTTAGTAATCTTAAGCAGAAAAAGATTACAGTAATTACTTTAGAAAGGTTTATACTTTATACACCAGCCTGTCTCAGACAAGTCCATGTGACATACAATGTTAAATGAAACAGAAGCATGTTAAAGGACCAGAAACTAAACACCATCATTATGTTAGTGGCCAAGATAAACGATGTTCCTTCTTAATGTATCCCAAAATAACAAGACTTGACCATTATTATGTCATACAGCTGCAATCATCACAGTTATTACTATTAATTCCCAGAGAGATACCAGTAACTTGAAAAGCCAGGGTATGCAGCCATCATTAAATTAATAGGGTAAGAAATATACAATGTATGTAGTAACCATTAACAAACACAACAATTATGATGAAGCCAACAAGTTCAATTACCATAATCATCTTTAATCACTGTAATCATTCGAACAGCTTAGGAAATTCTGATTTTCCCTACCCCAAAATTATAATTAGAAGTAGCTGTAGGAAAGTGCAATTTCAGAACCCCCCCCCCCCCAATGGTGTTGCATATGAATGAGTTTATCTTACTGTTCGCTCCTCATTGCCACCCTAAAAAATGTTTATCGAAAAGAATATATAGTATATGCTTTGAAAGAACATTAACCTGACCCATCCAGCATCATATATTGCCATGCAGTTTATGCTAAATTCAAGCATACTAATGCTTGAGACACCAAAAGCATGAGACAAGAAAACTAACCTCAGAAAATGTTAACGAGGCTGTTTGCCTCTTATCACGACTAGCAAATATTATTGCAGATACAGCTTCACTTGAATTGGTTGCTAAAGGAAGAAAAATGAAGGAAATGAAGAAAGCAGGAATAGTTGTAGCCTCTGAAAAGTTATCAACTGCATCGACCAGAGGATCAGCAAAAGCAGCGGCAATAATGGCACCAAGTAGCAGCAGCAGTACTGCTTTGGTGATAATCCATCTGGGATTCTCAATACCCTCAGCGACTTCTTCACCTTGACCTCCCACATCCAGAAGATCGTGTTCAACTTTTGTTTCCTGTGCACAAATCCCAGTTAGCCTTGAGTACCAAAAGAATAAGTTCATGAAGTTTAGCAATGCAAAACTTACTGCGTGAAAATCACTTAAAAACTTCATTGTGTGTGGACCAGCATCACCAGATGCAACTCGAGAACGCCTAGCCCTTTGAAGCCATCTACAGACACCATTAACAAATTCTTCTTCATCAACAAGTTGATTACGAGAAGTATCGAAATCCTCCATTATTCTTTTCACAGCATCGTCATGATCCAGATCAATCTCCTCAAATTGAATTCCAACAACCAGTGCTCTCAGTTCACCATGAGTAAGACTGCCATCTTTATTTTCATCAATTGTTGTAAACAACCTGTATATGTGAAAAAGAAGTCAGTGACAACCAAAACATATGAAAATTTTACAACAAACTTGTCAATGTCTTATGTCAAAACACAGAGATAGCCTTACTTTCTAATAACTTCTGTATCAGGTTCACCATCTTCTCTCAACAGCCTTCCTAATGAACGCATCTTCAAATGTTTCAAAAGTCCTAAAATAACATGCTTGTGTTTAATATATTCCAGTTTTCTTCTTTGTATCCAGGGCTGGAAAATCTGCACGATATTTTATTGTTCTCAATTCTGAAAGATGCAAATATAGTGGCCATATTTATAACAGGAGTCAAATTACATCCACTAATAAATTTGCTGAAAGTGCTAACTATAACATTAAAAAAAGATCATGTGAACCGTCAGAGTTTAAGTAAATAGTGCTAGCTGATGAAGAAACACCTATTTTAATGCAAAGGAGCAAGTACACCATAAAAAGAAATCTACCTGGTAAAGGCAATAAGTAATTAATAAACAGACAGATACAATAAGAGCAATCAAAACAGCCAAGTGCCTGCCAGAAGTTGAATTGAGAACTTGTGGTAGTTGAACAATTACAAATGGAGTGATAGATAGAACCATAATCCTTGCAGCATAACTGGTCCAAATATCAGTACTAACACCAGAACCTGCATATGGAGATTTTAATAAACTGCGGATCAAAATGAATCAAACATTCCAGTCATGTGAAAAATACAGCACAACTGCATATATACATAAATCATGGTTTAGAGATAAATTATTTTCAAAAAAAATGGTGAATCACAATGTTGCTTTAACAGTTCAACCAGCAGCACCCTTCCCCAAGACCTAATCTCAATTAATTTGTAATTAGGACAACAATGATGATCTATGAACATATCCAGTTTTTTCAATGCATTATATAATCAATGATCTAAAATCAAGGAGGAAGAAAAAAGGTACACACAGTTATTACAAAGTTAACTATCTCAGAATTACTAATTAGAGATGTTACAAGAAAATTGGGATTTCGGACCTAATGGCTTAGTGCATGTTTGGATCAGAATTGTCACAATTGGTTTTGGATAAAATTTATTTTGTTAAAATTGATTATAGTAAAAGTGAGTTAAAAACGAAGTGATTTATGTTTGAATACATTTATGAAAAAAGTGATTTTTGTAGAGTAATTATTGTGCAATCTAGTTGTAAAGTCTCACAATTGATTATAACGCATAAGCTACTCTCTCTAACTTCTTGCAGAATTGATTTTGGGGTTGATATCAATTCTTCAAAATGATTCTCAAACATCTCTATATTGTCACCCAAAATTGATTTTACTCTATCAGAATTGATTTCGAGGTTCCCCAATAGGGAACCAAACTAACACTTAAACTTTTTTGGGTATTGTTGGTTCGTGCCTTAACATCATAGTCTTTCTAACCAAGTAGTTTAGAGTTCTGTGCTTCACATCCCCATTCATCAAAATAAAAAGACAAGAAATGGTGAAATTAAGGACCAAGTAGGTAGGCAAGTGCAGAATCTGTGTTCCATGTCGAGAATGGCTCTAGCATGAGGGATCATGTCATAGATGTTAGATTAGGCTTTCAGGATAACTCATGACACTTCTCAAAAAGCAATCCCATTAATCAACAAATAAATATTCAGCATCAATATAGTTTTATATAATACAAAGAATGTTTTAGGAAGAAACTCCCAAAGAAAGTTGATTTCTTGGATGTGACCACAAAGAGAAGGAAACACTATAATATTAATGCTTAGGCAAGGAGAAGTTAGCTGGGCTAAATCTGAAAAAAAATAAGATTAAATAATGATTAATGAACAATATCAAATGACATACCAGTTAAACTAAATCCCCGGGTGTCTTGTGAATCAATTGCAATTGTACCCTCAATGTCACACTTGCCAACAATTACACAGGTTCCCCATATTATAGTCAGAAGCAGCACCGTAGACCCAGCTAGCAGGCCCATTCCAACAGATACCTGACCCTGAGCAGTTTCTTTACTCCCAGAAAGTCCAGACACTAGAGAAAACAAGAAAGACAGATTAGAAATCAAAAGGGAGTAAAAATAGCACAAATATAACAGAACATGGGCATAAATCCTCGTACATAAGAGGAAAAAAAAACCGAAAGCAAATATGATGTGACAAGATTAGACATCAGTGAAATTTTGACTAGAAGATGGGATTCATAGTGATTTATGCTCTATAAAAGTGAAGACAAAAGGCGACAGAAAACGAAAGCAGAAGAATAAAAAAAAAGTAAAAAAAAAAAGTATCCCAGAGCATAGGCCAAAAAGCATATGAAGGAAAATAGTAGAATCCAATTCAGCACAACAACATACAACCCAAATCAGCGAGCCTTTTTGCAACTAGTTTAAAAGACAAAATTCAGAAATTATGTTACCGAGAATGAGCATGGCATCAGGGAGGGCACCGAGGATGGGGAGGAACAAGCCACCAACAATGCCGGGGCCCAAGATCTCGAGCAAGAGCTCGCTGCCGTTGGATAAGAAGGTGGCGGCCTTGAACATGAAGAAGCCATAGATGAGGATGAGGAACAAGTTCCCCAAGATCGTGGTGGTGCAAGGTAAGAACCCGTAGGTCTGCTCGCAGGTGGATTCAGCCGCGAAACCTGTGGCTGTGGGGAGTCGAATCACGCTCCAGCCATCTGAGACCAGATCGCGGGTCAAGAAGCGAGCCTGGGTGTGACCGCAGAGGATCAGAACACAGAGGGAGAGGAAGAAGAAGAAGAAGAGTGTGCGGTGGGAAAGGGAAGCTGAAGTTGAAGATGAAGATGAAGAGAGAGACATTGTCATGTTATGTGGGACGAGACTACTGGGTAAGACTAAGAGACATGTTATAATAGGGGTGTGTGTGTGTCAGTGTGCGTTTACTTTGCTCAGAATAAATAAATAAAAGTGGAAATAAACGAAACGGGATCTGGGAAAAGGATAAAAAAAGAAAGAAAGATATTCATGAGAGCGTTAAGGAAGATTTAACGTTTCATTTGTATCATTTTTCTACTTAAAGTATCTCTAATGTGAATGTTTGAAAGGAAATGGAGCTTGAGCGCGAAGGCATGAATGGTGTGGAGACTGGCCCTCGACTGACGGCGAAGCTGTCGGAGGGGACGGTGAGAAAGACTACGTTTAAAGAGAAGGTTCTTGGCACAGTACAGGCTACGCCAAAGGAGGTGCGTAATCTCGTAAAGGATGGAGTCATGAAGAGAAGTTATTAGGAGGGAATCGTCTTTTCCCTTGCTTCGACTTCATCGATGAAAGTGTGTACAAGCAAATTTGTAAGCCATGGGAGAAATGTCTGGTGGTGAAGTTGTTAGGGAAGCATATTGGTTACGGCGCACTGTGTGAGAAGTTAAAGATGTTGGTGCTCAAAGTTCTTATGGATAGCGACAACCTCAAAGTTATTGCTTGGAACATTCGAGGAGCAGTTGGTGCTTGTGGACAACGAAGAGTGAGGGACTTAATCCGAACTTTCCAACCTTCGATTTTCGTAGTTGTTGAGACCCATTGCCTTTTCGAGAAGGTGGCATCTTTCTGGAGGAGAGTAGGGTATGAACTTGTGTGTGCTTCAGAGGCGGTGGGTCACAGCGGGGGTATCTGGATTCTTGCACCTGCTTCCAGTTCCCTCGTTATTCAGCTCATGGATATCCATTCTCAAGTGGTTTCTGTGTACATTCGGAGGGGCCTCCATAAATGGCTCTGTTCGATCGTGTATGCGCGTCTGAACCCAACTAGGAGGGAAGATCTTTGGATGCACCTAAGGCTCATTTTCCAATAGTTTTTGGATCCATGGATAGCGCTTTGAGACTTCAATGAGGTCTGTTCGCCGGCAGAAGTGGTGGATGGAAGTTTTTGCCACAACAGAGCCATGCGAATGCTAAGGATGATGGACGAGTGCGAATTCATAGACTTGGGTTTTACAGGCAATAAGTTCGCGTGGAGAGAAGAGTGGATGGTAGGAGGTCTACGACAAAAAGGCTAGATAGAGCATTGAGTGACATTTCTTGGCGGCATCTCTTTCTTGAGGCTTATGTAGAACACCTCTCGCGCGTGTACTCAGATCACTGCCCTGTCCTTATCAGATTTTCGGCGGACATGGAGGGCCGAGGAAATCTCCCATTCCGCTTCCAGGCGGCATGGTCAACTCACCCTTCATTTGAAGGCTTGGTGCGAGATACTTAGAGGCTCCCCCCAGCTCCTTGGTGGGGAAGCTACATCATATAAGAGAGGCATCCTTAGCTTTCAATAAACACACCTTTGGAAGCATTAATCTGAGGAAGAAAAGGGTAGTGAGACGGGTACAAGGACTTCAGAAGGAGCTTGATATGAGGGAGACTGAATCAACACTTAGCCTTGAAAAATCACTCCGAGAAGAGTATGAACAGATTCTCCTACAAGAGGAGCTGTTGTGGTTCCAAAAGTCAAGGGAGAAATGGGTAAAGTTTGGAGATTGGAATACAAAGTTCTTCCATACGTAGACAGTCATCAGGAGGAAACAGAATAAAATTCATGGGATGTTTGTGGGTGACAATGTGTGATGCATAAATGCGGTAGTCCGGAGGGAGGAGGCACAATTTTTTTTTACTAACATGTTCTTTAATGACACGCAAGTTCACATGAATTCCATCATGGAGAACTTGACCCCTTCCCTATCTCTGGAGGATAGGACGGTGTCGTTCGTTCGCCCAGTTTCTTTGGACGAGGTCCAACTTACTGTCATGGTCATGGACTCCTTCAAACTTCAAAGCTCCAGGCACGGATGACTTTCAGGCCTTTTTCTACAAACAATATTGGCATATCTTGGGGCGTGATCTCCATCACATGGTTGATCAAGCCTTTTGCAATGGTCGCGCTGATGCATCCCTGTTGGAGACTCTCACCGTTCTGATTCCAAAGGCGGAGGATCCTCTTCGGTTCAAAGATCTCAGGCCAATCAGCCTATGCAATGTGACCTGGAGAAGGCTTATGACCGTGTAAACTGGAACTTTCTGCGGGCTACCTTGTATGATTTTGGGTTCCCTCCTTCAATTATGGATTTGATCATGTGGGGCGTGCAGTCAGCTTCCATCTCCATTCTTTGGAATGGGTCTAGACTTCCTTAGTTTTCCCCCCAGAGAGGTCTTCGGCAAGGTGACCCTCTTTCTCCCTATCTCTTTGTTCTCTGCATGGAACGTCTTACAATCCAGATTCAGAAACTAGTAGTTGAGGGAACTTGGCGGCCAATAAGAATCACAAATGAAGGCATCGGGATATCCCATTTATTCTTTGCTAATGATGTTCTACTCTTCTGCCAAGAAAGTAAAATGCAGATGCAGGTAATAGCCAACACTCTCAAGGACTTTTGTGAGGCCTCAGGGATGAAAGTGAATTTGGAGAAGTCAAGGATGTTTTGTTCTACAAACATTGAGCAACATGTCCAACAAAGTTTCTCAGGTATTTTGGGAATTAATAGGGCCGCAAACCTGGGAAAATACCTTGGCTTACCGCTTCTTAAAGTAAGGGTCACAATCATCATGAATGTTGTGCCCCTTTTGCTTGTGTGAAATCCCAGCGAAGTAGAAGCCAACCATGGCATGCCCACCAGTATTGGTGCTCATGATGAGGACCTCTTTCTTCTAGGCAGCACTAGCACTGATGCTAAAGGCAGCATGAATGGCAAAACGTCCAAAATTTGAAGAAGAGGGAGTGTTAGAAAGGAGGAATGAAGGGAAGAAGAGATAGAAAGGCGCAACGTAGAAGAATGTAGGAGATTGAAATCGAGTCGGTTGCAGAAAAGAACAACGAAAGTGAAGAGGAAGAAAGCGTGGCCATGGCCCATGGTCGTTAAATTTACTGTTTTCTCTTAGAGATTGCGTAGAAAATGGATCAGTTTTTTTCCAATTTTTTCTTTTTAATCTAAGTTAATGATGTGTCAAAAATCTTTAATATGGTTGGTTTACTGATCACTGCACAATGCACATCCATTAAATTCATTTATCATATTACTTATTTTTCTTTATTCTTTTCCAATATCACTATGTAGTGTCATAGACATGTGAGTAAATACTTATTATTTTGTTTAATGAGTGTATAATCAAATAAGAATAATGAATTGCGTAATATAATTCCTCTGTCTAAGGTTTTTTTACACTAAGGTTCAACTATTGAATGTTAATAATATTAAGTGTTATTTAATTATTTCTAATATTTTTTCCGTAAGTTTTTATTGCTAATTAATACATATGATTAAATGTATGGGTAAACTTTTTTTATAATCTCTGCATATAAATTAAATTCTCATGTTTGAGTATTGATTTTTTAAAATAAAGATTTCCCACACAAAGAATATTAAAGAATATGATCAAATAATAACGTTACTGTGTTCCTCGTGTAAAAAATAATAATGATATTATTTAAAATATAGTAAAATATGCAAGGGTACATTTTTTGTGCGAATGCGAGAGATAAGAGTGGGGTTGAGTGATGACTGGTAGATTGGATGCAGAAAGTAAGGTGGAAAGGCAAGTGAAATGAAATTGGAAGCTGAAGTGGGACAGATGGTGTTGCCGTATTGTACCGGAGCGGAAAGCGACAGGATTATCTGTTCCATCTTGTAATACTTTGTGGATTTTTAATTTAAACGTTAGATATTATTATTGTATCACCCCTACCACTATTGACGCATTCTAACTTTTTTGAAAAATTAAAAATACTTTATTTTAAGGAAAAAAAAAACAACTCCCAACCATCCCACTTTCCCTCCTTAAAAAATCTCTTCTTCTTTTTCCCTATTGCTATTCTGACTTCCCTATTTTCAAGCACGAATCTGCATTGGGGGTGAGGGGGGCAAATGCCCCCACACAATGTTTATAATTTTTCACAACAATATGCTATATATACTCTGTATTTTTAGAATTTTGAGTAGATAATTGCTCTCACAAAATAATAATTATCCCCATAGTTTTGTACACTCACATGACAGAGATGGGGTAGATGAAATAAAAGTAAGAGATATGATAAATCATGTGAAATTATTGTATATTTGTCACTAACAAGTTCAAACTTTATATTTTTGTGATCCAGTTTTTTAACTTTTTATATGCAATATGGCAATATCATTAAGTTCATAACTTAGTGCTTCGCTCTCTTTCTTCTTCTCACAAGACTACAAAGTTCTCATAATCTTACCTAACTTCTTAATAGTATCGGGAATAAAATTTGTATAATATTTTCAAAATACGAATACTGATAGAAAATAATAATGATATAAATTAAATATTTTAATAACAATATATATATATATATATATATATATTTTTAATGTTATAGATTTACATGTATATGCTGCCCCCACGAGATAAAATTTCTGGATCCGTCACTGCCTATTTTCCCTTCCCTTCGCCATTTCTGTTCTGATAATCGACTCACTGCCGCTGTTGTTGGTCCGCCGCTGCCTCCGCTGCTCTCCGTGGCCGTCGCATCCTCTGTGGCCGTCACTTGCTCCGCCTCATCGTCGCATCCTCCCTCCCCCATTCCCGTTCTGGTTTTTTCGCAATTTTTAAGTGTGGATTTGTTTTTTTTCCTGGATCGTGTTTTTAGACGCTGTTTAAACTGCGACCTCATCGTATGCTATCTATCGTATGCTCTCTATTGTCTGCTCTATTTTCTCTATTGTCGCATCGTCTGCTCTGTTTTCTCTAAGGTCTAAGAAGGTGAACAAGAAAGATGAGTCAGAATAATAGAAATTTCCCCGTTCTCGATGGCAAAAACTGGGATCGTTGGCGAATCCAGATGAATGTGATTATTGAGGACCTTAGACGCAGTTTCAAACTGCGTACCCACGGAGTTTAAAACTACAGGCGAAAAAAAACCTTGTCGAGCAGTATTCACGTATTTCCCGCATTTTTTCGGATTGCAGATGATATCAATAGCAATGTCTCAATGCTAAAGTGATAGAAAGATTTATGACATGGTCTAATTAGAGAAGAGAAAATGATGGAGGAACAAAAAGAACATTTAAAAAATTGTAGATTTTGTATTATTTAATGAGAGGAATGGAAAAGAAAATGAAAGCAAATAAATATTATGTTTTTTGTTTACTATTTACTTGGAAAAGAAAAGAAACATTTTCGTTAAAGAAAAAAATGCCTACGTTAGGTAGTTGATATTCTAGAATCCAACTAGAGAGGTTCTATGTTTGATCATGGTTGTGTAATGGGTCATATATCTTTGCATGATAGTGTTTTCAACATTGATGTAATAATAAAATTCTGGATCACGAATATTGATTAAACAAGTAAAATAACTAAAATACCCTCTTTAATCATAATTATTTTCTCTCTTCCCCTTTGATTATCTCTCTTTCTCCCCTCATCCTGTTGCAACCTCTGTGTCTTACCACCTCATTTGCATAAAGTTTGCAAGATCTAAATCACAAAAAATGGTGGATGATAAACAAACACAAAGACCAATTATCATAACCAATGACTAAACCCTCAATGCTTATAGCCTAATAATCTCAATAAACCCAAATATTAATGCCGGGAAAAAAATCATCTAAAACCTGCATAGAGCTAAAGACATACATTAATGGAAGTAAAACAATTAGAAAATTCAGTTTGATCAATGAAGTTCACATAATAATAAATGATTAGATTCAAACAGTTTCACGTTTTGAATATATTTTGATAAATAATAATTTCACCTTAGGATAAGAGTCTATCCTGCTCTTATCATATCTGTCATTATCTAACCATTTATCCTATCTTGCTCTTATCTTATTCTGACCACCAAACGAGCCGTAAAAACACAACGTGAAATTTTCAGAGGATGAAAAACACACAAAAAATTCCAGGGACAAAAAACCAGGGGTGGCAAATGGATGAATGGGATGGATACGGATATAGATTGTAATGGATGGATCCAAAACAATCCATTATCCATTAAGGATCCATTAAAATTGTTAAAAAAAAAAAAATCCATCCATTAGTGAAAAAAATCCATCCAATCTCATCCATTAGTGAATTTTTAATGGATGGATATCCAATCCATCCAATAACTTTAAAAACGGTGGAAAACTCAAAAAAACGGTCGAAACCCCAGAAAAAAAGGTCGAAAACCAAAAAATCGGCCAAAAACTCAAAAAACGGTCGAAACCCCCAAAAGTCGGCCGAAAACTAAAAAATCAGCCCAAAATCCAAAATAAGTCGAAACCCAAAAAATCGGCCCAAAACAAAAAAAACAGTCGAAAACCAAAAAATCAACTCAAAATCCAAAAAACAGTCGAAACCCCCAAAAGTCGGCCTAAATATTAGAGATAATATGTAAAATACAATTAGTTAGTTGTAGAGCTAACAGCTTCAGTATGAAGCTGTCTTCTCCTACTATATATAGGAGCCTTTGTATCTCTCATAACTAACTTTTAACAAATGAAACAGAATCAGTTTTTCTTTCAGTTTCTCTCTGATTCATCTTCTATCATGGTATCTAGAGCTTAGTTCGACTTCCAGCCATGGCTTCCGTCATGGATCCAAATGCTTCTTCTCTCAATCTTTCTCATGCGATCTCAATCAGGCTTGATGACACGAAATTTTTTCGTGGCGTCAACAGATTGAAGGTGTCCTTCGAAGGCATCAACTTCAGAACTATGTCATTGCACCGACTCCTCCACCTAGATTTCTCACAAAAGAAGATCGTGCGTTGGAAAAGGTGAATCCTGAACATCTTGCTTGGGAAAAACAAGACTCCGTCGTCTTCACGTGGTTGTTGTCTACTCTCTCTGATTCGTTTCTTCCTACAGTCCTGGTTTGTTCTCAGGCTTGGCAAGTTTGGGATGAAATTCATGATTATTTCTAAATTCAAAATCAGGCGCAGTCGGCGAAGCTGCGAACAGAGCTTCGAAGTATCACCAAAGGTTCATGCTCTGTTTCTAAACATCTCAAACGCGTGAAAACCATCGTGAATACTCTTCTCTCACTCGCAGATCCTGTGAGTTATCATGACCATGTCGATGCGATCTTCGACGGCCTTCCGGAAGAATACAATGCTCTCGCCACCGTGACGTTTGGCCGCGGCTCGCCATGCTCCATTCCTGAACTCGAGTCTATGATAGTGGCCTTCGAAGCTCGACTAGAGCGCATGAAAACGCGTCAAGGAGGTAACTCCTCTGCGATTCTGCTTGCGCAGGCTCAATCGGGTCAACCCGACCCGGATGCGTCCCAAACGCATCTTCCACAGGCGAACGTTGCTTCTGGTTCTGCTGAATCGTCCGCCTATGATGTAGCTTCGTCGGACGATGGCGGTGAACGTGGCGGCGGTCGCGGCGGAAATCGCGGCGGCGGTCGCGGCGGAAATCGCGGCGGAGGACATGGCGGAAATCGCGGCGGCAGGTATGCTAACGTCAAATGTCAGATCTGTTATCCTGCCTCCACCTGTTAGGCTGTTACCACAGGTACTCTGACCAGCCTGGCAGCCAGGCTGGCAATTCTGCTCAACAGGCTGGCAGTCAACAAAGTCAAGGTCAACAATCTGGTGGTCAACAATTTTTAAATCAACAATCTGGAGGTCAAGGTCAACAATCTTTAAATAGTCAACAAACTGTACAACCTTCTTCCTTTGGGCCAATGGCCCAATATGGCTCACTGTTTGGAACTCCATTTTTTAGACAATAGACTTCTTTTAGGCTTCCATCCTTTGGGCCACCAGCACCTTATGGAGGTTATTATTCTTCTGCTGGACCTTGGGTTTCACCTGGACTCATGGGGCCTTCTTCCATGGGCTCTTCTTTTCGTCAATCATGGCCATCCATCAACAATACTTCTTCTTTCCCTTCTGCCAGAACCTCCTTTCAGCAGAGGCCTCCACATGCTTTGCTCACTGGTCCTTTTACCTCTTCTACTGCAGAGCAGTGCTGGATTCCTGATTCAGGGGCAACACATCATGTGACTAATGATGCAAATGCACGCACTGATCCAACTGTTTCTGCACATCCTGAGCAAATTCTCATGGGTAATGGACAAGGTTTGGCAATTCATTCTTCTGGTTCTGCATCCTTCACTACACTTGATAATCCATCTAAACCTCTTGTTCTTAAAAATCTTCTTCTAGTACCAGCCATCACTAAAAATCTTGTTAGTGTTCAAAAGTTTGCTCATGATAATGCTGTCTTCTTTGAATTTCATTCTACTTACTGTGTGGTTATTTGTCAGGTTACTAAAAAGCCACTGCTTTGGGGTACTGTTGGGAATGATGGCCTGTACTCTTTCAAAGCCATTCCTTCTCTTCAGTCCAAGGCACTCTCTGCTGTTCCAGTTTCTTCCTCAAGTCACTCTTTTGTCTCTTTTGCTGCAAAGCCTGCTCTTCCCTTTGCAGCCACTACTGTTGGCTCTTCTTATGTAAATTCACAGTCACAAACTTCCAGTACATGTAATTCAGCTTCTGTTAAGAATGTAGGTCCTACATCCTATGATTTGTGGCATTGTAGGCTAGGCCATGCCCATCATGAGGCATTAAAGAAAGCTTTGTCCAGTTGTAATATACCTATTCCTAATAAAATGAGTGTTTTAGCATGTTCAGCTTGTTGTGTTGCTAAATCTCATAGATTACCTACACATGCTTCTGTTACTACCTATGAGTTTCCTTTAGATTTGGTTTTTGCTGATTTGTGGGGACCGGCATCTACTGAGTCCTCATGTGGGTTTTCCTATTTTTTGACTTGTGTGGATGCTCACACCCGTTATACTTGGGTTTACCCTTTAAAAAGAAAATCCGACACTTATCAAACCTTTGTTAACTTCCATAAAATGATTATATTGCAACTAGGAAAGAAACTCAAAGTTGTACAAACAGATGGGGGAACAGAATTTAAACCTCTCACACCTTACTTCACTTCCCTTGGAATTGTCCATAGGCTGACTTGTCCTCACACACACCATCAAAATGGTAGTGTGTAGAGGAAGCATAGGCACATAGTTGAGATGGGTTTGTCCTTGCTTTCTTATGCTCACATGCCTCTGGATTATTGGGACCATGCATTCTTAACAGCTGCTTTCCTCATAAATCGTCTTCCAACTCTTGTTTTGGAAGACAAAAGTCCTTATTTCATGTTGTTCAAATCTTTACCAGATTATCATTCTCTACAGGTTTTTGGAGTGCTTGTTATCCTTTTCTCAGGCCCTATTCTACCAACAAACCGGCTATGCACTCTAAGGAGTGTGTTTTCTTAGGTTATTCCTCTGCTCATTGAACACAACATCTATGTTTCTAAAGATGTTGTGTTCAATGAGTTTAGGTTCCCTTTTCCAGAATTGTTTAGTTCCTCTTCAAGTTCTTCCTCTGTTTTGTCCTCTGCACCTGTTTTGTCTACCATTCCAGTGGTTCATTCTACATCACCACAGCTTGCCCCTTCCTGTGTTCCTGCCTCTGTTTCATCCGAGCAAGCAGCTTCACAAACTGCCACTGTTTCTGTTACAGCATCACCAATAGTACCTTCATTCTCTGGTTCTGAACTTTCCACACCCTCAAAACCAAACACAGTCTCCACAGATTCAGGTCTTAGCCAAATACAAACACAAACAGCACCTGTTCCCACACCAAATGTTCATCCCATGCAAACCAGGTCAAAGAATGGTATTGTTATGCCTCGTTTGTTGCCCACTTTGTTGCTCAATCAAGCAGAACCTACTTCAGCAAAACAGGCCCTTAAAAATCCAAAGTGGCAGGCTGCAATGCAAGAGGAATATAATGCTCTAATGTCAAATGGTACATGGACCTTGATGCCACTGCCATCTCACAGGCAGGCTGTGGGTTGCAAATGGGTTTTCCGAATAAAGGAGAATGCTGATGGGACAATTAATAGGTACAAGGCAAGGCTTATAGCCAAGGGCTATCACCAAATACAAGGATTTGATTATAAAGAAACCTTTTCTCCGGTAGTCAAACCTATTACCATTCGAATTATTTTGACATTAGCCATTACCAAGAGATGGCCCATCCAACAATTGGATGTTAATAATGCCTTCCTCAATGGGCAGCTTCAAGAAGAGGTTTACATGACTCAACCCCCTGGGTTTGAACCCAAGGACAGAACTTTGGTTTGCAAATTGAACAAGGCCTTGTATGGTTTGAAACAAGCACCACAGGCTTGGTTTGATCGGCTAAAGGCTGCTCTCAAGAAGTTTGGATTTACAGCTAGTTGCTGTGATCCTTCTTTGTTTACACTTCATACTAAAACCTATAGTCTATACATTCTTGTATATGTAGATGATATAATTCTTACAGGAAGCTCACTGCCAGTTTTGCAGAATCTAATTGAAAAACTCAATTCTGAATTTTCTCTCAAAAAGCTAGGCAGGCTAGACTATTTCTTAGGGGTTCAGGTTCAGCATCTTCCTGATGGCTCCTTGCTGTTGGGACAGTCCAAGTACATTCAAGACCTCTTGGAAAGGGCTGATATGGCTGATGCAAAAGGGATTTCCACTCCAATGGTAAGTGGCCAGAAACTCACAAAGCATGGGTCCAACTATATGCATTATCCAACTCTGTATAGGTCTATTGTAGGAGCACTACAATATGCAACAATCACAAGGCCTGAGATTTCCTATGTAGTCAATAAGGTCTGCCAATTTCTTAGTCAACCCTTGGAAGAGCATTGGAAAGCTATCAAGCGGATTCTAAGATATCTCAAGGCAACCATGGAGTTTGGTATGCATCTTCAGCCTTGTTCTCTGGCCTCACCCCTCCCTTTAGTTGCTTTTTGTGATGCTGATTGGGCCCAAGATCCGGATGATCGTCACTCTACATCAAGTTGCTGTATTTTTCTTGGTCGAAATCTAATATTTTGGAATTCCAAGAAACAGACCCTGGTTGCTAGGTCCAGCACCGAGGCTGAGTATAGGATTTTAGCTAACACAACAGCTGAATTGATGTGGGTTCAGTCTCTTTTACAGGAGCTTGGCATTCCTCATCTCATTCCTAAGGTGTATTGTGATAATCAAAGCACAGTAGCACTTACACAGAATCCTATTCTTCACACAAGGACAAAGCATATGGAACTGGATGTATTTTTTGTTAGGGAGAAGGTTCTCAGCAATACTCTGGTTGTGCAGCATGTTCCTTCCCTTGATCAAAGAGCTGACATACTCACCAAGGCTTTGTCTTCTCTTCGTTTTGAGGAATTGCGTTCCAAACTCAATGTGGTTGACAAGTTCTCCCTAGTCTACCCACCTTGAGTTTGCAGGGGCATATTAGAGATAATATGTAAAATACAATTAGTTAGTTGTAGAGCTAACAGCTTCAGTATGAAGCTGTCTTCTCCTACTATATATAGGAGCCTTTGTATCTCTCATAACTACCTTTTAACAAATGAAACAGAATAAGTTTTTCTTTCAGTTTCTCTATGATTCATCTTCTATCACTGAACTACAAAAAAAAACGGTCGAAATCCCAAAAGTTGGCCCAAATCCCAAAAATCGGCCAAAAATCCAAAAAAACGGTCGAAACCCCAAAAGTCGCCCAAAAACTTAAAAATCGGTCCAAAACCCAAAAAAACGGTTGACACACCAAAAGTCGGCCCAAAATTCAAAAATCGGCCCAAAACTCAAAAAATGGTCGAAACCCCCAAAAGTTGGCCCAAAACTCAAAAAACGGCCTAAAACCTAAAAAAACGATCGAAACCCCAAAAGTAAGCCCAAAACCCAAAAAAACGGTTGAAGCCCCAAAAGTCGGCCCAAAACCCAAAAAAACGGTCGAAACCCCAAAGTCGGCCAAAAACTCAAAAATTGGACCAAAACCCCAAAAAATGGTAAAAAACCAGTGATTTTCGATCGTTCTTTTGGTTTTGGGCCGACTTTTGAGTTTCCATCATTTTTTGGGGTTTTTGACCTTTTTTTGGGTTTGGGGCAGATTTTTGAATTTCGGGCCGTTTTTTGGGTTTTGGGCCGATTTTTGGGTTTCCGACCGTTTTTTTGAGTTTTGGGCCGATTTTTGGGTTTCCACTGTTTTTTGTTTTGGGCGGATTTTTTAGTTTTTGGTTGTTTTTTGGGTTTTCGACTGTTTTTTTTGGATTTTGGGCCGATTTTTGAGTTTTCACCGTTTATTTCGGTTTTCGACCGTTTTTTTTTGGTTTGGGGTAGATTTTTGAGTTTTGGGTCAATATTTGGGTTTTCGACCGTTTTTGTCTGTTTTCGACTGTTTTTTTGGGTTTTGGCTGATTTTTGAGTTTCTACCGTTTTTTTCGACTGTCTCTTTGGGTTTCGGGCCGACTTTTGAGTTTCATTGTTTTTTTTGGGTTTTCGACCGTTTTTTTGGGTTTGGGGCTGATTTTTTGCTTTTAGGCTGTTTTTTGGGGTTTCGACCATTTTTTTGACTTTTGGGCCGATTTATTAATTTTGGCTGTTTTTTAGGCTTTCGACCGTTTTGTTGGGTTTTGGTTGATTTTTGAGTTTTAAGCCGATTTTTGAGTTTTCGACCGTTTTTTTGGATTCTGGACCAATTTTTGTGTTTCCACCGTTTATTTGGGTTTTCGACCGTTTTTTATTATGGGCCGATTTTTTAGTTTCCACCATTTTTATTCACAATCCATTTAATTCATTTTTGAGATCCACTAGAATTTTAAGTTGATCCATCACAATCCATCAAATTTCAATATATTGATCCAATAGATTTTGATTTTAAATTGGTGGATTATGGATATCCAATCGATTAAATGGATGGATTGGAATCCATCCATTTAATTTTTTTTTAGGCTTAAATATGTTTGGAGTCCCTGACATTTGAAAGGGAATCAGTCCGGGTCCTTGAAAAATTAATTTGTTAAATTGGGTCCCTGACATATGTTTTTTAATCAAATTAAGTCATTTTAACCAATTTTGACTAGTCAATACCTAGTCATCACCTCCACATCATCCCACTTATCCTACATGGATTTTTATTTTATTTTTTCAGCCTTCATCTTCCCCCTTCATCCTCTTCCTCTTCTCCCTTCTCCCTTCTCTCTTCTTCTCCATCTTCCTCTTCCTCTTCCTCTTCCTTGTTGGTCTAAAACAGAGAGTCTCTCTCCTTCTCCCCCTTGTTTTTCACGATGTGCCACCACCATGGGTGCACTTCGAATCACCCCAATCCTTCACGAAATCAACGTTTATGTACACCAAAACGAAGAGGAGCAGCACAGGAAGCCATTGGAGCAAGCTTCGACGAGTTTTGACGATGCTCCGACGAGCCACCTCGACCTGCAACTGGCTTTTACGGCCAAACCGTTGAGCTTTTGGAGAAACAGATACCGCCATCGTGCTCCTGGCCGCAAAAGGAAGAGGACCCACTATCCCATTTTTAATCCGTCGACGGAGCCGCCGCACCACCGCCGCGAACCACCATCTTCTCCGGCCAACCTTCGTCAGAGATTTCAAGAACTTGAGATCTATAAGTTCGCGACCTTCTAAACCCATTTCTAGCCTCTAATCATGCATTTAATCGTCAAAAACATAACTTCTTCTGCCCCTAAACTCGTGCTGTGTTTCTTGACGTGAAACTCTTCATATGTGTTATATTCCATGCATTTAATTGGGTTTGACGGTTTGACCGAGAGAGAAAATTGGTTGTGTGGTTCTATTTCTGGGGGGGTATGGAGTTGAAGTGCTGTGGCGGTGTGACTGTTCCAGAATGACCAAACAGTGATTATGAAGCAACATTCTTTCCTTCATTATTCATTGTTGTTGCTCCTGCTGCTTCTAAAATCTAAACCAGAATCTTAAATTTCAATAACAAACATATAATGTCAAAATTAACAAAATTAAGCGATGCATGAATTGGAAACGAAACCCACCAGAACTGAAATTAGCTTGATCAACTTTAATCTCGAATTTCTGGGTCTGAATATTTTAGCTATGGAGAAAATGGAAGAATGTGAAAGAGGAAGGAGATGGTGGTGGAAGAAGAGAGACTGAAATATGATTTTTAAAATTTACAGGGACTAAAATTGATGTGAGAAAAGTCCACGTGGCCACCTTCAGTTGACTAGGCTTGCCACTGGACTGTTGACTAGTCAAAATTGGTTAATATGATTTAATTTGATTAAAAAACATATGTCAGGTACCCAATTTAACAAATTAATTTTTCAGGGACCCAGACTGATTCCCTTTCAAGTGTCAGGGACTCCAAACATATTTAAACCTTTTTTTATATGAATGAATTTTGTGATAGATGGATTGGACGTGTTAATAATAAGTTTGTTACCCTAAAAAACACAAGCGAGGGACGAAAAATGTATTTAAAAGTATATCCTGATTTGAACTTAAAGAAAAGCTTCCTTTGGCTTTGCCTGCAAACGCCGAAGATGCTTCACAACGGAGTGTGCAGTCTCCGCACGTGCCTCCGTCTCCCGGAGAGACCCCTATTCCGAGCCTCTCCACTCTCATTCAGTTGCCGTCGACAGTTTATCGCCACCGCATCCGTAACGAAGAAGAAAGAGAAGGTGATAGTCATTTCTGGACCCACCGGTTCCGGTAAGAGCCACCTCGCAGTGGAGCTGGCAAAGCGCCTCAACGGCGAAATCGTCAGTGCCGACTCTGTCCAGGTACGTGCACATTCTACCAAACAAACGGCAGAGGGAAGTTCATTTTCCTCTTCTATTCGCAGCGCTGCTTCTTCTTCTCGTGTTGCTGCGTGTGAAGTGTTGGTGGTACTCGTAGGGTTTTAGGCTCCAAGGTTATCGAAAATCGATGTTGAGCCCAATTATGGATACTGAAGTTTGTTGAGATGCTTGCGAATTTATATTTTCACTAGAAATGATATTCTTATCTTAAATCGTTGCAGGATAGTAATTTGGTAAGTTAGAAATCAGTTATGATGGTGGTACAAGGTTTCATGGAAATGATACTTCTCTTCGAACTGTAAATTACAAGGTTTCATAGCGATTATCCATAAATTTGTTTCGGAAGCTTATTTACATAAACAAGCTCAAGAGTTTATAGCTATGTCATAAGTTATTTTTTATGGGCTTATCAAACACATTGCTCCAGTGCTTTCCAGAAAAGTCCGGACAGGGTTAAGGAAAACTCTTCCAGATACCCCATATTGAAGCAAATCTTTTTCATTTTTTATTCAAGATGGCTTCTTTGGCTTGTATTGCAGGTTTATCAGGGTCTTGATATTGGATCTGCGAAGCCTTCCCTAGATGATAGAAAGGTGTGTGTAGTTGTGAAGAGATGTATTGTTTTACGTTGGCCTCTGTTAGAGATGTATGCCCTTTATTGCTTGCAATTCTGACTTTGGGTTGTCTGTTATAAGTATTGGGATTTCCTATTTTGCTTGATCAATCACGTTTCGATCCTTGGTTCTAGTTTTTCACTTTCTTTTTGTTTGCTTTTCTTGTTAGGAGGTACCGCATCATCTGGTTGACATACTGCATCCATCCGAAGGTGTGTTTTGGTGATGGACTGAAACTTAATTGTTAAAGCATAAATTTGAATATGGTTTTCTTCAGATTGATTTTTCTGTTGTTGAATTTTTTAAGGACAATTATTTTCCCCAATTAAAACTAATTATTATTTATCAGACTATTCTGTTGGGCAGTTTTTTGAGGATGCAAGGCAAGCTACAAAACGTATTCTTGACAATGGCCGTGTTCCCATAGTTGTTGGGGGCACTGGATTGTATTTAAGATGGTATGTCTTTTTCTGTTACCTATTCTGAGTTTGTTGACTACCGTTTTCTTTCAAATGGAACTCATTAACTGTAGCATAGTGGTTTTATGATGTTTCTGTAGTATTAATAAGAGGACATAAGTAGGAAACAAAACCCATTTTTCTTATTTACCCAACCTGCTGACGAAGTCATTCATTTCAATAGCAATCTCCCAGATAAATATACTTAACAAAAAGGAGAAAATTAGAGGGGTGTAAGTAGCATAGTGGAACGTATACCAATGAGTTCTTTTCTTTGAATTTTGAAATATAAGGTTCATATATGGAAAGCCAGATGTGCCAAAAGCCTCTCCTGAGGTTACATCTGAAGCAAATCTGGAGTTAGCTGAACTACAGAGAAATGAAGACTGGGATGCCGCTGTGCAGTTGGTGGTAAAAGCAGGTGATCCAAAGGCCCAATTTTTAACTGTGAATGACTGGTACCGGTTACGTCGTAGCCTAGAGATTATTAAGGTAAGCTTGCAATGTTAGTTATACACCTGCAACACGAAATTCTAAGCTGCTGACTACTAACCTTTACTGTGTTAAAAAAAATTCTCTTTAGATGATTTTAGTATTGTTTCTTGCCTGTCTTTATCTCTTTCGTTTGTTGCACATTACATTACCAACCTTTACGAGAATATCCAAAATTTATTTTTTCCCAATGCGATATTATATCTCTTTTAAATGTGCTTTATTGTAACCGAATACTTACTTAGTGAGTTAACTGTTTGTACCTGTACCTTGCGATGGATATGCTTGAAATGTATAATTTCTCTTGATTATTAAATTGTTATGAATTCACCATTTATTCATATTCTTTTGAAATGGCAGTCTAGTGGGTCACCTCCTTCTGCTTTTCGGGTACCCTATGAATCTTTCAGGGAACAGGATGATTATAGTGTTGCTGATAGTTCTGAGCCATCTGATATGAATACTTATGGTGATGCAATGGAAGAAGCCGACTCATCAAAGTTAGACTATGAATTTATGTGTTTTTTCCTTTCTAGCCACAGACTTGACCTCTATAAATCAATTGATTATCGTTGTGAAGATATGCTATTAGGTATATCATAAACTGTAAATACCCATAATTTGCATGTGAATCCCATACACTTTATAGAAAGTTCTTGTGTGTGTATGCATGTGTATGTTTGTTGTTATAGCAATACATACCATGCTCTTCAGTATGTGGATATTTTATTGCAATAGATGTCTTGATTCTCTTTCTGCAGGAAGGGATGGAATTTTGTCTGAGGCTCAGTGGCTTCTTGATATGGGTCTTCATCCAAACTCCAATTCTGCAACAAAAGCAATTGGTTACAGACAAGTATGCTGTTATATTTTCTGCATTTACATTTCATTGTTAATACGTGCAATTTAAAAGTGATGAAATTATGAAGTTCAGTATTTTCTTTTAAGGTATGAAAAGTGGAGAAAGGAATAAAGAATAAAAATTGTGTTGATTTAATATATTAGGTTTGATCTTACAGAAGAGAGAACACTTACCCTTATTGTAGACTCCTAATCCAAGTCAAATAGAGAAACTAATTAAAATTCCTAATCCTAATTAAGTTTAATAAAGAAATGAATTAATATAAATAAGGAAATAAAGAAACCAATCCTAAAGGATAATCCAAGTTACCCTAAATTACTATAAGATATGATTAAGATATTATACGATAGTTTTTTAATATTCTAATCGAAACATCTGCATGTCGATGACCACAGTTTGAAGTTCTTTATGCTTTAAGGACTGAATTAGAAATATGTTGGTTGAAGATTCTCCCATTTTTAACATTAACTTAAATTATAGTTGAAATTTGGCTCTATGTTATAATTCTTATATTGATATTAGCAATATAATATGGTTGATAGGTGTGTATTTGTATATGTTAATTTCATTGTTTTATCTGCTATATAAATAATTGGAATGATTTTATTTATATTTTGCATTTGCGATTCACTAATTTCAGGGCATGGAGTACTTGCTAAAATGCCGACAGCAAGGGGGTCAGAGTTCAGCTCGAGAATTTTACAAATTCTTGGCTGAATTTCAAAAAGCTTCACGGTAATGTTTTTTTTTTTTCACAAGATAAAGGTCACAGAGCATTTTTCTTTTTCCTTTGTCACTTAAAATTTCCTGTATGCATCAACATTGCGTAGTATTTTAAATTAATATCACTTGAATAATCTTTCTTCACTAGATGTCTACTGAGTTAAAAAAATTATCCGATAAAGCAGATGTTTCCATTTCCTTCTTTATCCCATGGTGACTGCTGTCCAGCATAGTTGGTTTGAGTTACAACATTGTTGTTTCATTGTAGTCGAATAGTCATATTGTTAGAACTAGCACCACAAGCTAAAAGGAAATCGACAATTAGAGGAAGAAGATAGCTCAGAATCAATAGATTCTGAGGAAAGAACTGAATTAGATTGTATCTCTTCAAGGTACTGGTTACAGAGAAGGTAACAGACTCTGAATCTCCAACAGATTCAGTTAGGAGTCACCAACTGACTCACCAACCTCCAACTTCCCAAAAACTACTCCTTCTCTCTCACTATACAGTATTTATACTATATCTACTTAGCTGAATAATCCAGCTCAGCTACTAATACTAGCCTTCTTTCCCCTTCTTACATACACTTTCCTAATGAGGGGTCGAGCCCTCCTATCAATACCCCCCCTAAAAGTACCACCTTGTCCTCAAGGGGAAAGTGGGGAAAACAGTCCTACAGTTGGGCAGCAGATTCCCATGAGTTGTCACAAGTAGGCAAATCTGTCCACTTCACCAAGACCTCTAGCTGACCTTGTGGATCTTCCCTCCAATCAACAACATCCTCTGGCACAGCTTGCATCTCATACTCCTCACTAAGCATAGGAGGAAGAGGCTGGCGTTGCTGATGACTCTTCAAAGCCTTCTTCAACTAGAAGACATGAAATACTGGGTGAACCTTAGAGTGCTCAGGCAACTCCAGCGTTATCGCGCAGCCAGTTTTGCACAGGGTCGGCTTGCTAGGGACTTCAGTTTATAAGGCTGGACCTTCTAATACACCCAGTCCCCAACCCCAAACTCCACTGGTCTCCTATGCTTGTCTTCCTGCACCTTCATTTGATCTTGTACCCGCAACAAATGCTGTCGTAAATCCAGCAGAATCTTATCCCTTGTCTGCAACAATTGTGCCAATTCCTCTACCTTGGTGGGAATGTCACAACCTTTGAACAAAGAGGGAGGGTCACGCCCATAAAGGGCTCGAAATGGAGTCATGCCTGCTGAGATATGGTATGTTGTATTATACCAAAACTCTGCCCAGGCCAAACAATCCAACCAGCCTCTTGGTTTAGGCCTCACAAAACACCTCAAGTAAGTTTCTAGGGACCTGTTTACAACTTCAGTTTGGCCATCGGTTTGGGGGTGATAGGAAGTACTAAGCTGCAACTGTGTACCGGATAACCTAAATAAATCCTTCCAAAACTGACTGAGAAAAACAGGATCCGTGTCAGAAACTATGGTTGTTGGAAACCCATGAAGTTTGACCACTTCCTTGAGGAACACAACAGCCACAACAGCTCCAATGCATAGACTTAAAAGTAGGAGAAATAATAATATTATTACTTAAACCAAAACTACAAAGTTTACATTATATAGAGGAAACTACTCAATATGTACTCAATCTCCTAATAAGAGAACAAATCTCTTAATAATGAAAAATATCTCCTAATAATAAAAACCAAATATTCTACAATTAATACTAATTACAACATATCACAACACTCCCCCTCATGCTGGTGAATGGATGTCTATCATTCGCAGCTTGCAAGTAAGATCTCGAAACCGTTCCAAGGGAAGTCTTTTGGTAAGCACATCAGCCAACTGTAGTCCTGAGGGGACGTACTGTGTAGAAATAAGATCACTATCTAATTTTTATTTGACGAAGTGCCGGTCTATCTCTATGTGTTTCGTTCTATTATGTTGGACTGGATCGTGAGAAATGCTAATGACAGACTTATTATCACAGAAAAGTCTCATGGGAGCTTCACCCTTTATCTTCAAGTCATCTAGTATGATCTTCATCCACAATAACTCATAGACTCCTTGAGCCATGGCTTTGAATTCTGCCTCTGCACTCGATCTGGCAACGACATTTTGCTTCTTGCTCCTCCATGTCACTAAATTTCCACCCAAGAACATACAGTATCTTGTAGTGGACCTCCTGCCACGGTTGAGTCTGCTGCGAAGAACAGCTGCAGGGATAGGCAAGGCCTGGCCGTCGCAAAGTGGTGGTAGTTCCCCGACAGTTTCTGGTGGTGGCCCCTTATATTCCTTAAGAAGGGACACATGGAACACATCATGTATGCGACTCTCTGGAGGGAGTTCCAGCTTGTAAGCAACACGGCCAACTTTGGTCAAGACCTGGAAAGGACCAAAAAACTTGGAAAGAAGCTTGTGACGCCACTGTTTAACTATAGTGAACTGGCGGTATGGCTGCAAGCGTAACCAGACCCAGTCCCCCACTGCAAAACTTAACTCCTTATGCCTGGAGTCATATGCAGTCTTCATTGTTTGTTGGGCTTGCATGAGTCTACTGCGAGCATCTTGGAGGACTTCCTCTCTGTCCTTGAGGGCTTGATCAACAGCTTCAATGCGGGAAGACCCACCCAAATAAGAGAGGAGGCGTGGAGGTGCTCTACCATAAACCAACTGGAAGGGGGTGGTATCAAGTGCTGTATGATATGAAGTGTTGTAGCAATATTCAGCCCACGGTATCCAATCCACCCATTGGCGAGGACGATCACCAGCAGTGAGACATCGGAGGTACATTTCAATTGTCCTGTTAACAACTTCTGTCTGACCGTCAGACTGTGGATGGTAGGCGGAAGAGAAAGCCAGCTTTGTCCGCTCAAGCGAAATAACTCTTTCCAAAAGAGACTAAGAAAAACCTTGTCCCTATTTGAGACAATGGACTCCGACAAGCCATGCAATCTAAAAACCTCTGCAAAGAAAACAGTAGCTACAGAAATGGCTGTAAAAGGATGAGCTAGAGGAAAAAAATGAGCATATATTGAAAGTCTGTCAACCACCACGAAGAGAACAGATTTTCCTCGAGCCTTGGGTAAGCCTTCTACAAAATCCATAGAGATGTCAGCCCAAATCTGCTGTGGAATCGGCAAAGGCTGAAGCAACCCTGCTGGCTGTAGGGTTTGCCATTTGTGGCGCTGACATATCATGCAATTCTGCACAAATTCTGTAGTTGCAAGTTTCATATCGTGCCAATAGAAATCCTGCCTTAGGCGTTGCAGCGTCTTCAGCCCACCTTCATGAGTCACATCGTGAATGGCTGAAAGTATGGTGGGAATAATGGGGAAAGTGGGGCGGAGGTAGACCTTATTGTTGAAGAGAATTAGCCGATCTTGCACCCCCATTCGGGACCCAACTCCCCATTTGTAATGCGTTGTTGTAAGTTTAAGAAGTCCGGGGAAGTTGCTATTTCTTGTCGCAGAGATTGGGGTGTTTAACAACCTCTGCACCACCTGAGATTGGGGTTTAAACCCTTTCATCACTGTCTCATAGAGGTTTTGAGATAGTGACATTGCTAGTTCCACAAATCCATCCATAGAAGGAAGGGGACTAGATCTGTATATCTGTTTCAACATACCCTCAAACGAATGCTCTGGATATCTTTTCCAACATACCCTCGAATGAACTCCGATCTGGATCCTTAAGCCCGTGGCGTTCTGGATCACATCGCTCAATCTCCACCGCGAGCTCCGCCTCTCAACCCCGACCTGCTATTTTTTTCTAAATTTTTTTTTGCAGGGACGAATTCCAAATTATCTTTATTTTATAGGGACGAAAAACATATTTAAGCCTTCTTTTTACTTGGACTGACAAGTAAATTAGTGAAACAGGAAGCACTGCTTCAATTCTTAATGCTGCCTCTAAAAAGAAGTTTACAATCTTGGTTCATTGTGTGATTTGTAATTTTGATCAAATTTTCCAAAGCTTTGATTCTCTGTTTTTTTTAATAAGTAATAACATTCTAATATGCTAAACTGTTGGTGTTCTAATCATTATTTTCTTGGATGACATTAATGATTACTTTATATTGCCTTCAAATTCACCCTCCTGCTTTCCTCCGAGCTTGTGATAGTTTTTCTTTTTCCTCATAGAATAAGAACTCTTGTTTATAAAGAAAACAGGAAAGTATATAACTATGATAAGTTGTCGGTCAAAACAGAAAAAACAAGACATAATTATATGAACCTTGCATTGTTCTCTTGCCAATGTAGAGTAATGTTTCCATTTATAGCATACTTTTTTGGTGCTGAAACATAGACCACATTCCTATCCCAAATTGATGTCTTTTTCAATTTTTAATTCAGAAGGAGAATTATTTGAAGGGGGCACGGAAGGGGATTTTGAGACCATGTTATGAATGAAGTATTTCAAAAGTTTAAGTTGTTCAGACATAAATGATTGTATGATATATTTGGGGTCTACAATCTATATGATGCATTCTTGTTTCGTTGAGCTTATGGGTATTGGTGCCTGATGTATCTCAAATTTACTCACTTGAGAGAGTTGTTCTCATGTTTTTTCAATTGGAATAGAATTATTTTTGCTGTTTGAAAAAAATGATTGTATGATATATTTCTAAAATGTTATTTAGCATTGCTTTTACATGATTCTTCGCTGCAGGAATTTTGCAAAAAGACAGTTGACATGGTTTCGCAATGAACGTATCTACCATTGGCTTGATGCGTCTAAACCTCTGGTATGATAATTGAATCTTTTGCCACTGTCTGTTACAACATGTGCATATATAACCATTCTCTTGCAATTCATATTCATACTAAACTTACTATAAAACCAACAACTGTGATTGTTTCTAACTTATCCTATTTTAGAAACAATATGAAAGACTACCAAAATATGATTTGTGAGCCCTTTTGTCTCTTTTTCTTTTCCATGAAAAATCACTTTCATAAAACTTTTTGTATGTTAAAAAAAAATCAAGATTTTAGAAAAATCAGTTTTTTTATTATATTCAGTGATTTCTAAAAACACTTCCTCAATAAGTGCTTCTCATAATTATAAACAAATAAAAATAGCTTGTTTTTTTATATGAAATCTCTAGAAAATAAATACTTACACGATCTTATAGTCACTTTTCGATGGGCTCTACATAAACCAGCCCTATATCTTTCATCTCCTCACACTCACTCCCTTCCTATATACACACATTAGCTTTTTAACTTCCAAGAATGTTTTGAACTGTACAGTTTACATAAAACTGTTTACTTCTGTATTTTGGTTGTAATTGCTGGTATCTATTATTTCAAGGGGTTTTCAGAAGCTGTTTAACTTCTTTTATTTAACATAAGTAGTGGTTTCAGTCTGTTTATAATTTTTTTTAATATATACAACAATTTGTTTTCAGGAAAATATTTGCTATTCTGTTGATCAATCAGTTATGTTTCTTATTATTGTTGTTTTGACCAAATGCTGATTTTGAGATGAACAACTCAACAGGAAACCGTTCTTAACTTCATTCATGATGCATACAATGATCGGAATGGAAGTCTTCTTGTGCCTGAACACCTAAGAATGCCAAGAGATATTACAGATCGCCGGGTAGCTGCTAAACTTAAGTCTTACCACTCAAAAAATAGGTACTTCTTTTCCTGTACAGAATATGAGTATATATACTGATAAAGACGCAATATTGATTACTTTCCTTGCTGCAAAGAGATTAACTGTTGTTTTCTTATGGAGGCATTTTGTGAACGGGGAAGATTGTTCTCATATACTCAACTGGATAACGGAGACTCAAAGGTGAAGATATGGAGATTTTCGTTTTGCATTCCCTTGCGCTGGCCGGGCATTCATTGGACTCTGTTTATATCATGAAGCTGAATTTTTTTTTTTATTCATAAATTTTCCTTTGTTGTTTTATCTTTTCTTCAATATTTGTTTATTGTGGTTCAGCTATATTTAAAAGATATTGCTTCTCCCATTTTCGGTAGCATGTACGACTTATGTAATTGATTGGTCTAATCCGGTCAAATCACCCTGAGACAGTGGTCTTCGCGACACTCCGTCTTCCGTCGAGACTGGGAGGGGTCCCTGCGAGAAAAGTGAGATTACAGGGGAGATTAGAGGTTTGAGGGTTAGAGGGAAAGTGAGATTACAGGGGAGAGATTGTGTACCTTGTCTCTACCACGACTTGCCTTTTATAGAGGAAAAGTCCACGTGGTTCGAGGTTTGTCATGAGTGTTTGGGGTGTTCTTGAGCTCCGCACCCTTATCTTGACTATTGTGCTGCAGTCACGTGACGTGGTGATGGGATATAAACGCTGTCGATCGTGAGATGCCTGAGCGAGTAAGGACTAGCTCTTTTGGTCGGTGTTGCGGTGATCAGGCAAAGGTATGGACCTTGGGATTTTATCCAGAACGATAGCCCCCCAACTCTGACATTCAGTTATGAATGCCGAGAGGTATAAGATGTGGACGATGATCGGATGGTCGGGCGAGGTCGAACTGGGACTCAGTCGGTGGAGTGAATGCTCGATCGTTGACGAGTTGGTTGGATTGACCTCTAGAGCAGGATTGAGGGACAGTTGGATTTTGCCCCATAACAGTAGTCCCCCAGCTCTGGCATTCATAACTGAATGCCGAGAGGTATAGGGTTTTTGTCTTGTTGTTATTCGTTATCTATTAGAAGGGGGTCCTTAGGTGTTCGCTGGTCGGAAAGCCCCTGGGGGGCATCTCCCAGAACAATAGCCCCCTAGTCCTGACATTTTAGTAGAAGATGTTGAGGAATGCAGACGGTTTTGTTACGAGGTCTCACGCAGAGGTGTAAGCGCAACCGTTTCTTATTCTCGAGCCCCCCGAGGTGGTTGCTAAGGGGTAGTTGACCCGTCAACTGAGAGGGTGGTGGTAGTGGTGGCTCCTGGCATTGGCACTTGCGTGATAGTTATGATGAGTGGTTTGAATTCCTTGGCCCTCTGAATCCGAAGCAATGGGAGCATATAGTGTAGGGGCGCGTCTCTTGTCACGAGGCGCGTTGAGGGATGCGTGGCCTCGTGTGGTCGGTCGCGTCTTCGGTTGATTATTTTGTTGAGGTCTCTCGATTTATATTTGTTTGTTGGTAATTTGATCTCCGGAGGGCTCTTAATGCACACTCGACGAAGCATTTGGACGCTCGGAGAATATCTAACAATTGTTCAGAGCTCGACTAATCGTTTAGGTCTAGTGGGAGGTCATCCTCGACTAAACGCTTTGGCACTTAGGAGATTACCCTTGACCAAGTGTTTAGATACTCTAGAGATTGTCCTCGACCAAGGATTTTGACACTTGGGAGAGTACCCTATTGTATGCTCTGCAATTGAAGGCTTGACCCCCAGTGTGTGTGTAGCCCCCCCAGCTCTGGTCTGCAATGAGTTACGAACCAAGAGGTACGTGTGTTGGGATTTCCTTGTCCTGGAAGTATCGACAGTGATTGAGTCTGCTAAAGAGCGACACAAGGGACTTTGGCGCTCATCGAGGTTTGTGCCTCTCAGGGGGATCTTTATTTCTTTCAGTTGTGTGGAAGATTCTTCACATATATCTTTTCGGACGAGGCGTTGCGCTTTTGGGAGAAGGCTCGACTGAGGCGTTGCGCTGTTAAGAACCAAGGGTTCTTTGAAGAAGAAAAATGAGAAATCGAAGATACTGAATATTCTTTCTATTCTGATTAATTCACTACTACAAGCTCTGTTTATATACAGAGAGAGTGACATAAAATAGACAAGATCCCGGATATTCCGGGCCAACATTATCAGACAGGATCCCGAATAATCTGGGTCAACTGTCACACTTAGACAGCTGGCATAACTAACTGGCCAGACAATACAGTTATGCATTCGATTCAACTTGGCACACAGTGCTGCCATACAGACGATAGGTATCAGACGATATAGACGATAGACATCCGACGATACTGCATATCTCTAACAGCCCCCCCTCAAACTCAAGGTGGGTGAGAATGATCAGCGTTTGCAAACACATTGAGTTTGACCTTCATTGCTGCAAAGTGTTGAGGCGAGAGAGGTTTGGTGAAGATATCGGCTAGTTGATCTTGACCAGGAATGTGATAAACAAGGAATGACTTGTTTTGAACTTTCTCGCGAACTAAAAAGATGTCCAATTCCATATGTTTTGTTCTGGTGTGAAGAACATGGTTGTGAGTTAAGGCCACAACTCCCATGTTATCACAGTATACTATAGGAACTTGGAAATGAATCTTTAACTCCGTGAGGAGAGATTGAATCCAAAGAAGTTCAGCAGTAGTGTTGGCAAAGCTTCTATATTCTGCTTCAGTGCTTGACCAGGCAACAATCCTTTGCTTCTTGGAGCTCCAAGTCACTAAGTTGGGTCCAAAGAAAACACATGAACCAGATGTGGAACGTTTATCGTCCGGATCCGAACCCCAATCAGCATCACAGTAGGAAGTTAAGGGCACAACAACTTTAGAATTGCAGGGCTTGAGAAGCAGACCATGAGAGATAGTACTTTTGAGGTATCTTAGTATACGCTTGGCAGCCTTCCAATGAACATCTAGAGGCTGGCTCATGAACTGACGGACTTTGTTGACAACATATTTAATTTCAGGTCTAGTAAGAGTGGCATATCGCAATGCGCCAACAAACCTTTAGCTGGTTGGATCAACATATAGGTCAGTACCATGTTTGCTGAGTTTTGCTCCATTAAGCATAGGCGTAGATTGCCCTATTGTGCATGGGTCATATTTTCCTTGTCAAGAAGATCTCCTATGTATTTAGATTGTGATAAGAGAAGAGACCCATCTTGCAGATGCTAAACGTGAACTCCAAGGAAGTAATCCAACGTACCTAGTTGTTTGAGTGAAAACTCTGAATTGAGCTGGGTGACAATTTGCTGAATGAGAGGTAAGAAACTGCCAGTGATGATAATATCATCAACATATACCAAGATGTATACACAACATGAAGCTGTACTGTAGACAAATTAAGATGGATCACAACAATTGGCCTTGAAGCCAAATCATAGCAGAGCCCCTTTTAATTTGTCAAACCAAGCTCGGGAAGCTTGTTTGAGACCATAAAGAGCTTTGTTGAGTTTGCAGACTAAGGTTGAAACCCGGTGGTTGGTCCATGTGGACATCTTCATCAAGTGTGCCATTCAGGAAGGCATTGTTGACACCAAGTTGATGAATATGCCAACGTTTGGTGATAGCTAATGGCAAAATGAGATGGATAGTGATTGACTTCACGACGGGGGAAAATGTTTCTGAATAGTCAAAACCTTGAATCTAATTGTACGATTTGGCCACTAACCTAGCTTTGTATCTTTCAACAATGCCATCAGCCTTTTGCTTGATCTTGAACACCCACTTGCAACCTATTGGTTTTCTGTTAGGTGGTAAGGAGACCAAAGACCATGTGGTGTTTTGTTGCAAGACATCAAACTTTACTTGCATAGCCTGCTTTCGGTGTGGATCTTGAAGAGCTTTCTTGTAGGAGGTTGGTTCAACCCGAGTTAAAAGAATTTGTGGCTGAATAGTGCCAGTCTTCGAACGAGTTTGCATAGTGTGAGTGTTCACTTGAGGAGGCGGAACTGAGGGTGCCAGGGGCCTAGTAATCCCAGATTTGGATCTAGTTTGCATGACATGAGTGTTGACTGGTGCTTGCTGATTACCAGACGATGCTATACCATCATATGATCGATGAGCGACAGACGATGGTGCAGCACCAGACGATGGAGGAACAACAGGCGATGGAGGAACAACAGACGATGAAGGAACTTCAGATAGTTCAGGAACAGTAGACGATGCTGCAACTGGGTGAACAGTTAGAGACTGCTGCTGCATTTGATGTGGAGTTACATAATACCTTGGAATAAATGATGTTAGAGAAGACCCCTCCATGGTGGTAGAAGGAGTTGAAATATCTCTGTGGATAACATAGGAAGACACATTCCCGGGACCTTAATTGAATTTTAGAGACATTGTAAGGACGAAGAAAGGGATAACATGCACACCCAAATGATAGTAATAAAACACACAAGAAAGGGAGAGTTTGAATTGTGTGTGTGATTTTTTAAAAACTTTTCTTTAAACGCAAGTATAATTTTCAAAATACTTTTCAAGAGCTTAAGTGCAGCGGAAATAAGTTAATGCTGAAAAGTAAAGCACACAAAGTATTTATCCTGGTTCACCCCCTTAATTGACAGGGCTACGGTCAGTCATTGGCTTCACCAAGATTTTCCACTATTTACTCAAATAGTACAAGTATTTTTCAGGACTTCTCCCAGTATTCTGAGTACTACTCCTTTACAAGTATTCTATCAGGACTTCTCATTTCTAGTATTTGACAGGACTACTCCTAGTTCTTTTACAAAGAGGTTTTTGAGTTTCTACAAGAATCTCTTCAATAAGAGTAAGGTAGAAAGTTTAAGAACAGTATACATAGAGAATATGGAGGTTGGTTCTCTGTTTAGGCTGTGTGAAAAAGGATAAGAGTTTTCACTCTGTTAGGGATTCACACACTGGTAGGCGACTTAACTCAGAGAGGTATAACAATGAGATTCGAGTTTTGAACTAGAGCTGATTGCTTAGAGGATGACTTAGAATGCTTTGGAAATTTTATCGTTGAAAATCCCCTATTGATTCAAGTGTCTAAGTCCTCTATTTATATTTTCAGTAGGGAGTCCCTTGATGGTCGTTGATGAAGATTGAAGTGCTTCCGTTTGAAATTGAACTTCTGAGGGTGCAACGAATACTTCTGCAGCTCTGTAACAACATTAAATGCATTCTGTCTTGCATTAAATGCAGTATTAAATGCTTTGGTTGACTATGTCTGGTTCTTCAATGCTTCAGCCTTGAGTTCTCGTTTGGTCATTAAATACTCGTGCCGGACAGCAAAGAGAATATCAATTTTCTGATCAAGAGATTTGATTCTGACCATTGGGAGGATACTATGTTCAGAAAATCACGCCGAAGACTCTGCTAAAGATATGCTTGATTTAAGGAATGTCAAAGTGTTTGCAGATACGAGGAATAAAATATTTATTATGTCCCTTTTTCTTCATTCTGCAATGATGAGTGCTTCATTAAATGCTTTGACGAGGTAGATCAGCCTTTATTGCTTGTTTCATTTGTCAAACGAACTCTTCAGCACTTTGGGCGGACAAACTCTCTTGGCAAACAAACTCTTCATTTTACCAAACGAACTCAACTGGCAAACGAACTCTTCATAGAGTTGCCAAACGTACTCCTTAGGCGGACGTACTCTTTTGGTGTGTAGCCAAACGTATTCTTCAGGCGGACGTACACTTTTGTTGAGTAGTTAGACGTACTCCTCAACCGGACGTACACTTTTGGTGGACGTACCCAACTGGCAAACTAACTCTTCAATGAGTCGCCGAACGTACTCCTCTTCTTTATTTTTCTTTAAAGTTCTGCTTTTGATAATACCTTTAAAGGTGTGGGCAGACTCTTTCGATATTTGATAGATGTTCCTGAAATTTGAAATACTCAAGGTATTAGGAAATCTTTATCTATCAATATTAAACCTATGGTAAAATTGTTATTTATCAAAGGATATTCAATTATGAAATCGTTTGAATCTAACAATCTCCCCCTTTTTGATAATGACAATTTTCATTTGAGAAAAAGGTTTAATAAGGTTATTTCGAATGCGGTACTAACCAGATGAATGCATTATTTTCAAAGTATCTAAATGTTTTCTCTTTTCTTTAAAAACTAAGATTTTCAACATTTAACTTTTTGAAATTCTTAGCTAGTAAAACATGAACATATCTTTTTAAACGTATATGTTGCAAGGTAAGAAATACATGGCATCAGATATAGATTGATTTGAGTACGTGTTTTATAAACACAACATATGGCTAACTTAGCGGATGAGAGCGTTTTTCTTCTTAAATTATTTTTAGCTCCCCCTAAGGAAAATAATTTTCTAAACCTATACTAAGGTTTCTTTCATTGCTCCCCCCAAGTTTGATATGTATTTTTCTGATATATTTTTATGCATTTTCTCTAATATTTCTCCCCCTTTGGCATTATAAAAAAAAAAGATAGGCAGGATATCAGAGCAGACAATAGCAAGCATGCAAAAATGAACTGAAATAGCTGTATATAAAACCAATTAAGCCACTACAAAACTTGTTCAACTGAAAGATAAACTTAAGCAAAAGAGGATAAAGTTTAGGAATTGAAGTTATTTTTGAGCTGTTGGATGAATTGGGTCATCATGTTCTGCATCGTGTCGAACTTGGCGTCAAAACGCTGAATCAGCTCCTATTTGATATCTGCACTCCTTTGATCATTAAGAGCATTCATCTCTTCAATCTTCTTTTTCAAAGAAAGGACAATGCTTCTGACATCAGAAATCTCAGCCTGAACTTCATTGCGCACATTGGAAATATCTGCATGAACTGAATCAGCAGCGTTACCGTTGGCCAATGCAACAGAGAGAGGCTTAGCAGGCAAGATATCATCAGCGACGTTGTCATCGTTTGACATGGCAATAGAGATGGGATCTGGAGAGAAGGCTTGCTGTGCATCTTTATTCAGAGCTGGAGTTTCTAGGGATGAACACACAAAGACTGACGGAATTTAGAATGGAAATCGTGGTGCAACTGTTGGAATGGAAATTGATGGAGTGGAATGTTGCAGAGCAAAGGCAGGAAACATCATGGGCTTTGGCATACGAGGGACCAGAATCAGCGTCCAATTGCCAAGATTAATGACTAGAGGTGCAGCTCCATAGATCAAGTGACATGGGAGTGGCCATATGAACAGTTGCAGACGGAATCATCTCCCAGTTGAAGTGAAATACATCATCCTTGTGTCTTATGATGAGTGTGAGCTTCAGATCTGCACAAGCAGGTGGTGCCCACAATCCAGCAATAAAACAGAAATTGAAACCAAGTATTTCAGTTGACAAACCAGGGAGAAGAAGGTAATTTTGCAATGGCATGAGTCTTGGCTTCTTCCAAAGTTGAGGGATCATCATGGCGCGCAGCCTTCTTGGAACCTTCGGCATGAAGTAGATAGCAGCCTTTGCTAGATCTGAATGTGGCGATGGTTGAGGAGATTGCTTAGGGGCAGGTGAAACAACCCTTAATGGAGATGGTGAAGGATGAATAGGCGGAGTAGGAATCCTGAAGGTGAGTGGAGTGGAAGCATAAGCTTTTTGGACCAACTCATCTTGTTCCTCAAATGAGGGATCTTCTGGATCCTCACTGAAGGATATATAGTCGTCTGCAGAGCTTGCCAGACTTGTACCTTGTAAGACCCTTTCTTTTTATAAATATAATAATTTTATTTGATATATGTGTGTGAAAATATATTGAATATATGTTGATTAAGTTTGACATATTTTTATCTCCGTCCGACGAATTATGTTGTATTCGTCTGACAGATCTCAGTTGTGATCATCCGATGAATTAGGTCGTGTTCTTCCGATACTTTCACTGGAGAGATCGTTTGGTGAAATGTTTTGGGTACTCGTTTGACGAAGCAACTTTTCGTTCTCGTTTGGTTAATTAGCCGCTTTTGCTGACTTTAAGAGATAAGTGTCAGATGCCTTGAAAATGATAAACTTCCATTTTTATTGACTTTGAACATGTGTCAAGATCATTAATGAGCATTAATGACCCGCCACTTTCATTGACCACTTTTCATTAAATGTTTACCCTCAGAATTGGTTTTCCTCATATTATAAATACCAAGTTCCTAAATTCATTTCAGTTCTTCGATTCTCTGAAATCCTTATTACTTTCCTCACTTCGAAGAATTATCTCTTAGATATCTTTCTAGAGTTCTTGTTCTTGTTCATTCTTCTTCCAGATTCAATTCTTTAAAGTTGTGTTTGAACCAAAGAAGGTTGAAGACTCATGATCTCTGGTCTGCTTCAAGTAAGATAGAGCAGTGATCCAATCATCCCTCTATACTTGTTGAATCTACCGGAGAATTCACTCTAATACAAAATTTGGAGTCATCTCTTACTCGTTCATAATTGAAGAGAATATATGGGAACACATGAAAATTCAAGAGAAAGAACCAAAGGAAACCAAAACAAATTTAAAAAACTGGTGAAGAATTTATAGCGGCCCAACATGTGGAACCTAGAGACACATGCATAGCCCACGTGGAATGAGAGAAGAGGCCACATGCATAGCAATTTTTTTTTTTACCAATTAAATGATTTTTTTATATGTTACAATATTTATATATATAAATTTTCACACAGTGCTGATTTTTACTAGTTTGGTGATTATTTGTTAATGTCTTTATAAATGGCATATTAACAAGATGGCACGTACATTTCAAGCACTAAAATAAGAGTTTTGCCACGTTCTTCGAAAGACTATAGCGAGACTTCTTCAGACCTTATACACTAGTTCACATGTGGTTATTATTGTTCCTTTAATTAATATCAACTAACATTTTGAGGAAGCAAAAACAACTTCAGAGGATATTTCGATGGATTAATTCGAAGGATACATCATTACTCATAAAATAAATATTTAATGCCGGGATAAACTTTAATTATCTGAGAAAGTTTTAATGTTGCAAACAGGGAATATTTAACAGGAGAAAAAAAGTAACTAATCTAATCTTATCCAAACATAACACAGCATAATGAGAAATATAAAGATTAGTGTCACTTCATTCAGTAATCTTAATCTGATAACATTAGTGATGCTGAGGATCTGGCCCCGCAGGTGACACTCTGTCCAATTTTCCACCCAGCATTGACCTCTCGTGGTGGCGATACACGTTATTATTTCGTGCATTGTGTATAATGTCACGTAAAAGTAGTTCACTGCTGCTAACCTTTTTACTCTTCATGGTTGAGAACTTTGGAAAAAGTCTTGCCTCTGAATTCATGAGTAGTGGAAGAATAATTAGGAAGAGAACCAAGGGTCTTGACATCATTGAAGTAGCCATGAAAGAAAATGAGTAGCTCAAATGCTAAGTGTGAGTGAGTGTGAAGTAGTTAAGAAGGAACAAGGGTTACCTCTTTATATACACACATTCAAGGTTGAATGGTATCTAGTAGGAGTAACTAAACAGTTTAACTTTCAACCGTTTTGTTGGAAGGTTGTGTAATAAGCAAATAACTATATTATCCGATCAACACTTGTCTTCATCTCACGGTTTGGTTTCCTTTCTGCATCTCTACCATGTTCAATTTGTTTCTATAAATCACAAATGTACTATTTTTAGTATCATCTGATAAAGCTAACTTGGTCGGTTGTTCTTCTCATTGATGTCTAAACCGACCAAGCCCAGTCATCACCTTAGACCTTTCCACCTTGACCTTATAATATTGACTCGGTTTGGATTAGAGGAAATTCTCTTTTAAGACAAAAATTCCCTCCAGAAATCATGCATTTGCATAAATGTGACTGTGTGTGCATGCATGCCATTAACGCAGTTGTGCTCCACAATCACATGGCCCCAACTATTTCGCAAAGGACGAAAGAAAATCACATGGCCACGCCAGAAGTGACTCGAACCACCAACAATGTTTGTTTGGCTCAAATGCTGTCTTTGCCTTAGTGGAATATAATTGTCTTTCGGCTCATTTCTGAGGTTTTGTTTAAGGCAAAATCCGTAAAAAGATATTAGGTTGTTTTTGGTTCTGGCACACTTCCCTTGGGATTCCTAAGTGTTCAATCAATAAAAATTTTACACGATCCTAAGTGTGTAATTTTTATTTAATGAAATAATGATATAAATAATCCAATTAGTCTACAATTGTGAAGCTAAATCACTTTAAGAAAAAATCACTTTCAAGCTAATTTAGACAACTATTTTAAAATATAAAGACATATTGAAATGTAATTAGTACCCAAGATTACTGGATGCACCCCAACGATGAAAAGCTTGAAATTTGACCTATATTCAAGATGCCCCATGAGTCATGACTTGACCCCAAATACTGATATCCCATGTCAGCTTTCAACAAAAAGACAGCCAGTCTCATGGAATAGTTTTCCCTTTTTGGTTGGATCTTTTGAGTCACTTAATAATTATGTCACAAAATTGACCTGTTCGTTGTTTCCGTTCTTCTAGACTCATCAGATTTCACATGCTTAACTTCCGGCCTAGAATGTTATTCAGTGTTTTAAAAACTACACTTGTCATTGAGTTAGTGTATGCACTGCGCAGATACCAAAATGAGTATGCTAATCTCTCAATATGAAACGTTCAAAATGGAGGATAATGAGTCCATCGACTCCATGTTCGCCAGACTTCAAACCATTCACAACGGGTTGAGGAATATGGGAAAAAGCTTCACTAAAAAGGAGCAATTGATTAAGATTCTCAGAAGCCTCCCTCCCAGCTGGAGCTCGTTTGTTACCGCACAACGAGCTGGAAAGAATTTTGACAACTATCAGGTGGAAGACTTGTTGGGGGAGTTGAAAATTCATGAGCAGGATCTCGTAAATGATGCTGCTATCTTGCGTGGCAAATCCTCAACTAATAAAGTTGTGGCCTTTAAGTCTGGTTCATCCAAAGCGCTAAAGGCAAATGAGTCGTCTGACAAAGGTGCTAAATCGTCTGACAACACTGATGATGAACAGGCTCTATTCAATCGAAGGTTCAAGAAAATGCTGGCCAACCTAAAACAGTTTAGAGGAAGAACCTCCCCATCACCAAGAAGAGATGGAGAGAAAAGCTCCAGCAAAAGAGTAATCGTCTGCTATGAGTGCAAAAAGCCTGGGCAGATCAAAGCATATTGTCCTCGTCTAGGGAAGAACCCTGCTTAGAAGAACTTTCATAAAATGAAGGCCTTCTCAAGTCAAAATGAGGAGTCAGAAGAACAGTCTGAGCAAGACGAAGCTGAAGGAGATGATGATGAAGCCTCATATTGTTTGTTCATGGCATTCATTGACTCATTAGACATTGAAGCATATAGAGAATCAGAAGCTTTAATGATCACGGTGAATCTGTCCGATTATGAGGCAGATGACAAGAATGAGGTAACATCTGAAATTTCAAATTATGATTATAATGAATTATTAGAATACTATCATTCATAGCCATTAAGTATAGTATACTAAAGAAGAAACATGATAAGTTAGAAAAAGAATTGCACGCTTCCAAGGAAGTATCATTCATGCTAACAAAGAAAAATCAGGCCCTGTTGGAACAAGACTCAAACAAAGAAATCAAGTTTCTGAAACAAAGGGTAAATAGTTTAATCAATGATCTATCTACATTTACTCTAGGACATGATAATTTGATAAAATTGAGTGGTAACAATAGGTAAATGTATGATCGTAGAGGTCTAGGCTTTGAAGAAGAAGAATGGGACATCACTGCAATTAAACACACTTCGTCTGCTCTCCCATACATGTATAAACCAGAAATAAAACCTGCTTTATCAAAATTACAAATAAGACCACCTAAGGCATTTATTGTCAAAGGTAAGGAAAAACAAACTCCTCATAAAATAGTATATGGGAGGAAGGTTCCACCAAAACCTGCAACTAACAAACAAGGACCCAAGAAAGTTTGGGTACCTAAATCCATGATTGTGCCACTTGCAGATGTGCTTAACAGCTCATAGCTAAAAAGAGCTATGGTACCTGGACAGTGGATGCTCACGACACATGACTGGAATAAGGTCTTTATTCCCAAAGATCCGTGCTAAGCAGAATGGAGGAACGGTTACCTTTGGAGGTAACCAGAAGGGGTTCATCATCGGTGAAGGTGACGTTGGTAAGGCTCCTCTTCCTATAATACGGAAGGTTCTTTTGGTTGAAGGATTAAAAGACAATCTACAAAGCATAAGTCAATTATGTGATAGTGGACTCACTGTTTCCTTCAATAAAGTGAAGTGTGAGGTCACAGATGACGATGACAAGGTTATCTTTGAAGCTCAGAGACAAGGGGATCTATATAAGACAAGCTTGGAAAACCTTGCAAGTAAAAATGTAACATGTCTAGTGTCAGCAGAGGATGACAAATGGATATGGCATAGGAAGCTAGGGCATGCATCCTTGAAGACAATTGCTAAAATGATCAAGCATGATCTAGTAAGTGGCCTGCCAAATCTGTCTTTCAAATCTGATGACACATGCTCTGCATGTCTTTAAGGAAAGCAATTAAAAACCTCTTTCCCCTTTAAGAGCATTGTGAGTACTAACAGACCTCTGGAAATGTTGCACCTAGACTTGTTTGGACCTACTAGAACGACTAGTTGTTCTGGAAAAAGATTATGTCTTGTCATCGTCGATGACTACACTAGATTTACATGGGTACAATTCCTTGCAACAAAAGATAAAGCATTCAAGTCATTCTCCATCATCGCAAAAATAATTCAGAATGAAAAAGGCTACTGCATCACTAACATTCATAGTGATCGAGGAGGAGAATTCATAAATGAGGAATTCAAGAGGTACTGTGAAGAAAATGGCATATTTCATTAAGTCTCTACTCCAAGAACTCCTCAACAAAACTGGGTAGCTGAACGGAAGAACAGGTCGCTTCAGGAAATGGCCAGAACCATGCTTAGTGAGACATCACGACAAAAATACTTCTGGGCTGAAGCTATTCATACCGCATGCTATATTCAAAACCGGATATTCATGCATCCCATCCTGAAGAAAACTGCGTATGAGCTGTTGAAAGGAAGGAAGCCAAATATCACATACTTCCATCCATTTGGATGTCCATGCTTCCTGCTCAACACAAAGGATGATCTTGGAAAGTTCGACGCAAAATCAGATAAAGGAATATTCTTGGGATATTCTCCAAACTCTAAAGCTTTCCGAGTCTACAACTCAAGAACCATGGCTGTAGAAGAATCCATAAATGTAAAATTTGATGACAAACATCCAAGTGGAAGCCAAACATCAATTCCAGATTTGTTTGAAAATCTGGAGTTGAATGAAGAACCATCCTCAACACAAGCTCAACCATCAACGTCTGATAAAGCTACAAATTCAAGTGTATCGTCTGATACCCAACCGGACGCTGACAACACAACTCCTTCTAGGGATGCCTCACCTGATCAAATCATGACATCCAGTGGCATCTCTCTCTCCATAGAATGGAGATTCAAACTGGACCGTCCACCAATGCAAATCATTAGCAGCATTAATGAAAGAGTAAGGACTAGATCTACTTTCAATGATTATGCTAACTCTGCGCTCTTGTTCGAAATTGAACCAAAAAGCATAGGTGAAGCCTTACAAGATGAAGGATGGATCCTAGCAATGCAAGAAGAGATGAACCAGTTTGAAAGAAGCAAAGTCTGGAACCTAGTGCCAAGACTTGAAGAAAAATCTATTATAGGCACTAAGTGGGTGTTCAGAAACAAGATGGATGAAAATGGCAAGGTCACGAGAAACAAAGCAAGGCTAGATGCACAAGGGTATAACCAGCAAGAAGGCATTGACTACACAGAGACATTTGCCCCGGTTGCACGTATTGAAGCCATCCATATACTCTTAGCGTTTGCGTGTCAACATTCCATAAAATCATATCAAATGGATGTTAAGAGTGCGTTCCTAAATGGATACATTGAAGAAGAAGTATATGTGAAGCAACCCCCGGGCTTCGAAGATCCAGATCTGCCAGACTATGTCTTCAAATTGCGAAAAACACTGTATGGATTGAAGCAGGCTCCACGAGCATGGTATGACCGCCTAAGCTTATTTCTCATGAGCAATGGGTTTACAAGGGGTAAAATTGATAATACTCTATTTAGAAGAAAAACATCAACTGATTTCATATTAGTCCAATTATACGTTGATGATATTATTTTTGGTGCTACTAATGAAACTCTGTGTCAAGAATTTTCCAAGCTTATGCAGAGTGAATTTTAGATGAGCATGATGGGAGAACTGAAGTTCTTTCTAGGCCTACAGATTCGTCAGGAGACAAGCAGAACCTACATTCATCAGACTAAATACATCAAGGATCTCTTGAAGATGTATAGCATGGAAAAGGCTAAGGCAATGGGCACTCCAACGCACCCTGAAGAAATATTAGATAAAAGTGATGAATCTGCACCAGTAGATTCCACTAAATACAGAGGGATGATCGGATCACTGCTGTATCTTCAAGTAGACCAAACATCATGCACAGTGTCTGTGTATGTGCAAGGTTCCAGGTAAACCCTCAAGAATCTCACCTTAGTGCTGTAAAACGTATATTTAGATATCTTATTGGCACTACTAATCTTGGTCTAATATATGATAAAGGTGAAGATTTCAGGTTAAAAGGGTTTTGTGATGCTGACTATGCTGGAGATCCCATAGAAAGGAAAAGCACAAGTGGTGGTTGTCACTTTTTAGGACAATGTTTGATATCTTGGGCCAACAAAAGACAAAGTACAATCTCATTGTCTACCGCTGAAGCAGAGTATGTACCTGCAGGATCTTGCTGCACCCAACTCTTGTGGGTAAAGCATCAACTAGAGGATTACAATATTTTTGAGCACAATAGTCCTTTATTATGCGGTAATACTAGTCCCATTAATATAACCAAAAATCCTGTGTTACATTCAAGAACTAAACACATAAAAATAAAACATCATTTTATACGTGACCATGTAGCAAAGGGCAACATTGATATTTCGTATGTGCATACTGATGATCAATTAGCTGATATCTTTACCAAGCCTCTCATTGAAAACAAGTTCACATGTCTTAGAGAAAGAATAGGCATGTTTCCTGCATTATAGTATATTCGTCTGCACTAACCCTTCTTGCAGAAAATCGTAGATGATCAGACGGACACGGATAAGTACACGTCTGCATCTAAGTGACTTCGTCTAGCTCAACCAAAAGGTCGTGGTCTGGAGGAACTAAGAGGTCTTCATTTGGCGACCACGTCTTTCAAAAGTAACCGGTGAACAGTTGTGTCGTTTCAATAAATAGCTTCTTCAACACGCATTAAATTTTCAACTGCCATGACTGCACATTTATAGCTTTACATTTAATGCGCATGCTCTGTCTCTTCTCTCTCACATCACCTTTAATGTCAATCATCTCCTTGTATAAACTAAGAAAAACTTTTGACATTCCATGTAATGTAACAAAAAGGACTTTTGAAACTAAGTGCATAACATCCAAAAAATACTTGCATTTCCTCTGCACTCATTGTCTTCTTCTCCATTTGTTCTTGCACACGCTAACCATTTTTGCAGAATATGGCACCTAAAAGACAGCCAACAAAGAAGCAAGCTGATAATGAAATTGCAAGTGTACAATTTACTATCGCGTAATATAAAAGATTATCGAACCCAAGGGATAGGTGTTCTTATGTTTATATAATTTAGTACTTGTGCAAAGAAAATAAAATAATATGGTTGATGTTTGATTTATGACAAGAAGAGAGTAATAGCATAAAAATAATAAAGCAAATAAGATGAGAGAATTTAAGTTCTTGGGTTGATTTACATAATTTATAAAACATACTAGAAAACTCTTACTAAATTCCTGAACTTTAAATTCAAATTCATGGTGTTATAGCCTAAGTTTCTACACCCTAATAGCCTTAAGAAATGTAGAACTTCCTTACCTAATTACTAACTCCATAGCCTTGGTTATTAGTTAATTAGAGAAGAAGATGAAGCAAGAATCTGAGCCAACACAAAATTACGTACATCCTTATAGCCTTAAGAAATGCAAACATATAACTTTTTTTATTTCCTATTTCCCTTACTACCAAATGGCCTTATGAATAAGTAGAAAGCATGAAATCTTTTGCGCATAAAGATTAATGAAGAACAAAGAAATAAAACATGAATAGAAGATATTATTCAGAAATGTAAAAGAAAACTAGAACATGAATTATAAATTAAAATTACCCAAAAACTTAAAAGAAGAATTAGCCAAGCATGGCTAAAAGATTCATTGAATTACCCTGGATAGGAGCTCAAGTATGGCTTCCCACAAGTCCTAGGAACAATGATCTTTGAGGGAGAAAGAGAGAATACTTGTTGTATTCTATGAAGGTGTGTCTTACAAGTGAAGAAAAGAGTCCTATTTATAGTAAAATTCCATCCTCCAGCGCTTGAGCGCTGGCATTCCCAACGCATGGGCGCTAGGATGCATTAAAAATCCACTTTCTGTCCGAGGCCCAGCGCTTGAGCGCTGGCTTTCCAACGCTTGGGCGCTGGGTCAACATCTGACTCATCATCTAGTCAGAACCCCAGCGCTGGAGCGCTGGGATCCCAACGCTTGAGCGCTGGGACGCTGCTTCTTCATCTTCAAGCTTTTCCTTCCTTCTTCATTCATGGTAGTGGGTTTTGATGGCCATAAAAAGCCACTAACCAGCCTTGATCAATTCTGAAACCCTTCCTCCACTAACATCAATTCTTTAAACATTTTTTCCATGTGCTAAATTGGAGAGTGATTCTTCATATTCTTCTTTTTCACTTTGGTCCTCCCTTGGTTAGCACTTCAATTCAAGCCCTCATATTCTCTTAATCTCCACTTTAAGTCCTCCACTCTTGAACTTTTACAATTTGGTCCCTGACTTCCTGAAACTTTACATATTGATCCCTGGACAAAAATGATAACTAAACCAGCTTTTTCTAAAAATATAAAATAACTAGAAAAATTCCTAAAAATATAAAATAAAGCTAGAAAATCTAATAAAATCTAATCTACATGCAAAATGCAAAATAAATATAAAATCTACATAAAAACAATAAAAAACCTACATGAGACTAAAAAATAATAAAATAAAAAGACTAAAAATAGCCTAAAAACATCATATAAAATCCACTCATCACAAGCCAAAGCTCCAGAACCTCTCACTGAAGCTCAAAAGAAGATTGTTAATCAAAGAAACAAATGCATCATCCAAAACCGTAAGAAGCAAGTTCTCAAGATTGGTCCCGTAAAGATTTCCAACCTAGGTGACAGGGATCTCGTCAATCCTCGATACCTCGACATCAACGTGTATCAACACGTCAAGGCTCTCGGACTGGAACTGGTCCTATTTCAGGATTGAGGAAGTCTGTTCAAAGTTTCGGAGACTCCAGCTCTTTCCCCTCTTGTAAAAGAGTTATATGATTGTGCCGTTAAGATAAGCACCACCCACATGAGAACAAGATGCATGAGGAAGGTGGCAGACATTTATCCAGCAGATGTCACTCTTACTATGGATATGATGCCCTATGAAGGTGTATGTTACACTTCCAAGTGGGAAGCTACTGCTGACAACCCCTTCAGTATTTGGAAGGAGGAACCCAAGGGATCAAGTTCTACATGTGTAAACAACCTTGTTGAAGAATGTGTCTTTCCTCATGCCATTCTTAGCAAAATAGTGCTGCCAAAGGAAGGGTCACGTGACCTTGTGAACAAGATGTCTCAATGGGCTCTGTATCAAATGCAGCACCATAAGAAGATAAACCTTCCATACCTCATCATCCAGTACATGATCCAGACGTTGGAGAACTCCAACACGAACCTTCCTCATGGTTCGTTGATAACTACTATGATGCGAAAGAAGAAGCTGCTTACCACAGAGATGGAGGAAAAAGAGTTCATGGCGCGAGACTACATCCCCGCCACTCCTATCAAATTTGGAGATGTTCAAAGGATGCAGATTTCCATTGATACTTTTGTCGTTCCAGAAGCACTACTTAGCAACTAGGCAAAGAAGAAGAAGGAACAAGGCATGTCTCTGCCTTCCAAAGCTCCAGTGGTCAGGAAACCACGGGTCAAGAGAACTCTCCCTGCTTCTACTCCGTCTGGAGGTACTATTGAAGCTACTTTGTCTGCCCTAGAACCCAAGCGTCGTCGTTTGACGAAAATGCCTCGTTTGGCCAAGGTCGTAGCTGATCAGGCTCCCACCTCGCCTACTTCGTCTGATGAGGATGCAGTACCTATATCAGCCCTTCTACAAAGCAACCAAGACTCAAAGCTGGCGACCATACCAGAGGAAGAAGCTCGTCAAATACCCTCTACCTAACAACAAACTCCATCAAAACCACAACCGGAAGCAGTCCGCAGCACTGTTGACCTTCTTTCTGCTGCTCATGCATATTACTTAAAGTTTCTACCTCAACTTTTCCACAACTATATTGCAAATGTCTTTGACGCTGAAGATGATGGAAATTGCGGATATAGATGCATTTCTCAATGGCTAGGACAACCTCAGGAGTATTGGCCCGAGTGTGAAGAAGGTCTTGCTCCTGACTCTGGCTGTGGTTTTGATGACGACAACACACGTTACAAAAAGAAGAAAAGAAGACTTAGAAGAACCAGCTCAGCATACTTCAAGCACTATCAAAGGGTTCAAATTTTAGTCTAAGTCTTGTTTGTAAAGTAAGTCATGCTTTACTTTGGTTAGTCTTTTCATGAAGGCTCATGAACTTAGTTAATTGAGTACAAAATGGTTTCATAAGTTAAAAATGGTAGAAACACTCAATTAGGACTTAAACATTCATAAAACTAAGTTTTGGACTTAGTGTAATCGATTACACAAGTTATCGTAATCGATTACATCATGTGAGTAATCGATTAACACAATGCTGTAATCGATTACATAGTTTGAATTTTGAACTCAAACCACAACGGCTAGTAGCGTAATCGATTACCCTATAGTTGTAATTGATTACACACACGAACATGTATGTTGTTTCGTGAATCAATGCATCCTATACCATTTGGGAAGCCTTGCAATGGTTCATGGACAGTCACTAATGCTTATATAAAGTCCATAACAGGTTCAAAACGTAAGGCATTCAATCCACAACTTTCATATACTGAACTGCTGTCATTCTGAGTTCTTGTTCTCAGAATTTTAAAAGAACACTTATGCTGTTCAACTTCTGAGAACTCAGATTAATTAGAGCCTTCATGTTAGAGTGCCTTAGTGCATAACTTACATCATCAATCCATTCTAGTATTGAAGGATTGATTCACCCTTATAAAAGCTTCTTCTCTTCATTCTGTTTAGAGTGAACTTCACTGTGGTGATTCAGTGAAGGGGTTATTCAGAAAGTGGGATTCTTTCTGAATGTTGTAAACTTCACTGTGGTGGTTCAGTGAAGGGGTTATTCAGAAAGTGGGATTCTTTCTGAATGTTGTAAACTTCACTGTGGTGATTCAGTGAAGGGGTTATTCAGAAGGTGGTGATTCTTTTTGAATGGATTCGTTCTACACGTTACCTTGACCGATTCTCTCAACAAGGTTGGTATTCTCTTCCATCTTTCGGTTCAAAACCTAGTAGTTTTCCTTGTGCAAATGGCTTTTGTAGAAATTAGAAACCTTTGAAATTATGAGTAAGGAACTTGTTTATTATGTTATATTATAGGTTCTGAACATGGAAGAGTTTTAGATTTGAAAGGAATTGGTTAAAAATGGATTTTTGGGTGAAAAACTTGGTTTTTAGGGTTTCTGGCAGGGAGCCAACGCATGAGCGTTGGACTCCCAATGCCTGGGCGTTGGAATTCTGCCCAGTATATGTTGCCAAACAGGGGCCCAACGCTCAAGCGTGTGAACCTAGTGCTCAGGCGCTAGGCCTCTGCCAGCAAGTTGTTGGTTAGCTTCATTTGGGTTTAAATCCTTTTGGGATGGGTTCTGGCCTTCTTCTATGGTTGTTGATGATTGTGCAATATGTTTTCATGATAGGTCAGAGGACAAGATCATGCAAAGGAGTAGGAGGTAATCGTAACTCGTTATCTTAGGAATTTCTTATGTCGGTTGTGATAGTTTGTGCACGTTGATTCTTGTGAATTCTTCTATGGTGATTTGAGAACTATTCTGGAATTGTTGATGATCATATAACATGCTGCAAATGTTTGTGTGTTGTTGTTTTTTGACTTGTGGTTTAGTGTTATTGATGATAACATTATGAAAAAAGTTTGGAGGAATTGATGTATTATATTATGCATGAGATATACTATGACTGAGGTTTTGTGTGGGCTGTTGGTCCATGAGGATTATGAATTTTGTATGGTCATAGCATATGCATTATATATATAATGGATTGATGTGGTGGCACTTTGTCCCGCGTGATCAAATGAGGATTATTGGGTTGATGTGGCGGCACTTTGTCCCACGGGATCAACTGAGGATTTTGGGTTGATGTAACGACACTTTGTCCCGTGGGATCAAACAAGGCAATGTGGGGGTACTTTGTCCCACGTGATTGTCCTAACCCGATTAGGGTGATGTATTGGTCATAATTATGCATATAGATATTGAGGACTTGGGTATGATTATTTGATGATGCAAATTGTGAAAATATGCTATGTTGTTGCTTTTGTTATGTGGAGATGATTATGTTTTTATTAATTCTTGGTTGCTGTTTTTATATCACAATTCTCTGTATGTTATTTCTTGTGTTTCGAGTTAACCCTTTCTGCTTGTTTTGTGTGATTTGTTTGGGCGCTTAACGCCATAGATGTTTAGGGCAATGAGGCTTAGGAAGGTTGATTCAGAAGTGAAGTCAAGTGAAGGAGAAAACTCAAGAAAATAATAAACGTTGTAATTTTCTTTTTACGCCGTTTGGATTTCTTTTGCACATGTCGTGCCACTTTATTTATTTTGGAATTACGCCGCGTTGTTTGGGATTATTATATTACTACTCTGGGATGATTATTTATTATAATTATTGAGAGATGTTGTTTCTTGAAACTTGAGTGTTTTGAGAGGTTTGAACTTAAATTTTGCGCATAATTACTATGTGACCCTCAACACAAAATTGGGGTGTTACACTGAGGAAGAGAAGGAGATTCCAGAGTACATGCCATCTCTAGAGGAGTCGGAGGTGGTGGACCCTGCTGCGGGTTACTCAGGGGTGGGTTGGCCGCATAACTGAGGAGTACCTAACGGAAGCGGATCCTAAGGAAGAGTTCGTGGGAGCCTGATGGACAGCTAGTACCTTGTAGTATAGTAACTGGTCTAACGTTTGTGTCTGTGCTTCTACATGACTAGGATGGGGTAGGTCCCCAGACTATATACCTACGTGTGATTGTACCTGATAGTATCCTCCTCATGTTTTTAAATTAATTTGTAGAAAAGTTCTTTAAAGTTGTGAATCAATTTTTTCTTAGTCCATACTAAACAAAGCCATATACTAACTACTAAGTGTTATCATTTTAAGATGAATTTTTTTGGTAATTAAACATGATAAACATACAAACTATGGCAACACATTTTACAAACTACAGAGTTTATATAGCTTAATGGTCACCCATTGTAGGTGTCGGGTTTTTCACTACTATTTACTTGTCTATGAATCATGTTGTTTTAAGATAGACCAAGAAACTTCTTTTTATCCCCTACAATGAAGTGGCGGCCGCCTTGCAAACAATGAAACTATTGAATGATAATGACTACATGATAATAGCAACATCAGAATGATGATGATGTGTACGATTCTATGTATTTTTACAAAAAGTTAACTTTTCCATCCGAGGAATACCATTGAACATTTTCATTTATAAAAACCACAGAGATTGTCAGTTATTATTACTTAAGCCGCCATGGAATAGAAAATACCTTCTTTTTCTTTCAATCCAGAATGAATCCAGAATGGACAGAAGTCTTTTCTTTTTTTGAGGGAAACAGTAGTTGAACTTTGATGTTTGATGTACATGGTATAGTATATAAAAGATTATCTATATTATATAAGATAGAGTAAATAACCTAGCAATAATGGTTTGGATCACTACTCATAGGATTGTTTTATCTTCTTTAAATCTGACAGTAAGGAATAAAGTGTCATTTTTATAGAACACTTTGTAGTCTGATAACCGACCCACAACTGAGCCACTTATTCTTTGAGAGTTAGAAAACAATCTGAACTCTATAAATTATTAGCTCACATTGTCATGCTAAATTAGGTTAAGCACATACATGCATATCATTTGCTTAATCAATGTTATCCTCACTCGAATGATCACTCTCTCAAAGTTACCATTGCACAAAAGGCTGATGCATTTAGAAGATCAATATGTATGGGAAGAAGTAGAAGACAAGGATTCAAACAATATAAGTGTCCTTACTTAATTTCATGAGGAATTTAGGTATGTATAAACCCATTTTAACCTCATCCTCAAAAGTATGAATTAAAAAATGTGTTGACCTTTGGAAAAATTAATGATGCAACCTATTGACTAACTGGCAAGTTGAATATATCCATCAACCATCCACTAATGAAAAAGTGTAATCATTGTTTATTGGTTAATAAAATAACAATTTCAATCCAATTCATTAATTATCTCCCAAGGTTTTGTTGATACGAAGATCATCTGCTTGTCAGACCCCACGAGGCACTCACTTATCAAAATTATAGTGAGGGAAATCGCACTAAACATAAATTCTTGATAAAGTACTAAACATAAATTCTTGATAAAGTTCTCTATTCCTTCCTTCCGATAAATAAATTTTTTGATAAGTTCGACTCCGACCACTACCACAGGTCATAATATAGCTCTAGGACCTTTTTCTATTTAAAGAAGTACTTACGATTGCCCACAATTATAAATCTCACGTCGACAGCAAGAATCAAACACATAACTTTTTATAGAAAATGACTCATTCTTATCAACTGAATGGTAATAAAGCTCACTCTTATAAAGACAAATGTTTTCATGGGTTTCAACTAAGAGTCCAAAGGAGATTAGTGTCACATACCATGGTCTTAATTATTTATGTTTAATAAAATGAAAAAAAAAATGACTTGTCATAGAGCATCTTAATTACGGACACTAGTTAAATAATTAAATTTTTTAAAATATTGAATGTTCAAAAGTATAATATTTAGTGTATTGATAATTGAATAATTATTTATCCACCGCGCTCAGGCATTAGGCGACTCATTTCTCTATAGGATTTTGTACTCTTTTTTCTTCACTAGGTTTTTATCCCACAAGGTTTTTCCTAGGAAGGTTTTAACGAGGCACATTCTATAGGGATGACCGCACAAAGGAAGCGTCGGTTGGAATTCTATGGCGAGCACTCTTTGAAGACACACTTCATCTTCGTGCCTCAGACTCAGTGTCTTGTGGGCTTGTGGACCAGGCCAACACCTTCTCCTGGTGGCGGGTCATGAAGACTTATGAAGACACACTTCGCTTTCATACTTTAGCTTGGTGTCTTGTGGGCTGGTGGACTAGGTGAGCTCCCCCACCTAGTAGAAGGGCGACTTGACAACTCGGCGAGCTGGACTGCTAGAGGGGGGGTGAATTCATAATGTATGGGGGTGCAGATTTATACTTTATTGAGCCGAGTTTTCGAGGCCTCGGGGCCCATAATTTGTAAATTAGGGTTTTAATGCTATTGATGGTCCTCCTCCATATAAATAGCCTATGGGGCTCACGTAAAAATGTTTCTGAATTATTTATTTACATCTCAGTAATAATATCTCTCTCATTTCTCTCTATTCGACGACACCAATAACATATATTTTCTATACAGTAATTAAAATGCTTTTAACTTTAATACTAAACAATATTTATTCCTAAACATTAATATAAACAAAGAGTGGGTATCCAGGTATGTCGCGCATGCCATAATGTCTAAACGTTTACTATAAAACTTTAATATTGTGAGTAGTGATGGTACACATGTCTACATCATTTTATTACTATTATTATTATTATTGTTCTTTTTTAGTTTATCGTTGGTGGGTGGGATATGGGGTGGTAGAGAGGGAGAGTTAGGGGATGATTTTTTTTTTTCGTAAATAGAGGGGATGGTATTACTGCAAGCACCTTAAAGTTTTTTATTTTTTTCTGGTCAAGGGAGATTAGATTTGAAAGAGATTGGTTCGTGTATTTATTTAGGTTTGAACTACAATGGGGTTTAATTTTTAATGAATGGAAAAATTTTATTGGTCAATTTCCTATTATTTAATGTGCCGACTGTATTGGAGTGATCAATTAATCTCACAGCTATTACATGTGGGGATATCTTAGTTAACACCAAGAGTTAAATGAGATTGATTTTGTATTTAGGAGGCCTAACTCAACCACAAAAACTAGTTTGAGAGTTGTGGTTTATTCTATCTTATAAACACTTGATTAACCCTATCTCAAGTCAATGTGACACCCCCACACACCCAGGACTGAACATCTAGAGCATGAAGTTTGCAGGATTGGACATCTGCGAGTGACCTAAATGGGCAGTCTCCACTAAGAAACAGATCTAGGATAAGCTCTGATACCATATTAAAAATTGGGAGGACTAACTCAACCGCAAAATCTAGCTTGAGAGCTGAGGTTTGTTAATTTTATCTTTATAAACACTTGATTAGCTATAGCTAATGTGAAACTTCTAACATATTTATAACAAGTTTGATATATTATTTCTAACTTTTTCTTTCCTACCATTTTCATCTATTCACTCTTCCTATCTCTATATCTTTTTTGATCACATTACAAATCCTTGTTTGTAGTTTAAAAAAAATTTATTTGCCATAAAGTATTTTCGAAACCAAAATTAGAAACGATTTTCATTTTCAAATTTAAAAACTAAAATTTAAAAACATTTTCAAAGAAGTATTTTATGTTTTAGTTTTTAGTTTTGGAAAACATATTATTCAAACAATTTTTTCTTTAATTTCTTTTAAAAATTTCATTTCAAAAGTTACTTATGAAAATTATTTTCAAATCATAAAACAAAAACGGAAATCGAGCAAGCTCAGTGACTGTGGATTAAGGGCGTAATAAATATTACACATTCCGTTCTTTTTCATAGGCTGTTAATGTCCCTTAATATTTTTTGGTTACATAATGTCCCTTAATTCTCATACTAAATTTTATAAATATTTATTACCTTTTGCTATATATACATCTTGTATTTATTTAGTTTTGCTAATTCTAAAGTTTGATTAATACTTGTAATTAATTTTCTTCAACACTACCTAATACATTAATTAATGGTAAACGTGGAAGATTGGATAAACTTTTTAAAACCAATGCATTAATTAATCACATTACATATTTTCTTAATAAACATAATATTATCTTAAAGATTCTTATAAATAGGAAATGTTAGAATTTATTTTTATAAAATTTCGTACGACCAATCGATTCACAAACCCCTTCCATCTACAATTTGGGAAACTCGTATTATCAACAAATCATTTTCTTACTTTAATTTTTAAAATAATTCTTTTCTTACAGTTAAAATAGTTCTAATATAAATAACACTAACAAATCCATAGTATATACAGGGAAAATTCTAGGTCCCCTTATCATCTGACGTGGATTGTTTTGATTGGTTATCAAGGCTTTTGAATCTTACATGGCATGCTCAGGACCCTCATTCCTCCTTTATAAAGTCTTCCACTTTTATTGTCTCTCGCCATGGTTTTTATACAAAACATTGCATTTAATCAAGTTTATATTCTCAATCCTCTCTCTCTTCTTATTTCGATTTTCCCTAAGTTGTTTTGATTGTCTTCTTATCATGCTTTTTATGGAAAAAAGGAAAACAATAATAGTCATTAAGGCTAAAATGACTACTTGTGAGTTCCCAATCTACAATCATTACGCATGTCGCCTTCATTCAATGTTCTGGCCTTTCATTTTCCAATTTCAATCTTTCTCCATTTTCCAATTTTCCTCCCCTCTCATCCTTTCTACTTCTTGGTTCTCCCTCCCTCCATTATTCTTATAGTTCCATCTTCCCAAAATCCCAATAAGCCTTCCTCCTCATCCCTTTCTTCCCATTCCATTTTGGTTCTCCCAACCTTCCTTATTCATCCCCCTATAAATATATTCGAAAGTGCATAAGAGTGATGTACGGAAAATACTTGCTCTTTTTTCTTCGTTCGTGTATCCATATTTCTTCTGCTCAATTCACCATGAATCCTGTTTATAGCTATCTTTCCCAAATTAACCCAACAAAGGATGAATGGACAGTAATTGCCCGGGTTGTTAGGGCTTGGTATGGTGCTGTTGTGGACAAGTCGAATCTTCCATTTTCCTACAATCTTTGTCTCATGGATAACAAGGTAAATATTAATTTGCTTCTGTATTCAGCTTTCAAATCTCTTCCCCGGGTAATTTTTTTACTCCAAATATCTTTTATGTTGTGTTTGCATACAAGGGGGTAAGATTCATGCCTTTGCGAGGAAGACGATTGTGTATCGCTTTGACAGGATTATCACTGAAGGAAATGTATATTCCTTTCATAATTTCGGTGTAGGGCATAGCTCTGGTTATTTCAGACCATCTCAGCATCAATACAAGATAAATTTAAAAATTGACACAAGAGTCATTTCGGTTAGCCATGAAAGAGTTCCCCGCAACTTGCTCAAGTTTCATGATTTTGCTGAGATTTTCAATCCTTCTTTTCATCATTACATTTTGTTTGGTAAGTGTTTTCTGTTGATTCTTTACTTCATCATTGTCTATATTCTTTGAATTTGCGATAAATATTTTTTTGTACAGATGTTATTGGAACACTTACTGGTGTTGGTATGAAAAGGGAATATGAGCGCAATGGAGTCATGTCAAAAAGGAACTAGATTGAGATTGAGTCTGAAGGGTGAGTTCTTTGTTCAAATCGTTAGTGTCCATCTATATTTTTTTTGCTCTTCCAACTATTTTAAAAACTATGTGATGCAGACGGCTAGCAAAATGTGTTCTGCTCGGAGATTATGTCAATGAGTTGAATGCGTTTCTCAGAGCTGGAAATATTACCAATGTTGTTGTTTTTGTTTTGTTAGCTAAGATTATAAATTTTCAAGGTATTTTGTCTCTAATTTTAGTCTCCAGTCTTTTAATTTTCATTATTTTTCTTCTATGAGGTTTTTGTCATTCCATACGTTTTATGCAGGTGAGTATCAGTTACAGAATGCATAATTGTACTAAGATCATGTTCAATGCTAATATTCCAGCAGCTGTGATCCTGAGGAACAGGTATGTTAGTATCTGTAATTTTAATAGCTATAGGTTTTAACATTTATCCTATTATCCCCAATTTGATACTTACTACAAAGTCCTTAGTTTGTTAGAAAAAACTGAGACCCCAACACAGAGTTTGAGTCAGATAACTGATCTGATCCGGCCAACAGAAGAAGATGAGTTTCTGAGGCTTTTCTCGAGGGCTACCATTGCAGATTTATTGGAATGTAAATCGGTATGTTTTTTATCACGCTTTATTTTTTTCCATGCACAATGCTTTGTAACTTTTAACATACTTTTTTTTACTAGAGGACTAGCTTTGTTGTTTTTGGGACTATTGATGAGATTGTCAACCATGGTGATTGGTGTTATAATGCATGCAAGTGTAACAAGTCTGTTTATGCTGATGGAAAGTTCTTTTTCCGTGAAATCTGTAACAAGCACGTCATTAATCCTACACCCAAGTATTTAAATATATATATACATATATATATATGTATTAATGATTTTTCATCTTCTTTTTTCCACATTGAATCTAACTCTTTGACATTTATCAATTTTTTTCCTATTACATATGTATAAGCTCAAAGTTAGTGTGGTTGATGGTACCGGCTCTACAAAATTTGTCATATTCGACCGTGATGGTTGTGCCCTTCTCAATAAGACCTGTAAGAAAATGTTAGAGAATATGGAAAAGGTAAAAATAATATATGTCAAAGATTCTTTGTTAGTGTTATATCTCTTCTCATCGGTACTTTCCCGTTATTTTCTATCAAATTGATTTCTGAATAATTACAAGATGGTGATTCTTTAAGCATCCCGTCTGAGATTAGTTCATTGGTTCAAAAACAGTTTCTATTCAAAGTAGAGGCGAAGGATAACTTTCGAACCATGTTTGATTCTTCATTCACTGTTAAGAAAATATGCAAGGATCCCGACATAATTTTAAAGTTCCAAACAAATGTAACAGTAATATCTATATCTATTCTGTTTTCCTTCCTTCCAGAATTACATTTTCATGATTATTTTTTAATTTATATTTTATAAGTTAAAAATTCTAATTCTCTAATAATTTTTCTGTAGTGAAGGAAAATGATGTTTCTGATGTTTCTGCATCCAATACGAAATCTCTGTCTCAGGTCTATTATCTTTTGTTATGTTTATTACAATATTTCGTAATTATTTTTTTTTTTTTATACTATAGGACTTGCAAACACCTGAGAGTAATGTTGCCGTTAAAGTGAGTAATGTGTTTCATATCACTCCGAGCTCCCTCCCTGACATAACTGCATTCGAAGAGACTGCGGATGTGGCGACAATCCAGGTAATTCCTTCAAGTTTTTTTTTTTTTTAATTTTTGATCATTGCTCTTTAACAATTTTATACTTTTTGTTATACCTCATTGTTTTTGTATGGACAGGATGATTCTTCTGTTGTCAACAATGATAATCTTCAATCTGTTGGAGTTGTTGCTGAAAATGGTTGTCACTCTACTATAGCTCTGCTTGAATCACAGTCTAATGATCTTCGTGTTGATGGTGCCGCGGTGAACCTTGCAGAAACTCAGACAGATTTCGATAGTGCTGAAAAATCTTGCTCCCTATCCAAAGTTCGTGATGAGGTGACTCCTTCTAAAAGGCCAACAACTAATGGTTCTGTAGATGAAGGTTCAGCCAGCTCCAAAGTGAAGCAGTTGAAGACTATTAAGAAGGGGAAAATTAGTTGTCTTAATTTTTTCAAAGTTATATATGCTGGATTTTTGCTGTTGAAAGTTTTGTAGAAGATGATTTTGTAGACCATGGTTCTGTTGGATTTTTGCTGGCACCTTGGTTTTAATACCTTGGTTGTCCCATTTTGCTACTTATGTATTTGGTTAGTGGCGATTTTGAAGGATTGTTTGAGTTTTTGAATTTCTATGTCTCAAATTTAATATTTTAGATTGAAATTATTGTCTGCATTTTAAATTCTGCAGTTTTTACAATTAGAGGTACCAATTAATTTTTCTAAATATCGTTCAAATTCAACATCAGCCCAACATTTAAAATTGCAGTTTAGAACCCACATTCAATTTAAAACATTTAAAATACATAACTCTTATGTCTGTTTGAAACAACAAATCATTTTCTAATAATTGCATCATTATTTTTTCTCGAATAATGGTTTTGTTTGCTCTCTTTTCAATTTACATTGAGCTGGTCAATAAGTTTGGATTGATACCTTTATGTTTCCCCCCCTTCAATTAATGATTATATTGGTGTGTTAATTAATTAAGCATTGGTTAGTGTAAATGATATTTTTGAGAGGCTCCCACAAGCTTAGATAAAGTCCCCCTTCATAAATGATTATGTGTATTGAAGATATCAACAATTTGTTATCTTGGCTCTCTTTTCAATTTACATTGAGCTGCTCAATAAGTTTGGATTAATACCTTTACTTTTTCCCAAACTTTCCCCCCCCCTTCAATCAATGACAAATTAGTGTGTTAATTAGTCAACCATCGGTTAGTGTAAATGATATTTTTTAGAGGCTCCCACAAGCTTATACAAAGTCCCCCTTTCCCTTTTCTTCATTGCTTCCCTTAGTTGTCAAACTCCCTGCTTGCAGCATCATCCAGAGGTAATGGGCAAGTCAAGTTGCAGCTCCACTCCAGCAAAATCGCAAAATAGAGTTGAAAGTAGGATTCTCAATGAATATTCAAAAAAACGGAAAGGTAATTCACTTTATATATAAGAATTTGTCATTTTATTTGTCATTGTCGAGATAATGTGTTGTGTTTTCCTTCTATTATACAGATAATATAAAGATTGTCTTCACTTTTCTGTTCCTTTTGCTCTTCTTACGAAATCTTATTATAATAAAGAAACATTTTCTGTTAATGCTTCGTCTTCCTCTTCATCTAACATTTCGAATAAATGAACAAGATTGTTGTTTGAATATGTACACGTTGCAATAAAGAACCTTTTTTTCTCTTTAAACTCATCTTCAAAAGAAGAGTTACTGATTCTATGTCTTTACACAGAGGAAAATGTGCCTCCGCTGTTGGGAATGTGTTGGCCTCCATGGATCTTTACTCTACACCTATGAATGTGTTAGTTTCTCAGAGCCCAAGCTCTGATACCAAATGATAAAATAAGGATAAACACAAGAAAAGGGGGGTTGAATTGTGTTCGTATGAAAACTTGCTTTTCTAAAACAAATTTTATATTTTTCAAAACTGTTTCTTAAACTATAGGTAACTTTTATCAGACGATAGGATAAACAGTCTTGATGTAACGGAAATATCAATGAGTGTGCAGTTGGACAATAAAGCAATAAAATGATAAAGCAGTAAACAACACACAGAGATTTATCCTGGTGTAACTTAGTCTGTAATTGGAAAATTCAAACTATTCCATTAGTTTCAAAAATAGCAGGGACTGAATTTAAATTGTTTTGAAAATCTGTGTTTCTCTTTTTTCTGTTGTTTATTCATTATTCTTTATATTCATTATTCTATGTACTAAATTTTAATTCCTGTAAATTATATAGATCAGAAGAAAATCTCAAGCACAACCCAACAAATATTGATGACAACCTGTATCGTGGATTTTACGTCGAATTGGTTCCTAATATGGTACTGTTTACATTAATTTGCGCCAATATTTTTGTTATATTGGGGTTGTTTCTATGTGTGTCCTAATATGGAACTCCCAATCAGCAATAGCAGAAACCTTCATGTTTTCATAATTTCAATCACATTGGACAAAAACCTTCAGTGAAAAAGTCATATTTATAAATGTTTTTATTATTATTATAAAACATCATTTTCTTATTTTAGTTGTGTTGTTTTTTGTGCTGTTTTTTGCTGGATTCTTTCTACATTGAGGATTCTTTCTGCCCTTATGTTGTCCTTGACCCTTTTTTATTCTAACTGAGTTTTTTGTCTTTTCCCAAAATAAAATTAGCTTATATATTTTTGAACTTGTCATTTGTAGGAATTAGGAATTGTTGGGGATTTGTGGCTTAGACAATTTGAAGAGAGGGTTTCTAAAACTGCAATTTTTAAAGATGACCAGAAAAACTCTTTTCACATAGAGCTTGAGCATCATGGAAATACTAGAGCATTTACAACTAGCATGTGTGATCTAATGGCTCATTACAATCTGCACAAAGGGGGTTACTTGAAAGTGATTTATTTAGGGGGGAACGAATATCATATTAAGGTTCAAGATAGGGATTTTCGAAATGTTTCCTCTCTAAGTAATGGACAAAATTAACATTTTGAATGGAGCCCTGACAAATTTGTAAGCTCTGGATATGATAGTGGTCCTGATGTCAGTGAAAACAATACAGTCTTTTACTATGAAAGAAAACTTTCATCATCTGTCATTAACCTGAACAAGAAGGTAAAGCATGCTAATTTTCTTTATTTAATCATTTTTTCTATCATTTTTATTTAATTAAATAATGTTATTAAATGTGAATTTGTAATTATAGTTTTCCACAACAGTTAAATTTATTTCAATCTATATTATATAATTCTTTTAATTTTGATCTATAACCGAATTCTTCATTAAAGCAGGTTTTGCCAATAGCTATGGTGAAGCATGCTATTCTACCGTATAAATCTCTTTTCTGTATTCTAAGCGATACAGAGAAACGAAGGTTTTACTGTGACTGCATATAAAATGACAAAAGACCCAACGAGTGCACACTGACAGGTCGTTGGCTTGAATTTGTAAAGAAAAATAATTGCACTCCTGAAAGCTGGATCAAATGGGGGATAGACAGGAATGATTGATCTGTTATCCATATTAGTGTTTTCTACAAGTAATTCGTGATGAAATGTCTTTTCTGCGATTTTTGAAACTTTAATTTTTAATTTGGGATGACTCTATATTAAGTTTTTCATGGTTGAACAACAAACAATATTTTCGATTATTTGCTATGCTTTCGTTATGAATTTTCTTCGTATTTTTGGAAAAATGTTCTTAAAATTTTTCATTAGTGATATAAAATATTGTCATTATATTTTTTGACAATTTCTTCATGGTTGATAGATTGATGGAGTATCAATTACTCATATAACGAGACGGTAATTTTAATAGACGCGAATTTTATAAAAAAATCATAGAAACAAAAACCATTTTAATTATAATGTGATGTTTTGAATATTTTTATTAATGAATTTTTTGTAATTTCCGAGGTATTTCGAATTATCCACGTCATGATCCTTATTTTTAATTGTTTTTCTTTCCTTCTTATTGATCCTGAAGTTAAAATTTTCAAATATCAAATACAAGTTCAAAATTATAATTCTATCTTCATAAAAAAAAGCCTTAATTATAGTAGTTTTAAACATAGAAATAATATTTTCCATAACGTGAGGAATTTTTTTTTTCTATATTTGTAAGTATTCTATCATCTATATAATCATTCAATATAATATATTCTAAAATTATCGATTTTTTAAAACCCCCATTAATAATTTAGATATAATCATTTATGTTTTATATGTTTTGAAGTAGGTTTTTTTATCCCAATTTTTTTTATTAGTATACGTTTAAATAATATTTAACCTCAAATTAAACCTCCAATTAAAATGATTTTTATTAATCCTTTTTCTAATACGTTTTTTTATTTAGGAAGTTTTTTATATTTCAAAAACACAATCAAATGGAGTTTGATACCAGGTCTTACAGATCTTTCATTGTAGAATTGGTACTTAACAAGGCATATATGATGTTCTATTGTTTTGTTGTTGTCTTATTCTATAACTACGCAATAATGTTTAGAAAAAACTCTCAATTTTCTTATGCTTTACAGGGGTGTGCCCCAGTTTCGTGCTATTGGCACCAAGAATTTCAAAAATGTGTTACAGAGACTGTTGTTTTGAAAGACGACAAAAAAAACATGTTCCACATTATGTTGGAAGATTGTGGCCCTGTATCCGAATTTACAGATGGAATAGAAGGACTTATAGTTCATTATGGCCTTCAACATGAAGGAGGATGGCTCGAGGTGTGTTATTTAGGGGGCTGCGAGTTTCATATTAAAGTTAAAGACAAAGATTTTAGATCAATCTCTACTAAATATGAAGGAAAGAATTTTTATTTCGGATGGATGCCAACGCAAGTTGTAGAAACTGACTATGATAGTGGACCGGACAATGAAGAAGAAAATACAATGTTTTACTACGAAAGCCAGCTTTCACCATCGCACATCATTATGAACAGAATAGTGGGTTATATCTATTTAATCAGGTTATTTTATATTACTTAGTTGTTAGTAACTATTTTTTTAAGAGCTATGTTTTTTTTAATATTTATGCCTTAATCCAGACTTTGCCAGCAGCGTTGGTGAAGCATGCATTGCTTCTGGATAAACCTTCATTTTGTGTATTAAGAGATGCGAGTAAGCGGAGGTTTTATTGTGAATGTTCCTGGAACAACAAAAAACAATCAAAGTGTATCGTGACAATTGATTGGATAGACTTCATCAAAGAAAATAGATGCAGAGATCAGAGCTGGATCAAGTGGGGAATTGATAAGAAGGATCCTTATGTAATACATGTCAGTGTAATCAATAAGTGAAAAATGGATCTCAAATTTTTATTTTCATATATCAATGTTTACCCCATGCTCTTATTGTTCAGTTAAAATATGAAAATCTATGTACCAAAACATCCAAGTAAATTATTATTTCGGTTTATAAACATCTATAATTGATATGATTCATCTAAATTAAACTCACCTGTACATGGCACGGGTCAAAAACTAGTAAATGTTTAAAGACTAAAAAAATGACTCATAATCATGAGAGCAATTAAATACATGAAAAAAAAATCCATAAAAATTCGTGCATTGCACGGGCTACTTACTAGTTTATGGTAAACTAGAAGCTTGAATCCCAAGCCTCGAATTTAAGTCGTTTTATTTCAACTGCCACGCGTAAGATTCTAAACCACGCACATGAGAAAGCATATATCTATCTATCAGCATGAGAAAATAAGGCATCTGAAGACGAAGTAATTGCAGAGCCCATGTGCAAAAACCTTATAACAAATTAAAGAAAACAAAGTTTTGTTGCAACCAATAAGGGTAGACATCTAAAATGAGAAAAATAAAAAAATAAAGCAGTAATAAATGTGATATATGTTAGGATATGAAAAGAGAAAAATAAGGTGAATGCATAGTTATCTCTATCTCACAAAATTTATGATATGTATCTCAATGCGATACTGTTGGCACCTAAAAATTTGCAACGCCGAAAAGACACGCCAGTCGTCAGGGCAAACTAGCTGTTGGGAAGATTAGCTAAGGGTTTAATATTCATTCTTGCCAGGGCAAAATGAAATGGCTTGATGAAGGAATCATGTATGTGGATGGGGGTTGGAGGAAAGGTGTAAAGGGTTGAGTTTAAACACTACAAGAAAATCGCGTTTTACCGGCAGCCAAAAGTCGTTGGTAGCGCTAAAAAACCATCGGTAATAAAGAATTATCGACGGGAAAATGACAGGCACTAGTCCGTCGTTAAAAGTGTTGTCGGTAATTTTTTACCGGCAGATAACCATCCGGAGGTAATTCTCTGACGGCCAACTCCATAAGTAAATTAACGACGGATTGCATATCCATCGGTAATTCATTGACAGCCTAGACCGTCAGTCATTTACCGACAGATAATAATTCGTCGGTAACCTACCTGCTGTGTTGGTCATCCATATGATCGTCGAAAACTCGGTGCCTACACAGGGAATTTCAAATGGTTTTGGCCGTCAGTATATATTTTCTTTTTTGCAATTAAATTTTCCAACCACAATCATCTTAATCTTCATCTTCATCTTCATCTTCATCTTCAGATACCTTTGCAGGTTCACCATTAACTCTTTTGAAACCCGCTGAAATGTTATGTAATCCATTTATCTTCTATACATGGGTTATGAGTTCCACGTCTGACATTTTCCACTGCCATCTCCATCCTCCACCACCACCACATCCACCACTGTCATTGCCACCTCCACAACCATGATGAATGTTGCTACCAAGTAACACCCACCACCGCAGCCTTTGACACCACCACCACCACCTCCACCGCTACTGTCACTGCCGCCAACTCCTCCTCAATAACCGCCACTATCACCGCCTCCACCCTCCATAACCACCTCCATCATCGCCACCACAGCCAACACCCCCACTAACAAGTAACAACCACCTCCAGCACAACTTCCACCTGTGCCACCAGATAACACCGACCTCCACCACCAGTGCTACCTCACCCTCCACCACTGTGTCGCCTCGACCATCCAGTGTCGTGAATTTACTAATTGACAAATAAATTTTAAATTAAAAGTAGCTTTTAAGTTATAAAAAAATAAAAAACTGTAAAAGGACTTTTACTCCTTTTTTTCTTTTTTAAAACTCTTATTTTAAACTTTAACTTAATAGTAGCTTTTAAGAAAAAAAATATCAAGACAAACAGTAACTTAATTATAGAAATAGAAAAGTAATTTGCATTTTATCATCCTATTAATGTTTCTGAAAGCTTCAATATGTTAACTTTGTGCAAGCACTCACAATTTATGGCTTGGATCTTATGTTTTTAATTTTTTATTATATGATTTATCAACTTTAGATTCAATTTAAACTTTTTTTATGTTTCATGTATCTTATAATATTTATAAATATTTAATTAACGATTCGAAAATAAATCTTCGATTCATAATTTGAATCTCAATTCAACAACCATAGATGTATCTCTATACTGTTTTGGTATTTTTTTATTTTGTTTTACAATTTTGGTATCTATATATGCATAATAATAACTTAAGAAATATGCTATAAGTGGAGCAGCACTAGTTGGGATTCCATATTGCCATATTGGTATTAAACTAACAAAAGATGCTCCCGCGAGTCATGGACAAGCCAATTATAGGACTTCAATAATTTCGCAATGTGTTGCAAAGGGAGCTAAACATCTAATTATTCACTAAAATGTTAGAGATAATTTTTTTTTTACAGGACGACAGATATAAATCTAATTATTCCATTGTTACAAAATAGTTTTGACATTTCAGTTTATTTTAAATGGGTTGTCTAATGCCTACATTGCACGGGTACGTTTACGGTACCCGGTACGCCATTTTCAGAATAATCTTGGTACGGGTACATTAATATATATATATATATATATATATATATATATATATATATAAATTAAATAATAATATATATATATATATAAATTAAATCCTCTTGTGCTTTTCTCTCTCATCACTCAAAACCACAACTTTGTCACACTTTGTTTCTCCAGCTCCCTATACTTTCTCACTTCACCGCAACATTTTTTTTTTCAAGTTTCAACACACAATTACACAAACCCAACCCAACCCAACCACTCGCAATTCAGCAACTATGGAAGCACACAAAGAGTTTTTCCAATTCCCCACCGACAACAACAACACCAATGTTAACGCTCCCACCTCCGACCAATTGATCGTGGAGGACCTCTTCGACTTCTCCAACGACGACGACGGTGTCATTACCGACGCCACCACCTTTGACGACTCTCTCCCCGTCAACTCCACCGATGGTTCTCCTCCCCCTCTCGATTCCACCACAACCACAACCACCAATTCCAATTTCCTCCCCGACATTTCCCCTCGGAATTCCGCCAACGGCAATTTCTCCGGTGTCTAGATCCATTTTTATATAAAAAAATGACGTTGTTTGACGCCGAAACGCACTAGGTGCTTGGCGGGGAAATCGGGTACGCACCAGCGTGTACTCGGCGCGGACTGGCGCGTACCCGCACCGGGTGCGACCCCGGTGCCGGTACTAGCCCAAAAAGGGCGTACCGATGCATCAGAGTCTAATGCCCTTCTTTATAAATGAGATTGTCTAAATCACTCAAGAAACAAATATCAAAATATTATTGAGACGACCCAAAACTAGGATGATTTTAGTTATGGTAAACGTAAGTGATTAAGAGAACCTCATTTTAAATTATTCTTCACACTAAAAAGTTAAGAAGACATTAATATTTTTTAAGCTTCTACTTATATTAAAACTGAAAGGAGAGAGCAATAAACTTTTTTTTTAGGAAGACTAGAGCAATAAACTAAATGAACTTATATTTCATAAATTTGAAATTATTAAATAGCCTCTTAAATCCTATTAAAGTTGCCTTAAGCCCTTAACAACTTTGAGGTATTTGATATTCATTCATAAGAGCAAATGACCTAGTTTCATCCGAAAATTCCGCTGTGGAGAAATAGAAATACGACATATGACGGATAATGAATTATTGGTAATTAATGAAAAGAAGAATCCAAGGGAAAGTGTGTACTCTCTCAAGAACTCCATAAATAGTCGTAAATACTAAATATCAGAACAATAACATGCACTCTATCCAGGAATATAGAGTATGTTAGCATGACTAGTTTCCCACTAGAAGGAGTGCTAAACCAATCACATGCGTTTAATAGTGAGTTACTATTAATTTGCATAAACAAATTGCATGAAAATTCGAAAATACATCTAATAATATCAATTTGCATAAACAAATTAGTGCATACACCAATCACACAAAAAATGGGATTTTTTTGAGGAATTATGAATTTCAGTTTTCTTGATCTCTGCATTTTGATATTTTCCTGAGATTGGAAAAATTAGTGATGGTGAGGGTCTGGGCCACCTGGACTAAGTCGATTGGGCACAAATTGTGTTCCCAAGAACTGCTTCCTTCTAATGATTTCCTTCAACACATGTTTGGCACTTTCCACAAATGTGTGATTTTCATTACTGCTTGAGAGTGTGGAAGGAAGAGGACGGGCATCATGGCAGATCAAAACTGATGTGAAGAGAAGCACAAAGCATAACACTCTCCATCTTGCCATTGGAATCAGCTAGTTTAATTTATCAAAACAAGGCAAGATGGTGCTGAGACTCCAAGTGATATATGAGTCATATATATAGGCACATACATGGACTTTCAATTGACACGTGTAAGAAATAATGTATGGTCAAATATTATTCAATTGATTGGAAGTTGCTTCCATGTCAGAGAGATTGAATTTGCATTCACAAACATATTGTAAAGTCAACCACTAATGAGTGCTTAATTTTTTTAATTGAAACCTAGGTCATAAACATATTGTGTTCTGGTATGGGAACTAGATAGTGGACAATACCCCCGATCTTGAGTTCCGGGAATTTAGGATGCTTAGATCTAGTGTTCCTAAGCCGCCTTAATAGTGTAATTTTTCGGTAAGTGAGAATATACATTATTATGATAGGAACTTGCCTTTTAAAGTGGGGCAAGTACCTTAAACTCTAAATCTATTACATTAGGACCCTTGGTACCCCTTATTGGGTTCCATGCCTCTCAGCTGGATCAAGCTTATGACCTAAAGCAGTAACTCGCCTTGGCCCAGTGCGCATTGCTCGTCGAGGGGGCTGTCTCTGGTTAGAGCTTCTTGCCCCACGGTAGTCCACAAGGCATCGAGTTCGAGGCACGAGGACAAACTGTGTCTTACAAGCTTTCACCCCTCTCGGGTGGACCCCCTCTGGGCTTCTCGCCCTGATCCAGTCCACAAGATTCGAGAACCAAAATCGGCAACTGAATGTGCTTTGACGCACACTCGCCATTTCTAAGCGGTTTCTCCTAACTATTTTAAAATACCTAGCTTGCGAACATGGCGTGGAAAGAAGATAAATAGGTCGCCGACATAGCATAAGCAGTAACAATTGGCAAATTGAAAATCCTTCTCCACACATCCATGGTTTTAGTTTTCAAAAAGGAGAGTTTTTGCATGATGAAAGTAGCTTGGAATCCATTACTCCCTTTCCTCTTTTTAATCCCGTTGTCCATAGCTTCTTGTTGATATAATTAGTTTTGCAAAAAGTTGAGTTTTAGTTTCAAAATTGATTTTCGGTTGAACTTTTGCAAAAGTTCCTTTTGCAAAGTTGTTCCCACTATCTTGATCTATTGGCTTCAAAAATTTGTTCTTAGAAAATTTTAGTTATTGAAAAGTGATTATTTTAAAAAAGTGATTTTGAAAATTCTAAGTTGATTTTTACCTTAGATTTTGTGTTGCCTTTGATGTGTATCATTTGGTATGAAGAAAAATATTGATCTTGGTAATTAGTGGGTTATGGGCAAACCTCTTGTGTAGCTTTTGGGTTGGATGATTTGATTTGTAACTCGGTTTCCTTGTGTTATAATCTTGTATGTGAATTGGTAAAATTAGAAATTTATCCCTCTTTGATTTGGTGCTTGGACGAGAGTAAGAAGAGAGTTTGGGACTTGGATAATTGATTTTGAAACTCTATTTTGAGTGTTTATAGTTTTGGGCCATTAAATGCAAAATTTGGTTGTTTAGTTTTTGGAGCTTTAAATCTTTGTGTTCTAGAGAAATTTGGATTTAAAAGGGGAGAAGAAAAATCACGTAAGTGTTATTTTGATGATTTCTGAACTTGGTAATGTTAGTGAAGTTCAAGAGGAAAATTTGTTTTAGGAACTTCATTTAAAACCCAAGTATTTCATGAAAAACTTGTCTAATTGGCTATGAAAAGCTTTAAGGTTTTTGGACTTGTTCTGGTACTTTTTTATTGAAAAGAATGGAGTTTTAAAGGTTTGAAAGATTGAAGAAAAATCTTGTATGTTTTAAAAACTCCTAGCCGTGTATGGTTAGTGAGGGTTTGCAAAGTTTTCTATAAGTTTTGAAGGCATTTATGAACTTGTTTATGTTGGTTTTTGACTTAGGAAAAACTATGCCTAAATTGCCTAAGTGTTAGTATAATTTCTAAATCTATATTTTAGAATACGAAATTTACTTTGAGAAGACGCTAAGCTAGGCTATGTGTTTGTGAAGATTCAAGGGACATCGGGACCTTTGGAGCATAAGTGGGACGAGGGAGGACTTATGACCCACCACAGTTGCAACGAAGCCTCTGTTGTGAGAAAATGTTAAGGAGGACCCGAAGGCGAAGACAAGGTCTGGGTACATTACTTGGTTAGAGGCATCACACAATGATCGAGAAACGTGTGTTAGGCAGAGAGTCAGTGTTGAGAACTTGATACCGCTCAAGTTCTGGGAAATTTGCGGTATAAGGAAGACGTATTTCGAAACTGTTTTCCATTTCTGTTTTTAATGAAGAAATTTAAACACATGAAAAGAATGATGCAGGGAAGATGATTGAGTGATGGATGGAAGAGAGAGATACTTCTGGAATTTATAAGCATACGAGAAAAGCGAAACAGGATGAAGAAGAGTAACCGCCATGACTGTTGAGAAGTGCAGGTTAAAGAGGATGTTTTGAGAAATGTGAAATTCGTATGGGAAAGGAGAACTAGCGTGACTGTTTAGAAGAAGGAAACCGCGCATGCTGGAGATACTGCGCTGGGAAGCATTTATGAAGAGACCACTAAGTGGTTGGAGAGACAAGTAATTAAGAGTGAAACAGCGCACGCTTCTTGTGCTCCGGGAAAACAATACCCTAGTACTGAACAACAACAACAATCTTAAAAATAAAACCCTAGAAGTAGAAGCAAGTCAAGAGGAATCACCAATGAGGTAGAGAAGAGCGGCCTACGGAAGAAGACGGGAACAACGATGCACGAGCTTGACGCTGACGAGCATGCAAAGCAGCGGCGGTGGCATTGCGAAGAGAAGGAGGGCCGGCGATGATGTGCAGCGGCCAGGAATGGTGGTCATGAGGTGCAACAGAGAAAGGGTTCACAAATGAGTTTTCGATCTGAGAACTAGGGTTTGCTAGTAAAAAATTCAACATTTTATTAATAATATAATATCTATTACCACGGTTTAGGGTATCAACCGTGGTAATAGTCTTTTTTAATTAAAAAATAATAAAAACTATGTCAGTTACCACGGTTGATAAGGAACCGTGGTAATTGAGGACCTCAGTTACCGCGGTTCGACAAGGAACCGTGGTAGCAGAGCTCCAGGCATCATTTTACCACGGCCAAACACGGAACCGTGGTAACAGAACAGTGGCGTGGTAAAAAGACAATTCTGTAGTAGTGCTCGTCTGAGATGCATGGACGTATCAATCCCTCGGCCTTCTCTTGCATCTCCGACCAATCAATGCCTGACATACCCGTCGGTTTCTCCTCGCGCTGCTCCCTCTCAACGGAAGTTGTTCACTCTTGCAATCCACACTTCCATTCAACGGAAGCTGTCTGCACTTGCACTGCCATTCGCGTCAACGGGACCCGCTGCCTAGACGCGTCGCTAGGAAGACTTTCGACACAAGGAGCCGAGCCGTCAGCATGGCATCACACAACCATCGCTCTGATACCAACTGTTAGCACAAACATCCGGATTGCACAGAGTAAATTTGGAGAAATAAAGGTAGAAAGAATCCAAGAATCTTTGTTCACGTAGTTCGACCAATTGAACCTACCTCTGCGGTGGCACCTAGTACACACTTTTAGGGTTACAATGTTACAAGATATATATAAGGATTCTAGTGATCCATATATTACAAGTCACAAGATAATATCCTACTAAATCCTATCACAATCCCCTAACAAATTAGATTCTAAAAATAAACAGATTTGACTCAAAAACAGAAATTCAAAACAGATTTTAATCAGATTCTGATGAGCCAATTCCCAACCTAACTTAACTCAATTAATGATTAAAGCTGAAATCTAATATTTTCCTTAAGGAGCAGATCTTGGTGGAACTTGTTTTAGTAGTGGTACCCTTAATTGGTTCCTTCGGGCCTTTACCCCCCGTTGAATATTGATCACAAAAAGAAAAATAAAACTAAACTATTTGATTTTTGATAGTCATACATAAGCACAAAAAAACGTGTGAGGATTAATTTCAACCACTGCTTCTGAAATGCAGGGGATAGTAAACCATAGGTTTCATCCAAAACTAAAGGAAATTCACAATCATGCACAAATAGATAACAAATCTAGTGATGATAATTATACACAATACACACCAAGCCAAATTTGGAAAATAAATCCCAAAAGAAGAAGATTGAACCCACAATTAACCATCAAATTTGCTGCCTCTGAAGATGTTACCAATGATAGCATGGGCTATAATATGGATCAGAGCTCTCAAGTGCTTCTTTTCTTTCCCTTATCAGTCTCCTTCCCGTTTGACATGGCTGGTTTTGCCAAAGACACTTTGCTTTCATTGTTGTTCATCTTATCCAATTTGGATTTCTGCTGCTGGCCACAGAGTTTCTTTGTTTTTGGGGATTTTACTCGAACCCGAACTTCCCAAGGACGCGCTGCGATCCAACGCTCCATCCAGCTCCAACCCCAACTTTCCTTACAAATGCTATATGAAGCCTGACCAAAATACTGGCTGCAGTTTGGCCTCCACTGCAATAACACATGCACATAAATGCTCAGAATCTCATTTTCAGTGATGATAAAGCATGTAGACTACATGAGAAACGGTATCTCTAATAATAACAGGGGTTGGCTAAATAACCCCATGATTTGTAAATAATTAGTTCTGTATATACTTGATGAGAGAAGGCGTATGCCATGGCTCGCTCTCGCTTAATGGCTGCTTCTTCTCGCTGATGTATCCTGGAAAGTATCTCTTCCATTGTTTCAGAACCACTGCACCATTCCACCTGATACACATTTACCAAAAGGAATGCTTTGTTAAGATTAAAAGAGAGTGAGTGCCATAATGGTGGTGATGATGCTAAAACTACCTCGAGCTCGTGAAGCTTAGCCTCGAGTTGAAATTGGTTTTCCAATTTTCTTTGCTTGATCTTTGCTTCTGTTATCATGCGGAATCTGCGAGCTTTGATTTGATATTGTATTCGACTCCATGAATGGATGTAGCCAAGTGTAGTTGCTGTTTGCTCTCTGGCCATGTGGTCTTGAATCAAAGCTTCAAATTTCACTGCTCCCCTTAGATGTTGAAATGTTCTTCTTGCCTGCATAGAAGAATAGGTCTGAATCATTAATTGCTTACAATTTGGAGAAAAGCCTCAAATCATATCTTTGGACTGATGTGCAAGTACAAACATAGCTACCATTTTGGAATGTTTAAAATTAGGCTTATGGTGAAAAGTCTCTCCTTAGGAAAGGATTTAGGGTTAAGTATCTAAGTATTATGAACACATGGTTGAAAACAGAAGTCCTTAGAAGATGAAGATGAACACATTGTTGATTCAAAAGATTGCATTCCAGGGTCAGAGCAGGGCCAGTGTTTTATAGTTCAAGTTTGATTCTCTAGGGTCCGAGGAGAGGTTCTACCATTTGGTGTATTGTACACACTCTTATCCTGTTTCTTACACAGGACTAGAACCCGACCTCAGTCACATAAAAGCAACATTTCAGTGCCAAGGCTCCCCTTGATTCTCTTCAGCAATATTCAAAGAAAAATTAAGAGACACGAAGTATTATCTGTTCCAAAGTCATTCTGAAAATAAATGATATCCTGCATAAATATAAATTGTTCTGTGTAATATCATTGTGTATAAATTTGATTTAATGTTAACTAGACTGATCAGGAAACTAGGATGTGCAGATTAAGATTTTTCATTTGCGGAGAGAAAAAAGGAATACATGTTTCATTGATAGTGTAAAACTTATTAAACTCCTAATGAATCCAAATTAAACCCCATGAGAAAAGAATAATTAATTGTGAGTCTTGCAGAACCTTTCTATTATTGCAAAGCAAATACATTTTTGATTCAGTAGAACAAGTAGAAAATGTGGCTAAAAATTTGATTATCATCATATTAAAGATTAAGTGCATAGGAAATCCTTCTGCAACTGATTCTAAAGGTAAAATTAATTCTGGTAAGAAGTTCATGTAGAGTAGCTTCTGGATATCAGAATTGATTATGAAAAAAATAAGTTGATCCAAACATGATGTAGGATTATATGAATTAAATGTTTTAACGCATTACTCTTATCAGTTAGATACTTAGATAAATTATGAATTTTGACCTTTTGCTTCTAGTTACTTGCTTTATGTAGCAAATAACTGAAATCTCTGTGCTTACTTCCTATGAATGTGTAATATATACATAACAGGCATAAAGTGAAACGAAAATGGTAACGTCACCAATGGTTTCTTGCTTAACACAGATATTGTACCATAAATGAACGAAATGCATTTTGAATCCGAGTAGCAGCAATGTCGTCATTCAACCTCGATGGAACTGTTCGGTCTATCATCGAACCTTCATTGGGAATGCTAACTGATTCTTCATGAGTGCTTTGCATTCCATTGGTGGATTCATTTGAATTTTCAGGTGTAGATTGTACCTATTCAAAAAGTGATAGCAGAACAAACAGCAGCATTGTATGTGCCATGTCATGGGATGTTGTATCTTGCTTGTAATGAAATTCTATATAAAATTATCAACTGTGAAATTTTCCTTATCTCTTTCATAAGATCTACTTCACAAAGTGGAAGAGAAGAAGAAAAACAAGTAAGCTCCACAAAAAATCAATTGTTACTTAGTCAACTAATCCTGAAAAATAGTGAAGAAAAGACGTAGGTGGTCTCCCATTGTGTCAAATTTTAGTTAAGACAATATTCTATAAGGACTAACTTGATCAATATTTTATCTGACCATCGGGACTAACTTAACCGGCATTTGACACAATTAGAGACCGTGGGTAGTATTTTCTTCCTTTAGGGACTAACTTGTCTGACGCTTAGACTTTTAGGCACGAAATTGAACACTACAAGAGAGAATGAAAAGAGAAAAAAAGAAAAACCTTTTCTTGATTGGATTTGTCTTCCTTCCGTTTCTTCCGTTTGACTATTATCATAAACCATTTCTTTGGACCCATTCCCATGTCTCAAGAAGGGAACAACACCAAACAGTCAACAAGAAACCTGCATGTCAGAATTCAACTTAGATTGAGTTCATTTTTTTTAAATAGATTACAGAAAATTCATATGTAAAATAAGAAGAAAACTATTATGCCATCATATAATTACTACATAGCATGTGTCTCTCTAATATGGCATATGGGTTTGGTTTCTTTACATTTCAAAGACAGGACTCACTCAAATTGAGCCTAATGAAAGTAAGTATCACAACATCATTAAATATTTTAACTGAAAGTAAGTATCACAACAAAATAATCACGATGATTAAATGCAAGGAAACAGAACACCCAAATCCCACAAGCTGCAATACCCGGAACCTGAAAGAAAAATGAAAAAGAATGGAAATGGCAAGGAGGACATACCAGGCTGAGAGAAGAAAAAGAAGGAACACAAGGTGTTAGCTTGGGTGGATGATGATGGTGAGCACTAATGATAAGAACTAAGACGTGGTACATTAGAAGAGAAGACATAATAAGAGGGAAAGATAGAGAGTTCCATAATAATGGAGTGACAACCCAACTACACTGAAGTAGATGTTTGATCTCTTGGAGGTTTAGGAGTCCATAGAAAGGTGAGGAAAGGTAGCGGTCATGTCCATTTGTGTTTCTGAAAATGATATACTATACTTAAATTATTGAAACAAAATTAAATGAATTTGATTCTAGGAAAGCTAGAACTCGACACCATCTATTAATGGGATCAATGCATAACTACCAAAATTTAACTACATTCATGATTGGAGCAAATGACCATGGTGTGTGTATATATATATATATATATATATATATATATATATATATATATATATATATATATATATATATCACATAGTAAAATGATAGGCCTAGTATATTGGCCCAGTATTGACGAGGTCTTACGGCCACTACAGGAATTGTCTGTTTAAGAGTCAAAAACTTAGCATCGACTTCAACACCGACACTAACTTTCGACCATTAGCGTCTGCTAAGCCGACACAGAGCATTAGAGTATTGTTTAATTTTACATAAACGTAGTATTGACCCAGTCAACTCTACAAGTCTCAAAGGCCGAAACTACTTTTTGAGAACTAGCGTTGGCTTTATCCGACGCTAAATAAGAGGTCGGGATCCCAAGGATTAAATATAGCCTTGACTTGGCCGACGTTGATGTCCTTCCTATTTCGTCGTGCAGAATGACATTATAGGAGAGCTCAAGGGTGGCGTCTTTATTCCCTTAGTTATCCTTTTGAACAATCCGCCATCCAAGGATTGAGAGCCGCTCGGATTTTGCTGCAAGAGGATCTTTTTGCTTTTTTCTCTTCGTTTTGTAATTGCCTTCTTGAATGTTAATGAAATATCTCTCTCCCATTTCCGCTTTTTATACTATGCTCTTTATTGGTGCTTTATTCTTTGCGCATTTTTAATTTCTTACCCCTTCCCTTTGGTGGCCCTTTTTTTGTTTCTAAACAAACACTTTATTTTGGCCAACCGGGTTGAAGAATTTCTTTGAACAAATTAATCATGTTAGCCGATCGAGCTGAATCCCTTTCCATCTCATCATATTCAAGGAAGTTGAGAAATCAACTAGCTGACCAACTCAACCCATTTTGGATGACTAGGCTGAGAAGCCTTTGCCCTTTGGGACGAGCTTCTTATTCTAGAAGATCGGGGTGAAGAGCCTTCGCTTCAGGGGAATCAATTCGAATGACTCATTTTGAATGACTAGATTGAAAGAAATTCACCCTTTGAGACGAGCAACTTATTATGAACAGTCAAGCTGAAGAGCCTTCGTTCTCCAAGCTACTATTTCCTTCTTTTTGGAATGAATTCGTTCACTCGATTTGTTTGCGCCGAGCTGCTTCTACATTTAAAGAAGTAACACGCAATATTCTTTTAGTTAAAAACACTTTCGGGTTGATTCTAAGTCACCTTAGCATTTTTATTTTTTTCTGCTGAGCTGACTTCCCTCATGAGATTGCTTTGTCGAGAAACTCTTGTGAGTTAGGAGAGATAATATAATATACATGGTTAGACTTTCTTAATTATTTTTTAAATGGCATCACCTTTATGTTTTTCATTGTTGCCACCGAGTTGCATTCCTCTGCTCGGATTGCTTTTGCCGGGAAGCTTTCCATTGAGACAGCCGGGATCGTATACCTGAAAAGGGTTACTTGCACCCGCCGCTTGGTTTGAACTAGGTTGTATCCCTGAAAAAGGTTACTTGTGCTCGTCTCACGTCTTCCTCGAGGCGGTCGAGATCATATCTCTGAAAAGGGTTACTAACACTCGCCGCTCTGTTTGAACGAGGTTGTATCCCTCAAAAGGGTTACTTGTACTCATCATCGAGTGATCCATATCCCTTAAAAGGGTTACTTTTGTCATTGTCTTCAACTGGGGCGGAAGGATCGTATCCCTAGAAAGGGTTACTTACACCTTCTTTCCGGTGGATTGTTTCCCTTAAAAAGGTTACTTGTGTCCTCTGCAGAATTGTCTGCTTCCTCGAGACGGTAAGGATCGTATCCATAAAAAGGGTTACTTACACCCGCTGCTCGGGTTGAACGATATTGTATCGCTTAAAAGGGTTACTTATGCTCGTGACCTTTAACCAGGGCGGAAGAATCGTATCCCTGAAAAGGGTTAATTACACCTTCCTTCCGGCGGACTGTAACCCTTAAAAGGGTTACATGTGTTTTGGATCCAAAACACTCTTCTAGACGGTCGGGATCGTATCCCTAAAAAGGGTTACATACACCCACCGCTTGGTTTGGACGAGACCGTATCCCTTAAAATAGTTACTTATGCTCATGATTTTGCCGTTGCAAGACGAACATATAGTATTCTCTATTTGGATTACTTTCTCTGTGTATCTGCAGCCATAAATAGCAAACAAGAAAACAAGAATTTTGAAGCAAACTTGTGTTGGTTTTATTAAGCTTTTAATTCCTTGATACATAAGTAAGGGCATATATACATCAAACGCATATCAAGAAGCAACTTATCGTGAGCATTTTTCAGCCACAAACTGGAGAAAAGATCCACTTGACATAGATATTTTTTCATTATAAAGATGTTGCGCTTCCATTCACAGAACCATATTATCAGCCGAGCATCCCGAGCCTGACATTCCCCTTGCAGTTGTCGTTATGGTCTTCATCACCCCATATTCTGCTCGGTAAATAAGAACACCATCTTGGGAAGAGATTATAGACCAAAGAGGGCCAGTCGACCAAGTACTATATTTTCCTCTAGTAAATTCACTTAGACTAAAAACCGTTCCCTGATAGTCTTTCTTTCTCTTCCTCGTCCTACCGTGGCAAGAAGTGTTTTAAGCCAAACCGGCGTTATAGCATAGCTACCAAATACAGTGAAATTAGTCATCAAGGAGGTCAAATCCCTTGCCTCATATCCCAGCTGAATGAAGCATCTGAAAGACATTAGACTCATTAAGCTTCCTGGATCAACCAGGACATCTTAGAATGCCTCATTATCAATCGTGGTTAGTATCTCCAAGATAGATTCATCCCTTGGCGCTCGGATTTGTGGAGCCTAATATTTAGTTTGGCACCAAACACGATTCCTAATCTCCATGCTTCGGGAAAACCTTTTGTCATGACCTTCCCGCTTGGAAGGCAAATCATCCCTTCCAGGACCATCATAAAAACCAACTCCTTGTGGAGACAAATGATTCATCCACTTCTTACACTCGGTCTGAGCGTTAGATTTAGCCCCGTTCCGAGCGAAACTTCTCAATCTCCTCCCTCCATGGATTTGCCTAATCGCATCTCCTTACTCTATATCGCATCTCCTTCCTCGCTTGTCTCGGACGGGAGGATCACCTCTTTAGTAAAGCGTTCTGGAAATTCTTGTAGCAGTTGTCCAATGCTCTGTTTTACCATATCCTTAGAGTTTGCTTGTTGAGAACCAACTTCCACCAATTTCCTCTTCCTTTAACCTTAGCCTCGAATTCTCTTCGCAATAGATGGCCAAAATTAGACCATTGCAAGATTATGAATGCAGGGAGAGTTTGGAACCATTGAAGTGCTCCTCCTTTCAATGTTATCAAGAATAACCTACATATTGTTGCCTCTACTTCTTGTAATTCCTTGATGTGCATTGCTTCAATACCTTTTTCAAAAGACTACAGATGCTCCTTAGGATCCTTCTGCACAGATAATGTTTCAACATCAAGCAATTCAATTGGGCCCCGAGGCATCTGGAGATCACAGATTCCCTTGTCAAAAGGCTCCAAGATGTGCTCCATTGAACTCTTCACCGAAGAGGAAGCTTGTTGTCCCCTTTGGTCTTGGTATTGTTGGTAATTGTCTAATTTCTCTTCCAAATCTGTAGAGTTAGACGTTTTTTAAGTCATTGTTGAATCAGAGACTTTGTGACGTGAGAGAGAAGATGATGCAGTGTGAGAAAACCACATAGTACCACTGTGAGCTTCTCCTTCGAAACAGAAAAAAAAAACAGAGAATCACTGAATCTTCCCCATAGACGACGCTAAATGTTCGTGCATGAATCTTGAGCGATTGTACTCTCGGAGGAGCAGGGGCAGAGCTCAACCTTGCTCTGTCATGATTGAGGTGGAGCCTCTCAGTTGTAGTTGTAGTGCGTCGGGGGACCTGGAAAAGACACTCTGAGATTCAAGTTAGAGTTGGAGCAATAAGAGCATCCAAGAGCTGAGCACAAACATGTAAGAAGTCATAGCAAACTTGTAATGTAAGTAATGAGTGAGAAGTGTAACACCCCAATTTCTTGAGGGTTAATATCGTAAATATCAACAAAGAATAAGGACAACAATTTGCAAAACTGTATTAAAAATGAAAATGCGGAAATATTCAAAAGAAGACACCGAGGCCAATTTTCAGACTGTGCGGAAATAAAATAGACTAACGCCAACACTCCTGTGTCACCACACAGTGTGAACCACATAAAGGCACTAACCCTAAGGCAGAAGATAAGTAGGAAAGTACAGACTTTTACCCGATCAAACCCCAAAGAAGACCCAGACATCTATCTCCTAACATACGAAGAAGTCCTAGGACAAGTACGACTCGCAACAATCCTATCCAGGAACAGCTCTTGCTCATCCCTCGTACGCATCCTCCGTCTGAGCCATTGGCGTTCCCTACGAGTCTCCATGTCCAACAATGAAGTAGATGAATCCTCCGGCATTGCGAAGGGAATGGGTGACTCCTCAGCTTTCTCATCAAACGCATCTTCAAATTGCGCCAACCCATTGAGAATCCGTCGCAGCGACACGGTCAAGACTATCATCCCCTCGTAGTAGGTCTGGTCCACTGTCCGGTCGTATCGGTCACGTCTGATCTCCCTAATCCAACCTCTATACGTCATAGTGCATGAAATACGGTTGAAATTCCATGCCGACTCATCCTCAAAGTTAAGGAGATCAAACTCCTCATGCCTCGAAAAAGGTATTCCCCTCCATGGAAAGTCCATCTTGGCGATAAGCGCCTACACAAACATATATTCAAACAAGCAAGGGTCAACACAAAATAATCAATACCACAGGATATAATATCAGTAGGATATAACATGTTATCACAAAATGTAAATATCGTAATAATAAAGCATTTAAGCATGTTATCAAAATAAATTAACAAGATAACAACAAATAAACAGTTATAAGCAAAAATTTCATCAAACCTAAGGTTAGTCTATGATCAATGCACGTACGACCTCATTGTACAAAAAATGATCTTGATAATAATGCCAACAGCCGTGCACGCGAGGCGGGACAAACACGAACCCGCAATTGGGGTTGAACTTAACAATGCACTGTCGTCTCTCACAACTCCACAATTGAGGTTAAGCTTAATAATGCACTGTCGTCTCTCAAGTTTGCCACTTCAACAGGAACAACCCACAGTTGAACCAAAAACAACAAGAACGATCCACGATCGAACCAAAATTCAAATGTCATCAAGTTAGTCACAACAATAACAACATCATCATGAATTGTCCTCTGACCACCGTCAACCACCAGGAACCACTGCTCCTGAACCATGACCCAGCCAATCAAAACCCATTACAGAACCCATCTCCTTTTCCTTCGAAAGATTGAAGATTTCAACAAACTTAGATAACCAAAAATCCCAAATCCATGAACCGAGAAATGATTCAACAATCGAACCCAGAAATGAGAAAACCAAGTAAACTCTTCATCTTATGGATCTGTGGCTTATATGCTTGTGTTGGTCTCGCCATGGTGCTCCGATCCGGTGGGCGTGAGCACGGTGGTCGCTAGATCTGCGATGGTTGAAGAAGAATCTGCACCGGTTGCTGGATCTGAGCACCGTTGAACAATTTACGCTCACTCTCCTCTTCTTCAGCCAGCTTCTTCTTTAACCTCACAGGCTCACTCCATCGATTTGGTGATTTCTTTCTCTTATAAAATGCTTGATGTGAATTTATTGATGGATCTTTGACATCAAACCTTCTTATGGGTAGTTGATTTTTTGGGGTTGTTCTGGCTATGGGGGAGGAAGGGGACATAAATGGGTTATGGGGGTGGGGAAGGAGATTGAAGGTGCGGTGTTGGTGTAGTGGAGGAATGGTGGTTCGGCTGTGGATCATCAATCTTGAAATTTGGGGAAGTTTGGTGTCTCTGAAGTATTTTTGAGTTCGGGAGAAAGGGAGGAAAAAAGAAGAAAAAGGGAGTGATGGTGGTGGTACGGGTGTTGTGCAGAGTCTGCTTATGGAGAGAGATGAAGAAGGAAGGTCGAAAAAGATGACATTTTAAAAGAAAAAGAAAATTAAAAGAATTATCCATGTGTGTGAAAATGTTTCTGAAATTTTAGTTAGAAAATTTCATTTCATTTTTATGCACATGGCATGCTTACTATACATGTGTTAGGCTGGAATTTTTCCTATGTTTTAACTTGGTCGAAGACTATACAATGAGGTAACTTAGACCAAAATAAAAGATATTTAGCTGAGGCTAATAAGACAATTCCAGTATTCGACTAAGATGGCATGCTGAGTCGAAGTTGAATGTCATATTGGAGATGAGAACTTAAAACAGACAAGTGTTAAACTTGTTTTCAACTAAAGTCTTGGTGTGCATGAAGTTGCATTTCGACGAAGGTTATAGGCAATTAATCAAACAGGACACGTGAAGAGCAAAGAAGCAAACTTAGGACACGTGTCAGACCCAGAGAATTCGACCGTTGCAAGCAGTTGAAGAAGCAGCCTATAAATAGAAGACGATATGCACAGAATCGGGGTCTTTCGTCCCATTCGCAACACGTCCATAAACGTTAATTCTCAACCCTTACATCATAAGTCCAAGCAACTGTGACGCAGTGCAATAGGAACGAGTCAAACGTGAGTGACTGAGTGAGTTCGACTAACCACCCTTTAAATTTCATGCAAAACTCTTTATGTTTTCCTGCACTTTACAATTCAATGCAGTTTTCCCTTTTTTTTTACTTTGCCTTTTATTTGCTTTAAAGCTCCTTTTACCTTTAATTTTTCTTTTAAATTTGCTTATCCAATTCGCTCGAACCACTTTCGACAAATATCACTTCATCCACTCCATTTTCACGATTCACGCACTAGAGAGTTTCCATATCCCAGAGCCCGTAAGAGGATCGGAATCCAGCCTCTTTATCAACATTTGGATTTTCTTGTGGTTTTACCTGATTCCATTTGTATACCAAAAATCAAAGTAAACAACATGCCATGTCAATTAACGAATGTCCTGACACGGAAATGAGGGAGGGAGCCTGTTTGATTGCAGTTTTTGAAAACTGTTTTAAAAACATTTTTTAGAAACTATTTTTGAAAATTGTTTTCCAAAAGAAAAGCAGAAAAAACTGTTGAAATTTGAAAACTAAAACTAGAAACTGAAAACAACTTTTAGCTATTCTGGTATTTTAGTTTTTAAACTGAAAACAAGAACTGTTTTCAAAAACCGTTTCTAAAAACAGGTTGTGTTAAGCAGGTTTTTAAATTTTTCACTTTTTGAAAAAAGAAAACAGTTTTTTTAAAAATTGTAATCAAACAAGCCAATTGTCTCACGGCGAAAACGTATAAAGGAAACAATTATTCATGACTTAAGTCCAAACAAAATTAATTATTTATTTGAAAGTTCTAAATTATTATAATTTTAAGATTTTAATCTTATACATTGTCAGTGTAAAGTTTCTATACACATACATGCAATTAATGTGTGCCACATACGACTACCAATTACATTCCTCTTTTATTTAAATTAAATTAAATTTTTAATTTGGGATGTAACGGAAAACAATTGGATGTCTGTGTAAAAAATGTTTACACTGATCGTGTACAAATATTAAGTCCTAATTTTAAATGTTAAAGTCACTTGAGAAAAAAAATAGTTTTAAGCTTTTAAAATGTCCTCATATAGTATTTACTATTAGCTATAATGTATGTGTTTTATTTAAAAAATTCTTTAAATATATTTATATATCTATTAGTAAAAATGACTTAAGGTAATTATAACCAAAGTTGAATAAAAATAGTGATAAGTTATTGATAACTATTTTATATTTTTAATTGTAATAACTAAAAATACTATACTTCTTAATTTCTTAGACAAATGATTAACTTATGAGTTATTAATTAAAATTAGTAAGAAATATAATTATCGATCATAAATTGAGACAAGTTAAAAAAAATTAAAATTAAACAATGTAATATTTTTATATAAAATTATTTAATTAATAATTAAAATTAATTAAAAAATGCAACAGTTTTTATTAATAATATTTATAAAAAAGTAATTTTTATCATCCATAAATTGAGGGTGGAAAGTTAGAAGTATTATAATGAAACTTAATAAAAAAATTTATAAAAATTATTTAAGAATTAAAATTAATTTAATAATACAACATGACACTACTTATTAGTAATAATTTAGAAAAAGTATTTTATATTTTGTAATGTTAGTGTACGGTATTTACTATTAATTATAATGCATGTGTGTATTAATTGAAAAAGTTATTTAAATATATTTATTTATTTATTATATATTAGTAAAACTAACATGAGGAAATATAAGGGACGGGATTAATATAACCATATTTGAATAAATTTAAATTTACTTAATGATTTATAAACTCTTAAGGTTATAAGTTATTATAATTTTAACAGTTAAATAACTTCATCGATGATAAGAAACATAAAAACTATATATTAATATAACTTATGATGATATTAAAAAAATTATTTGATTTAACATATTTTAAATTTAATTAATGATATATCATATCATTAAAAAATAAAATTATAAATTTAATAAAAGTGATTGAATTTTAATTATTAAATAATAATTTAAAAGTTTAAGTAATATTTTTTTGGTAAAAATTAATGGAAAACAATATTTGGGTAGTTTTTTTTTATAGGCTAAAAATTGAATTAAAAAATTCACAAGGGGTGCAACCCATTTACAGTAATATATTTCAAAAAATGTCCCAAACACAACCAGATAACTAATATCTATACAAAGAGAAGGGACCAAGGCAAAAGTCACAAAAAACAACAGCCTGAGGCATTAAACAGAGGAAAAAAAGAGGAGGCTTGCGATTATAAATCCAAGCCATGCAGCCACACAGGTCAAATGCAAGCCAAACAATAGGATGGATTAGCCAACCACTCATACATGAAGCATTTGAAGTTGTTGACTTCTGCTACGATCCATTTCCAAACTCTAAACTGTGCTAGTTCTAGAACCTGCTACAACATCTGCATGCTTCTGGCTGAATATAATTGCATTCCGATGTTGCCAAATAGACCACACTCAAATAACTCTATTACTACTATTTTTTGAAATATTTCAATGCAATTTTTTTTTTTATATGTATAATTAGAATTTATTTTAATTATTTATCTAAATTATAATAATATTTTATAATTTTTAAATATATCGTAGATAAACCCGTACAACACACGAATATTATATCTAATAATAATAATTTAAAACTTACATTGCATTCAACTCTAACAACATCTTATTTAGTCATTGTAACAAGGAGGGAGTGACTAATTCAATCCACACGTCCCTCTGAACATTACAGTGTTAAGATAAGTGAGAAGTGGCACCATTGATTGCTTGGTTCTTTCTGATAGTGCCACATAACAAAGTAGTATTATCATGACTTGAATTAGTCATAGTCATAGCCATTGTTATTCGCAAAATAATCATCACAAAAATCTCTTATGGGTGAGTCAGTGCTACTGTGTTAAATTAATGAATAAACCATATTACACCAAACAAAATATGCTGTCCCTCCTCACCTGAAAAAAGGGAAATGCTAAGGAGAAAGAAGAATGAACAGAAAGTTTAGTTTCTTTTAAGGTGGGACCCATTTGGCCATTTCCATAGAGAGCAACTCAATCTCAATGAGAGTGTGGGTGCTTCATTCAAAAAGGGTTTACAAAAATGAGCCACAAATGGACAAGGCCAAGTGGTGGTGAGGGTACACACAAGTTAAGTAGTCCATAACATACAACCCTCTCACATGGGTGATGCTTTAAGAGAGAGAAACAGAAAGAGAGAGAAACAGGAACAGTGAGAGTTTGTCTTTGTCTTGCCATCTTCTTCTGCTAACATTGTTGGGGTTTCCCAAAGCTCTGTTTGTAGGTGCGGTTGCTGGCGTTACTTCAGAGGTGAGGAGGCATGGAATGAAGCCACGGAGGTTCGCAATTCCTGCTTTCTTCTCAGAGATGCTGGCAAGCTTTCGTCGATTCTGATTTCTGAGGAACCCTAATTCAGGGTGGGGTTCTACCTTTCTGGTGATAAGAATTTCTGGATCGTGTCTGGTTGTTGAATAGATAGTTTCTTTTTGTGATTTCTGAGGATGGATTTGAATTCATTTTCTTGAGAATCTGAGCTGGATAGAAAAGTTTTGATCTTTGCTGAAAGTGTGCTTTTGCATTGGATTCTCCCTGTTTTACCTTCCATTTCTCCACCTGGTGTTTGTTCTTTGCCTTAATGTCGCTTCCGCATTAATGCATGTGGATTTTTTTGCTTCGCTTTGGTTCCAGAATTGAAGGTTTTCCTCTCTCTCTTTCGTACACAAATGTTCCTTCATTTTTAATTTGGTGGACACCTTTTGCCTTTTGGTTTCCCAAGCTGTTGTGATTTGAAATAGAATAGAAGACGTGTGTTTATTGCATCTGCATTTTGATTCAAGCCAGCCTTTGCATTTTGTCATGTGTTTTTGTGATGCTTATCGGTAAATACTTGCCTAATTTTTCAGCGTGGTTTTGCTATTTCAACTGAAAGCATTAATTGTTGTCATGTTCGTAAGAATCATTCTCTATCATTTATATTTGAAGCTTTAATGTTTTTCATTTGCAAGGGAAAGTTGATAAATATTTGGACAAAAAGATAATGAGGTATTTATAGTTAATTAATAATTTGGAAGAAGAGTTGCGCTGTGGTGCCACAGACTGCATTAAAAGTATGAGACTTTCCATGTTCAAGAGCACTGTTGCATTGAAAATATATTATCTCGGTCCTCTATCCTTGAGTTAAATGCTATATGCCGTGATCTTCCAAAGAGAATTTTTCTCTAGATTGAAAGCTGATGCAGACCCAATTAACACTAGGCCTAAAGTCACCAATGTGTGAGTAGGGGCAATGGAATTAATTCCACTAGTGATAACCAACTAGCTGATGTGGCAGAATCTCAGCTGAGAGATATGAGAGCAAGGTGCGTGTGAATATGAGAGAGTGAGGGCAAGGCTAGGAGTGAGGGGTATAAACGTCGGAGTGTGGAAAGAGGGAGGGAGGGAGACGGAATCATAGTTGGAAATGGGATTGGGAGGGTGAGGCAAACCTCTAATTTTGCCTGATATCTTTCTTCTGTTTTCTCTGTATTTTCCATAATCTTGGATCTGAGAATTCCTCAGTTTCCAGAATACTGCAATATTAATCAATACACAAGCATTTCAATTCAATTCTCTTCTCTGAAATGTCTGGTACCTATCAAAAGAAGAAAAGAAAAGAAAACTATTGCGTGAAAAATAATATGTCTGATCCCCTAACACCTGGATTAATGATGAAAAACACGTCTGAGTTGTGGGCTGTTAGGAAAGAAAATAACTTAGATGGTAAGAAAGATATGGAGAGAGAGTATACTTGAAAGAATAAGAAAGACAATTAGAGGTTTAGACAACAAGGGTCGACTTGGCTAGGGGTTAAATAACAAAGTGTACAAGGAAAGCATGTTTTGGGATATAATCTGAACTGAGCACATATCCTTGGTGTAAAAAGGGGAAATCCTTGGAGGAGAATTCACTATTTAATTCTTGATTTTCAATACTAAAAGTTCTTCTTTCTTTTTTTCATTCTGTCACTAATATTTTTTTCTCATTCTCGCAATCTCACTAGGTTTCTATCATAAGCAAAAAAAAAAAATAAAAAAAATTGATGATATGGCTCTGCTTGATCTTTTAGGCTGATGCAAGCATTCAAAAGAATGACGATTGTTCCATATCTGAAATATAAATGGGACATTATCTTATTACAAAGCTACAAAAGTCCTTATTTAGGTGTTTAAATGATTTAATTATTTTGGGGGCTTTCTGTTTGTGCATAAATTTAGTCTATACAGTTTTTCGTGGTTTAAGTTTTGCTATTGGGATAATAAGATATTCAAATTTTAGAATCTTTATGCATCTTTTGATGGATGCTCATCAATAATGTGGGGCTGTAAATTGATTATATGATTTTTCTCAGGTAAGATATTTTTAATCTCACATATATGTCAAATTCATGCTTAATAGTTAATGCCATTTTGAGGGAAAATGAAAATATTGATACTGACATGATTGTTGTTTGTGTCATATGATATCTTTCTTTTTGCCAAATTATTCCTTTTGATAACATATACAGATGGATTTAATTTATAGACTTTAAAGCTTTTTCTGGATCTTATAATTTTTGAAAAGTGGTTTAATACCTTCCTTTACTTTCTTATGCAGATTCTTAACCTTTAAATCTGATATTATGAGTTAACCGGAGTTTGTGGCAATGAAGTTTGTCAACCAGTAATTTATGGATGAAGAAATGCCTTACTTCATAAATTGGTTTACAATATCTCAGCTAGTTTTTTATAATGGTGGCAACATGTAAACCGGCAATAGAAGTTGTAAAGTGAAATTCACTAGTCAGCAGCAATGTCAGTCGGCAATGACATAGAAGATTTAGGCGAGGATAATTTTGAAGGATCTAATGAAGAAAGACAGATTTTTACAGAGTTCTTCTCTGGTAATGACTTTTTTCAGTCTAACCAGAGGTCTCTTGTTTCTGGACTTATCAACTTTGAACAAGAATCCAATAAAAGCACATTTAAATTACTCGGCTCTAGTAACGAAAACTCAGTTGTATTGCGTCCCTTGTCTTCAAAACTTACACATCCTGAGGAGGACTTTAATGTACTTCAGCATTCCAAAGAGACTGCTCTGGGGTGTATGCCTGAGAATGGCATCTGTGATGACCAGAATGATGAGGATGTAAATGTCAAACGTATGAAATTTTCTCTGCATGAACTTCCTTGTAGTAGATCTAATTCAGAAAATGTTTTGAGTTCATCAGGATTTTCAACAGTAGTAGTTTCTAACCGGTCTCTTGCTGCTACGGACTGTGATAGTGAACCAATTGCATTTCGCTTAGTTGAATCTTCTAAACATTGTGTGATATCTAATTGCATCTTGTTGAAGCATGGCTTGTTACAGAATAAAAAAGCTGCTAAGGATGATATAGATGATATGATTTGTAAATCAACTACGGCAGGTGGGAATGTTGCCAAAGAGGCATTTGTAAGTATAGCTGTTGCTTCTCCAGTTTCGCAGGAGAGCTTTGCGAACAGGCTTGTAGTTAGAAGTCCATCAATGACCACTGTGAAGAAGTCTGGGTCTCTTTTAAATCCCGAGGAACTGCCAGAAGGGTTTCTATCTTCTAATATGGATATCCCAAATTCATCCTCAAAGCTAGACAAAGAGGATCCCCGTGCTTTATTGCAGTTTCATGCTGTTCAGTTGCTTAGGATGGCAGGATGGTCCATTGAGAAGCGCCAACGACCTAGTAGACGTCACATAGAATCGGTTTATAGGACTCCGAAGGGAAAGCCCATTCGGGAATTTACAACAGCTTGGCGACTATGTGGTCAGGTTTTGTCTGTTGAAAAGTGCAATTTGATGTATTCAGATTGTAAGGAGTGGACTGATATTAGTCAATTCTGGTCTGATCTGTCCAGTGCACTAATAAATGTCGACAAAACAAAGACGCAGTCAGATCCTGCAGCTATGTTGGCTCATCGATGGTTGCTTTTGGATCCTTTTGTTGTAGTTATCTTTATTGATAGAAAGATTGGTGCACTGAAAAAGGGAGAGGTAGTAAAAGCAACTTGGAGTTTAGTGTCTGGTAAGCATAAGATGGCACATGCTCCCATTGATTCAGCTCGGGAGAATACAGCTGGTGCTCCTTTTGATGAAAAACATGACCAAGCCCTTCTCTGTGATTCTTCTACGCCCACTGAAACCACAGTAACTACTTCTTTGATTAAGTACCATGGCCATGATCAGAAATCTAATGGTAACCAGGAAGATATATATGTCATGCAACATAGTCCCAACAGGATGGTAAACCAATGTAGCAAAATGTCTGTAAGAAAAAGTAACATGGATCTAGTCTCTTTACCTGGTTTTGGATTGGATAGCACCGGTACTCAGTCAAGTGCTTCAACTTTAGATATTCATTCTGACTCGAGAAATTTGAACCAGGTACTTGAAGTGTCTAAATTAAATGCTGTTCATCAAGCTAATTTTAGAACTTCCAAAAGCTTTGATAAAGAGAGATCAGAAAATCAGCTGAAAACAAATAAAAGAATCAACGGAGATGTACCATTGGACACGACAAAGAAAAATAATGCAAATGGTGTGAGCCATGACATGGTTCATTCTCATGATTCAATAGCTACTAAACAGTCTGAATGTAGCGAGGAAGAAGAAAGGAAAAACTCAATGGCTAAGACATATTATGACACTAATTTTATTCTTAAAAAGAAAATGCAGAGGAAGTGCAAAAGGGTGTCTGAAATCAAGCCAAGTACGGCATACCATAGTTGCATGCTGGGCTCAACTGATACTGACCAGGTGCAGTCACTGAATGGTGATGCATGTGGCACTCAGTTAGCATTGGTAGAGGTCCGTGATTATCAAGTTTACAATGCTGGAAAAAGAAGAAACCATGGGAAGTTATCATCTGTCAGTGAAATCCAGCAACATGTTAGGAAAACAAACTACTCCATAACTGAAACAAAAAAGTCCACTGGATGCCTGATTAAAGATGACGATCTATTAGTGTCAGCAATATTCAGGAGTAAGGACTTCAGCCCAAAAACAGTTCGAGGTAATTCTAGATCTAAATACTGCAGGAGAAAGTTTAAAAGCCAAAAGGGCCGGTGCAGGTTGCTACCCAGGAACCCTTGTAATGGAGGGAAGCACAATAAGGATGGCAAGAGGTATTATTTGGGGGCAAGGACACTTTTGTCCTGGTTGATTGAACATGGGGTCATATCTTTAAATGACGTGATCCAATACCGAAACCCTAAAGATAATTCTGTCACTAAGGATGGTAGGATCACCAAAGATGGTATTATTTGTAAGTGTTGTGGTAAGGTGCTTACGTTATCAGAGTTCAAGTTTCATGCTGGGTTTGCACTAAGTCGCCCCTGTTTGAATCTTTTCATGGAGTCTGGTGAGCCCTTTACAGTGTGCCTCCTTCAAGCTTGGTCAGCTGAATACAAAGCCAGGAAAAGTCAGAGTCAAGCTGTGCCTGTTGATGATAGTGATAGAAATGATGACTCGTGTGGGTTGTGTGGTGAGGGGGGTGAGCTGATATGTTGTGATAACTGTCCATCTACTTTTCACCTGGCTTGTTTGCCCGCTCAGGTCTGTCTGCTTTCAGGTTTATGCTAGTTTCTTTCTGTTGTTCTAATGAATTATTTTCTTTTCTTCCCATGTCATTGCAAAAATTTGTTTTTGATTTATTGTTATAACATTCTCCTGTTCCATTCCTACACTATATATGCACACATTTATAAGAGTGTAACACTTACACTTCTGTGCCCTCCCAGGTCACATCCTTCTGCTAGAAAATATAGCATATGGTAATTGGGATGGTATATGATAATTGTAATCCTATGTGGTAATGGGGATTTTCTATATTGGATGACTGGGTTCTGTCACTTCTGTGAACATGAATAAATGATCAACGGTGAAGTTACTACAAGTCTACAAGTCATGGACTATTATATTTTGCTTGCTTTTTATGATACAATAGTAAATGACTAACGAACTTTATACTTTTCTTGGCTGTGATTTGATAAGTAGATAGATCAGTGGGTATATTTTCTCTCTTTATGTTACATTTGATGGAATGGATGAATTGCTTTGAGTTACCAGTAAATCTACATGATTATATATGTTGCTCCAATATGCATGCTTCTTTATATGCCATGCATTTGACTGTTAATCAAGTCCTCTTGTATAATGTTTCTATTGCTTTTTTTTTCTTTCTAAAGTATCTAATGTTTCTATTGTTGTGGATGTGGCTACCCTTGGAATAATGATGTAAGTTTTGTTTTTATACATCAGGAGATCCCTGATGGCAATTGGTATTGCACAAACTGCACTTGTCAGATATGTGGAAATTTGGTCAATGATAAAGAGGCTTCAGATGCGTTTGATTCATTACAATGTTCACAGTGTGAACATAAATGTAAGTCACATTGCATAATCGAACATGTTTTAAATCTCTTTGTAGAGCCTGTTATAGACATCGGGTTCTGTTACTTAAACCATATAAACATTTTTTTTGTTTGATCTTTTTTAAATATTCTGATGTTCTAGTTTGATTGATGGTTGGTTTGACTATTCAATTACTACAATTGTTATTTATTGATATTGTCATTGTTATTATTTGGGGGTAAGGCTGCATGCATTTGACTCAAACTCCACCACAATGGTGGCGGCCTCGTGCAATACCTTCCTTACTAGTAATTTATTATAATATGCAGTTTCTTAATTTGATTATGAATTAAAAAGTGTGTTCACTTTTTTCCTTTTTGATGCTTCAAAAATGATTCCATCTGATTATTATGAACTCTTAATGAATAGATCATAAGAAATGCTTGAGAGAAAGAGATAAACAAGAAGTGACAGTTTCGGACAATTGGTTTTGTGGTCAGAGTTGTCAGGAGGTACTTTACAACAATTTCTTAATTTCCTGATTTCCATTTGCAATAGATATCTTGAATTTAGCAAATGATGTCTACCCGTCTGTTATGTGCCATGGTAATGTATTGCTTTGTAATACGAGCCGAGCATTTCACTATATATCATTTGAAGATGATATTCAAAACTGCGGTTTATTTTTCAAACTATTTGCAAACTTTGATGATAATCTTAGTGATTGTTTCATATTCTTCAGTCCCAATATGATTTTGGTGATTATAATAATTGAGAGCAGTATAGCATTGAAGTTTCAGTATCATTTTGCCTTATGATTTTCCAAAAGCTGAAAGAATTTCAGTTAACCATATTCTACAATCAATGTGTATTCCTTTTTTTATCCTCCAAACAACATAAGACATATAAAACCCTTTGCACTGAAAATGTAGGAGAAACTTTGAAACTTACAATTTTTTAAGATTGTGAATTTTTTATGTTTATGAATACACTATACTGAAAGTCTAAGCTGTTTACTTAAGAGCGCTTTACACTTGAAGCATGGACAAATACTCCGCTCGAGTTTGTTATAGAGGCTCTAATACTATTGTGTCATGTACAAACTATTTCAAAATCTTAAGATGTTTGATGAAGGACCATAAATGGTACTAAATCTAACAGGATGTAATGTAGACTTCACATTAATGCTTGTATCCTTACACCGATGGGATAAAATCTATATTATTTGGCAATGACATAGTTAATTTTGTCACCATCTGTTGATATAGTTGCTTTTGTAATAACACTAGTGCTTATGGTTGTCCTATAAAATTGCTCTCTGTATTCACACCGTTAAGAGACATCCTCTTTAAGGGAGAAGGAGCGATTGCATTATGCCTTCCACTTTTTTTCCCCTCTGTTATTAAAATAATATTATTGAGCAGCATGAATTTCTTATTTCTCTGTCATGCTGGTTGTTAAGAATTACAGGTTTACAGTTAGGGAAAGAAAACAGAAAGAATGACGGCAGGCTAACATTATATTGTTGATATGATAATGTGTTACAAAATCTTTACCAGTACTCTTATTTACATTAATAATAATTATGTCGAGTACTTCTACTAGCTCAAGTCGAAGCCCACTAACAATAAGACTGAATAACCTGATAACCCTATTATATCTTAAGGGTCTTGCTTACTAGTATCCTTAGGGCAGTGATTAAGGAATCAAGATTTGGCAAGAATTTATTTAAAATGTAATGTTTATACATAGGTAATGAAGAAAGTCCAATGAATTCCTGAACCAGTACTCCAAGGGCACTCGTTAGTATTTGTCATATCATTCTTACTACTTATATTCAAGGACTTGACTCTCTGGTATATGCAGGTATACTCTGGTCTCCAATCTCAGGTGGGGTTAGTTAATCAAGTTGCTGATGGCTTCTCATGGATGCTTCTTAGATGCATCCACGATGACCAAAAGGTGCATTCTACCCAAAGGCTTGCCCTAAAGGCAGTATGCAATACAAAATTAGCTGTTGCCCTCACCATCATGGAGGAGTGTTTTTTGTCGATGTTGGATCCAAGAACAGGCATCCATATGATACCCCAAGTTTTATACAACTGGGGGTGAGTGCAACATCACTTAGACAAATTTCCCTCCTGTTGCGTGCTTCCTTATTTAAATGTGTCTAAATAATTTGCCACTCACATCAACTATTGGGGTTTTTTGTTTCCTTCATTCTTTTTCGTTTAGATTTGAGAGGCTTTTATTTCTGTGACTTTCAGGTCTGAATTTTCTCGTCTGAATTTTCAAGGGTTTTACACCGTGGTGTTGGAGAAACAAGATGTATTAATATCTGTGGCATCTATCAGGTAAAACGTAATCTATAGATAATTCACTTTGTGTAATTTGTGGTATGATTTGGCGTAGTTAAAATCCCTTCTCTGACATTTATGTGAAATGGCTTTATTTCGGCTATGCTTATAATATTGGAAGGAAAGTATTTAATCACTTTTCCATTATGCTCAAGCAGTCAAGCTTACCCTTCCAGTAAATTTATGAATGAATCAGTTTATAGTCACGTTAATTATGATTTATATGAAATTATATCTGTTTTACTACGTTGTTCTTGAGCCTTTTACTCCTTTGCAGGGTGCATGGAACTACAGTTGCTGAGATGCCTCTAATTGCGACTTGCAGTCAGTATCGTCGTCAGGGAATGTGCCGACTCCTTGTGAGTGCAATTGAAGAGGTATAACTTGGCTGCAGTTTCATGTATCTGAAATTAGTATGCCAACAAAATTGATAATAAAATGTTATTTTAGTTTAACACTTGTTGACAAATCCCCCCTTGTCTATCTTTTAAAATTGATATGGATTCATGCACTTGGTCACTTTCTTCTTTTATAATATGTATATATGATACGAACCACCTGTTAGGGGCCCAATTACAGGGGATCCAATAGTTAACACTAGGCCCAATATTATTCATGTTTATTAGAGGAGGGGTAGGAAGGGGAATAATGGAAATTCCCACTCACATGATCACTCAGTATGACTGATTAGCTGAGCTGGCAGAGGAGAGAGACATGCAAGGAGTGTGAACCTTGCGTGAGCATATGCCAGGGAGGGTATATAACTGATTTAGGGGAAAAGAGAGGGTTGGCTGGAACTTAGTGGAAATTGGGAGGAAGAAGCAATCTCTGGAATAGCCTAGAGTGTTCTTCTTTCTTTGTATTTTCTTCAGCTAAACTGGGAATTCCTTCTCAGTTCTAGTTGATGTCTCAGAATATAATACAATATTACAGTATTCTCCTTTTAATTGAGTATGGTACCTATCAATTGGTATCAGAGCTCCTGATCTAGGGAGCTTGTTCATGGTTGGCACGCAATCACAAGTAAGGATGGATGATAGAGTGGAGCAGCTGGAGTGATTCGTCCAAGAGATGAGGGCAGAAAACCAAATTCAGCTCGGCGAGCTGCGTCAGTTACTGGAGGACAGAGAACGCCGACGTTCCAGGGAAAGAACGCCACGAAGGAACGCGAGAAGAAGATCGCCATCAGGTTCTGACGATTCGTGTGAATCCTCAGGACCCAGTCACGTAGAGGTGTGTCAACGACGAGCATTAACAAGACGCAAGGTGGAGATTCCCGTCTTCAATGGTGCTGATGCTTTTGGGTGGATAGTTCGCATAGAAAGGTATTTCACTCTTAACCAAATTGAGGAAGAAGAAAAACTGGAAATCATTGTGATGACACTAGAAGATCGAGCACTCAACTGGTACCAGTGGTGGGATGAACAAACACCAGTGAAATCATGGAACATCTTCAAGGATGCTGTGATTAGGAGGTTTCAGCCAGGACTGGTGCAAAATCCCTTCAGACCTCTGCTCAGTGTCAAGCAAACAGGGAGTGTGACGGAGTATAGAGAGCAATTTGAGATGGTTGCAGCCCCACTCCGGGGAACTGACAGGGCCATGCTCAAAGGAGTTTTTCTGAACGGTCTGAAGGAAGAGGTACAGGCTGAACTGAAATTATATCAGACTGAGTCATTAGCTGGGTTAATGGATAGAGATCTGCTGTTGGAGGAGAAGAATCAGGCCATAAGGAAAGGAAGGTCATGGGAGGAGGACAAAAGGGGATATAAGGACAAGGGAAATTCATATGTGAAAACCATTACACTGGCTGACACCTTTAAAGGGAAACCCCCCCGGACATACTGCAATAGAGCAGGGTAGTAAGGCCCAAGGGAAGGAGGGTGAGGAAAACAAAGGGACATGGGGACGGAGGTTGTCTCAAGCTGAATTGCAAGAGAGGAACAGAAAGGGTATTTGTTTTTAATGTGGGGATAAGTGGGGGAGGGAGCACATTTGCAGATTGAAAAATTACAAACTAATGTTAGTAGAAGGAGAAGAAGAAGAGGAGGAAGAGTTATATGGCTGTGAGGAAGAAGAAGAAGGAGAGGAATTAAGTCTGGAAGAGAAGACTCTCCAGCTGTCACTTCATAGTAGAGAAGGCCTCACTACCAACCAATCTTTCAAGGTCTGGGGTAATTGAAAAGCCGGGAAGTATTGGTACTAGTAGATTGTGGAGCCACTAGCAATTTCATATCAAAAAAACTGGTGGAGGAGCTGAAACTAGAGGTGGAGGAGACTTCTCCCTATTCAGTAGAGGTGGGAAATGGAAGTATAGAAAAGAATTCAGGGATTTGCAAGGATCTGGAGTTGCAATTACTGGGTATAAGAGTGAAACAACACTTTTATTCTGGGGTTGGGTGGAACTGAAGTAGTCCTAGGCATGGACTGGCTGGCCAGCTTGGGAGATATTCAAGCTAATTTCAAGAATTTGGCAATTAAATGGGAAGAGGGTCAGCAGGTGAGAATCCTTAAAGGGGACCCTTCTCTATGCCGGAATCAAGCCTCATGGAAAGCCATGGTGAAGGCACTCCAAAATGAGGGAGCAGGGTATTTTCTGGCATGTGATAACATGATAACTGGAGGGAATCAGCAGGAGGAGGAGGCAGTAGCTATGGATGATGTACTAGCAGAGTTTCCAGAGGTGTTCATGGAACCAAAGGGGTTACCACCCAAGAGGCAACAAGATCATGCCATTATACTTAAGGAAGGGTCATCAATTCCAAACACACGCCCTTATTGATAGGTATCCCTATTATCAGAAAAATGAGCTGGAAAGGTTGGTGAAAGAAATGTTACAGGCTGGACTCGTAAAACCCAGTATTAGCTCATATAGTCGCCCTGTGATCTTGGTTAAGAAAAAAGACAGGGGGTGGCGTTTTTGTGTGGAATATAGAGCTTTAAACAAGCTAACAATCTCCCATAAATTTCCAATACCAGTCATTGAAGAATTATTAGATGAGCTAGGCAAGGCAAGGATATTCTCAAAGCTGGACCTGAAATTTGGATACCACCAGATTAGAGTGAGGGACGAAGACGTCCCCAAAACTGCATCTAGGACCCATGAAGGTCACTATGAATACTTAGTGATGCCATTCGGGCTCACCAATGCCCCCTCCACTTTCCAGGCACTCATGAATCAGGTCTTGAAGACGGTTTTGAGAAAATATGTATTGGTGTTTTTTTGACGATATCCTCATCTATAGTTAGGATGAGGTGCAGCATAAGTCACACATCTAAGAGAGGTGTTGAGGTTATTACAACAGAATAGCTTGTGTGCCAATCACAAGAAGTGTGCCTTTGGAAGAAAGAGAATCGAATACCTTGGCCACATCATCACAGGTCAGGGAGTGGCAGCAGACCCCAGTAAAATTAAGGACATGATTGATTGGCCAGTACCTTGGGACATCAAGGGGTCGAGGGGATTCCTAGGACTGACTGGATATTATAGAAAGTTTGTCAAAGGGTATGGTAAAATTGCAACACCACTGACACAATTGCTCAAGAAGGATGCATTTGTATGGGGACCTGGAGCTCAGGAGGCATTTGATCAACTCAAGGGAGCCATGACCTGCCTGCCAGTATTGGCAGTACCTGACTTTGACAAGGAGTTTGTCATTGAGACAGATGTTTCGGGAAGAGGATTAGGGGCAGTCCTGATGCAAGAAGGAAGGCCAGAGTCTTACATGAGCCATACACTATCAGAAACTGCCCAAGGGAAATCCATTTATGAAAAGGAGCTCATGGCCATAGTCTTTGCTATAAAAAAGTGGAGGCCTTATTTGTTAGGGAGACATTTTACTGTTCATTCAGACCAAAAAAGTCTGAAATTCCTCACTGAACAGAACATTATTAGTGAGGGACAGCAGAAATGGATGACAAAACTGATGGGATATGACTTTGACATTAAGTACAAGCCTGGGGTAGAAAACAAGGCAGCCGATGCCTTGTCAAGGAAGCTGCAATTTGCATCTATTTCAACAGTACATTGTGTGGACTGGAAAGAAGTGGAAGAAGAGGTTTTGCACGATCCAAAACTGATAAAGATATGCAGGACTTGCTGGTAGATCCAGAATCCCATTCTGGTTTCCATCTCAACAAGGGAAGGCTTTATTACAAGAATAGAATTGTCCTTTCCAGCCACGCTTACAAGATTCCTACAATCCTCCAAGAGTTTCATGACTCAGCCATTGGGGGACACTCGGGATATTTTAGAACTTGGAAGAGAATCTCTGCCATTTTGTACTGGGAAGGAATGAGATACTGCATTCAGGGGTATGTTCAGAACTGTGATACTTGCCAAAGAAACAACTATCAAGCTTTGAGTCCTGCGGGTTTGTTACAACCCTTACCAGTCCCCACTCAAACTTGGTCTGATCTGACAATGGATTTCATTGGGGGTTTGCCTAAGGCTTTAGGCAAAGATACTATCTTTGTGGTTGTTGACAGGCTTACTAAATTCGCCCACTTCATCCCTTTGTCCCATCCTTACACGGCTAAGGAAGTAGCTGAAGTTTTGTGAAGGACATTGTGAGGCTGCACGGGTTTCCAACTACCATCATTTCAGACTGGGACAGGGTGTTCCTTAGTACCTTCTGGACTGAGCTTTTCAAATTGGCAGGCACTAAGCTGAAATTTAGTTCAGCTTACCACCCCCAAACAGATGGGCAAACTGAGGTTGTCAACCGTTGCCTCGAAACTTACCTTAGGTGCATAACTGGACAAAAACCCAAGCAGTGGCCTAAATGGCTAAGTTGGGCTGAGTTTTGGTACAACACCAACTACCATTCTTCTATAAAAGCTACCCCATTTGAAGCCTTGTATGGGAGAAAACCTCCCATAGTGGTGAGAGGTGATGTAGCTGATACCTCAGTGGAGGAAGTGGCACGGTTAACTGCTGACAGAAATAGGTTGCTGGATGAATTACAGGATCAGCTCCACAAGGCTCGGAACCGAATGCAACAACAAGCCAATAAGAAAAGACGGGACTTGCAATTTGAGGTGGGAGATAGGGTCTACTTAAAGATTCAACCCTATATGCTCAAGAATTTAGCTAAGAGGGTGAACCAGAAATTGAACCCAAGGTATTATGGGCCCTATGACATTATTGCAAAGGTTAACCAGGTTGCCTACAAATTAGAGCTGCATCAGGGTTACAAAGTTCACCCAGTCTTCCATATCTCATTGCTTAAAAAATCCATCAATCCCAATATCCCAAGTCAGCCTCTACCCAGCTGTTTGAATGAAGACTGGGAGTTGCAACCATGTCCTTCTCAAGTGCTGGCCGTTAGAAGGGGAACTGATGGAGCACAAGAAGTTTTGGTCCAATGGAAGGACCTTCCTGATTTTGAAAATTCATGGGAACTTTTGGAGGCTATGCAAGCTCAGTTTCCAGAATTCCTCCTTGGGGACAACGAGCTTTTTCAGGGGGGAAGTGATGATACGAACCCACCTGTTAGGGGCCCAATTACAGGGGATCCAATAGTTAACACTAGGCCCAATATTATTCAAGTTTATGACAGGAGGGGTAAGAAGGGGAATAATGGAAATTCCTACTCACATGATCACTCAGTATGATTAATTAGGGAGCTGGCAGAGGAGAGAGACATGTAAGGAGTGTGAACCTTGCGTGAGCATATGCCAGGGACGGTATATAACTGATTTAGGGGAAAAGAGAGTTACGCTGGAACTTAGTGGAAATTGGGAGGAAGAAGCAATCTCTGGAATAGCCTAGAGTGTTCTTCTTTGTTTGTATTTTCTTCAGCTAAACTGGGAATTCCTTCTCAGTTCTAGTTGATCTCTAACAATATAATACAATATTACAGTATTCTCCTTTTAATTGAGTCTCGTACCTATCAATATATGAGTTTTGAATGTTACCGCACTTGCTTCTTTTGGCTTTCTTTAACAGCCTTTTATGTTCTAAATCTATTTCTTTCCTGAGCAGATGCTAATATCTGTCAAGGTAGAAAAGCTTGTGATAGCAGCCATTCCTGATTTGGTGGACACATGGACTAAGGGCTTTGGATTCATACCTGTAGGTGACATTGAAAAGCAAAGATTGAAAAAAATCAACTTGATGGTTTTTCCTGGGACGCTGTTACTTGAAAAGCCCTTGTATGGGAAGCAGAAAACTGGAGGTATTTTTTTGTTGGATGTATTTGGTTACTGCCCTTTTATTGCAAAATACTTATTAAAATCATAGTTTTGTCAACTGAAACAGGACTCTGTGATCAATCAACTTTAGCATCAAACGAATCGGTCAAAGTAGGTATCTGTTCTGAAGAAATGACCTCATTGCTTCAAGATGCTCAATACAAAACTACCAGCAATGTTGGTGCTAATTCAGAATATGAACCTGTGGACAGCAAAACTCAGTCAGACTATAAGGCTGGAAATGAAACCAGCAGAGAAGATAATACTCAAACTGTTGAGACTGCTTTAGGAGTCAAAGAATTAACAGAAAAAAGTTGCTGTTATAGAGGAAAGATCTTGATGGTAGGTGGATCAGAGAAATCTATTGAAGGAACCAATGTGCAGGAATTGAGTACCCGCAACAAAATGCAAATGGCGAGTGAGGCGGTACAGCAATCTAGTAAAAACTGCTGTTCTAACAAAGATGGTACTGAATCAGGTTTAAGAATTATTGAGGGCAAGAATATCAAAATAGATGAAGTGCAGGTAAGTGCTTTGCATGGCCAATTTTCAAGTATGTTCTGCAAGACATTTTCAGGCAGCAATTTTGACATGGATTCCAATATTGAATGCTCATTGATGTATGATGAATCAGCTTTTTTAGGAACATCTGGAAAGTCTGTAAACTGAATGAAAAATTGAAAGAAAGTAGATGTTTAGAGAAGTGATTTGATTTTCATAACAAAATTGTAATTAGTAGCCGTATATGTCAGGAATGCTAACCTCAAATTGTTGAAACAGAAAATAGTGTTGGCTTACAAATAGCTTTTAACACTAGGTAGCCGTTTTGGTCGGCTGAGAAATCAATGTAGCGATTCCTAAATCAAGCGATTACTCGAAGAAAAGATTTTGTTCCTCAATGCAGGTTCATAAGACACCCTAAAAAGATCTTAGTGATCGTGATGTGCCAAACTGCAAGTGTACAGTTATGCCCGAGATTTTAATTTATCGATCAACAGGGATTATGGTAGTTTACACTTATTTATACTGATTTAAGTTGTGAAAAAAAAAGTGGGGTTCAAATGGTTGGTTGTAAACGATAACAATTGTAGTAATAATTTAGAAAAAGCAATAGATATAAACAATTTTTGAAAAATCAGATGAAGAAAACGTATTGGGGTTTCATTAGTTTATCCTATGGATTTATCCAGTGATATATGAGCTAAATTCAATTATTTTATGGTGCTTTACCTAAATGTCAATCTGCTGCATTCGCACGTTCAAATATCCCTTTTAATTAATAAATGCTAACGAATTTCTTCCTATCTAATCCTTATTAATTAGAGATTAAGATTCTCAATTCTGGTCAACACTAATAATTCGACCCTTATGTATAGTGAGTACAAACTTTATTCTGTTCCTTTTTCAGTTCCCTTTAACTTACCAACCTTTTGGTATGCCTAAGTAAAGCATGGTATCGGTGTGCACTCCGGATTCAATTAAAGAAAAGAAACACGTAGAAGGAAATAGAATACTCATATACCAAATAAAAAGTATGAAACCATGTTCATAACTAAATCCATCTCCCCCAGCACAAGGAAGATTATTTACACATACTATTCATGGAAAACCAATGTAAAGTTGCCCTAGGATTGTTCCCCTTGATCTCCTGAGAATTCCAGAGAGAACAACTCGTCAAACGGCCTCCAAACCCAAAAGATATCCCAAAATAGGTTAAAAGAATGAGATTAAATAGGTTCTGAACGAAAAAGTGGCGCAGCCGCGCCAAAATACACTTAATTCGCACCAATTTTTGCGCAAGAAAATCCAAAATCTTAATATTGACGCAATCGCTGTGGTTTTGGTTGCGCTGCAGAGAACAGCAGGTGAAAACTGACTCTTTCGTGGCGGTTTCTAGCGCTGGAAAAATAGCAGGTGCCAATTTAACTCTTAAACTTGATTTTTTTTTTTCCTATTATCTCTTCCTAAAATAAAAATAAATATTAATAAATAAAAGATAATAATAATAATAATAAATAAGAGATAATAACAAGATAATACCTTTAAATAAAACTTATCTAACATAAAATAAAGGAACTAGGTCCTAATAAAATATAGAAAAATAAGATAAAATGTAGTAAAATACAAAAACCAAATAAAAATATTAAAATGCATGAACTAAGCCTAAAGTGTCATAAAATGAACAAAATATCCAAAAAATTATATTAAACTATATGAAAATAAACTAGAAAAATAGTCTTAAATCCAAGGTCATTACACTCCTATACTCAACGACAGCGTATCCTTAAGCGCAAACTGAAGGTTGCTTGTCCTCAAGCTCAAGAAAACAGTTTCGAGTAAGATGAAAGTGAACATATTTTCACACAAGACACATGAGATGAGTTTCTCAACATAGTTCATGCAGAGAATCAGACTAGGAAACTAAGTAACCTTCAGTAGGTGCAAACAAGAATTACAAAGAATATCAAGATGTGGGGTTTCACATTTCATTCCTAATTCCCAACCCCATATTGAGAATTCACTAATGATAGCCAATGGTTTTTTTGTATTATGAGCACATACATGTTTTTTTTTCTTTTTCACTTTCACTTTTTCCCAACCCTTGACAGTTATTACCAACTCAAGGCGAATGTCTATTCTTTTTATTTTCTTATTATTAACAAGGTGTGGATATGATTGGGGGTATGCTCAGTGGTGTGAGTACGTCCCATTCCCTTACTCACATCCTTCCCTATTTTTGCACTTTGTGCACTTTACTTTAGTTTCACATGTGTGCTCTTTTGATTAACCTCATAGCCAAAAAAGTGTAGACTCAATATAAAAGTTAAAAGGAAAAATACATCTTATGCATTATCCCCACTAACCTGATATCTTAATAACCTTGCTTCACTTTTCCAAAACTTACTCAAGTCTCTATCACCTAACTCTCCACATGTTCCACAAGTTGTCACCCCTAATGGTGGGTTTCCCTCTATTTTGATTTTTTTTATATTATTAAAACATTAATTACATTTTTGCCCAATAATTTATTAAATCTTAGTTTAGCCCAAGCAGGTATTTGTAGTTGGGTCCTTTTAATATCATAATTCATATATGATCTTCTTCTCCCTTCATCCACTGCTCTCCACCATCCTCCCTCCCCTCAACCTCCTCTTCTCCGCCATAACCATCACTACCACCACCAGATCTTCTTCTCCCTCCTCACCAATCACCACCCCTCCCTACCTCCACCTCTCCACCACCCTCCCTCCCCTATTAACATTGAACCTTAATCACAACCCAGATAGCCAAATCATTTAAAACAAAAAAAGCCAAATTGTTCCGAACTATTAAGATGCACCCTCCCTAGATATCAAACTGCTAGAAAGAGTGATGGTGCCAAGGAAGTTCTTCAGTGCAGAGACAAAATGACAAACACATTGGACATTTTTATGCTCTCATCTCCAATTTTATGCTCTAATTTCAACAACACTGAACCCAAATATGTTTAAAATCAAATTCAAAACCACAGATACACATAGAGGACATCTCGAAATCTTTGTTATGGATACTTGATGTAGAACCCAGAAGGAAAATTTGCTTTGAAGAGTCTTACTTTGTTCAAGAATTTACGAAATCCCTGTCATAGAATTCAAAAACAAGTACGAACAGGAGAGGAGCAAGGCGATGAGAGCAGGGAATCTATTCAGATTTGGTTGCAGGGAGGAGCATCAACCAAAAGGTAAGAGTTGAGGTTGGATCGAGTTTTTCTCTGTGCTCTGGTTGCAGGGAGTCGAGGAAGACACTGTTATGGGTTCATCGGTTTGACTGATTATGGTTGGGGCTTTGGTCGGAAAACTTGGGTTCGGTGGTTCGGGTGTTGGATATGACTTTGATGGAGGAGGAGGAAGGGAGAAATGGAGGAAGACTTCTGGCAGAGGGAGGGTGGTGGAGAGGAGGTGGAGGAAGGGAGGGAAAAGAATATCTGTTGGTGGCGGTGGAGGTTGTAGCGGAGGGAGAGAATGTTGAAGGAGGGAGGAAGGTGGAGAGAAGTGGAAATATCAAATAAATAAAGGATCTTTATGGAAACCGCATATTTTATGGGGATACTCAAGGTATTTGGACAACCCAGGGGCCAAAAGTAAAAATATTTTTTTCTATTTTTAACAAAAAATTTAAATACCAGTTAAGGGCTGAATGAGTTGTTGTGCAAGGTTGCACATGATTTTCCTTGTGCATATTAGGCGGCTCCAGTTTTTAAGTATATATTTATTTTTGCATATGAATAAATAAAACAAATATTTGGCTTAGTGGTAAATTCTGCAAGTTAAGGCTTCGAATCAAACTTCAGAGGCATAAACCAAAAAACCTCCAAATTAGAGGAAACAAAACGTAGTTCAGTGACTCCTACCGGGATCTAGGTTACCTACAAATTGACCAACACCTTGTTGGTATATTTATAAACAAACATAAATTAATTTCTACTTTTCCAAAAATCTCTTAAAATAATATCTAATTTTTATTCAACTTTAAATCAATTTTTTTTCTAAGTGGAAACAAACGGCCCCCAAGTTATCCACCATGTTCTCCACGGCATGTGCGAAGCAACTAGATCAATGTGACATCAAAACCACTTCTCTTTGTTCTATACAACTCATTGAAGGTTCAATATCCTCAATTATTCATACATTAGCATAAAGAGCTAGTCATTTAGATATATTATGGACGTGTGAACACTATTGTCTTTGCACACTCCTGTGCTAATTTGCGTCCAAAGAGCTTCTCCACAATAACTAATGCAAACTCGATGGAAGTCCCTGGCCCTCTGCTGGTAATAAGGTTGCCATCAACTACAACTCTGTTTTCAACTTCACTCTGATCTGATAATTTACTGCACATGGCAGGAAAAGCAGTGGCCTTTTTACCCTGTATTGAAGCAATTACATGATCATGTCTCAAACTAACATGATGGAAAAGAAAGTCATAAATAATGAAGAAGCACAGCTAGGAAACCAGGTGCAAGGAAATAGTTAGGCCTGGAAAGCACTTTATAAGACCATATAATTATTAGAATGAGTAGACAGGGGATTCAGCATTATCAGGAAGTGTCGTCAGTAATAATGAACCTGAACACTACTGTACAACTTGTCATGCATGCCTTTCAGAATTCTGCTGAATTCAGGCTACGTAACAAGTCGATAATAAAAAAACCAAACCACACAAGCTTAAATCAGGTTCTATTACACCTATAATAGATTGACCCAGAAAACAGATACCTTTAACAAGCCATGGGGCTCCAAGACTAAAGCTGGAGATGCACAAATTGCTCCATAATATCTGTTTGATTCTCTTTGCTTTTTCAGCAAACTCACCAAGGTTTCCGACTTTGCAAAAGCTTGGGCGCCACCAAGTCCACCCTGCAAACAATATAAAATATATTTTATTTTCATACAAAGTCTTAGTCATAATACACTGATTAATTGTCAAGAAGCCCCCGTACTGGCAACACAACAAGGTCATATGGAAGTTTAGCTGCTTCATCAAGGAGCAAGTCAGCTTCCAGTTTAACATTACGTGATGCCACAATCTCTAGTTTGTCCTCAACAGAAGCAACCACAACATTTGCTTTTGCTCTACGCAGAATATCAATGATAATCACAGCTTCCATTTCCTCTGTGCCATTGGCAATTGGTACAAGAATCTGAAAATAGAGAAAGTGCAAATATCAATACAAGTCAGAGTAATTAATCATGCAACAAATTTTATCTCTTTTATGCACATGCCAATTAAAGAAATTTAAATAAAGTTAGTCCTTCGTTTCTCTGATATTCTTGTCATTTGTCACTACAGAAAAAAATTACTGAGACGATGGTCAGGCCCAAACCTCACCTTTGGTGGATTGTCAAATGTCCACTGTACTGGGTTTAGCTCCAAAAATGTATATTCATCACCGTGATTAGAACGCATGACCTAAATGTTGAATTTCAAGAGAATCCAATGAGAAAAAGGAAAGTAATGAGCATCATATAGAGGGTATCTGACATTATTGAGCACACAAATATCTTAATAGCAACTCTATTGTATGACAAAATTCAGAGCAGAAAGTTCACTGCATGCATGTGCACCAGTGCACTCATACATTACCAATAAGCTTATCCACTCAATTCTAAGAAGTATGAGTTAAAATAAAATTTCATTTTCTGATTTGGTTCCAAAAAGGAGGGACAGGTAGGAGGGAAGACAACGGCTAAGGGTCTAAAGCAAAAGTGAAATACCTAAACCTCTTCAAAAATAAGTAACATCTTAATTATTAGACTTCAACTAAGAAGAATGAACACGTCTTGGAAGAAACTTGAAAGTTTCTCATTAGTTTCTATCACTCTAGTCCACGTCTAGTTTCATTCAAGTGTGAAAATCCAATATCATAGTTGCCCACCTTTTGCAATTAATACAATAATAAATAAATAAAAAGTGTTGTGTCAATCATAAACCAGAACAGCCCCTGATACGAGCATATTTTTCTCATCCTCTTTGCAGCAGCAAATTCATTTCAAGATACTGATAAAACCTGAGGATGTTCTTATGGAAAAACCTCATCCCGGAATTATTACCACCAAGTCCTAAAGCCTAGAACATAACCATTTGCAATTTCCAGATATCACGTAACATGTCAGAGGGCTAACTATAGATATGTAATAAATATTGACCATACTTGAGCAATTGCTCATAGAAACCATATTACCAATTACCAATCATATCCCAGATTAATCATGGATGCAGACAGCTTAAGCATATTGTCATTACAAGTAGGTAACATTGTGAATGATAAGCGAGAATATTGGATGAATTAGTTCAATGTTACATGGATAGTGAAGATTGGTTTTATTTGAATCTAATCCTATCATCCGATGATTGTTTCAGATTAGCTTCTTTCACCCCTCACCTCTCATGCTCATGCACTCTTACAGTATACTATAGTGCATGTTAGCTTGCGATGATAAAAGACCATTAGTTCTCTGTAATAACTTAATTCAAACACTCATATACACTCATATTCTAGATTTCTTTGCTCTTCCAAAAACAAGTAGAAATATCATGAATGTAGTCCTCACCAGTGGGCCTGCAACTTCATCAGCTTTCTCCTTTCCATACAATTGCTCAACCAGCGCAACACCAAACTCCATGGTGGTGCCGGGTGCACGACTGGTCACAACTCTTCCATCCAACTGGACCCTTGACTCAACAGAAGTGGTGTAAGAAGCCAATTTTTCCATAAACGATGGATGACAAGTTGCCTGCCAATAATCACAGTCACCCAACCAACACCACCAGCAACACAAAAACAAAAAGTGGACTGTAAGATGATAGAAAAATAAATAAATAAATAAATAAAAAATCAGAGGCTAACTCTACCTTCAATCCATTCAGCAAACCCCATGGCCCAAGCACCACAGCAGGAGCAGCACAAACCGCAGCATAAAGCCGTCCATCCTCAACATGCTTCTTCACCAACCCTTCCAAAACTCCACAGTCTCTAAGATTGTCAACACCCGGAACCCCTCCCTACACTCCCCCAGAAAAGAAAAACTGTGAAATCACTATAATTAATATTTATAGAGTATTTAGTGAACAAAAAAGCATAGCTGTCTTCAAAGTTTCAAACATGATTTCCCAATCTACAGTAGGAAAAAATTTCAGTAATCCACAAACATATACTCTTTCGAGTTTCGAATAAAATTATAATACTGGCATGGTTAATTTTTTCCCGTTTAAAATTTCTTCTACAAAAAAAAAAATTAAAAAACGGGATTTCAGGATACCGAAAAATTCTCTTCCTCTGAAATCAATGCGATAATTTTTAATTATTGATTGGTAAAAATTGGAAAAAATTCTCAGACCCTTAACCACTCGATCAAGATCAATTAATCAAATCTTCAAACTGAAAACAAGTATAGTTTGATGACAGCATTATAATCAAAGATCAAGTACGACGCAACAAGCATCAGCGAGATACTAAAGGAGAAAAATACAGGGAGAGCGACGAGGTCGAAGGCGATGCCGGAAACGTCAGAAACGGAAGCGTCGGCTAGGATCTTGACGCCGTGGAGGGCTTGGACGGAGAGATGGTTGGCGGCGGAAGCGACGGTGACGTCAGCTCCGGAACGCCGGAGGACGTCGATGGTGATGACAGCCTCCATGGGCTCGGTGCCATCGGCGATCGGAACCAGGACCTTTCGAGCAACGGAAGCCATTGCAGTTGTGGTGGTCGAAGAGGAAGAGCGTGAGAGAGAAAATGAGAAGCGGCTATGGTTGAGTTTGGGTTTGGGTTTGGGTTTGGGAGTGAAGTTTGTGAGAACAGTAGTGTAAGGGAAGAATCGTATGTGACACAATGCCATCTATGCTTTCTTTTTCTATTCTATTTCTCTCCCTTCGTCCAATGTCTGCTTCGCTTCGCTGTGCTGGAAATGTGTCAAAGTGTTTCCACGTGTCTCGTTCGTGTGTCTACTGCATCTGCTATATTTCATTTTGTAAACATCTAATTATCCCAAAAGTAAGGGTGTTGTTTTCATGACAATTTCCAAATATACCTCCCCTCTTCTCATACAAAAACACATAAACCCGTACTCATTCACCATCTTTCTTCTTCCTTTCTTCCATTATCTTCACACCACCTCTTTCATCTCCCTCATGATTCTCATCCCACCTCCTTCATCTCCCTCAATCTCCTTCGTTCTCGTTGGCACTCCTCCCACCGTCATTGCTCAACTTGTTTACAAAGTTCTGTTAGATTTAAATGATTTCATCTTTTAGGCTTAAATATGTTTGGGGTCCTGACATTTGAAAGGAATCAATCTAGGTTCCTGAAAAATTAATTTGTAAAATTGGATCCCTAACATATGTTTTTTAATCAAATTAAGCACAAAACTCAATTTAAACTGATTAATGATTCTAATTAGCCCAGTAACCGGTTCATGTGTTAATAATTTTTATTTTTTAATACCTTACTTAATTACTAATATTCCACATCATCTTTTTACCTACCTTGTAATTTATTCTATTTTCCCATTTACCCAAAATCAATTTCCCCAACATAAACCCTAAATTGGAGAACTGGAAGTCTGTAAGAATTCTTAGAAAAAAAAAATCGCAGAAGGATGAAGGAATTAGTGCAAGTTTTAAGGGTCCAGATTTCACTGAAGGCAATGAAAGTTTGTGCTCTGGGTAGGAACAGAATCAAAGCGGTGAATACAGGCTGTGTTTTTGTGATAACATAGCTTCTTCTCAATTGCAAGGAGAGGAAACCATGTGAGATGATGCTTGTGCTGTTGGATTTGCTGTGCCAGTGCGCGAAGGGGCGCGCGGAGCTTCTGAGCCACGCGGCGAGGCTCGCCGTCGTGTCGAAGAAGATTCTGCGGGTTTCGACGGTGGCGAACGACAGGGTTGTGAGGATTCTGCTCTGTGTGTGCAGATTCTCTACTTCTTCGAGTGTTGTTCAGGAGATGCTGAAGCTTGGTGTGGTGGCGAAGCTTTGTTTGGTGCTTCAGGTGGACAGTGGAAGCAAGCGAAGGAGAAGGCGAGGGAGATTCTCCAATTTAGGGTTTATGTTGGGGAAATTGATTTTGGGTAAATGGGAAAATAGAATAAATGTGGAATATTAGTAATTAAGTAAAATATTAAAAAATAAAAATTATTAACACGTGGACTCGTGACTGGGATAATTAGAATCATTAATCAGTTTAAATTGGGATTTGTCCTTAATTTGATTAAAAAACATATGTTAGGGATCCAATTTTACAAATTAATTTTTCAGGGACTTAGATTGATTCCCTTTCAAATGTCAGGGACTCCAAACATATTTAAGCTCATCTTTTATTATATTTGGATGAATAACAATTTTACCTAAGGTTTAATGTTGATAGATAAAGAATTTCTAATACTTTGAGTATTTTATATTTCAGGAACATTTATCATCATGAAGAGAGAACGTCTGAAGGTGCAAGAAACACACAAGAAATGGGGGGGGGGGGGGGGTTTGAATTGTGTGACCCATTTTTTGATTTCTTTTCTCAAGGGTTATAAGTTATTTATCTATCATCTTTTCATCTATATTTAACCTAAGTCATTCTTGGAAATATGTGAGAAAGCATGAAATTCATTTAATAGATTTTGAAAGATGATTACTTATTTTTCAAGATTGTTTGCTAGTTATAAACACATGAATAAGCATGCAGCAGAAAAGCAATATAACATGAAAATAAAGCACACATGGTTTTTATCCTGGTTCACCCTCATAATCGACAGGGCTACGTCCAGTCCTTGGCTTCACCAAGATTTTCACTATTTAAATAAATAGTACAAGTATTATCAGGGACTTCTCCTATCAAGTATTAGAAGGACTTCTCCTTACAAGTATTGTCAGGACTTCTCCTTACAAGTATTATACAGGACTTCTCATGACACATTTTTCAAGGGTTGGCTTCTCTACATGGTTCTCTTCTTAATAAGAGTGGGCAGAGGAAATTAAGCTCGGTTTACAGAGAGGATAGGCGTTTGGGTTCTCTGTTTAGGAGGGTGTGTGAGTTGGGAAAGATAAGAGTAAAACTTTATGAATTTTTCTCACACAAGCTCATATACTCAGGCAGGGATAGGCTTGAGGCATCCTGAGTATGAACCAAGGTTCCTTGGCTCTTGGGACTGACTTAGTTGGCATATAGAAGTTTAAGTCTAAGTTGCCCAAATACTTTGGAGGCAGGATCTTCTATTTATATCTTCAGTTGCTTCTTCTTCTTGAGAAAGAGAGAAAAACTGTCCGAAGTGCCTCTTCCTCTCTGAGCTGTGCGTAACGGCTAGTTCTGCATCTTTCAGCAGGCGTAAGTCAATATCTGAGATTTCTCTGCAAGCGTAAGATATGTTCTGGAAATCATCAGTTCATCTGGGTTGATGTTGTCTGGCTCCATGCTGAGCAAGTAGCTTCGAGCTATGACTTCAGTATTTAATGCGTGAGGAAATATCAGTGAAGCTTGTTTTGACCATTTTGCCCCAGTGCTTGCCAGCTAATACTTATCACGTGCCTTGGTCAGATATTTGAATTTCGACCGTTGAGAGTGTACGATGTTCAGAGATTCTTGCCGTTGATTCCGCAATGTCAGCTTGATTTGAGGGAAAGTAGAATATTAGTGGGACCAAGGAATATTGTATTAATTGTGTCCCTTTCTACCTTCTGCCGCAGCCAGTATGTTAATAAATGTGAAGACGAGGTAGGAGTCTTTTGGTCCACGAAGTAATTGCTCCAGATGAGGAAAATAAATTCTTTAATACTTCGATAATCCTGATGTCCTCGAAAAACCACATTTCTTGATCTCTGTACCTTTGGTGCAATTGATACTTGAGCAGACGGATTCTTCCTTGTAGCTTGGCAGACGTAGTCTCCATTCAATGCTTGAAGTTCCGCTGCAAAGTAATTTGGATTGTCGGACGAACTTTCCTTCATTCAGTCTTTATTAACTATTAGGATCTTCTTGTCTTGTAGATGACTGAATCTCTTCTTTTGATCTTATTGAAGTTCTTTCATCTGATAGAGTTGATTCACAACTTCCTTTTGTGATGCTAGAGAACCTTTGAGGCTGAGAGGGTTTCTTCATAGATTAACCTGCCCTTTCAATTTTGACTGGAGCAGTCATCTTAAGTGGCAGACTGTTTTGTCTTCTTGAGATAGGCTTTGACTTGAGCGAGCAGACTCTGATGAAGTGTTCTCAAATGTTGGATGTTGTTGCCGCTTCACCTCTCATGATTCACCAGACTGTCTCATGCAAGAGTACTTTTCTCCGTATATTTTTGACACAGTCTTCTTCATGGTGACCGGACGAACTCCTCTAATGGACTGATATTCTTGATGATGCTTTGAAGTTTACTCAGTCCTTTTAGAGATATTTATTCCGGTACATGAGAGTTTTCACTGTGTTAGGAAATCTAGTTTAAAAAAGATATTGAACCTTAAAGAAATTGTTGATTATCAAAACATAATTATTCATTTAATTATTTGAATCTAACAACGTCTTCCTACCCTTTGAAATAATATCAAAAGTAGCACGTCGAGATGTGGCGAAAAAGTGGTTTGTTCTAAGAGTACGTCTAAAGAGTATGTCTGTTGAAGGGTACGTCTGGTGACTCTCAAAGAGAATGTCCGTAGAGTTCGTCTGGTCACAGGATAAAGAGAGCGTCTAATACAATGTTTCATGCAATAAAGGCAAACCTCGTCGAAGCATTTAATGAAGCATTATTCACAGCAGAACCAAGAAAAGGAATTAATAAATATTTTATTCCTCGTATCTGCTAGCTCTCTGACATTCCTTAAATCAAGCATTACTTTTCAGAGTTAACGACGCAATTTGCTAAACATCGTAAGTGTGATCTTACACCGCAATATCATCTGAGGAAGTTCAACGTGGTTACTAAAGTCTTGGATTGACCAGCAATGAATGCCTCCACCATGACGGTGAGAAAGATGGAATTATTCAAACAGTTTCAAGGTCTAAAGTTGGACCTGGTTATCAGGAACAAGGAAGCAAGGGACTGAATGTGTCAGAAGGAATTTGGTTGAACATGAGAAGCTTGTGGAAATATTTCAACGCCCCGTAACGTCCCCAAATGGAAGTGAGACGGTATATCGACGGAGGTGGGTAACCGTGGATTGACCAAGTCAGCTCACCTCTACCCGTAAAGACAATCTTCAACTTCAACAGCCAGCAAATGTGTATATTGCAGAGATTGCTTGATTGCACAGAACGTGCTCAACATCGTCTCGGATTTGGATCAATATTCCAATCGCCCCTTGAGGGAGCAGTCCGAAGAGCTTAGAGTTGAAGCCCTCTCACCATGTCAAGCATTTTGAAGTCATCATGGTTCGGGGTTTTTTTGTTTTCAGCGCCCTGGACCGGAGATGCAACCTTTCGGGAGCGTTTTACAGAACGTACCCGTGTAAGTAACAACTCCTGACTGTCCACAGAACTTTCATTTTCGCACGGAGGTCGGTTGAGTGTCCCACCAGTCTGCAGGATTTGGTGCTATACTTTTGAATGAAATTTTGTACAACAAGCAGTTGTACGTGCACATAGGAACTGTAAGGTCATCGACCACCTAGTCTATAAATTTTGTGTGGAATGCGCCTTACGTGGGAACTTGAAAATTACCTACGTGCTTATTTTCTCAGCTTTATGCCCAATGATATTTGAAGATGGGACCAAGTTTCATCTGTCACCCTCCGACGGTAAAGCAGAACTGAACTGATATTGGGATCACTAGAGGATTTGCAAGGCATGTGTCTTGGACCATCGTACAAGCTAGAAAGAACAACTACAATTGATGGAGCTTACCTACAACGGCGACTATCATATAACCCAGGGATGGCACCCTGCGAAGCGAAGTCTAGACGCAAGACGCCTCGAGTTACGCCAGGACGGTAGAAACCGGTACTTGGAACTTCACTTGCATACTATTTAATACAAAATGCCCCAAGTCTACATTCTCAAATGGGAACAAAGACAGAAACTCCATTTCAACCTGATTTAAAAATCCTTGCCCACTCCATCTGGTCTAATTATAATGCTTAGGCTTAGGATCGTCATCACTTGCATCATCATGAACCATATTAGGATTCGTCTTCGTAGCCTCAACCATCTCCTACAATACATCACCAGGCTCAAGCATATCAAATCCATCATCCATGCCAATGTCTCTCTCCTCTTCACATTCACTGAAGTGAATCCCCTCACATGTCTCATAACTACTACCTTCAATTTCAAACTCGCTCCTCTTTGTTTTTCTGTTACCGTTCCCAACACCATTTTGTTCTTCCCCAACCTTCTTCTCCTTGCCTGCACAACTCCCTCTTGTAGCAACCTTCTTCCCTTTACCAACACCACTCCCTCATGCATCAACCTTATTCCCCATATCAACACCATTCCCTCTTGCGTTTACCTTCCCCTCTTACCAACACCACTGACTCCTGGATCACCATTCTTCCCCTTCCACGCACTAATTTTTTTTTCCAAGTTCCCCTGCATTCACAACATTTTCATATGTTATTTCCTCAGCAATATCAAGCACCACAACCTCACACGTATCATTAAGGTCATGTTTCACATACACAGAAACTTCACATTTATTCGTCTCATCATAATTAGCAACAACGAATGCATTATAATCAATTTCATTATTTTACTGTTTAGTCTGTAGTGGTTCCTTTTTATTCCATCATATACTAAACTTCCCCAGATATCCTATTTCCTTGACCATGTCAGTCATTTTAAAGTAGGACCAACGATCACTATCTAAGTTATATATAGTTATTCACAAATGAACCCTTATGATAAAGAACCATTGTAAAAATAATTTTTCATACAATGCAAAATATAATGTAACATTAAACATAATCGCATATACCTAACCTCACAAACTGAACGCATCACCATTTGGTTCTCACCGATAACTCCTAAAACAAAAATAACCCAACCCCACAAACAGAATGCATCAACTTTTGTCCCCACCCATAACCCCTAAAAGTGAAGTAGAAGAAGACTCCTCAGTCCTCACTACTTCATGATTCCACTTCGAGTGATGGTCCCCACTACTTTCACGGTTTCCTGTCGAACTTCTACCACCTCAATGACAACAAACCACCGAAGAAATGGCTGTGGACTAGCGCAAAGACGATTTTCTTAGAGACGTTAAACCTAAGGGATTTCTCTCAATGTGTTGGTGAAAAATGAAGGGGAAGGGGGAAAGTTAAAATATTTGCACAATAGGGTCACCCGATCCATGTCATTTACACATGAGATATTATAATTTACACATAGGAAAAAAACTACCACGCCATTTAAAATTAAGCTTAATAGCACTTTTGGTCCCTCACTTATCACGATTTGACACTTTTGGTCCCTAACAAAAAAAATTAGCCTAAATGGTCACTCACTTTCACAAACGACAGCACTTTTAGTCCCCCGTCACTATTCTGTCCAATATTTAACCGTTTCCGTCAAAAATAAAAAAAATTGTAAAAAAAACTCAGAAATTATTAAAAAATAAAAAATTGCTAATTAAAATTAAAAATAAAAATAAAACAGTACTTTATAATTAAATTAATTTTAAAAAACAATTAAAGTTCTCTTTATCATTATCATCTTCCTCATCATCATCTTCATAATCCTCATCACTATCTTCATCAAGTTTCTTCCCACCAAACAAGAATCAATCCAAAAAGCAAAGAACATTTATCTTCTTCTCAATCCTTTCTCCTCTGTCAACCACTTCATGTTCTTGTTTTTTTTATATGCCAACAATTCATTGATATGAAGCTTACACAACAGAGAATTTTACAAAATACAAAGATCAATAATCAATTCATCCAAAATCACAAACCCAGAATCCCAAAACACAATTCATTGATATGTGATGACAGGATAATATATGATGTTTTTAGGTTGTTTTTAGTCTTTTTATTTTATTATTTTTGAGTCACATATAGGATTTTAGTATTTTTACATAGATTTTATATTTATTTTGCATTCTGCATATAGATTAGTTTTTATTTGTTTTTCTAACTTTATTTTATATTTTTAGGAATTTTTATAGCTATTTTATATTTTTAGAAAAAGCTGGTATAGTTATCATTTTTGTCCAGGGACCGATTTGTAAAGTTTCAGGAATTAAATGATCAAAGTGTAAAGGTTCAAGAGTGGAGGATGAAAAGTGAAGTTTGAAGGAGTCAAAGGGCCAGAATTGAAGTTCTAACAAAGAGAGGACTTGAAGTGAATTGAAGAATGTGAAGCAACTCTCTTTGATTTGAGCACATGTAAAATAAGGTTGTAAGATTAATGGTGGTAAAGGGGAGGTTTCAGAACTTAATAGAGGCTGAATATGGCCTAATTAAGCCATTCAATTCCACCATTGAAGAAGAAAGGAATCCAAGAAAAAGCTGCCAGTGTTCGTCCCAGCGCTGCAGCGTTGGAAGACCCAACGCTCAAGCGCTGGACCTCTGACTAGGATGTGAGTCAGAGGTTGCACCCAGCGCTGCAGCGTTGGAAGCCAGCGCTCAAGTGCTGGGGCCTATTTCTGCACGTTGGATTTTAATGCTTCCCAGCGCCCAAGCGTTGGGAATGCCAGCGCTCAAGCGCTGGAAGGCTGATTTTTGCTATAAATAGGGAGCTTTTCTTCACTTGTAAGACACACCTATTCAGAATACAACAAGTGTTCTTCTTTCCTCCTTAAAGATCATTGTTCCTAGGAATTGTGGGAAGCCATACTTGAGCTCCTATCCAGGGTAATTCGATGACTCTTTTAGCCATGCTTGGCTAATTCTTTCTTTAGTATCTTGGGTTGTTTTAGTTTATAATCTATGTTTTAGTTTTCTTCTACTTTTCTGAATAATATTGCTATAGTTCATGTTTTATTTCCTTGTTCTTAATATTTATCTTGATGATCACAAGTGTTTTTACTTATTGCTTATAACAATGGAAATTGGTAAGTAGTAAGGGACCTAGGATTTAAAAGAAGTTATATGACATATCACTAAGGTATTAGGATAGACTTAACTTTATGTTGGCCTGAAAATGCTTTCTTCATCTTCTTCTTGGTTTTTTTTAGATTGCAAGGTATTGAATTTAGTAATTGAGAAGAAAGTTTTACAATGTGTAAGGTATTAACTTGTAAAAACATTAGGCTATAGCATCATGACTTGGTACTAAAATTCAGAATTCTAGTAGTAGTTGCTAGCATATTTTATAAATTATATAAATCAACCCAAGTGCTTAAGACTCATCATCATCTCTTTCTTTATTATTTTATGCTATTGTTCTTGCTTGCTATAAAAACCAACATCAAATACTCATCTTTTAAATTTTCTGCACAAGTACTAAATATTATAATAATAGGAAACCTATCCCTTGGGTTCGATCTTTTTATTACGCGATATTGAATCGTACGCTTGCGATTCTGCTATCAATATGGAGTTTACACAACAGAGAATTTTACAAAATACAAAGATCAATAATCAATTCATCCAGAATCACAAACCCAGAATCTCAAAACTCCATCTCAACTTGAACTAGAATCAAATCCTCCACCACCCAGCAAATAAGAAGAGATAATCTAATCCAAGAGTGAGAGATTGGAGTGTGTGTTTGTGTGTATGGTAGCTGAACAAACTCCATCCAGAAAGTGAGAGGAAGAATGATAAGTGTCAAACGTTCATAGTTTTAACATTGTTTTTAGGCACTTATTATGAGTTTTAATTGTTAAAACCCCCAAGAAATGTGTATTTTGCAAAGAAATGATGAATTGCTATTAATTCTAGGTTAGAATGTACATTCTTGATGTTTAATGAAGATTTCAGTTCTAAATCCCAACTTTTTGATGCAGAAATCTTGAAGCAGCCTAAGCAAAATTGCAATATCTCATTCGTTAACCGTTGGATTTAGCTAAAATTTGAGTATGTGATTCCTAACTCATGGAACTTCAATATGAACGGTTGGATCTTGATTTGGAGGCGTTTTCGGGGCGCTAAGAGCCGCTACAAGCCGCTGAGCGGCCAGCAGGGCGGCTAAGCGCCCAGACAGGATGGCTTAGCGCCCAGAGGAGGATACAGGGGGGCTCAGCGCCCCATTTAAGGGCTCAGCGCCCAGCACTACTGAAGAGGGCGCCCAGCGCCCAAAGTAAGAGGAAAAAGCGCCAAGCGCCATATGAGAAGCTATGGCCCAAGCCCAGCATCTATAAATTTGTGATTTTTGGCTATTGTGAGTATTCTTTCAATCCTAGTCTCCTCCAAACACCCCTTGGACGTGAGAGAGCTCTAATTTGAGAAGGAAAAGAGGATTTTCATCAACGGATGCTTGGATTCTTCATCGTCTCCTAATTCCTAATTGATTCTCCTTGTAAGCAAGCTAGTTTCCATTCTATGGATAACTAAGCTCTCTTTTAGTTGGATTTTGGCGTAGTATTTCATCTTGATAGGATTCTATTTATTTCTTTGTTACTTTCTATTTTTAATTTCAATTAAACAATTTTGTTCTTATTGCTTATGATTGCTTGATCATCTTTCATTTGATTTGGGGTTAATTTTGTATGTGGAAGCTACTCTATTAATCTGACATAAATTGTTTAATCTAGGAGAAGCTAATTTGCTAGGAATAGCGTTAGATCACCTAGTTCCTTAACGCCTGCATATTTACAATTGTTTTGATTAATTGCCTGTGGAAGCGGTAATTAGGAAAGTAATTGAATCAACTTCTCATACTAGGAATAGGTGAGTTAGTTAAGAACTGGCGGGAATAAATTAAAGATTTTAAGTGATTGTAATCAAGAATAGATAAATCCTGGATAGTGAAATATGAAACCATAATCCAACTGTTTTCCCAATCTGTTATTCTCTCAATCGTTTCTTTCTTATTTTCTTTTGAATACAAATTTCTCCAAATAAACAATTCTTATTTCTTTCTTGCTTAACTTCTTAATTAAAGAAAGGCATTCAAACACATTTGCTCTCTGTGGATCGATAACACCCTTACTATACTGCAATTGAATCTTAAAAGAGGTTTGAGCGCAGCTTAAGTATTGGTTTTTATTAAAAGAAGTGAAAACCCTTTTAACAAAATGGCGCCGTTGCCGGGGAGCAGCGTTGTTTGAGTTTGCATTGCTTTAATTTTGTTTGTTTAAGCATTTGTGAATATTTTTATTTTTATTTTTCTTTTATCTGTGGTCTAATACTTCTGTTTAGGTTGTTTTTCATCTTTGTATATGCGAGGTAAGACTCCAGTTGAGGAACTTCATTTCGACCCAGAAATTGAAGCTACAGCAAGGAGGAACAACAGTAAAACAAAGAAAAGGAAGCAGCTAGCTAAGTTAAGACAAGACCAGGGGACTTCTACCCCTTCACCACCTTCACCATCTTCACCAACCACTGAGCCAGACATGGCGAATCAGAATCCAAACGGTGGAGATGCCGATCCCAATCCTGGATTCATTAATTTCACACCTAGGAACATGATCAGGATTGGTAGAGGAACTGATAATGAGAAAGCTCCAGAGATGAAGACAGGACTGGTGCAGCTGATGTATGCTAATCCTTTTGCAGGGTTAGATCATGAGAATCCTTACAATCACCTCACCAAGTTCTATGAACTCTGTGGCACAGCAGGGATGAGGCCTTCTGAAGAGGACGCAGTATTCCTCAGGCTTTTTCCATTGACCTTAATTGGTCAAGCAAAGGAATGGTTCTTCGACCAACCTCAAGCTATCTTGAATGACTGGTCTCAGCTTGAAAACAAATTCATGGCAAGGTACTTTTCTGATTCCAAATTCATGGATTATAAAACTGCCATCTCTACTTTTGCTCAAGCTGCAGGTGAAAGTCTATGTGAGGCTTGGGAGAGGTACAAGTCTTTGTGCCGGAAGTGCCCAAATCATGGTTTTGATGCAAAAACCCAGGTCCACATCTTCAGGAACGGACTGCATCAACAAAGCAAGCTTATTCTTGATGCTACCGCTGGTGGTTCACTGATTTCCAAGACTCCCACTGAGGCGATGACTATCATAGAGGCAATGGCTCTGAATGACCAACAAAGCCAATATTCTAGAGGCCCAGCAAGGAAAGCAGGAGTCTTAGAGCTTGGAGTCAATGATGCTATGTTGGCTCAAAATAAGCTTCTTCAGCAGCAGCTTGATAATCTGACCAAGAAACTGGATGCTTTGCCCAATAGCATAAGGGATATGCAACAGGTGAACAGGTGTGCAGCTGAAGTACCAGGGCAACAGTCTGATTCTTATCAGCCATTTTCTGAGGAGGAGGTTCGTTATCTGAATAGTCAGCAGAGGCCCTACCAGAATAACTATCCCAGGGACAATAATCAGTATAGTAATCAACCTTGGAGGCAGGATTCAGGTCCTTCTTCTAATAGAGCTCCAAGGCAATCTTTTCAGAACCCTCCATTCCAGCAATCTCAGCAATTTCAAAATCAGCAGGAGCAGTCCCTGGAAGGTAAGTTTGATAAACTGAGTGATACTCTAACCCAGTTTATGCAGGTAACCATGGACAGTCAAAGGAACCAGGGAGCTTCTATCAAGAATCTGGAAACTCAGGTGGGCCAACTGGCCAACCAACTTGCTGGGATGCAGAAGGGCGCATTTAATGCCAATACTGAAACCAACCCAAGGGAGCATTGTAAGGCCATTTTTACCCGTAGTGGGAAGGTAGTAGGTAATGGTATTAGAGAGCCTAATATTGTTGAGGAAGATGAGGAGGTAGAGAAAGAACAGTCTAAAGAGTTCACAGGGTTAGAAATTGCTAAGCATAATGATGAGAGTGTAGCTGCAGGTAAGGGAAAAGAAAATGATGCTGAGAAAAAGAAGGATGAGCTAAGTCAGGGGGGAGTCCCAAAGATAGTTAAGGCTCTTCCTTATCCCAAAGCCCCTTCTCAGATAGATAAGAATCGTCAACTTGCTAGATTTATGGACATTTTTAAAAATTTGCAAATTAACATTCCTTTTGCAGAAGCTCTTGAACAGATGCCTTTCTATGCCAAATTCCTGAAGAACTTGTTGTCTAAGAGGCGAAAATACCAGGAGGAGGAAGTTATGCATCTTGGAGCAACCTGCAGTGCCATTATCACTAGTGGCATCCCTCCTAAGTTAGCAGACCCAGGCAGTGTCACCATTCCTCTGACCATTGGGGATATGGCTGTTGGCAAGGGCCTTGTGGATATTGGAGCTAGTGTGAGCTTGATGCCACTATCCTTGATGAAAAGGATTAGTGGGCTAGAGATGAGGCCAACCAGGATGTCCCTACAGCTTGCAGATCATTCAACTAAACGCCCACTGGGCGTAGTTGAGGACGTGCTGGTAAGAGTAGACAAATTTCTAATTCCTGTGGATTTTGTTATTCTTGATATTGCAGAGGATCCAGAGGTACCTCTGATTATGGGAAGGCCATTCATGAATACTGCAAGAATGGGGATTGACATGGGATTGGGCACCATGAAAGTTCGAGTCCATGATGATGAAGTCACTTTTAACATTTTTGAGACTCCGCAGCCCCCAAATAAAAAGAGCCATTGTTTCCGAGTAGATGCGCTTGAGGAAGTCATTAAGCAAGTTGAAAGGAAACCACAGGTAAATGATCCCTTAGAGTTACCTCTAACCGAGTCTTATGCAGGTACAGTTCTGAAAGCCACTAAGGTGGAAGAGATCCAGAATCCCAATAAGGATAAGATACCTGAGCAATGGCCAGAGCTGAAAACTGACAAATCAGTTGCTATCAGTAGCACCCTTCCTCCTGAGAAAGTGGACTTGGAAGCTGTTCCCAAGAAAGCCAATTCCGGATTACAGAAGACAAGAAAGACCAGGAAGAAGAAAAGACTTTCACAAGTTTGGAAAGTAGTAAAAACCTGTGAAAGCTGTTTTAAGGCTCTTGTGAAAATTGAAAAGGAACCAGAAAGGAAGAGGGGAATTACTTTCTCTTCTGGTCTTCGGCCTCCTTGATTTTATGCAAATCACACGTCAAGCTAGTGACGTTAAAGAAGCGCTTGCTGGGAGGCAACCCAGTGTGGTAAATTTTACAGTTTTTGTTTTGTTTTGTTTTTTTTTGTTATGAGACTATGCACTTTGGTGTGGTTACATGTGTTGTTGCAGTACTTACTGTAAGAAGAGAATGAGTTTTGCAAGTTTTGAGAAACCGTCTGTTGCTGATATTTTTGGCCTGAGGACAGTCCAAATTCCTTGGAGGGGATGAGCCTTGAAGCAATTTGGAAGCATATGAGACACAGCATCATGAGGGAGTTCTTTCTACTTTGCTTTTATTGTTCAATTTTTATAGTATAGTGTGATATCACATGTTTGCCCAAGTCTCATTCGTTATTTAAGTTAAGTTTTGTTAGTCTGGAACCTAGATGAAATGCTAATGTATGATCCTGTCATTCTAAGTAAATCTTGGGTTAAGTTTGCAGTCCTCACATGTTGTTATATTTAAGTTCCTAAACAATTATCTCTGGGTTTCTAGGCTTGTTGCTTAAACTTTTTGAAATCAAGGACCCCAACCGAGTGAGGAGTGAGCCAAACACTATTTGTGAGTGAGTGAATCATCATTGTTTTACAAATTTGGTTTTGCTTGAGTCTCTTTGTTAGTGATTGCATGGTTATGAAAGGAAATGATCTTAGGCATTCGTTTCATTAGTTCTACCCTCTCTGGCCAAATAGCTTACCTTGATTAGGAACATCCCTTGCAAGCCCCTTTGAGCCTGAATTAAATTTCATTTCTTGTTTACAACCCTGAACCCTTTATTGCAAACAGTTCCCACCTCTACTTTCTCAATTAGGAGAGCATGCAAAATTAAATGTGAGAGAAAGACAGTTGGGGGGAGATGGGAAGTTGTTGTAATGGCTTGTAAGCTTCTCAATTCAAAAGAATCAAAGAAAATGCAAAAATGCAAGTGAGAAAGAGAAAGAAAAAAATCAAAAGAAAAGCATAGAAGAGTTAAAGAATTGAGAAGTAAAAAGGGTGAGCAAAAATCAAAAGTTGAGGAAAAGGAAGAATGAAAGAAGAAAATGGGCAAAGAAAGCAAATTTGTGAAAGCAAGAACAAAAGGGAAAGAGAGTAGTAATTAAAGTTTATTTTGTGTGCTCTCTTAGTTTTGAAAGTCTTTGATCCTGAAAAACCCAGTTCTTGATAGCCTAGCCCCATTTCAACCATTTAAAAGACCTTTGAGATCCTAGAATTTTCATGCAATTTAACTAGTTTGTGAGACAGGTAGCAAAACTAATTTTTGTAACTCAATTGATGGTTTTGAGCGTAAACACTTACCCCTGAACTCGCATCTTTGAGTTCTTTATATCCTTGATTTTGAAGGGGGAAAGCTTGTTGTCTAGAACTTATGTGATTCTTGTTTGGAGTTTCTTACTTATTATCAATTGTGAGGATTGCAACTTATTCCTTTTGAAAATCTCGTGTCTTTTTGACACTTCTGTGCAGGATTATATATTTGCTGAAATCCTATCTTGAGTCTTGTTCTTTGGGTTCTGTTATTTGATTTTGAAAGTCTTTACCTTTTGTTTGAGGACAAACAAGGTCTTAAGTTGGGGGGAGTTTGATAAGTGTCAAACGTTCATAGTTTTAACATTGTTTTTAGGCACTTATTATGAGTTTTAATTGTTAAAACCCCCAAGAAATGTGTATTTTGCAAAGGAATGATGAATTGCTATTAATTCTAGGTTAGAATGTACATTCTTGATGTTTAATGAAGATTTCAGTTCTAAATCCCAACTTTTTGATGCAGAAATCTTGAAGCAGCCTGAGCAAAATTGCAATATCTCATTCGTTAACCGTTGGATTTAGCTAAAATTTGAGTATGTGATTCCTAACTCATGGAACTTCAATATGAACGGTTGGATCTTGATTTGGAGGCGTTTTCGGGGAGCTAAGCGCCGCTACAAGCCGCTGAGCGGCCAGCAGGGCGGCTAAGCGCCCAGACAGGATGGCTTAGCGCCCAGAGGAGGATACAGGGGGGCTCAGCGCCCCATTTAAGGGCTCAGCGCCCAGCACTACTGAAGAGGGCGCCCAGCGCCCAAAGTAAGAGGAAAAAGCGCCAAGCGCCATACGAGAAGCTATGGCCCAAGCCCAGCATCTATAAATTTGTGATTTTTGGCTATTGTGAGTATTCTTTCAATCCTAGTCTCCTCCAAACACCCCTTGGACGTGAGAGAGCTCTAATTTGAGAAGGAAAAGAGGATTTTCATCAACGTATGCTTGGATTCTTCATCGTCTCCTAATTCCTAATTGATTCTCCTTGTAAGCAAGCTAGTTTCCATTCTATGGATAACTAAGCTCTCTTTTAGTTGGATTTTGGCGTAGTATTTCATCTTGATAGGATTCTATTTATTTCTTTTTTACTTTCTATTTTTAATTTCAATTAAACAATTTTGTTCTTATTGCTTATGATTGCTTGATCATCTTTCATTTGATTTGGGGTTAATTTTGTATGTGGAAGCTACTCTATTAATCTGACATAAATTGTTTAATCTAGGAGAAGCTAATTTGCTAGGAATAGCGTTAGATCACCTAGTTCCTTAACGCCTGCATATTTACAATTGTTTTGATTAATTGCCTGTGGAAGCGGTAATTAGGAAAGTAATTGAATCAACTTCTCATACTAGGAATAGGTGAGTTAGTTAAGAACTGGCGGGAATAAATTAAAGATTTTAAGTGATTGTAATCAAGAATAGATAAATCCTGGATAGTGAAATATGAAATCATAATCCAACTGTTTTCCCAATCTGTTATTCTCTCAATCGTTTCTTTCTTATTTTCTTTTGAATACAAATTTCTCCAAATAAACAATTCTTATTTCTTTCTTGCTTAACTTCTTAATTAAAGAAAGGCATTCAAACACATTTGCTCTCTGTGGATCGATAACACCCTTACTATACTGCAATTGAATCTTAAAAGAGGTTTGAGCGCAGCTTAAGTATTGGTTTTTATTAAAAGAAGTGAAAACCCTTTTAACAAAGAAAGGGATTGAACAAACCCAACGCCACTGCAGCTTCATCAAAACCTTCCGCTGAAGCCAATGGCATCAGCCCCTGTTTCAATCAACACCCACCGAAGTTGAACCACCCTAAGATCGAAGCCTAAATCTTCCAGATCTGCGACCTCCACCACCCAAACGCCCATAGAGAAAGAACCACCTCAAATCGGAGCAGCGACGGCGAAGGAGGAGCAGCAGCGTCGAAGGAGGATGAGCGGCGTCGAAGGAGGAGCGGCGGCGTCGAAGGAGAAGCCGTGGCGTCGAAGGAAGAGCGACAGCGTCAAAGGTGCAGCCGCGACGTCGAAGGAGCAGCCGCGGCGTCGAAGGAGAAGCCGCGGCGCCGAAGGAGAAGCCGCGGCGCCGAAGGAGAAGCCGCGGCGCCGAAGGAGGAGCAGCGGCGTCAAAGGAGGAGGAGCGACGGCGGCATGGCGACAAAAAGGGAGAAGCAACGGCGGTGGCAAGCTTCAAACGAAGAGGGGAAAACGGTGATGGTGAAGCAGAGGAGGGCGGCAGCGCTGGGTGTTGGAGTGAGGACGACGACCCTAATGAAGAAGGAAGGTCGGTGGTGGTGGTGGCGGCGACTTCAGTGACTTGGGTTGAAGAGGTGAGTTGAAGAAGAGATTGAATATATGAATATATGTTAGGAAAAATTGTTTCAGTTATTTTAATTGTTTTTAAAATTAATTTAATTATAAAGTATTGTTTTATTTTTATTTTTAATTTTAATTAGCAATTTTTTATTTTTTAATAATTTCTGAGTTTTTTTTTTCAATTTTTTTTAAATTTTTTGACGGAAACTGTTAAATATTGGACGGAATAGTGACGGGGGACTAAAAGTGCTGTCGTTTGTGAAAGTGAGGGACCATTTAGGCTAATATTTTTTATTACGAACCAAAAGTGTCAAATCGTGATAAGTGAGGGACCAAAAGTGCTATTAAGCCTTAAAATTATCCTAAAGGAATGATGTATTTCAACCGAAAAGATTTAGAGAGTAAAATCAATAATTTGCTATTTAACTTATCAATATGTATATGTTCACACCGGAATCACACCCGATTCAACCTACACGGCGAGAGAAAGGAAGAAGAAAAGATAGATATCTATGAGATATGATATGTAATATGATAGAAAAAGATGAGAAATAATTAAAAAGAAAATGAGTGGAAAAGATAATAAAAGAAAGGAAAGATATAGATATGAATGAATGAAACTCGGTTCATTCTATTTCATTTGCCCACCTGAACAGAAAAGCTACCGTCCTACCTAGGATATGAGGGCCGTTATTCCGTGGATCTCTCCTCATGGATTCATGCCATCGAAAACATAGATTCAAAAAAGTGAGCTTCTTTCAATTCTTTTGGGTTTCTACAGTTTGAGGGTCACGTCATCTCTTCGTTGGTTTCAGTTTATTTCTTGAGAAAATATAGGAAGTTTTAGATGCACTGTTTTTATCAAACAGATACGCCAGGTTGTGCAAAAGCTTATATCCCACATAAGTTTTGACTTTTTACCAGAAAAGGGGATATAATGTTTGACTTTGATTTTGCGTACTGGTTACATTGACTTGTTAATTAATTGCAATTTGTCTGAAAAAAAAATTGCTAGTGGCAGAAGTTCCTGGCTTGCTGATGCAACTTTTGCTGATGACTAGCTAGATCAGGGTTTTGACCTTCTAAAATGTATTCTTTTTTTTTCTTTTTTCTTTTTCAGCACATGATCACAGTTATGTTTGGCTTTAAAATGGGATATTCAGCTGCTGAGTGCTGTAATAGGCGACAACAAGTTGAGGATGCTGTTGCTGTGGTTGGTTTGATCCATTAGAGCACCTGGGTTACTCTGATGAATTGTTTATCTCTTCTTTTCCGAAAAAGGGGATCTACCTCAGCCACACAACCAACTGAAGTTGATATAGGTACATTCATACATGGATGGAAAAAAAAGAAAAGAAAAATGATTGTTTGCTTCTTTTGTAATTTGTTCATTGAAACAGTGTTCCACATATGATCTGCTGTTTTATGAAATTATTCATTCTATGATTTGAGTTCCACCAAGACTTAAGTGCTGTTCTTTTCTTGAACTAGAGAGAATCTGATAATCCTAGAAATTGGAATGTGTTGACAATCTCCCTCGGGGAATTTTGACATTTTTTTTGCAATTTATATCTTGTGGTTTCTGTTTGTTATTATTAATTCAATTTTTTATTTCAGTTAGGTAGGTTTTTTGTTCCCACTTATCTAGGACAGGTTGTCATAAATTCAGAAGCAATCACCCAATTTTCATTTATTGTGATTCTATCAGAATTTTTTCTTAAATTTGATGTGCTCCCAATGTTTCTGTTTGAATCAAATTCATGCGAATATCCTACAGCAGATATTTCAAACATTCAGAATGTCAACCTTTACACTTACAAGGAATTGCAAATTGCGACCCAAGATTTCAGTCGAGCAAACAAGATAGGGGAGGGAGGTTTTGGTTCAGTCTATAAGGTGAGTGTAGTTGCCTTCTTTATTTGGAAAAATGCGCTTATGCTTCTTACTATGTTTATTTTTCAGTGACTGATAACTTTTTACACTGAGCAGGGAAAGCTTAGAAATGGTACCCTGGCTGCTATAAAGGTTTTGGCAGCTGAATCAAAACAAGGTGTACGTGAGTTCTTGACGGAAATTGAGGTGATCTCTAGTGTCGAGCATGAAAATTTAGTTCAGTTGCATGGATGCTGTGTGGAACAAAACCACAGGATTTTGGTATATGACTATCTTGAGAATAACAGCCTAGCACAAACACTTCTTCGTAAGTAATCACATTTGACATGAATGTATTAGTACCATGTTTGGATTGGTTGCCTGCTCAAGCTCCAATGTAGCTTATGGTTTTATGCAATTCTGAGGTTCGTTTACACAGATGCAAACACTCGCTAAAACTATTCTAGTAATGAATTGGTACTCGTGATTTCGTAGGCGGAGGCCATAGTAGCATCCAATTAAGTTGGCATGTACGGAGGAACATCTGCATTGGTGTTGCGCGCGGCCTAGCGTTCCTTCATGATGAAGTTAGGCCACATATTATTCACAGAGACATTAAAGCAAGCAACATATTACTAGACAAAGACCTCCAGCCAAAAATTTCAGATTTTGGCCTTGCAAAACTTATTCTACCAGGCCAGACTCATGTTAGTACACTTGTTTCCGGTACAACGTAAGTTCATAACTTTGTCCTGTTGGAGAATTTTAATTACTTCATACTAGGAAATTCTGCCAGAACATGTGATTAGGTCCTTGCCTAGCATCCTCATGTTTTATTTTTAAATAGTATTAACAATTTTTTCCGTTTCTTTCTTGCTATGTCCCTGTTTGGTTTCTCTAGTGGATATCTGGCCCCTGAATATGCAATACGAAATCAGGTCACCAGAAAATCAGATGTCTATAGTTTCGGAATTCTACTACTAGAAATTGTTAGTGGACAGTGTAATACAAACAGACGTTTGCCTATTCAAGAACGTTTTCTTCAGACAAGGGTATGGGCCTTTCTTTTTGCACATATATAATAAGTTTTAGCAATTAGATGTAATTGAGAATATAACATGCATTTTTAGAGTTAGTGAATTATAGCTTTCAACTGAGTTTTCATAGAGAATTTTATTTGTTGTTATTTGTTTATTTTCTAATATAATGACCTTCTCCTCACCTTACTTTCATTTATTTTAGTTGATATTTTAAACTATTCTGTTGAAATTGGAAATCAATCATGTAAATGTCTATCATTAAATATAATTGCAAATGCAAGAGCCATATATAGGCCTTTTGTTTAACTTGCTCATTTTATTTCCTCTTTTCTCCTGCTTGTTCTCCAACCATCATGTTTGCTATCTGTAACCTTATATACGGACTAATGTTGTTTGAATTGCTGAACGTCCAAGTTGCAACTACTTTTGGCTTATGGGGACAGTGTCTAGGTCTGGTCTAGAGCTAGAGAAACTCTTGTGTATTTGTTCAAATGACATGGATGATTCTGTCTTTTGTAGTTGCATTCTTAATCTTTTCACTGTTACCAACAGGGAAAACAGAAGCGGGATTATTCCCATGTGATTTATGAATATGATTGTTACAAGAAATGAAAGTAATCTTTTTAGTTCATTACAGATGAATGTAATCATGCTTAGAGAAACTCTTGTGTAAAATTCGTGGATTGACCTCGGAAACAAAGTCTCAAACTTTGGATTTTTAATATGATTTCAGCGTTTTCCACCTTCATAAAATACCCCTTTTCATATGTATCTCGGATTCAAGTTGCACATAAAGTTAAAGGGTATTTATGTCCGTTACAGTTCTGTGGATGGGGACTCCGCTGTTGATGGATGAGTAACAAGATTACATCATATGTCTTGCAGGCATGGAATTTGTATGAGAGGGAGGAGCTGGAGAGTTTGGTTGATATCTCGCTAGATGGAGACTTCAGTGTTGAGGAGGCACTGAGGTTTTGTAAGATTGGTCTTCTTTGCATTCAGGATTCTCTTCAGCTTCGACCTTCAATGTCTACTGTGCTTGATATGCTGACAGGTGAAACAGATGTGGATGAGGAGAGAATGAAAAAACCTGGTTTAATATTTGAGTTTCTGGAAGCCAATGAACAAGGGAAACAGAAAAGCAGGGCTGAAGTCGAAAGAACCTCATTTTTTGCTGGTTCAGGGAAGCACGATGATTCATCTTTATCAGGAAGCAAGTGTTCTTTGGCTACTATGACCTTCACTTCACTTTATGACAGAAGCAATTAAAGTTGCCTATTGTTTGTAAACTGTGCACCTGGATGATGATGATAGTTTCTCCCTTTCCCCTTCTATCTTTCTTTATTGCCTTTTCGCTCTACAAACTACTTGGTAAATTTTTGTACTAGTTTTATTTCTCACCCTAGTCAACCAATCATAATTGATGGTAAAATTTAGGAATTCTTCAGTCCAAGCTTTATGTAAAATAGCATTGTAATTGGTTAGGCCATGTAACACAGTATTTTGAATCAGGAGGTTGTGTATCTGGCTATGTTTATAAATCTTGTGCCTTAGTTTAAGAATAGTACTGTTTCCATGCATTCACTGTTAGGTAAGAAAATCCATTATTGCTTTATTCTCCCTGTCAAGGTGAGTTTGTGACTTTATATTTTCGTGTAACTGGAGTTTATCCCACTAAAGATATGATTTCATTTGACGTTGAATTCTCTGCTTATAATTGTCTACAAATACATTTTTGCAGTACATCTATTATTTGTTATATTCCAGTTGTTGGTTAAGTGAACTCATTTCTGTAATGCTAGGGGAAATGAAACAGAGTAATCCTTTTCCAGAAACTTAATAATCCTTTTACAGTAAATGCATACATAATTTCTTGGAATAAAAAGCAAAGTAGTGCATTATTAGATACACCGTGAGACTAAAATCGTGATGGACAGTCGCAAAAGCTAAGAGAAATCGCTTTTGTCCAGCGTGATTTTGGTTTTACGTGGTTTTTCACTGTGTACCCCATCATACACATAATCATTGCGTGAAGATAGTTCAACATGACAAAGCCAGAATCCATGACAGAGATCATAGCAGTTAGAGATAGGAAATTCAAAAGAATGAGAATATTGATACTAATAGCTTTTCTTCTGTTGGTACAAAACAATATTGATAGATTATTTTTCTGTGTGTAAACATAAACTATGCTTTATCATTAGGGAATAAATAAAAGAAAATTAGTAGAAAGAGTGTAACGAGTACCTAATACTGTTGTAAACCTAATTTATTTTCTGGTTCTGTAACATCTGAACCAAAGAATAAAAAAGTTAAGCACACGATACCCAATTATAAAGCCACCCATTACAGCCAAGTTGGTCCATTTTTGTGTTTCTTTCAGACCCTGTTGTCTTAAGAACTCATCTCCATGTAATATGCATTTTCCATTGCTAATTTCTATGCATCTCATTTTCACTTGCTCTCCTCCATACTCATTTATCATAAGGCACTCAAAGGGATACTTGAACAGGCTCAAGTAGTGCATAAAAATCCAGTAACGGGGCATTTTTTCTTCTGATATGAAATATCCTGAGAATAGAAAGAAAGACCCCATTAGACCTGCAATCACTGAGCTTCCCAGGATGAAATTCGGCACTAGAGCGCTGAAACAAGCTACCAGAGAATTTGACATGAGCAGGACCAACCAAACCACTAAAGAGAAGTAGAGGAAACCATCCATGTCTTTTCTTAACCCTACCAGCCAATAAGCTGGAGTAGTGTACAGAAGACCAACCATGAGAAGGAAAGGAAGAAAGACAAGGGTGTTTGCTAGAACATAGGAAGAAACTCTGTAAGCTCCTCTTGAGGTCTCTCTCATGAAAGTTCTTCTCTCCTCCAAGAAAATGGGCAAGCCTTCTGTTGTTGATGATAGCAAAAAGGTAAGGCTGAAAGCAAAAAAACCACTTCTTGTTTGCAATGCTAGTTGGCTTTGTTTGCTGCCAACATTCAAAAATATGGTCCCCATTACAAATCCTGCTACTAAAGCCTGTATGACCCTCGCGACGAAGAGTTGCTTGGTTCTGAATATGTTGCTGCAAAATCTCTGTCCAAGGATTAAGATCTCCTCCATTGGAGAATTTGAGTACGTAAGAGCCTTTTCTTTGACAATCTTAGCATGCTGCATCCTCATCTTGTGATCTAGGTGCTCTCTGTCATTGAGAAGAAATTGGTTGTTCTTGTTCCCATATTCTGAAGTAGTATGTACGACCAAGCTTTCCATGACATCAAGCGCGAATTCAAGGACATTGACATGGTTGGGAATGTGATGCCCAGCTAACTTGAGCCTAGCCTCGAGAAGATTCAGTGATCCGTTATGCATGACAAATCCATCAGACAGCAGAATGATGCCATCAAATAGCTCTAAGATTCGGAAACCAGGTTGGTGGATTGTTAAAATAGTTGTCTTACCTTGATTAAACGCCATCAACCTTAGCAATGAGATTATGTTAAGAGCTGATGCTGAATCCAGCCCTGAAGTTGGTTCATCAATCAAAATAACTGCAGGGTCATGAACCAAGTCAACACCAATCGAAACTCTTCGCCTTTCGCCACCCGATATGCCATGATCTGATTCTGATCCTCCTCCAATTCTTGAATCTGCGATGTGATCCAACCCAAGCTCCTTCATCAACTCTGCAACTCTGGTGACAGCGACTTTTCTTCCGCCAGGAAGCCTCAGCAAAGCACTATACATGAGTGTCTCTCTAACAGTTAGTGATGGAAACAAAGCATCTTCCTGTGTGACATAACCAGATGCTCTTCTGAATCTTTTCACATCCATAGGCCTGTGATTGACAAGTACTTGCCCAGAAACTTTACATGGGGATATTCTCCCAGCAAGAATTTCAAGGAGTGTTGTTTTTCCAGCTCCACTAGGACCTGCAATAGCGGTAAGCTCCCCTGGCCTTGCCTCACAATTTACATCCTTCAAAATGAGCTTTTCACCTCTCCTAGGATTTGCACCAAAGCAAAGAGTTCTGTATTCGTCAAGTTGGCTGGACAATTTGTATGATATGTTCTTGGTTTCTAATCTGTATGGGGTTTTCCTGGTGCATGAGATGGGCTTGAATGGCGATCCCATTGTTTGTTTGTGTGCATGCAAAGGGGGAGAACTAAAGGCCTGTATTGCCTGAGTTATGTGAAGAAGAGGAGATAAGAGAGCAACAGAGGGAGATGAGCTAACACACCAAACTCTGCTTGTTATTAAGCTAAAGGAGCCAGCCAACATAGATTTTTGTAATAAATGGGCTTTGACAGTTTGGACAAAGGACTTGACTTATCCACTTTTGTATTCAGTAACAATACTTAATACAAACAAACGTCAAATAGACACATAATTTTTCTATCTATGTCTCTCTTTTTATCACATTCATCATATCTGACATGTACTTTCCTCTCTTATCTTTTTTTCTCATTTTAGGTTTTTGTTGGATGTCTGCGCTGTGTGCAGATATCTTTTCTATTTTATATTGGTGTGTGGTACTTGGAATGTGTTTGGCGAGTTCAAGTGTTTCATGAAAACCAAAAACCAAAGTAAGAAGGAATGAACATAAGTATACGAAGGAAGCTTTTTCTGGTGAGCTGAATATTGACCGTGCAGTGTTAGTGTTTGGTTTCCCCGCCATCTTCCCCATGCATCATCACAGGCTGAAACAGCTCAGAATTTGGTTTGTAGAAGATAAAATGATCAAATACTTATTTACAAGTTAACTGTGATCCTTTCCAAACGTGATTAGTTTACATTATTCAACTGTAATTTACATTGCTTATATCAACATAGAATAGATTGATAATTCTATAAGGTCATAAATAGGTAAACTCCTCAAGAAATATGTTTAGTCAATGACTAATAAACTTTTGTTTTGATGAGCATCATGGACTCAAATGAATGCATCTTTGTTGTACTTGTCAGAAAAAACTTTGTTTACCCACCCTCTAAAATTCTAAACTTCTTCCGTGTGGCCAAACGGGTTATGATTCATAAACTACTCTACAGTGTAGACACCTCTAGACACTTTTTTTTTTCTTTCTATCTCTTTCTTCTGCATACATCACATCATATATCACATCCACCCCTTATCTTTCATCTATTCCTATCTCTCTACACCGATCTTTATTCGTGGCCAAAGTATTAGAAAAAAAAAAACAGGGATAAATTTCCATTACTCCATTATTTATTAGATTTTGTTTATTATTTATATGATTCATTTATATGTTTATTATTTATTATATAAGGGGCCGTACTTACGAGTTAAAAGCTAACCTTACCGAATATCCAACCAGAAATAAATCTTCAATTGCGTTAATATTGTTTCCTTTTTTTAATCAATTCTGCTACCAAATTTACCAGCATTGGTGGCCTATGTGGTAGTCAATGGAACTTATTGGTAACTGGACTACTGGAGATGCTACCAAATTTAAAGTGAATCATCTACTTTTCCTAGGATTTTTGTGGAATAATTAGAGGCTTTGTTGATAAATAAAAGAAAATATGTATTTTTAAAGGCGAATTCTCTAGTAGAGGATAAATTTTATGGGATGGTACATTTTAGTGGCAACATTTTTTAAAACAAAATTTAAATAAGTTTTTTATCCTTGAAAAGTATACCATTTTTGTTTTTTATTTTTAGGTTTTTTTTTCATTCTCCGAAAATCACTAGTTTTGTCATTCGTTCTTACCGTCAAATTTTTCATCTAAAATAAGCAGAATCCCAAATCAGTATGACATGTGGCTTTTTTTAATTCTTTTTATTCCATGTGGCACCCATGTGACAGGGCACCTCACCTCTTCCTTCACCCGCGAAGAACATTGCCGCTACCTTTGCCAGTTCGACGTTCTTCCTCTTGCCTTCTTCCACCATATGCCCTCTTCACCATGGTTGGAGATGAATTAGTGAAAACCTTAAGCCTCAATCCCTCTTCCTCTCCTCCCTCTTCACCATCATCACCTTCAAGCTCCAAGTGAAACCCAAAAGAAACCTGAACTTTCAAACCTCAACCTTCAACCCCACACAGAACAAACCCCAACATTCTACCTCCAACCCCAACCAAGAACTGTAAAAGCAGACACAAACGAAGTCTCATGTAACACCCAATTTTCAATGTGCTATAGTAGTGACTCCAACAGTAAAATAAACATGTTGATTTAATTTCCAAGACATGAAAAAGGGTAATATATTTATTTCTTTTTTGAAACATGCTATTGATAACATGCATTACATATATAATACCTGGTTCAAGAAAATATCCATATACATGGCATAAACATGTGGCCAGCATTAAGAAATAGTTTTACAAACACTAACTCGATACTTTGAGAAAAAAATGCTACCAAGCTCCAAAACAAAACCTCCTACTCCGGTATGCCTCATGCTCCTCAGCTAGCAGTTGTTCAGCTGGCAATGGATCGCCCTAACACAAACAACAGACAACGTGCAAGGGTCAACTTCCAGGAATAACAATATCACATTATGCAAACACACACACACAAACACACACACACACACACACACACACACACACAACAATGATAGCCATAAGCCAACGGAGAAGTTGTAAACATCGTTAGAGAGCAAACATTATCATAGGGAAACCAACATTATATGGAGACACATCATATAACAACCATCACCACATTCGCACAAACAACCAAGATGCAATGCTCATGTTTGTGTTATGTTAATGCACATGTGCCACTGAGTGTAATTATTATCCAGAAATAATGCAAATTCCTCGTAAGGTAGGCGAGACAGGACCTTTCAGTTATCTAGTCAATGAACCACCATCCATCAACCCCAAAAGCTGCCACTATCACAGGTCACGACCCAAAGTCGCCCTAAATTCAACAATGGCATGGGCAGACTTTTGATTGGTTAAACGCCCCAGGTCACACAACCCGTATTCGCCCCGTGTTCTTACCAACTCACTGGCCTGCTTATTTATGCATGAGATATCATGTCATTTCAAGCCTCAAGCTTAACACAACGAAAACAAGCATAACCAAAAACACACTTCTTGTGAATCCGAGTTACTTACCAATGCGGGGACTGTGCCTGTCTTACGTCACCTCATTTCATGTCACTTGGTCTCACATACTAATGACTTTCCTTGACCACCATCAATGGCAATTCTCAACATGCCTCATAGTAACTCATACTACAACATATCATCATGCTGATCAAAGTTTAACATATCTCATGTTATCACAGTCAAGCATGCTTCGCATATCATTGAAGTATATCAACAAGTTACGCATGTTATCACATATTATTGCTAAAGTTCATACAACATTGCAATCACGCATTCAAGCCATGTTCAATGTCACTCAATGAACAAGTAAATCAATCACAAGATTCACAAAGCAACAAATCTCTACCAAACAAGCGGACATTCACTTAGTGCGTTTGCTACCATCCCAAGGACACCAATATCTACACATTTTACGCTATCATGCTTTTCAACTATATAAAAATATATAGTCTATAATGGATTGAAGTGCCCTTACCTTAGGCGTTTTCCTTCCTATGCTCCTTACTAGTACGCTCCCGCGATCGATTTTTGTCTTGGAGGTTCCCGCGTGCCCCGAACCTTCTTAAACACATAGCCTAGTTTAGTATCCTCCCCATATAAACTTTTCATCTTAACTAATGCTTTGGGTGGTCACTAAACTTTATGGGACTCAAGCATAAAACTTGTGAGTTAACAACTCAAACAACAAGCCACGCAAGCTTTAAACCTTAGAGGAATATTTGCAAAACCACCCACACACATGGCTATAAGTCATAAAACAATTCAAGATTTTTCTCAAAGCTTTCAACCTCAAATTATTTTTCTTTGTACAACTTTAAACCTCAAAACTTGTCAAAATCTGTAAAACCTTTGACACCCAAATAAAAAAGTTTTCATAAACCCCAAGATCTAAAATGCCACCGACCATGCATTTTAATTTGAGAATTTTAGGAAGCAATTTTGCAACACTTAAACAAAATCTTTTTCTTCCTAAACCCCAAGATCTAAAATGCCACCGACCATGCATTTTAATTTGAGAATTCATTTTCTAAATTTGCCATATGTTCCCTAAAACACCCCCTCAATATAAGATTTAGGACACATAAAAACAAGATTTAAATCAATTCTTCAAACCCTAAACAATGGGCATAAATTCGGTTTGCTCCCAAACTAACCCCAAAGGAATTTTCTCCTCAACAACTATTCACATAAAGCTTTAACATAAGCAAAAGCAAGTCCAAAAATCACTTTCTTCCTAGCAGCAACAACAACACAAATCGGCCAAGCCTACATAAAGGCCATGGCCACATTTTTCTACACATCAAAGATTAAGCAAAATCTATGGTGGAAATCTAGTTAAAGTTTCCAAAATCACTTTCGGCAAATAAGCAATTTTAAAAAACTCAACTTTTTCAAAAACAAATTGGAGGGTTTTTCAAATCTAAGTGGTAGGAACAAACTTTGTGAAGACAAGTTACAAGAAGCTACTTTTTTCAAAATCATTTTTGAACAAAAATCATTTTCCAACAAAATAAAATACATCACTAGAAAGCTAGGGAGTCGACCTACAACTCTCGTAATTACGACAAACCATTTTGATCAACTATCGAAAACCTAAAATCATTTTAAAAGTAAAACATCAACCTTTGTCCAAATAAATTACCATGAAGCCCAATGCTAGATCTACAAGATTAAGAAAGGGAACAAACACTTTTACTCACCCCAAACTTACTCAATATCAAGCTTTTCTCACACAACTCACACCATTGGAAAGCTATCACCAAGCTCTACACTTTCTCTCAAAGAACCAAGAGTAAAGGAAGAAGAAATCATGGTGTACAAGGAAAGGAGGGGTTGCTGCTAGTTTGAATAGAAAATGAAAATGTTATTAGTTTTTTTTTTATAATCCTCTTGATTTTTGGCAGAACATTAGAAAGGAAAATAGGCTTTGACCTGCTGCCTCTTTCACTCACTGACCGTCGCTGGAAGAGGGGGGGTGGGGTTGTGTTTCAGTTCCGTGCTTTTTTAAGAAGGAAGAAATATAGTTGAGTTTATGAGTGGGCTATTGGTACCATGGCTTTTGAAGAGGAAAAATATGGAATAAGAGAGCCAAGTTGGTGTGTCGCTGGGAAGAAGAAAATAACGAAGCAAGAGGCACTACTACAGATTTGCCTTTTTTCCAGCCCCTGTTACTACGATTCCATGTCGGACCGTGGTAACATGGTGCCTGGAGCTCTGTTACCACGGTTCCGTGTGGAATCGCGGTAACTAAGGTTTTCTATTACCATAGTTCATTGTCACCCGTGGTAACTGACATAATTTTTATAATTTTTTAATTAGAAAAGACTATTACCACGGTTGCACGGTGAACCGTGGTAATAGAGTTTTTTTTTTATTTGACATTGTCTATTACCATGGTCGTCAGTGAACCGTGGTAATATGACATTATTTTATTAAAAATATGGTCATTTTCGACTACCTCCTGTTATAGCAATAGGAAACCCTTCTCTCGAGAAAAAGCTTTTGTCTTCCTGCTTCTCTCTCTAGACTCCATCGATCTTCAACATCGTCACTATCACTCGACATTCCTTCCTTCAGCACCTCATTACTTTCCCTCCTTGCCACCTGTCGCTGCACGTCATCACCGGCGCGAGTTCTCTCTACATTCCTTCAGGCTCGATCCGACTGATGTCTTTTGTAGCTGCCACCTCGACTGATGGTTATAATGAAAAATGCCATGTTATGAAGTTAGCCATACAACGTTCGATAGAAAGCACTAAACCAATCTTCATGTGATCAAACAATCCAATATATCATAAACTTTTCCAGAATGAACAAGTAATGAACAAACAATCTGAATATATCCTAAGTACGAGATATATATATATATATATATATATATTACGCATTTAAATAAATTGCAGAAGCGTAACAAATTGAAGTACACTAATTGACATCATGTCAATCACAAATTAGCTTTAAAAGACTCGCGTCAGTCATTCGTTCGCCTCGTACGTTGTTTTGTGAAAATATCTCGACGATCTTATCCGGCTCCGACTCCGGGTGGTGAAAATATTTTTATTACATTTTTGGAATCCTCTAGACATTCTAAGACACTCTATCTTGTCGGGAAATCATAAAAATGTCCTGAGCTACCCCGTTTCCTTACGACAAGTTTTCTACAAAAACCTCTGCGGCGCATTAAGAACTTCCTCGGGCTCTGGAACAAAAGTATATCAATATTACAATCAAAACACTCTGAATCTCACATACATTAATATTTAGATATTGAGAGTGTCTTATACCCTTCGGTGGTTAGCCATTTTTTGATTGTTTCTCGACGAAACTGAATTCCTTTAGAGACATAGTCAATTACTACCCTAGGAATGACCTCAATATCATTGAGTCATGAATATTACTATTTTATTCATTTATTCAATCACTTACACACTGAAATCTGTTTAATAGAGTTTAATGCTAATGGATAATTAATTAAATGATATTCTTATTATTTAGAATATTCATGGCGTTACGGTCCACACGTTGATGGCAACATGTTGGGCGACACACTTCAACTCATGTTGAAGCATTGGGTGTTGTCTCGTCGCTGAGCACTTCTTCCTCGCTGGAAAACGTCAACACTGGTTCTAATCACCCTCGAAGTCATCAACCCAGCCACTAGAACTTGGAAACGTCACCGCACCACCAATGCTGCGTCATTGTTTCACGTTGTTCTTCATGGCAGCCCTTCCATCCGGAAGTCCCAAGGAAGAATAATGTCATGATCAACCCCAGCCACACTATTCTATCAACGAAAACCTCAAACCCATATTTGAACCTTCGATCCTTCTTGCACTCCAGGCCGTCGTCGCTGTTGAAGAACCACCGGTCCCTTCATCAGAGCACCTTCAACGGTTTCTCTCAGGTTGGGAAAGAGGGTTCCATGGTGGTTTTTGTGGAGAGCGATGCGGTGGAGGTCGTGACTATGGTTGGGCGGTGTTGCCTTGGAGAAGGTGTGGCGACTGAAGGGGTTTGGGCTCGAATGATTGGCGTTTCAGATAAGGAGAATATGGGGAAGGAGAGGGCGGTGGCTTGGAAGGGCATGGGCTTTGGTGGTTGAAGAAGAAGGGAGGTAAGGAGAATACGGGGGAAGGAAATATAGACTCAATGTTCCCCTTGATATTTTCATGTTAATCCATATTAACTTGGCAGTAAAAAGACACAAACTTTCACATTATATAGAATGAGAAGATTAAGTTGAGTGAAAATGATAGTCACATTCAAAATGAAAAAGGAAAAGTGAAAACTGTAAATTTATAGCATTATTGAAGGGTCTCCCTAATGTGCACTAGTTGGTAAGTGGTGCAAAGTTAAACCTTCCAATTTGACCGGTAATAGCAAGTCATCATATCCTTGTATTATTATTTTTTTTGAAACTGCATATCCTTGTATTATTATTTAAAAAAAGACTTATTAAATATATTTTCTATCTACAGTACCAACACAACTAATGCTCATTAATCCCACCATCAGCAAGCTTCCCCTTGGCTCTCCATTCAAAAAAAAAAAAGCTTCCCCTTGGCTCCACAAAATTGCCACTTTAGTGCCAAGCTCGTCGGCCATCGACACCCTCCGGCAGCCTCACCAGAGCTTCCGGCGTCTGGCTCTGATGCGTGCGCATGCGCAATCGGAGTATCTCTCTTCATTTCTCCTATACTTGCTGCCCCTCTTCTTTCCCAAGCTTTTGCCCCTCCAACTCATGCCATCACCGATGTTCATTAGTCACAGGCGGCAACCCCATCCACCGCGTAACCTCCCTCTGATCTGCCACCCTCCCTCCCCATCCTCATCTCTGATTTCTCCCTTCACTCCTCCTCTCCCCAGCAACACTTCTTCACCATAGCCTCCTCCTCCTCCAGAAACTCCACTTTGGAAGGCAGGTGCGATTCGGTCTCCGCCCTCCTCTACCTCATCACTGTGTTCTCTCGCCCTCTCCATGGTGTTTGATGACCCGGGGTATTCTAGTTTTTTTGAGTCTTTTATTTTATTTATTTTGAGTTTCATGTAGGGTTTTTGGTCTTTTATAGTCTTATTTTGTTTTTTTACATTTGCATTGTTAGTCTAGCTTTCATGTTGTTTTTATTTAATCTTTTAATTGTTTCTTTTGTTTTCATTTGGCTTTATTCTCTATTAATTTGCTGGCCAGTTTTGGGTTGAGTTCTATTGACTTTCATGAGAATTTGATGGGGTGAGAAGAATCTATGATGAGGTTTTATGAATTTATGAGGAGTCATGAATGATTTTTTATGCCTTGATGTTGTTTTGAGGAGTTTTGGCTGCATGTATGATGAGTTTTGATGAGCAAATCAAGAGCTTTGATGAGAGAAACAGCAAAAGTTTGAGCTGAAAAAAGCAATTGAAGAGTTGCTATCAGCATGCCAGGGCCTATTCGGTAGAAACCTAGGGCATATGCGTTGGAATTCTGTCTTGAAATCCCTTCTACATCGTCCACTCAGTGCATATGCGCTGGGAAGCCAGGGCATATGCACTGGCATTCTGTTGGGCTATTTTAATTTTCACTAAATTCCAGGGCATATGCGTTGGGAAGCCAGCATCCATGCACTGGACTTCGCCTGTTTCACTTATAAATAAAGAACTTGTGTTCTATTAGTGTTTATCTTGTATTTTTCCCTGAACCCTTTTGGAGATTGATTCTTGGAGCTTCTAGGAGGCTTTCTAGGCATCTATTTCCATTTTCTTACCTTGCAATTTTGATTATGTCTTTGTTAGCCATGCTTGGCTAGTTTACTTTTGATACTTTGGGGATAGTGAAACCTTTTGTTTAAATATGCTTTGAATTCCAGTATTTCTATATGAATAAAAGTTGTTCTTGTTAGATTCAAACGATTTCATGTTTTATTATATTTTGATGAATAACAATTTTATCTAAGGTTTAATATTGATAGATAAAGAATTCCTAATACTTTGAGTATTTCATATTTCAGGAACATCTGTCAATATGAAGAGAGAACGTCTGCTTACCCTTTGAAATCATATCAAAAGCATAACGTCGAAATTTGGCGAAAAAGTGGATTGTCCGTTGAGATCGTCTGAAGTGTATGTCCGAAGTGTACGTCTGAAGAGCAAGCCTGGTGACTCTCAAGGAGAACATCCGTAGAGATCCTTGAAGTAAAGCGCCAGTTCAAATGCTTCAAACAATAAATGCAAACCTCGTCCTATCATTTATTGAAGCACTGTTCGCAGCAAAATCAAGACAAGAACATAATAAATATTTTATTCCTCGTATCTTCTGGCCTCTCTGACATTCCTTAAATCAAGCACAACTTTTCAGAGTCAAAGGCGCAATTTTCTGAACATCCTATCACTTCAACGGTCAGAATCAAATCCCGATGATCAGAAGAAGAAGATTCTCTTTGCTGCTTTCCCTTGCATTTCATGCTCAGACGAGCATGTAAGGAATTAGCGTTGAAGAAACAGACGACAATTGAAAGAGCATTTAATGCGGCAACTAATGCGTAGCAAGTTGCATTTAATGCTTCTTCAGAGCTGCCAGAAGTATCTGTTGCAAATTCAGAACAAAAGAAATTCAAATGGAACTCTACAATCTTCACCATTGTTGATCCTACTGAATATATAAATAGATGACTTAGACACTGGAATCAGTGGCGACTTCCTACGATCAAATTCTCAAGCTTTCTAAGTCACTCAATTGCAAATAGCTCTAAAGTAAACTCAGAAACTCATAAGTTATATTTTCCTGAGTTAAGTCGTCTGCCCTCTGTGAAACCTTCATAGAGTGAAAACTCTCATCCTTCTCACACAACCTAAGACAGAGAACCTACCTTCATATCCTCTCTGTATTTTGCTCTTAATATTTCTACCCTACTCTTGCTGAAGAGACCCTGTAGAAACAAAACCTTCTTTGTAAAAGAACTGGGAAGTCCTGTTTAAAACTTATAAGGAGAAGTCCTGTAGAAAACTTGTAAGGAGAAGTCCTTCGAATACTAGGAGAAGTCCTGTAGAATACTTGTACTATTCGAAGCAATAGTGGAAAATCTTGGTGAAGCCAAGGACTTGACGTAGCTTTGTCGATTAAGGGGGTGAACCAAGATAAATACTCTGTGTGCTTTACTTTTCAGCTCTGTTAATATTCCGTTGCACTCGTCTTTGAAAAGTATTTTGAAACTTATACTTGCTTTGTAAGAAAAGGTTTTAAAAATCACACACACAATTCAAACCCCCCCTTTCTTGTGTTGTTTTAATATTATCAGTTCTTCTATGAATCATTGCTCTGATTTATAATTCCACTTGAGTGCATGCAAGTGTATTGTTTTTTCTTGCACAAACGGTTGTTTTGTAAGGATTAGGGAACTGAGTAAGGGTTGATTGGTTTGAACTATCACTTAGGCATAAAGATAGAAATCAATTGTGTTGGCTTGATTTGAGAACAATAATTCTTCAATTGAATTAACTAGGTACTAAGGTATTCGGCTTAACAACTGAAATTGAATGTTTTACTTGATTAAGGTATTAACAAGTGAATGTAATGGCTAAGTCACCATAGTAGAATTTACAAAGTTCATTTAGGAATTTGGTTGAGAGAAGTGTAATTGGACTAGATGGAACTTGACTCAGAGTACTGTTTCCTATAAGTTTAACAAAATTTATGTTTTTGCTTGTCATATTTGAATTACTACAACAAAAGTCTCAGTATAACTTTAAGTCTCAGTATAACTTTTTCTTTTTATTTCCACATCGTGAAGTTTAGGTTTGAATCAATAGACAAATTATCCCTGTGGTTCGATAATCTTTTGCATTACTTAGGGAAATATGTAAACTTGTGGAGTTGCTGTCAGTGTTCCCTTTGTTTCTATGCTGAATTAAATTCAAACTGAGTTCAACATTATCATTAAAAACCATGGAATTGCATGAAACCAAAATTGAAGCATTAGGTGGTGACAATGAGTGCTTCTTTGTCGTGTTTGGTTCTTTGGGTGGATGACGGTGGTGTTGGGGGTGGCACTGTTACGACTATGGTTGCGGTTGGCGGTGGGATTAGTTCCTTGGGGTGGGTGATGAGGTGGTGGGGGTGTTGGTGGTGTTGGGGGTCGTTCTATTACAGATCCGATTGTTGTGGCGGTGGGTGATGAGGTGGTGGGGGTTCTCCGGTGGCTTCCTCTTCCTCTCTATCCCAATTTCAAGTATTTTTATTTTAAAAAAAAATTAAGAATTATTTGTAACCTGCTATTACCCGTCAAATTGAAAGGTCTAGTTTTGCACCACTTTCTAACTGGTGCATGTTAGGGAAACCCATTATTGAATGAACTTCTATTTCTTAAAATAAATTCCAACACCCAAAAACTGCTCTTATATGCCGCGACCTTGTTCAAGGTGATCCCATTGTTTTTTCATCCAACCAATTGTGATCCCTTGCCTAGAAGTACAAAAGATAGAAATGATCTTCTCTTCTTTTCATCAGTGGGTGTGAGATTCATAATGACAACGAGGGTATGAGGCATTGAGTCGAGGACATTTCTAGTCTACTAGTCTTTATAGTGACAACGAGGTATGAGGTCATAGCCGTTGCAGTTTCAGTAAAAACAGTGAGAAGGTTAAGTACTGGCGAACTGGTCCACCAGTAATCATTACAAACAATGACTGATTATTTTATCTCAAAAATACATGAAGAATGATAGCACGCCTCCAAAATGATAAAATTGTTCACCCATACCACGACAATATAAAATCAGAAAAGGAAGAAAGTGAGGGCAAGGGAAATTGGTAAGAAGCACATTCAATCAAACCTTCGACTAATCATTCTTTCAATATTAAACCAAGCAATCCATACAAGTATATTGATCTTTCCAATAGTATTAAAAGGTTTACCAAGACAATGACCAAACAAAAGGGTTGCAAAACCACCCCAAAACCTAACTAAAGCTGTATATATAACTTAGGAACAAATAAGACCTAAGAGAAAATAAAATGAATAAAAGAAAATGGCAGAGGAACTGCACTTTAATTCCCTCCTCTAACGTTTCTACATAATAGAACAAGAGTGAAAGTTCATATTGAGAGGACCACTGACTATTCATTTATCCAGAACACTGAACCTGCAACAGAACAAAATTTAGTTTAAATATTTTAGTCTTGAAAGAATAAAAAAGAGCCAAAACTCAAAAATATCATAGGTAAATAGATTTATCTAATATTCTCACTACCTGGCCTTTGAGCTCCCAAGAGTGAGCTCCAAATCATCTGATCCGCAATCTTCGTGGATCCTCTCTCCTTCCCAGGGCTTCACCAAACCTGCTGTGCTGCTTCCAAAGGCAAATTCGTCTGAAGCCGCTTCAGCCATCGGAATGTCAGCAGTGTGATCAGAGCCTGCAGCTACAGCAGGAGAACATGTTCCACTTTGCCCAGGTGTCCACATGCAGGAGCCACTGCCAACGAAAACCTCCTCCTTAAAGCCAAATGGGTTAGAAGAGACCAGGCTGAAGGTTGGAGAATTTGGACCCCCCTGGGGAATCCTAATCCCAGCAAACCAATCTGGGTCGACAACCTGGTGGCCGGGGCTTGGAGGAGTGGAAGAGGGCAGGAAGGAGTACTGCTGCCCACCCCACCCAGGACGAGTGGACTGATCCTCCCAGTCAGCTTGCATTCGGGGTGTTCGGGCAGTTGGAGAGCTAAGAGGAGGAGTTACAGGAGCACTGATGGAGCCACTATGAATAAATAGTTGAGGAAGCTTGGAAGAGGATGCTGATGATGATCCAGATGACAGGTTTTTGAGCCATGGAATGAGCGAATTGCCATCACCATTAGGATTTACAGCATAGGACGATGAGCGAGGGCTAGGGAAGGAAGAAGAGCCAGGACTTGGGTTGTAAGAAGCACAGGGACTTGGATGGTAAGATGAACATGGGCTTGCCCCTGCAGAACAACCTACCACGTCCATGCGCTCAACTGGCTTGCACCCCTTTATGCAAATATCACAATATTAATAACTCAGAATAGCATATATAAAATTATGAGACTCCAAATGACAGGCATTTGTAATAACAAGATATATCATTTTAGCAAACCAAATGGAGACCCGTAGGCTTAAACAGCAACAATGTAGCCATTTTCCTTTCAACAGGGCATCTATTATGCCCATAATACCACTTTCTTACATCAATATAATGCAATGGACTAACTTGAAAAGGAACGGCCTAATACTAATCTAACAATACAATGTTGGGATTAGCATTTCTTTTCCTAGAATCAATTCTAACACTCACAAGTCACTCACAGAACCTTCTCCCATAATTGATTTTAACTTCAAAGTCAATTGTAGAAGGATTTCCAAACACACGCTTACATTGAATTCAATCTAATATTTTAAGAGTAAATAAAAGATTACATACCAGTGTGCTCCAAAAAAATTTAATACATTTCAAAATTCTTAAGCACAATTACCCAATATGCTTTTGCTTTTCCCAACCTTTGTTTATACAATCAATTGCTACATCCTTTATTTTGTGACACACAACACAACCAAAGAAAATCTGTCACTTATTAGAGTAGTTAACATATTTATCAGAGTACTTAACAGAAGAAAATAAAGGAAGAAAGAAAAACAGAGACATATTTATACTCAAAAGAGCAAACCAGTCCCTTCTCTTGTCACAGGTAAACTCCCTTATATACCCATGACTTGAAATCCACAAACAGAAAAGAAAACAAGCATATACAAAAAAATAAGTGGGGTAAATGTCTATAGTTTTAAAGCTTAACACTAATGTGTTTTCAGTGGAAAATAATTTTAGCATTTAATTTCCACCATGTCTGACAAATATTATATATTATAAAATAAATAAAGCAAATAATTAACTAACAGAACAGTGGTAAATGATAAAAGAAAAAATATTAGTGACCAACATCCTTTTTTCTTTGGTTAGAGTCTTATCAATGCATGCAAACAAGGAAACTTGGACTAACATAGCTGGTTTATACATAGGCCACTGAAAAACTTAAGAATTTATTGCAATTGGAAAATTAACAAATACTACTCATATTAAGAGACGAGTTTTTTTTATAATTCTCATTTTTTTATCGGCTTTTTTTTTTAATTCTAAAATGAATCATGAATATTATTAAACAAATAGCTAAAAATACAACAACCAATCAACAAATCAGTTGCTAGAAACAGCTACTATCACACAAACTGTAAAGATACTCCTATAGCTGTCATAGCGGAAAAACTTGTAAACTATAAACCAGCCTACTAGGACTTTGTCTGGCTGAGCAGGTTGTCAAGATTTTGTCATTCTTACTTCACTCAATTCAATTACACATTATTATTAATGACATTGAAGAGGTCTAAGAAAATGAGCATATTTGGTAATAGATACTAATAACTGGTCAAAAAAGTGTGTGTATATATATATATCAACAAGATATCAATGCTGGTGGCAAAATATAGGAATTAATAGATCATTAATTAAAACTTCAACTGACCCAATTATGTTAGTTGTATGCTTGTATTATTGGATTGCTTGCTATTCTCATCAATTTTTGTCCACTTTTAACAAAGATTATTGTGTCTCTATACACACACACCCCTTGTTTTCCAGATTTAATAGAAAAAGGAAAAAGCAAAGGACAAGAAACCCAACCCAGAAAAGTCCTATCCGGCATTAGTAAACACTTGGGAGCGTCATCGATAAAGGATAAAGGTGACGCTGCATAGAAATTAAATAAATACAACCGCAGCCGCCTGATAAAGAAGAAATATCACGGGAACTGAGGAAAAAGGGGCTCTCCATATCAGAGTAGCATGCGATGTCTGTAAAAGCTTCTGCCATGTTGCAACAAGCACAGCAATCAACTTAATATTATTCCACCAAACGCACACCTGAACTGCCAAATTTACCCCTGGCATTCTCTCGAATTCCCAGGTAAGAAAACCTACCCCTTCCCCTCAAATCAAATGACCAAAACGGGCTTTTTCTTTCTACCCCCTCGAGATCTATGCGTGTTTTCACGGATCATCACCACCATTAAGCCCAAAACGACAACAACACACACAGCAACAGTAGCAGCATTTTCGTTTTAATTTACTCTCCCCCTTAACAAACTCTTCCATGTGACATCCACTCACTCTGTCTGTCTGCCTTTTGATTCCGAGCACCATTGCTAGCGTCAGCAGCAGCGTGTGCCACGCCGCGCGCTGCAATAATCAAAATCACACTGCACATGTCACCGGATACGCAGCGAATTGCGCACGGTACCATCAAACACCAACTGAACTACCACTATAATTGACATTAACAAAATCGATGCTAAAAATACCCAAAAGTAGAAAAAAAAAATATTCCAGTTGATTTAATTGATCTAATAAGAATAAAAAAGTAAAGCAAAATTTAACACTGTAATGGAACGAAGTAACTGTGTTGTGAGGTGTTACCTTGCGATACGTGGTGCCGTCCGGTTCAACGGTCCAACCGGCTTCGTTGCAGAGAGCCTTGAGGACTTCGTTGTTGTCGCAGTGCTTGGGGAGCTTGTAGTTCCCGTACATCCTCAGACCAGCGAAGATCTTCGCCGCTATGGCTCTCCTCCTCCTCTCTCTCCTCTTGTTGTTCTCTCTCTCCTTCCACGTTGGCTGCCTCGTCCCCGATGTCATCCTCGCCGGAGAAAAAAAAACTCCGAGAACAACACGGATCGATTAAATGCGAGCTCTCCGAGATCGGAACAAAGTGCCTCAAAACGACGTCATCACAACCTCCGTCGCGAGCGAGCTCGTTCTTCGGAGTTGATGGCAGATTCGTAACGAGAAAAGACAATCGATAGCGTTTGCGGAAGTTGAATCGGAGGTTTGGTTCGTTCGTTGTCGATGGTGATCTGAGCAGATCTAAGCGCGTGAGTTGGAGACGTCAGCGGAGGAGCGTGCTTGACGGAAAACTGGCCGTAGTTTCGGTGAGGGAAGACGGGGAGTGTTGAAAGAGAAGCATGAACGAGTTTCGGACAGAAAGCGAGAGTGAGAAAAGGAAATGGACTAAATACGTTGAGGCAGCTTAATCGGTCATGGTTTTCAAAATATTTACTATAATGCCATTGAGATTAAGAGAGAGAGAGAGAGAGAGAGAGAGAGAGAGAGAGAGAGAGAGAGAGAGAGAGAAATTAATGTGGATTGCGATTCGTACGTGCGTGACTGGACTACGTGTTAAGGTTGACTGAGCCAGAGCCAGCCAAACACTGCCCCCAAATATGGCACTGAGTGAGTATTACGGATTATTTACACAGAAGCATGGCACACCTCCAGGTCAAGAAGTAGATTTTATATGCATAAATGAAATTACAAATAGTTAAACTTAACTCTTTTTTTTCAAAAATAAAGGGTATATATATTATAAATGATAGAGGAAGGCTTAATTACACTTTTGGTCCCTCATTAATGACCATTATGCGAAAATGGTCCCTAAATTTTAAAAATTACATTTTCCTCCCCGACGTTAACCTCCGACTACAGTTTTAGTCCCTGAGCACTATTCTAAAAAAATTAACGTTTTTTTGCTAATGTGACTTTATTATTATATTTTAATTTAAAAAATTAATTTAAATGTAAAAAACTAAAAATTGATTTCTAATCTGTTCCTTTTTCTCTCTCTTCTCTTCATGCGTTCTTTCTTCTCCTCTCTCTTCTCTGTGCTTTTCCATCCTCCCTTCTCCAAATCGACCACCAACCCCACTCCCATGACCACCACCGAACCTCATCACTGCCGTCCCTTCAACCATGGTTGAGGACACGACCACCGCCGCAACCGCACCCACTACTACAGAATTGTCTTTTTATCACACCCTTGTTACCGCAGTTCTGTGTCAGACCGTGGTAAAATGGTGCCCGGAGCTCTGTTACCACGGTTTCATGTCGAACTGTGGTAACTGAGATTCTCTATTACCATGATTCCTTGTCACCTGTGGTAACTGTCATAGTTTTTATTAATTTTTTAATTAAAAAAGACTATTACCACGGTTACACGGTGAACCATGGTAATAGAGTTTATTATTTTTTTCATCTGACATTGTCTATTACCACGGTTGTTAGGGGACCGTGGTAATAGGTATTATTTTATTAAAAATATGGTCATTTTTTCGACTACCTCCTGTTATAGCAATAGGAAACCCTTCTCTCGAGAAAAACCTTTTGTCTTCCCGCTTCTCTGCCTCGACTCCATCGATCTTCAACATCGTCACTGCCACTTGATATTCCTTCCTTCTGCACCCCATTACCTCCGCTCCTTGCCGCTATTCGCTGCACATCATCACCGACGCTCGTTCTCTCCGCATTCGCTCCGTAACTGCTTTGCTCGTCGCGGCTAATCCTTCTCTTGCTCGCGACCTACCTCTTTGTGTGCTCACTAAGCTCGTTCCTCCTGCTACTCAGCTCGTTCATCTTGCTTCCACACCTCACTTGTGAGTCCTCTTGACCTGCTTCTACTTCTAGGGTTTTCTTTCTTTTTAAGATTTTTGTTGTTGTTCAGTACCTTTGCTTGGCGTTTTAATCTTTGTGGTAGTTAAGGAGCTTATCTGTTTGATAATTACCAGTTCTTATGCCTTTGCTGTTGTTGTTCAGTACATTTTGTGGAATGTGTATTCTGTTGAAGATTTTTGTTGTTGTTCAGTATATTTCGTGGAATATATGTGTACTCTGTTTTGTGAGGTCATGTTCGATTGTAAGAATTATGTGAGGATACTAACTGATAGCTTTTTATTTAATAGTAACTTTTGACTTGTTGTTTCAGGAAAATGGATCCTTCACAGCAAGGCTGTGGTGAGACTGGTGAGAACAAAATAATCAGGCGCAGGCGGACCATCATGAAAGCAGTCCCTGTTATGAGGAGTAAAAGACTGAAGTTTGAGGTAAGAATTTAAGGCAATGTTGAAAGTGCATTTTTGATAAAGGTTTTTTTGGATCCGCTTCCTTCTTTGCTCTCAACCTTCCTTCCTCTTTTTCTCTCTTTCTTTCTTTTCTGGATTGATAGAATTTCGTTAGGATGAAGAGAGGAATGCTCTGATTTCTTCTTATTTTGCAGCAATGACCCTTCATTCTTCATTCCTATAGCATGGATTCTAAGCAATTTAATAAGTTTACACTCTACTAACTAGTTTAACATTTACATGTATTAGGTTGGTTGGGATTCAGATGGTGTACCCGTTAACACTAACAAGAAATATTCTGTACGCTATATTGGGTTCCTTGCTCGCACAGTGGTTCCAATTACTGAAAATTGGTGGCCAGATGTGGACGGCGAACTCAAACAACACATATGGGAAGAAGTTGAGGTTAGATACATAGTACTCTTACAATTTGTGCATTAAACTATTTATTGAAACATACTTAACATCAATGGGTGTTATTGCAGGTTGGCTTTCATATTGATCCAAAGCGCAGAGACTATATGTGCTCAAGGAAACAGGTGCTTTGGCTAGATATTTTCGCGCGCAACTAGCAAAACACATCTTCGATAAAGATGGTAACCTGATTGACCATCCACCGCGCGCTTATGCCTGAGTGATCGATGATAGCCAGTGGAGGGAATTTTTTGCCCAGCACTAAACCGAAGAGTTCAATGGGAAATATCTATTCGTGAGATGTGTCATGCTTACATTATGTTTTAATATAATTATGTAATGATATATATCTTGTGTTTTGAAATAGAAACTCAGCGAAGCGAATAGGAAACGAGCACTGAAGCTGAAGTACCCATACAGATTATCGCGTATGGGATACGCTTGCCTAGCACAACAGATGGTATACAGACACATAATGCACTTTAATTTCAACTATCGTGTATTAAATTTAAATAATTAAGTGTTATTTGTGATTTTTTTTGCTTCTCTTAATATAATTGCAGGAGTCTGGATCGGATGCCACGCCCGTTCCTCACCATGTCTTGTGGAAGCGTGCTCGTGTTTCCAAGAAGGGGAAAATCAGAGATTAATCTATTGAAGAAGTGATCAGCAAATGTGTAAGTACGAATTCCAAAATATATAATAATCATTTATTATACCCATAATTGAGAATTTTTATATTTTCTTTAGGAGGCTTTCTCACAATCTGTCTCCTAAGAGGGCTTGGCCATGCATACTGGGCAGGGCAAGCGCCCCACGACAGCTAGAGGGCGACCTACATCGGCGAAGGGCGACCTTGGATGACGACCCCAGGGGCACATTTGTAATACATAGGGGGGGTAAACTTTGTAACCTATTGGGCCTGATCTTTGAGGCCCATAGGCTTAGTCTGAATTAAATGTCATTTATGGTTTTCCTCCCTATAAATAGCCAAGGGAGGCTCATGTAAAAGGGTTCACAATTTTCTCTAATAAGATTATAGCCTTACTTCTCTCCTATACTGTCTCATTCCGAGAACATTTGGCACTATCTGTGGGGAAAGTAAATCAAACCCCACGTTCACGAGAAGAGAGGCTGCATGCATAGTCATTCAGATATTCAAAAAGTCCAATTTCCATCCAAACATCAGTCGGGGGTTCAATCGGAGCTTTTTATGGCGAACTGCCATCTCAAAACCTTTTTCAGGTAACTCAAATGCTCATGGCATTTACCTAGTGCTTTAATGAATTCATCATACACATCGGGATAATTAAATAATGACTTTATTATTTAAAATATCCAGAGTCTTACACTGACTACCTTGAACGTTGGAAGCGTAATATTTACTATTTTTCAAACGTTAACGTTCATCTAGCAGATCCAACTCTCCCAAGGAGGTTCAAAGTGCAAGTTCAAATTGTAGGTGCTCCTCAAGATTCAGATGCCCTTGCTGCCTCCCTTAATCATCAGATAATCTTCCGTCTACATGATCATTTAATTGATCTTCCTCTAGAAAACAAACTTTCAGAAAATGCTTTAATGATCATAGTAAATTCTGAAAATCATGCTCCATGTATTGTCCAGGTCCTGAAACAGGTTTCCAGAAAGGAACTTGAACAACTAATTCCACTTGAGCGAATTAGTAATTATGAACTTTTCAAAAAAGATCAACAGTCTATCGCTTCTACAGAATCCATCAACAGCCTATCTCAGATGGCTCTGTCAAAACCATCTTTAAGAAAAAGGGTGAAGGAGCTTCTCCCTCTTCTTCCTCTTCTGATCCTGATTTTACTATCATGATGATCACTTTCGGTGAAAAGGAGAAGAAAATTCATATTTATTCCTTTCTTTTTTGTTTCCCAAGGTATCTCCACAACCGACAGTCATGAGACTAATCGCCCGAGACTCTGAGATCACGTTAAGTTGGTAGGTCTCTCCCAACAAATGTTTATCCATACGCCGCCCAAGCATCGAATCATCAACTAGATGCTTAAGGAGTCTAAATATCTACCACTTGTGCTACAACTAGTTGGTCAAACATGTTCAAGGAACCAAAAACCTTATCTCAGACTACCTTTCTAGACCTAAACCACCAGAAAAAACCATTCAAATAATTTCATCCATAAACTCTTACTCTCTTAAATGATGAACACCGATCCATCATCATCCTATTCAAACCATTTTTCCTCTAAAAAATATTTTCCACAATAACTCAAAGGTCTCAAATTCAAAAGCAAAACGGTCAAGGCCTCAGATTCAAAAGCAAAACGGTTAAGGGCAAGGCTATCAGTGAATTTCAGACTTGAGGTAGGTGTCATGAGTTGGAGCCACACCAAGTCATTACTCATTAACGTATGTTTGTATTAGTTTATTATTAAGAAATAATAACTTTTTCGAATAGAGTTTTTTGAAAAATAAAAAAAATCATTTCTCATAATTAATCTTCCCAAATCTCAAACTTTCCAGAGCTGTTTATGACCACATTTCAAATTTCAATATCACTTATTGAATTCTTGAAACATGAAAAACACTCTAACAACATAATAAACTAAGAATAGCTCGAGCGGTAAGAGCTGAAGACATATGGGTTAGAGAGGAAAATGTCCAAGATTGGAAGGGAAATTTAAATACTTTCCGATATACCCAAAAAATTGTCTAACTTTTAGTTTAATGCAAGAGTAAAGTGGTTCCTGATAACGGCTCTCCATTTCTATGACCTTAATTTGAACTCAACCTCTTCCAACAGTCAAATGAGATGCACAACATTTTCTTCAAAAGAAAATGTTGCCACCCGTATCAGAAACTCCGAATCATGGAGGTGGCGATTTTCCAGAAGAATTCACGTCTCTTGATCTTGACTCTTGAGCATATCTTGTCTCCAAAAATGGCTTGCTTGTGGTTTGCAAAGAACCGACTGGTTAAGAAATTATGGTTTGAATCCACCTAGTGCGATGAGTCATGACTGTTTCAGCTTCCCATAGATGTGAGGAAATGTTAAAAGAACACGAGTTATTCTGTTGTGTCAACCAGAAGCAATCTCAGGTGGTTTGACTCAGTTTCACAACCTCCTTCAGCAATTGATTCACCGACTTTTTTACTTCATCAGACACTACAACCTGAGGATGCACCGAGTCTAAAGCATATGAAGTAATAACCTTCATAGCTATAACTAAATCCAATTTGTTGGTGTCACATTTCCACACACTTTGATTGGCAAACTGGCATGATTGTCGCAATATGCATTTACTGCAAACCTGGTGGATGATGAAACTGTAAATAAAATAGGAAAACAGATGCATGCATGAATAAATTAGAAAACAGAATTTCTTCACACATGCTACGCCTTACAGTGTTTTCTGGAACCTCAAAAAATTTCCGCAGTCTTTTGGCAGGAAAGACATTACTGCGGTCGGTGGAGGGGCAACCAAACATTGCCACTTGCTTCAATGCACTTCCTGATAGGCACCTGTGAAACCAAATTCGTGATAGAATGTTAGAGCTGGCACCCAAAGATAAAGAAGAAATCACCAAATAGTAGAGAATCCTTAACATAGACAAAAGATTCTGAATTGAAACTGAAATACAGTATTATTAGAGAAGAGGGTTCTCAAGACGAATTCCAAACTGGTCTCTAATAACCCGCCACCAAATCCTAATTCACCTGGAAACTAATCCTAATAAAGGTATACTCACCTCTATTTATACTAAACTAAATAACCTAATAAAATATAAAATCTAATGCAGACTAGATAAAAGATACTATTAAAAACATAAATCCTAACGCTCTCTAATCACTCTTTTTTTCTTTTTTGAAAGGCTCTAACCACTCTTATTTGTAGGCAACATGCCTCTTAAACCCTCTAAGTACCTAACCAACTACTAACACCACTTAACTACTAACTAGCTAACCCCGAGTACCTATCAATGCTCGCCTATGAAAATTCACCTTGTCCTCAAGGTGAAGAACTGAATTCAAGCTATAGACATGAACAACGATTCCAAAGACGCAAAAGAGACAATCATAGCTTCCATCTGGATCCCATTGCATAAAGCAAATAATCCCAGCCATGTATGAATTATTGAACACTTTCCCTGGCCGTCTGAAATTAACTCTACCCGAGTCCCATTGCTGGAAAAACATCTCGTAGAAGTTCCTGCTGACGTGACCATGTAGATGCCTCCATAACTGTTCCACCATGAACATAAACGTATTTCCTTCAACCTTCTCATGAGATGAGCATTCAGCAACCACCCCACTGATTAAGTTCATAACCTTTTAAGCCTAGACTGAACATGTGCAGCTAAAAATCCACCCGGTTCCCATTGTGAGAAACATAATGACCACCAGAAAAATGAGAAACAATAATGCCTCCTCGAACCAAAACATCAACAGTAATGACAACCTGAATATAGGGATCTAATGAATTCCTAATCATCAAAGTATCACTGGTGTGACCGAGGTGGCAAAGCAGCAATATAATAATGGAAGATTGTTGGCGCATAACCATCATTTCAGTCACTGTCATTACTATAGCCATGTCATGAATACAAATAGCATAATCCACCCCTTTCTTTGCAACTGTGGATGTGCCAATTGGCTCATCATCATGATTCCCTAGTTTACTGAATAGTGGATACTTGTACTCACTTGGGAAATAAGCCCCAGGCTTACAAACCTCATTATCAATAATTTGGACCAAGTACTCAGGTTTACCCCTATTTTCTATACTCATTAGGATGACCATATAGACCAAGTTACCTAAAAACTAGTTCTTGGCTGCAACCATTATTCGCCCTCCTCCCCCCATCCTCATAATGTGTCCCCCCGGATCAAATAATAAACCAAAAACATTGGCATGCTTCTTCCCTGTACCAAGTTGGAAATGGCCTGAAGTAGCAGAAATTTTTTTATCTACATACATGTGTCGCATCTCACAATTGACACCGAAGTTAAATTTTGACCCAGCAATCATCTCTTCATTTCGGGCTCAATTGAACAGCCACAATGAGCCCAATTGTTGAATCTTCATTTCGGGCCTTTGAAGGGGGTATTACAGAATATAAAATAAACAGATATAGATATATCTGTTATATCTATTAGTAAATAGATATAGATATATCTGTTAGTGATAAAGATATATCTGTTAGTGTCTTGAGTCATTGTTATAAGTAGTGGCATTGCCACTCCTCTCTCTAATCAATGAATCATACTTGAAATAACAGAATTTGTTATTACTTCCTCTCTCTCTCTCCTCTCCTTCTAATTCTAAAATGGTATCAAAGCAAGGTTCGATTGAATCTCTCATGCAACTTCTTCTCCGCCTCCGCGGCGACAGCCATCAACGCTAGCGCCTCTTCCGTTGCTCTCGCACTCCATCTCCGAGAAGCTCAGTGACGAAAACTACCTTCTTTGGAAACAACAGGTTGAACCCGTGATCAACGGCCACCGTCTTCACCGTTTTCTCGCTCATCCTCAGATTCCGACTCGCTTCTTGTCGCAGGAAGACTGTTTGGCTGGAATCGAGACTGAAGCCTACCTTGCATGGGACGAACAGGATCAAGGGTAGGGCACTTAATTGCAAACTTTGGAGAGAACGAGGGCAACATTGTTCCAACTGAAACAAGGGGTGCTGCTATGAAACTATGGAGACAGTAAAGGACACAAATTTACATTGAGGCAAAAGACAAAAATGTTTTTTGGTGAACCCAAGGGTATTCACTGCTGACAATAGGTGCTCGTAGTAAGCGGTAAACAGCTGGACACAACACAAATAAAACATATTCTATCTCCTAATATGTTTAATTTTTTTCTTTTTGTCAGATATCAGTTCACTAAATGGTGCTAGCACATTAGAAAACTCTCAAGAGAGAACTTCCGAGGCTTAAGGCAAAATATGAGTGTGAGGTGGTTATCTAGTAACAATCATATTTACAACATCAAAGGAAACTAACATTCATAGACAAAAACAAAATTGTCCAACTAGACATCCAATGACAAGCACATGAGGAACAAAATACAAGTAATACAACCTCATCTTGAATAGAAAACATAATTGATCAATTAGACAAATATATGAAAATCAAATGCACATTTGCTTACAATCATGATCTTCTCACTAAGGCAACCATCTAACAAAACATAAAAGAGAAAAAGCTGTGGTCATCTATCTTACTTGGCAATTTCTTCATTATCTCTGGCGAAACTCTGTGACGCGTACTTTATATAACTCCAGGCGTAAAAACTGTGGAACCAAGCAGGGTTAAATCTTGCCTTGCCCTTGGCGAAATTGGCATCCTTAAAATACCCATTTTCGTACAAATACTCAACAAAAACCAGCATATCGGGCGAAAGTTCCTTAACCACCACTGGTTCCCTCACCTTCTCTTTCATTTGCGGCGCAGGTTTGTTGGTGAACGCAGCATATAAGCTCCTCCTCTCAGGTTTTTTCAAAACCCATTTCGTTTTCTCCTTGAAGCTCCTCACCTCTTCCTCCAACTGCCTCAGTTTCTTCTTAAGCTCGGGAACCCCACCTTCACCTTCCCCTTCTTCTTCTTCTTCTCTTTCGTCGTCGTTGGTTGCGGCTTTCTCCAACAGACCCACGGCTTCGAGGAAGAAGGCACTGAGGGGGGGCTTCTTGTTTTGGTAGGTGTGGGGTTTTAGGGCAACTGAGGATGCGATGGGTCTGTGTGAGAATTTGAATGTGAGAGGATGAGGAGTGGTGTGATGAAGGGGGAGAGAGGTTTTCGGGTTGAGGAGAGAGTGGAAGCGCCGACACAGGAGGTTTCTTTGGAGACCCATGGAAATGAAATGGAACTGCAATGAACAAACCAAGAATCTTTCAAGCCTGTACTGTACTATATATATAAGTAGCAGGTTTGCTATGCATTAATTTTAATAATTATTTGTAAATATCTCATTTTATTTATTTTTAATTATGAAAAAATTAATAAGTGTACCATATCCATGAGATTTATCTTAACTTTTACTTGGTTTTAAATATTAATCGGGTCAGTTATTAAACCATAACTCGTCCTTAGATTTGGAGAGATTCGATGAAATGCAAGTTTAACATAGACCACAAAAGGACGAGTTCGAATTGACTCGAAGAGCAAATTGAATATAAATTTCAAATCTCACCAAAGAATTAAAATTACATATCATTTGGTAAAAAGACTAATTTCTTATCCTATTAATGAATTATGAAATAATCTACATAGAACTGAAGATTTTCATAACAATATACTTAATTAGAGAAAAGAATACAAATTTTATTTACTTGAAACCTGATTATAAATGAAAATATACAAAACCATACTTTGAAGCTAATGTGTAAATAGTGTCTGTGGGACGAGTTGAACTTGACTTTTACCCGACCCTAAATATTGACTGGGTTCAATTTTTAAACTCGAATTCGTCCCTAGACCCGAAGTATCCCTATGACATGCGGGTTTAAGGCCGAGACGGGTCAAGGGACAAGGCTGAGTCTTGTAAAACCCTATCACATGGTAAGATAAATGAACGCAATCCTCGATCGAATTCAATTTAGGATAAGCCTTAACTTAAACAACCTAAGTTGTTCGTTTATCAACTACACCCTTAAGGGTTGTGTACTAATTAGAGATACCTAGAGACCATTTCAATGGGAATAACATTAACAAAAGCAACTATAACAAAATCTCAACTAAAAATCATCATAGGGACAAAAATCAAACTTTTTGTAAAACCATTTAGTTCAACATGAAGAGGAAAACAATGGGAACAAATTTAACAAAGGGAGTTAGGGATTCCAAGTACTTTCATCATCCCCAACTCTCTTTTCTGAAAACTAAAACCATGAGAATGTAGAGCTTGAAGAGGAGAGTATTTTACCTCAAAGAACTAAAGGAAGAAAACAAGTGGAAGGTAGTGAAACATGATGACGAAGGTGCGGTTATGGAGGATTTGAGAATGAAGAAGATGAAGTGTTCGGGTTTCTCTCTCTTTCTCTTTCGCTTTCTCTCTCTTAATTTCATTTCTTATCTTTCACTTAGTCACTTAATGAAAAAAACACTAATCCTTCTCCTTTTCCCTCATGTGGTTGTGGGTTCAACAACAAATGGGGGAGAAAATTTTAAATTTTTAATGCTTAGGGACCAAAGTGTGAGATTGAAAAATATTAGGTATAAATATCTAGCCTTAATCATACTTAAACGTCCAATCTATCTTACACCAAGTCACATCGCTTACGTAATTACTATTCTCATCATGATTACTTTTCACTTAGTTGGGGACTCAAGTGTGAAGTATTAAAAGCTAAGGGACCAAACTCTAAAGTTGTAAAATATTAGAACAAAATATCTTGATTAAACTAACATTAAAAGTCTAAATCAAATCTTACACAAGTCTAATCAATGACGACTTGTCATAACCCTCAAATCAAGTCCCTAATCGCGTCATACGTCATTATTTTAATTGTAATTATGCGCTCCCCAAAAGATGTCGAGGTGACTAACATCAGTCGCTCGCTTATCTCGAACCATTCGCTCGTACTACTTGAGCACCGGTCGCCAAAATATACCAGGACGTTTTCCTCGGGATTCGGACTGTTTCGGACCCAAAAAACACTATTCACCAAAATATTTTTATGCATTTTGGATTCGTCTAGACGTTTGGAATCGATTGGTGTTTCCCGGATTTTTCATCTGAGGTCCCGAACACCTCCATTCGTTTCGCAGAAGTTTCTATTGCGAGTCTCAACGATGAGGGAAATATCTTCCCCGAGTCTTGGAAGGAAACCCTATCAATATCCCAGTCATTTTTCACGAAACTCTTCACTGGTCGTTGTAAAGATAAGGAGAAAGTCTTATTCTCGCTCGAACGTCAATCGAGTTAAAATTTGGGTTCTACGACAAATCGTCGCTTCAAAATATCGCACCGATAATCCAAATAGCTCATGGCTTTAACTTTTGCTTGAAAACATTCTAAAATATACATCGAATAATTAAATAATTATTTAATCATTAAATTAATTCACGGTCTTCCAGTTACTATTAGTTAGTTCATGTGAATTGTTGAAATTGAAAATTAACAGTGAAAAAAAAAAGAGAACCAGTGTTGATGACGATGTTGAAGAAGATGATGCTCAAGATGATGAGGAAGAATATGCCGAAGATGTTGAACGACGAGAAGATGAAGGGGAGGAGACAATTTTTTATTTTAGTTAATAATAATTGAAGTTTAAATTAATTATTTATTATTTAATTTCTACATGTAAAATAATATTTAACTTAAAATTTAATTAAAAAATTCAGGTCACCTTATTAATTGATGTGCATTGCCACATTAGCTCAGCCATGACATATAAGCACGGTGGTTAACGCCACCACTCCACATGGATGAAAACCAACTATTACCCTCTAGGGACCTATTCCGGAAATTACGTCGATAAAAGACAAAAACCAAATTTCACTCAAAGTTTAGGAACAAAAACATATTTAACCCTCCTGTTGCCCATTGTGTCACATTGAGGAAGGATGAGACAGAGATCGAGACAAGGACCGTAAAATGAGGCAAATAATGGGGAAGATTGAAGCTTCTTTATGATATAAAATGCTAGTTAGTATAAGAAAGAGTAGGACAAATGTGGACAACATGCTCACTTTGTATTCCTTAGACAGAGTGTGTGAATAGTATGGGTTCTATCTCGACCAGACGACCACCTAGGGTTCATTACGTGAACCCTCTCTCGCATTATACAACTAAGCAGACAAATTACACCCTCAGGCCACACACATTAGTCGTGGAAATGTCTAACGCACATGAAGCTCCTTTTTCCATAGCTAAGCTGACAAATTTAAGATCCAAACTTTTATCCTTTGGTGTCAGACTTTCAAACATTCAATGATAAACATAAATATTTAAAGGAAATCCAAAAATGTTTGCCATGATATACTACTTCATACATCCTCAGTTGATAAAAACAAGATAACAAACTACTCTACGTCCTCCTTTAAGTGTTAAACGATCTAAAGTACTAGGATCCCTCAATACAACTTACAAAGGTGAAGCATAGCTCATTAGCACCCCACCAACAGTAATTGCTAACCGAAACTTAGAAACCAAAGAAGCCAAGCTCGCTGGCTCTCTCCTTCTCAAATGTTTCAAAGTATTGATAGATGATTGTTACTGCAAGCAATATCCCTGTCCCGGAACCAATTGCCCCCATAAAATCTGCCAATACTGTCAGGGCACCAATACATATACCTCCAAATGCTGCAGCAGTGGGAATGTACCGGTTTAGCTCTTTCTGCAAGTTTGACTCACGGTGTCCAGGCATTACCATTTGTTGTTCCTGCAAATTTAAAAACATTGTAATCGATAAAATTTAAAGACCCATGCCAGTCAACAGATAGTGTTCATTCATATGAAATTTTATTACAAAGATGAATTTCAATTTTACAAAAGAGAGCTCAGGGCACGAAACTCAGTTTCATAATCAAAGTTGTCAAAACCATTAACCCCAACCCCTGAACCAATATCGGAAACTTTATGGAACAAGAAAGAAAATTGATAGAGAGCCCGTTAAGTGCTCCAATAAGTGCACTCTTTGGTCCGCATTCAAACGGGCTGAGAGTAAGATAAGAAATTGTTGCCTACAAAATGGATAAACAGACGCATTGGTTTCTGACATTCTTTTTCCATCCTAAAAAGGGATCCCATGTAATATCAGGTATAGAACACAAGTCGGTAAAAGCCAAAGTCTGTACTGTGCCTGTTCTAAACTTAACAATATATGGGCTTCCCCTATTTGAGAGTAGCCCCAGCCAAAGCATATCACAACCATGACATTGTGCTAGTTCATCTTGAAATCTTTGAACTGCTGAAAGTTCAATGATAATTTAAAGGGTGTTAACTCTCGCATGAATGACAAAGTGCAACAAGCCATGCATCTCCAGCGGGCCAGTAAATGGCCCCATGTTTGAAGTTCAATTAGAAACTTAGATGAGTTCGAGACATGCAAAAACAATTAGCTTGCACTAAAAAATAATATTTAGTTGTTTAAACTGTTAGGATCCAAGAGAAACCTCCACTATGGAAGGTGTATTCTAGAAGGGACTGTAAAGATAAGGGGAATGCAGCATAATTATATATAGATTATTGAGTATTTCTTAGTGAGTAAGAATTTCTTAGTGAGCAAGTTTCTTAACCATTAAGTATTTCTTTAGTGGAGAAGATCATTATAAATAAGGGTATTGCCATCAACGTTAGATTTAAGTTTTTGAGTAGTGAATTGTAAGGGTTTTTCCCTTGTAAAGAGGTTTACTCCTTGGGTTACTATTTTAATATTAATGGAGAAGGTTCAGGCTGATAAACATAGGAGGGAACTTGAATTTGCAGAAGGAGACTGGGTTTAATTGAAGCTTCAGCCTTATAAGTTGAAATCCTTGGTGGTACGCCCTTGTGCTAAGTTGGCTGCTAGGTTCTATGGCTCTTACCAGATTCTTCGTAAGGTAGGTTCTGTGGCTTACAAATTAGCCTTGCCTAACCACTCCAAAATCCATCCTGTCTTTCATGTTTCCTTACTCAAGAAGGCCCTTAAACCATCTCAGATTCCTCAGCCTTTACCTCCAATGCTTAATGAAGAGCTGGAGTTGGAAGTGCTGCCAGCAGGGGTGGTGGACACCAGGGAGGATGCTCAGGGTAATTTGGAGGTTCCAATTCAGTGGCAGGACCTACCAGCTTGTGAGAATACTTGGGAATCTGCTGCACAGATCCAGGACAGGTTCCCTACCTTTCCCCTTGAGGACAAGGTCCATCTTTTAGGGGGGGGGGGGGGTAGTGATAGAGTTGAGGGGCCAGTTATCAAGAAGGTGTATGTCAGAAAGAATTATAGAAGGGTTGACTAGAGTCAACCTTTGTTTGTAATAGAGGTTTAACTAATTCTGTTAGTTAAGCTTAATCATAGTCAGTTACTATTAGCTGTCATTAGCTGTGTCATTCTGTTAGAGGACAATTACTATAAATAGCTGTATCATTGGATTAGAAGTTAGCTTTTGGGAAGTTAGAATTTGGGGTTGATCTATTGGGTGATCAGATCAGGTTTCTTGGTAACCTGAGGTTCTCTTCTTCCTAAAACAACTCTGTTTCATTTGTAATTCAACTACATTCTATCAAATAAACTTAGCAATTCAGAATTATCTTGGGTTCTTGGGTGATTCTTTCATCTACACATTCTGGTCCTATCAATGAGCACTCTTTTCGGTGGTTCCAGAGCTTGGAACAAGGCATTGCAGGACGAGTTTCTTGGAATAAGTTCAGAGACGCATTGAGGGTGCGTTTCAATTCTGATTTCAATTCTCAGTTTGATTCGCCATTAGAGGAACTTAGACACATCTGGGTTTTTATAAATTTTAGGAAAATTTGAGATGGTTGAACCCGATTTCACGATTTGCAGAGCAGATCCAAGCGTTTGTGAGTGTTTTCATATCTAGATTGAATTGAAAAACAATCGGCAGGGACGAAAAAACAAAACGTGTTACTTTCGGAGGATTGAAAACAAAAACAAAAATATTCTCAGGGATGAAAAACAGAAGCAATGTATTTTGCAGGGATTAAAATTGTATTTAAACCTATAGATTATTAAGTATTTGTTAGTAAGTTTCTGAGTGAGTAAGTATTACTTAGTGAGTAAGTTTCTTAACCATTAAGTATTTCTTTAGTGGAGAAGATCATTATAAATAGGGGTATTGCCATCAACGTTAGGTTTAAGTTTTTGTGTAGTGAATTGTAAGGGTTTTTCCCTTGTAAGGAGGTTTACTCCTTGGGTTACTAGTTTAATATTAATAGCAGTGTTTTATTCTGAGAAAATTACTGTGCCCAGATTCTTGGTGTTTGGCTGTTACCTGTTAGGGATTTTCCTCTCTAACATAGGCACAATATTACTGCCTTCTAAGGATAGCTATACCCCAAAACTGCTAATATTTTGCTTCATGTAAGAAATATTTCACGTCAAGAAAACTCAAGAAAACAGAGGCTCGTTATATGTTGTAACAGTTGCTTTTAATCAGTATGCAAAATAAACACAAGATAGAAAATACTTAAAAGACGAGTATGCAAAATAAAAAAATATGCAGGTTAGTATACCTTCAGCTGCTTGGCAACATCTCTAGCAGATGAACCAGAGACTTCAATCCAAGTTTTAGAGAACAAGGCACAGGCCGACAGCATAAACACAAGATAGAACAAAGCGTGAAAAGGATTGGCTGCCATATCAGCTAAGCTGCAAAATTTAGAGTACTCAAATGAGAAAGAACAGTATGTATATAATTGGTCAAAGCTTTACATCATATTAGTATACCTAGCACTTGCTTTTGATCATCGACAGTATAAATGGAAGAAATTCTCTTACCTGGATGGTGCAGTGATATAGTATGCAATACCACCAACAGGAATAGAATGACCACCACCATATTCAGAGTCCTTCCATTTTCCCAACAGGTTTACAAAGAAGTTTCCACTGTACTTACGGTGGAGCAGCTGAACAATTAGAGTAAAAAATTAGATTGTTAAATCAGAAAATCCAAAAATGTTAAGACCAAGCTATCACAAAACGATAATTACCTGGGAGATGAAGTACAGATTGGAAACAAGGGCAGACTGAAGAATAATGGGCATGTTGGAGGTATAGAATAGTTTGATTGGATATGAACCCTGCTGTCCACGGGCATTCTTTGACCTTACAGGCAAAACCACACGAAAACCTTGGAAGTATATCACAATCAAGAAGATCAAGACAGTAGCAAGCAGATTTGTCACATTGGGAAGATTCTGCCGGTAAAATGCCTCACGAAGAGCACGAACCTTGTCTGATCTAGTTATCAACAAATGGAACAAAGCAATAACAGCACCTTCAAATTCAGCTCCTCGTCCACTATTGATGGTGGTGGGGCTAAATGCCTTCCATATAATGTTTTCACTGCAAAATAACAAGAGAAGTTCTTCTAAGCTTTTGATAAAAGGTTGACGCCGTGGTGGTTAGTAGTTGTTATAAGACAGCGCTAGTTTCACTAATTTAAGCTGGAAATATCTTATCAGCGGCGGAGACTAGAAACCTACCAGATATTAGTCGCTATGAATAGGGAAATTCCGGACCCCAGACCATATCCTTTTTGAAGAAGCTCATCTAAGCATATCACAATTATACCCGCAAAACAGAGCTGGATGATTATGAGGATGGCATTTCCGACTCCAAGTTGACCTACACTACCATACATCCCTGAGAGAACGTAGGCAACTGCCTCTCCAACCGCTATCAAAATACCAAGTAGCTTCTGCGCTCCATTTCTGATTAAGAAGGAATGTATCTCAATATACAGAATATAACAAAATCTGCTGCCCTAAAGTAGTGTGCAACTGTGCATACCTTAATAAGAAATATTGACAACCATAAGATTTAACACAGCAGTGACAGCACATTCTAAACAAATTTTATTTTACACACCATTAAATGAAGGAATGCATGCCAATTTGGCAACCACAAGTGCAAAAGCAGCATAAATTACTGCCATGATAGGAGCAAAAATATAAGGGCCTGTATGATTTGAGAAAGCCATTTCTGTTTTAACTTTTATTACAGAAATGTCACCTTATTTTCCTTTTGTTTATTAATTGTATAGGAAAACATATCTGTTTTCATCGTTTCCTGTATTAGTTAAAAAAATGAGAACAATGTAGCATTTCTATAATTAAAAAACAGAAAGTCTAAAAAAATAAATGTGACCCTAAGATGTTAAACTAAAGAACACAAGATGTATAAGGAAAGACACTTACAATAGGGCCCGATCCTCCCGTACATTATTGTCCACTTCGATGATCTTAGACCCAGCCAGAAGCTGCATTACCAACCCAGAAGTCACAATGGGAGTGATTCCAAGCTCCATGACAGTTCCACGGTTAGAAGCGAGTATAACACGCATCCAATAGAATGGATCTGCACCTGTTGTTGAGTGTATTCCATATAGAGGGAGCTGACTACATACCAGGAAAATGAAAAGAGAGATCACAGTATATATGACCTTCTCTCTAAACGGCACTTTCCTGTCAGCAGTCTGAACTTCAGGAAGAAATGACAGAAACGGTCTAACCAAGTGAAGCACTCTAAATCCACCACCCATCTTACCAATTTAACCTGCAAAAGAACACACATTTAACATGTATATATTGTAAACATAAAAGGGGAAAAAACATGTACTTTAAAGAATCTCTCAGCATGCAAGAGAAAATTTATCAAATCAATGTTGCTAACAACTCCAAGTCAAACCAAAAAGAAATATAGGACCACTTTCGGTGTTAAAGTTCCATTTTCATACATTCAAGCAAGTCCCCTTAATATGAACTAACAACAATTACCAGGTTACTGAAAAGCCTGCCTGCAAGAACAATCGATACCCCCTTATCACTGATTTAACCTTCTGGTTCTAACAGAGCGCATTGAATAATACCATGTAACAAATCTAACAAGGCTTTAGAAGGGTTATTTAAAAAAACAAATATTTCCATAAAAATTCAAAAAGAAAATTAAAACAGATAAAGCAATTATATCATCAGAGAATCAAACACCCGCATTAAGTTGGTTTTGAGGGGCAAGCTAAGCAGTATGACCGCATGCAATATAATATGGGTAGATCTGGTTCATGAATTGAAAAGCACAAATTCACACAGAACATGCAATGACCGCGAAAGGGAAGAGGAATTGATATGGAGAAGAGGGATTATACAGATATCTGGGAATCGAAGGGATGCAAGGAGAATTTACCGTAGCTGATAGGTGATATCGTAGAACTACGATTTGGGGAAGAACAATTGCAATGTCGTGTGGAACGCGTGTCTGTGTAGAGGACGACGGCATCTACAAATACAGCCAAAGACGGCTGTCTCGTGAATTTACAAGCGGATTGTTTTTATGTTATCCATGCCACTTGTTGCACTCTTTAAAAACCGATTTTTATCTTTAGAAACCGAAAAACGTTCCCAAAATAAGTACAAGAACAACTAAAATATATTTTTAATTTTTGTTTTTAGTTTTTAAATTTCAGTTTTTTAAAAGTTTGAAAACATCTCATTCAACAGTTTTTTTTCCTACTTTTATTTTGAAAAATAGTTTTTAAAAACAGTTTCTAACACTATTTTTAAATACAGTTTTCAAAAACTGCAATCAAACAAACCCTAATTCTTATGCCACTCCATTTCTATGAAAATTCCTAAAATACACTTATTTTAAAAATAAAAAAAAACCTACCAACCTCGATTACTTTCTTACCCGCACTTACTCCTTCTCACCATCCCTCTTTTTCTCTTTTATCTTGTGCGCAAAACCATTTTCTCTCATTACTCTTTCTTTTCCGCAAAAACTTCACCATCACATCTCTCTCAAGGAGGGGGTCCTTCTCTGTCAACCATCAAAGGTTGAACAAATCATGCCACATCAAGGCAAGGTATGTGTGTTCTTCATGTCTCTTTTCCTCTTTATTTCATTTCTGTGTTGTTTTACCGCACTTTGAATGTGTGGTTCATTCCAGTCATACCGCACGTATATGTGCGATTTTTTCCAAAACAAACATCCCACACTTATAAAAGCGGTACAATAAACTATCAAAAAAAATTCATCAAAACCGCACTTATATGTGTGGTATACAAAAAAAATATGAACCTCACTTATATGTGTGATACACAAAAGAATATGACTGGATTTTGAATGTACGAGAGGTGCAGAACTCACCTTCGTTATGTTTTTTTTTGCTATTTATCATCAACCGCACCTATATGTGCGGTTCCTTCCAACTTGTTTTTTTCTTTCTTTATTATCTTAATCGCACATATATGTGCGGTTCCCTCTTCTTTTTTATTATCTTAACCGCACATATGTGAGTTCCTTATTTCTGATTTTAAATTTTTTTTAACTTTTTATCTTTTGGCATGTATACGTGCATTTCCTTTTTTTTATTTTTTTTCCTAACAGCACGTAAACGTGCACGAGAAATTTGTTGTTTTCATTTTCAATAGTTTTTTTTTATAAGGTTTTTTATCTTAACTACACCTATATGTGCGGTGGAAGGAGGAGAATGAACGGGAAGGAAGGAGATTGAGGGAGATGAAGGAGGTGGGGTGAGGATCATGAGGGAGATGAAAGAGGTGGTGTGAGGATAATGAAAGAGAGGAAGAAGAAACATGGTGAATGAAGTACGATCATAGGGGTTTATGGGTTTATGCATGAGACGGCGGTATATTTGGAAGGAATTATCTGAGGGCCAGGGATGGCATAACAATTAATGTGGTGGCATGAAAACCAACTCCCTATTTACAATTGCAAGGATCTTTTATAGCGTGGCTCGCAACGTGATTGTAAACTACTGAGTTGCCCGTGCAATACACGGGTATTGCAATTTTTTTTAATATTTAATGTGTCTTAATTATTTTTTATATTATTGATATAAAAAATTGTATACAAAAATGACAGAATGAAAAAATAATAATAATTATATTAATCATTAAGCGATGTTTTAGCTCCGCTTGCTCATTTTTCTTATACATGATTTTGCTATCAAATAAAGAGTAGATATTGGTATCCAATGAATTATATAAAATAATATAATAAGTAAGTAAAATTAAGGTTTATTGTAACATAAACTAAACAAAAAACAAATTTATGATTTTATTGACCTGAAAATTTACTATGGATGAAAATAGAAAATAAGAAATTTTGTAATTATGATACCTGATGAAACTTATCTAAAAAAATGGATACATGGATATAAAGTAAACTGGACTCCATGTATGCAAAAAAATTGACTGTAACACCTGCATGACTTTATCAGGACAAATTGGCATTTAATTTAAAATCATTGCCTAATTTTAATTCGTCAATTGACCAATTTGACCAATTCGTCAATTGAAAAAAAAAGACTTTTGTTGTTGTTGGTGATGCCTCCGCCAATTCAGGTGAGATGGTTTTCCAGAAACTTGAGAGTGAGGTTTCTTAAGTGATCATCAGGATGCTGTAACTAGTTTGTCTGATTCTGTTTGCTCAAGCATGATGACAACCTCAGCCATGGTTGGCCTCTTCAAGGGATCTTGTTCAAGACACATCATTGCAATGTTGAACACCTTGTTCACATCTTGCCCTGGACAACACCCTAAGCTACTATCAAGAACTAACTCTTCCTTCTTCTCTCGAACAACAGTCTTCACCTGATCCCATAACAACAGAATCATAGGAAGTAAATCCTCATTCCAAAAATTTGTCCAGAATTTAAGCAATTTAGTTTTGAGCTAGAAAATCTTGTTCTATTTTAACTGGCTGGTAGCTGTCTTAAAAATCACAATTTTGTACCATTTTAGTTGTCAATATTCAACAGAGATGTATATTTCTGCCCTAGGGGAATTATTGGGTGATTACGCACTTTCTAACCCTCTTTCAATTTATTTATTTTTATTTGTTGAGATTGGCCTACTAAATTATATGGGTCTCGCTCTGAATTTGATTGGTTCACTTGTAATTTCGTTAAATCCTCATGAACTTTATCAAGTAGGAGAGAATGCCTTGAAAGATGTTACTAGCACTCCTTAACCGTCAAACCAGCTATGTCTTTGGATAAACAACTCAATTAAGCGCTTATAGCAACGCTTATTCAATTGGAGCTTATTCGTAAGCTATTTAATAAACTTATTGAAATAAACTGAAAATATGTTATATATAGTATAAGCGCTTATTCATAAGCTAATCTCTTCATCAGCTCAAAACAGGTTATAGATTGGGCAAAAGTTATTTACAAGAGCTCTTCCAACCACTTACATAAGCATTTATGCTATAAGATATGCTCAAATAATCTATTTCAAAAGTAGCCTTAGGCTTATGAAGTCATATTAGAGGTCCATGCCTCTGTTTTTTTGGTTTCCTAGGTTCTGCTGATTTAAAACAAAGTAAAATTTCTTACATTTAAATTTGAACAGAATGATGTGCTTTATCAGGCCTTCAAACTATGCCTTTATGAAATTAATGTCACAATGCTAGACTTAATAAATAATATTATTTTAAAAAAGGGCTTAATTGCAATTTTAGTCCCTTATCTTTTACAATTTTGTGATTTGGTTCTCTAATGTTCAAAACGCTTGATTTAAGTCCTGAAATTTATTTTTTGTGCTATTTTGGTCACGCCATCAGTGCTCCGTCCAATCACTAACATAGACAATCTACGTGGATGGTTCATTAATTGACGTGGACTGCACTTATTAGGCCCATGTGACTGTACCATAATTAATATAATAAAAATAGTTTAATTTAGTTAATCGATTATTATTACTTAACTAAATGTGATTAATACATATGAGGGGATTAGATTTAACACCCCCACTACCCAAAATTGCACCCCAACTATTTTCTTTTAATCCCAAAAATACCATTTAACCCCACACCCCACCCCATTCACTCCTCACTCTTCTGGATTCCAGACCTCGACACCCTCTTCGTCTCCCTTGCTCTTCGTTTCCCTCAACACTGTCTCCTACTCACTCTCACCATTTCATCATCAAAGCTCAAGCTCTGCTCTCTTCCCCCATCATCATCAACTTCACCAGGTAAGCTTCACAACCTTCTTCTTCTTGCATTTCTTCATTAATTTACTGTTGGAGACGAAACGACCTCCATTGGAACCAACCTTCGTCGTTCCGGATTATAAATCACGGAACGTTTAGGTTTAGTGTCCCGAGATTTAAAGCGCGGAACATGTAGATTTTAGGTTTCCGGGATTTAAATCCCGGAAGTTTAAGTTTTAGGGTTCCAGATTCTATATGCCGGGTAAATGCAATAGTTTGATTCCGGGTTTTATTTCACAGAATGTGATTATTATTTGAATAGATAGCCTCCGGGATGTAGAACTCGGAATGAAGAGTATTTTCTAGCAAAATCGGTTTTTAAAACTCGGAATTGTAAACCACACACTGGTTAGCTTCCGAGTTGTAGAAACCGGAAATGTAAAACTGTTGTGTGTTTGCTTCTGAGATTTAAATCTCGGAATTGAGAGGATTGCTATGTGTTCATTGCCTTCCGGATTTTATAATCCGCTAAAAGATATTTCAGTTTTGGATTTTAATTTTTAGCTATTTATGCATGTTTTATTGTTTGGGTTTAGGCTAAGACTCATGTATGCATATTTTTTTTCTTTTTCAGATGGCAATGACTCATTTCGGACTGTTCCCCGATCCCCTCCTGGTCCACCACCCTCTGCGGATGACATAGATGCTGCATTCGCAGCATTCACAAATGTCGTCATCCCCCTAGGGCTCCAGGTTTCATTTCTTGCAGAGTCATCCCCAAATTATATGACGTGGTTCTTGCGGCATTCACATCCTCTTTTGATACCAGACTGCATGCGTGACGGTGTTGGTGTAGCGGTAAGTTCTTTATCCGGATCAAATATCCATATAATTAATTCATATTACTTATACTTTAATAATTCAATGACATTTCAAATTGGTTTCATTTCAGTCTATGCTCTGGAGACTGGAGGATTGGTTGGCGCAGTCTCTCGCGGTGCACGATGCACATCCAACCGGCGGACCTAGTCGAGCTGCCTTGCAGAGAGCTTTGGATTACACCAGGAAGAGGACGACGACGAACTGTGTATCAAAGGAGGGGTAGGGGAGGGGGTTCGACCTCAAAGTCGAGTGGGGGCAGATGATTGTAATTTTGTTAGATTAGATTAGTACTTTAGAATTTTGATTAACTTGACTTGTTATATTTTGGATGTTGATAAAAAAAAGAATGAGAGAGGAAGAACCACGGTGGTTTTGGTGGAGGTGGGCTGAGAGAGAGAGGGAGTGGTGGTTTGTTCGGTGGATATGGCTATGGAGAAGAGGTTGAAGAGAGGAGGGAGATCACAAAGAGAGGACACTGGGGAAGAAGATAGTCTTTGTTTTCTTTTTTTTCTTAATTTAGTGATGTCTCATAAAAAGTGGTGTAGTTAATAAATTGGTGCAACACATGTGAAAGTGGTGTAAATAGTAGTGTCACGTAAGAAAACATTGTTTAGTTTTGGATGACAACTTGACATAAGGGCCTAATTTCACAAATTGATACATGAGGGACTAAAATCGCTCGTTTTAAACCTCAGGACTCAAATCGCACAATTGTGATATATCTAGAAAATTGCAATTAAGAATTTAGAAAATTGAGCTATATAGGTTATAGATCTAAAACTTGTTGATGAACAAAATCAAAGAAGGCAATCTCCAAGAATTCCTTTCTTACCCATGTGACAAGCTTGGTTCCCTCTTCCATAAATGTTTCATCACTGGGTTTTTTCCCTGTTAAAAGCTCCAGTAACACAACTCCAAAGCTGTAAACATCTCCTTTGACGGTTGCTCTTCCTGTGTCGAAATATTCTGCACACAAACAACAATCAAATTTGCAACACAAAGTAGTATGAAAGGTAATCTGGTTGTATCTATAGTTATACCAGGTGCCAAGTATCCAAAAGTTCCAGCCACAATTGTTGAAACATGAGTTTTGTCTGGTTCCATCAACGTGGCTAATCCAAAATCAGAAACTCGAGCCTCCAAATTCTGATCCAGCAATATATTACTTGACTTGATGTCTCTGTGGATAATGTGAGGGATGCAATCATGGTGGAGATATGATATACCTCTAGCTGCACCTACGGCTATTTTGTATCTGGTTGACCAATCCAAAACCTTCTTGTCCATTGATCTCCCTGCACCATTTTCAACTTTGCAAGCTTAAACTTTTCACTATACTTATTTAGGGAAAAAATGGGAAGAAAAGAGAGTCAACAGCAAACACTATAGGGCATCAAATATATATGAACTTGCTATTCATTTTGCAAATGTTCAGGTTTTCCTTCTGTTAAAATTTGGGTAAGTTCTAACTCTAGGCAAAAGCTAGTAAAGGGGGTGAAGGTTGTTCTAAACACTTATTAGGCAATATGTCTAGTGAATATGAGATTTCTCAATACACCTCCTCGCACCTCGTGAACTTGGAATTTGCAGGAATGAACACCACCAGGTGATTCATGTATGAATAGTATCTCTTATCAACGGGTTAAGATAAACTCTGATACCATATTAGAAATGTGAAATTCGCAGGAATAAACACATGCGTGTGACCCATATATGGATAATATCTCTAATGAACAAATTTAAGATAGACTCTGATATCATCTTAAAATTTATGTTAGGTCTAATTCTACCCAAGAACTAGTTCAGGGATGGGAGTTACTCTACCTTGTATAAGGACTAATTTATCTATATCTCTAGTTAATGTGTGAATTTAAGGCTATTCATTTTGCAAATGTTCATGATTTCCTTTCATTTCCTCCCCTTTTGACTCCTATAAGGAAATGTTAAAATGAAATGTAAAAACTAGAAAATTGTTACCATGCAAATAGGAATCCAAACTTCCATTGGGCATTAGCTCATAGATGAGGAGATTGTAGTGTGGTGCAGTGTAATATCCATGAAGAGTCACAATGTTGCGGTGTTTTATATCCGCCATTGCTTCCAACTCTCTCTCAAAACCTTTATCTCTCTCAGCTGTTCCACGGTTAAGCCTTTTCACAGCAAAGGCAGTGGACTCATTCAGCTTCAGTTCATAAACCACACCATAACCACCACACCCAATGATGTCCTTGTTGTTCAGTTTCTGTGTCTTCTTTAACACGGTATCAGATTTCAGAGATTTAAGCACTGAAGACCTGAATATCACCATCTTCCCCCCTGTATCATCCAATCAATGTATGTTATAATGTTAGTATTGTATGAGTCTGTTTGGATGCGGACTAAAGTGCATTTATTGGAGCTTATTTAGTGCATTTTTTAGTACAAAAGCTCCAATAAGTGCTCTTTGTTTCGTATCCACCGGCTCTCTATATGGCCATACCTGTGTAGCCATCTTCATAAATCAATTGCTTTCTTCTCCATCTTTTATAGAGGAGGACTGAGATAATAATCTTGGATATGACAAAAGCAATGAAGCATATGGTTATGGAAAATGCTATAACAAGAGATTTCCTCATTTGGTGTTGTAAACTGATGCCAAAATTTCAAGCACCTGAAGACAGAGCAGAAAAATAACACATAAAAAGCCGAGAATTAGCTAAGAACTTCTCATTATCTAAATTTGTAGAATATAAATTATGAGGACGAATTGAACGATTGTTGCATTTAATGTTCAAGTCTAGCATTTTTTCGCCATAATTGAAACAAGGCTCATAAAAAGAAATGAAGGGGGAATGTCACAGTAATTTTGTGTAGTACTTTGTAGTATTCTGGCTTCTGAGAAGTAATCAATCATGTTTCACATTTTCTGGTATCCACAAAAGCTTCTTAAGGTGGATATAGCTTCCATCTTCACACACTGGATTTGACCAAAGCTCTGGATTGTTCGCTGCAACTGTTCACAAATTCACCTTCAACACTGCAATCATAAACCAAAATTCTCAAATCATTTAGCTAAATGATATAAACTTAAACATCTATAACTTGTCCAAAAATCAGTGGAGAGAATCGAGCAATGTAAGTTCAAAATTCTAATGTAAGTTCAAAATTCTGGTTCCATTCATGGAGTGTGTGGGGCTTAGAATCTTAGATCACTGAAAATGATGATGAGAAGAAAAATACAAGATGTCCAAGCAACTTTTTTGAAAACAAGGTACTTGTCATCATGAATAGTTTGACATGAGGAAGGCCTACCATCTATTTTGCATGTCCAAAATAGTTTCTTTTCTGAGTTAAAATGAACTATCATGGACCCCAGGTTGTGACATTTTACCCATTTAGCATGTTTTTAATGGAAAGAAGCATAAGTTGGTGATTGAACAAATCCTATCAAAAATGTATGTCTGAGTGAAAACACTTGGACTTTCGTGGCATCATCAGAATCATTCATTTATCAAGCTGGCAATGAAATATTTTTCTTCACAGCATGTGAATGGATTGTTTTATATCCTTACCATGTTACTTTAGTTATAATCTGGGAATGTTACCAGCTAACAAAGCACAAAAGAGAAAAAAAAGTAGGCATCGCGAGTGTGCTACAAACCGGTAAAAAGTTTACTACATTTATTGATCATGTGAATGGGTTTGCTGTCACCATGCTTTCTTCAACACCTGTCCTTGCTCCACTAAATTTGGAGGTTGGGAATTCATTCAGCCAGCAAGATACACAGAATTAGAAAAGAAAGAAATGAGCACTTGGGAAAGTTATTGAGGTCTAAGCTTGCAAGTTGCAAGAGTTTCGTAAACTAATTAAGAAAAATAAAGTTAGCGTGGGTAGTGGTGACTAATCCCTCAGCTGTACTCACACTAAGTCACGAAATGTGCTAAATTCTGATGCTTAGAAAGTTTTCTTTTGAGTAGTTTAATAAATTGCAGTATTAAAGCTCCTAAACTCTGTAACTAACGTTTATATTTTCACACCACTAACACACTTACACTTAGAAATAGATCAAAAGAGAAAAGAGAGAAATAGATGATATGAATAAGAAAAGAATAAAGATAAGAAGGTAAATTGGGTGAGAAATAAGATGAAAAAAAAAGTGACGTGAATATATCAAAATTGAGTCGCAAAATATTATGGTAAGCAATTAGTAATTATTTATTTTAATTTTATAAAATTTGTAATGTCATCGTTTTACCATATGTTCTTGGTCTTACGTCATAAATATTCATCTTGAACCAACAATTGCATTGATTTCCTGTGAAGTTTATCATTGTTGCATTGTTATCCTATTAAGAACCAAGAGTTTTATAAAGAAGAAAAATGAGAAATCGGAGATACTGAGTGTTCTTTCTATTCTGATTAATTCACTGTACAAGCTCTGTTTATATACAGAGGGAAAACAGACAAGATTCCGGATATTCCGATTCAACATAATTGGCGGGTTAACACAATCAGACAGGATCCCGGATAATTCCGGGTCACCTATCACACATGGAAAGCTGACACTTATCACACATGGACAACTGACATGACTAACTGACCAGATGATACAGTTATGCATTTGATTCAACTTGGCAGACGATGCTTCCATACAGACGATAGAATGCTAACTTATTCAGACGATAGTATCAGACAATACAGACGATACAAACGATAGGTATCAGACGATACTGCACTTCTCTAATGGCGCCCCTCAAACTCAAGGTGGGTGAAAAGGAGCAGCCTTTGCAAAAACATTGAGTTTGGCCTTCATTGTTGAAAAGTGTTGAAGCGAGAGAGGTTTGGTGAAGATATCAGTCAATTGATCCTGACCAAGAATGTGATACACAAACAATGACTTGTTTTGAATTTTCTCTCGAACGAAAAAGATGTCAAATTCCATATGTTTTGTTCTAGTGTGCAAAACAGGGTTGTGAGTTAAGGCCACAGCTCCCATGTTATCACAGTATACTATAGGAACTTGGAAAGGAATCTTTAACTCCGTGAGGAGAGATTGAATCCAAAGAAGTTCAGCAGTAGTGATGGCCAAGCTTCTATAATCTTCTTCAGTGCTTGACCGTGCAATAATCTTCTGCTTCTTGGAGCTCGAAGACACTAAGTTAGGTTCGAAGAAAACACATGAACCAGATGTGGAACGTCTATCGTCCGGATCTAAACCCCAATCAGCATCGCAGTAGGCAGTCAAAGGCACAACAACGTTAGAATTACAAGGCTTGAGAAGCAGAACATGAGAGATAGTACCTTTGAGGTATCTTATGATGCGCTTGACAACCTTCCAATGAACATCTAGAGGTTGGCTCATGAACTGGCACACTTTGTTGGCAACATAGCTAATTTCAGGTCTGGTGAGAGTGGCATATTGCAATGCGCCAACAACAGACCTGTAGTTTGTTGGATAAACATATAGGTCAGTACCATGTTTGATGAGTTTCGCTCCACTAAGCATAGGCGTAGATTGCCGTGTTGCATTGGTCATATTTTCCTTTTCAAGAAGATCTCCTATGTATTTAGATTGTGATAGGAGAAGAGACCTATCTCGCAGATGCTGAACTTGAACTCCAAAAAAGTAATCCAACGTACCTAGTTGTTTGAGTGAAAACTCTGTATTGAGCTTGGTGACAATTTGTTGAATGAGAGGTAAGGAACTGCCAGTGATGATAATATCATCAACACAGACCAATATGTATATGCAACACGAAGCTGTACTGTAGACAAATAAAGATGGATCATAGCAACTGGCATTGAAGCCAAATCGTAGCAGAGCCCGTTTTAATTTGTCAAACCAAGCTCGCAGAGCTTGTTTGAGACCATAAAGAGCTTTGTTGAGTTTGCAAACTAAGGTTCGATCTTCAGTTTGAAACCCCGGTGGTTGGTCCATGTAGACATCTTTATCAAGCGTTCCATTCAAGAAGGCATTGTTGACATCAAGTTGTTGAATAGGCCAACGTTTGGTGACAGCTAATGACAAAATGAGACGGATAGTGATGGGCTTCACAACGAGGGAAAATGTTTGGCTTAATAGCACTTTTGGTCCCTCACTTATCACGATTTGACACTTATGGTCCCTAACAAAAAAAATAGCCTAAATGGTCCCTCACTTTGTCAAACGACAGCAGTTCTGGTCCCCCGTCACTATTTCGTTAAAAAACTAACGTTTTCTATCAAAAATTTAAAAAAATTGTAACAAAAAACTTTGATTAATCACTCTTCTCTCTCACTCTCAGTCTTCCTCTCTTCCTTCCGCTGCCGTCCCCAAATTTGCAACCTAGGGTTTGTTCTTCCTCAAATTGGTGATCTAGGGATTGCAGTGGTGCCCCCAAATTGGGAATTCTGAGTGTGACGGAGCGAGAAGACCACCGCGAAAACCACGGGACAAGGCTTGGCGTGGTGGAGGAGCGCTGCTCCCGGCAGCGCGATGCGGTGGAGAAAGCCGGCTCGTGGAGGTGAAGTGGACAGTGGAGGTCAAGAAGAGAGAAAGGTATGTGCCCAAGCCCAGCGGCAACGGTGGGCGAGGAACGATGCTGAATGCGGTGTTGCGACCTGGTACGACGGAGGGCGGTTGGATGTCACAGGAGAGCGATGATGACACTGACTATGCGATTCACGACGGGAGGGAGACCCGCGACCAAGGCGATGGTTCTGACGATGGCAATTGTTGAAGATTTGGGGTTGTGGATCGCTAGTGGCGAGGAGCAGGATTGTTTGAGTCGGTTGTCCTTTCCTTCTTCTTTCTTTCCGATGGGGTTTGGGTTGGTTTTGATGGTGAAATGGGGGGTTTTGGTTCTGATTGAAGAAAGCAGTGGAGGTCTCGATGCAGAGTGAAGTGGTGACGGTTGTGAAGGAGGCGATGGTGGTTTTTGGTGGTTGTTTTGGTGTTCTGTTTATTTTGGAAATGAATGGGCCATTACAGGAACAGAATCAACTTGCTTTGGAGATACTGATATAACATTTTCTGGATGTTCCTAAAAGGACTATGAACATGATTATGGTGCTTCCGTTACAAACTACTTGGTTCACTCCCAATATTGGTTTGAAGGTGAGATGAAGAAGAAAAAGGAGAAGGATGAATTTCTAGGTGTGGGTTTCAAGATTTTTTTTTTAATTTTTTACAGAAGACGTTAGTTTTTTTAACGGAATAGTGATGAGGGACCAAAACTGCTGTCGTTTGACAAAGTGAGGAACCATTTAGGCGAATTTTTTTTGTTAGGGACCAAAAGTGTCAAATCGTGATAAGTGGGGGACCAAAAGTGCTATTAAGTCAAAATGTTTCTAAATAGTCAAAACCTTGAATCTGATTGTATCTTATAGTGCCATCAGCCTTTTGCTTGATCCTCAACACCCACTTACAACCTATTGGTTTTCTGTTAGGTGGTAAGGAGACCAAATACCATGTGGTGTTTTGTTGCAAAGCATCAAACTTTGCTTGCATAGCCTGCTTCTAGTGGTCTTGAAGAGCTTTCTTCTAGGAGGTTTGTTCAACTTGAGTTAGAAGAAGTTGTGGTTGAACAGTGCCAGTCTTCGAACGAGTTTGCATAGTGTGAGTGTTGACTAGAGGAGGCGGAACTAAGGATGCCTGGGGCCAAGTAATCCCAGCTTTGGATCTAGTTTGAATGGCATGAGTGTTGACTGGTGCTTGCTAAGTGCCAGACGATGCTATAACATGAGACGATTGATGAGCCTCGGACGATGTTGCACCACCAGACGATGTAGGAACCTCAGACAATGAAGGAACTGCAGACGATGAAGGAACTGCAGACAGTGTAGGAACATTAGGCGATGCTGCAACTGGATGATCAAATAGAGACTGCTACTGCCCTTGATGTGGAGTTACAGGATACCTTAGAATAAATTATGTTAGAGGAGGCCCCTCCACGCGGTAATAGACATCAAAGTAATAGATAAATTACCCCGGTTCAAGGCGGAACCGTGGTAACATCGCAGCTCTGTTACCCCGGTTGAAGGTGCAACCGTGGTAACATTGCAGCTCTGTTACCGCGTTTGAAGGCTTAACCGAGGTAACATTGCATCTCTGTTACCACAGTTCCTTTACCAACCGTGGTAATATGTCTTTTTTTTTTTTTTTGGTTTTTCTTATGTTCACTCTCACCTTAATTAATTGTACGTGCAAATAAAATACAGTCAATGCCAAAATATACAATACCAAATTAATTAAAACATAGTATACAAACAACTATAAATACCAAATTACCAAATAAACTATATATCGTTACAATTTAATGCCAAAACACAGTTCAGTAGTAGGAAACTATCATAATATCTCGTTACAATTCAATGCCAAAACATAATTCAGCGGTAGGAAATTCTATCTTAATATCTCGTTACAATTCAATGCCAAAACAGTTAGGCAGAAGAAGAACTCAATCTAAAATAATTCAGCAAAAGAATAAGTTAAAGCAAAAACAGTTCAGCAGAAGAACAACTCAATGTCAACTGTGCACAACAAAAGAAAAACTCAATGAAAATAAAATAAAATAAAGACAGGCAGTAGATCTTAGCAGTTAAATCATAACATCTTCAACTGAAAATAGGTGCTCCTACTTGTGCTCCCACCTGCTTCTGATACATCGCCTTCAATGTATCTCCTAGCCGGAATGGTTCTTAGCATGTGTAATATACTGCTAAGTCATTCTGTATGGACATAATATACTGTTAAGTCATTCCGAACAATTCCTGGCATTATATTGTTTCCAAAAAACATAACAATGAATAAAAATAGGAGATTATTGGGAATTAACGAGAAGAAAAATTATATTCATTGAAGAAAAATTGTACATCCAAATTTAACAAAAAAAAAGTACAATTGCTGATGATTAAAAGGCATAAAAAATCAGTCTACAGGATTGGAGGCAATCGATTCCATATAATCATCAGAGGAGTGATCCGAAGAAGAGTCATCCGAGTCTTCGGAGGGTTCGTCCAATAGTGGCTCACCAATGTCAATACCCCTTGACCGGAGGAATTCTACTCCGATCACCTGACGAGCCACCTCCTGTAAAGGGTTCCAAGCCAGCAATGGCAACCCATTTGGACCCCTAAGGACTTTTGTTACGAGGAAACCATAGGGGATGCCTTGTTGGTTGTCAACCAGAGCAGAAACAAGGTGATTGTAGACGATGTCTACAACATTAAAACGCTCATTATTCAGGACCATGTACATTATATATAGGTCGTGGTCAAGCACGTCTTCCAAACGATCAAGTCTTGGGCAACACTTTAGTGACCAATTGATGTAGAACTCTAGAATGGTGGTTGAGGGATGAGTAGAGACGGCGCTCATATGTGGATGGGGTTTCCATCATATAGATGCTTTCATCTATATCTTCCTCATCGCAACCTACTTTCTAGGATTCATTGTATGTGTCTCCTTTGTCCTCACTATTGAGGAGTTCAGCAATTTTCCCTCTGGTTAGGGAGAACTCATGACCCACCACTGTTGCAACGAAGCCTCTGTGATGAGAAAATGTTAAGGAGGACTAGAAGACGAAGATAAGATCGGGGTACATGGACTCATTGGAGGCATCACACAATGCTCGGAAACGTGTGTAACTCCGAGAATTGGTGCTGGGAACTTGAAAGTGCTTTAGTTCAGGGAAATTTACGGCATCAGGAAGACAGATTTCGAAACTGTTTGCCATTTCTGTTTTTACTGAAGAATAATGAACACAGAAAAAGAAGGATGTAGGGAAGATGGAGTATTGGATGTAGAACTGGGAAAACATTCTGGAATTTATAAGCAAACGAGGAAAGTGAAACGGTATGAAGAAGAGCAACCGCCATGACTGTTATGAAGTGCAGAGTAAAGAGATGTATTAGGAAGGAGAACCGGCGTGACTGCTTAGAAGAACGAAACCGCACATGCGGGAGACAATGAAGTGGGTGGAAAGACATGTATTTACGACCAAAACGGCACACACTTCTTGTGCTTCGGGAAAACAAAACCCTAGTGGCTAGTACTGAACAACAACAACAACAATATTCAAAACAAAACCCTAGAACTAGAAGTATGTCAAGAGGACTCACCAGTGAGGTAGAGAAGAGCAGCTAATCGGAGAAGATGGGAACAGCGAGGCACGAAGATGGAGACGAGCCTAGCGCTGACGAGCATGCACAGCAGCAGTGGTGCCATTGTGGAGAGAAGGAGGGCAGGTGATGAGGTGCAGCGGCCAGCAATGGCGGTCACGAGGTGCAACAGAGAAAGGGTTCACATATGGGTTTTTTCGATATGAAAACTAGGGTTTTGTAGTTAACATATCAACATTTTAATAATAATATAATACCTATCACCGCGGTTGGCATGATAGCCGGGGTAAGAGACATGTTTTATTACCCCAGTTCAGTTTGCAACTGTGGTGAAAATCCTTTATTATTAAAAATAATAATAAAAACAATCTCAGTTACCGCGGTTGACACGAAATCGGGGTAATAGACAACATCAGTTACCTCGATTCAACACGGAACCGTGGTACCTGAGCTCCGGGCACCATTTTACCTCGGTCCGTGACTGAACCGGGGTAACAAGGTCGAGGTAAAAGGGCAAATCTGTAGTAGTGGTGGTTGACGAACTCAAAGAGGAAATCACCTTCTTCAAAGATGAAGTACAAGGCAACATGAAGGCCCTGACTGAGGAGACAAACAAGAAGATTGATGAAATGGATACAAAAAACAGCAACACATAGATGAGCTGAAAGAGGAGCTGAAACAAGAATTCAATGCAAGATTTGACAACTTCGAGAACTTGATGGGCCAGCTCCTGAACAAATTCAAATGAAAAATCCCTTCACTCCCCTGACCCTATTCTTTTTAGCTTATTGTTGAACAATTACTTTTGCTAATGCATATATTTCAGTTTAGTTGCATTTAGTGTTTTTGCTCTAGCGTTCCTATTGCTTGCGTTGATACCTTTTGCTCTTTGCTCTGATACCTTTGCATTTTTTTTGCTAATGCCAAAGGGGGGGAAAATTAGAGAAAAAAAGTGTTAAAATTAGAGAAAACGGATGAGTTAAATAACTCAGGGGGAGCGCGATATAGAAAAAGGCTTTAAAACTCTAAGTGTTTAGATATTTAGAGAGATATCGTATGTTGAGGGGGAGCAACGAAAGAAATGAAATAACCTTAGTATTAATTATAGAACCCTCTTATATAACATGATGTCAAGCTTTTCTCTATTACCATGCTTTCATGTTACAACATATAAGAAACGCTCATGTTTTTCTAGCTAAGAAAAATCATATAGACAAACGATCTATCTTAGTTTTATTTTCAAAAGGAAAAACTCTGAAAAATGTAAATACCTTGCATGCTCTGATACTACCTTTTTCGCAAATAAACAAATTAAACTTTTTTCTCAAATGAAAATTGTCATTATCAAAAAGGGGGAGATTGTTAGATTCAAACGATTTCATCTTTTATTATATTTTGATGAATAACAATTTTACCTAAGGTTTAATGTTGATAGATAAAGAATTCTTAACACTTTGAGTATTTCATATTTCAGGAAACATCTACCTACTCTTTAAAATCATATCAAATGCAGCATGAAAATATATGGCGAAAAAGAATACGTCTGGTGATCACCGACTCTGCATCAATTTCTGCTTTCCTCATCTTGAACCTGTCCTGGTATGTAAGGTTCCAATTCTGATTGAAACTTCTTGAGAAAATCCTTCACAAAATCAAATCATTTTGCTTTCGGGTTATTTCTTTTCCCGCAGTACCACCAATTGAGAGCACTTCCTCTCATTGCTAACCAAGCCCAAGACAGTTTCTCCTTCTCTGAAACTTCTAGAGCTTGAAAATACTCACCAGTAAGCATCTTCTCCTTCGAAGGTTGGAATCGCCTTGCTTTCCCTCTTGTAACTTGCTGTCTCCTTCTCCATTTCTTTATGATTCAATTGCACCACAGCACCAAGATAGTGCTCTGATACCAAATTGATAAGAATTGGAAGAATAAATAGAATTTATAAAGATAATAAAGAATAAATAGAATTTCTAACAGTCACATCTATTCAGCCATGACTACTCATAAGTCATAACTGCTCAGGCATAATTGCCCATCAGCCAACAGTTGCAACCCCTTGTCTGAAACCTCCCCCTGGGTCGCTCCCTATCACCCAACCCACCTTGAATATTTGATGCATCTTTGATACTGTTTGATGTCCAATGGCATACTCAAATTTAGACACTCAAAAATGGTCTGCAATCATTTCCAAATAACTAACTGTAGTTATTTGCATGAACAATGAGAATTCTATGATTTGTTCTAAAGTCCAACGGTATGCTCATATTCAGACGCTCAAGTAAATTCCACAATTAATTCTGAATAACTCAATTAAGTCATTAAGTCTTCTCTTTTATTTTTATATTGGTAATAATAGCAATAAAAATTTACTCAGCAATTGCAAGTTTTGTTTGAACTATGACATTACAAAACCGAAAACAACTAGTTTTATCCAACTATTCATTTCTATATATCCCATCGTCTAACCTGGATGTAATAGAAGTTCTTTCCTATCAACTAACACTTTTTTGAAACCATTACCAATCATAACGATCAAAGTTAAGAACAGTAGAGAAACCACAACTGCACTTCATTAGATGCAAAATCATTGTCTTACAATCGCCGGACAAATCGAAAGAACGGTCACTGACATGTCTATAGAGCGCTGCCAATTGTGATAAACCCTAACCTTATTTGAGAGCTTTGTGCACGGCAACAGATTCCGACGAATTCGGTGTCTCTGCGACTGCCTGGGCTCCCTGCTGCTGGATTATCGTCTTCCTCTCGTACTCGAGCCATTTGTTGGTTGCGACGGTGCAGATCACTGAAACCGTTCAAGAAATGAAAGGGAAAACAAGGAACGAACAAACAGGTGCGTGTGTGTGAGAGAGAGAAATTATCGGAAAAACGATTACCTGCGGCGCCGACAAAGCAGATGAGACGGAGGAGCTTGGGGCCGGGAGGGCCAGACACTTCTTCGCCGGTCATATCTCCGCCGCCGATGAGTCAGTCCACTTCCCTATAAACTGCTAGTATCTGCGCTGTTCAAGTTCTGTTCAACCCTTGCCTGGATCTACTCCATACTTTTTTGTGGATGCTTATGTACGCTATTAAATTATTAATAATTATTTTTAAAAAATATGAGATTCTGAAATAGATTAATGTCCGTAAGGCGTAAGTGTAACAAAAAAAAAAGCAATAGACTTTTTTTATGCAAAAGTAATAGTTTTTTTTTTTAAATTAAAGTAATAGATTAATGTAGTATGATGCTGGATATTTTAAATAATAAATTAATTATTTATTCATCCTGACATGTATGAAGAATATTATAGAGCCCTAGTTTTTTTTTATAGGCACTATAGAGCCCTAGTTAATGTTATGAGCGATTTGTTTTATCTATGCAAGATTTAGAAACGTCAATTGCACATCGCCTGACGTTCAAGCAAGATTTGGGCTTTTATTATATATGTATGATGATATATGCATGTTTTCACGAAGATTGACTTTAATGTTGATGTGGTTTGGTTCTAGGGTCTGGTAAAGTTTCTGCCACTTGGAAACGGGGCTGTGAAAACCCTAAAGTGTGGAAACGAGACAGTTTTAAGCATTTTCAAAATTTTCGAACGAGAAGGGAAGTCTTAAAATATCGTGAGGAACTCATTTATGAAATAAACTCATTTCTTATGAATAGTATTTTTGGATCGAAAAAGACTGAAGTCTCGGGGAAATATATCTCGAGATATTTTGACGGTCGACGGCCGAGTTTGACAGGTGTCGGAGTTGAGACGAACGAGTGGCCGATGTTAGTCACAAAAAGTGGGTTTATGGGGAAATGTGCTAAAAGTATAATTATAACGTGAATACTATTTGTGTAAGAGATTTGACTCTGATGTGTATGTAAACAGGATTAAGTGTCATATAATCTTCCTAAATTTCTCACTTGGGTCCCTATACTTAAAAAATTCAATCCTCCCCCTCCCATATGTGAACCCACGGCCCCCACCATGCTTTTATGCATATATAGTTTGTTTTCCTATAACTTGAGAAGATAAGTTGAATAGGTGGAAGATAAGTTGAATAGGTGGAGGAAATTAGAAGAAAGATGTTAGAGAGAAGTGAGAGAGAAAACTTATCACCATCTTCCTTTTCTCATCATGGTAGCAGCCCCTCTTCCCTATTATCACCAATTTTCTTTCAACTTTCCACTTGGTTCTTTTGAAGAAAAAGAGAGAGGAAGATAAAGGCTTGTTTGTGATAGTTTTGATTTTTGAAGAACGTATTCTAACTTGATAGCTTTGCGTTTCGCCGTCACTAGCAACGCAAAGGCGGCTTTTCTATTTTCCGATATTGTAAGACTCTTTCTTTTTATAAATATATTGGATCATATTTTATATGTGTGTGTGAAAATATATTGAATGTATGATGATTAAGTTTGGCATATTTTTATGTTAATTGTTGGTTTTCGTCTGGCGAATCATGTTTGTATTCGTCTGGCGAATCATGTTCGTATTCGTCTGACGGATCTCGTTGAACTCGTTTGGCGAATAATGTTGTGTTCGTCTGGTATATTCACCGGAGAGTTCGTTTGGTGAAATACTTTAAGTAATCGTTTGACGAGACACCTTTTCGTCCTCGTTTGATTTGACGAGTTGGTATTCATTTGATGCAACTATATAGTAAGTCGGTTTGGTACTCGTTTGGTTAGTTAGCCGCTTTTGTTGACCTTAAGAGATAAGTGTCAGATGTCTTGGAAATGGTAAACTTCCGTTTTTGTTGACTTTGAATATATGTCAGGATCATTAATGAGCTTAATGACCTGCCACTTTCATTGACCACTTTTCATTAAATGTTTACCCTGAGAGTTGGTTTTCCTCATACTATAAATACCAAGTTCCTAGTTTCATTTTAGTTTTTAGATTCTATGAATCCTCACTACTCTCCTCACTTCGAAGAAATATCTCTCAAACATTCCCAAAGTTCCTGTTCTTGTTCGTTTTTCTTCCAGATTCAATCTTTCGAGTTGTGTTCGAACCAAAGAAGGTTGGTTCTTCTTACTTTAATAGTTTACGTTAGAGTTCTGATATTTTGTATAATCCTTATCATAGGAAGATTTTGATTTTTAATGAAGTGAAAACACCCTTTCTGTTTATCAGACGAGGGCAACACGTGAGCGTTGGTAGGCTAACGCACGAGCGTTAGAGGGTACTCTGTTCTACCCTTTTTTTCGTTACAAATGGAGTTTCAGTGATTTTGTTTCCAGTTTGGTTTGGGATTATTCCTTGTCGTTGGAATAGTTGTTTAAACATGTTATTATGTTTTTGGTAGGTTGAAGACTCAAGTGTATGCAACCTACGAGAAGGTAAGGGTAACTCATTGTTGGCTTTATCTTAGTATCTGCAATGATATCTGTTTTGGTTACTTCGGTAACGTGAATATTGTAAATGGATATTGGAATGTTTCCAGAATGAATTATACTATGTAACCTATTGGGGTTAAGGGAACGAGTGAACCATATTTGTTCATGAAGAAATGTGGTTGGCCATCATGATGAATTTTTAGTTTGATGCAGTGGACTATTATGTGTCGCGGGATCATCCGAGCGTGGTGTGGAAAAGTCTCGTCCTTCATAATCATCCTGTCCAAATAAGGCAAAACAATGAGCTATGAATATATATATATATATATATATATATATATATATATATATATATATATATATATATATATTGGCTACTGAAAATCACCAAGTGTGATTATGATTCGACTTATGAGTATTGTGGGACCAATTGTTCTTATTATCGTTATGACTTGTGATATTTTCTGCCAAGCTATTATGATTATTGATTTTTACTTATATTGGAGTTAACCCTTTTCTGTTGTGTTTTTTTCTATTTGGCGCATATTGCCAACGGACATTAGTAGGTGTTCGCCTGCTGTTGATCAGGAGGCAAACGAGGACCGCTTCCGGAGGCAGACGAGGACGACTTTTTGAAGTTTGAAGACTGAAGCTTTCACTTACTTGTTTTCTAGTGGATTGTATTTCCTTTTGCGAAAGAATAGCACATGTTGTGCAAGATAATACTTTCATTACGTCTTATTTTCTTTGCAAATACGAAATGTATTATATGAGCTACACTATCTATGTATATTACGAGTGATGAACGTTTTGGAAATATGAGATATTTTGAAAGGTTTAAACTTTGTGTTATTTCCGCATGGTTACTATGTGACACTCAATGTCAAAAATCGGGCTGTTACATATATCTTGGCTCGGCACCTTGTAGTGGCATGCTAACGAAATATATTATATTTTGTTGTTTCCCCACCTCTTGTACTAGCACTGAACTCACTGCTCCATCTGTTACCACGATGTATAAAATCAGCGGCAACCCCGCCTGCGGTCTGGAAAGAATTAGCAGTGCTATAACAGACATTTGAGGCGAATAAAAGCCTCTCCACATTCTGATGTCCACTTGAATTCGGCGCTCTTTTTCAAGCAATTGGAAAATGGGGCAGCTCGCCCCTCGCAATGTGGTAAGAATCTTAATAGAGTGGCGATTCGCCCAGTTAACTTCTAAACCTCTTTAACAGACATATGACTCTATATATCCATGATAGCCTGACATTTGTCAGGGTTTTTACTTCTTTCCCTCTTTCGAATATCATGAAACCTAAGGACTTGCCGCTCATTATGTCAAACGTACACTTCTCTGGGTTTAACATGATGTAGTGCTTTCTTAAAGAACCAAACGCCTCCTCTAGGTTGCCACAATGATCCTGCCCCTTCAAGGTTTTGACGACCATATCATCTACATATACCTCCATGTTTCGCCCGACTTGGTCATTGAAAACCTCGTCCATCAATCTCTGATACGTGGCGCCTTCGTTCTTCAATCCGAAAGGCATTGTTTTGTAGCAATAATTCACCCTCTCGCCATAGAAAGCGGTCTTATCCTTGTTTGCAAAATGCATTTGAATTTGATTATAACCTGCATACGCATCCATTAAACTCAACATCCCATGACTGGACGCCTCATCCACTAATTTGTCTATGTTGGGTAATGGGTATGAGTCTTTTAGACACGCCTTGTTCAAGTCTGTGTAGTCAGTGCACATTCTCCATTTTTCATTCGCCTTTTTTACCATCACAACATTGGCGAGTGAAGTTGGGTATTTTATTTCCCTTATGAACCCGCCTTCTAACAACTTCCTAGTTTCTTGTCTAATCGTCTTAAACTTCTCATCGCTAATCTTTCTTTTCTTCTGCACGACCACCCTAGTGCCCAGATTTATGGCTAGCTTGTGGCACACAAAATTTGGGTCAATCCCTAGGACATCCTTCACACTCCAGGCGAATAAATCAAGGTTCTTTCTCAGCAAATCGCCAAGCTTGGATTCCTACTCAGGGGTTAGATTCGCGCCTATCTTTAGTGCTTTCCCTTCTAAGACCAACTTCCTGATTTCCTCGGCTGGTTATTATCTCGCAGATCATCCCTTGGATCTAGGAAAGGATCTTCAGGCGTGACTATCTCAAACATGCGGTGCCCCTCTTTCGCCCCTCTCTAGCCGTATATGTTGTACAACTCAAGGCTCCTCGTGTAGCAATGCCTCGCTGCCACTTGATCTACCTTCATCATGCCTCCCCCTCCCCCTGCTGGTTGGGTATTTGATGGTAAGATGAGGGGTGGAGATGATCGCCCCGAGCTCGTTTAGGGCACTTCTTATGATAATCACATTGTAAGACGCCATATGGGAGATAACAAGGTATTTCACTGAGACCTTCTTAACATTTTCGCCCCTTCCAAACATGGTTTAAAGTTGTATCCATCCGCGGACTAGCACCCTCTCGCCCGCAAACCCGACCAGACTTCCTCCATACGGCTTGAAATCTGCTTCATTTAATTTCATTTTGTCAAAGGCGTCGGCGTAAATGACATTCACCGAGCTGCCCTAGTCCAACAACACCCTTTCCACATCATACCCGACGACACGCGGGAGCGCCACCACCGGATCATCTTGGTGTGGCACTATTCCCGCAAAGTCCCTTACACTGAAAGTTATATCAAGGTGGTCATAGTTGTGTCGCCCTGCATGGACAAAATTTACTTGGCGCGTGTACGTCTTTCTTATCGGCTCGTCTCGCCACCTCCAGAGCTGGATTGTCTTCGCCTATTGCAAAGTCCCGCACAAATTGGAAACACAAGGTCTATAGGCTCGTCCAGAGCTGGATTATTTCGCCTATTGCAGCAGCCAATGCCTTGTTAGGAGCACTCGCCTCTCGCCTCAGCTCGCCCTTTATGAATTGGTTCAAGTGAACATCTCGGTCAACCTTTCTAAATCCTGGCGAAGTGACCAACAGTCCTTCTTCACGTGTCCCAACACTCGGTGGAACTCGCACCAGCGATTTGACCTGCGTTCTGGGGCGCCCTTCTCGCCGGTCTGGGATAAGTGATCAAACCAACCATGTTCGCCTCAACAAGAATTAGACTCAGAGGCGCGTTGAACTACACCCTTCACCTTTCGTTCTCTACATTATGCACTTGTTGGCTGTCGACTAGACATTTTCTAGGCGATTCCATTCCCCTATGCCTTGTTGGCGGTGAGGCTCGTATGGGCGAGGTGATTGTTTCTTAGCGCATTGACTTGCCTTGGTTGAGCTGGCTGGGGGGCTCCTTCCTACAAGGGTGCCTTGGTGGAATGGACTTTTTCTTCCCGTGCCCTTTTGTGCATATTATTCTCCTCTTCCAGTACAAATTCATGAACTCGAGATCTCAGCTCCGCCATGGTCTCACCTGGATGCCTAGTTAGGTCGCAGTTCAGATCTCCCTCTCGCAAGACAAATTTAAACACCGCGATACTCATTGCGGGCACAAAATCTTCCAAGTGCACTAACAGCTGATTGAACCTTGACAAGTAGTTCTTGATCATCTCGCTTTGAACGGTATTGAATAGGACAACAATGGTCACCTTCTCCATCTGACTCGCCGAAAACTGAGACAGAAACCTGGCAGAAACCCCCAACTAAGCTAATGGCAGGGTGGTGAACCACGTCATAGCCGACATCTTGAACGTCGACGGCAGCATTTTGCACTTCATGACATCTGTCACTCCGGCGATGACCATCCGTGTGTTGAAATACACCAGGTGGTCTCGCGGGTATTTTCACCAGAGTACGGGTCAAGAACCAATGTCTTTAAGTGTTCTGGGAAGATTGTGTTGGCTATGGCCTCCGCAAACGGTTGGAAGTTGGTGACGGTCACCGCTTTCCTCCAATGTGCGTGTTGGAAATCGTTTCATTCTTGGTTTATCTGCTCGATCTGAGCGTGTAATTGCTCATTGGTGTGTTGTAAACCATCCAATCTTTCTAGAATTGCTTGCATCTGTGCATTTGGGACGTTTCCTGCCATCGCGCTCGCCGCCACCATGGCTGATCGTGTCGCGTATGTCAGGTTCGTCGTTACTCAGGACCTGGGTAAGTTTTAGTGAAGCCCACAGTGGGCGCCAATGTTCTCGTATGAGAACAATGTGGTGGCCAAGCACCTCGATTTAAGGTTCCGGGTATCTTGGATGCCTCAGATCTAGGGTTCCTAGCCGCCTTCAGAGAGATATTTTGTAGATAAGAGAGAACATGCATTAAATTAAGCAGGTGTTTGCCTTTTATAGTGGGCCAAGCACCCAAAACCCTAAAACTTAAACAATTGGGTCCCTAGGTACCCCTTATTGGGCTTTGTGCCACCTAGCCGGTCTAGGCCCACGGCTTAGGGTGGCGACTCGCCTATGCCTGATGCCCCTTGCTCGCCAGGGGAGCTATCCATGCTTAGGGCGTGTCGCCCCACGCCAGTCCATCATGCATAGCACCAAAATCCATAATGTTGACCACACTCACATACAGGCTCTTTATAAAAATAATAATAATAATAATAATAATAACATTGATAGTTTTCTTCCTTCCTTTCTTTTTTTCCACTAGCACAGAAAAGTTCATTGTAGATAGAAATAGATGAATAACAAAGACTATTCTGTCAAGCCTTCACACAAAGGAGCCGTTTTACACCCTCTTCAATTACAACAAATAGCCCAAACGACGAGCTTCAATTTCAATTATAAGGCAAATATATACTCACAACTGTATCTACCACAAAGCTTTTGTATTTATACCTTCTCGAGTGGATTGGTTCGGGATAGTGTACTAAGCTGGCTACTTTCCATATTTGCTAGTAACTGAACAACAGTCTTCAGATGTGGAACACTGCAAATTGGTTACACATATCAGGCATAATATAAAACAAATTACACATCATACATATATGACATACAAAAAATAATGCAGTGCCCTCCAATCATGTAGGCATCAATACAATCTCGTGTGTTTGGATAAACAGCTAAATTAATCGCTGACCAGCTAATGTCAATGAACGCTAATGTCAATGAACGCTTATAGGTAGGTAAAAACGCTTATTTATAAGCTAATCTTAGTCACTTATGAAGATAAGGTCAAAATAGTTTAAGAATAGGTTATAAACTATTTTCATGAGTTATTCAAACATTTGCATAAGCTCTTATTTTGTAAGATAAGCTCAAATAAGTTCTACAAAAATAAATGATTAACACTTCAAATGATTAACAATCTAGCACAAGGTTGAAGATCATAACACTTCAAATGTACCCAAAATATATGATAAAAGAAAAAGTATATTGATATTGAATTAGACAAGAGAAGGTTCTAACTTTTGCAACCCATTTTCCATGTATGCATCCAGTGATGATATTACCCTGGGCATCTGCTCTAAAACCTGTGCAAAAGAAAAGAAAGCAACCACCATTACACACTTTGCACACTTGGTCACAGTCCTCAACTACCCTGGATTAATCAGGTATGACTAAAATATACCTGCTCTGTGTTCTTGATGGTGGAAACCTTTGCCAAAAGGTTCTTGGGGAGCTTAATGAGTTGTGCCTGCACAATGACGATGCCAAGGGGGGAAAACTCAAAACCCTAACATCAATTATGCATTTAAATCAAAATTCGTTTTTCCTTTTTGTTAATTTTAATTTTTTAAATAAATGAGTAAAACTGGCGAAGGAAGGAGTTGTACCTGGGCAGGAGAAGATTGTTGCATGAGGTGGAGGAGGTTGGAAGTGGACTGCACCGCCTGCGAGATCTGCTCCGCCACCACGGCCTTCGCCGATCCACTGCCACCTGCGGCCGGCGTCGCCATCGGTCGCCACAACGATCTTTTTTCTGTTGTACGAATCGGTGTTGTCGTTCTATTTTTCATCCCTTTTTTATTTATTGATCGAGCTTCTTATTTTTTTTCTTTTTCTTATCACAATTTCTAATTGATACATTCCCTGAGTTAAAATGCAAAAGAACTATTTTCCAAGTGTAACAATTTTTTTTTGCAAAATAACCCTCTTAATTATTTTGTCTTTCTTATTCGAAGAAAGAGATAATTCATTCTATCAAATAGAAATTGGAGATACATTTAAGTTCCTAACATGGCTAGGTAACATCAAATTCAAAAGCTTGGGGATGCTCAAAGATTTTTCTTTGCACTTTTCAGGCGTTGATTAAGGGGTTATTCTTATTCCTGCCAAGCCGCCAGATGGTCGCAGTGGTTCAAAAAGAGAGTGTTTCCGTGACATGGAAATAGGAAGAAGGGTAGTTTGTAACACCTCGATTTTAAAGGCGTCAATATCGTGAGTGCTAGTAAGTAAACATGTTGATTGGTTTTCAAACCTAGGAAATGCATAGTATATTTTTTTTTCCATAACATGCAAGGGCTGAATGCAATACATATACTCATATCCCAACCACAACTAATTACAACACAATATTATATGTATACATATCACTCATAGGTGAACCAGTGATCAAGCACCTATCAACGTCGTAGAAGAGTCCTCCCTGTCCTCGTGCCCTCTGTCTTCACCGGGTACCCTCCAGCTCGCAGCTACTCAACTGGCGACGGATCGCCCAAACACAAGCAACAAAAAATGTGCAAGGGTCAACTTCTTAATAATAAACTCCCCATTGAAGCACATGAGTAAAACAACAATAATATGAACACATAAGCATGTCAGGTGATGTCCATTGCATTGCAGGTATATATACTAAGCTATACCAACTACAATTATGCATGCCAATTTACAATCAAGCAATTTTTATGGTGCAAGTAGAATTGCATACTCAACCTTCCCAAAACACACTCAACAATCAATTCCAAGAACACATGGCAATCATCTTAGAAACAGTCTAGATGTCATGATGCTGCTAGTGTCTAATCTGATCCGAATATCCGCGTTACTGCACCGAGCCAGCACTTAGCTGATTGGGGATAATATTGTTATCCCAATCGTATTGTCCACACCCAGTTCACACAGTCTTCACACAATTCACACAGTCTGATGGATGGATAGACTTTCTATACCAATCAGCTAGAATAATGACCACTACGTCGTCTTCAGGAACGTTCATGAATGCATGACCCCACATGCTACGAACAAACAACAACAACAATACAAACGAAGATAGTGAAGGAGACGAAGAGGAAGAGGATGAAGGTCTGAAAAAATTAAATAAAAATTCCATGTAGGATAAGTGGGATGATGTGGAGGTGATGACTAACTAAAATTTCAGGTTGACTGGTCAAAATTGATCAAAATGACTTAATTTGATTAAAAAACATTTGTTAGGGATGAAATTTTACAAATTATTTTTTCAGGGACCTAGATCGATTCTCTTTCAAATGTCAGGGATCCCGAACATATTTAAACCTTCCTATATATTACTTGTAATGGAACTACCCCTGTTAACACCTAAATTTCTGTTGCAAACACACAAAATAGCACCATGACAATTGTAAGCTATTCAACATCTATTGTCACAAGACCAAGAGTTGTGCGTGAGCCCAACAGGCCGCAGAATTCATCCTCAACCTATCTATTAGAAAAACCTATATATTTATTTTCATGATAAAGTTTAAGTAATGTTTTATGGGTCTAAACCCACCGAGTCATTTTTATCAAATTTTACAATTATTCTTTTGGTTCAAAGTAAGCAGTAGATATTTAATAAAAAGCATCACTGAAATTCTATTGTTGTGTGTTGTCCCAGGGGTCAAGGAATGTTTCCATACGTAAATAATTAGACCTTTGTTTGTTTGCTGCATTTAGTAATGAGAAAATATTCTTTTTAAATGTTATGACATGAATTTACTAATTTACTTTGTTTAATATATTTCTTTAGTTAATAGTAAGCAATTGGCACTATATTTGGGTGATTTACGCTTAAGTGGCTGACATAGTGCCACAGAGTTATGCAAATTATGGACATAAATATAATAGTGTAGTGAGTTTTAGTTTCAAAGTTCTACAAATTATGAAAACACATGGATTCCAGGTTATGCGTTCATTTTTAATATCTATCAGGTCAACCAGGTTGCATTTTATATAAACTCAATCTTAACTAGACTCGCATATTATTGGGTTGTTTTGAGTTTCTGAATGGATTAAAATCTAAAAATTAATCCAATCATTATTTATGGTCAACCATAACCCGTCCCGACCCGTTAGACCCCAACTTTTGTTCACGAGAAGAGCCTTATATTAGAAATCACCCATATTATATTATGTAGCCAAACAACATAACATGAAACGCCGCGCCAGAAACCTGCACCAACAAATCGTTAACTTGAGCTTCCTCTCACATTCCAACAGGGTCAGCAAATTTTTGACGCAATGCAACATCCAGATCTCAGAAAATGGACGAAACGGCGACGTTCGAGCGGCAGAAGCACTATTCCGCAGAATGCCCCGAAAGAACACTGTATCTTGGACCGCCATGCTCACAGCCTATGCTCAAAACGGTCAAATCGGAAACGCCCGCAAAGTGTTCGACGAAATGCCAGAACGAACACCTGCTTCCTACAACGCCATGATCTCCGCGTACATCCGTAACGGTTGCAAGGTAGTCGAAGCTCACGAGCTTTTCTCAGCATTGGCCGAGCGAAACGCAGTGTCTTATGCTGCCATGATAACAGGTTTCGTTAAGGCAGGGAAGTTCCACTCGGCAGAAGAACTGTACCTTGAAGCCCCACATGCGTTTCGTGACCCAGTGTGCTCCAATGCATTGATAAATGGATATTTGAAAATGGGTGAAACAAGCGATGCCATGAGGGTTTTTGAGAACATGGGTAAAAGGGATGTGGTTTCATGGAGTTCTATGATTGGTGGTTTGTGCAGGGATGGAAGGGTTGTTTGTGCTAAGAGATTGTTTGATAGAATGCCCGAGAGAAACGTGGTTTCTTGGAGTGCAATGATTGATGGGTATATGGAGAAAGGATTGTTTGAAAAAGGGATTCTTTTGTTTTTGGACATGAGAAGGGAAGGTGTGGTGGGAGTTAATTCCACTACCTTGACCATAATGGTAAAAGGGTGTGGAAGTTGTGGTGGGATGGGAGAGGGAATGCAGGTACATGGGTTGGTTTCGAGGATGGGATTTGAGTTTGATAGTGTTTTGAGTAATTCTGTTATTACTATGTATTGCATGTTTGGTTGCACTGACATGGCTAGGAAAGTATTCTGTGCCATGAGAAACAAAAATCTAGTTACTTGGAATTCTTTGATTTCTGGATATGTTTATAACAATGAAGTGGAAGCAGCTTATGAGCTTTTTGAGGGTATGCCGGAGAAAGACTTGATTTCATGGACGGCCATGATCACGGGGTTTGCTAAGAGTGGAAGAGTTGCAAAGGCCTTAGAGCTGTTTGATATGTTGAAAGAGAGAGATGATTTTGTTTGGACGGCTGTTATATCTGGGTTTGTGAGTAACAAAGAGCATGAGGGAGCTTTGCACTGGTTTAGTCGGATGAACCAGGAAGGTTGCAGACCTAATCCTTTAACTCTTAGCAGCGTTCTAGCAGCTTCTGCTTCTTTGGCAGTACTGAATGAAGGGCTTCAGATTCATGCTCGTGCTCTGAAGATGAACCTAGAACAAGATGTGTCTGTACAAAATTCTCTTATATCATTTTACTCTAAGTGTGGAAATGTAATTGATGCCTACAAGATCTTCATAGATGTCGCTGAACCAAATGTCATTTCTTATAACTCAGTCATCAATGGATTTGCGCAAAATGGCTTTGGAGAAGAGGCTCTTACTATCTATAAAAGAATGCAGAGTCAAGGCCATGAACCCAACCATGTTACTTTCCTCGCTGTTCTTTCAGCCTGTACTCATGCAGGACTGATTCAAGAGGGGTGGAACTTATTTAACTCTATGAGATCTCATTATCAACTTGAGCCCGAAGCTGATCACTATGCCTGCATGGTTGATCTCCTTGGCCGTGCTGGTTTCCTAGATGAAGCTATTGATTTAATCCATTCTATGCCATTCAAACCGCATTCTGGGATTTGGGGGGCAATTCTTGGTGCAAGCAAGACCCACCAACGTCTTGACCTTGCTCAGCTTGCAGCTCAACATATTACCCTTCTGGAGCCTGCAAATGCAACTCCGTACGTGGTATTATCAAATTTGTATTCTGCTGCTGGGAAAAAGATTGAGTGTGACATAGTAAGAAATACCAAGAAGTCAAAAGGAATAAAAAAAAGTCCAGGTTGTAGTTGGATTACTATGAAAGATAAGGTTCATCTGTTTCTTGCGGGAGATCAATCACACAGGAATATGGAAGAGATAAAAGCCACAATATTGACTATGGATAAGGAGATGCAGTGGTTGTATTATTGTGGGCTCTGACTAGGAGTCTCTTGGCCTTCAGACGATACGTGCATTTTGGCCTTCAGACGATACTCTTTACTTTGGACGATATGTCCCACATCTGTATAGACAATACTTCTCTTAACTTGTACACATTTTTTGTGTCGTTTGCTTGCTGACGTGTTCAGACAATAGAGTGTAGATGATACTTCTTTTCAGCTTGTAAACGATGCGTCTCTTCTAGTCTTTGGACGATGCGTCTTTTCTTTATAAATCGTGGGTACAATGCATCTCTGAATGACGTGGATAGTTCATCAGCTATTCATTAGACGATGGGGATAGTCCTGAAAAACATAATGTATAGTTAAGTATTAAAATTGTTGTCAACCAAAATACATGTTTTGAGCTTTAACAATCGCCCCACATAACAATATCAATCTCCCTTTAACGTTCTGAACCTAACACAAATGTGATAAATAAAGAAATGACACAAGAAGGGGGGTTGAATTGTGTCCTTATTGAAACTTGATTTTCAAAAACAATTATTAGTTCACAAAAGCTTTTCATAAACTAATGCAGCGAAATGATTAATCAGAGTGTAAACAATTTAATGCAGAGGAGAGTAAGTGTGCAACAGTGTAAACGGTGCAACTAGTAAGTGTGCAAACGATACAATAAGTTAAATGATCAGACGATGCAAGCACTAAACGGTTGGACGATGCGAGCAATAAGAATGTAAACGATGCAGACAATAAAAACAGCACACAAGAGATTTATCTTAGTTCACCCAAAATCAGTAGGGCTACGTTCAGTCATTGGCTTCACCAAGATTTTCCACTATTCAACCCTGAACAGTACAAGTATTAAACATGACTTCTCCCAAGTATTCAATAGAACTTCTCCCAAGTATTCAACAGGACTTCTCCCAGTATTCGACAAGACTTCTCTCAAGTATTCAACAAGACTTGTGCCAGTATTAGATAGGACTTCTCCCAAGTATTATACAAGACTTGTGCCAGTATTAGATAGGACTTCTCCCAAGTATTATACAAGACTTCTCCTAATTCTTTTACAAGAATTTATACTTCTACAAAGTCTCTTCAGAAAGAGTGAAGTAGAAAGTTTAAGCACTAAAAACTCAAGTATTTTTTGTAGAGGATATGACTCTTAAGAATATACTTGAGGCTTAGTGAAACAAATATGATTGGACGATAGGTTCTTTGTTTGGGTGTGAAGGCTTGATAGTGTTTGACACTTAGGATCTTTTCACACCTGGAAGATTTTCTTCTCTTGAAGGTTTTGACACTTGAGAAAAATGAGAATCAGAAGTAAGTAGATTGTTTGATAGCAAGTTCGGATTCAACATTCTGAATTCTTCAAGTCCTCTTTTTATAGCTTCACTTCAAAAGAACGTAGCTGAAGATGTTGAAAGTTAAGACACGATTTCTTCTTCTTCTTCTTCTTCTTCCCGTTCAGGCTTCAACGGATCTCTGTGGAACAATAAATGGATTCGACCGTTGAAAGCTTTGACATGGTTGTTCTAAGCAGTAGGTAGCTTGTAGCAGTTCTGAAACTCTCTTCTTTGGGTTGTACTTGATGTTGACACAGAGATTGAATTGAACAGTGTTTGCTTTCGTCCTTTTACTTTGTTCTTCCTCGTTTCAGTCTTCGAATAATAGTCGTTGAAAGCTTTGCATTCAATGCATTCTGCTTTTCATTTAATGCATTCTGACATCTCATTTAATGCTGTCGCAGAGAGAGAAAATAGAGCCGTTGATTTTGAAGAGCTTTCTCGTGATTTGTACTATGTTGTAGAGTGAGAAATAGAGCCATTGATTTCTGACTTTGTCACGTGATTTGTGCTTTTCTCCTCGGTTTGTGCTTGACAGTTGTAGACAACTCATAAATTATATTCTCTTTGAATAAAGCATATTCTGCTGCGAAGCCTTGGACGATGTTGTCTCTTTTTGTATTTTGCTTAGACGGTGCTTTCTCACATGATTGGACGATACTTTCCACTTGGTTGTACGATGCTGCTCATCTTGGTTGAACGATGCTTCTTATCTTGGTTGAACGATGCTTTCCATCAAACGATACTTTTTGCATGCAGACGATAGAGCTTCTCCTTTGGAGGATGCTTCTCATGATTGATCAGACGATGCTGTCCATTTCGTCAGACAATGCTTTCCATGTCTTGTACTTCAGACGATAGTTCTTCATGTCTTCAGATGATGCTTCTCGTTCTTACTCTTAGACGATACATTCTAAATTGATTAGACGATCTCAGACGATACATTCTTAATTGATTAGACGATGTTGTCTCATCTTGTCCTTGGACGATAGTTCTTCACTGAACTATTCTTCTTCTTTGAACGATGCTTTTCTAGATATATGACAATGTGAGCAAACGATACTTTTTCTTTCGTTTGGACGATAGGGATATTTCCTGAAAATCATAATATGTGGAGTTTAGGAAATAAAATTGTTATTATTCAAAACATGATAAACGATCTAACTCATTTGAACCTAACAAAATGAAGACCTGACCAACCTTGAAGAAGAACTCTCAAGTGTGGATCTGAATGAAAATGTTGGAGGATCATTGTCTAACAAAGCTCAAACATGATAAATATTTTTTTTTTCGTTGGTAGTTGCATTCCAATCCACTAGTTGTCATGGCAGTGCCTGTCTTTTGATGTGACCTGGTAACTAGACTTGAACAACATCAAAGTACTCTTTTATGGCCAGTTTTTTAGCAGCAACATCTTTTAGCCTCTATCTGTTAGTCTTGAGCCAATCACTTGGCCTAAGATTGGTGCTGCAATAGTAAATGTCATAGCTGATATAGGCATTAACAGAGTCTTCCTTAGCATTCCTATCAATGGAACAATTGCATGGACTGCAGCAAATCATGAAGGTGAAATCTTCTTTGTATGTTCTCTCCATATGCATAAGGGGACATTAGGTGCCATGCCCAGCACCATCGATCCCACGGAGAAGGTTAAATGCAAAATCAAAATTCGGACCATCTTTAAAAATTGGACCTTTAGCTCCACCTCCTAACACTTTAAAAATGTTTCACATCATGTATTCTTTATTTATAATGGTAAATAGAGTTAGAATTTTTAATAAAATTAAACTAATTTATGAAGTTAGTTAAATATTTTAATAAAGTTAAATAATATGTTTATTATTTTCAAACTTTTGATATTTAATTCCATAATTTTTAAATCATATCGTTTTAGTAATTCTGCTAATATGATATTAGTGTAATATTAATTAATTTAGTTTGAGAAATATGATTTTAGTATATGTAATTTTTATAAAAAATATTTATTTCATAGTATAAATATAATAGTCACTTTATTTTCATTTTTAATAATTAAAAAATATTTAAATCTAAGTATATAAAATAAGTGTATTTTAATAATTTCATATTTATTCTTAGGAATATGCATTCCTTACCAAACGCATGTTATAATTGTTTCCAGTAATGTTGAAAAGGATTCTTAAGAATCAAATTTATTAACCAAACACAATTTTTAAAAATGTCATGAAATAACATTTTCATCCAAATATTCTCGGGAATAAGATTTCTAAGTATCATTTTCTAAACCGTGTTCCAAATGCTCTCTTAAGAAGAAAATAAAATAGTGGTTAACAAAGGGATGCGATTCATTCGATCCTATTCTGGTTTCCAATATGGATGGCCTTCGAATAAGGTAGCAAAAATTCAATTGATATCACTACTGACACCAAGTTTGATAGCGACTCTTCAATTAAAGCCCATATGGCCATTTCTAGTCAAGAAAATCACAAGCAAATATAAAACCATCTAAACAGAGGGATCAATAATGGCAACTTGCAAGTCCAGAAAGCAATTAGTGGAGATTAATTAGAGATTCTTAATAATGTGTCACCTCTATCTCTCTCTCACACACATGCATCTAGTCTAGTCTAACGCGTAAACACAATTTTAAAATAATTTTTTAAACACAACACTCACCAATTCTAAAATAATAATACTCCATCGATATCAAGATAATAGAAAGAAATGAGGGATAAAAATATTAGCAACATTCACTTTAACACTCTCATCCGAACACTTCCGTTGATGGTTGGGTTGCGGTAACGATCGCAACCGAGTTACAATTGCGTTGCGGTCCTCGTATTGCAAAAAATTGTGAACAAGCGTGGTTGTTACGGCCAAAATTACAGTTGTGTTGTGATTGAAATGACAGTCGAAATCGCGGTTGCAAACCATGATGTAAAACCATGGTTGAAATTCATATGAGGCAGTAAGTATACTAAAAATATGAGTCTCACTTCAAATTTAGTGAGATTCATGTGAATTTCAACAAACTAATAAGAGTCTTGAAAAGATAATACTAAACTGAATTATGATATCACTCCTCATAAGAGATATGATCTATAATGTAATAAAAAATGTATAAATCAAAGACATAAAAGACTAAAGATAGAGATATTTGAGAAGAAAAAAGGTGTTAGATTTGGACCCCAAACACCCAATTTCAAACCCCACTTTAATGTAGTAAAATACTAAAATACCCTCATTTTTGTAGCTACCGGGTTTACTAATCCCGAAACTCATTTATCTTGCGTTCTGGGAATTTAATCCTGGAAAGTGTCCATCCACGTGAAAGCTTCCGTGTTTTATAACCCGGAAGGTAATTGCTGAGGTGTGTTCCGAATTTCATAATCTCGGAATACAAATTATCTATATTCCAAAAATACAAAACCCGGAATGTAAAATATGAACCGAGATTTAAAACCCACTAAATATTTTAGGGAACACTCATTGTCTACTCCCGCATCGTCTACTTCCCCCATCGTCTACTCCAACACTTCCTCAACCTCCAACCCTTAATCTTCATCGTCTACATACCGGATTTTATAACCCAAAAGACATATTGAATTTTGTATACCGGATTCTATTTCCCGAAATAATATTGAATCAATATTGACAATTTTTCAGGAATTGTAAACCTGAAAAGTTTTTATTCAAACTGGAATTTAAAATCTGAAATATAAAACAAACATTATATTCCAAGTTTTAAAATCAAAAAATAAAATTTAAATTCCTTTCTAAAAAATAAAATCACAAAAAGTATACTGATTTTAAAAATCTGAATACAAACACCATCTTTGCCACCTGCACTTTCAAAAGATGGCCATTTGCACTTTCAAAAGATACTATCACTTTTTTCCATAGTCCCACTCACACATTCACAGATACAAGATACAGATTACATACACACACAGATCCATTCAAACACCTTTCTTTCTTTTGTTTAATTTTTTTCTTTTCGTCTTCAGACCTTAGCGGGAAAGTAAGCTAAAACAAAAACAAAAACAAAAACACAGCTTCAAAAGCAAAAGCAAAAGCAAAAGGAGGCGTTCAACTTTCCAATCAGTGCACAAAGCAAAGTGCACACACACACACTCTAAAGTGCACACTAGGCCAAAGCTTACCTCACTAAGCAATCACCATGGAGAAGATCCCACATATATACTCCGTTAACATGTCAAACCCTTTTGCTTGTCACAGAGCTCGCATCAATGTCAGAAATCGTCCCTGCAGAACCCATTGAGGGCATCTATTTTGAGCAAGGAGAGTCATCGACAGCGAGGAGCCATGCCCCCTTGGCCATTACCAGTGTCAGTGATAACAGCGGCGACGTTGATTACGTTCCGGGACCCTTCGACAGTGAAAGGTTGCCGACGGTTTTCGGTTCCGAAATCCAAAGGTTCCTTCGTGTGGCCAACTTGGTTGGGAAGGAGGAACCTCGTGTTGCTTATCTGTGTGAGTCGTTTTTCTTTCTTGGGCTTTTTGGAATTTTGGTTTAAATTTGTTGGTTGATTGCTGGGGGAAATTGGATGTCTTCTATTATGGGTTTATGCATGTTTTGAAAGACCCTCGCAACTGAATTTTCTTTTGAAGTATTTGAGTTTCTACTTTTCTTGTTCTTTTTTTCTTGTTAGGTTGTCTAAATTTATGGATTACTGGGTAAAGGACATTGCTATGTTATAGTTTAAGTGGTTTGCGTTTGGGAAAACAAGTTAATGAAGCGCTTATGTGCATAAGCGTTTATTGCATAATCGCTCTCTCATAAACTAATTTGAGAAACTTATTGAAATAAGTTGAAAATAAGTTATAAATAAGCATAACTCTTCTTCATATGCTATTCTGAACGGCTTAACTTATCGGTAGGTCATAAGCTATTTACATAAGCTCTCCCAAACCCTTGCATAGGCGGATTTGAGAGAGCTTAGGTAAATAACTTATGATCTACCTATAAGTTGTTTTGAGCTAAGTGCTTATGCTTTAAGATAAACTCGAATAAGCTCTTCCAAACGAGGCCTGGTTGTTCTTTCCTTAATGTACAGTGAAAGATAAGAAGTGCTGATTGGTTACTGGGACATGGGTGTCTTGGAGGCCCAAGTGACTACAATTTTTTGGCTTTGCTTGAAGTATTGTAGGTTTCCTCTTGTTCATTTTTTGGTTGTATATGTTGGTTGGGTCCTTACATGCTTGGTCATGGCTACTTAATTTTTTCACCAAAGGCTAGTTTTGCCTTTTTATAACTATAGTTATGGTAGGAAATGAAAAATGTAGTTTAAAAAGAGGCTCAATTTATCCAATTACCTTAATCTTAATCAAGATATTGAATTAAAAACACAAATAGTCAAATAGTCGTGATGAAGGTTTAAAATACACGGGAAAAGGTGAGTTGCATCCATGCAGTTCTTTGCTCACTTGGGAAACAAATTTAATGACTCTAAATTTCAAGATGTTAGTATGATAGTATCTATTCTTGTCTATATCCTTCTTCAATTGGCAAACAGTTGTACTTTGTAGAGTGCAGGTTTTTAAGTGTTGCCATTTCACTTTGGTTGAAATACACAAATTAGTGCGTGTTTGGAAAATCAGTAGGTTTCTACATTGGGGGGACAAGTGATTGTGGAAAAAGCTATAGAAAAGAAATGAGTTAAGATGTGTAACTTGGATTCAAACACGCCATTAATGTATAGAAAAACTAAGTAGTTGTCAACTGATGTTGACAATTTATAAGCCATGAAGCTTTCCTCTCGAACTTGATATTTTCTTTCTTTATAGGTAGTCCAATACCACTCCAGATTTGTTTAACGTGAAAAATTTGATTCTCTGTTGACTGTTATGCATTTCTCAATGTTTTTTTTGTGGAAAAGCATGCATTTCTCATTGTAATAGTAATTCTAATTTGCAGGCCGTGTTCACGCCTTCGTAATTGCACACAACTTGGACAAAAATTCTAGTGGAAGGGGTGTTAGACAATTCAAAACTTCACTCCTTCATAGACTTGAACAGGTAAACAAGAAAGTTGAAACTTACACTGTCAAGAACAATGGTTCTTTTATAACACTGTTTTTCTGTAACATGATATGACAGTAACCGAATGAATATGACAATTATGCTTGATTTCAGTTACTTTATTTTAATTAGAAGATACCACTTATGAAGGTGTCCTGCTGCTACTGATCTGTATACTTGAGAAAATCATTTTAACATTTTTTAGCTGATCTCTGTTCAAATTTACCTGTTAAGAAACAGTTTAATGCCCTTTTTGCATCAAATTTTGTTACAGGATGAGAAAGTTACAAAAACGAAGGGAAAGAGCGATATTCGGGAACTTAAGGATGTTTACCATGCCTATAGGGATTATTTTATTAGACATCATAATGCATTTGATCTAGAACAAAGGTAGTTATGCTGTAATTTATACAACATTTTCCTCTTAAGCATAAAATTTCAGCTTCCTTTATGGCATACTATGCTAATGCTTTATCTAAACAGTCGTAGAGAGAAATTGATAAATGCGCGGAATATTGCTTCTGTTCTATTTGAAGTACTCAAAACTGTTACAGATACAGCTAGTTCTCAGGTTATCTCTTTTATTTCTTTCTTCCTTTTTCATATTCCATTTTCTAGTAATCTTTTTACGTGACAACATAATTTGGTCAGAAATAAGCAGATTATCACTTTTCCGTAAGAGTTTCTCACTTTGTACAAAATAGGCCTTTATTGAGGGAAAAGCAATCCACAAAAAAACTGAGTTTAACATTCTTCCACTTGAGCAAGGAGGCATTCAGCATGCAATTATGAAGCAGCCTGAGGTCTGATACTTCATGGATGATTCACATTTCCCATTTTTTTGTTGATATCCTATGTCAATAGTCACAGAAGACTCAAATGCACTATGATGGACTGAGTGTACATATTAATTGATACAGATTAAGGCTGCCATTGCAGTTATTCGCAATGTTCGTGGTTTGCCCCCAGCTCAAGATTTCAAGAAACATGGAGCCTTTGTAGATCTGTTTGATTTTCTTCAGCATTGTTTTGGATTCCAGGTCAGTCATCCTAGTTAAATTGGACTCAAACTTTCAGTTTCACTTCTGTAAAATTCAGATACTTTTGTTTAAAAATAATTCCACATTTGTCCAGTTTTAAGGAAATGATGTAGTGTTGTAGTCAATGTATTGTCAGCATTGATCTAACTAGGCTCTCAAGGGTTTTCATTCAATAATCATGTCTTACATTAGGAAGCCAATGTTGCAAACCAAAGAGAACATCTGATTCTACTCCTAGCCAACATTCAGACTAGGCAAACTCACAACCAGACATCTGTTTTGAAGGTGAGCCTTCTGTTGAACATGTGCCTCTGGCTTTATTTTATCATTATCCCATTTGACTGTGTAAACTTTGTCATTTTGTCATATCAGTTAGGAGAAGGAGGTGTGGATGAATTGATGAGGAAGTTTTTCAAAAATTATACCAACTGGTGCAAGTATTTGGGAAGAAATAGCAATATCCGGTGTGTTGACTGATCTAACTCTCTTATCGTTTTCCATAATTTATATTTTTATTTGTTCCTTTGATAAAAAACAGGTAGTGCATCTCTCTCTCTCTCTCTCTCAGACTGCGAGCTAATAATTTTCTTTTTTATATACTTTTCATCAGTTTTTGAAAATAATTCATTCCTTCAATGTTTTGTTTTATTTATTTATGTATTTCATGCAAACCATAATTAATCTGCTTTGAACATTCTTTCTGGTTCTGACCTTTTGTTTTACTTACTAAGTGTGTCACTCGTGTCGCAGCTTACCTTTTGTCAAACAGGAAGCCCAACAACACAAAATTTTGTACATCGGCCTTTACCTTCTCATATGGGGGGAGGCAGCTAATCTACGGTTCATGCCCGAATGTCTCTGCTATATCTTTCACCATGTACGTTGAAACTCAACAGATTATCTTTTTCCCAACAAAAGAAGAAATGTTAGACTCCACAGGTGTCTATTAGTTTACATAAATAACTTTTGCTTTTTCAGTGATACTAGGAATACCAAATGGCATATTCAGCATTTCAAGTCCCAAGATTCTGTGTTTTAAAATTCGGTTCATAGGCAGATTCTTAATTAAGTCTTGTACTGACTAGACAAAACTGGATTGGCATATATGATGGAATGACATAAATGCTTGATGGAGCACCCATGAACACCTCTAATTTCATCTTTGATTGAAGTTTTCAAATGACCTTACCTTATATGATTATTCTCTAATTTATTTTTATCAATTTATTGTGCGTTTTAAAGATGGTGGATGAATTGCATGGAATTTTAAGCGGTGCTATCTGCTTGACAACATGGGAAAAGGTCATGCCTGCATATGGAGGAGAACCGGAGTCTTTCCTCAATAATGTTGTCACCCCCATATACGAAGTTATAAGAAAGGTACGATCTAAGATGTTATATTTTTTCGTTTTCTCAGCAATCTTCTTTTGTACAACTAATTTCTCTTCGAACCAAAGGAAGTTGTCAATAGCAAAGGTGGGACAGCTGATCATTCTGCATGGAGAAACTACGATGATCTAAATGAGTATTTCTGGTCAGTATAACCTTTAGACTATGATTTCTCCCTTAGTTTTTCATGTGGCCTTTTCTTTCCATATCATCAGGTCCTTAAGCTGTTCCATATCGCAGGTACCCTGATTGTTTCAAAATTGGTTGGCCCATGTGTCCAGACCATGATTTTTTCTTTGTAAAATCTGCAAATAAACCTGATGACAAGAGTGCTCTTGTTGTATCACCTGGTGATAAAAAAGAAAAGAAAAAGAGAGAGAAGAAGAAAGAAGAACCAGAGGTGATTCTATGATTTTCAAATGCATTGCTCTTCAGATTGTGTTAGTGATATATAGAACATAACTCTAAAGTGAAATGAAATTTCAAATGAACATTTAACTTGAAATATATTATCACACAGTGCTGCTCGTCATTATTCTTATAACTTAGGGCTCTTATTTGATGGCATTTCAAGATGCTTCTGCTCTTCTACTTATATATGAAGCGATAATTGCTTTAGAATTTTTTTGGAATGCTAGGATCTACATGCAAGAGCCTGCTTGGTCTAGTGTGTGCCAACTCCAATGAAGTTTTTCTAGGTTTCTTGAATGTTATAGCAGAAACTACAAATTTGTTGCATGTTGAAAATAACCACTTTGCCCTGACAAGTGTACAGGTGATTTTTATCACTGGTTTGGCATAGGTTCTATTAGGTCTATATCATTATATAGTACACTAAGACTTCAAAAAATTGCTTGTTATCCTGTTTCATCATTCATTAGTTCTCCCTTGTCCTCCTTAAGGAATTTCATACCATTTTTATTTAGGATGAGTTCAAAATATTTATCTTGATCTAGAAAGATGTGTTACGCTTTATCCTTATTTCCTATGGAGTCATATACTAAAGGGAATTAATTATCATTGCTATTACCAAAACTATAGGAAGGCATCATTTTCTTTGAATTATAGCCTTATAATCTCGTGTTAAAAAAATTAGATTTGGTACCCCTATTGATGATTGAGTCTGTTATACCCACATTATTTTATTGAATGTTGTAAGTCTGTTATTTCTTTATTTCTCTATCTATATCGACATAATATACCTGCTTTATTTCTTTTCCTTTTACAGGATACTGGGGAGGAGGAAAACCACGAACCACAATGGCTGGGAAAGACAAATTTTGTAGAGATTCGCTCATTTTTGCAAATATTCCGAAGCTTTGATAGAATGTGGAGTTTTTTTATTTTATCCCTTCAGGTTTGCTCCAAATCTTGTGCAGATAATTTTACATTTCTGCTTCTTACGATGGATATTCTACAAATTTTGACTGTGTTGATTCCCAGGCCATAATAATCATCGCTTGCCATGATGTGGGATCTCCACTTCAGTTGTTTGATGCCACAGTATTTGAGGACATAATCAGCGTATTTATCACTTCTGCATTTCTTAAACTTCTTCATGGTATGATGCTCATTTATGTTACTACTTGATATTGAAATAGTTTAATTGGATGTTCCAAACAGAAGACAACTTAATTTGGTTAATATGGTATATCAATGTTACAATGAACTAATTTCAATGTTTTGAAAGATTTTAATCTGCTGCTTTATTATTAAGGAACACAGTTGTCCAGAAAGATTGCTTGGATCAGTTAGTGGCTAAGGCATTTCCTATCTTCTGTATGAGATTAGGCTATAATTAGTAGATGACATCTCCCAGAATTGTTGAAATGCTAATCCAGTGACTGCTTCCTCTCACATTAGTCCCTGGACATTTATACAGTGGGGATACTTTTCTTAGTAGGTTAATTTCTGTTAGGGAATGTTGTCATTCCCATATATCATTCATATATTAGCCTTTGGCATGATCCTTGGATTTAGAGCCCCTTGACTCTGATGTCTTTCTTCTCCAAATCATCTATTATATTATGTAATGTCAAAAATTTGAAGCGCGATATATAGCGTCGTCCTTTGCTTCAGCCCCATCGTTCATTTACCTTATTTGTCAGCTTGGAGAGCTTGTATCTTTCATTATTGTGAATAGAACTTCATTGGAAACTCAATTTAAAGTTTAGGTAAATATAACATATATGCTCCTTCCATCCCTAATTATAAGACCCTTAAAGAAAATTTGGTGTTCCTTAATATAAGACCCTTAAAGAAAATTTGGTGTTCCTTAATATAAGACCCCTTACTAATTTCAAGAAAAAGTTATTATCTTTTTTCCATATTTACCCATTGCATTTATTAAGAGAGAGTGTGATAACATTAAAGAGATAGTGAGATACAATTAATATAATGAAAAAAGAGTTAAAGGGTAAATATGGAAGATTGTATAACTTTTTTAGAATTGATGCATTAATTAGCCTCATTACATGTTTTCTTATTAAACGTAATTGTCCTCATGGGGTCTTATAATTAGGGACGGAGGGAGTAATAAATAAATTTAATTTTTAATAAAAAATCACTATGATTACAATATCCTCTCCTAGTAATTACAATATAAATGCAAACAAATAATTCAACATGTGGAATTAATATACAATTTGGATCCTAGAATCTATTATCTATCTATTATAATATAGAATTAAATATGTTTTAGTCCCTACAAAATAATGAATTATTGGTTTTGGTCCCTTAATTTTTTTTCTTTGAAATAAATCCCTAGTTTATGGAAATACCCATGTTTTGGTCCCTGGGAGCTTGGGAGGACCAATACCTTAAGAAAAGTTATTTTGAAGGACTACTTCTTTAGTAATTTTCAGTTCTCAAAATTGTATTTTCAATCCTCGAATTTTGGTTTTACTCCAGGGAGGGATGGGAATGGGTCTTGGACCCATTGGTCCCACAAAAAATACCCACAATGAGTAGGGTAAAACCCCGCTAAAGGGTATGGGATTGCGCATGAATGAATACTCGCAAAAAGTAGCGGGTATGTGTACTATAGTACCCAACCCACCCCATACCCGCACAAACATTTTATACACACAAACCCACGTAATTGGTAGTATATTAATAAACTTCAAGTTTCACTTTCTAAATTCTTTTAAAAAATAAGTAAGTGAAGTCTTAATATTAATATATTATATATGGTTGCCAATTTATTCCCACTTATTTTTAAAATTAGTAACCTACAAATTTGAGAGTTTATTAACATATCTAAAATTATAAATTTAAAGCTTAACTTTCTTGCTTATTCTTTTTTAAAAACTTCATACTTGAATGATTTTACTCGTTAAAATATTGGATTGTCTTTTGTATTTTTAATTAATGCTTTTTATTTTATAATGACGGGTATATTTTGGTTTTCTATTAAAAAGATCATGAAAGTTAAATTTTGGTTAACTAAATTGCGGGTAACAGGCATGGGTATAGGCATTCTGGTACAGAGGGTACGGGGACAGGTATTCAAGTTGTTACCCACGCGGGTATGGAGATGGGTACAGGTACCCTTTGAAAATGCGAGTATGGTACCCTACACATTGCCATCCAGGGACTCAAACATGCGAATTTCCAAAATTGGAGGATCTTTTTCAAAGAATTTTTTTTGAGGGACCAAAACCAATAGCTCACTATTTTGTTGGGACCAAAAACATATTTTGCCCTGTAATATATCAAAATCTAATGCCCGATATGTAGCACCAACACTTGTACTTTGCTTCAACCTCATCATTCGTTTATCTTAGTTGTCAGCTAGCACCAACACTTGTCCTTTGCTTCAACCTCATCATTCGTTTATCATAGTTGTCTGCTTAGAGATCTTTCATCTTCCAATATTGTAAATATAACTTTCCTTATAAATACAATTTAAATTTTAGGTAAACGTAAAATATATAATAAATCATTTTAAATATACTATTTTCTACTAATAATTATAGCATTATAATATATTAAATCATGAGGTGAGGATTACCAAAGCTTTTACAATGACTATTTTGACCATATCTCTAATTGATGCGGGAAACACACTCTCCTCATGTCTAGGATTCTGTAGTGATGGCGTAATTTTGAGTCCCCAATCAGATCTTAGATAGGTGCTTTGATACTATCTTAGAAATGGACTTAGGTCAAACTTAAACCCAAAAAGGTGATGATTGTCAAATCCTTTAAAAGGATTATTTTGGTCATCTCTCTAGTTGATATATAGGATCTTAAAAGGAGAACAATATTTCAAATAATCAATGCTATTCATACCACATGTAACAAATCCTACCTATACCTTATAGTCTTATGCTTGACGGAAAGTTACACTACTTTTCATTCAATTCCTTGTTAATGATGGACAAATTGTAAAGAGCAACAGAACGGCTACTTGCTAATCCATGATCCTATATTTTATTTTTCAATTTCAGTATTAATATTCTAGATATTATCCTTCCTCTCTCATATATGGTAACGTTTAAAAATATTCTCATGTTCTTTGCTACAGCAATTTTAGACATCGCCTTTACATGGAAAGCCAGGTGTACCATGGAGTATTCTCAAAAAGTGAAACTTGTAATGAAGCTGGTCTTTGCCGTTATATGGACCATTGTTCTTCCCCTTTGCTATGCTAACTCAAGAGGAAAATATACTTGTTATTCCACAAAGTATGGAACCTTGGTTGAGGAATGGTGCTTTACTTCCTACATGGTTGCTGCTGCAATATACTTGACAAGTAATGCCATTGAAGTTGTGTTATTTTTTGTCCCTGCTATGGCCAAGTATATTGAGGTCTCTAATTACCAGATATGCAAAGTTTTGTCTTGGTGGATTCAGGTAGATCATCATATTTATGTTACTATATTTCCCAACTGTGTTAGCTTGGTAGACATTGCTGGGCCAATTGGCTAATTGAATAAACTTTTGATAGCTAGATATCTTAATCATCATTCCGGTACTGTGTTCCAGTTACAGGCTATCTTAACAACGCCATTTCAAATCTGTTATGTTTCAACTATTATTTATTTTGCTCAAAAGGCATCCGATCATTCTGATCAAGATAATGAAAAAGATTATACTACTATTGCTTTATATTATTCAGAGCGTGTCTGGATGCACTGTTAAACCCTCCAAAATCACATCTCCCCATAATGTGGAAACCTACCAGGTTTCCAAACACACTCAAACATATTGATCTTGATTACATTGTTCTTTAAGATATTTCCAAGGCATCTCAAGGTGTGATTGAGATTCTATGGCAGCATAAAGAAAGGGTAAGACTAAAATGAAGTTTTCCTGTCTAAAATTGGACAAATGTAAAACTTTCAGTGTATCTAGGGAATGGTAGAAACATTTGGCCCTAATGTGGCTATAGGACTATTAGTATTTACTGTTGTGAGTTTCTTGTTTTCATGAGTCCATGTACTAGGTAATGTGATTGCTTTTGGCATCACCTTAGTAGTATCCTTATAGGTATATAATATTATCTTCTACCACAATGAAGATTTCTTTTTGGTTAAAGCTATGCTTTGCATTCCTTCATTTGGTAGGACTACATCTGTTTGATGTTATGACTTTCCTTCACTTGTCAGTCCGCACCAGAATTCACAAGTATAAATGCTTTTTCCATTGATTTATATGTGAATGTAATTGTCTCTAATATTCATCCATGGCATTAAATGTTGTAACTTGAGTATTACATTTATTTATCATCTAGCCTAGAATCTATGTTGGACGGGGGATGCAAGAAGACCAGCTTTCAGTTGTAAAGTATATCCTATTTCCTTGTTGGCCTTTTCTGACTGTTTACGATTAATTTCTTTAGTATATCCGTCCTAACCTATATAAATATGTTAAATTTCTTCTAATGTAGGTACACAGTGTTTTGGGTATTGGTGTTATCATGTAAATTTTTGTTCAGCTACTGTTTTGAGGTAAATAATAACATACGTCAATTATAGTTTAAGTTAATTTAATTTAATGCTGTACCGTCATCGTCTTAATGCCCAATGTGATATCAATATATGCAGATTAAACCACTGATAGAACCAACTAGACAGATTATGAAAATTGGCCAAACATATGAGTGGCATGAGCTTTTTCCTAAAGGTATGCTGCATTTCTGAATGTCTTGGTCCCAATTAAGGGATCAGTTAATGTCTGACAAAGGCTTGCTTATGCTGCAGTCAAAAGTAACGCTGGTGCAATTGTGGCCGTATGGAGCCCTGTAGTAATTGTGAGTCTGAATCACACGCATCTGGAACTTACATTTCTTTGGTTTAAACTTTGATATCTTCATTATAATCATCCTTACATTGTACTTCTAAAATAAAGACTCTTGATTTAAGTATAAATCTTTATCATTGAAGTGGTTTGTTTGTCTTAATTGTTAGATAAATTTCCTTATATAATGATTCCTTATTCAAGAACATTGTTGCGTGGTTAAAATCATTCACTTCTATATTTATTACAGGTATATTTTATGGATACACAGATTTGGTATTCTGTTTTCTGTACAATATTTGGTGGACTTTATGGAGTTTTGCATCACCTTGGTGAGGTATTCCATGATTCTCTATTTTCTTCTTTCTGTATTACTTTCCCCAAAAATTAAATGGTTGATTCACCTTTCTTGTTGAAAATAGATAAGAACCCTAGGAATGCTGAGAAGTAGATTTAACTCCTTGCCTTCAGCATTTAATGTCTGTCTGAACCCACCATCATCCACACGTGGTAAAAAGAAAAGAAAAGGTCTCCTCAGCAATATATTTCAAAAGGTGCGTTCTTAATTAGCAATGGTAAGATAATATTGTTTTAAGATATATGTTCTCTAATGTAGAGCACTGATCTGTGTCACAGGTGCCTGATGAAAAAAATGCTATTGCCAAATTTGTGGTGGTATGGAATCAAATTATATACCATCTTCGTCTGGAAGACTTGATTAGTAACAGGTGATGTTTCTTCTAACTTTCCTGCACGGCTATGTATTGTTTCAAGACGTCTGACACTGATCTTTACAACAGAGAGGTGGATTTAATGATGATGCCTGTGTCTTCAGAATTGTTTTCAAGGAAGGTGCTTTGGCCTGTTTTCCTCTTGGCAAATAAGGTAATTTACTTTCAACTGAAGTGTTATAGATTGCTGTAATAGAACTATTATCTGTATATCTTCAATTCACTAATGAACTTTTCTTGCTACATATTATAGTTTTCTACAGCTTTGACCATTGCCAAAGATTTTGAGGGAAAGGATGAAAATCTTGCCAGGAAAATTACAAGAGACATATATATGTTCTATGCTGTAAGAGAGTGCTACCAGTCACTGAAATACGTCCTTGAGATTCTCATTGTCGGTAGCATGGAGAAAAGGTAGAAATGGATACAATCTTCCCAACTTCAACTGCTACTGTATGCTTTATGTAGAGTCTTGTCTTTTCTATTGCCTAGTGGATTTCACTTGTTTTCTCCTTTTCTGACCTGCAAAATTTTGAGATTGGTGTTAATTTGGTGGTTACTTATGCATATCTAGGATCATATGTGATATACTAAGTGAAATTGAAAAAAGCCTTGAAGAATCAAGTCTACTGAAGAACTTCAACTTGATAGTTCTCCCAGATCTACATGCTAAGGTCATTGAGCTAGCTGAACTCCTGGTAATTGTTTCATAAGCCTAAAGTGAAGGCTACAATATTTATGTTGACAAATATACGAGTCATGACCAATAACTTCGAGTCCTAATAACATTAATAACTTTGATATGAAATGCAATAAGATTGAGGGAGATAAAGACCATCGGCACAAAGTCGTGAAAGCCTTACTAGATATGTTGGAACTGGTAACAAATGATATGATGGCTGATTCCAGGTATTGGTGCTTAAAAATTTGTAGTCCTTTACAGCATTACCAAGATTTAATTTTGAACTCACTTACTTATTCTGTACAGAATATTGGACATGTTCCACTTTCCCCAACAAAGTGAGTGTGGGTTTGTCTATTTTAGAGATGATGATCAACTATTTGTCAATGAGGACATGAATAGTGGATTCTATCCATTTGCCAATGAGAACTCTATCCATTTTCCCTTGCCAGAAAGTGGCCCTTTGATGGAAAAGGTGGTATTTATGATTTCAATGATGCATACTTTTGATTCTCCATTCACTAATGATTGGTTTTAACATTCACATATAAATGTTGGCAAAAACATTAATTTATTGAGAAATAGCATGAATAGTTATATTTATACATGAACTCTACTCTGATTATACTGATATAATCAGCCTGTTCATGGCAGATCAAGCGGTTTCATTTGTTGCTTACTGTCAAAGATACAGCATTGGATGTGCCTTCAAACTTAGATGCTCGTAGGCGCATATCATTCTTTGCTACTTCTCTATTTTCAGATATACCAGATGCTCCAAAAGTGCTCAATATGCTGCCTTTTAGGTAATTTTATCCCCGTGATCAATGCATTTACTTTGAAAGTTTGACTCTGAAACGTTCTGTTCTTGAAGTGGGATATACCACTTCTCCCTTAATCTATTTATAATATATTTAATCTAAAATGCGTCTAGCATCACCATGTCAGATTCTCCTGAGCTCTATTTTTGTCATGTCTCTTTTTTGCTTAGGTGTCTAATCTTAGATTTTTTTCACCTTATCGCTTCCTTCTTGAAAACCCCACTTATCTTTTATCACTATTAGTTGTTCTCAAGCGTCAAACATTATGAGTGTGTTAAAACTTAACTATCATAAGAAAACCTATGTGCACATAAGCAGAATGTTAGTTTCAATTGCGAAATTTGGTTAGTCTATTATTTATAAGGCATACATGCTCTTAGTACACAAAGCTTAATTTGTTCTAAAGAAAATTAAACCCCATGTAACTGAGCCTCAAATATCATAAGATCTGGCACGAGGCTCTCAAATGTAGGAGAAGCCTATGGCTTCTCAGTCAGAGAAGATGCATGCCACACCACAACCACCATATGGCGCACATGTATGTATTGTAGAAGACATATGTAAGTGTTAATTTTTTCACTTAACAAAAATTGGTTGCACTAGCAAATAATGAGAAATTGAAGATATTGAATGTTCTTTCTATTCTGATTAGTTCACTGTACAAGCTCTGTTTATATACAAAGAGAGACTGACGGAAAACAAACAAGATCCCGGATATTCCGGGTCAACACTATGAGAAGGATCCCAGATAATCTGGGTCAACTATCACACTTGGACAACTGACATGACTAACTGGCCAGACGATACAATCATGCATTCGATTCAACTTGACAGATGGTGCTGCCATACAGACGATAGAATGCTGCCCTATACAGATGATAGATATCAGACGATACTGCATATCTCTAACAGCCCCCCTCAAACTCAAGGTGGGTGAAAAGGATCAGCCTTTGCAAACACATTGAGTTGGACCTTCATTGCTGCAAAGTGTTGAGGCGAGAGAGGTTTGGTGAAGATATCAGCCAGCTGATCTTGACCAGGAATGTGATAAACAAGCAATGACTGGTGTGCAATTCCATATGTTTTGTTCTGGTGTGCAAAACAGGATTGTGAGTTAAGGCCATAGCTCTAATGTTATCACAATATACTGTATGAACTTGGAAATGAATCTTTAACTCCGTGAGGAGAGATTGAATCCAAAGAAGTTCAGCAGTAGTGTTGGCCAAGCTTCTATATTCTGCTTCAGTGCTTGATCGTGCGACAATTGTCTGCTTCTTGGAGCTCCAAGACACTAAGTTGGGTCCAAAGAAAACACATGAACCAGACGTGGAACGTCTATCGTTTGGATCCGAACCCCAATCAGCATCACAGTAGGTAGTCAAGGGCACAACAACTTTAGAATTGCAGGGCTTGAGAAGCAGACCATGAGAGATAGTAACTTTGAGGTATCTTAGTATGCGCTTGACAGCCTTCCAATGAACATCTAGAGGCTGACTCATGAACTAACAGACTTTGTTGACAACATAGCTAATTTCAGGTCTGGTGAGAGTGACATATTGTAATGCGCCAACAACAGACCTGTAGTTGGTTGGATTAGCATATAGGTCAGTACCATGTTTGCTGAATTTTGCTCCACTAAGCATAGACATAGATTGCCCTGTTGCATTGGTCATATTTGTCTTGTCAAGAAGATCTCCTATGTATTTAGATTATGATAGGAGAAGAGACCCATCTTGCAGATGCTGAACGTGAACTCCAAGGAAGTAATCCAACATGCCTAGTTGTTTGAGTGAAAACTCTGTATTGAGTTGGGTGACAATTTGTTGAATGAAAGGTAAGGAACTGGTAGTGATGATAATATCATCAACATAAACCAAGATGTATATGCAACAAGAAGCTGTACTGTAGACAAATAAAGATGGATCGCAACAACTAGTCTTGAAGCCAAATTGTAGCAGAGCCCCTTTTAATTTGTCAAACCAAGCTCGGGGAGCTTGTTTGAGACTATAAAGAGCTTTGTTGAGTTTGCAGACTAAGGTTCGATATTCAATTTGAAACCCCGATGGCTGGTCCATGTAGACATCTTCATCAAGTGTGCTATTCAGGAAGGCATTGTTGACATCAAGTTGATGAATATGCCATTGTTTAGTGACAGCTAATGGCAAAATGAGACGGATAGTGATTGGCTTCACAACGGGGGAAAATGTTTCTAAATAGGCAAAACCTTGAATCTGATTGTAACCTTTGGCCACTAACCTAGCTCTGTATCTTTCAACAGTGATATCAACCTTTTGCTTGATCCTGAACACCCATTTGCAACCTATTGGTTTTCTGTTAGGTGGTAAGGAGACCAAAGACCATGTGATGTTTTGTTGCAAGACATCAAACTCTGCCTGCATAGCCTGCTTCCAGTGGGGATCTTAAAGAATTTTCTTGAAGGAGGTTGGTTCAACCTGAGTTAAAAGAAGTTGTGGTTGAACAGTGTCAGTCTTCGAGCGAGTTTGCATAGTGTGAGTGTTGACTAGAGGAGGCGGAACTGAGGATGCCGGGGGCCTAGTAATCCATATTTGACTGGTGCATAGTTTGCCTAGTAATTCCGGAACTGAGTTTGCATAGTTTACATGAGTGTTGATTGGTGCTTGCTGATTACCAGTCGATGCTATAACATCAAACGATCGATGAGCGGCAGACGATGCTGCAACATCAGACGATGTAGGAACAACAGACGATGAAGGAACTGCAGATGATGAAGGAACTGCAGACGGTTCTGCAACTAGATAAACAGATAGAGACTGCTGCTGCCCTTGATGTGGAGTTACATAATACTTTGGAATAAAGGATGTTAGAGAAGACCCCCCCATTGTGGTAGAAGGAGTTGAAAATATCTCTGTGTATAGGTACCTGTATTCATTGAAAATAACATCCTTTGACACAAATTTTTTCCCACTGACATCTAAACTTTTATAACCGTTGTGGGCAAGGGAATAACCAAGGAAGACACACTCTCGGGACTTTAACTGAATTTTAGAGACATTGTAAGGACGGATAAAGGGATAGCACGCACACCCAAAGGCCTTCAAGAACTTGTAATATGAGTGAACATTATGAAGCTTATAGTAAGGGCTAACATTGCTTAAGATAGAGGTAGACAATCTGTTTATGAGAAAGGTAGCTGTTAAAAAGACATGATCCCAGTACTGATGGATAATTTTGGCTTGAGCAAGCAAAGAAAAGCCAGTTTCAACCACATGTATGTGCTTGCGTTCCACACTGCCATTTTGATGATGTGTGTGGGAGCAAGTCAGACGATGAACAATTCCTGATTGAGCAAAATGAGAACTGAGGGGTTTAAATTCAGTGCTTCCATCAGTTTGAACAGCTTTAAGTTTCAGATATAATTGCAATTCAATCATTGCTTGAAATTGAAGAAAGGTGACATAGGTTTCTAATTTCTTTCTTAAAGGAAAAATCCATGTATATCGTGTGTATGCATCAACACAAGTAAGAAAATAAGAATAACTAGCAGAAGATTCAATGAAGGCTGGTTCCCATAAATCAGAAAATACAAGTTCTAAAGGTTGAGAATAAATTGTATTAGATTGAGAAGAAGGTAATCTATGAGATTTACCCATACAACAGACATTACAAACACGAGAAATAGCTCGAGAAGGAACTGAAATATTACATTTTGTCAGAACAGAATGTAAAATCTCATGATTAGGATGACCTAGTCGATGATGCCAAAGGTCATAGGAGGTGGGTCCTACGAGTGAGCTACTAGTCCTTGTGGTTACATGTGTTTTAGGCAAAGTAAATGGGGAGGAACTGAGAGCTGGCATGGCAGAAGAAGAAGATAAGCCATAGACGAAAGCAAAAAATAAAAAATAAGATTACAGAACGAGACTAGCTCTTGATACCATGTTAAGAACCAAGGGTTCTTTGAAGAAGAAAAATGAGAAATCGAAGATACTGAATGTTCTTTCTATTCTGATTAATTCACTGTATACGCTCTGTTTATATACAGAGAGAGACTGACGGAAAACAAACAAGATCCCAGATATTTTGGGTCAACACCATCAGACAAGATCCCGGAAAATCCGGGTCAATATCACACTTTGACAGTTGGCATGGCCAACTGGCCAGACGATACAATTATGCATTCGATTCAATTTGGCAGACGGTGCTGCCATACAGACGATATAATGCTGCCCTATACAGACGATATGTATCAGACGATACTGCATATCTCTAACATCTGCAAATGTTTTCCATCTTTAACAAACTTATATTCTATTATATTTCTTCACAAATTAAAAAAAATAAATTATTGATTCATACAGTGTGCGCGTGTCTTAAATCTGGTTAATATTTTTATTTGAACTAGCCAACCTTATCACTAACAGTCATGGGAAACATAACCGCCTAATATATATAATTTAACTGCTTAACATTTCAGTTAACCACATTATTTGAATAGCACTGATATAAATCACTAATAAGGAGGTACCATGCAGTTATATACTCCATTTATTTTCAGTTAAAATATGACAAAATGAATTTAGGACAGAAAACAAACGGTCAAAACTCATGTTGCTTTAAGCCACTAGGATTAGACTATTGGTGAGGGTCTTGGGTGGTTTTCATGAGGTCCTAGGTTCAAACCTCCCTTCCACCATTTTACACCAAAAACTCATTCCACTCGACATTAACCAATTCCCTTATTTGAACTAACCACTTAGTAATGGAAGTAGTTGCCTATCAGGTCACTTAACCATTAATCTAGGTGGTTAACATGAACTCACTGTATCACTCAATGTTAATTAAATTTATTGATATGCATGGGCCGAGTATAGGATTCATTTACAGTTCACCTTGCTAATGGCATATAAGTTGGCACATGAGAATAAAAACGTAAAGACATTTTACATCCACATCACGAGCATAAAGGTGTCATAAAAGTGGAAAAAGGGAAAGAGGGAGGAATCGTAAGCTAGTCTGGTATATAGATACTTCTTTATGGAAAGTTATGAAGTCATTTCTAATGAATAGGGCTTGTGCTTAATTCTTCGGCCACCCCATCCTTGCGCGTAATAGATAATGGGGACATTTTAGGAACTTCCAAACTCCGTCAGAAAATCCCTTCTCATTGAAAAGTTCAGAATGAACTTCCTGTAATTTTTATTTGTTTATTAGAGATAATATGTAAAATACAATTATTAAATGTAATATAGTTAGTTGTAACAGCTTCAGTATGAAGCTTTCCTAGCTCCTATATATAGTAGGAGAAGGACAGCTTCATACTAAAGCTGTTACAACTAACTATATTACATTTACTAATTGTATTTTACATATTATCTCTAATATTGTTGAATATAAAAAGTTAACTAAAATAGATTCTTTGGTCATATTTCTGTAGTTCAGACTTCAGAATGAAAATGTCTTTATTCAATGACTGACACATCAAACTAAGAAGCAAATCTTTCATTGATAACTGACATGATAACATTTAACTTTTATATAAGCATTCTTTGAACATTATTCCAGTCCTACAGTTCTGTAACAAAACTCTCTGATATATAACATGATTGACAGTGTTATAACTCCACACTACATGGAAGATATTAATTTTTCGGTGAAGGAGCTTGGTTCAGACATAGAGCAGGACTCCATCATCTTTTACATGCAAAAGATATATCCAGGTTGGTATAAACATGATTTTGTTTATTTAGCTGAATTTTTTTATTTGAACTAACCACAGATCTTGCTACACCAATTAAAATAGATGAATGGACAAACTTTTTGGAACGTATGGGTTGTGAAAACCGTCAGAGTTTAGAAGATGAACACAAGACAGAAGAGCTTAGACTGTGGGCTTCATTCCGGGGCCAGACACTGAGCAGAACAGGTTCAGTATCTGTATAATTCTCAATGTTGGATCTTCATGCAAATGGAAGTCATTTGTGATCATTTTATTCTTCTTTGTAACAGTTAGAGGGATGATGTACTACAGAGAAGCCTTAAAATTACAAGCATTTCTTGACATGGCTGAAGATGAAGGTGTGTAACCGAATATAAGTGACATTATCCACTGGCATTTTGCTAAACTGCAAAGAAATATAGACAATCAATTTATTACATGGTTAGTTCTGTTAATGCAGATATTCTTGAAGGTTATGAGACTGCTGAGAAAGGTAACCATGCATTATTTGCTCGTCTAGAAGCACTAGCGGACATGAAATACACCTATGTCATTTCCTGTCAATCATTTGCTTCACAAAAGGCTATGAATGATCCCCGTTATAAAGATACAATTGACTTAATGATAAGGTGAATTTTTACAAGGAAGGAGAAAATTTCATCCATCTTGAAATGAAATAAGTAGAAAAAGTAACCCTTGCATGCATGTTTTTCCTGCAGGTATCCATCTCTTCGTGTTGCTTATGTTGAGGAAAAGGAGCAGATTGTGCCGGGTAAACCTTCCAAAGTTTATACATCTAAACTGGTTAAAGTTGTCAATGGATTTGAACAGGTACTTTTGTACTACACGAAAGGAATTTCATCTTAGAAATATGAGCTTTATTCTCTACGTGGTCAACCATATGTTTGATTTCATCACGTTCAGTTTGAGCTGGATTGTAAACTAATTAGGTTTTGCTATTCCTTTTCAGAAGACATTTTTCCTTTTAAGCCAAATTTGATTAAGCTGGTTGAATATTTTAGTTAGGTCAGAAAGGAAAATGTTATCTTCACAGTCATTCCACCCACACCTCAATGAGAGAGATAAGAATAGAAAAGAGAGAAATGAAAGATATGATAGGTGATTGATAGGAAAAGAAGGGAGGGTTAAGAATAAAAAATGGGATGGAAGAGAAAGTGGGTGTGAATGAATCAAAACTGGGCCAGAAAATGCGACTTAACTTAAACAGCAGCATCATGGTTGTAAGAGAAGTTATAACCAAAGGACTATGAGCCCGCTTAGATACGGATCAAAGGGCACTTATCGGAGCTTCTCTACTACAAAATGCACTAGATAAGCTCAATTAGTGCTCTTTGGTCTGCATTTAAACAGGCTCTATGTTGATCACAACCACACTGCTTGAAGCAGTCTACTTCATAAGAAATTAAAGCTATAATGAAGCCATATATTTAGATATTGGAAGTGCAATATTCTTATGTTCACTATTAATAGAATTTTAAATCTTACTACCCATATAGCTAAGTAGTTACTCTGATATGTCACTTATTAAGACTGTTACTTGTCTTTCTATAGACTGTATATCAAATAAAACTTCCAGGTCCACCACTACTTGGAGAAGGGAAGCCTGAAAATCAAAACAACGCAATAATATTCACTCGTGGTGAAGGCCTCCAAACAATTGACATGAACCAAGTAGGCTTAATATATGTTTGTTCTTATTTTTCAAATAAAATATTCACTATCATTGTGTATAACAATTGATAGTTTCTATTATTTTATTACGATTGTTCGAATTTACAGGATAATTACTTGGAAGAAGCTCTAAAAATGAGAAACCTTCTCCAAGAATTTCTTCGGCGCCAAGGCCGGCGTCCTCCAACAATACTTGGTCTAAGGGAACACATTTTTACTGGAAGGTATGTATCCCATAAGTTAAAATGAGCACATTGTGATGACAATTGGGGAAACTGAGCAAGATTCCTTCTCGTCAGAAATATTTCTTGAAACTGGAAATATTTCTAGTTGATTGACAATTGATTGATTCAGAAGTACAATATTTATAGAATAAGTTTCTACAGGTTTCCTAGTGAACTACAAAGTATAAACAATAAAATCTTATCTTATCCTAATCTATCAATATATCTTAGCCTAACAATATCTCTTATCCTTATCTATCATAATTAAACAATATATCTTATCCTAATCTTAGATTCACAGCAGAACATATCTGAAGATATGTCAACACTCCCCCTCAAGTTAGAGAGTATAGATCATGTTTCCAGCTCGAAAGTATGTATGATGTACTTTGACCCCCCTCTCTTAAGGATATAGTGAAGATATCACCAAGCTAGTCCTTAAAATAAACAGACAATGTTTTGACGATGCTAGAAAGGATTTTCTCTCTTATAAAATTATCATAAACTTTTATATGTTTGGTTCTCTCATGTAATACTACATTTTATTTGAGGAGAGATGCAAAGATAACTCATGTCCTATGAATTAAATGTTTCAACTATAGGCAAGGTTGTCAGACTCGTGAGTCTACATAGACTCGTTTTCGGTAGGTAGACTCGACTCGTCGAGTTGACTCGTAGACTCGTAAGAGTCTACCAAAAATGAAAAAGAGAGGAAGGAGGAGGAAGGAGAAAAAATGAGGAAGGAGGGGGAAGGAGAAAAAATGAGGAAGGAGGAGGAAGGAGGAGGAAGAGGGAGAAAAAATGAGGAAGAAGGAGGAGGAGGAGGAGGAGGAGGAAGGAGGGAGAATGTCAGAGGCTTGGTGGCAGCGGGGGAGGCTCATCGGTGGCTGGTAGAGCTCTCTCGGCGGCCCGAGGGAGGCAGCACAAATCTTAATCAAGTATTAGTGTCTCTTTAGGGTTATAAGAACCCAAAAAACCATAAATACCCCCACTAATAGATTTGGAAAACCATAAATGCCCCCACTATCACTAATAGATATGAAAAACCAAAAGTAACCTCCACTAATAGATCTGAAAAACCAAAAATAACCCCCACTAATTCTGAGAGTTATTTGGACTTTCTGGATCCTTCTTCCCCATTGTTCCAACCCTAATCCCTTATCCCTGTGCTGCTGTGAATCGCGCCGCCATGGCTGCGATTCTAGTCTCTTTCTCGCGCAGCCATCGCGACGGCTATCGATGCCGCTATGCCTCTCGCGACGCGACGCGACGCGATGCGACGGACTGCAGCGGTGGCGCGACAGTTCTAGGCGTCGGAATGAGGCGGCGGCGAGGCTTAGAGAAGAAGGCAGAGGTTGCGCGAAGAGGGCGCGGTGCAGCGAATTGTGAGGAAAGGGGGGAAAAATCCATGACTCGCTAACTCGGACTAGGGCTCGCGAGTCAGCCGAGTCTGACCGAGTCTACTCCAAAAACGAGTCACTCAGCGAGTCGACGTGTTTTTGGTAGGTAGACTCGTTGACTCGTACGAGTCAATGAGTTGACTCGCGAGTTTGACAACCATGACTATAGGAGCTCACTAATTGTGTGAGTCAATGTCCGATGCTCAGCTTCCATACTTGATCTAACTAGGATTAGTCAAATTTGATTCTGTAGGATTGTTGCAGGGTTAGCTGATTCAGCGAACAAAAGTAGACAGCTAAGTACGTTAAAAAACCAGCAATAATGCACCCAAAAACAAACAATGTTGCAGCAACAGCAAATAAACAACCAAACAAAAACACCAAACGGATATAAAAGAGCAGCTTGATGCAAAATACAATCATGAAACAGAGAAGACAAGAACCCAAATACACCCTAAAAGTACTCCAACTGGGGTTAAATATGGGAGTTAAACCAAAACCCACAAGGCCAAACAAGATGGATAAGGGTTCCAACTTCGATAACCGATATGATAGAAAGTGGGTCAGAGCTTACGGGAGTTGAAACTCCAAAAACAAATGATGGAAGCGACGGCGTACCAAGGATCGACAAGAGTGTCACCTTTGACACCTGATGACTGCAGAAAGTGGGCCATCACTTAGCTGATCCTCCAAAAAGGAAATGATGGGAGCCATGACGCACCAATGGTTGATTGATTAGTGCCTTCTAAGACAGGTTTGTATGTAACCTTCAACTTCTGATCACTATAAAGAGCGAGTTAGCGCTGATAGCAGCTGAAGCCTTGAAACCTGATAATGAAAATTGGGATGGAAACTTGTGATGGCGACATACAGTAGGTTTGCGCTGATAGTAGTTGAAACCTTAAAAAGAGGAATATAAACAAAAACAAAGTACCTAAAAAATTAGGATAACAAGGGTCAACCACTATTGTTTGGGGAGAGTGGCACTTTATAACAGAGTTCCAAACTTTGGGAAACTCAACAACATAATAGAGATGAGATAGGTCATGGAGGATGATACCGCTCTGATACCATCCTGGAATTGGAAATATTTCAAATAGTTGATTGATAATTGATTGATTCAAAAGTACAATATTTATCGACTAGGTTTCTAAAGGTTTTCTAGTCAACTACAAAGTCTAAACAATAAAATTTTATCTTATCCAAATCTATCAATATATATTATCCTAACAATATTTCTTCTCCTAATCTACCATAATAAAACAATATATCTTATGCTAATCTATCATAATAGAACATATCTGAATATATTTCAACAATATACATAATATATCAACTTATCTACAGTCACATGTTCCTTCAATACATGAACATGGTCCAAGATTAAGAAAGTATGCCATGCTATAGGCTGGCCCCTGAATATGACAAATTCAGAAAATCATATGTCTCTAAAATAGTTCTGCCTAAGGATAATACATGATAGCTCTTCAATGCTTTTTATCTTTAAAGAAAGAAAAATTGAAACTGAATAATATTTTCTTATTGATAATTGCTGAATATGATTGTGTACAACTGCATCTATATATAGATGCTTTCTGACAGAATAATCTCCTACTAATCAGGATAACATATTCTATCCTAATAGAATAACAATCTCCTACTAATCAGGGTAACAGATTCTATCCTAACAGAATAACAATCTCCTACTAATCAGGGTAACAGATTCTAGTCTAACCAAAACAGAACTAACAACTAAATAATCAGAAATAACAATGACAGTTGGATTAACCAGCCTGTCATACCCGAATTGAGAAATAACAATGACAGCTGGATTAACCAGCTTGTCATACCCGAATTGGGTTGTTGTTGAGTATTCCCTAATACACCCCCGCAAACTCAAACCTTGGCTGAGACAAGGCTTTAGTAAACACATCAGCTGTTTGATCCAAGGAAGGTACATGTTGTACTATCAGTGTTTTTGCAAGAACCCTTTCTAGTTCCATGTGCTTTGTCCGATTATGAAGGACATGATTATGAGTCAAGGCCACAATGCTCATGTTGTCACAATAGACCTTAGGAGACTGATAGGGAACCTGGAGTTCTTCAAGCAAGGACTGAATCCACAAAATTTCTGAAACTGTGTTGGCTAGACTTCTATACTCTGCCTCTGTGCGTGATCGAGCCACAAGAGTCTGCTTTTTAGAAGACTAGGAAATCAGATTTGGTCCAAAATACACACAAGAACCTGAAGTGGACCTCCTGTCATCAGGATCTGAACCCCAATCCGCATCACAGTATGCTTGAAGAGGGACAGGTTTGGTTAGTGAACAAGGTTTGAGAAGTAATCCATGATGTAAAGTACCCTTGAGATACCTAAGAATGCGTTTGACTGCCTTCAATGATTATCTAGAGGCTGACTCATGAATCGACATACTTTATTCACTGCAAAACTTTTCTCAGGTCGAGTAAGTGTAGCATATTGAAGAGCCCCTACAATGGATTTGTATTGAGTAGGATCAGCATAATAGTTTGCCCCATATTTTGTGAGTTTGGACCCACTAAGCATAGGAGTAGGGAGGCTTTTTGTCTCTGCAATCTCTGCTTTATCCAGCAGATCAGTTAGGTACTTTGTTTGGCTAAGAAGAAGTGAGCCATTCTGAAGATGGTGAACCTGAACTCCTAAGAAATAGTCAAGCTTCCCAAGCTGCTTGAGAGAAAATTCTAAATCTAGTTGAGTGACTATGGTTTGTATTAGAGTGATGGAATTTCCTGTGATGATAATATCATCAACATACACTAAAACATACACACAATCCTTGTCTTTGTACAGAGTAAAAAGAGATGGATCACAACAACTTGCCTTGAATCCATACTTCTTTAGAGCTGCCCGTAACCTATCAAACCAGGCCCTAGTAGCCTGCTTAAGACCATAGAGAGCCTTGTTAAGCTTACACACCAATGCTTTGTTGCTGTCTTCAAAGCTAGGAGGTTGGGTGATGTATACTTCTTCCTCCAATTGCCCATTGAGAAAGGCATTATTCAAATCTAATTGATTGATGTGCCAACCCTTTGTGACTGCCAAAGACAAAATTAGTCTGATGGTTACTGTTTTAACCACGGGTGAAAGTCTCTTGGTAGTCAAAACCTTGGACTTGATGATAACCCTTGGCAACTAAACGAGCCTTGTACCTGTTAACACTGCCATCAACATCTTCTTTCACCCGAAAAACCCATTTACAGCCAATTGTTTGCCTATGAGAGGGAAGAGGCACTAAGGTTTAGGTATTGTTAGTCATTAAGGCAGTATACTCTTCTTGCATTGCTGCCAACCACTGTGTTTGCTTTAGAGCTTGTTTGGCAGTAGCTGGTTCTGCTTGTGTCAGAAGTAGTGTAGGATACAACCTTGGCTTGACTATACCAGATTTTGCCCTTGTTTGCATGGAATGAACATTGTCTGGATGAACAAGAGGAGGAGTCAGTGCTGCTGGTGCAGAATTCGCAATAGAATCTGCAGCTGAAGAACTCTGGGATGGCAGAGAAGACATCTCTGCCGATGCAGGCTGCTCAAGAGAATCTGCTCCATTAGATAAATTGTGTAATGACCCCTGACCTGTTGGTGCTGGGGAAACAGGTGCAACATGCAGCACTGAAGTAGGAATCACAGTCTGTTGGTAATTGTTGGACATTGAGATAATTGGAATTTTTGAAGGAACAGAATCTGGAATATGTGAAGGTATTTCTGTGGGAAACAATTCTGAATAGGGATATTTGAACTCATTAAACAAAACATCCTTGGAAACATAGACTTTACCATGAGAATCCAAGCATTTGTAACCTGTGAGTTGAGGAATACCCTAAAAACACACTCACTTGACCTAAAAGACATTTTTGTGGTAGTATTAGGTCTGAGCAGTGGATAACAAGCACTGCCAAAGATCTTCAAAAACTTGTAATCTGGAACAGTATGATACAACTTATAAAAAGGACTAGCATTGTCTAAGACAGGAGTGGGAAGTCTATTGATCAAATAGGCAGCAGTGAGAAAAGCATGGTCCCAATACAGCATTGGCAAGTAAGGTGAGACCTGTTTCAACAATATGTCTATGCTTCCTTTCCACACTCCCATTTTGATGATGGGTGTGTGGACAAGTCAGTCTATGCACTATCTCGAGCTTGGCAAAGTGAGAGGTCAAGGGTTTGAATTCTGTCCTCCATCAGTTTGGACAGATTTGAGCTTTGCATTTAGTTGCAACTCAACCATGGATTGAAAAAGAAGAAAAGTTTGACATGTGTCAGATTTTCTTTTGAGGGGATATATCCATATGTATTGACTATAGGCATCCACACAGGTCAAAAAATAAACATAGCCACAAGAGGATTCAACTGAGGAAGGACCCCATAAATCTGCAAAAACCAATTTTAGGGGTTTGGTGTAAACAACAGTAGAAGCATGATAGGATAATCAATGAATTTTTCCTAAACAACAGGCATCACATATTGCAAATCTCGTTTTATTAGGTATTGGAATCTTACAAATAGAAAGAGCAGAATGTAAAGCCTCATGATGAGGATGGCCAAGCCTACAATGCCAAAGATCATATGCTGTGGGACCTATGCTACCACACTGAACAGAATTGGAAACATTACTTGAAACAGTAGATACTGGGATTACATTTTGAAAAGAGCTAGTGGCTAAACCACTAGGACTAGAAACAGTAAAGACACTAGAGATAGTAGAAACAAGCTGCTTGGATAAGCTGGAAGAGTGAAGACCATCAAAGGAATAGAGTCCATCTTCATCAACATTGCCACGAAGAAGGACTTCAGAGGTGCCCTGAGATTTCACATTTCACAACACAATAAGTATTATGAAATTCAAAAAGTACTTTGTTATCCCTAGCAAATTTACTGACTCTGATTAGATTTTTGGTAATTGAAAGGACTAAGAGCAGATTTTTGAGGACTAGATTAGTGTGTGGTGTTTGTGTAGAAGGAATTAAAGCTGTACCAACAGAAAGAATAGGCAGACCTTGTCCATTACCAACATGAATCTGATATGGACCTATGAGAGAAACACCATCAGCAAGGACTGAGGGATCATGTGTTACATGATGAGTAGCCCCTGAGTCGGGATACCAATTTCCAAGATCAGAAGGTGTTGTTGGACCTGTGAGCAATGCCCGTGGAGCTTGCTGAGGCAATCTGGCAGGAGAAGATCCATTCCAGCCATGAGAAGAAGCCACTGGAGCTTGAGAGTAATTCTGAGTGGGTTGTTGCATGGAATACTGGCCAGACTGAGGCCTGCTAAAGGCATTGCTTCTAGGAAAGAAATTCTGACCCTGTGGATTCTGTGATACTGGTGCATAGGAAGGATTCATTCCATAGAATGGTGAAAAACCCTGACTAGGAAATCTGGAGGTGAAGGATAACCCTGTGATGGAAAAGCAGCAGCACCAAAAGCAGTATCAGGTATGGGTGGATAGTAGCCCGCAAACTGTGGTGAATTACCAAAGGAAGGTGGTCCAGTAGCCGGTGGTCCAGATGGACCATACATTCCTGGATAACCAGGTGGAAACATGCCAGAAACTGAACCAGAATTGCGATGATAGCATGTTGAGGCATCATGACCCCATTTGTAGCATATCTGGCATATTGCTGTGGCCACCGCGCCCACGGCCATGGCCACCACGAGAACCTCCACGACCTCCGTTGTGGTCACCATGAGGTTGGAACTCAGGATCGTGGCCTCAGTTCGGGTTAAAGCTTCGGTTTGTATTATAACCAAATTGTGCATTCTGCATTTCTGGCGCGAAGTTGGAATTTGGAAAATCCGCTGGTCTTGATGCAACATTCACAAGAGGAATTCCATCACCAGAAAGTGAAACCGAATTAGAGGAAACATTCGGTGATGGAGTCAGATTTGCAACAGTTAAGAGAGCAGAAGCAGTAACATCAAGAGCATGACGCTTCTTGTTGCGCTACAAGCGAGCTTCGTGCGCGATAATCATGGACTCCACTTGCGACACAGAACATAGAGTTTCACGATTGTACACAATCGTCATCAGAGATGTAAACTCATCAAGTAAACCATAAAAAATGGCTTCAAGATGATCACGGTGACTGACAGGATCTCCAATTGAGATCAGAGTGTTGACAATGGTTTTCACATGAAGAAGATACTCACAAATTGATTGCGAGCCCTTGGTTATGGTTTTCAGTTCGGATCTGAGTTGTGTTGACTGAGCACTCGCTTGTGCTTGGAAGAAATCAAGAATTTCTTCCCAGACCTGCCAGGGATGCTTGCAATTAACAACTGTCGGAAGAACAGAGGCTGAAAGAGACGAAAGCAGCCATGTGAAGAGTGCTAAATCTCGCTGCTCCCACTCCTGAAATGCAGGGTTCTCAACATCACGAACCCGATCCGCATCAGTGAGATATCGCAGTGGTATATCTGGATTCTCGATGAATTTCAGCAGTTTGTGCAAACGAATAGCACCTTCAACTTGTTGGCGCCATGAATGAAAGTTGGTGTTGTCAAGCTTGATAGTCAGCGGATGCAACAAGGAAAACGAAGAAGAAGAAGTAACATTTGTTTCAGCAACCATGGCATTTGCTTCAGCAGCCATGGACTCAGGATTTTACAGAACGTAACCTAGCTTTGATACCATAAAGAAAGAAAAATTGAAACTGAATAATATTTTCTTATTGATAATTGCTGAATATGACTGTGTATAACTGTATCTATATATAGATGCTTTCTAATAGAATAATGGCCTACTAATCAGGATAACAATCTCCTACTAATCAGGGTAACAGATTCTAGTCTAACCAAAACAGAACTAACAACTAATTAATCAGAAATAACAATGACAGCTGGATTAACCAGCCTGTCATACCAGAATTGGGTTGTTTAGTATTTCCTAATAATCTTTCTTCCATTGTTTTCATTTTTTATTTTACACTCACATTTCTTTATTTTTCTTTTCTTGCTTCTTCCCCTTGTAATTCTCATTCCCTTACTCATGAATGTCTTTTACATTATATAAGAATCATGTCTAATAAACTAATAGTATGTCCTCCGTTCTTTTTTAATTTCAGTGTGTCTTCTCTGGCATGGTTCATGTCATATCAGGAGACCAGCTTCGTCACTATCGGTCAAAGGATTCTGGCTAATCCTCTCAGGTAATAAATACAAAATATCATTCTGAAAAAGTAAGCAAATACATATGGGAAACGTTAATTGTGTGTTTTAGAAATCAAGCTAGGGAAGAGAGAGAGAGAGAGAGAGTATAACTGAATGATATTCTTATTCAACTCAAGTATAAGAGAAACTATACATCAGTTACAATATATATACTAGCAGACTCTACTGTAACTAACTATACAGCTGTCACATGACAGCTATCTGTTAGGAGTCTCACATTGGTTAGAGATATGACTAAACAAATGTATATAAAGGGTAGAGAAACCTTCAACTCTTGAGCTAACTTTTAGGTTGAGTTAGACCTCCTGAATTCTAATATGGTATCTGAGCCTATCCTAGATCCATTTGTTGTGGAGACCTCCCATATTTGGGCCACCCGCCAGCCTTGGGACACAGCAAGATTGAGAATAATATGGATAGTAGTTGGTTTAACTTGGTGAAGCCCCTTTGCCACCAGCCTGGCTTTGAGTCTATTAACTGTACCATCTGGGTTTTCCTTGACATGGAAAACCCACTTGCAACCAATAGGAAACCTGCCATGAGGAAGTGGGACCAAGGACCAAGTCTGTTTTTTCATTAAAGCTTGATATTCATCAACCATTACAGAATACCATTGAGGATCCCTGAGAGCATTCTTTACTGTGGTTGGCTCAGCCTGAGTTAACAAAAGAGTGGGATTGAGACGAGGCATAAAGATTCCGGACTTAGATTCTGGTTTGCATAGGGTGTATACTTTGAGGGGGATTGATAGGTAGAGGGCAAGACAATTCTGATGACTCAGATCCTGTAACAAGGTCAGTATGTAATGATGACTGAGATATGTCTTGTTGAGATGAGGGATTAGCAGGCAAAGATGCAGAGGACAGACTCTGCACAAATGTATTCCGTGAAACATGGTGAGATTGAGAATTTTGTGGATTAGGAAGCTGAGAAAACTCATGCTGAGACTGGGAAATAGGACTAGAAACCTGTGACTGTGGCTGAGCATTAGGAGAAAAACCATGGGACACTGACTGAATTATGAGAATCCTGTGACTGAGACAAACCCTGTTGTGTATGAAACAGTGGCACACTAGGTATGATAGAGGAATAGGTAGTTGAGAGATTAGAGGATGATGTAGATGAGGGGAAAAGGTCAGGATAGGGAAATCTAGTTTCATTGAACTGAACATCTTTGGAAATACAGATTCTGCCTGAAGAATCCAAGCACTTGTAGCCCTTATGACTGGAAGAGTATCCCAAAAACACACATTCTGCTGATCTGTAAGACAATTTGGTTGAGTTATAGGGTCTAAGGAAAGGATAACATGAACAACCAAAAACCTTAAGAAATTTATAATCTGGGTGTTTATGGTAAAGCTTGTAAAAAGGACTAATATTGGCTAAGACAGGTGTAGGAAGCCTGTTAACAAGATAAGTAGCTGTGAGGAAAGCATGGTCCCAATAGGCTGAGGGTAGGTTTGCATGGGCTAAAAGGGTCAGGCCTGTTTCCACTATATGACGATGTTTCTCTCAACACTACCATTCTGATGGTGAGTGTGAGTACAGGTTACCCCGTGAATGATACGTCAATCAGAAAAGTACTTGGACAGGGGTCAAAATTCCCCTCCCCAGTCAGATTGAACTGCTTTCAGTTTATGATTAAGAGTGAGCTCAACATTTTTTTAAAACTGAACAAACATTCTAAAAGCATCTGAATTTTGTTTTAGCAAATGTTGTAATCAGTATTAATTGTAGAATATTTGTTTTTTTATTATTAGGAGATATTTTTCATTATTAAGAGATTTGTTCTCTTATTAGGAGATTGAGTACATATTTAGTTTCCTCTATATAATGTAATCACTTTGTAGTTTTGATTCAAGAAATAAACACATGTTAAGAAATAGGAGTATCCATTAGATGAAACCTGGGAGGCTGGCCCCCAAAGATCTATGAAAATAAGCTCCAAAGGCAAACTATAAACTGTAGTGGAAGTGTGTGAAGGTAACCTATGGGATTTTCCCAAACAACAAGCATGACAAGTAGTAAAAGGAATTTTATTAGGTAAGGAGATGTTACACTGTTGAAGAGCAGTTTTTAATGCATCATGATGAGGATGCCCCAACCTAGAATGTCACATTTCATACACAGAGGGTCCTACATGTACATTGGTATTGCTACGTACAGTAGTATTATTGGATGAACTAACAGGAGAAACTACATTCAAAACAGAAGCTAGAAAAGAAGACTTTGATGAAGCTGGAAAACGCTTGGAGAGATGACTTTGATCCAAGGGTTATTTATAAAACCTACAACAATTTTGAATTGATATTTTTACCTGCTTGATTTTCACTAATTGTATAAACAAGGAGTCAGTTTGTCGTGTAAGTCTTCATTTTTAGACTTGTGATTTTCCTTCCTGCACTGAAGATTTTTATTTATTTACTTATATTTTGCTTCAAATTACTCCCTCATACTTTAGTTGGGATATCTTTCGCCATCTAGTTTTTAAATAGTAAACTAATGGTTATCTTTATTTATAGGTGAACTAACGGTGATCTATATTTTATTTTGTAGTCATCTCCTTCCATCAGTAAATTGCATTTTTTGATATCTTATATAAAACTAGAAGACTTAAATATATGAAATCTTATAGAGAAATATTTTCTCTTGTTTTCTTTTTGTTGCTCTGTTTTCTTCTTTTTAAAAGGCTCTTGCTCCTCTGGATTAAAAGTTAAAACATTCATCTCATCCCCTATTAATTTATGCTGCAGTTTTTCTTAATAATGATGTGTTTTACCTCAATCAAATTCTTACTTTCTTCATGTGTTCTCTCACTCAGAGTGCGGTTCCACTATGGCCATCCAGATGTATTTGACAGGGTTTTTCATATTACAAGAGGAGGAATAAGCAAGGCATCTAAAACAATTAACCTGAGTGAGGATGTTTTTGCTGGTAAGAAATGGTGACTTTTACATTATATTCTCACCACCTGTTGTTTATGATAGATAATACAGACAAGTACACATTTTTTATGTCATGCAGGGTTCAATTCTATTTTAAGAAGGGGATGTATATCCTACCATGAATACTTGCAAATAGGCAAAGGTCGGGATGTAGGTCTAAACGCGATCTCAAAATTTGAAGCCAAGGTGGCAAATGGAAACAGTGAGCAAACTATAAGCCGTGACATATTCCGCCTTGGACGGCAATTTGATTTTTTTCGGATGCTATCTTGTTATTTCACTACCATTGGATTTTACTTCAGCAGCTTGGTACTTTATTGAACCATAATATTCTTCCCTCTTGTTTTTTCGTCATTTAATTGCAACACCTTGTTACATGTGTGCAGCTTAATTTGTCATCATAAGAAATTAAGACTCCTATTATTTTTATCTATTTCCCTTTTCACAATAATGTGCAAATTATTGGAATTGATAAATTGCCATTCTCTAAGCAAACAAATTTCACTATAGTTCATGAAATGCTAAAAAGCATACCGATGATAGTTTGGAGGCAAAGGGGATGGGTATTTTACATTTTCCTTGATCTAGTAGAAGCAGCACATCTTAGGTAAAGACAAAAATATTATATTACTACCTCTGTTCCTGATCTTATGTTGTTTAAGGTTATGCACACAATTTAAGAGCCCTTTGATTGATATATAACTTGACTAAAATATCGTTATTTAAAAGTGTGTTATGTTAAAGAGAGAGAAAGATAGTAATTGGTTGAATAATTGGTGAAAATGATGGTAGGTGAAAATAGGAGGTGATGAGTTAGAAATATATTTATGTAATTGGTTGAGTGGTTATTAGATGAAGGTATACATTGAAAGAAATGAGATAAATAGTCTTGAATTTCTGAAACAACAAAAGTTTGGGGAAAAAATAAAATAAAAACTAAAACAACAAAAGATTAGGAACGGTATGAAACTCCATTCCTTAAAGGCCAATTCGAAGAAAGTTCACCACTGCTAATGCATTGCAAAATATTATGCTCATCATGGTTTTGGGGGGGGGGGGGTATTTTTTTTCATGATGTCAGTACATATTAAGGTGATATTCCTTGTCATTGACCATTTCATTAGAATGTTAAGTTGTTCTTTGGTTTTATAGTGATGAGAAAATGAAATACTTGTCTGATGCTTTATATATCATTTCATAAATTACTATTGCCATCAGGTTTGACTGTTTTAAATTTGTATTGAATTGCTCCACAGATTTCAGTTATAGGGATATATGTATTTCTCTACGGGCAGCTATACCTGGGGCTTAGTGGTTTGGAGAGAGCACTTATTATTGAGGCTCGAATCAAGAATGTACAGTCCCTAGAAACCGCGCTTGCCTCACAATCGTTTATACAACTCGGACTTCTAACTGGCTTGCCAATGATGATGGAGATAGGCCTTGAGAGAGGTTTCCTCACAGCCCTTAAAGACTTTGTCCTCATGCAATTGCAGCTGGCTGCTGTTTTCTTCACTTTCTCCCTTGGAACAAAAACTCATTATTATGGCAGAACAATTTTGCATGGGGGTGCCAAGTACAGGCCAACAGGGCGCAAAGTTGTCTTTCATGCTAGCTTCACTGAAAACTACAGATTATATTCAAGAAGCCACTTTGTCAAGGCATTTGAGCTATTGCTGTTGCTGATTGTTTATAACATGTTCAGGAAGTCCTACCAAAGTAACGTGACATACGTTGTAATAACTTACGCCATTTGGTTCATGTCCTTAACTTGGTTGTGTGCGCCTTTCCTTTTCAACCCCGCCGGATTCAGCTGGACCAAGGCAGTAGATGACTGGAAAGAGTGGAATAAATGGATAAGGCAACCAGGTGGATTGGGAATTCATCAGGACAAAAGTTGGCATTCTTGGTGGTACGACGAACAAGCTCATCTTCGCCGGTCAAGTCTTGCTTCAAGATTCACTGAGTTATTGCTCTCTCTTCGTTTCTTCATCTATCAGTACGGTCTGGTCTATCACCTAGACATCTCTCATCATAGCAAAAACGTCCTGGTCTATGTTCTTTCATGGATTGTGATTGTTGCAATTTTCCTCTTGGTGAAGGTATTTTCTCTAAGGTCTCTTCCTTATACTCTTAAAAATTTGTTCAGCCAAGTAAAAAGCATATTTTTGTGGCAGGCTGTGAACATGGGAAGGCAACTACTTAGTGCTAATTATCAGCTTGGATTCAGATTTTTCAAAGCATTTCTGTTCATTGCTGTTATTGCCCTCATAATTACTCTTTCCATTATTTGTGAACTGTCATTGATGGACCTTTTTGTTTGCTGTCTGGCATTCATGCCAACTGCATGGGGATTGATAGTGGTAATAATCTTTAGCAACTTTGGCTGAGCTAAATTGTCACCTTTTTATTTATTTTTGTAGCTTTTTCCCTTAGCCCTTTTGGGTACGGGGGAGCCCGTTTGGATACAGGCTTATTATAGCTTATTGAAGCTTATCTACTATGAAATGCACTAAATAAGCTTCAATAAGTGCTCTTTGGTTTGCATCCAAACGAGTACTTATTGGAGCTTATCTACTAGATAAGCTCCAATAATCTTTAGTTTGCATCCAAGCCGGTTATTAATCCAAGAAAGTATTAATATTTTTTGCTGGTACAGATAGCACAAGCTGCAAGGCCAAAGATAGAGCATACAGGATTGTGGGACTTCACACGTGCACTTGCTAGAGAATTTGACTACGGAATGGGGATAGTTCTTTTTGGACCTATAGCTATTTTGGCATGGCTACCAATTATTAAAGCCTTCCATGCTCGTATCCTCTTCAACGAGGCATTCAAAAGGCACTTGCAAATCCAACCAATTCTTGCAGGAAAAAGGAAGAAGCACAGAACTTGATCATGATTTGTACTTGTTTTTTGTACAGCCATGCAATGAATTTAGTTTTAACTTTCCATAGAAGGATATTATTAGGAACCAGACAAAACTTATAGCATGTACAGCTAGCTGCATTCGTGTGAGTATACATAGTCATAAATGTGCACAGGAAATTATGATTTCTCAATGCGTAGTTGAAATGAAAAGTCAGAGGAAAGGGAAATAAAACAAAACTAGTGCTTTTGTGGACGACTAAAAGCATAGACACGTTGATAGATTTTGTTGTATGAATAAACATTAGGAGTAATAAAATGGTTTTGATATCTAATCTAATGCAAATACAAGCAACCGCTAGTTTTTGAACTTGATTAAGTGCATGTCATTCCATCGAGAAATTAAAGATCCAAGATTTTCCTTAGCACCTTCTTGTAGCTTTTGACTTGGCTGGACTCATTTGCTAAATAATTTTATAGTAGCACCTTACCAACTTGTCTTATAACATCACATTTACTTGTCCTATGCTAATTAGTAGTCCCCACTACAAGCACCTTCTATTATTTCAATCTTATTCCATTTTCCCTTCATATTCGCATCATGCTCCTCGTCCATCTTGATTTCCTGAGCTTCAAATTTTTTGGTGCCAACATTCTGTTCATGAGTCAACAATTCATACAAGTCTAACTTTCCAAAATAACTAAAGCCATCAGATATCCATTAATGCTTCTTTTCATTTTCTTCTATTACATAGGCTTTGATAGGGATGTCCAAGAACATCTGAGCCGTTATGAAACCGCCAAAACCGAGGCCTTTTTTTTGTGCAGCCGGACAGATTGGGTCGGAAAATGGCTTTCGCGGTGCACAAAGGTGAAGAAAGCCATTTTTTTGTGATCTTGGATGGTTGATGTGCCAATTTGCAAGTATACAGATTTGCCCCAATTTATGTCGAGAGAAATCAGGGAAAGTGGGAATATGATATGGCTGAGTGGGCCAAGTGAGCCAGGGGGTAAGAAATGCTGGAACCAAAAAGACCAATGAGGGAAAGCCATGCTAGCCAAATCGTTGTGGTGTTAACATGTAGATAAGACTGAAAATGAATCTGGTTGCAGAATGAATGTTGGAACGACACATCAGCAAATCTTCTCATGTCTTACAAGTGCATGAGACACCGTGGACCATTCAAAATTTGGTAAATGTCAACTCTCTAAATGCTGTAAAAGGCCAAAACAGATTGCATATCTATTATCTTTTCCCTAGCATATGTGAATTTTTGAAAGCTAACAAACCTCTACTGAAAATAAAACTTCCCCAGCACCTGATACAGAAAATATGTTACATGACCTATCCCCAGTACTATAAAAGTGGAAGGCTGTACAAACAAGAGAACATAACTTTGGAATGCTGGACAAATTATAAACTTGCCAAGTCATTCATCAGTATGAGAAACTGCTAACATCTCATTTATCTGCCACAATTTCCTCTTTATCATGCTCCAGTTGATCAGATTTAACAAATTCTTCACCAGACCTTTCAGGGGAAAAAGCCTTTTCAGGCACTTCTTCAACATGGGTGTTCTTCACTGGAGCTTCACTCTCCACAGTGGTGTTAGACGGAACTGAATGAGCCTCATTCAGCCCGGAATTGGGGGAACCATCATCAAAGGAGGTCGTGGCCTGGGAAGAAGCAACTATAGTTCTTTCATCTATAGGTGACTGAGCTGAGAGAGATTCATCATCAGTAGAGTCGGATTCATTTTCTCTCTCAGGAGCTGTTGGTAACTCGCCTTTATATTTCCTTGATTTACAGGAAATTACATGCTTTAAGCTACGAGCCGATTTTTCCGCATGCTTCAAAATATTCTTCGCCATACCCTTAACGTTTCCCTTGGCTGGGCTATCAGGACCACTCCCTTCAGTTGATCCACCTTCTACCTGAATCTTACCAGTGGGAAACCCCGAAATGTGATCCTCCATAATAAACTGGACACCAATCCCCTTTTCATTGACTGACCTAATGTTAACATGTGGTGATGGAAACTCCTCGCTGATAGAATCTGACTTATCATCCCTTTTTTTACTCCGGCGAAATACTGAACTTATATTGTGCAGGCCCCTCCTAAATGATCTCCTTAGAGGTTTATCTCCGGTAGTGTCGTCAGGACTGCTGCTGTCATTGTTCAAGGGGCCAGATGCAGTTGAATTACAGTTACCATCTAAATCTTTAGGCTCCCCATGAATTTCTGTATCAAGGCGTCGACTCTTCCCTTTTCTTGGCTCCCAAGTTTTGCAAACTTCACTTCCTGGGTGATGAACCCAAATTCCTGTTTCCTTTTGACCTTCGACATCTACAGGCTCATAGTTATCGGCCACCTTTGGGGATTTTTCAGATGAAACAGATGAGAAGGAACCTTTATTAGTAGTCTCATTTGAAAGGGAATCTTTTCTTTCTTCGATGTCTGCTGTTTCGGGACCACATATATTATCAACTACCTGTACAGATTCAAAATTGAAATCAAAGACCAACTACAGATCAGAAAACACAGGAGCCACTACCTGCGTTTCATGCATGCTAGAACCATTTTCATTTTTATCAGTTTCCTATTCTTTATATAAGAATGCTCCTCCTCTATAAAATTAGTCAAGTACCAATATAATTGAGAGAAAACTTGCCTTTTCATTATCATCAAGAATAGTTATTGCCAAATGCAACCTCCCCATTTTTACGTTCTGAAGTGGCAGCCACATATCGTGTCTTTGCCCATCCCTAAGATCATTGATGTTCACAGAACAGTCCCTGGAAACAGTACAACATTTAGACTGAGTGACAGAGTAATTGGCAGAAAATCATGGGAAACATACACAATGGACAAAGGATAGTACAGACAGCAAGACAATTAATGACCAAACAGAGTGATAGAGAAGAGATCAAATGAGATACAAAGAAATATTGCCATATTAATGGGAAATCGAAACATCCAATTTTCAGAATTCTTACTAAGTCAATAACTAAAAAGAAAACATATGGTGTTAATTGTTAAGGATGCATCAATGAAAGAAAATATATGGTGTTAATAGTTAAGGACACCTAAAGATTCCAAAGGGGTGTATGCTGCTCCATCAATCAATTTCAGATATTCTGGGAGTGGCAAGTAAGAAAGTCTAACTGAAGCCAATATGATGGAAATATGTTAGAGATCCAAATGGTACGCCCATTGTCGCATAAGATAGTATTATGGTATTGGAATGAGATATAGTTATCAAACACAAATAATAAATGAATGTCAACTTCCCAGCATGAAACCACACATAGTTGTCAAACACATGTACTGAATGATAGTAGATTGATATCTTAATAATACCACAAACGACAAGTCAAGAGGAAGTTCATTTTCAGGACAAAAATGTAAAATAAAGCAAATGTCGTTTAAAATATAAACACATAATACAAAATACAATGTATAAGAACAGAACAAACCCAAGGTTATCATCATAGAAATGGTCCTTGTCACGAACTTCAATAACCAGCATATTACTAGACTCCCATGTTATGATGGGAATTTTAAATTCCTCGTGCCATTTTGGACTAAGTGTTTTCTTTTGTATCTTTGTCTTGAATCTGTATCCCCCCAAATGACCTTTCACATAAGGATCTGCTAATCCTGAAATATACTAACAATTGTCACCACTCCCACATACACATATTACAGACTGTCAAAGAATCATGACAGAGATAGGGATAACCATTTAAATCTGATGGCTTCATGTCAGATGCTTCAACAACAACTATTCTTGCATAAGCCACTGGGTCCTTCTCATCTACCGAGAACCAAGACTCTATAACATTAAGATTTATGGTTGGATGGATTAGTACTTAATGAAAAACAAATATGTAAAGCATAACATAAGATATCATACATAAACACTAGACTTGCAACTAAATGAGTTGCATGCTAGATATTCTATAGAGGGTCATGGAAATGTGCATCATTCACTAAAGATGTGTGACAAGAGAAGATTAATACAACAAGTCAACAACGACAACAAAAGCCTTAACCCACTAAGTGAGGCCGGCTATATGGATCATATGATGCCATTGTGCTCGATTAAAAACTAAATTTTGTGGGAGCAAGAGAAGGTTAAATAGATGTCTTGATTATCATAATAAAAACTTGATGGGATTCAATCCAAACTGCAGGGACTAAATGTGCAATTAAGTAAAAAATTTATAATCATGTAAATTTTTAGAAAATAAAACCTAAAAAAGGATGTCCCCTTTTTTTCAAAGCCAAAGATCGTAGGTTCAGGAAAAAAACAAAATGAAAAAAAAAGTGTGAAAAAGTAAGACTCTAAAAAATGTTGGATTATAGAATCACTTTTAGAAGCTTAAACCCTGAGTTCAAGAAATAATGATGATAATAAGATCCAACATAACAGGAACAACACTCAAGCCTTTTCCAATTATGTTAGAGTTACTTACATAGATGATGATTATAAGATCCAATATAACAGCAACAACACTCCAGCCTTTTCCCATTAGATAACAGTTACTTACATAGATCAAAAAACATCATAATGCTCTATCATGAATAAAGTTTAGAGATAGACCATTTAGACCGCAAAATCTAATGTTCATTTATAGAAACATTCACCAAGACTACGCAGTAAATAGATTATTACAAAATTCTATGAAAATCATGACAAACATATTTTTACCTGGCTGTGGTGAAACAAATTTCTCAACATCAACAACCAGCATATTTGGCTGCAAAATATACCAACATGAAAAAATAGAAATAAAATCAGAAAGCTATAACAGTTTATAGCATCAGAAACTACTGAAAGATGTTTAGAATTCTAATGCATATATATTTTTCCCAAATCATTTTCCCATCTCAAGAAGCCAAGACAAGAACAACATACAAAAGTAACAAGATAAAAGCATCAAAAGAGAACAGAATTCACCTCAACAAGGGTCTGTTCAAAAGCAATTGACAAAAGTTTATCCTGATAAAAGAAACAAGATAACACAAATTACTCAAAGCATGAGCAAACAGAAAAGAATGTGGAGAGAGAGAGGGAGAGAGGAAAATGAAAATAAAGTTATTCTCATCCAGCATAGAATCGAGGTACACTTACAAGCCACCCTGCAATCCCTGGAAGTTCTGTAACATCAAGCCCATGAGTAAAGATAGGCTTGCAGGTCATCTGGAAATATGGAGGCTCAACAAAGCAGACGCGCAAACGGCTAATATAAGGCCATGTCGGCATAAATTTTACCCCTACCAAGACCTATACAAAAGACAAAAAGAAATGAATAATTCAAATTTTATTTTATTTCTTTTCGTTCCCAACTTTCTAAGAAGGACCACTATCTAATCTATCTTTCATACGAATGATAATTTGTAAGTGACAGAACCCAAGAGGGTTCTATCAGTTAATATTTTGAACTTCCCTAAAAAACATACACACAAATGTGCACATCCTGTATATAACCTTAAATCCATAATTTTATTGAGCAAAAATTAGGTAATAGACTTCCAGTGTTCAACAAATGAGTCATGGTGAAATTAGAACTTCACAGCCATACCTTCCCTTCAATATGCATTCCAGTTATGTGCAGCTTTGCCCACATTCCAAAGCCCAATCTCTTTCTCAGTTTCACGGCAAGTATTGCACTCATATCATCAGCAGTGAGAAAATTCATTCCTAACTCAAGAACCTGCAATGATCACACAGTCATATCTAAGTCAAACCGGGGAAAAAAAAAGTATCAGTTGCAGTTTCTCAGCAGGGTTTTGTCCTGAGATGATGCTTTAAAACATTACACACATACCAAGTGGTCATCATCACTCTGGCGAAGTACCCTCACTTCAGTAAACAAAGGTGGGTTCCTTCCCAAGTATAGGTGCTGAACTAAGGCTTCTTTCTGCAAATGAAATATATGCATACCAACATTTGGTCGCCCCAAAAGTCACAATTTTATACTCAAAACACAAACATAAAAATAATCAAATTATAGAAGGAACAGAAGGGGGGGGGGGGAGTTAGCATCTCTTTAGCTCAAATTCTCAAACAAATACAAGAAATTCATATAAGAAATTAACATTAAATTATCAAAAATTGTAAAAATTAAAATTGTTTCATCAAGCACTATTTAAGATACATAACCGAAAGGTATAAGTCATACAGCAGTCCAAGGTTTGTACTTCTCTAAGAACCATGGAATGATAGGGAGTAAAATCTTCTGAGAGGCAATTTGTTCCATACATATGGGCCATATGTTTTCAACTGCATGGTTCAACCACCGGACTGTTTCAGAATCAGAAAGCACCTGAATACAAGAAAGGTCATCACTATACAAGTCATATTTGTAAATAATCAAACACAATCCTTTGCCAGTAGAATAACACATCCCCAAGAATACTTTAAACTTGCAAAGCAACAAAACAGTGAAGAACTGAAGATACTAAAATAACTTCAGTCCTTTTATCCTTTAATTCAGAATTAAGTCATAAAATTTTGTTTTTGTCAAAAAATGAAAAGCATTGTTTTCAAAGATACAAAACATGAATCTCTTAGACTATCATTTAGGAGAACCTTATTGATAAGTTATAATTCAGTCAGAACCCATCAAGGGTGGGTAGCAGATTTGGATTTGAACATAGTATCTTCTTTCAGGGTCAGATTCTATTTCAAGAGTTAAAGGGATGATTTAGTATTTAAAAAGAATTTATTTCAACACTAGTTTAATTTTCTTAACTTACCCCTCTTCGATATTATTTCCCCCTCAAACTTCATGATCTATAAAATCAAATAATAACCAACCACACTATAATCAGCAGAGTTACCAACCCTTCTTTGATTAGCTTGTTTCCATTCCTCATGCTGCAACTTCTTCCGCAGCCTCGTAACATAACGCTCATGAACCTTTCCAAAAGAAAAGAAAAATATCCAAGTCAGAAATAGAATATTTCACACCCTTTTCTTTGCACTTTATACAAATAAGATAAAAACAGGTACGGCCCGCATACTACAAATGCAGATCCAAGCAATCAGAAGTTCCCATCATTGTTTCTATTCCGAACCATAAACTAATCAATCAAAAAGCCAAAACTAAGAGAAAAGGGGAAAAGGGAAAAGGGAAAACAAAGCAGACAAAGAAAATACAAAAAAAAATTCCAAAGCGCCAACCATGATCCTCACCAGATAAACATAGATCAGAGCCACAAAATAAACAACCGGGTGGCACCAATTGATTGTAGATAGCAACCAGAGGCAAATCAACACAAGCCCCACATGGTGCAAGATAGAAACTTCAGTTATATCCATCCCTTCGAAACGAAACTGCAGAACCACCCCGTTAACTGAAATCACTACTCCCTTAAACAAAGTTCAGAACTTTATAAACATCCGTTGATCCAAATCCAATCCTCAACCCGTTAACACGGAATATGCGTGTTGAAAAGGGAACTCTAGAATCTCATCTCATGTATTAAAAAACCGAGTCCATGGCCCTGACCCCACTTGCCAAAAATGTATTGATGACAAAATATTCATTCCAACCCAGCAGAAGATATTGAACTGTTGTGACATCGATAAGGAAGAACAAGGATTTGGGTCAAAACATTGTAGAAATTCAGTATTTAAATATTGTACAGGGAAGTGTGGAGCGGGTGGAGGGTAACTCTCTGAACTACTGTGTCCTAATCAGGGGATTTACACTTTGCATTTGCAAGAATCATCTGGAACAGTGAAACGGTGACGTATCCTATAGAATGGAGAGTAGTTATTAATTTTATTTTATTTTTTGAAATAGAAAGTAGTTATTATTTATTACAATTTATATACTATAAAACTTAGGGTTAAATATGTTTCAAGTATGGTCAAATTTAAGTAAGTGTAAACTAAAGTAATGAGTTTGCGTTAAAGAATGGCTCTGCTAGGGTTTGCTGGTGGTGGCGCCTAAGGATCTATTTGTGGGGTAGTGATGGTGGTGGTGGTTCGTGTCCGCATGGGTTTTTTAGGGATTGCTGTAAGATTGAGTCTTCTCTCTTAGTTGTGCCCTAAATACGTTTGAAGCAAAACCCTGCACTTTGGATTTTTTTTTAGGAGTCTGACGTTGGTTTAACACATCGAACTTGTTGGCGGTGGCGCATCCTTTCCAAATCAAGCTCAGTGGGGAGGAAACAAAGGTGCTCAATTTGGGGGTCATGGCGGCTGACCCCACGGCGGGAGCGGATGTCTGGTTGGTGGCGAAGCTGCTCCAACGTGGGTCGTTCAACGCACATGCGTTCCGAAACGTGATGCTATTCATGCGGCCACGAGGTGGCGTGGAGGCCAAGGCTGTGGATACGAACCTGGTCATTTTCCATTTTTCCTCAAAGAGAGAACGTGATATCATTCTACATTTGGGCCATGACTGTTCAACTGTACGACAATGGTGATCAATAAACTGGATGGTAAGACTCTTCCCTCGCAGGTTCCTCTGACGAAGGTTCCATTCTAGATACGAGTTTTTGAGCTCCAATCGAACTTCCGAGCGGCAGCCATCATTCGCTCTTTGGGTGAGGAGTTTGCCGGTTTCATTGAGTGGGATGGCTTTCAGGCTAGTCGAGGGGCATCTTTCATCTGTATTAGGGCTTGGGTGGACGTCACAAAACTCCTACGACGTGGACAGCTTGAGACAGCGGAGGGGGGAGTTCCTTTCAGAATTATTTTCGCTTACGAAAAGCTCTATATCTTTAGCTTTTGATGTGGCTTATTGGACCACCAGATTGGATTATGTAACGAGCCGACCGACAATGGGGAGAATGATCTCGCTCAACCCTTTGGCCTTAGCTTCGTGCTTCCCAGGACAAACGACAGGAGGGTCCCGCTTCCTCACAAAAGGTATAACACCTTGAATAAATTAAATAATTATTGAATCAGCCAATGCATACCTAGGGATGCTTGCAGGCGAGAGTTAAGGTCAAGAGCTATTCGGATCATCATAGCGATGTTTTCCAAACGACAATTCGTCGTAGGACCGATCTTAACTCGATTTGGAATTCAAGCGAGAATAAGACGTTCTCACTATCTCCATGACGTTCAGTGAAGAATTTCGAGAAGAACGACTGTAATATAGACATGGTTTCCTTCCGGAGCCCGGAAAAGACAATTCTCGCTAGCGAGACTTTCAGTCGAAAATCCAGCAAGCGAAACAGGCGACTTCGGGACCTCAGATAAAAAATCCGGGAATCACCAAATGACTCCGGGTGATGTGACAGATCCAGATATGCGATAAAAACTTTTTGCGAATAGTGTTTTCATGAATAGTGTTTCATGAGCAGTGTTTCCGTGAATAGTGTTTTTAGGCCGTAATCGGCATGAATTTCAAGGAAAATGACTCAGGCTCGAGTTGTATGGGCACGAGGTCTAAAATAAATGAGTGATGGGTGCTAGGCACTCTCAGTGACATTGGGAAACGTACCAACGACCGGATTCAAATAATGACGAGAATTATGACACAACTGACGCGTATCACGCCCATCATGACGACTGTGTCATTAGATTAGAAATTTAATATTAAATTAATCCTATACATTTTCCTAAACTTTTAAGCTTTAGGCCCGTTTGGTGGACAAGATAAGCAGACAGGATAGGATAGCAGTAATCCTATCCTATTGTAATCTGTTGTTCGTTGCGCCAGCAGGATAGGACAACACTATCCTGTCCCATATCATATCATTTTCATCATGTGTAAAAGTTATCCCGAGGGGGGAGGTGGGATAGAAATTATCCTGATAGGATAGAAATTATTCTGATAGGATAGAATATCAGTTTTCCATTTTTTTATTACCATAACCCAAAATTAATTTCAATATTTATATTTTATATAATTTATAATAATATTAATTAATAAATATAAAATATTTAAATTTAATAATTTCTTAATTTTATTAATTGTTATTGCTAAGTTAATATTATTTAGTTACTTACAAATTTAATTAAAAAATAAACTGGTTTATAAATGGTGAAAATATTGGATTTACTCATATAAAATGATAACATTTTCATTATCACTTGCTACTACTTAATTAACATTACTTTTTTGTTATTTATGTTATAATAAAAATACACAAAATAATTCTTCACTAACAATATAATAGGCTACTCACATATAAATATTAATTTTTAATAGTAAATATAGACTAATTTCCGATTATCATATGCTATTATTTAAAATTATTTCTCTACTTATATAATAATACTAATTAATAATTTAAATATAAATTAATTTCGAAAGAGTAATATCTTTTAATAATTTTTTTAAAAATTAACTAATTTTTTTTGTTTATCACTTACCCCTACTATTAGTTAAAACTCATTGGTTACATATAGAATAATTTTAATTAAAATAGGTTCCCTTCAAAAATAATTAAAATAACCGAATTAATAAAATTTAATTTAATTTGATATTAAAATATAGGCTCATTTATAAAAATGTAAAAAACTTAATTTAATAGAATAATTACTTTTAAAAAAACTATTTAGAAAGCTAAATATTAAAATGTATTTTTTATTTTAAGGAAATTTGATACATTTTCCATTGTTTGTATCATATCCTATCTATGTCTTGTCTACCTCAAACGCAAGATAGGATAAGAGTCTATCCTGCTCTTATCATGTCCTGTCTTTATCCAACTCTTTATCATATCATACTGTTATGCTATCTTGACCACCAAACTGGCCCTTAGAGTTTAGTCCTTAAACTTTGAAAGTTTAGAGTTTAGTCCTCCAAATAATAACTAGATATTTTGAGAAACTTTTCAACTCTTCAACTTTGGTCCCTCGGGTTTAGAAAAAGATTTAAATTGACCCTCCCAAGGGCTGAAAGGCCACGACCTTTAGACTTTATTTGAGTTAGTTTTGAGTTATTTTTCTTCTTAAGTTCATTAAGGAAAGTAAGAAGAACTTAAGTGAGAGAAAGAGAAATAGAAAGAGAAAGAAAATATTCATCATCTTCTTCCTCCTTCCAACAATGGTGGCCAAACCTCCCTCCTCCATTTACAACCTCTTCCACTCATTTTCTCACCTTGATTCTTTGAGGTAAATTAATCTCCTCCTCAAGCTCTTCAATTCTGTGGTTTTAGATTTCAAAATGTTGAGTTTTGAGATGTTGAAGGTTGATAAAATCCCAAACCCATTTCATAATTGTTGTTTTTATGGCCTTGATATTTAATTTGAACCAATTAGATTTTCAATTGGTTGAGTTTTGATCCTCATGAGTTTTTGAAGTTGAGCTTTTGGTATAAGTAGTTTTGATAATATTGTTCCTAGTAGATTGATCTATTGGAATCTCAAATTAGATTTTCAAGAAGTTGGGTTTTTGAAAAGTGATTATTCGAAATAAGTGATTTTCAAACTTTGAAATTGATTTTCACCATAGATTTCCTTAGGCCTTTAATGTGTACAAGTTAGTTTTGAAAGAAAAATTCATCTTGGTATTTATATAGTCTTGGCCGAACCTAGGGCTGTTTTAGGAGCTTGGAAGAATTGATTTTTCAACTAGCTTTTTAGTGTGTTTAAAGCTTGTATGTGAAATTTGTTGTAAATGAATTTTTTTGCCTTAAATAGTCTGAGAGGGCTGAGAGCAATTGATGGGTTTAAGCATTGGGAAAATTGATTTCTACATGAATTGGAGAACTAAAATTGAATTCTTGGGTAAATTGGATTTTGGAACTTATAGCTTAATTAGGGTTTTGCTAAGTTAAGGATTTTGGAATTTGGAAAGTTGACAATTGAACAGAAATTTTGTGTTTTTAACACTTAGGAATTTCTTGAGTTCAATGGTAAGTTTTTATGGTTTTATGAATTTTGGACAGAATTGAAACTTTGAGGATTTGTGTATGTTTTTGCATTCAAAAACTTGTTTAAGGCTCTCAAATTGATAAGTGAACATCTAGCCTAATTTCTCTTCAAAGGTTTTGAAGTTTTGGAAAAGTTTGAAAGTTGTAACTTAGAGTTTTTGCAAAGGCTGGAGGTCCCAAAAGTGATGGAGCTGCTTGGTGTGCATCCTACACTGCGCTAACAGACCTGGAGAAACGCTAGCAGTCCTTTGAAAAGTATGTTGAGTTGATGCGCCCCGAGGACCTGGATAAAGCTGATGCAATTTTTTGCAGGCTTTTCTTAACTAATCTTAAGGGAGAAGCACTATGATGGTTTAAAATGATTCACGATTTTACTATCCACAAATGGTGGGTATTTAGTGACCTCTTCAAGATGCAGTACACAAATGTGGGGGAGAAGCCGAAAAGGAGGAGGTAGGAGTCTGAGCAAGAAGAGCTCAAATATTACATGGAGGTGAAACAAAGGGATGGTGAGTTTTTGAACGAGTTCATTCAACGCTTCAGCGATGAGGTGGTACAACCAACCAGTTTGAACCTGTAGGATATATGATTCAGATAACGCGAGCAATGTTGCTGAGAACCTCATTCCATATCTCCCTGGTCAACAATCCACTGGCCACCTAGAAGGAGTTTGAAGAAAGGGCAGAGGATTACCAATGGTCATACGACTTGCGCGAGCAGGCCGAACAGAGAGGAGATCTATTTTTCTCCCCGATAGCTTGGGGGGCAGCACTAAGGAGGCCTATCTGCTTTGGATCAAGGATGTGGCGCACGGTTCATAATCAAGAAGTGAGCGACTAGGAAGGAATTCATGGAGAAAAAGATGAACTTTAAGCCCAGGGGAATGGAAATCGGCATCTAAAAGTTCCGGTCATGATCAATGGAAAGATGTTCAAAAATGGCATCGGGGATCATGTTAGCTCGATGAATTTGATGTCTTTTCGATAAATCCTCCGACTGGGATATGAGGCGAATGATTTAACGCCCTTTCTGACTAACAACATTGGTTTCGGCGGCTACGCCATGGCATCACCTCGGCTCAGAACTTTAGTGCTGAGTGTGGGAGATGGAAGGAATGGACGAGTGATCAAAGTTCATTTTTTGGTGCTTGTCGAAATCCCGAATGCTGACATTGTGTTAGGCTGATCGACCTTGTTCAATCTAGAAGCAGTGGTTTCAACGCAGGGAAATTCTCTAAGTTACAGATCGGGAGATGGTACTATACAGACTTTGTTTGGGACATGTGGTGAGTACTGCAAGGATAATCACTGCAAGGTTAGAAGCGTTGTGCAGTAGATGGTGTTTAGGATGATCGTCAGCAATCCGAACCAAGGTCATGGTTCTGAAGGGGCCGGGCAGAGTCTACAAAGCTTACCAGGTGTAACAAGATTTTATATCTTCTACCAAAACTAAAATTTAAAAGTCCAAGCAAACCCAACCTTTCAAAAGTAATCCGATTAATGAATATCACTGTGCGTCATGGCGTGGGACGAGAAGCACAAGTAATTGTTTAAGAGATACAACCCAATCACTCCTCCATGATGGAATGGTGCTAGGGAAAAAGTAACCATTTTAAGGGATACAGTTTTCCGAGCGGCAGGTGTAAGTAACCCTTTTAAGGGATACGATCTGTGCCGCTTTGGTTAAAGACGTGGGCATAAGTAACCCTTTTAAGGGATACGTCCACAAGGTGCCGAGCACAAGTAACTCTTTTAAGAGATAATTCCTCGTCACTCGTACTAGAGAGGAGTGGAGCGGAGCCAAGACATAAATAAACCTTTTAAGGGATAGAGTCTGTCGAGCAGCAGGTGTAAGTAACCTTTTTAACATATACGATCCTAACTTCCTAGGTTAAAGACGTGGGCATAAGTAACCCTTTTAAGGGATACGGTCCACCAGGTGGCGAGAAAAAGTAATTCTTTTAAGACATAAAGCCTCGTCACATGTACCGGAGCTGAGCGGAGCAAGGATATAAGTAACCTTTTTTAAGGATACAGTCCAACGAGCGGCTGGCGCAGGTCCCCGATTTAAGGGATACGACCCTAACCACCTCGGGGTAGAGCAGCTTGGCGGAACGCCTTAATAAATGGGTACATCCTAGTGGGGAAAAGGAAGAGGTAGTGATGAGGTTTCACCTAAACCTCTTTGAAATTCTGGATCTTACTAGGTTTGGACACTATTCAGGCTACAAAATTCAGAATTGAGTGATTCAAAAACAAGGTGAAAGATGACTTTCTAAACTTTGATTTAGGCTCATGAATCACTAGAAAAGGATAATTATGATATGAGATATGACAAAAAGGAAACTGAATCCAAAATTGGATAAAAATTGAAAATAAAAAGATGGAAAGACAAGGGATGGGGAAGGCGCCACAATCAAAGATTAATAAGCCAAAGGAGGATCGCCATAAGAAAAAGTTTTCTTAATAAGATTGGTAATTAGTTCAATGAAGAACCCAATAGAGAATCCACTCTAAGAAGGAAACGAAGTTTCAATTTGATTCAACTTCAAAATTTGCCATGCAAAGTTACATGATTCCCAATTTATATTATTAGTGGTCTACTACTTATGATTATGATTCCCAATTTATACCCACTAACAATTAAATGGCTCCACTTGTGATTATTATCTCCACTAGTATTGAAACCTTAATTAAAAACTCACTAATCCTAATAATAATTTAATGACTCATAAAAGATAATAAAATCCAATGGTGGAAATTCAAAAAGTCTTCAGAAATTTCACCCCAAAATACATAAGAAATTTAAAAAAAAAATAGAAATTTTTTGAACTTAATTATATCTAAAAAGCTCAATCATATAGTCCACCAAAATTGAACCATTACTCCCCATGGTTTCTTTTTTATCATGGAAATTGGGCTCCTCATCATATTTCTCATCTCCACCCAAGAACTCACAATTGGTTCATTGTACCACTTCCTTTCCTTTTGTAATTTGTCCCTCGAAACTAAGGCATAATCACTCAACTTCATAGCTGCCACCTTTATCTTCTTCTCTTCCGTGCATTTGTGGCATGAAAAGAGTTGTTCAATTTTTTCTCCCACTCAATGTAGTCTTCTTGATCATTCCTCCCTTTGAAAGATACTCCCTCCATTCCTATTTAAGTGTCACTATTTTTATCCACTTTTTATTCCTAATTATCTATCACTTTACAAAGTTCAAGAGGACATATTTTTTTTACCAATTTTACCCTTCAGTTAAAAACTGTTTTTAATTACTTTACACAATTATCTAAAATTGCAACTTAAATGTCCAATTGTTTTTTCCCATAATATTCAATACTCCATCAATGTTGTTGGCATAGGGAAATTATCTCCATTTATGGCGTAGGGAGTACTCCATGCTATTTACTCCGTCAGTATTTACTCCGTGGCATAGGGACAATGCAAAAATCTACTGTTTAACATGATGAACTTGTTGAACCCAAAAGGCATGGGCATAGTATAAGTGAATCCAAATTTTACTTGCACACACCATTTCTACTTCCTGCAAATGATAAATGACTGGAGAGTGGAAGACTAATTGCATCCAAAGTGATACAATAGAAGTGGTTGAAAACTCTCTCAACAGTACACAAGGTGAAGTGGTTGAAGACTCTTTCAATTGTACACAAAGTGAAGTGGTTGAAGACTCTCTCAACAATACACAGGGTGAAGTGGTTGAAGACAAATTGGAAAATGTTGAAGTTCATATTGAAGCAGCTCAAGATTTTGACTTCAATATTGCACCCGCAAATTATGAGTTTGATTTGAATAAAATTTTTAGACTAAACTTCAAAAACTGTTTATCTTCCTTATAGTCACTTTGTCTTCCTTCAATGATTAAAGTGCTAGTGGAGTATTTATTGCTGTGCATATTCTTATGAACCAATAAACTGTTGAAGGCTATATGATGTTGCATATTAGTGGAACGATATTACTGGAGTATTCTATATGATGTTGCACATGCATATTTTTCCTCTGAAGCTTCAACGTGCTGAACGAAATGTAGGTTGTTGTAATTTTTAAAAAAAATTGAATTTTACTCCAAAAAACTGAAGCAAGTTTAGTGGAAGCAACCTTTTCATCTTCAATTAGGAGAATGTGCATGAGGAGTGTTAGTGGAGAAAAGGGGTGGCAATATGGGCTCGTGGGGCGGGCCGGGCTTGACCCGCCAAAAGCCCGCCAAAATGCAGATTGGGTTGGCCCATTTTTGGTATATGAGTTAAAAGTCTCAACCCAACCCACATTTTGGTGGGCTAGTGGGTTGGTGGGCTAGCCCGCCAAATTGTAATGTAGTGGGAAAAAAAAGTCTTAGTTTAAAATTCTAACTTTCTAAGTTCTAACATTCAAAGGAGGATTGAATTGGCATGGTGATGCCATCAGCAACAAAATATAAACCATGCAAACAAGCATAGGCAGTTAATTTACAGAGGACTAGTCCAAAAGATTTACACTACATCAGCATGACAGCACTACACTGACAGTATTAAGCAATGTGCCCTCAGATTATCCCTGAACATTGATCCCAATTCAACAGTGTCTTCTAAAATGTTGAAGCATCCTGAAAAGACACCAACTCAAGGAAACAACAAAAGGCAAAGCTAACAGGAAAACAGAACCACCACCATAATTACATGAAGCCATAGCAAAATCATTTAATCTCTTTGGCCAAAATGGTATAAAGACCACATACAAATAATCCACTTCAAAACATTAAAATATCATATTCTCAAAATGATCCAGACAATCATTTGATTCATTTCCATTAAGATTCAAACAATTATGATTCATTTTCAAGTTCATTGTAAGTAGCATCCAAGTTGCAAACTAATTTCCTTAAATTTGTGCCCCAAGTAAGGATCATTCATGAATCCTAGTTAAGATTTTATGACCAAGTTATAGGAATGAGACTAATAACCGATTCATTGTATGACAACAGGAAAAGTAAAGACACCAATGACAATTCAAACTAGACATGGAGTAGGAAACATGCCAAATAGCACAGTAACAGATGCCTTAAGTATTGAAGAAGCAATAACATTTCAGTTCACAACATCCAATGTCAATCCATTAATCTTTCTTTCCATATAAATATCCAAATCTGCAAATTCTTTAACTACATGATAAACAAGCAAGCATCTCAGCAAACCAAAACAAAAACAAATATTTCTAACCATTCCACAAAACCAATAATCCTAACAAAGTAACAATCAAATCAAACCAAACACTCACCTATCTTCTTCAGGAACATCACTATGAGTAAGTTTAACAACAGTAATCCCCGATTCAGGTTCCTCAAACACAAGCCTCACCTGCAAAAATTAACAACCACTCATCAAAAACACTGACATCTAACACATTCAAACGCACAACTCCATCAACCAAAAACCACACTTACCGTGGACAAAGCCCCATCATTCCAGCTCCCAAATCTCCATCTCTACACGATCAATTTCTCTTCCTGCAACTCCAAAGTAGTCCTCGTCACCGACCTGTCAAAAATGTTGAAATCCTCACCAACCTCTTTGCTAATCCTCGCATTGCTCTGCGTGAAACCCTTCCATCTATTCTCATCCATCAAAATCTCATACAAGTCCCTCATCCTGCAATTGAACCTCTCCGTCAAGAAGAAGAAGAGCAGAGAGCGATGTAGAGGTGAAGGGGTTCGGGAGTGAGGCTGGTGGACGAAGGTGGCAGTGAAGACAAAAGTGAGGGTGGTGAGCGGGAGAATGAGTGGCGGCGGCGGCTTGTGTGTTTGGGGAGAAGAGGATTAGGGTTTGGGTTAGTAGAGAGGGTGAGGGGCGGAGAGCAGATTGAGAGAAAGTGTCAAGTGACTAGTGAGAGCTGTTGGCTTGCCCTTGGATCGACCTGTCCAAAAAGAAAAACAAGGTGCTGGCCTGGCGAGTTGGCCCGCCGCGGCCTGCCAAACCCGCAAAAATAAAAACAGGCCATAAATGTGGGTTGAAAGTGGGTATTTGGTTGAATTTTCTAACCCAACCTGCTAAAAAAAGGCGGGCCTAGCCCATATTGCCACCCCTTGTGGAGAATTTATTGAAACTAGTAAGCTTTAATAATTACTAGAAAATGTTAGTGGAGTATTTATTACCAGAAAATGAATGTGCAAATTTATGAGTATGAGAGACAAAGGGTATATTTGAAAATCAATGAGTAATTTTGATGAATTATTAGCATTTCTTAATAAGTGTGAGAAACCTTAAAGTGTCACTTAATTAGGAACGGAGGGAGTAGTATGCTAAGCTTTACTTTCTTGATTTTGTCCTCTCTAGCATCACCCTCATCATCTCTTCTCCTCCTTCTATGGGTTAATGGTATGGTAGGTCCCTGTGTTTGTACCCAAGTTTGCGATAAGTCCCTCGCCGGAATTTTTTTTGATATAAGTCCCTTAGTTTACTCCAAGTTTGGATTTAGTCCTCGCCGGAGACTGGAGCTCCGGCAAATGCTTACTTGGACTGCTGACTGTATTATTAACGATGACGTGGAATTTTTTAATTATTTTTGGAAAATAATAAAATTCATTATAAACTTAAAACCCCTAAACTCATCTAAATCCTAAATTAACCCCCAAACACATAATCCCCCAATTCCCCAATTTCATCTAACCTAAATTAGAATCCTCAATCTTAAACCTTCTTTTATTCTCAAAATTATCATCATCATCATCTTTTATAACTCACGCTGCACCACTCCTTCCATCTCTCTTTCCCCTTCACCCAAAATCCACATTCATAATTCCTCAAGATGCAACTTTTTCCCTCCCCCTTCCCCCAAAACCCAGCATAATTCTAAAAAATTCAATCTTTCCCCTTCCCCTGCTCCTTTTTCTGCCTTTCCCTTCTCTATCGCCACCATCAATCAAACCCAGAAGAAAAATCTCAAACCTAGAGAATAAAAATCCAAAACCCATAAAAGATTCCTTAATCAGATACACCCCAAAGTTCACTTCTTTATCACGGACTTGACCAAAGTTCACCTCGTCTTGGTTGGTGACAGATCAGAGCATCTTGAGATGGTGAGAGCTCCAACATTCCCTTGATCTCTGTTTTATATCCAGAAAGCAACCCACCATCGAGGTAGCAACAGTGGCAGTCGCGCTCCGGAGGTGGACGCACCGCGTCAATCCGACAACTCCATTGACGGTCGCACTCCGGAATGGTGGTGGAGGGGGAAGAGGAAAGGGGGAAGAGGAAAGTTACATCTTTGAGGGATTTTAGATGCTGGGTTTTGGGGAAGGGAAAAGGAGCAGGGGAAGGGAAAAGGTTGAATTTTTTAGAAAAAGTTGCATCTTGAGGGATTATGGATGTGGGTTTTGGGTGAAGGGGAAAGAGAGATGGAAGGAGTGGTGCAGCGTGAGTTATAGAAGATGATGATGATGATAATTTTGAGAATAAAAGAAGGTTTAAGAGTGGGGATTCTAATTTAGGTTAGATGAAATTGGGGAATTGGGGCATTATGTGTTTCGGGGTTAATTTATGATTTAGATGAGTTTAGGGGTTTTAAGTTTATAATGAATTTTATTATTTGTAATTCAAAAAATAATTAAAAAATTCCACGTCATCGTTAATAATACAGTCAGCAGTCCAAGTAAGCACTTGCCGGAGCTCCGGTCTCCGGCGAGGACTAAATCCAAACTTGGAGTAAACTAAGGGACTTATATCAAAAAAAATTCCGGCGAGGGACTTATCGCAAACTTGGGTACAAACACAGGGACCTACCATACCATTAACCCTTTTGTCCTCTCTAGCATCACCCTCATCATCTCTTCTCCTCCTTCTATCTCCTTCATGATTGTCCCTGTTTTGCATTTGGTTCAACCTCTCATGAAATTTATCATCTCTTTGCCTCATTAGTCTCTCCAAATGTTGAGTTAAGGCCTGCATTTGAACAACTAAAAGACCACCTCCTCGAGGACATGCTTGAATAAATCGATTAGTAATAACAGTAATTTTCGTCACTACACTCCCTTACCTTGTTTACACTCAACACTCAAGTGTTTGCACTCAATTCAGGCTTCTTCTATAATGTAAATCTCTTGCCTTTTTACACTCAAATTCTCTCTTTGGGTTCTTAAATGAATCATCCAATCTCTTTCAAGAACCACTTTCTCAAGGCTTAGGAACAAAATATGTAGAACAAAATAACACAAGTAGCAAAGAACAATTTTACTACTAACAAATCAAGAAACACAAAACATGAATGCGACAAACAAGACAGTTTTGGTTTGTTTTCTTTTACAGCAAAGACACGATGATAAAAAAAAAAGACACAAAACAGAGGCAAAATCTTAAAATGACATAAGAAAAAGGAACACTAATTAGAAAGACAAGTGATTCACAAATTCAAACAAGAGACGAGAACAATGATTTCAAAAACCTTTAATCAAAAAATTCAAGAAACTTAAGAACCTAATGTTCAAAATCACTGTTCTTTCAAACTAAATTCTCTAGCACTTCCAAATCTTTTTTTTTTCGTTTTTTCAGAACATTTCTGTTTTTTTTTCTTCTTCCTCTTTTTTTTTCAACACTCCAATTCAGCCACTGCAATCTCAATAAGAAGTTAAGAAGAATTAACATTCAAGTTTTTTTTTTTCACTTACTTGACAGCCCTTGCACACCTCTTGTTTTTGCAACCACTTAATATTCTTGTGTCTTCAATAAGCAACCCAAAAGTGTTCAAAAACCAGTGCTAGGAGCTAGCTTTGATACCAAATGATGAGGTTTCACCTGAACCTCTTTGAAATGGCAGATCTTACTAGGTTTGGACAATATTCAGGCTACAAAAATCAGAAATGAGTGATTCCAAAACGAGGTGAAATATGACTTTCTAAACTTTGATTTAGGCTCATGAATCACCAGAGAAAAGGATAAGTATAATACGAGATACGACAAAATGGAAATTGAATAAAAAATTGGACAGAAAACTGAAAATAAAAAGATGGAAAGATAAGGGATGGGGAAAGCACCACAATCAAAGATTGATACGCCAAAGGAGGATCACCACAAGAAAAGATTTTCTTGATAAGATCGGTAAATGGTTCAATGAAGAACCTAAGAGAGAATCCACTATCACAAGGAAATAAAGTTCCAATATGATTTAACTTCAAAATCTGCCATGCAAAGTTACATGATTCCCAATTTATAGACTTAGTGGTCTACTACTTAATCCACAAAGAATTTACTCTACCCACTAACAATTAAATGGCTCCATTAATGATTATTATCTCCAATAGAATTGAAACCTTAATTAAAAACCCACTAATTCTAATAATAACTTAATGACTCATAAAAGATAATAAAATCTAACTTGGGAAAAATTCAAAAAGTCTTCAGAAATTTCACCCCAAAATACATACGGAAATTAAAATAAAAAATAGAAACCCTCTCAACTTAATTATATCTAAGAAGCTCAATCATATAGTCCACCAAAATTGAACCATTATTGTCCATAGTTCCTTTTTGATGATGCAAATTGGGCTCTTCAAAATTCTATAGTTGTATTTAGCCCAAGATATTCTTTATCTTTTTCCATGCTTCTTTAGTCTTCTTGGTCTCTTTCAAAGTTCATGTGGGCCTCTAGGTTCACATCCAGTTGTCTTAATGGAAAGTGTAAAAGAGGCAATGCGGATGCTTGAGCTTAGTTCAATTGTAAAAGAGGAAGAAATACGATACTACAGTTATGGAAAGCAAAAAATGCGGGAAAAGGGAAATGTGGAAGTATTACAAGAAGAACACATCAAGATAACAAAAGTTTTATAAGCAACTACATTATGATCTAAAAATGTTACATAAAGGGTTCAAAGGAAGCAGGGGGCGAGTATGGAAATAAAAAGTTGTACAATAAAAATGTCCATAAGTTGGAAGAGTCCACGGAGACTCAACAATGCAAGGATTCCTACTGGGTATCAGTTGGGTTGCCAAAGGAGATGTTAGAGGGAAGAAAGATCGTGCCCTTGTACTCTCCAATAAACCATCTTTCACCCTCCGATACACAGAGGGCTTGTGGGTCCCGAGTCTGGGATTCAAAACTGAGTTGTTCAATGGAATTTTGGAAAGCCCCCTCGCATCCATCGTCTAGCATGGATCTAGCAGAGATGTCCTCGCATACATCCTTCGTCTCGCATCCTTCGTTCAATGATTGTGGTTGCGGGCCTTCATATGAATGTGTTTATCCTCAGAGCGCTTCAGTCGATCGGAAAGAGACGTCTTTTCTTCTTTCAAAAGGTCAATCTCGCCGGCTAGAAGTGCTTCCTTCCTTTTTAGTTCTAGAATGACGGAAGCACGAGTTTTCATACTTTTAATTTCTTGGGTGAGCTTCTTGTTTTCCTATAGTAGTTGGTGAGTTTTCTGGGAGAGCTTCTCATCCAGTTCCCAGCGGCACTTGAACTCCGCAACTTTGTCAGGAAGATCACACCCGTAGGCAGGAAAAACTTCATGCTTGAAGCGGTAAGCATTGGCGGCGTGAAGGAGGGAGCCGTAGATCATGGAATCCAGGGCACCGAGTGGGTCCGTGTTCATGGAATTCCAGATTGTGCGCTCCCAATGGAAATATCTCTCATTATGGTCATTTGAAAGATACAATGGTGAAACGCCTCATCCCATTTTTGGACAGTGTTTGGTGTCAGGGGCTTTAGGTTGGGCAACTTGAGGGGGGGCTCGAAATAGTTAGACAGAGTGTCTGGTCCTCTCTTCGAACCAGCCAAGGCGGAGCGAGTGGCTTGAGGAACAATAGTAAGGACAGTCTTTTAGCCTCTCACTCGACGCAACTCTCCCTAGGATCAGTTGCGGCGTAACAACTGGCATTTGTGTCTCCCGAGAAAGGGGATGGAGGGATCATCCCCGTTGCCATTTGGTGAGGGGTGGTCGTAATCGGTAACTTGTGTGAAGAAGTATCCTCTCCTTGACTATTGCAAGAGGTTTTGATGATAACAACAACACCAACATTTCAAGGAATGAATACCTCAAGCTTCAAGTATAAAGAATGAAAGAATTAGATTTGTTGTTTTCAAAATTTAGGTCATGCATTTAGGAAGAGTATTCAAGTTCTTTGGATAACTTTCTCTATAAATCTTTAATAAAAGTGTTTGATAAAGATGGAATGTTTTCACAATTAAAAGCATTAGAAACATTAGAAAAATTTCTTAAAAAATGTATTTTTAATAAGGGAAATATCATTAGTTGGTAACAGGTTACTGGAGAGAGAAGATTATTTAAAAGACCCACGCCAAGTCTCTATTCATGAAAAGGAACACTGGGGCTTGGACGTAGTTCAGTTGGAGAACTATTCAAGATAAATTATGGTGGCATCTTCTTCAACCCTTATCCCATATCTCTTTTTGTATATGATGTATATGTATCTGTATATGTCATAACTAATCTTTGAAATCGTTTCTACTTTGAATTTTCGAGTTTTTTGTAAGATTGTTTTGACACGGTAACGGATTACCAAGAACGGTAACAAATTACCTTCCCCGGTAACATATTACCAGGAACGGTAACACATTACAGTTCCTTTTCTTGATTTTTGTATTGTCAATTTTTGTATAGTTTGTTTGTTTTTTGAGATCCTAATTCATTCCCTCTTAGAATTGTCTCTTTAAGTGTTTACAATTCTACTACATATGTCATTACCGACCAGAAGCGTACATACCATCGAATTATATCATCGTTGGCTCACTGCTAGTCGTGGACCACACGCTAAAAATAAAGGTGTAAAATCACAGGGCTCTCAGATACACGCTAAGGGATCTATAATGCAGCAAAAAGGAGCCTTGGTTAAAGCTTTGTGAGCTTGGTATGCCAATCCTTGACACGCCAAGCTGGGCGGCTCCTGTTCCCGTCGGCTTTTCACCCATATGACCCAACGACGTCTCAGTCAAGTCCGCGTACGGTTACTTTTAAGGGTGGTTTGTACGACCTAGCTCAGGGACAAGGCCTCCCAGCGCACCAGGTAAAGTGTCTGAGCACCCTGGTAGGGGGTTGAGGGGAATGTCCACAGCAACTCGGCTAATGGACCTAGCCTGCTCCAATGTCTCACTTGAGGACTTCCCCCACACTTGCAAAGACACTTAGCAAGGCCGTTGCGCTTATTAATACAGGTTTTATCGTTCATTTACTCATAATGCACTTCATTGTTTGCATATTCCTGAGTTTGCTTAAGCTCTTAGATCCTCTCTTTGCTCTCATATTGACTTGAGTGTCGGAGTGTCTTTCGCAGGTTTTCCTCCATCACGCTACAACCTAAGAAGCCTTATGCCATGGCCAGTCCTAACTGAGAACCACCACTGGACCACTAAGAGCGTCGCTATCTCGGATGTCAAGCCCAAACAAGGAGAAAGAGATGAAAAAGAATGATATGGAGAAGAGAAAAAAACTTTTTTTTCACTAATAAAATTCTGGCAATCAAAAACCACTTTATGACGGTTTAAGACCGCGAGTATCATAAAAAATACAACAAACGCACACTCTCTCCCTCATTTCTTCTCATTTTTGGGAGAGAAAAAAAGGTGGAAAAGGTCAATGGCACACCCGACATCTTCTCTGCTTCCGCCACCTTTTTACAACCAAATAAGAGTGGGAGTGATTTATCTCCCCTAACTTTTTTTTTCTCTTTCTCTCTTCTTTGTTTCTCCTTTAACAAACAGAGTGTAAGAGAGGTTGATAATGTCAAACTGAAGTTTACATGAAGAAATTTGCCGACATGCGTGCCCAAATGAAAGAGGCTCGTGTTGAAAAAGAGCCATGAGCATCACATCAACATTAACATCAACAAGTGTGCCATATCCATGGCGGCGTGCTCTCTTCTCTTTTCAGTTTTCAGTCTCAACACCACCTAATTAATCCCATCCAGCCGCTTGCGCCATCTCTGTCTACTCTACCGAATCATTTCTAAGAAGAACATGCCCCCCTACTACATAATTGACATGCCACGTTTAAGTCTTTATCTCCACAATGTCAAAACATATCTGCAACCAAAAAATGAAAAATCTCCAACGAAAATCTATACCCAAAAAAAGAAACTATCATAAGGTCACCAAATGACTCACTCAATACATAATTACACCAAGAAAACTTTTTATTGAATTATTTAAGAGTAAATTAAAGGAGCAGTCTAATATGCACATAAAAAAATTGTGCAACTTTACCCAAGGAGCTTTGATCCCCTATAACAGGTCTCTAGAAGGTAATCTATTTTAAATTTAAAAGTATTCTGTTTTTAGTTTTAGCCCACTTATTTCTGGCCAAAAAAAATATATTCTAGTAATTCAATATTGTAAACTAAAATTTGGCCATCAGTGAAAATTTCCCTTTGCATCTCTGAGTGGCTGTCTCAGTCGGACCCACCGTCTTCCGAGACGTTCAACGCGGCGTTCCAAGACAACCTCAAACAATTACTGCAGTTTCTTAAGGATAAACAATCTCCCTTGACCATTAACCCGTACCTGTTCTTTGCGTACCAGTTTGACCTGAAACTCGAAACGCTTGCATTCTGTCTCTTACAAGAAGCAGTTTCCATGTTTTTGTAGATGGTGACCAAGTTGTCCATGTGAGGAGCAGGGCGAACCTCTATTACCAAAACAAAAAGCAAAATTAGTTGATATATTTTTTATGTGAGTGCAGAATTAAGGTTATTCGATAAGAGCATGACCTCGACGGGTTGGTGTTGAAAGCAATTGGGGTTGTCATAACCAGCGGTGACAACGAATCCTCTTATGGGCTTCTGGCACTGCTCCATTTTTGTTAGCTGAGGCTTCTGGAAACTTCAAACATGATTTCGTTGCCATGCTCAAAATCGACGGCAAAAACATCAAAAAACAAAGTGGAAGAGGATCAAGACAAAGATGAAGAAGAGGAGTTTCGTTACGTGTTAGCGAATCTTGATGGCTCGCCAATCTCTACCATTGACGCCTTCCACAACGGCCAGATGCACCTGATCTACCCTTTTTTCTACCACAATCTTAAGACCACGGACCAAACATGTTATGGGTGACTAAACATGGTGATAACCACCCTAGCATCTTCTTCTTCTAGACATAAGTCAAATCTGAAAGAGGTAGATATGAAATTGTGAGGTAGATCTGGTGGTGGTAGTGATGGTAGTGGTGGTGGTGGTTGTGGCGGCGGCCGCGGAGGCAGAGCCGAAGAGGTTACGGGGAGGGAAGAAAAGTAAAAGAACACATTAATTTTTTTAGAGTAAAAAAGTTAACACATTAATTTTTTTTAGAGTAAAAAAATAACACATTAATTTATTAAATCAAAAAATGATAAAAACCGATTCACCCACAATATTGGGTGAAAACGGCCTTGTGTTAGGTTACACAAATTTTTGTGTGTGCATATTAGTCACCTCCTAAATTAAAGGTAGTTAAATTTGTTTTCAAAGGTGGTCCAATAATATTTTGGCATGTTTAGTAACCTTTTTGTTACATGTCATAAACTTTTTTTTAATTCTAGGTTGACGTTCTTAAAAGTTCGGTATAGCCAGACTATCTATTTTAAGATCTATTTCATGATAAAACATTTACACAGCCAACAAATTTATCTTTGAAGAGACCAACAGAGAGTTGAATATATCATTCTATAATGGCTTAAATCCACTTTTCATTCCTGAAGTATCACAATTGTGCAATTTGACTCCCTAATTTTCAAAACGAGCGATTTTGATCCTAACATTTTGAATTTGTGAAAATCTGGTCCCTCTGTCAATTCCCCGTCCAATTTTTAACGGACGTTGCTTATGTGCCACCCGTTTAATGACGTGGGAAGTTCATTAACTAACGTGGATACGTCTTGCCGGGCCCCATATCATTATTAAAGACTAATTATAATTTAACATTGAAAGGGGGTAGTATTGTAAGGCCCTCGATATTTTAAATAGTAATGTAATTAGTTAATTATTCTGATGTATATGTTGAACACTGGTTTGCAAGCATCTAGCCTTGATTCTCTTTGAATGGTTTGAAATTTTAGAAAAGTTAGGTTTCGTAACTTAGGGTTTTCTAGGTTCTTTTGGCAATCGTCAGAATCTTGTTTGAGTGTTTTCGACCTCCGAGAATTTCCTAAGATGTAGAGCCTATGTCTAAGTGTTAAGAACCATGTTTAGACCAGCCCTTTTCCTTAGGTTTGAGTTCAAAGTTCTAAAGTTAGGTTGTGTTTGTTGAAGGATCACGAGGCCTAGACCGATCAAGATGTGCGAAGCTTCCAAAACCGCCAAGATCGATCACCTCTGCGGTAAGGGCACTCTGTATCTCTGTCTATTATCATAAGTATAAATATATACTATATTGCACTATGATCTTTAGAATTGTAGTTGACGGCGTTCTGAGAACGACCCGACTTTAAACTGTATTGATTGAAATATTAATGCAAGTCTCTAAAGGCATCTAATATGCTAGATTAGGAATTGTTTGAAGTGTGTCAATGTTGAAATTGATTTGGATTGCGGATTGACTATTTGGATTGTTCATTGCTTTATTAACAATTGAAATCATGATTATTTTTCGACATGATTATATCTACTTGTGATATGTGCAACTGCTCTACATGATTAGTACTAATTATGAAGCTATGCTAGGCCTCGTTTAAATACGTATGAGTCCTACTTGTGTTTTGTTTTCATGTCGTGTCAAGCATGTTTTGTGAAATTCGTCATGGTTCGGGGCTATAAAGAGTCACGGGCTAGATGGCGCACCATCAGGGCGTTATACAGACCGTTCTCGTGTAAGTGGCAACTCTCGACTTACCGACTTACTCTCTAGTTCGTTCGGAGTTCGGGAGAGTGTCCCACCTGCCTGCGGGAGTTGGTGCATATCCGGATAAAAGTTTTTCTTGTACACAAGGATGGCGTGCGTGCATATTGGAGTCAAAGGGTTTTTCCCAATTATCTGCGCCAATAATTGTACTTGCTCATGTTTCTTGCTACTTGATTGACAATGCTTATTGATGCCACTGATTGCTCTTTATATGACCTTGATTTTGGAAGTGACCCTTTTCTCTATGTTTCTTTTGGACGAATCATGTGTGTGTTTCCTCCAGACTATGCCCAGCCGACCAGTAGAGGACCCGTTCGTTGGCCTACCCTTCCTAGGGGTGGCGACCCTACACTTCATTGACAAAGACGACCAGGCGTCATGGACGGTTGACCTGCCGTCCTGGCGTGTCCGGTACACGGGTTGTGTGGCTGATGACAGGACGAATCACTTGGGAGAATCTCAGTGGTGATAGATTCACCGCTTCACCTATGACTTTCCTTTACCTCCTATCTCACTCTTTGACGGAACTGGCGCCTCGGCATCTGGGACCTCTGCTCCTCTATCCCCAGACTACACTCCCTCTTCGACGGACCCCTTCCAGATTATACCCCTGACGTATGAGGTAGTGACGACGGACTCCACTACCATCATTGACGTGGACATTCCCGTGATCGACCTCACGGACTCTGACCGATATGCCCCAGCAGGGGATGGTGCTGGATGGCTGGAGGGATCTGAAGGCTATTCCGAGGAGGACCCCGAGGAAGAGGAAGAGGAGGATAGTGAAGCCTAGATGATTTTGGGCTGTTTCTTTTAGGGGTAGTTCATATTTTGGTAGACTAGGACTGTCTATATTTTGAATTAATGGGGTAGGTTCTGATACATGGCTTTTCGTGGGGGCTTCCTCCGTGGAGTCCTCAGGGAAGTATATCGGTATTAAGGAGTCTAGTTCAGAATCCCTAGACCTGTTGTATCTTTCCACTTTTGGGTTATTTGGTCTGTAAAATAACTCTACTTTTATGCACTACACTGGTGTTCCGGGAGTAGGTCTCCAAGACCCTACTACCCTCTCAGCAACCATCAACACAGCCGACTAACACATGCTACATTACCCCCACTCGTCGGATATCAAACCAACGACTATGACTTCAACCGAGGGATCACATATAGGAACCAGCATTGGGCCCCACCACGGAGCTGAGGCGGAGGGCGCGCCGAGCCGGAATAAACCTGGACCGCCCGATCGCCATGACACGGCCAGGAATCCAACGACCCAGGGACGTCTGCTGGTCAGATCACAGCCAGCTGTCCTCGAAGGTCGTTCCCCTTTCAAACCCCTATATAAAGGGAGTTCCCCCGAATCATAAGGTACACACATCCTTTCTAACTCTTACCCACTCGGGAATCTCCTCTGACACCGATCTCTGACTTTAGCATCGGAGTGTCTTGCAGGACCCCCTATCGGGCGCAGGAACGGCAGAAGACCACTACACTTCGGCGAACCGACTCCTCTGTTACCGACCTCCCTTCTCCCGATCAGGCTTTGTCTGTTCAACTGGTGATGTAATTATGCACGACTCAAACTATTTCGATGGCACTGACCGTCAAGGGCACTATAAGTATGGTTAATTATGTATGAATACTGCCTTGGCATGATTTCAAAAAAATTACACACGCATTTTTGAAAACTCCTAAGACTTTTCACATGTTTATTTACTGTTCATCTGCTACAGTAACGCCCTGAAAATCGGGGTGTTACAGCATATGCATAAGAGTCAGTGGAGTTTGGACCGGTGTAAGTTCTAAACATGTAACCGGGGAGACTATCCGTATGTCAGGGACCGGGTAGGTTCGAAAAGGTGGGTTATACCAGGACATGAGCGTTGTGCCTGAAGAAGTGTCAATTCAACGGTAGGTTGCTAGTGTTGAGACTATTAGACTAGGTGTCCGTGTGATTGTCCCGCCTCCCGTGTGCGGCTGTTGGCGTTTTATCCGGATCGTTTTGTTGTCAAGGGGGTGGACCCTGATGTGCTTTCACGCATACTAACTATTGAATGTTTAGTGGTAGTACCCCAATTGATTTTTGGACTTGACTTGGTTGTGGTTGTTGAGAACATGTGATATCTTTTCTTTTGTCTGTGATTGTCATGTTGTACCTATATTGTTTTACTATATACCCAATGATATTATTGTTCACACACCACGTATGTTGCCTTGTATTCTTGGAGTTGACCCGTGCTTGTTTGTTTGCTTGTTGTGTGGCCGCTTAACGCCAAGATGGTCGACGTTGTATTTGAGTACTACACTTCTAGGGAGATCTCGTTCGTGTTGTTCAACAAGGAGGATCATTCGACGTGGGCGATAGATCGTTGTAGCAAAACATGAAGTTTTCAAAGTTGGAGGTTCCGAGCGACGAGGAGAGGTTTTCGGATAGGAGTAAAGTCTAGTGTGGGGCTTGTGCCTCTGGATAGAGAGCTTACTATTGTTTGGTGATGCTTGTAAGGTTACCTTATGTGTGTCTGTATTTTCTTGCTCTAGGATCAGGGTAGTCTTCCCATGCACTCATGTGGTTTGCCCTGCGTGGTGACACAGGGCGGTGTTGGAGTTAGGAATTTTCAACTTGATTTACCTCCCGCTTTTGAATAATGTCTCGCTTGACGGATGATGGTTTAATATTGATAATGATTAATGATGGTTTCTTTTATCTAATGCTTTTGAAAAATAATCTGTCTTAAATAAGTGATCGATATTACGAGAATAACCCTCGAGAAATCGGGGTGTTACAAGATGCATTATATATGTGAGACCCTTTCAATATTTATGAGGAGAGGTATAGACACAATGTTCACTTGACACATGAGAGAATTCAAATCCCTCAACGATACGTGTTTATTTTCTTTTATATAAATAAAGTCTATCCCCCTCCCCCCTCATTAATGACAGAATCGCAATCCCATGACTCTCTCAAATCATGTTTGACATATTTCAAATCTAGTCATATTCCTACAAATACCACGTACAAAACTTTCTAATTAAGTAACTGGCATTTAGAAACATTGGATGTTGAGCCTAGGCTTCTATCTGCACTCCACTCTCAACGTCAAGATCGGATACACCCTCAGTTTTATTAGATCAGTCGACTCAAAGGAATAAACCCAATTATTTTACAAGTTACCCAATCCTCCTGACCCAAGCTCAACGTCTCAATCTATGACGGTACTCGTCATACCTGTCCACAAGCCTCTAAACCGTTGAGTCTTAAGTGAGAGACGACGTCTGTCTTTAAGCTTCTTTAAGTGTATACTTCTCGAGTGTCATCCTACCGGTCCAAATGATTATCACTTTTTTGGTAATAAGTGCTAAAAAAAAACAGAAAAAATAGCAAAAGAAACATCTAAAGCCTGAGGAAGGTTGTCCCCAAACAATCAGCTGGTGAAGGAACATCCCACACCATCAAAGAAGCTGAGGAAACGGTGGGTTATCTTTTCAATCACTTATCAAGATATGCAAATCCCATCTAATAATTTCGATTTCTCCTATGTCCTTCTCCCATATTAATCTCAATCTCAAGCTCCTTTCATGGCTTGTGATTAGGTTGTGAGTGCCCCCACCGATTTTACCCATTTGACATCGCTGACTGTCCTTTTCAAATATTACCAAAATATTATATCACTTCGTACACGAAAGAAATAGAAAAATTATTCCAATAATACTAATTATTTTATTAGAGTGGATTACGTTCAAGCATGACTTTTGCTTAAAGAACTAAATAATCTAGAAACGTAGAATGCGGTAATCAATTGCCGATATTCAATAATGAAACTATTATGGAACAACCGAACAAGATATATGAGAAAGAATCAATGAAATTATTGATTTAGAAGGAAAAGGAACGTTTGACATAAAAAAATATTAAAAAGATGGTCCCCCTGTGGAAGAGAGAAAGATGAAGGATGGGGAATGTCTAGTAGATCTTGTAAAAGCAAGTCAAGGCAGAGTTGGATAGCATCACAAAATAATTAATTTATTGAGATACAATAATTGCAAAAACAATTTGGCTTAACCACTTATATCCTCATTTCCGGAAAATTCTATTCAATTTGAGATATATTACTATAGACATACCGAGAAGAGAATGGTTAGCAATACTTTTTTACTAACATTTTTTCTTCAAATTTTTAATTTGGAAGTGAGAACATATAATTTAGCAATCCTCGCGGAGCTTCTGGCGCTTCGCACAGGGTTGAACCTTGTCTGGGACTTGGGGTTCCGCGATATTGTCTGCTATATGGATTGCAAGGAGATTGTGGAGCTCCTGAGTCCAGAATAGGGACACCCGATCCTTTTGGCAACGAGATACTATTGTTTCTATTCGGACGATGTTGGCTGCAGATTGGAAGGTTCAATTCTCTTATGTTTTGCGTGATAGAAATGCTGTGGCCGATGCGTTGGCGAGACAAGCGTCTCAAACAGTGTGTCTGATGTGTATTTGGAAGGAGCCTCCTTCTTCTGTGATTCCGCTCTTATGCAAAGATGCGGTAGCTTAGTGTGTTTCTTGTTTTTTTTTCTTATTTCGTTATGTAACAAAAAAAAAAATATATAATTTAGCAAATTTTATACAAATTTTGACTAATAAAAAATAAAATGTTTGAAAGAGTGTTAAAAAAATATTACTAATATTTCGAGAAATCTATTTAAATTAAAATGAGGTTTAATGGTTCAATACGTTCCTGAAGTTGTATTGAAATCGGTGTTTGGTCCATCCCTAGAAAAATAATGTTTAGTGGCGGTTTTTTACAATTACTGGCTGTTTTTTACCGCCACTAAACGTCATTTTTCTGGGGAGGGACCAAACACAAATTTTAGTACAACTTCAGGGACCTGTTGAACCATTAACTCTTAAAACTATTACACTCTCCAATTGATCTACCTGTTTTTTGTGGTATATAATGGCAAATTGAATTGGCATGGTCCCCTGAATGAGTCACACCCCCTAGGGCCCCCCAAGAAAGAAAGATCTTTCACATATGTAGACTCCGTCTGCCGGGGGTGCATGCTACGCTGTTATTTCTTTCCAATTCTACCATACTTCATTCCTTTTGCAACCTGCATCTTCATATCTCTTTCCCTTTCTTAAAACCCAATAATTTTTATTTTTAGCAATTCCAGTTGAGTACGTATGTATGTGTATGTAAGATTTAAGGGGATAAGATTCTTTCTACAACTTACACAAAAGTCATAATTTTTTTCAATTTTTTAATAAAGTGCTACTATTTGGTTCTATCATATGTAATCACCGCTGTATTTTGTCAATATTTAAGTTTTTTTATTGCCTAATATTTTTCATTTTATTATTCTTTCTCTTCATCATCAAAGTCATTTTTAAAGTTATTTAAGAGGCAGGGACCATGACAGATTAGTTCACTTCATCTCTTTAATGTAATATTGGAGTTCGATCCTTACTTGTGAGAATAAATCGTATATTGTGTTCAATCGTTTCCCATTTAGCGCGAGTAGCTGCAACGAGAGAATTATTAATTATTATCGGCGGTTGATATTTTAGACTCACTAAAAAAAAGTTATTTTAGTATTTTGTAAAACCACACTTTTATAATTTTTTTTTTAAAGAGATTGATAGTATGATTTAATAATTCTTTCTTTTTCAGCAAAGTACATAAAGTATATGTTCCGATTTGGTTAATGAAAAAATCATTAATTTTTAAAAAATAAACAATAAGTTCAATTGTAAAATATTTGTTATAAAATAAGTTCACTAATCTGAAAAATAGAATTTCTAAATGACTTTAGGAAAAACTTATGTTAAATTACTTTAATTAATTATAGGTGGATTAATAATATTTAAGATAAATGAGCTAAATTTTTTACATATTTTAAATATCATTGACCCACTTAAAACTAGAGTGATTTAACCCAATTTTTGTCTACCGTAATTTAGACAAGCTGAAAAATTCATAGATAAATTAGATATTTTTGTTATAAACTTTTCACCACCTCTTTGACTCATAAAAGAGAAAAAAGAAAAAAGAAAAAAGGAAAAAACTCACTACCTCTTAATTGGGGTATGGAGTAAACTCTATTGCCATGTGATGAATATTTATTGCAATAATTTGCTGGAAAGGTGAAAAAACAATATGGCGAGTGGTGGCTTTAAAATATTTTTATAATGATGTTACTTCACTTCATCATTTTTTTCCAACACTCTTATTTATTTATTAGGTTGAAATTTATGTTGTATCTATTAAAAAAATAAGTATGAATTTTAACTAATGATGAGAAACTGTTGATGAAAAAAAAAATGCTAATCACGGAATTTTTTTGTTAAAGTGAGATTTGCTACTTGCTAGCATTCCTCTTTATAATACTCATCTGCACATGTGTTCAGTAGGTAAACAAAGGTATCAAATGTAATTCGACATGCTCTGAAATGGATTAATTCCATGTCCATATTGTTCAGAAACTTAATTTATAATAACATTTGTATGTCTCGAAGGGGTGTTTCTACAACATCTTTTTCCAAAGAAAAAAATAATTGTCTCTGCGAATTTGAATTTTGCATTTGGGGATAGTAATCCATTTCTCCACGTTTCATGAAAAAGAAAGTTATGGGAAATCCATTAGGGTTGAGGAAATACCCAGGGCTTGGTCCTAATGTTGATTATGATATTTTAGTCTTGATCCTGTTCTGTCTTTTCTTTTAATAATTAAAGAACTTTAACATTTTAAATTTGGGTGTAGTGAATATCAAAAGTCTCTCTATATGTAAGTTTCTTAGAAATCGAACTTTCAAAGTCTAAACATCCTTTTTTTAATACCATGGCCGGCGCTCATTGAGTCATATTCTCTCTTCTTGATTAATGGAATTCATTCTTAAAAAATTTATAGGAAATAAGGGGCGATAAAGTTTGAAAGGCATTAATGAAACATCGTGTTTAAGAAATTGTGTAACTAAAATGCTAAAATGAAGAGATGTTTTTTCGTATAGTACGAGGATCTCTTTTTTTTTTAATATCATCCGCCTCTTATGAGATTAATCTGCTGAGGCTTTCCGATCCCATTAAATAAATGGGTAGGTTTGTCCCAACAAATCTTTCTTTATACGTATCACTCATATATCAAACTCTTGGGTCTGTTTGGTTCAAAGGAGGGAAGGGGAGGGGAGGGATTTTAATGGAGGGGAGGGGAAGGGAGGGATTTTAATCCTTATTATGTTTGGTTCATAGGAGGGGAGGGGAGGGGAAATAACTCTTTTTTTGTTTGGTTCACAAGGGGAGGGGAGGGGTTTTATGATTAAATTACTTTTATACCCTTTATAAATTTACTTGTATTTTAAACATGTTTGCATTTAATATTTTTCTTTTATTAAATAGGGTTATTTTTGTCCAACAAAATGCTTCCCCTCCAATTCCCCCACTTTTGGAGGGGACACAAAATTGAGTTAGGAGGGGTTTTGGTCCCCTCCATTCCCCTCCCCTCCCCTCCTAAAAATTGTTGTTTGGATCTCCTTTTGATTGATGTAAACCATGTCCATTAAAAAGCCATTTGATGACTGAGATTTATATGATGTTTTTGCTATGTTTTTATTTTATTTTATTTTATTTTATTTTATTTTATTTTATTTTATTTTTATTGAGTCTCATATAGTTTTTGTTTCATTTTACTAGAATTTTCACTTATTTTTGCATTTGCATATAGATTAGCAACTTTTGTGTTTTTAGTCCTTTTAGTTATGTTTTATTGTAATTTTAGTCCTTGTTAGAGGTTCTGGTCAATTAATGAACATTTGTGGGGATCTTAGTACAAATAAATGAAAGAGTGTGGCTGAAGTTAAAGAAGAAGAAGAAGCATCAATCTCCCTATCCTTGTTTAACATGTGGGAAATGAAGAAATTAAAGAAGAGTTGAAGCAACAAAGCAAGAAAAACATTTTCCACATGTTCAAATAGTGAAGCAATGATGAACAAAGTTAATGGTTTTGGGGGTTTCATTTTTGTGTCATCAAAATGGAGGCCGAAACTTGAAGAGGTTTGAAGGAGAATTAAAGTAGAATTGAAGGCAAAATGAATTAAGGAAGAAAAAGAAAACTCACTTACAAGAAGAAAGAAAATAAGACCAGCAAGCATTATATATTGAAGCTGCACACAACAGAGACGTTTCCTGGAGGTTACAAAAGGAGAGAAAGAGTTAAAATGAGACTTAATAGAAATTAAAGAGAGGTGAAACAGATTGAAGAAAAAAGAGCTTTGGAATATATAAAAGAAAAGGGACGGACAGTTGGAGAAGGGGGGAAGAGGACGTGATTTTGGGAAGTGAGAAACAGCAACTTGCCTTTGAGTTTTTGGTTTGTTTTTCTTTTGGTTGTAATTTTATGGGCATCCTTGGCTAGTTTTCTTTAGTACTTGGGTTTATGTGAATCTTTTTTTGAATTATGCTTTAAGCTTTTGGTGCTCTATATGAGTAAAAGTTATCATTTCATGTATCTTTTCTCTTTGACTATCTTTCTTGAGTGCACGCAAGTATGATGCTTAATCTTGCTTAAACGGTAGTTTGGTAGGACTAAGGGAACTTGGATTAGATTAATCGGTTTATCCGCTACTTAGGTATAAGGGTGAGAATCGATTGTGTTGGCCTGATTAAAGAACAAAATTTCTTCAATTGAATTGACTAGGTACTAAGGAATTAAGCTTAGCAACTGAGATTAAATGATTTGCTTGATTAAGGTATTAACAAGTAAAGGTTTAGGCTACATCACCATAGAATGATTTCCAAGTTCATATAGATTTCTGTTTGTAAAAAGCTTATTTTGGTTAGGTGAAATTTGAACCCAAGTGCTATTTCTATCATAGTTTTCTATTTTCTTTTACTCTTGCTTTATGTTACCAAAAACCCAAAAATTGTCTTTTTGTTTTTCTGCTCTAACGATTAAGTTTAAGTCCAAAATCAATTCCTATCCAGTGGAGATGATAATCTTATATACTATTTCGGTAACCACCGTACACTTGCGGATTTGACTATCACCACTCAAGATAATCATCATGAGGAACCATAGGGAGATGAATTGAAAAAATGCATTGACATGTCCGGTGTAAGACCCTCAAGTTTTGAGTATTTATACGTTGGTCCTTGGAGATTTTATAATTAGGATTTGGTCCTTTAAGTTTGGATATTTGCGTTTTAGTCCTTGGACTAGTCAAGGCTGAATTGGAATTCCGCATTTAAGAGCTTTTAAGGAGGTTTTGGGATCCAAATTTGAAATGGGGTCATGATGACTCGACTTAGAGGATTATAAGAGTATTGTGTTAAGATTTTTAACAATAAGAGTTGTGGCTTAGTGGTTAAGACTTAACCATTTGATTGGCAAGGCTTGTGTTCGAATCCTAGTGATGTAGGTTTTGATTTTAATCAGATTTTTGATGGTTTAAAGGATAATTTCGAATTTGAAGTTGTAGACAAGAGTTTAATGAGGAAAAAAGGAGTTACAAGCTGACTTTGAATGGTAATAAGTGGTGTTAAGAGAGTTTAATGCTTGTCGGGAGTTACAAATGGCTAATAAGGGAGTGTAAAGTGAGTTTATGACTTGGTCTATGGTTTAATGAGGAGTGAAGGGGGCTGAAATCACATTAAAGGGGAGGGCTGGTCGTGCTCCTCTCCCCTCTCCACCTTACTTCTTTTCTCTTTCCCAAATTGCTATCATTCCCTTGCTTCTTCACCCAAAGAATTTCTCAAAAAGACCTAGAACTCTAGTGATGTTTTTCTTGAAGAGTTGTTGAACCTTGGTGCCATTGTGGGTCGATTCTCTTCTTCTATTGTGGTCCTCACTCTTGTTTCTCAATCCTCTCTCAAGAACCCTTGAGGTTAGCTTTATTGGTAAGTGATCAATCCTTTCTAATTTCTGAGTTTTGGTGAAATTAGGAACCTTTGGATTTTTGGGGAAGAAACTTGTTTATTAGGTCTTGATATGGATTGTAATCATGGAAGAATTTTAGTTTTGAAAGGAATTGGTTAAAAATGGAGTTTTGGGTGAAAAACATGGTTTTTATGGTTTCTGGCAGGGAGCCAACGCATGAGCGCTGGACTCCTAACGCCTGGGCGTTGGAATTCTGCCAAGTTCGTGTTGCCAGACAGGGACCCAACGCTTGAGCATTGGAACCCAACGCTTGGGCGCTAGGCCCCTAACAGCAAGTTGTTGTTTTGCTTATATTGAGTTTAAATTTTGTGGAGTCGGTTTCTGGTCTTTTCCTTGATTGTTGATGATTGTACAGACATGTTATCATGATAGGTTGGAGGTCAAGACCAAGCAAAGGAATAAAAGGTAAGGGTAACTCTGGGTCTAGATAGAGTCAGTTGTGCTTTACATATGATTTTGCTGTTGGAATTTACTTTGTTTGTTATGATGGAATTGTTGGTATTGTGATGCTTGGAATTGAGAATTGTTTACATGATTATGTTGAAGATGATGAAGTTGATTATGTTATATTGACAATTTTTCATTCATGATGATGTTGAACATGTTGGCATGGCATATGCATTTTTTTTTGGGGGCTGATGGCGATGAGATGGGTTTTAGTCCCATGTGATCATGCCTGAGGGTGATGAGATGGGTTTTAGTCCCATGGGATCGTGGTTAAGGATGATGAGATGGGTTTTAGTCCCATGGGATCGTGCCTTAACTTGTAGTTGCATTTGAGGACTCATAAGCATGGGTTGTGTTTGTTGTTCATGAGGAAATGAGTATATTGTTGAAGGAGTTGTTGTATTTTGAAGATATTGTGGCTGTCACTTATGTTAAGTTCTCTTCAACATGTTGATTGGTATTTGTTGTTTGTTTTAAGAGTTAACCCTTTCTGTTTGTGTTTGGGCGCTTAACGCCAGAAAATAGACAGGGTGTTGATCGTCGTCTCTTGAGGAGCTTTACGGAATCAGAGTGCGCATTAGAAGCGTGGAAGATTCAGAAGAAGATGACGAACTACGTTGTTATAATATTCGGCTGTTTTAATTTTATTTTTGGGCTCGCTGTTGAGCAATTTCCTTTGTTGTAATATTTTCCTCGTTTTGCTTCCGCGTAATAAATATTATCTATGGGGAAATATTACCTATATTATTTAAGTAATTAAGAGAGACGAAAACCTTTTAGAAAAATTGAGTTGTTTTTCTGAGAGGTTTTGAACTTCCGCGTATTTACCATGTAACCCATAACCCAAAATTGGGGTGTTACAACAACAGTATGAGATGTTCAGAATGTTACCAAGGGAAACAGTGCTAGATATGCAGAAAAGTTCACTCTCTTGATCAACCATCTAATTGCTCTTGGAAGAAATTTTTCCAACAGTGATCTGAACTTAAAAGTCCTAAGATCATTATCAAGAGAATGGCAACCAAAGGTAACAACAATTTCACAAAAGAATAGTCTTTCTAAAATGACATTGGCTTCACTCTTTGGCAAGTTGCAAGAACATGAACTTGAACTCAAAAAGATGGAACAACAAGAAGCAGTTGACAAGTTCATTCGACCTATTGCATTGAGAACTAAAGTTACAAAATGTGGCAGTTCACAAGAGGAAGATTCTCAATCCGATAGTGATGATGATGATAATGAGCAAATAAGAATCATCGTGAAGAAACTTTGCAAAATCCTCAAAAAGAAAGATTGTCATAATCTTCAAAGAAATAAGTATGGCTTGAAGAAGAAATCTGAGAAAAAGGTTTCCAAATCAAGGAATGCATACATGGAAGACAATGAAGCAAGTTCATCATCTGATTCAGAAAATGAAGAAGGATATCTCGCTCTGATCGCAACACATCATTCGGATGATGAAAATGAAGAGGTTAGTAATGTAATTTCATATGATAGATTACAAAGTACCTTTGATAGATTTCACGATAGTTTCTTGAATATATATGAAGTATATACATATCAAAGTAGGATCATCTCATCTCTACAAAGTAAAACTAGAAGCATGCAAGATGAGTTAGATCAAGTAAAATCTGAAGTAGATATTCAAAGTGATTTTACATCTTTAGATCCATGCATAACCTTTGAGTCAAATATTGATGAATTAACTCAAGTGGTAAACAAAGGTACAGATAATATGGACAAGTTGTCATGTAATCAAAGACATGTCTTTCATAAAAGTGATTTAGGTTTATCTGATCATAGTCATCCTAGTGATGTTAAGAAAATCACTTTTAGATCAAGTATTTCATATAACTATGGTCACACAAGGAGAGTACATGATGGTGCTCAACTTAGAAATGCGTATATCAAAAATTTCCATTATCCTAAAGCGAAAGTGCCTAACATGAAGCCAAAGTTCTTTCATTTTACTCCTCATCAATGTTATCATAGGAATGATGGAGATCCCAATGAAAGATTCATATGGGATGTGAAAGGAACTAACCCAAAAGGACCCAAAGACTATTGGGTACCTCGAAAATACCATTAAGCTTTTTGTGCAGGTGTGCTTGAAGACCTTGAGATTAGTATTGTCATATACAAAGGATGGTCTTTCAAGACACAATATTAGAATATGGTACTGGTAAGAAAAATTCTAAAACTTTACATCTTTCAAAAGATATTAAGTAGAATAGTAATGCATTCTTAGGCATCTGCATTTACATCATATTTCTATGTTAGATATATCTTTCATGTAGTGCTTATCTAGTTTGAAATTTTAGATTTTTAGACATGTTAATCGATTACATAAGATTAGTAATCGATTACAGGGATTATTTTTAGCCCTGTTTTCTTTCCAGAAAAGTGGGTAATCGATTACCCAGATAGTGTAATTGATTACCTCCTCGAAATTTGAATTAGTATTCAAATTTTTCATCATGTAATCGATTACATGGAAGGAGTAATCGATTACATGCCCGATAGTATATAAACCTGGGTTCATCAGCTCTTAATCGATTACACAGTTATTCCTTTCCTCTCTCTCTCTCTCTCTCTCTCTCTCTCTCGTGTGACACCAGAAAAGGTAATATCCCCATATCTTCTACAATTCTTGTTCATTTTCAAGAATTCTTTGTGGGTTTTGCTCCTAATTTCCGTCTCTATCCATTCATCCTACCAATTGTTGTTGAATTGGTCTGGATTAAAAAGCCCCAATTTGGTCCTGTCAAACCCTAGAACTCGAAAATTATCAATTTCAGCTTCCATGGCCTCTTCTTCTCGTAAACCTCATCGTTCTAAGAACCCATCAATGGATGCTTTGGACCTCTCAAGGTTGTTGGCAACCGAAGAACAGAAGCAACACTTCCTTGCTCATTTTCTTGATCGGCTAGTTCTCACACCAAAGTATGGTGCTCTGGATTCCTTCATGGCAGCGGGGATGACATTTCCCACTCTGTTTGATCATCAGGGACTTGACTCGTTCATTGAAATAAAAGGTAAATTCTATCCCGAACTTGTCAGAGTCTTCTATTGTAATCTGATTAAACGTGGTGGAAAAATTTGCACATCTGTCAAGGGTATTAGCATCTCTATGACCCTTGATGAGTTGGGAGAATGTCTTTCTATTCCCAGCACCGGAGAAAATTTAGGTTCTAAATTGCCTTGCCCTTGGGAAGAATACGATAAGAGATCATTCTACTTATCTCTATGTCGCTTCTCTGAAGAGCAAATTCAGTCTAAGAAGCAGCGGGTTGATGCAAACCGTTCTAGAGATACCCTTGCTATTGAGTTTCTCACTGTTGAAAACAGACTGCTTCACTATTTTCTCAGTTATGTGATCTTACCTCAGAGTTCAAATCATGCCCAGATCAGCGACCTAGAGTTACAAATTCTATATGGCATGATTAATCAGAAGTCTATTAATTGGGCTTATCTGGTAATGACATATATGTTGTTGCACAAGGAGAGAACTAGCCCCCTTCCATTTGCTTCTGCAATCTCCATCATTCTGAAGAAGAAACGTGTTTCTACTCATGGCGAGTACTCCGTTAAAATGGATGGTAAGGCTCAGCGCATTGATCTGAACATTCTGAACAAGATGGGATTCTTTCAGGATGTTGATGGATACTTCAGGAACAAATCTGACATGACCACTGAGGATCCTCCTGCTCCTACTCCTGCAGCCTTCTTCCCTCCGTCTGAGAGTGCTCCATCGTCACCTGCTAGTACCGATGCTTCTACATAGCTTATTCCTTCACACATTGATAGTATGAAGCAATTCATCAACCAGCGCTTTGATCGCATGGAAGGCCGAGTCGAGTCCATGTACACTACTTTGCGTGCAGATATGGACAATCTAAGCCTTCGTGTCGACCATATGACTCGTTCTACTCTCCATTTATCCGATGAGTTTGAAGACCTCTAGACTATTTCTATTTTTATTTTATTCAGACTATTTATATTTTGGGTTGTAATAGTTTAGACATAACTTTTGGATGGTTTGAATTCTGCTTGCATGTTTAATTATGTATTCTGAACTTCTATGACTATGCTTTAATTGCGGGTGATGCATGAGTTTCAAAATATGACTTGCTTACCCCCACTCCCTACGATTTAAATGTCTATACTACTTGTTAGCATGTATGGAATATGCTTGGACTCATCTTCTTTTTGATGAAGTCAAAAGGGGGAGAAAGGGTCCTGTGCTTTGTAAAGGTTATTTACAAGAAAAGCTACAAGTGGAACAAAAATGGGGAGAATAGTTCTGATATACATTATGCTTCCCTTCATTTCGATTATCCTGGAATATTTTGTATGGCTTTTTCTTCTTTTTGATGATGTCAAAAGGGGGAGAAAAGTCTTGTGTATGCTTGATCATTTTTCAGGATATTGTGCTTCAATTGCAAAACAAATGGGGAGATATAATTGCAAAACCAAGGGGGAGATATACAAGACAAGAGAAAGTCAAATGATCATTTAATGTTCAAGCATGATGTTTGTCATCATCAAAAAGGAGGAGATTGTGAAGAAGGTCTCGTCCTTGGACTCGGCTGATGTTTTGATGAAGACAAACACATCACAAAAAGAAGAAAGACTTCAAGAAGACTTCAAGAAAGAAAGGAACAAAAAGAAGAAAGACTTCAAGAAGACTTCAAGAAAGAAAGGAACAAAAAGAAGAAAGACTTCAAGAAGACTTCAGAAAAGAAAGGAAAGACTTCAAGAACCGGGCTCATAACGTCAAGATCAAGTATGAAGGTTCTTGCTTTTAGTAAGTCTTGTTAACTTAGTGTGCTATGCTTTATTAAGGTTAATATTGCATTTGAAGGCTCATAAAAGATCAACTAATTGAGTACGATATGTTCTCACAAGTAAAACTTGGTAGGAACACTCAATTAGGGCTTGAGATAGTTAAAACTGAGTTTCAGACTATCTGTAATCGATTACAGGTTGTGCGTAATCGATTATAGGTAGGCAGTAATCGATTACCACCTTCATGTAATCGATTACACAGTTTGAATTTTGAATTCAAACTGCAATGGCTAATGTAATCGATTACCAGGCTTCTATAATCAATTACCAGGTCGACAGATGTGTTATTTCATGAACCAATGTGTCTCAAAACGTTTGGAAAGCCTTGTGATGGTTCATGGACGACCTCTAGTGCCTATATAAAGTCCATAGACGCTCATAAACATCAATGACTTGATCCACAACTTTCATATCCATTAAAGTCATCATTCTGAGTTTCTGTTCTCTCTTTTTCATAAGAACACACATGCTGTTCATCTTTTGAGAAACTCAAAATAAGAAAGCCTTCATTGTAATTTCCTGGAGCATACAAACTAAGATCAATCCATCTTGTCTAAAGGATTGAATCAGCCATTGTAAAGGCATCTTCTTCTTCATCTCTTGAATCGGGTTGATTCATTCACCGTGGTTTTCGGTGGTTGTAAAAAGGTCCATCGTAGTGTTCGATGGTTGTGGAAAAGGTTCTTTGAATCGGGTTTGATTCAAAGTCCGTCGTAGGGTTCGGCGTTTGTGGATTGTGCCAGGTGAGATTTCGCTCCTTTGACAATGGTGCGAAGCTCTAAGCGAAGAGTTGTGGATTGTGCCAAAGAATGTACATTGAAGAAGTCATGAACTTCTTGCTAGATCTGCCAGAACTGTTTGCAGTTAATAACTGTAGGTAGAACGGCAGACGATAGAGAAGAAAGCAACCAAGTGAACAGTGCTGAATCATGTTTGATCCAGGTTGTGTAAAGAGGATTCTCAATAGACTTTTCACGATCAATATCAGACAAAAAACGAGGTGGGATTGTTGGATTCACAAGAAACTTTTCTAGATTATGTTTTCGAACAACACCTTCAACGTGTTGTACCCAGGAACGAAAATTTATTTCATCAAGTTTGATTGAAACAATATGTGAAAAGGAAGGCAAAGACGAAGTCTGAGCTTCTGCCATAGCGGAAAGCAAAAGAAAAAATAATAATAAGATCATAGATTGAGACTAGCTCTTGATACCATGTTAAGAACCAAGAGTCCTTTGAAGAAGAAAATGAGAAATCGAAAAATACTGAATGTTCTTTCTATTATGATTAATTCACTATACAAGCTCTATTTATATACATAGGGAAAACAGACAGGATCCCGGATATTCCGGGTCAACATAATCGGTAGGTCAACACAATCAGACAGGAATTCCGGGTCAACATAACCGGCGGGTCACCTATCACACATGGACAACTGACACCTATCACACATGGACAACTGACATGACTAACTGATTAGACGATACAGTTATGCATTCGATTCAACTTGGCAGACGATTCTGCCATACAAACGATAGAATGCTAACTTATTCAGACAATAGTATCAGATGATACAAATGATAAATATCAAACGATACAGACAATAGGTATCAGACGATATTGTATTTCTCTAACAAACCTTAAATCTAGATTTGGACAAGGAGGAATATTGTGTCCTGGGTGAACGTGCAAGGGAAGCATTTCCTTCCTTTTTACTACGAGTAGAATGTTCTGATGCACGTTTTATGGTTGTAGCGCTTCAAGTTCTTTGGTGCAAATAAAAGCATGGATGCTATTTGATCCTCATTGTACTATAATTTAGTGTTTCTGTTTTCTTCTCAAGTTGCAAGTAAAAGATGCCATGACCATTCTGTTTATTGGATGAGAAGCAAGCTCCAGTTTTTTTTTTTTTTTTTTTTTTTTCATATGTGTCTATGCATGTTCGGAAAACTGTAACTATCTTTTTCAACAAATGTCCTGGGAATCAAACTTGTTTTCTCACCTTATAAGCGTCTAACTTGCATACCACTAGACTAATACTTTAAGCAGGAAAAAAAATTTTTACTAGAAAATTAAAGAAATAAAAGATCATTATTAGGGTGTTTATTTTTTATATATGTTAGTTGTTAGTAAATTAATACAAATTATCTCTCCTTAGGGTTCGAACCCTGACTCCACCTATAATTACCCCTAGCTCAACCATGTGACCTACCTAACCCCTCTATTATTAATCGGTGTCAATCCACCCATGAACCTCTTATTCTCCAAACCAAATCGAAATAACTAATTCAGATTGGTTAATTTATTTTATTTGGTTCAGTTCGCTTTAAACTCAAACCAAACTCAATATTATATTGGGGTTGATTTTATTTTTTTTCAAGGTATACTTACGGCCGACAGCCATAAGACTAATTCCTCGAGACTCGAAAAGCATGTTAAGTGGGTAGGTTTTTTCCAATAAATACTTTTCCATACGCACTGCCCACAAATCGAGCCTTAAAATAAATGCTTAATGAATCAAACAATCTACCAGAAATATGCTTCACTTTTTTAACTTAAACAACTCGATTACCCAATAAAGTTTATTAGTATTTAATCATTTAAAATTTTTAGAGATTAGAATTTAATCAATTTTATATTTTATTGTTTTAGCTTTTTTTTATCTAAAAGTCTTTGGTTTATTTACTATTTAATTTTGCAATTATATTTAAAAAATGATGAATGAGCTACCTAAAATTATAACTAAAAAAAATTTATGTTTGTAATCAATTTGATTGTTATATAAAATTATTAAAAAACGCGAACTTTTTTTTTTTTTACTTATAATAACATAAGATTTGAAATTTTATACATAAAAAATGACAATATGTAGTATACTCTGATAGAAACTTAAATATGAATTATTTTTAAAAAAATTAAACCAACCACACTAAATTTATACATAATGAACGCCTATCAAAGGAATCTCATTGATGTGACTATTTCCTTTAAATGTGATAAAATTGTCACGTTCATTTTAGTGGAAGGAAATCCAAGTAAATAATGCTTAGGTAGGTGATGACTAGACTGGTACTTCAGCAGGATTGTGACACCCATTTTTAAGATAATTCAAAATGGAAAACCTAATACATTCATAAAATAATGTAACTTAAAATCATTTTTATTTTAAGGGGTTGACTAAATAAACCTATAATTAATTGGGGTTATTTAACTTTCATGTTCACATAGACTAATAAGATTATGTCAAAATTAAAATTTAGAAAATAATTTAAAAATAAATAAAATAAATGACACAATCTTATTAATCTATGTGAACATGGGTTAAATAACCCTAATTAATCCTGAATCATTTACTCAACTCTTATTTTAAAATTGAGTGAATCATCAATTTCATATCTAAAAGTGAGCAAATTACTCCTTAGAAGAAGGAAACATATGAGGAAACATGTCTGGATCTCCACCTTAGTTCTAAGTGAAACAATAACAAGTGCATTAAAAATTTGGGCATCTTTATTGCCTTATGCCCAAAATTCAAAAAACTCAAAATTACTCCTAATTTTAAATAATAAATAAATGTAAGAAACATTTCTTTTTTCTAACCATTAATACTCTTACACTTTTATGGATGAAATTAAGGAATCTTATATATTCACACTCTAAATTTTATCCATCTCTTTTTCATCTCATTTATTTTTATATCTTTCATTCTTTTCTATTACCTAGCTTATCAAATTTCATATTTTTTTTTTCTTTCACCTCTTTCCATCTTATAAATATTTTTGCAAATTCAGCTCTCCCTGTTTCAAAATTAGACAGTGAAATGAATCATCCTAGTTTCGCCTTTTCTTCCTTCTCTTTGCCCCACCATTTTTTAGTTATAAATAGCCAAGAACCCAACCGTTTTCTCACAAGCCTTATCAACTCTCCTCTTTCTCTTTCGTTCACTCTCCAAAACCTCTTCAATTTTCTTTTTCTCTCCGCTTCTTCTCTCTCACCGTCATTCTTCCATTCACCCCAAAACAGAGCAATAGCAAATAATGGTGTTGTTATCCAAACAAACAACAGAACAATACTCCTATGTCAAGAACTGCATGGCCACCACCACATTTTCTTCAGCAATCCCTGTGGTGGACCTGTCCAAACCCGATGCAAAGAGCCTCATAGTGGAGGCTTGCGAGGATTTTGGGTTCTTCAAAGTCATAAACCATGGAGTTCCCATGGAAGCTATATCCCAGTTGGAATCTGAAGCCTTGAACTTTTTCTCTCTGCCCCTCATTGAGAAGGAGAAAACAGGGCCTGCGAATCCATTTGGGTATGGTAACAAGCATATTGGACTCAACGGTGATGTTGGTTGGGTTGAGTACCTTCTTTTCAAATCCAATCAAGAAGACAATGTCCCAGTCTATAGCCCAAACTCAGAGCAATTTAGGTACCAAATATGGAAAAGAATCAATCTTTAACATAAATTTGGATTATGGTCAACAGTAAAAGCTGAAAAGTGCTTCTTTTTTTTATCATTGCAGGTGTGTGTTGAATGGTTACTTGTCTGCTGTGAGGAACATGGCATGTGAGATTCTGGATTTGATGGCAGAAGGGTTGAAGATTCAGCCAAAGAATGAGCTTAGCAAGCTTCTGATGGATAAACAGAGTGACTCTGTTTTCAGGGTGAATCACTACCCTGCTTGCCCTGAAATGGGTTTGGATGGTGAGGAGAACTTGATTGGGTTTGGAGAGCACACAGACCCACAAATCATCTCGCTGCTGAGGTCCAACAACACTTCAGGGCTTCAGATTTCTCTCAGAGATGGGAGCTGGATTTCTGTCCCACCTGATCATAGTTCCTTCTTTATCAATGTTGGTGATTCTCTTCAGGTACCAAACAGAGCATGCTAGTTTTTACAGTGCTGTTTCATATACCACAAATCAGTAACAACACTCATATCATTTTCTTTCTCTCTATCTCTTTCATCATGTCACCTTAAATTGCATCCTACTTTCCTCTCTTCTTTTCATATATATAGGTTCTACACAAAAAATGGTACACAAACTTTTAATGTAGTTTTTATTTGCCAAATCCAGATAATCAGAAAAAGTTTGGGCAAAACTATTCAGATAATGAGAAAAAGTTTGAGCAAAAGTATTCATGTCATCTTTATAAAATATCAATTACATACTACATTGTTTTTTCTTTTAAACTACTCTCCATTTTCCTTAATAACGATTAGTTTAAGGTTTCAGCACATTAGTTAAGAAATGATGTTAATGCTCTTGTTTTTAATTAAATTATCTTCAAAATACCCTTTATCTCTCTTATTAATTTTAACTTTTCAATTTTTCTATCACCATTAAACTAAAGGTATAATTGATAAAACATAATTAATGCTTTCTTGAAATTGTAAGCGTGAGAAATAAATGGAAAAAAAAATTATGCAGTGTGATTTATTCCTATTTAATGTGGGACTTGTTAAAGACTAACTCTATCCCAACACTTTTTGAAAATGTGTCTCAATTTTAGTTGACTTGGTCATTTATTTACGAGTTAAATTATGTTCACATCCCTCCACCTTGAAAAAATAAAGTATAAGTGATTTGATAGGTGATATGATATAAACAGTAAAAAGAGGCAGAAAGAAAAAATTAAGTAAAAATGAATTATAAAATAAATAGGGTGTGAAGATATCAGAACTCTTGAGTTACCTCTCTTTTCAGAAAATCCCATGCAAACCACTAAAAAAAATATAAGAAAGTAGCAACCAAAAAGTTATGGTTTCACGTTATGTCGGTATGGTATAATAGTATATTAAAGTGGGGTGTGTGTAATGATTTTTATGTGATTATCTTTGTTGGTAAGTATAGTACTAGTCTAACGTGGTTTTTTTTGGTTTTGGTTTTGGTCGGTGCATCATAGGTTATGACCAATGGGCGGTTCAGGAGTGTGAGACACAGGGTATTGGCAAGTGGGTTGAATTCGAGGCTATCAATGATTTACTTTGGTGGTCCTCCACTGAGTGAGAAAATAGCACCATTGCCTTCTCTCATGAAAGGAAAAGATGAAAAAAGCTTGTATAAGGAGTTTACATGGTTTGAGTACAAGAATTCTGTTTACGGTTCAAGATTAGCTGACAATAGGCTTGGACACTTTGAGAGAATTGCAGCCTCATAGAGAATGAGAATTCAGATTATTATATATGGCACTTGTCAATACCAAAATGGGGGATACACTCTATACTATAAATGTTTGCTAGCTACTTTGTGTTTGTGTTATCATCAATCAGAATGCGGCATATAAGATAGGTAGTATTATTGCCCTTTTTTCAACAATACTCATGTAATTACTTTTTCCAGTAAATTACATCTGTAATCAATGGAGGCTTATTCTTTTTATGTTCTTCATAATGATCAAACAAATTTTCCAGGATAGCAGAAGAATAAGCCTAAAGTAAAAAAATTGCGATTAATTAGAGTATGTGAAACAAGATACAACATACACTACAAGAAAACACGTCGGCAACTTGAAAATCGACACAAAATCTCGTCACAGACAACCTAACGGTTGGTAGCTTGTTTTTCTAAAAAAACAAAAAACAAAAAGAGTAGGTTATTGATGGCATGGGTTGTTGGTAATTTCATAGTAGATTATTTTTTGACGGTATTACTTACCGATAGTTTTACTGACAACGTTAATTTGAAAAATTGAAATGTTGTCGGCAAAAAAATTGGTGGCCTTAAAAAAGTTAGACATCAGTTACTCATGGCTTTACTGATGGCCAAACCTGTAACTAATTTCAAAATTTGAAGTTATTGGCGGCTGATAACTTTGCGGGCTTGAAAAAATTTTGGACATCAGTTACCGACGACTTTGGTTCGCCGACCGATAACTTTGCGGGCCTTTGAATATTTTATCGTGGGCCATCGTCGATAACCTATAAGTATCATGATACAGACGATGGGTAAGTTATCGACTGTTGAAACTATCAGTAAGCTATACATAAACGTTTACACAACCTCTTACTCACACTTCCTTCATCTCCTTCTTCCCACATTAATATGAATATTGATAGTTTTAATTGCTGCAAAATGCTCCTTTTGCTTTGAATAACCTTTTGTACGAAATTTTCATGAAGGTGATATTTTTATTCGAAGCAAAATGAGTTTTTTGTGTATACCATATCCAATTCCGACGGCCTAGGCTGTCAATAATTACTAATGAAAATATTTGTGAGTAAGTTACTTGCGAAAAAGCCGTCGCTAAGTTACCGAAGGTTTTTGAAAGCTATTGAAAAAAATTACCGACAAAGCCAACCCACTGTTTTTTGGTCGTTAGTTGGTGTTCGGTAATTAAGCATTAGTGGTTGATTTTCTTATTACCGATGAATTTTTACTGGTGTTTTTCTTGTAGTGATAATATGAGCGGAGGCCATGTAAGAATTATTGTAAATTTCATTTCATATCTCACTTATATACTCAACTAATCATAGTTATCTGTACAATTTTACGTAAATACTAAATCCTTGAAAGGTGCTACATGAAAATTTTGAGAATTCACTGACAATTGTTTGAATCAAGTGTTAAACATTTAATTCATTTTATGAAATGTCTCTGATTCGAGTTTATGCATGGAAAACTCCTCATTAGTAGAGTTGACCTCACAAGAACGTAAATTTTCAAATTATCTTTTACAGAGGATACTTGTATCAAACAAAATAATATTTTAAACATCTCATATGGCACATTATCATTACTTTCACTTTATGAATAGTATCCCAAACATTTAGCATGTTTGGGTTGGCTACTAATTCTTTAAAAATCACTTCTTATCTCTCATAAAAGCTACTCCTTATAACTTTTGGCAGAATTACTTCTCTAAACTTGAAAAGCTACTTAACATCCAAACACACACTAATTTTACTTTGCTTTTATTGGTTGTTAGAAATTGTTACACATTCTCATGAAATTTTCCATCTTCCATGTAGAGATCGATGGTTGAGAAAATGGAGAGTGTACGGAAAACACAGTTGAGATAAAGCACATGGTGTTTGATGAGAACATCTTGTGGGCTCGTGATAGGGACCATGCTTGGTGGAATATATCAAAACTGTGGGTATTGCGGTGTTAGGCCCAAAACAAACCGCGTAACTAGAGAGGGACATAACACCACCATTCCAAGAGTGATGACATGTTCGATTTCTTGGCAACACAAACACATTTGGCTGGAGAAGAAAGAGAAATAGAAGATAGGACCTCAATCCCAGATCTTGGAGAAACCAACCTCTCAATCATAACTGATAAGATTTTTTCCATCTCCTTAATATATAGGCATGAGTTGTGTACGTAGAAGAATAACCACCTCACTATATATATTAGGATGTCATTATTTGGCATCCGTGACTAACTTGTTAACATGTTTAATGTCATATTTGTGTTAGTGAAAAATAAGGAAAATGTATGATGGCACGAGATGAAATTTCATCTCTATGACTTAATGATGTTTACTGTTAGATTTTATATTATCCTTATTTTTATCTCATGACCCAATTTACAGTTTTAGTATCTGATTGATTGATTTAAAAAAATTTTGTATTGGTGGCTCGGGTTTCGTGCCACCAAAGCAATGTTTGAAAAATAAATGCTTACATTCACAATGGTGTTCGGCTAATAATGCCTATATCTCGAAACTGTTGTAGATCTTTTATTAGAAAAGAAATATATACACAATGTTTAAAAACACTCTAACTAATAACAACTTATGACTCAATTACAACCAGAAGCTAAACTATTTTCTGTATAATTTTCTCTATTGAATTTTGTCTTTGTTTTTCTTGCTTCTCATTGACTTGATTGTACGTATTTATTGCTTTTATTTGGATCATTTTATAGGGGAATTGCGAGGCATAAGCTTTGTAACCTGTCACATCATCTTCTCTATGTTGTTCTTCTAGAAAATGAGCGAAGAGTACCTCTAATCTCACGGTTGTGGTGCAAGGCAGAGTCACGGTGGCGTGAATGTCCAAGATGGAACACGACGGTACTCGAGTCAGTTTAAGATTAGAGACAGAAATAAAAAGTCTAGGAAGAGCAATAGTGATCATATGAATTATGCTTATGTAATTGAACAATCAAACCTGAATTTATAGTGCTTGACATGAACAATACTAGAGGCATTTATCATTAGCTGAACTATTGTGAATAACTTATGAGATGATAACAATTAGGTTTTTACGATTTTCGGCTTATTAATCCCAATTCAACAATGATAACTTTTACTTTGAAAGATTCGCAATTAATGAGCGAGTATGCAGCAGAAATATAAATTGCGTAAAGTAAAAGTTCAGGGATAAGAAGATCACGCAGTGATTTTATACTGGTTCACCTTCAAACTACTGAAGGCTACGTCCAGTCTCTCGTTCTGATTTAGGGATTTTTCTGTTAGAGTCAAACGACTTCATAAATTATCATATTTTGATAAATAACAATTTTACTCAAGGTTTAATATTGTTAGATAAAGATGTTCTAATACTTTGAATATATACTCAGGAACATCTATCTACTTGAAGTCAAACTGCATATAGACATACAAGGCATTATCAAAAGCAGATATTCAAAGAAAAGCAAAGAAGAGGTGTACGTCTGGCAACCTATTGAATACCTATTCTGCTAGTTGAGTACGGTCTGCCAAAGGAGTACGTCCGGCCTTTGAGAATGTTTGGCAACTATCTGAAGAGTTCGTTTGCCAATACTACTGAAGATTTCATTCACCTAAAAGTGCTAAAGAGTTCGTTTGACAAAGTGTCTCAAGCATTAAAGATTATCTACCTCGTCAGCTCATTAAATGAAGCACTGTTGATTGCAGAATGAAGAAAGGGACATAATTAATATTATATTCCTCGTTTCTGCAAAAGCTCTGACATTCCTTAAATCATGCAACCTTTTTAGAGTCAACAGCGTGATTTCCTGAACATCGGATCCCCTCAACGATCAAATTCAAATCTCTTTTTCAGAGCATTTAATGTTCTTTTTGCTGGCATCCACGAGCAATTAATGCCCAAACGTGAACTCAAGGATGAAAGAATTGAAGAGCCAGACGATGTCAACAAAAGCAATAAATGCATGGCAGAATGCATTTAATGATGTTTCAGGGATGCAGAAGTATCCGTTACTCACAAGGAAGCAGAAATTCCAACGGAACTATTTTTCAAATCTTCATCAAGCTTACAGGGCACATCCTACTAAAGATATAAATAGAGCACTTAGCATCCGGATTCAATTGGCGACTTCCAAACGATCAAAGCATTCAAGTTTTTCTAAGTTCATGAATTACAATCTTTGCTATAGCCATAACTCAGAAACTCAAAGTCATCTTTTACCTGAGTTAAGTCGTTTGTTAATGTGGAGTACTCGGAGTTCAACTCTCATCCTCTTCACACAACCCCAAATAGAGAACCAATTTTCTTATCCTCTCTGTAGATTGTACTTCATCTTTCTACCCACTCTTGCTGAAGAGAAATAGTAAAAACCCAAAACCTCTTTGCTAAAAGAACTGGGAGCAGTCTTGTCGAATACTGAGTTAGGAGAAGTCTTGTTCAAAACTTGCAAAGGAGAAGTCCTTCGAATACTAGGAGAAGTCCTGTAGAATACTTATACTATTTTGTGAAAATAGTAAAAATCTTGGTGAAGCCAAGAACTGGACGTAGCCCTGTCAATTAAGGGGGTGAACCAGGATAAATACTTTGTGTGCTTTACTTTTCAGCTCTAAGTTATTTTCTGTTGTACTTACTCTTGAAAATATTCGAAACTAATAATTGTTTATAACTGAAAAGAATTTTAAAATATCACACACACACACAAAATTCAAACCCCCCCTTTCTTGTGTGTTTTATTACTATCAATTGGTATCAGAGCTTAACCGCTCTGAGATATATTAACATCTTAACAGGTGTAGAGTGAAAAGATCCATGGACAACATAACATATCCCACGGAAACAGCAACCAACAAGCCACCATTCTTCAATGGCTCCAACTACCCATACTGGAAGAATCACATGCAGTTGTTCATTGAATCAACTGACTGGAAACTTTGGGATGTTATAGCCAAAGGAAAATATGTCCCCAGGGACGGTGAAGGAAAAGCCATTCCAGCAAATAAATGGACAGATGATCAACGGACTGAAAATCAAAGGAATGCCAAACCAGGATATTCCTTATATGTGCCTTGAGCAAAAATGAACACGATAAAGTGGATAGCTTAAGCACCGCTAAGGAAGTATGGGACACCTTATCCATGGCCCATGAAGGGACCTCTGCTGTGCAGGATACTAGAATGAGTATGCTGACTGCTCAGTATGAGGCGTTCAAAATGGAAGATAATGAGTCTATCGACTCCACGTTCGCTAGACTTCAAACCATTCACAACGGGTTGAGAAATCTGGGAAGAACCTTCACCAGCAAGGAGCAAGTGATCAAGATTCTCAGAAGCCTCCCTCCTAACTGGAGATCGTTTGTCACTGCACAACAAGCTTGAAAGAGTTTTGACAATTATCAGGTGGAAGACTTATTGGGGGAGCTGAAAATTCACGAGCAGGATCTTGCAAATGATGTTGCTATCATTCGCGGTAAATCCACAGTTAATAAAACTGTGGCCTTTAAGTCTAGCTCATCTAAAGCACTAAAGGCAACTGAATCGTCTGATGAAGCTGCTGAATCGTCCGACAACACTGATGATGAACAGGCTCTCTTCAACAGGAGATTCAAGAAAATGTTGGCTAAACAAAAACAGTTTAGGGCAAAGTACGCCTCCTCACCAAAAAGAGATGGAGAGAAAAGCTCCAGCAAAGGTGTCAAATGTGCACTGATTTGAACAAAGGCATGTCCAAAAGCCTACTCCCTTCCAAACATAGATAAATTATTGGATGGGGTGTCTGGCCACGAGATGTTGATCCTCGTGGACACTTATTCAAGTTACAATCATATTCGTATGCATCTGATGGACGAAGATCAGATCACCTTTATGATGACATAGGTCAGTTGTTGCTATAGGACCGTGCCCTTTTGTTTGAAAAATGTTGGTGCAACTTACCTATGACTTATAGATCTAGTGTTTGTAAACCAAGTGGGTAAGAATATGGAGGTGTATGTGGATGACATGATTTTTAAATCAATGGAGAGTGGCGGGCATTGCATGGATTTGGCAGAGGCATTAAATGAAATCCAGAAGTAAAACATGCGTTTAAACCCGAGAAAGTGCTCCTTCATGATCCAAGGGGATAAGTTTCTCGGATTTATGATAACCTCGACGGGAATCAAGGTTAATCCATACAAGTGTCGGGCTATCCAGGAGATAAAAGTCCTTCCACTATAAAGGAGGTTCAGAAGTTAACTTGATGGATTGCTGCATTGTCCCAACTTTCCACATGCAAGAGACAAGTCAATGAAATTCTTCCAATGCCTAAAAAAGAACATTACATTCACCTGGATGCCAGAATACGAAGAAGCGTTTACTCGCCTAAAGAAGCTACTATATTTTCCACCAATCCTGACAAAGCCACTTGTGGGCGATTAGTTCAGTGTTGATACAGAAAGTGAAGGGCGAGCAGAAAATAATATACGTTGTTAGTCATACACTATAAGGAGCAGAGATGAGGTATCGAAAAATTGAAAAGACAGCCTTGGCGGTTTTGATATCTGCAAGGCGTCTCAGACCGCATTTTCAAAGCATTCAAGTAAAGATCAAAACAAACTTTCCACTAAAGTAAGTTTTGCAGAAGCCAGATCTCCCGGGGCGCTTGTTTGGTTGGTTGGTGTAAACTTTATTCCAATTGCATAGGATGTTAGGCTGTTGAATCTCCTCATGTTTTTGCACATAGTTTTCAAGATCTCATCTATCATTGCTCATAATAACTAGGTCTGCTTCTCCGACTATTTTCAAACACTGTTTTCTTGTATAATCATACTACGAAGTTTCATTTTTCATTGTCCATAATGATAAGTGAGATGGGGGTGTTTTAGGTAAAGCATAGATCTCGTATTTGAGACCCTGTAAATGCAATTGCGTTAAATACTTTATGGTTAAAAAATTTCCGTCTAAACTAGAGACTAGATGTAGAGGAGTGCTTCCTGACGGTTACAACAAATGGGTTAGGGGCTTTTGCATACGATTAGGCACTTCTAACCCACTGTTGGTAGAATTGTGGGCTATCTATACCATTGTGGAGCTGATTGCTAAGGAAGCTTTTCCAAAAGTGATAATTGAGAGAGCCTCAGTTGTAGCTATATTGAGTCCATTTTGACTAATGGTGTTTTAGTCAGTCCTTGCTTGGAGTTATTACAACATATTAATTTTGACTAGTGGTGTTCCAGCTTATTGCTTGTGAAGTTAATCTTGCAGTAGATGGTTTGGCTAGAAGTGCTCATTCTCTTGGTTTTGAGCTCCACGTGCTGCACTAGCCGTTAGTGGAGAGTCATTATTTGTTGTTCCAGGATGCTGTCTAGACCTTGTCCGCCCTTAGTGTTCTTGCAGTATAGTGTTTTAGCTTTTTAGGGCCTTGCTCTGCCATGTTAACGAAAAATAACTTCGTCGTCTATAATTACTCTTAGCTCAACGGATGATACATGCTATTTGAAAAACAAGACTATTTAGGCCAGCCCATAAGTCCCAATAGATCTCGCAACGAAGTGAGCACCGTAGCAGCAGGCGAGATGACTTAGTTAAGGAATATCTCATCCCAATCTAGACTCGACTTATTTATTAACGTTTATGCAAGGCTCCTAGGGGCATCCATGATCTTGGAAGACTTTCTCTATAAGGCTTCTTAAAGATGAAAACATTATGATGGACACCGAGCCTATTATCGTCTCTCACCGACTTGAACGTCGGAGTGTCTAGTGCAGATACGCCATTGCTCGTGTCAACACAGCACCACCACGCACCACCATCCGAGACAAAGAGATTGAGGCAACCTCACTAATGAAAGAACAAAGACTAAATAAAGTTGCTCAGTAGCGAACATTAAACAATTTTTGGTATTACGAAGGTTCCTGAAGTGAAGAAAAGACGATATATATGTAATAGAGGATATCACTACAGAATGGAGAACTTGATTAAAAACAGGCTTTCCAAGATCATACAAAAGTAATAACAGTACTCGCTTAATGGCCTTAATACCAGAACCAGAAATGACAAGAAAACATGCAGCACAGTGAGCAACTGCTCTTGCAGCTTCTGCCACCACCAAAATCAATCACTTCTGCCCTCTTTTCTTCCATAAATCGCCAAACATTCTAATCCCAGAACCCTTCTTTTTCCCACCTCCGAGACCATCATCCAACTCATCAGCCACACCAGGAGATCCAACATATCCATTGTACCTACCAACAATAGGTGTCTCATATGTGCCAGTGCCACCACTAAAGTGCTTATCCATGGAGCCACACCGTTCCGAGATCCTTGCACTCATCATATCCACATCCCCTGCAAGCACTGCTGCAGCAGCATCTGCTGCTTTTCTCCACTGCTCTGTCTGCACCCTCAGCTTCTTCATCTCTGATTCCAGAACCTCCTTTTCTGCTTCCACACGTTTCAACTTCTCTGCATTTACTTTACTAGCTTCCAACTCTTCACCCAATTGTTTCAGATGCAGGGTCATTCCTTCTTCCTTTGTTTCAGCTTCTGAAACTGCTTCACTTAGCTGTTTTTTCAGATTCTCATTTTCATTACTCATTGACTCCAGCTCCTTCATTTTCTCTTCCAAACTAGACTTCAGCAATGATATCTCATCATTCTTTAGTGTCACTTCATCCACACAAGGCTTCTTCTCCGGCTTCGGCGCTGCTGCTGGAGTTATTGAGTCTTCCAATGGTTGAGCTTCCTTTTCCATTTGGTCTATTGCATTTGCAGGTTTTGTGAATTCAATTGCAACCTTCTCAATTGGAATAACTTCAAAAACATCGGTTTCTTTGTGGTTTTCAATCTCATCAGGTACAATGATATCTTGGGGCTTGTTTTCAGTTTCATTCGATTCAGTTTCATTCGATTCACCAGCATTCTCCACTACTGGCACTACTGATTGATCAGCTTTCTTCACTAGTTTTTCTTGAGCTTCTTTCTTTGCAGCTTCAGCAGAAGCTAGCTGGTCCTTCAAATTTTTCAACTCTTGCTGTGCTTGGCCAAGCTGAGATTCCAAATCCGCAATGCGGGTTCCGAGCTTTTTCTGATTTAGAGTATTATCAGATTGAGTAGTGCCTCTTGGCGAACGCCTGTCTCCGAGCTTCGGACTTCGGTCGGCGATCGGCCGGTGATGTAATGGATCTGAATCGGAACTCGACGTGCGAAGTTGATGAGGACCTCGTGGAGACTGCCTCTGAGGCAAATCAGATCCCCTACAAGAAAAAAACAGATCAAAGAGAGCTTCTTCAAAACACTCTATTAGAAACATGGAATGTTATCTAAGTGCGTGTTTGGAAAACTCTTGCTGGATCCATGTTTGGGCCAGATCGACGTTTCAAGAAGCAAGAAATAGCTGATTTTGGATTGTTAGATCCACGTTTGTCCTCTCCAAACGTGAAACCAAACACAGCCTAAATTGCATCATTATGCTGAACAGAATTTCTTAATATCACAGCGTGACAAGAATCTCAGTCCCAACATCTTGAACAAAGAGGCTCAATAACCAATGTAACTGAAAACTTATGTTGATAAGTGCAGGCTAAAAAGTAGTTTTCATTATTTACAGATGACATATAACTCCATTCATCATAAACATGTTATTCATCACATCAAAATGAGAAAATTAGAATCAGAGATAACTACAACAAGCAGCACTAAGTGTGACATGCATTGCTATGCAGATGAAGAAGAAAAACAGAAATAATAATAATAAAATTAGCATTACAGGAATCAGAGACTATAGACATAGAGAAAACTAGTATTACGAAGCAGAAGATTAAATAGGTGATGGGTAAGCTAATCATACCTTGATCTTGGCATTTTATATGCTTGATTTGGTTGGCAATTAGCAGAGCAACACTTCAAAGATTTGTTAGCCAAAAGTGTCTCACCTGCTTAAAGTAACAAAGATGAAAGTTCAAATGAATAAAATGTATGACCAACTAACTGCATCCAAATAGCACACACTAGAAACAAAGATGCAGTATGCATAATAAATATTTCTTTTTTCAATAAAAAAAAACAGAATTAAGACTCATGGGCAGAACCTGACACGAGAAACAGTGCACCATCATTTGTAATAAAAGAGGAAGATGGAACTCAACAATTTTGTATTCATTTTTTGAACAGAAGAGAAAGGATAATGAGAAAATGTCCTCCCAGTTCCAAATTTCACAGGCCTTCTTTAAAGCAAAATGGACCATTTTCAAGTTAATAATGGTTAGGCTTTCATATTCTGCCATCTGGGATCTGGGCTCAACCTCCACAAAACCATAATTAGGTAAGAGATTGAAGGACAAGGAAAAACATGTATATTTATGGCCTTGAACCCACAGAGTATCATAACGGAGACAACTCACTACAACCGTGACTGTTAAACTAAAAGGTAATTGATTTAAACCGAAGATACTAAGAAAGGTAGATATGGCCCTTTCAGAAAAAAATCAAGAAGAGAAAAAATAATAAAAAGGTGAATAAAAATGCCCCACATATCACACTGGTTCGGTGTTCAAACAATGACATGCTAAGAGCAAAGCATGCAGAGTCAGGGAGCACTTTATCCAGTGCTTTCTGCTTTAGTTAAAAGCAGGTAAATGTTGCATGTGTTACACAGAGGAATAAGGAGTAAATTTAATACTATTATCACCCCAATAAAGGAAAAAAGAATTTGTGTGACCATATGCATATGAGCAACCTGATACTGCTAGCAAAGAAGTAACTGTTTCACTTTCCCATTAATTACACTAGGCCCACGAAAGATTCAAGTGGTTGCATTTGCATAGTGCAGGAGACAGAGATACAGCTGCAATTGTAGCCATATCACTGCAATTTACCTGGGCTTCTGGGTCTTATGCGTCCTAATATTAGTGCGGGTTGGATCAGCGTCTATCACAATTGATTGTGATAAAATTGATAAAAGTAAAAGTAAGTTGAAAGTGAAGTAGTATATTTAGATTTATTTATGAAAAAGTGATTTTTTGTTGGATAACATTGTGAAATTCAGTTGAAAAATTTCATAATTGATAAATGATAATGTTAAACCAAAAGCTACTCTTTCTAACTTTTACCAAAATTGATTTGGAGTCTGTGATCAACTCTCCAAATTCACTCACAAATATCAATAATTTCATTCATAATTGATCTTACTCTGTTATAATTGATTTCGGGGTTTCCTGACGCGAAACCAAACCCACTTTAAAGTAGTTTGTTCATGTGGCTCACTTTGAATCAGGGGCTTATCAAGGATGAACGTAAGAGCATCTTCAATGGCGATTTTAAACTAAAATCTTCTGTATCTTATAAAATCCCACCATTAGAGATAGGTGACATTGTTTGAGATCTTATTTTGGTGTCTTAGCTGGTTCCTCCTTTAAAATGGGATCTTAAATTAAATAATATTGTTTCTCTCTCATTTAACCAACATTCAACCATTAATATGTAAATTAATTATTATGAAATATTACATATTTTATTTAAAATGTATTCTCATTTATTTTTCAATAATATGTATTTCCTTTCATTTTCAATTAAATAATATCATGTTGAATTTTAATTATGTATTTTATATCTAATTGATATTTAATTATATTATATCTTTTTTAATTATTAATTATATTTTTATAGAATTATTAGTTTAATTTAATTTAATATTAGGTGAAAGTAAATAATATAAATATATTGTGTATTGTGGGTCCAACTAAAAGTAAAATAAGATTTCAAGAACTGGAGCGAAATGTGCAGTAAAATCTTACGTGTGTCTTAAATCCTATGTGGCAATATGGACCCACAAAAAATCTTTAAGATCCCACGATCAGATGTTTGTTTCAGCAGCTAATATCAAAATAAACATGGACAATTATAACTCAAACAGCTGGTAATAGGAAAAATCTCTAGTTGGAGAAGTTACTCAGCTCCTGTAACTTGTTTAAAATGTTGGTCATGGTGAAGGACAAGTGGATAGGAGTAGGTAAAACAATTATTGTAGGAAATCAGTATCAGATTGTGTTATGTTCAAAATTGTGAAGACTGAGCATCAAATCAAATAAGGTAATGATTTGTGTACACCTAAATAGTACAGACACTTCTAGATACTTCTTTTTTCTTTCTATCTTTTTCTTCTAATTACATCACATTATATATTACACTTATCACTTATCTCTCCTCTCTTCCTATCTTTCTCTACTAGTCTACACCCTTTAAACGTCTACTAATCTTTATTCTATCAAAAGACTGGTTAAAAGAGTAATGTCAGAGGTTTGGAGCCCACAGTTATTTAGGTAAATATCTTCTATCTATGTCTTCTTGTTTTTTTTTCTTTCCTCTTTTTTCTTCTAATTTGATTTGCATCAAATGACACTTTCCAGAAGAGAAATTGATAATCAGATGGTAGGATATCTTTATCTCTTGAATTGTCCCTCTCTCTCTCTATCTCTCTCTTAGGAGACTGAACCCATAAAGACCCCACATTATAAAAAGTGAAGTACCGGTGGCCCATAGCTACAGATAGATATGAAGAGAGAGACTCAAATCCTAGTATCATAGTAGGGAACTTAAATCACAAATAAAATATATTTACCATTGGTCTTCAAATATTTTTCCACTGTATTAAGGAAAGGGGTTCAGATATACTTTTAATTTTTGATATCTAGTACTCTATCAAGGCTTTTGCTTCTATACAAGATGGATTTTTCTAGAAAATTAGAGCATCTCCAATTAGTGTTTAAGATGAGATATTAAAATAAAATATGTATCTTACAATATCTCACCATTGAAGATAGCTGACATGGCATGAGATCTTAGCTTTACTAAGATCTGTGTCTTAGTTCATTCCTCACCAAAAGTGGGATATTAAAGTAAATATAATTTTTTCTCTCTCATTCAACCATAACAGAAAACAGAGGGAAAATAAAAATCCAACCAGAACAATGAAAGGGCAAAGAAATACAACAAAACAGTGGCAAAATCAAGGGATCTATATGGATCCAAAATTAAAAATTATACATCAATGAAAATAAAAACTAAAAAATCCTACATTTTTTCTCTAGAAGAATGGATCTGCAACATGCAAGCTGGATCGGTGGAGGAGCGAAGCGGAGGAGCGGCGGCGCAGAGGTGGAAGAGTGGCGAAGGTGCGGTCAAGGAGCGCAATCTGGATCGATGGAGGAGCGGCGAAGGAGCGAAGCGGAGGAGTGGCGGCGCAGAGGTCGAGGAGCGCGATCGAGGGCAGAGGAGAGGGGCTGCTCGATCTGCAACGGAGGACCAATGGATCAACAAGAGTGTTGAGGGAGATGCAGAGGGGAGAGGGCAGAGGAGAGTGGCGGCACAGCGCCGGCGCAGGGAGTCGAGAGAGGGAAAGGAAAGGAGAAGCAGAGGAGCGTCGTGGCATGAAGGGAAAGGAGAAGCAAGGGAGCGGCGCGGCGTGAAGGGAAAGGAGAAGAACGGGAGTGACTGAGAGAGTGGAAAGGAGAAGAAAGGGAGCTAAGGTTTGAGAGGCCCGTGCAAGGAAAAAAACTATATATATGGATGGCCCCTGACCGGTTCAGCCAGTCGCAGTCATGACCTTTGGGCCGATTTAGACCAATTGAACCGGTCGTTTCATGCCCGTTTGGGTTTTTTTTTCAAAATGCAGCCGTTTTTTATCTTTTCTACAAGGTTTTTTCAAAATTGACTGTTTTTTGGCCCAATTTACCTGTTTTTTTTTTTGTCCTTTTTCATCACAAAACATAAATTTGGCCTAATTCTGCAAGGATTTTTTCATAATATTTAATTATATTATATCTTTTTTAATTATTAATTATGATTTATTGAATTATTAGTTTAATTTAATATTAGATGAAAATAAATAATATAAATATATTGTGTATTGTGAGTCCAACTAAGTAAAATAAGATCCCAACCACTGGAGCCAAATATATAATGAAATTTTATGAATGTCTTAAATCTTATGTGGCAGTAACAGTATAAATCTATCAAAAGTCCTTAAAACACTAAAATAAAATTCCACTATTAGAGGTAGAGGTGCTTACCGCTCACAAGTTACTGAAGATGACATAAAAGTAACTTTTTCTTATAATCGTGAGAATCTTGCATGGAATAATGTGCACAGAAAGTAATATCTAGAGAGCACATTTGCATTCAATGAATAAAAGTAACCAAACATTCAAGTCCAACGATATGAAGTTAAAGACACCTTTACCTAATTGAAAGTTTCGGTTCTTCAAAAAGACAAACAGTTTATACTTTTAGATATCAGTTTACATTAATAAAAAAACAACATTTAAAAAAAGAAAAATAGAAATTTCTTTATAAATTGAGATGAAAGGGTTTATTAAACTGAACCTAACTAATATCCAAACACATAATTAAATATTTTTCATGTTTTACTGGTTTTCTTGACTCCTCAAACACAACATTCCCTAACGCTGGTAAGAGTGATGACACATTTTCGAACATGGAAAAGCCATTTATTTGAATGGACTGTAACAGTTTCTCTAACTAGATTCATATTGAGCTCAAAGAGAGTTGGGACCAGTTAAAGATAAAAAAAAAAAAAAAAAGTGAAAAAAGTGGTATTGTTGTTCCATTAATACCAGCGATTGTTACATTATCAAACCAGTTTCAGAATATTAAAAAGTAGTATCATAAATAAAAGCTTTACAAAGATAGTATAATTAAAGATTTCAAAGTAACATTTATTAGGTACCATAAAAACTTTCTTTAAAAGATGTATAAATGAAATGATTTGACCAGTTAAAAAAATTCCTATAAACAAAAGGGCATTCAAAAGACAAGTGTCAATGGTCACTGTACATTTCAGAGGAACCAATAAGAGGATAAGATCTTAATGGCATACAGATTATTCTCCAAATGTGTGTTCATTTATGTATTCGGTTATCAAAAACACAAAAGGTGAAGAAAAATAAGAATCCAGAAGAACCACTCACCTTGATGGCAATTTTTGGTGTAAGCAGAAGAAGAAGGGTGTTATTCTGGAAGCATCTTGTAGTGGGGAAGAGAGAACTTCTACTGCAAATGAAAACAGAGAAATCTCTCAGCAAAGACTAAAAACAGTTAAGGAGTGCCTCTATTTGAGAGAAAGAAATGAAAGAAACTCAGGAAAGCATACCCTGAACCAGAAAACCAGGAAATTGAAGAAACTAGAGAGGTCAATTAAGGAGAGAGAGGAGAGAAATGGAGATTTTGAATGTTTGAATTAAAGCTGTTAGGAACACTGTGACACTAGCCAGTAGCTAGTGACTATTTATGAGTTTCAATTTTCAAACAATTTGGCGGAGGGGAAGAGTACAAAACAAAACAAAAATTTATCCACATCTAAAGGGCGTAGACGAGAGATAGAAAGAGAGAAGAGATAAGTGATAAGTGTGATATATGATGTCATGTAATTGGAAAAAAGAGATAAAGAAAAAAAAAATGTCCAGAAGTGTCTATATTGTTTAAGTGTACATAAATTATTAAAAAAAAAAGTTCATTTTGGGGAAACAGATTCCCAATAATTTAATGTGTAATATTAATTAATATATGAGTCTTGCCCTCTTGGAAATCTCATTTGTATCTTATTACTACACTCTAGAGTTTGTTGTCTTTTTGTCAGTTTCTCCACATTCAAAAACTTTGTTTGTATTTTAACATTTTCCTCTTGTTTTGTTCCAACTTCCAACGCTGCGTGCTTTGAGCTCTTGAATTGAAAATCATTGATTGTGATAATTTAATGGTGGAGTAGAAAATAATGTAATGTTACATGTAATGAATAGATTTTGCTTCGCCGTTTCGGTAAAGATTTTGTGAGAGTGGACAAAATCACAAAACCAAATTGTCCACGTGCCTGACATCAGAATCATCTAAGAAGCTAACAACACTGTGGGTTATGCATATATTATTGTATATTTTATATTTATATTAATGACCACGAATTAAATGAAATGCTATTCTCCATGTGAATAGATCATATCATGTAGACACCCTAATCAAATTGACGCATACTAACAAGTTAGCAAAATCACTTGAATTGTATATGAGTAGAGTAGTGAAGTTGAGAATGTATAGCTCTGTTTCATTCAGATTATTCTTTTAGGATTACAGTGTTATTAGATATAGAATTCTAGTGAACCAGATATTTGTTTACGCATATGCGATAGATGTGTCACTGCATATGCGGTAACACACAAAGCAGCCAGAATCGATTCTGTCGTTTACCGCATATGCGGTAGCACCTGCACAATTCTGCTTCGTTTTTCTTCCTCTATGAGCCAATACTCAACAAACAGGGTATTGGTTAAGTAATAGGTAAGCTAAATTTTCGTAATAATAATGTCAAAAGATCGAATCTCGAAAAATTTATTTGTTAGGAGGAACTGTCATCATCGTATCCTGAATAGGTACATACATTTTGTATGTAGTAAAAGTGAGAGAAAAGAAAAAAAGATAAAGAATAAGAATAAAGGGGTAGAAAATGAGATGATTTTTATATTGATTGGTTGGAAAGAGAAATGAAAAGAAAAAAATATGTTTATAAAATGACATGAATATTCTTAATTAAAAATTAAATACAATTAATAATTTTTACAAAAACTATAGTTTTAGAAATATAGTTGAAAATATTATTATTACGCATTTATTAATATTTATTATTTTCTATTATTATTTTAAACTCTGAAATAAGATTATCATTTTGGTCAAATCACTCAAAACACCGTCTCTCCCTCTAGTTTTCTCTTCATAATAGGAATGAAAACTTTTAGTGTGTGCCTCGCTTAATTAGTCTGTTTTTCTCCCATTTTCATCCCTTCCAAACCGATGAAAATACCTTCAAGTTTGTGTTTTCATCACTGCACATTTCTTCCACTCATGTTTCTACGCTTTCAAACTGAGTGTAAATCTTTTTTGATACAAACTTTTTTTACTAAATTATTCTCGCAATTTTAACTTGAGTGTGGTGATAGTGAAAAGTATCCCTAAAAGTATATCTTCTAAGGACCAAATTTTTAACATATATTCAAATAGGCATTTTAATCATTGTGACCCACACTCATTGGGTCGATACCCACCTTAATTTGTGTAGGAACCAGCTCAACGATTTTTTTTTTTTACGGTTAAAAGAAGCTTTCATTAAATCAAACCAAATGTAAGTACATCAAAATGCAACAAAGGGAACAAGTCAAAGGGGAAATCTTCAACTCATACTTGAAAGGGAATGACATAAGTCTTCCTAGCTAAGAAATTTGCCACAGCATGACATTGTCTCTTTGCATGAACTAGTTGCCAAGATGTGCTATATGTACAAGGATTAAAACATAATTTGCTTAACATTAACCAACTAGCGATAAAGGTTTCAATGTTGTTTTTAACTTTAATACATGCATTGTTGAGGATAAAGTGAATCATATTGCTAAATTGGTTGGTAAAATATTTAACAACATTTATAAGATATCTCTTGGGGATGTGTTCTTGAATGTGAAATGTCTTTTGCATAAAAGATAATGCTTGGCTTTGGCATAGGAGGATAACTCATTCACATGGAGCACTTGAACAAATTAGTTAAGCATGAGCTAGTGGTTGTGAAAGATGAAGGTGCAAGAAACACACAAGAAAGGGGGGTTTGAATTGTGTGATACATTTTCTTTTAACTTTCTTTTCTAACATATTTCAAATTATTAATTTATTATCTTTCATCCAAATTTGTCATGAATCATTTTTGTAAGAGTGCATGAAATTCATTTTATAAGTTCTAAACAATGATTATTTAATCTTCACGGATGTTTGCAAGTTACAAACATATGAATGAGCATGCAGCGGAAAAACAATAATATGAAAATAAATCACACATGGTTTTTATCCTGGTTCACCCCCATAACCGACAGGGCTATGTCCAGTTCTTGGCTTCACCAAGATTTTCACTATTTCAACAAATAGTACAAGTATTATCAGGGACTTCTCCCAACAAGTATTCTAAGGACTTCTCCTAACAAGTATTCGAAGGACTTCTCCTTACAAGTATTGTTAGGACTCCTCCTTACAAGTATTATACAGGACTTCTCCTGACACCTTTCTCAAGGGTTGGCTTCTCTACATGGTTCTCTTCTTAATAAGAGTGGGCAGAGGAAATTAAGCTCGATTTACAGAGAGGATAGGAGTTTGGGTACTCTGTTTGGGAGGATGTATGAGTTGGGAAAGATAAGAGTAACACTCTATGAATTTTCCTCACACAAACTCATATACTCAGGCAGGGATAGGCTTGAGGCGTCCTGAGCATAAACCAAGGTTGCCTGGCTCTTGGGACAGACTTAGTTGGCATATGGAAGTTTAAGTCTAAGTTGCCCAAATACTTCGGAGACAGAATCTTCTATTTATATCTTCAGTTGCTTCTTCTTCTTGAGAAAGAGAGAAAAACTGTCCGAAGTGCCTCTTCCCTTCTGAGCTGTGCGTAACAGATAGTTCTGCATCTTTCAATATGCGTAAGTCACGATCAGAGGTTTCTCTGCAAGCATAAGATATGATCTGGAAATCATCAGTTCGTCTGGGTTGATGTCGTCTGGCTCCATGCTGAGCGAGTAGCTTTGAGCTAGTTTCTCTGTATATAAACTGTGAGGATACAGCGGTGGAGACTGTTTTGACCATTTTACCCCCAGTGCTTGACAGCTAATGCTCATCACGTGCCTTGGTCAGATTTTTGAATTTCGACTGTTGAGAGTGTACGATGCTCAGAGATTCTTGCCGTTGATTCCGCAATGTCAGCTTGATTTGAGGGAAAATAGAATATCGGTGGGACCAAGGAATATTGTATTAATTGTGTCCCTTTCTACTTTCTGCCGCAGCCAGTATATTAATAAATTTGTAGTCGAGGTAGGAGTCTTTTGAATCCATGAAGTAATAATTTCAGATGAGGAAATCAAGTTCTTTAGTACTTCGATGATCATGATCTCCTTGAAAGCCACACTTCTTGATCTCTGTATCTTTGGGGCAATTGTTACTTGAGCGGACGGATTCTTCCTTGTAGTTTGGTGGACGTAGTCTCCGTTTACTTTATGAAGTTCTGCTGCAAGTAGTTGGTATTGGCGGACGAACTTTTCCTCATTCAGTCTTTCTTGTTTATTAGAATCTTCTTATCTTTGTAAGTGATTGAATCTCCTCTATTGAAGTTCCTTCATCTGATAGAGTTGATTTACAACTTCCTTTTATGATGCTAGAGAACCTTTAAGACTGAAAGGAATTCTTCATAGATTAACCCGTCCTCTTTAACTTTGATTGGAGTAGTTTTCTTAGGTGGCAGACTGTTTTGTCTTCTCAAGATAGGCTTTGACTTAGAGCATGCAGAACTTGATGAGGTGTCCTCAGATATTGATTGTTGTTGCCGCTTTAGACTCTTATGATTCACCAGACGCAGTTTTCTTCATAGTGACCGGACGAACTTCTTCTGATGAACTGGTATTCTTGATGACGCTTTGAAGTTTACTCAGTCCTTCTAGAAATAGTTATTCCTGTACATGAGAGTTTTCATTTTGTTAGGGAATCTAGTCTAAAACAATATTAACTCTTAAAGAAATTGTTGATTATCAAAACATAGTTATGCATTTAATTGTTTGAATCTAACAAAAGATAAACTAGTTCATGCAAAGATAAATAAACTGTGAAAGATAAACTTTGTGACGCATGCCAAAAAGGTAAACATATCAAAGCTTTTAAGAAGTATGCTAAACTTGTTGAAAATGAAATGTGTTAGAAAATTCAATTTATAAGGAGTGATCATGGTGGAGAATTTCAAAACAGTTATTTTGAAAATTCGGGGTAGTTGCTGAACCATACCACATAGTTCCGGCAACAACAAAAGCTGCAAAAATTGTGATGGACATGGTATTAATTATAACTTTTTTCTCCTAGAACACCTCAATAAAATGGTGTTGTTGAAAGAAAGAATAGATCGCTAGAAGAATTGGCTAGGATTATGTTTAATGAAACTAACCTGCCTAAGTATTTCTAGGCGGATGTCGTGAGTACTGCTTGTTATGTTTGAAATCCTGTTCTTATATGGCATTGTAACACCCTGATTTTCAATGCGTTACTGTAGCAAATGAACAGTAATTAAATATGTAGAGACGTTTTCAAGACTGTAGAAAAAGGGTGGGTATATTTTTTTCTTTTTGAGATATGCCATGATGAGATGCATTAATAATATTAATACCCTGATTCGCAAATAGCAACACATATGGCATAGAGTGTATGGTTAGCAACTTAGAAATAGCTTACAAAATGATTTACTTTGTGTTCTAAAATCTTTGCTGGCAGTTCGTAAGAAAGTAATCTAAAACTCCCTACACTGATGCTTAAGCATACAAGAGCTCATACATATCAATCAAAACGTCTGAGACAAGTCATCTTGCAAAAGCATCCATCTTCTATCTTGATCTCCCTTGAACCGGCATCCACCTGCAACTTCTAGCTAACGGTCGTCCGACTGGCGACGGATCGCCAGCAAATACACACAATAGACAATGCAAGGGTCAACTTCTAAAACAAACAATACAGATAAGCAATTCAAGTCATCACATAGAATATTAGCATATAGATATCTACATCGAGAGGATGCAGGAAAACAAAACTAATGGACATACAAGCTAGTTGTTCGGTTAAACCCCGAAACTCATTAATTAGCGTAGTTACTTTTATGCCTAAGCCATTTGTCTCTACAACGCACCCCACGTTCCTTTTTATTTATCCGGATATTACGCCAAACTCCGATTCATGGGAGGTGGGATAATTCCACGGTGAAAGGTGCAATGGTGGCTTTCCATCGACCCCTGGAATTTGCCACTTCGCAGGTGTGGCGCAAGCCTCCCTACCCTGATACGTGTTCCAAGAGAGGGCTCAAACAACTTTGTATATTGTTGCTTACCGCATGGTACGTATGTTCAATTAACTACCCAAACTAGGTCTTATTCGTCTGCATACGTTGCCTATCTTAGCTTCATAATTAACAATAATCATGTAGAGCATGGGTACATATCTAAACAAATATAAATCATGTGGAAAAGGAGATCATGCTTACATTTAGAAGTATAGCAAGAACATCAGACAAGTTAGGCCGCACATTCAAATAATTTCAACGATGTCACACATCAATCAATTCTAATCCAGCATATCAGATGCATTCAGATACTTGCAATCACAATTCAAGTAATTTAAAGTCGGGTCGGTCTTAGAACGCCGTCGACTGACAATCAACATCATAGTACATACATTCACATAATTATATACATATGCTTAATAGCTAATGTAGCGAAGTTCCCTTACCGAAGAAATGTTCGATACGGGTAGTTACGTAAGCTCCGTTCGTCCTGGTCGGTCCGAAGTCTCATAATCCTTTAAGAAACATAGCCTAGCTTAGAATTTGAAACTCAACCCTAATGTTTAGCTACTGGCCCTACAAGGTTCCTATCACTTAGGCAATTTTCCTAATTCTTAAGAAGATCCTTGGAAGTCGAAAACGTTTTTAGCAACTTTGACGACCGTTGAAAGAACTCAGAAAACTCTAAGTTATAATTTTCAAAACCTCCCAAAACTTCAGAACTTCTAAAGAGAAATAAGGCTAAATAATTACAAATCAATTTGAAAGCCTTAAACAAGATTTTGAAAGCAAAAATACACACAAAACCTCAAGGGTTCGATTCTGCCCAAAATGTGTAATTTCACAAAAACTTCCCGTTTTTACCAAGCAATTCATTAAGTTACCCAAAACAATGTCACAACCCAAAGCATAATTTCTATTACAAGTTTCTAAAACAAATTTTCAAGTCTTCAGTTAAAAAATTCCTAAGTGTCAAAAGCACAAAATTCCATTCCAATTGCAAATTTCCAAAACACAAGTTTTCTTAACTTAGCAAAACCCTAATCAAGCAATGAGTTCCAAAACCAATTTATCCAAAAGCTCAATTTTAATCCTTCAATTCCAAGTTTCCAAAATCCCTAGAAATCAATTCTCTAGGGTTTTAAACATACAATTTTCTCTAGGCCCTTTTGCACTAATTAGGGCAAAACCTTTCCTTCAAACCCAAAACCATTTACAAGCATTTAAACACACTCAAAAGCTAGTTCGAAAATTAATTCTCCCCTGCCCCAAAACAGTATGCAATTCGGCCACAACCCTTAATTATCAAAATCAATTTTTCTCTCAAAACAAACTTGTACACATCAAAGGTAATAAGAAATCTATGGTGAAACTAAATTTTAAAGTTTGAAAATCACTTATTTCAAATAATCAATTCTCAAAAACCTAGCTTCCAAGAAAACTAATTAGGGATATCCATAGATCAATATCATGGGAACAACTTTCCTAAAGGCAACCCTAGCAAAAGCTCAACTTGAAAATTCTCTAGGGACCAAAACTCAACCAATCAAAATTCCAATTGGTTCAAATTGAAGCCTAAGATGATGGGAACAACATTAATGAAGAGGTTTCATGGTTCTAGCAACTACTAAAAATCCAAACTCAACATATCAAAAATCTGAATCGGTAGAATCGTAGATCTTGAGGAGGAGAACAACTTACCTCAAAGAATCAAGTGAAGAAGATGAGTGGAAGGGGCTGTCATGGAGGAGGAAGAAGGTTCGACCATGGAGAGGATGAAGGAAGAAGAAGATGAATAGTTCTAAGCTCTCACTTTCTCTCTCTAGTTTCCTTCCAAATTTCACTTAATGGTGGCTTACTGGAAAAAAACTACATGGAACCCCCATTTAAAGAGGGAAGACCGCGGCTCTAATGGGCTTGGAGGGGGTGAATTTCAACTTTTAATTAACCCTAAGGACCAAAGTGTGAAGGGTGAAAGGTTAAAATAAAAATATCTTTTTACTATTTGAGGACTAAAGTCTAAACTCTCAAAGGGCAAGGACTAAACCATAAACTTTCAAGGGGCAAGGACCAAACTATGATTATGGAAGATTAGGAAAATATCTAGAATCTAGAATAGTTTAATATTATATTCCTAATCCATGTCGCGTCAGTGCGTCAGTTGAATCCAGTCGTCGTTGCGTTTCCTGACATAGCTGAGGTTTCTAACACCGGTCACTCATTTGCTTTGGGCCTTGTGCTATACTACTCGAGCTCGGGTCATTTCCCTCGAAGTTCGTGCCGATTATGGTCCGAAAGCACTATTCACAAGAAGCTGCTCGTGAAGCACTATTCACAAAACACTATTCACCGAAGTTACTATTCACGAAATTTTTTATCGCATAGCAGGATCTGTCACATCAAATAGAGTCGTTGGGTGATTCCCGGATTTTCGATCCGAGGTCTCGAAGTCGTCCGTTTCGCTTGCTGGATTTTCGACTGAAAGTCTCGCTAGCAAGAAATGTCGTTTCCGGGCTCCGGAAGGAAACCATATCAATATTACAGTCGTTCTTCATGAAATTCTTCACTAAACGTCATGGTGATAGTGAAAACGTCTTATTCTCGTCCAAACTCAAGGTCAGGTCGAGGTTGGTTTACTACCAAGTGTTGCAAAAAGTACTTCATCGGTACTTCGGCCGACGATATCGCTTGTCGATGCCGCCGAGCGGATCCAAACAGTACCTGGAATAATTAAATAATTATTTAATTATTGGGAAAAATTCAGGGTCTTACAGGCATACTCTTAAGAAAGAACCGTATGAGTTGTATAGATGTAGAAAGCCTAACATTGCTCATTTGCATGTCATTGCTTGTAAATGATTTGTGCTTAATAATTGTAAAGAAAGTCTTAGTAAGTTTAATGTTAAATCAGATGAACGAATCTTCTTATGTCATTCTCTTACAAGCAAAACTTATAGAGTTTTAAATAAGAGAACATTAACCATTGAAGAGTCTTTCGATAAGACTTACCCCTCAAATGAGGAAAAGACTGTTCTTGATGTGATGATGTAGATCATTTAGAAATAACTTCCAAGGATGATGGTGAATCAAGAAATGCAAGAGAACTTGAGCATGACTTTAAAGAGTTACAAGTTCAAGAGCAAGAGCATAATGATCTTCCAAAGGAGTGTAGCGGACACATAGAGTTTACCCAATTGACAATATCATCGGAGACATTAATAAAGGAGTTTCTACTAGACGTTGTCTTAGAGATGCATGTCTTTATATGGCTTTTTTTCTAAAGAAGAACCCTCTAAAACTGATGATGCTTTAGAATATGAGTTTGGAAAATGGCTATGAAAGATGAATTGAATCAGCTTGAAAGAAATCAAGTATGAATGTTAGTCATAAAATCAGATGTTAAAATTAGTGCTTCTAAACATATATATATTTTCTATGATAAATTGTTTGATAACAAGATTTGAGTGCATGATGTATGATAAAACCTAGAAAATTAACAAGTTTTTGTTCTTGCACATAGGTAATCGACTATAAGATGATTGTAATCGAATACCACTAGGTAAGGTTTTGAAAAAAAATTAGAACTTTTGGTAACCAATTACCGGGGATGGTTCAATTACCATTGTGTTGGCAACCTTAAAAGTACTTTTCTTCTTCTTCATTCTCGATTTGGTCGTGTTAATGCATGTTTGTATCATTTGTTTGGATTAAGGCTTAATTGCACTTTTAGTTCCCCACGAATGCCCTTTGCGAAAAAATGGTCCTTAAAGTCCTAAAATTACATTTTACCTCCGAGACGTTAACTTCCATTAACAATTTTGGTCCCCCAGCATATTTCCGTAAAAAAACTACTGTTTATTGTTTACGTGACTTTTTTAATTATATTTTAATTAAAAAAATTCCTTTTTTAATAAAAAACTAAGGGTCTGCTTGGTTCAAAGGAGGGAAGGGGAGGGATTTTAATGGAGGGGAGGGGAGAGATTTTAATACTTATTATATTTGGTTCATAGGAGGGGAGGGGAAATAACTCTTTTTTTATTTGGTTCACGAGGGGAGGGGAGGAGTTTTATGATTAAATTACTTTTGTACCCTTTATACATTTACTTGTATTTTAAACATGTTTGCATTTAATATTTTTCTATTATTGAATAAGGTTATTTTTGTCCAACAAAATGTTTCCCCTCCAATTCCCCCACTTTTTGAGGGCACACAAAGTTGAGTTATGAGGGATTTTGGTCCCCTCCATTTCCCTCTCCTCCCCTCCTAAAAATTGAACCAAACAAGTAAAGTTTAAAAAAATATCTCCCCTCCCCTCCCCTCCAACCAAACAATACCTAAAAGATAACCAGATTAAAAAAACACCAATCTTTATCTTCTTCCCCAACCTCTTCATCTTCTTCTTCCCTATCAATCCCACCAGATCTGCGAATCACAATCCCACAGTCCTTCACTTTCTTCCATCTTCTTCAACCTAATCCCCTGATCTTTGAGATGAAAATCACAGAGAGGGTGAAGAGGGGTATGGGTTTCTACACATATAAAGTGCTCCACATCGTCGCCCTTCGATTCTTCTTCATCAATTTCACCCTCTCGCTCTTGAAATCCTCATCGGCACCGCTTCATAGCCCACGAAATGACGTCGTCTCCGTCGTCATTTTCTCGCCTTTGAAATTCGCAACGATTCATCCAAGTAACAATTCAGTGTAACAAACTCAAACGACGTCGTCGCCATTGCAACCGTTTTTGGAATTCTAATCTTTGTTTTGTCTAATTTATGTGATTTGAACCCAGATAAGGGACAACAACAACCACAGATCTGAAAGACTCAGATAAGCAAACCCACTCAGGCAGCACCCCATTACATCGCTGGGCTTCACCGATCTGCTTCGCCGATTGGGGTGAGAGAGTGGTGGAGCGAGAGAGAAGATGATGGAATGAAGATGGGGTTAGGAGTTGTGCGATGGGGTTGGGAGTGGTGTTGAGGGAATGGAGATGATGAGAGATTTGGGATTTTAGATAAGAGATTTAGGGTCTGATTGGTGGGAGGAGGAATGGAGGGGAGGGGTTTTTAAAAACAAATCTTGTTTGGTTCAATTTTTTAGAGGGCAGGGGAGGGGACTAAAACCCAGATGAGCAAGAAGCGGAGATCCCCAACTGTAAAGACCCGCTTGATCAAAGTCGCCTAGCAATGCTAGATATCTCATTGCTGTCCTTGCACTAGTGTGGTCGATGAACATAAAATCTCCAAGCAAAACAAGTATGAATGCTCGAGCATACCGGTCCAACCCAACTTCATCATCCGGGTCCAACACCATGTTCGTCATAAGTTGTCTCAACCATGACAGCTTAATTACACATCCCTTAATAGCATATGGGGCAAGAGCCTCTCCTAACATATTTTCCACGAGAAGTGGCCAGTTAAGTCAGGTGCTGCCGATGACAAGAAGACCATCTACTTTTAGGCCTAGAAGCATAGTCACATCCTGTAACGTGATTGTGACTTCCCCGAATGGCATGTGAAAGGTGTGCAACGCTCCACCAAAATAGATATCAGCTCATTGTCAAGAGGTTCATGTCTAATACGTGCCACCTCATATAGCCCGATGCTTTATAGGCGACCTACCATCAAATCCAGAATTCCATGACGGTTCACCGTCGGTTTTCTCAAGTTCAAAATTCTATTCGGTTCTTCGTTCCACACATGGTTGGAGACGTGCTTGTCTTGTAGGTGCAGGAGACTCGGATTTAAAGGGCTCGGTTGATGTACGTTTCATTCGCCATGGGGTTCCTACATTCAATAGTAATCTAATTTAATCAATACAATAAACACCGTAAATTCAAAACGAAACAATAAACTTTTCACAAAGTTTAACGCTAAACAATAAACTTAGATATTGGTCAACAAGTATTACTAAACGTAATTCTAAACAATTTATATTTCGAAACTTAGTCAACAAAATTTAAATTTTAAACCATTATCTAGTCTAAATAATTCTACTAAATATTGTATATATTTTACATACTATTCAACACTTATTATTTCTAGACAATAACATAGATATTAAGATTTCTAAATAATTATTTAAACGTTAATATTTCTAAACAATTAATATTTCTAAACTTGGTCTACAAAATTTATATAATATTACTAAATACTATATATTTTTTACATAGTAATCAACACTTATTATTTCTAAACAATAACATGGACATTAAGATTTCTGAATAATAAATTTAAACGTTAATATTTCTAAACAATTAATATTTCTAAACTTGGTCTACAAAATTTATATTTCTAACCATTATCTAATCTAAATAATATTACTAAATACTATATATTTTTTACATATTAATCAACACTTATTATTTCTAAACAATAACATATACATTAAGATTTCTAAACAATATATTTAAACGTTAATATTTCTAAACAATTAATATTTCTAAACTTAGTCTACAGTATTTATATTTGTAACCAGCATTAAAATAAGCATTAAAATTTCTAATAGTATAAATATCTAAATAGTAAATAAATTATTTCTAAACAATAATACTATCCAAAAATACCAAACAAAGACTTACTGAAATGAGAATATTTGAAGTGGGGAGTGAGAGATGTTGAGATGAATGGCTTCAACTTGAGGAGAGTGAGCGTTCTTGAAAATTTTGAGATGGAGAACTTGATTTTTGTGGGAAAAATTCGTGGAAGTTTTGAGGGGAGAGTGAAAGGATAAGTAGAATGAGGGTAATGAGGATTTTGTGGGGAAAACCTGTTCAGGCTGTCTATTTATAGGTGTCGAGACTGTCAGAAATACCAATACAAGTCGTAAGGCACCCTGCGACTCCAGTACCACGTGGCACGCATGAAAGGGAGTCGCAGGTGGGTACACGATTCCGTGTCAGAGCCTAGGGAGTCGCAGTGGTCAACGCGACTCCCTGTAACGTGATTCCCAAATCCTGCTCCTTGTTCCCAGACACCAGACAACCTACCCCCTTTAAGTCGCGGCCAGGCTTGCGACTTCCTCCTCTAGGCCACATCGGTCGCCACCGTGGCCAAAACAGCCATAGTTCTCTAAATTTCTTTTTTTTTTTGCGCCTTATTTCTCTAATTCTTTTTTTGCATTATTAAAAAAAAGCCAAAATTCTTAGAAGGATCATTGATATTTCTTTTTATTAATTTTCTTTTGAGAGATTGTATTTTTGTTTGGGTTGTATTTTGACCCAATTACTTTTAGATTTTAGGAGAGGCTCCACTTGGGTTTAGCACCATTTGCCAAACCCAAGTACGACATACCACCGTCCTTTTTATATAGAGGTGTAGTAGTTCATTTTAGGTAGGGTCTTTGGAGTCCGGACAACAATGATTAATGATTGGTGTACACCCAAATAGTACAAACATCTCTGGACACCCCTTTTTTCTCTCTATCTCTTTCTTCCAATTACATCACATCATATATCACATTTATCACTTATCTCTCCTCTCTTTCTATCTCTCTAGTGGTCTACACCCTTTGGATGTCCACCAAACTTAGTATCTTAAGAATCTAATTCTATGAACTAGTTATAACTCTTTGATCAAACTTATCAAACTCTTCTAACAAGAGTTTGTGTGGTGCTTCCCTCTCATTTTCCCTCTTCACTTTCTTTCTTTTCGTTTTGAAATTTTGAATTTAGTTTTCTTTTCAAACAATTTTAATCAATTTCAAATTGAGTTAAATGTTTAAGAAGCAACAATGAAATTCGTCTAGAAAGTATAAACAAACACTAAAAAGTACATCCAAATGTGGAGAAACTCTACTAATTCAAGCTAGATCCATGGATATTTTTAAAATATGAATAGGAGATTCCTATGAGACAGCAATTACAAAATCGCAAAGAATGGATCCCCTTAAAATTTCATTTAGTCTTTGTCAACAGAACTTTTATATCTCATTTGCCATAGATTTCATAATATTACAAAATGATAAATACACAAATTTCATTATCAGTGAGTAATCCATTTGTATTGATGCCGAATCTAGCAGACAGTGCCTATTACACAAGCACAGTTGCATGCCAAATCTGACCACTGTCACCCACGGATAATAACAAGATGGGGAAAAGATAGAACAGATCAACACAAAATTTACAGAAAATGAAACATAACTAATCATAGGTGATTGTAAAAAACAGAAAGAAATGAGAATACATAGGGGTGAATAGAGTCTACAAATATGTGAGGAATCATCTGTATAAACAACAGGATTGTTACAAGGTGTCTCAAACTTAATTAAAGTCACAATTCTTGTGGGCAAAAATTTCACGCGAGAACTACTTCACAAGGAAGTTTTACAGCCTACCAAAAATTAGACTAGTGATTCAAAGAAGTTTAATGAGAAATAAAGCTGCCTTCGCATTTCACCTGAGTGTGAAGCAAATGAAAAAACAAAATGCAGGAAGTGGTGGGGAGGCTTCATTGAGAACCCTCATTTTAAATCTAATCCTTTACTATTCTATTATATGTGCAAAAAGCTACCACATTCACCCATACACACATTAACATTAACCTCGATCAAAATTGCATCTTGTTAAACGTTTCATTTTAAACATATATTAGTTAAAATAAACATTGTAAAAAACACACACACACACAAACAAACAAACAGGTCCTAAGTCATTCATTGAGATGATTTAAGCGAAATTTCCCAGACATTTTAAGAGCCATGCCCTACAAGCACAACTTTATACTCAGATCTCAAAGAAAAATAGAACCAGAGATGAATTTAACTGAGAAGGAAAATTAATTTCCTTGTTCAGTACATGTCTAATATGCGCCTTATATTGTTGTAAGAATGAAAAGACATTTATCAAAGACTAAAACTATGTACATAAAACCAATGAGGAAGGGAGAGGACATCAAACACGAGAAAAAATGGCATTAAGCAACAACCTTTCACTAACTTGAATCATGTTTTCCTTTGACATCTATATATATAAATTCGTTGAGAAGAGAATCACTACCTGATCCTTGAATTGCACACATGTCAATTTTGCTCAGATTCCCAACTCAGGACTCTGGCTAGTCAAACAGCCAAGGCAAGCATCACCAGGACTGAAAACTACTGCCAGGAAGCACTCTGTCCGCTTGACATGCCTCGAGCTTCAGCTAAAGAGACGGCCATAGCTAGCATCATCTGCTCCTCAAAACTCTCAGGAACAATGGGGTTTGTGGCAGTGGCATTTTGAAGGCTGCCATCAATGTCATCTGACCGTGGTAAAGATAGTTCACCACGATCTTCTGCTGCTACAGAGTTTGCATAGCTAGTTGCTGTTTCAGCCACCTCTGGCCCATGCTCTATGTCCCATTCACTATGACTCCTAGTCATCGCAACATCATCTGGTGGTACCTCATTGTGGTTGTCTGTAGGTGGAAAACTAACCACATCTCTACCAAGTCTGTTGTAAAACCTTCGGGAACCCTGTAGCGTGTTGAATGATGGCATGCTTTCATTCGTGGAGCTCATTGATGATTCTCCAGCCATTTGCTGACGCTCAGCAAGAGCTGCAATGGCACAAGCAAGGCCCCCAGAGGGTGATGAGGAAGATCCTGTCTGAGGAACCGTGACAGATGAAACATAGCGATCATCGGCCACATAGTGGCCAGAAGTAGCATCAGCAAAAGATAAATTTCTCTGCCTGCCATTCTCCTGTAGTTTTAGTGCATATTTTGAGTCAATCACAACCATCAAATAAACAGGACAGCACAAACCATTGAGTACGGCTGATATAGACTCGGGTTCAGTGACACTTGTACATGGCAGTATGTCCACTATTAAATTTCATAACACGCACATCTATATAATTTTAAATTATGTTTTGACTGGTGTATATGCTCCCATAAATAGAGTTTACAGTAAAACAAGCCTATATTAACCTTACTTTAAAAATGACAGAAAAATCTGGATTGCATAGTATGGTTGTTAACAAGAAATCTAAAGGCTACCCAAAATTACATTACAATAAAAGATGGGCTTTTGATTTGGACTTTTGAGCGCTATTGCAAGCCAACAAGATGGAAACTTGTATTCAAACATCGCGGATAAAAAATAAAATTTACTAGCATAAGTAATTTATTACTTTTCCTTATAGATTAAGCATGAGTAGCCACTTTGAGCTAGGCATATCACTATATACAGAAATTATATGTGTGGCGGGTATGTCATATCTGTATCTTACAATTCTTAATGATGGGATTTAAATTGAAGAACAGAGCGATTAAGATCAAAATTAGGTATGCATCCATGAAAAGGCTCTATATTTTTTATCAAGTTGTGAAATATTGCAACGGAGGGGTAATCTTCGATTCTAATTAACAAACGAGGCATGGAAAAATATGTACACAGCAACACAACAAGCCAAAACATAAGAGCCTCACAGCACGGACATATATTGAAAATTTATTTAATTGCATAATTAGTTATATATAAAGTATGAATGATGCGAGCTACCAAATAAAGAAATACAAATGTAAAGGTTTTTCTTCACTGTTATTTAGGAGTTATCGTTTATGTTTAGACACAACAGCGGTGGCCCAAACACTATTCTGAATATTAAATATTTCTTTCATCCCAAAATCCCTTTTCAGACGCACTAAAAAATGAGGTTCGAAGAGACAAAATCTATTGCACTCCTCAGGATGAATTTACCCTTTTAATATCATTGTCTTACAGAACTTGAGCAAAATAAACTAAAACTTAATTATTTCAAAATTGATCACCAATTACGCACCAAACAAGAAACTTATAGTATGTCATTAAAAGATTATAAAACAAGTTGTGAACCACTATATTGCGGTAAACTTTAATTTTGTTAATAAATTCAATCACTGTTAGCTTATAGGTAAACATATTGAAACAAAAGTCTTCACCTGAATGGAAAGCCAGATTGCTTCCATGACCATAATGTCCTCAAGATCAACATCAAATTCATCCTCTCTGCAGTTTTTTAAACATTTAGCAAAAAAAAAAATATAAGGTATGTCAAAAAGTATAGTTTTCCAAATACAATATATGAAAGCACTCACGTATTTACGGCAATAACCAAACACAAACATTTACTATTTAATACCACACCATCCTAAATAGCCAAATATAGAGATAGGTATCCACCTGTGATGCACAGTAAGGCAGGGGTATCGCATACAGCAGCACTATTAGGAAACAAGGATACAGCATTATCTAAAAAATTAGGATATGGATATCACAGGACAGTAGGACACAAGAGAACATTACATATCAAATAATTTATATATATATATATATATATATATAGTGAAAAAGCTTTTCTTATATGAGAATGGTGAGAATAAATCGTGGCCGTTAGATCTAACAATGAGTGGTCATGATTCAAAGAAATAAGTGGTCACATGACCACTTAAAAATGTCATGTGACTTTTTAAACAAGTCACGTGACTTATTTCTTTTAATCATGACCACTCACCGTTAGATCTAACGGTCACGATTTATTCTTACCATTCTCATATAAGAAGAGCTTTCTCACTAGATACATCCTCTCTCTCTCTCTCTCTCTCTCTCTCTCTCTCTCTCTCTCTCTATATATATATATATATATATATATATATATATATATATATATATCATTTCATATAATATATCTGTCTGTGTGTGTTATGAGATCATTCACAAATTAAAAATTATGTAGTACTAGTTACTGGTTAGGCCAATCAATGATGGATGGAGAGAAAGAGAAGAGTTTTTCTCTTCAGCTATAAGTTTTACAAATATATATGTGTGTGTGTGTGTTAGGGTGAAAGGTAGAGAGAGAGAGAGAATAGAGAAGGAGTTGAAGGAAAGAAGTTCAATCACTAACAGAACGTACATACAGTAACTGACTCTTGGTAGCTACATAGAACTACTGACTGAATTTCCCAACTCACTAACATATGGCACAGCTGGCACTGCATGTCCATCATATCTACGGGTGGGAGTTGGCCAGGCCGCCGACAGGGGCCTATGGCCCGGCCTGTTTAAAACCTGGTCTGGCCTGTTTAATATAAAGGCTAGGCTCAGGCTTTTTAAAAAGTTTATTTCGCTAAGTAGATCAGGCTTAAGCTTATAAAAAAGCCTATTAAGCCTATCAGGCCGGTTTGTTTATTAGCATTTTAATTTAATATATTAGTTTAATAAAATATACAAATAAATCAAAATAATGAATTCAATTTACATCCATCCAACCTGTCACCAGTTTTGGTATTTGTAGAAAATTTAATTTTACCTTTTTGAAACTTGTCGATTGACAAACATGGTTGACCTATTTAGATGTAGGCTTGTTGGCCTGCTTAGATATTGGCCTGTTTAGATGTAGGCTTGTTGGCCTATTTAAAAACCTTATTCGAAAATAGGCCTATAAATAGGCTTCAGGCCAGGCTTTTAAAAAGACCAGATCCAAACAAAATAAAAAACCTATGATAGGCCACAGGCCAGGCTTACGCCTTAAATTTTTTAAATAGGCCAGGCCTATTTACGCAAAGCCCAGCCTGGCCTAGCCTATTCCCACCCCTAATCATATCCCTCCCCTTGAAATTCTCCTTGACCTCAAGGAGCAGCAGAAACATCAAAGAAAGGAAAGTGTTGCTTGATTTTATACAAGAGCTCCCATGTAGCCTCTTCTTCACATTCACCCTTCCACTGAATTAAAACTTCAGTGACAGTCCTATGATGACGTTGAACAGAGCGTCTCTTCAAGATCTTAAAGGGTTCCTTAGGATTGTCCAGATTACCCCAGTCCTCATGCAAAGCATGTAACGGAATAGAAGCATCAAGACAAGGTTTCAGCAAGGAAACATGAAACGTGGGTGGATCCGGGAAGTAGCAGGCAAACTCAAAGTGTATGCAACTGATCCCACCCTGTGCAGGATCTGGTAGGGGCCAAAATATCGAGGTAATAGCTTTTCAGAAGCTCTAGAATGGGTGCAAGTCTGTCGGTACGGCTGCAACTTCAGAAAAACCCAATCTCCCACTTTAAACTCACGATCACTACGATGCCTATCAGCCAGCCTCTTCATTCGAGCTTGAGCTCTTGCCAAATTACCCTGCAATTTACTTATCATCTCCTCCCGGGCTATAAAGCTTCGATCCACAGCATCAACTAGAGTGCTTTGAGGACAATAGGGAAGATGTAGGGGAGGTGGTTGGCCATACACCACCTCATATGGGGTGGCCTGAATTGCAGAATGGAAGGTGGTATTATACCACCATTCAGCCAAAGGCAACCAAGAGACCCACTCCTTAGGCCGCTGCCAAGTCATGGCTCGCAAATAGTGTTCCAAACAACGGTTCAAAACCTCAGTTTGTCCATCGGACTGAGGGTGATAGGCTGTGGATAAGCTGTGTTATGCCTACCTGCTGCAGAAAAGAAGACCAAAATTTGCTTGTAAAGATGGGATCCCTGTCGCTCACAATGTTGGCGGGTGCCCCATGAAGCTTATAGATGTTGGTGATGAAAATTTCTGCATGTGAAGAAGCTGAAAAGGGATGAGAAAGAGGAATAAAATGGGCATATTTACTGAGCCTGTCAATGATCACCCATATAGCTTCCTTTCTATGGGACTTGGACAATTTTTCAATGAAATCCATTGAAATGCTTTGCCATACACCTGCAGGTATAGGTAATGGTTGGAGAAGGCCAGGACTAGCCCGTGTTTCGTACTTACAGCGGAGGCAAGTCTCACATCTCTGTATGAATGCAGTAACATCTCTCCTAAGGCCTTTCCAGTAGAACAGTGACTTTATCCTATGGATTGAAGCTCGGATGCCAGAATGGAACTATAAAGAAATATCAAGATTGAAACAAACTAGGTCTTTAGAGGATTATTTGGAGTCATTTCATGAACTGTTAGCAAGGGCTATTGTAAATGGTTCCATGCCTCTACGCATTTTATTTCATGAACTTTTCAACTCTTCTTCTCTTCCCTTACACGCTAAGTCTTACTTTTTTCTTCTAATTTCTTCTTCCAACTTTTATTTCAGCCACTTATCATAAAGACCATTTCTTCCACTCTTTCATCTCTTAAAACACCTCTGTTAACCTTCAATTGAATATTTCTAACAAATGGAGTGAATCAAAATTCATTACGTTACACATATAGGTAGCATCAAAAAGATATCGGCATTCAATCCTTGCCTCTTCTTCCCGTTGCTTTCTTCTTCGTGTTGCTTTTTTTTTAAATGTCCATGTTCTTAAGGGCGAGCCTCGGTGCAACGGTAAGATTGCTTCCATGTGACTTTGTGGTCACAAGTTCGAGTCGTGGAATCAATCTCTCGCGAAAATGCAAGGTAGGACTGCCTACATTCGATCCACAAAGTTAGCCCCTCCCTGGACCTCGCACATTGCAGGAGCTTTATAGCACTAGATTTGCCATTCATGTTCTTCGGTGGTTCAACCATAAAATTGTTCTGGTCACCGGTTCATAGCCGAATCAAATCGGTCTGTACCGAGTCCTTTACACTTCCAATCTGACTTACAACTCCGACTGGTCATATAGCCTTCCAACCGGCCGGTACGAGCCGGGTTTAAATACAGTGGATTGGGGTTCAGATTACATATGGACTTATGCCATTTACATACCTAAATTTAGTCATATTATGATTATAGTGAGTTGAGATATAGAATAGGTATCCTCCTCATAACCTTATCGGCTGAAAGCATCATCAAACTCTACGCACAGAATCATATATTATTGACTCAAATGAGTATTCAAAGTTCAGACTAGATAAAGAATGTCTCATTTTATAATGGACTCAATGATGATGGACATAGCACAATCAAAAGGGTTACATATTCATGGGAAAACATAACACAAAGAGATCATGATCAGTATGAGGCAACGTTAAATCATCACACAACAATTAGACATATCAACCCCCAATGTATTTTTGTTAACATTTAATACCAAAAGTTAGTGAGAAAACGTTTTACACAGAAACACTAAGAAACATAATAAAAAAAATTGGTAATTGGAATAGAAAAGGAATGAAGGCTAGCATACCTATTGATCCTCACAGCTGCAGGAGATCTAACCACTGGTGTGGCACAAGAGTCTTGAGAAGAAACAATTTCATCACGTTCAACGACAGAAACTGAAGATGTAGCCCCTACGAAAATTGAAACAAAAGAATAATTTATACGACTAGGATAGCCGCATTGACAAACAACCAGAACTGTGATGAAAGACTACCTGCATTTGAACTGTACTCAACATCTGCAACTGCAACATTGGCACTTGCAGAGCTTATCTCTAGCCTTTTGTGCATTCTCTCTTCTTCATCCTGAAGTTCCTGCTGCCGCATCCTAATTTTTGCTTCTATAACACGTTGCTCTTCCTGTATAATGGTGAGTATACGAGTGAAACTCAATTCAAAGTAAAAATAATTCAAAAACACATTTTAAGGACAAAATCTATAGCAGATAATAACTTACAATCTGTTCCAATCCCTTCTCTTCTTTTGATTTCACACCACGATACTCCACAGCATAATTTGCCGTTTTGCAAAAGGGACATCTCATGCTGTTAAGGCAAGCAATTATTCGAATAGTAAAGCAACAAAAGATGGAAGTTGCCAGACAAGCAATTAAGAGTTAAGTCTTCATATTGAACACAAACAACTAGTAACATAGGATACTGTGTGGGCCGAGTTGAATTTGGAACTTTCATCTGCAAAAAGCACTCTGATAAAAAGAAATTAATCAGATTGCATAAAAATGTTTGTATTGTATGTAACTAGTGAATATCCAAATAATTACCTGTACAAATGCTCTTTGTGCAACATCTTGATCGATTTAGACTTGGATAATACTAAATTCGGGAAAAAATACAAAGCACGATGAAATGGAATGATTAGAAAAGCCATACACAAAGTTTAATATTTAGAACAGACTTAAAGGAAACAAGAAGAAAAGCAGTTCATATACTTTGTGTTCCTTGTATTCAGATCAAAAGGTTTAATAAAGAGAACTTAAAGTTACATCCTACATCAGGTTGGTTCAAAGAAAGGTCAATAAATGAAATCCAATAAAGGTGAATCACAGATAAAATCGACAGTTGGAAGTAAGTGTTGTCGGTTGAATCATTTGTTCATTTCTTAAAAATGTACTGTAAAAGAGTACATGGGAAGAAACAAATATTTGATAAATGTGAATGTGACAGAAATCAGACCAGAAAGCAAATTGGGCACTCTTCACGATCATAGGCGCTTTCATCATCTCCAGGATAACAAGGTGCAAGCTTTGATTCGAGAATTAGCTTCCTCAGCTTCTTATGATCCACATCTTTATGATTGTACAACCCTTGCGGTCTTGTATATTTTTCATCTACCACTTGTCTCCTCCTCCCGAGTTTATTACCCATCCAAAAAAAATCAGTTCTTCTTGTCTGATGACTATGTTTTGAATTCTTCAACAAGGAAAAGTAACACAACAGCAACAACAAAAGTAACAAACCATCCTCTACAAAAATCACTCACTGTTCTCTATCACAAAACTATCAGGATATGCAATTAGACTGTATTAGTGACATACTAAATCAACAACATTTAAACAGCCTAATCTCCGATATACAATACAATCAACAGACTAAAACAGAGCCTTTGTGGTCAGTTCATTGACAATGTTGCAAAGACACGTCTCGAAAGCCCTGCAGCATTTTATGAAGCAAAAACAGACATGTAAGCAAAAACACCGAGAACTAAACGGACAGTTTTAAAACAATAATCAAAAGTCCACCCTTTGCAACACAGTCACTCAAAGCCTCAAACTTCCTCCAAATTCCCCTCAATTCAACCGCCAAAATACACTGCTTCCACGACACCCAACAAAACAAGTCCCAAATTCGGAGCATGAGCTTGTAATTTCAATGTACCAATTTTTTTTTTAAAAAAAACACAATTCGTTCACAATTGGATAGCAGGAAGCAATGAAACTCATTACAAACCAGTTTGAATTGGCAATCGGTGACAGTAACAACACCAGGAACCCTAATTGGAGCTCCGCGGAGTTCCAATTGGGGAAGCACGCGCAATAGAAGAAAAAAAGCAATGAAGAAAAATGCAACGGAAAAGGGGAAAACATACAGAAAGAGTACCAATTGGGATGCGAAACTGCAATGGCAGAACGAGCACTGTTTTCAACAGGAAGAGGTTGAAAAGCTTTGAACAGTGAAAGGAAGCGCGAAGGGAAAAGAAAATGAACAACGATAACAACTAAATTGGGAATTAGAAAACGAACCTTAAATCGTTGCAGGGGAAAGGAGAGAGAGTGCGGGGGTTTTAGAGAGAGAAAGATGGTGGGATGTTAAGAAGTAAGAACACACGCATAGGAAAGGAAGGAGTAATGGAGGAGAAAAGAATAATTCCATTAAGCTCCTATTGCCAATGTCAGAAACCACCTGCTTTCACTCGCTACCTTTATGTCTGTGTTTTCACTCGCGCTCCGATTTTGTTTTTAAATAAAAAATATAAATATATTGATATTGATATTGATTTCGATTGTTAAGGCTTAATTGTATTATAAAGAAAGTATTAAAAATTGGGTGTTAGCTTTAATAGGTTTAATAGCACCCTATTGCATTATCCACCACCCCCAACACCATCGCACTTACATGTGCAGAAGGCAATTTGCATTCGAAATAACATTACCGCAATTATAAGTGAGGTAAATTTGGATGGTAGGAGAATGCAAGAGGGTGACATTAAAACTAACACCCTCAAAATTAGATATTTCGTTGAACCGATAAAAACACTGGTTCGTCACTTTAATAGTTCAACTATGGTCGAGTTGTATTTGTATCAATAATATTGAAATATATATTGTTAATGTTGAATAATAAATTAAGTAATTTATAAAAATAAGATGTTAAGAAATTTTATTTTGTGAATAAATAATAAGAAATCAAGTCAATTTGAATTTTAAATTGACATAAAATTATCATAATTTATAATTTAAGAGATAAAAAATAAGTAAATAAATATAAAAAAATCTATGAATATGTGTATTCTAATGTAACATTGTACATTTATTTGAATAAAATATACTTTTATTCAATTTAAATATAAAATTTGGATTTTCTTGAAAATATGTTCAATCGAACCATATTTAACCAATTAAATAGCACACTTTTTGGTCCGATTCTCACTGATTTTGAGCGGGATCTCACTGGTTCTAACGGTTTTTGCTTCAAATTGATCAATCACTTGACCGCTTCCCGGTTCAATCATTCAAAGCAACCAGTTTGGTCTAGTTTTCAAAATAATGCTCTTTTGTACTTCTATTATAGCTAATGTGTGGTTTTAGTCCTGTAAATTTTTTTTTAGCAAATATAGTTCTTTTATTTTTTTAATTTATTATAATTAAGTCCTCATACCACTTTTATTCTATTAAAAAATCTCAAATTTTATTTTTTTAAGTGAAATCTTCATGAATTGAATTGATTAAATCATTATAAATCTACTTTCACTAAACCCGCCGACCAAAATATTAAATATTATCTAAAATTCAAAAAAACAAATTCATATTTTTTGTCTTTCACTAACAAGGTGTAATGCAACTAGTAGATAGTTGGACTCATTAAGCATCTAATTCAGGGTTCAATCTATGGGAGGTGTGTAGCATTTGTTGGAAGAGGTCTACCCACTTAACGTGATATCCGAAACCTCGAAGGATTAGTCTCATTATTGTCAGCAGTGGAGATACCTTGAAAAACCAAAAAATATTCTCTCTTTCAACATTAATCTCAAATCCTATAAAAACTTTCAAATTTTATTAAATTTCCACTAAACTTCTGATCATAGAATTTCAAAATTACATTATACCCTTAATTCTTCATTAACCCCCAAAATATTACAACATAAATAAATATTTTAAGGTGTTTTGGCAGCTCACAACGCCAAAAGGCCTAACATCTCAACCGACCAAAAGGCCTCACAGCCAAGTGAGTTCGTACTAGATGACATAGTGAAAGAACAACTCGAACAGCTAAAGGTCGACCAGTCGCATGATAGTCCAAAGATCAAACATTAGTAAGCCTATCTAAAGCCAATATTACGTTCAGAAAACTCATAATAGAGGCTTCCCATAAACCTACAGAGGTAATGACAACAGATTCCGAGTCTATAAATACATGTGTGGTTACTTAACGCACAATTCTTTCTTACATATCCCCGAGTTCTTCTAAGACTTTAAGATTCTCTCCTAGCGTCAAATTCATACGTTTAGCGCTCAATATCCCTTTCTAGAGTTTTGTGAAAGGAATCATGCGGTCAATTACCGCAATGGAATAAGCATTCCAATTATGAGACAGACTTGCAAAACCATGAATCAAAGTTCATAAAAAAAGAAAACACATAAGAGGGAATAAGGATTACCTCTTAAAGACGTGAAAAACGAAGCAATAGCAGCTTCGTCTCTACAGGAGTCCACGCGAATGCTCCCACTAGAAACCATTGCGGTTCGATGTGCTAGCGGAGGCAAGAGTCTGAGCAAAACTGTCTCTCTAGGGTTTGAGCATCTCATGCTCTATTTATAAGCCCTCAAGGGATGCACTCCCAAGGTGGATAACCATAATTCTATTATAATGCCTAACTGACTCATCCAATGAACCTGTTCCAGTTCATCTCATGAAGCGGTCTAATAAGGCAATATAATACATTCTAGTGGGTAAATTCTATGTGTGTGACCTTATAGATATTTCTTGCATATTTAGGCTGTAATAATTAAATATAATTAATATTAAGCTACTAGTGCATATCCAACAATCTCTCACTTGCACTTGAGCGGTATCTAGCAATACATCACTATGAACTAAATATCAAGAATGCCCATATTCTGACATATATACGTTGTGACAATTATTTTATATGATTGGTCATTTTGTCCATATATCTAATTGAACTCGAGGCATGAATGTGTCATTCTTATATATCTAATTTTTGTTCCTTGATCCCCGAGAAGACTTTACTGAAATAAATATATCATATTTACCTTTTCTAAGCATGGTCATGCATTTCAAAGTCTTACTCTATCAAGTGGCCCGTAGATATTTACTTCTGTTACATAGGAGGGACAAATCTCATATACATCATTCACATTCTTCCACATGATTCGTGCAATACCCGATTATCGCCTTTATAATCACCTTGTTACGGGTAACGTTTAACAACATTAAAATATAGGACTACTCATGTAGGAATTGTAGTGACTTCAAGTCAAAGAACTACATATACCATTATCACATTGAGAATTGTCTATGACACTCACATAATGATCCATGCAACGTTCTCATGGTGGGTTAATCTGTCACATCCCGTAGTTTTACCTGCTAGCTTACTAGCATGATTAACAATATTAAGTTATATATATATATATATATATATATATGTGTGTGTGTGTGTGTGTGTGTGTTTGTATGCTTGCATCAAATGTAGGAAGGAAAATAAATTAAAATAAAAACGGGAAGCTTATAAACAATTTATAGAAAATTATATGGAAATTTGACGTCTCATTAGCCATGAGATTATCACCTTCTTAATCTATTTTATATTATTAAGAAAACAGAAATTGGAAGGAGGACCAAAGTATAAAGAGAATTTTTAGAGGGGCTAGAATTTGAATTTTGATCAACTCCCTCCCATCACCATACCTCAATGTAGTCATGAGTTTTTCTTCATCATTACCTAATCTAAGCCTTCAAATATTGTTCCTCATGAAATATGGACCAAAATGACATGCACCATGATGATCTTTGATGAGTTATAAATGGTGCAATGTCACATTGTGAAACAAAACTTGATCTTACTCAAATACCGTATGGTCGAGCCTATATAATCTCTCCAGCTTCATCAACAGTGCCTTCACTCTCTCATTTTCGTCTTGAACCAGACCAACAGAGGAAGAAGCTCTCCAATTCTCTCTCCACTCTTTTCATTGTCATCTTCATCGTTCATCATCGTCCTCTTCATTCTCTCTCCATTCAAAACCAAAACTCTTCGTTTTTCTTCCTTTGTGTTGCTGAGAACCTATTTTGTTATCTGGACGAAGAAACGGGAGGAATTCGTGAAGAACCAAAGCTTCAAGGTTGATCTTCATTAGAGGTCGTGACCTGCAACTCCCCTTTTCTCTCAAACTAAGTCGTTTAAGAACAAGCCACTACCACCATTGTGTTTCTAGAAGCAAGGAGAAGCGGGTCGTGGTGCTAGTTGTCGTCGCCGTCGTGATCTGCCGTCCCTGATCGTCTTATCTGGCGAGGTTCATTAGAAAAATTTCCAGAACTCGAATTTCTTTACATATTCTGAATCCTTGTTCTTTGTAGAGTCTGAATATCATGTATGTTTAAAGAAAAACCAAGCTTTTGTGATGATATTGTTGATTAGGATTTCAGTTCTAAAGCTCCATGCATGTCATTTCCTTGATGATCAGAACTTTCTGAACCATGAAATTTGTTCATGAGAACTTGTAGGTCACAATAGGACCCTTGCATGTAGCTTCTAAGGTTTGAAATTTGCAGAGGAGAGGAGAGAAATTATCTCACGAGCTCATCGAGCTCACATGGTGAGGCTCGAGCTCAACCCTAGAGGCTTGGCTAACTTCTAGAATCTATCCCTAAGACTGTGAATGAGGAAGATTTGAGCTGAAACAGAATTAATTTTGAAGATTAAACTTGAAAAGTGATTTTTTACAAAATAAGCTACTTTAAACACAAAATTAGTCAAGCTTAGAGAATGATTAAGGGCTAATGAACACTGGAATGTGATTCAGAATAATTTTAGGAAGCTTATAAAACAATTAGATCTCAGAAAAGCTGAAATTGATTTTGGAGAATTGATTATGTGAAAAAACTAGCTTATTGGCTCAATTTTAAGCAAAACCAAACACGGCCTAGAGGAGCAAAGTGATTATGAACCTAATGGTGATCCCTGAATTAATTAAATTATAATTAGGAGGTGGAGATGAAGTTATAATGTGAATTTGATGAATGAAGAATTAATTATACATCTCTGCTGCGTTGCAGAGAGCTTGCAAGGGGGGTTACGGGCAGATAGAGCATAATGGGGTGTATATTGAGACCTTCCATATTGATGGTGGGCTTATCATTAAACTGTTTATTATGTTTGTTGTTTGCTGATTGTCGGATTATATGTTATATGGCTTGGAATGTATGTTGATTGCAAATTGTGAATATGTTGATGATGATGCTATGAGACATGTGATGAGGAAGCTCGATATATTTGATTCTTCCTGACTGTGATTAACAAAGCATGACTTGATAAAATGATTGTGATTAACAAAGCATGACTTGATAAAATGAAAAGATAAATCAATGGATATGATGTATGAACTGCGGCTTGTATCTGATATATGATTTGGTGATCCTCTGCATGTTTTGTTAATGGTTTTTGCATTGAAATCCTGAGGAAGGAGATGATTCCAGCTGAGTGCAGCTGCGGAAAGAGGATATGTGATACTTGTGATTGTATTGGCATCAGGTGACCTTAGTCGAGGAATCACTCGAAGAGAAATGGAAGTTGATAGTATATGAGCATTTCATGTGGTTTTGCATATAGGGTAAATGGACCTAATTAACTCCCGCTAGATTAACTGCATCAAAGAATTTAGCATGCTTGACGTTGTTTACATCCATTTCTCAAGAGTTTAGGGATTCTGAGGACAGTGCTTGAGTTCGACCTTTGTTTTGAGATTCCCAACGTGTTGTTGGATGAGCTATGATGCCTGAATCTTAGTAATGGCTAGTCATGCATATTGAGCCGGGGATAATTGTGAAAGCCAGTGAAGGCTATTGAGCATAGGGTATAAGGGGGAGATTTTTGCTTGTATGTGATTGTTTGTCATAGTTCATATGCATGTGGAATGGATGGATAAGAAGTAAGAACATGCGGCAACTTCCACTGTGAGAGTCCGGTGTGCACCCGGTGTGGATGCCCGAGATGCCTGAGGCAACATCCTAGAGATTGGGTAACCTGGGGATGATTCAGTGGAGTGACTCAACACTAGACTGTTGATTTTGGGTTACCCTATATTCCGCCTAGTGGAGTGGGAAGCCCGGGAAAGGCTACGTCATCCTGACTGAAGCCTACGGTAATCATTGCTCGGTAAGAGGGTCAGTGAGAGAACCCATGTTCCCAAGCGACGTTCGGAAGTGTATGGCTGTGTATAGCCAACAAGCCTAACATTCACGTGATATGTTACAGAGTGGATGAGTTACTCTCAAGAGAGGGTAATGACACAGTGAAAGAATGGCATGCATTGCATTACGATTATTGACTTGGTTGTCCTGTGATTGGTTTGATAGCAATGCTTGACTTGAAATTTGTCTTGTTTCCTTATATGTCTGTTTATGCTTTAATTGTTTTGTAACTCACCCTTGCAGCTATTTTGACAGATGAGGACATTGGTCTACGGGATGGCACTGCCACCCGCTGAGACCATTGTGGCTGAGTTTGTGGTCCCGGAGGGTTTGCAGGTCGACCCAACCGCGGGACTATGCTAATACGTTTGCATGTTGATCTTCTGGTACGGGCAACCCGGTGCTTTGGGGCCAGGTTATCTCGTAGCCATGCCACGTTCCTTCGCTTTTTACTTTCCTCATCGTTACTTAGTTCCTGTATTTTATCCTGATTTTGAGTTACCACCAATGTTTTGAAAACCGGACCGGTCAATGAACCGGTGAAGGCACAGGTTCAAGGTTTAAGGGTTCAACCGGAGTTCAATCGAGGGTTCAACCACTAGTAATTAAATAATAATTTTTTAAAATATTATAAAATATATTGAAAGAAATGTGCACATTTAATCACTCCAATATTTTTTATCGATTTTTTGGTGCTATATATTAACCTTTTATAATTACATTATCTTACAAAATATAATTTTTAGTATAATATATATGTTCAAATAGATGAAAGTTGACTAAGTGATTTTTAAAACATATACATGATACAATTTTACAAAGAAACTTAGAAGGTGATTGAAAAACGTTATATGCTTTTCTTTAACTTTTAATTTTTTAAGTAAGCAGCGTTAATCTTTTCTTCAACTTTTAATTTTTTAAGTAAGCAGCGTTAAACTTTTCTTTATCTGAAACTTTTTTTATTGAATGTGACAACCATTTATATTTTACATTTGTTACAACCACTTTTTTGTTCGAAGGTTACAATTTTTTTGTTGAATACCAATAAGAAGTGATTGATCTGGTGTAAATAAAGGAAAACAATGCGTCAGAGGTAAACATCTTGCGTCATATTTATCACAAACAATAATAAAAGACTAAAAGTGAGTAATTCAAAGTTTTTCCTTGACCAAACATAACACTAAAAAATTCGCTGACAGTACATAGGGTCATGATGTGTCACCCACCTACAGTCTACACATAGCTCAAATAAAGGACACTTTGCGTCAGCTTTTATAGACAAGGAAATAAAAAATATAGTTTATGTTTTTTTAGTGATATATACACTTTCGTCCAAAATAGTTATTGTAAAATTATTTCATAATTTTTCATCCTAAGAAATTTTGTTTGATTTAAAACATTATTCCGATGTCATAATGAAGATGTGTCTTTTATTTTCTCTAATTATATTTTCCAAGTGTACATTAGCACTCCTACTAGTTATAGTAAATTCTACCTGTCATATTTATATTTAACCCTAAGTAAACCCCTAAACCAGGATCCCTAACTACCCCTTTCCCCTTTACCATTGATCAAACCCATAAAGCCACCGAAACAGAGGATAGAAATGTAGAGTGCGAGCGACAAAGAGAAGAAGAGTGAAGCCCAAAACAGAAACGTAGCGACGAATAGAAGTAGTAGAGTGCGAGCGAGATAAGGAGAAGGAAAGGAGGAAGATGACTTGATCGCTGTTGCGAGAATGAAAGGAGAGCAGCGAAGGCCACAGAAGCGTACTGTAGATTTGCACCTTCAACTGCTCGCGAACTAGAACCTAGCTCCGTGCACCTCCACCTTCTCCTTCTCGCGAACCAAAAATCACCTCCTCCTTCTCCTTCTCGCAAACCAGAACCCACCTCTCGTTCTCCTTCTCGTGAACCACAACCCACCTCTCGTTCTCCTTCTTGCGAATTAGTACCCACCTCTCCTTCTCATGTACGCAGCAACCTTTTCCAATTGAACATTAGGGTTCGAGATATTCAATTTGGGATTAAATTGATTAGACAAGGACCAAAATTGATTTTTGAATCTATATGATGACTAGGTTTAATGAAGATACACATGGATATATAAATACACACGTGGAAATGCTATTTGATAAATTATAATGCCATGATGGCTAGGATTTATATGATGTTTTTAGTGTCTTTTTATTTTATTTTATTTTCTTTAAGTCTCAAATAGATTTTATTTTATTTTGTTAGAGTTTTTACTTTATTTTTCGCATTTGCATATAGTTTAGCAACTTTTGTATTTTTAGTCCTTTTAGTTTTATTTTATTGCATTTTAGTCCTTGTTAGAGGTTCTGGTCAAATCAGGAACATTTGTGGGGATCTTGACGCAAATAAAGGAAGAATTGTGGCTGAAAATAAATGAAGAAGAAGAAGCATCAATTGTGTTTATTGTTTAAAACATGTGGAAAAAGAATTGAAGGAAGACATTGATGCTAATTTAGCTGTTGAGAGACAAAAGAGAGGCTACATGATGGCCATTTATGATAATCAAGAGCCATCAAGGAAGAAGAGAAGAGAAGCAAGGCAAATGAACCACCAGACGAGCCCAACGCCTGAGCATTGGCTCCCTGACTTAGAGTCCAGAAATGTTTAATTCCAATGCTCAAGCATTGGAGGGCCAACGCTCATGCGTTGAGCCCCTGACTTGTGCCTTGTTTTTATTTTAATTCCAACGCTTGTGGGCCAATGCTCATGCGTTGAGCCCTTGTTTGGTCACGTCTGATAGTACTTAAACCCAACGCCTGAGCGTTGGGTCTCAGTCAGCAAAAATCTATAAATAGGCCTCTTATTTTCTTTTTGTAAACACACTTGGATACTTGGAAAAACACTTAGATATTTTTTTCAGAGTATTGCCTGAGGTGTGGGAAGCCAATTCTTGAGCTCTCAATTCAGGTTCTTATCATGTTTCCCTTAGCCATGCTTGGCTAAGTTCTTTAGTATCTTGGGTTGTAGTTTATCTGCTTTGTAGCTATGTTCTAGGTTTCTATTTTCAATATATGAATAAAGGTTTATGTTCTTTGTTTCTATTTCATTGCTTATCATTCATCTTGTTGTACACAAGTGTTATTGCCTAATTCTTATGCAATGGTAGTTGTTAGGAATTGGGGGAAAGGGGAATAGAAAGAACAATTGCATGCCACTTAGGTATAAGTGTAGAATTGTTAGTGATGGCCTGAATTCATGAAATAATCTTCAATGGGATTAACTAATCACTAAGGCATTAGGCTTAGTAATCAAATTGGAAGTTCTTCTTGCTTAAGGAATTAACAAGTAGAAACCCTAGGCTAGATCACCTAAGAACATATGCTGAAATTCGTATATGAAATTGATTCTGATAGCTTAAGTTAGAAGTAGAGAAGCTCAACCTAAGTGCTATTTTTATCACATATTTATCTTAGTCTTTTTCTTGTTCATTTGTTCCTATAAACAACCATCAATCAAAACCTTTTATTTTCTGTTTTTAAGCTATAAACAATTGATTTTGGGGTCTTGAAATTCACCCTATCCCTGTGGGTTCAACATCTTTTATATTACACGATATCCTCCGTGAACTTGCGGATTGGCTTATCAAGTTTTTGGCGCCGTTGCCGGGGATAGGTTTCTGTTTTTTTAAGACCTTGTTGTTAATTGTTTAAAGCTTTTTGGTCACTAAAATTTCTGCTGAGTTGTGAATAGGTGCTCTTGACTTGTTTGTTTTGCATGCTATGTGATTTTAATTTTGATCCTGAAATTGAAAGAACGTTTCATCCCAGACTTGCACTCTGGAGACTAGCACAAGCAATGGCAGAAACACAAGCTGAGATGGAGGCACGTATTCGTGCCGAGCATGAGGAATGCCTTGCTGTAGAGGTTGATGCACGACTCAATGCAGAGGTCGATGCTCGACTCACTGGACAACAGAAAGAAGCTGAAGAACGGGATACTAACCGTTCTTTTCGTGACATCACAGCCCCCCGAGTGGACTATAATTTTGAGGGGAGCATTGTGGTGCCGGCCGATGCATTACCGGAGTTCCAAATTCCTCCACATTTCATATCACTGGTTAGCCAAAACCAGTTTGGAGGAAGTACAAATGAGGATGTTCATACCCACCTAGAGAGGTTCACCAGGCATTGTTCCGCCTTGAGGCAAAATAATGTGAATTTGGATATGGTAAGGTTGATGTTGTTTCCATTCTCTCTCAGGGATGTAGCGGAGGAGTGGCTATCCTCTCAACCACACCAGAGTATCACCTCTTGGGATGATCTAGCTGAGAAATTTACAGCTAGATTATTTCCATACAACAGGATAAGGAAGTTGAAGCAAGAAATCAACTCCTTTATTCAATAGGGCTCGAAGAATTTGTATGAGACATGGGAGAGGTTCAAAGGACTCCTAAGGCACTGCCCAAGCCATAACATATCCACTACTGACCAAGTGGAGAAATTTTATGCAACCCTCAATGATTATACAAAGGACAAGCTTGATACCGCAGCTAGTGGAGCTTTTGATGATCTACCAACTCAGGGAGCCTTTGATTTAATCAACAAACTTACTGTAAGGGCTGCTCATTCCAACCAAGACAGGGCCTTACGAAAAGGTATGTATGAAGTGGAAGCATTTGATGCTGTTTTAGCTTCCAATAAATTACTGTCTAGGAGGTTGATGCCATGGTCAAGCGGATGGAGGGAGTCCAGTTGAGTCCTGAGGAGGCTGAGCTAGAAGCTGAAGTGAAGGCTAAGGGGAATTTTCAGAATAATCCCTATGGCAACACATACAACCCCAATTGGAGGAATCATCCTAACTTTTCATGGAGGGATCAGAATTAAGGAGAGGTTGGAGGACAAAGACAATTCCAAAGGCCATATCAAAACCAAAGGCCTCCAGGTCCTCAAAATCCAGGGCAAGGGAAGAAGAGCCTGGAAGAGATTGTTGGTGAAATGGCCCAACAGACTACTCAATTTATGAACGAGACAAGGACAAACTCCAAAAATCATGAAGCTTCCATAAGAAATTTGGAAGTTCAGGTTGGCCAACTTTCCAAGACCATAGCGGAGAGAATCCCAGGTACGTTCCCATCAAACACTCTAATTAATCCAAAAGAAAAATTAGAGAATGTGTATGCAATTACTCTTAGGAGTGGTAGAACTATGCCTGTTAGGATTGTTCCTGAAAATGAAAAGAGTGGAGAGGAAAAAGATAAAGAGGGTGAGGATATGATTGATAATAATGTTGTTGTGGATTCTGAAAATCAAAAGAGCAAAGTTACTTTTCCTAGTAGATGTGATGGCAGGGTTCCTTACCCTAAAGCTTTGATTAAAAAGAATTTAGAAAAACAGTTGATGACCGGGATTTATATGATGTTTTTAGTGTCTTTTTATTTTATTTTATTTTTATTGAGTCTCATATAGTTTTTATTTCATTTTATTAGAGTTTTCACTTTATTTTTGCATTTGCATATAGTTTAGCAACTTTTGTATTTTTAGTCCCTTTTTAGTTGTTTTTATTAGATTTTAGTCCTTGTTAGAGGTTTTGGTCAATTTAAGAACATTTGTGGGGATCTTGGTGCAATTAAAGAAAGATTGGTGGCTGAAATTAAATGAAGAAGAGGAAGCATCAACTACATTGGCTTGTTTAACATGTGGAAATTAGATAATTGAAGAAGAAATTGATGTGCTTTAGCTGTTGCAAAAGGAGACTGAAGCCACATGAAGGCCCTTTAATGCCATCAAAGCCTTGCCATCAAGGAGGGAAGAAGAAAGCAAGAATGTGAAGCAGCAGACGAAGCCCAATGCTCATGCGTTGGCTCTCTGCCAGACGAGTTGATTTTAGATATTTTCCAACGCCTGAGCGTTGGCGTGCTGGCAGAAACTGTTATAAATAGGCTGATTTACTTCTTTGTAAAATACACTTGCTAGACTTAGACACCATTTTTGCACCTTGTTTCTGAGCTTTGTCTGGACTTGTGGGAGGCTAGCTTGAGCTCCCAATTCAGGTTTTGTTTTATAGCCATGCTTGGCTAAGCTTTCTTGTATTTGGGTTGTAGTGAATTTACCTTAGAAATATGCTTTAGGTTTTTGTTTATATATGAATAAAGTTCAAGTTCTTAGTTTCTATTCTCTGTATTAATATTATTCTTGCTGATCGCAAGTCTTCATGCTTAATTATTATGCAATGGTAATTGGTAGGGTTTAAGGGAAATGGGAATAGAATGAATGATTGTATGCCACTTAGGTATAAGGGTAGGAATTGTTAGTGTTGGCCTGAACTTAGAATTCATCTTCAATTTTATTAACTAATCACTAAGGTATTAGGTTTAGTAATTGAATTGGAAGTTCTATTTGATTAAGGTATTAACAAGTAGAAACTCTAAGATAGAACACCTAAGAACATGTTCTGAATTTCATATATAGAATTGATTCTGAATAGCTTAGCTAGAGGTATTGAAACTCAACCCAAGTACTTGTTTTATCAAGTTTATATTTCTGTTTTTATGCTTATCTCTAAATACCAAAAACAAAACAAATATATCTTTTCTTTTTCAAACTCTAAAAAACCGATTTTAAAATCAAACCAATCCCTTTGGAGACGATAATCTTGTATATTTTTATATTACTACGATATCCTCCATGCACTTGCGGGTTGGCTTATCAACAGTTTTCTAGGTTCCTTGAAATTTTCAAGAAACTTGAGATAAACATACCTTTTTCTGAAGCTTTAGAACAAATGCCAACATACTCTAAGTTCATGAAAGATATTCTTTCTAGGAAAAGGATATTGAGCAAGATTGAGGAAACAATTATGCTCACTGAGGAGTGTAGTGCCATTGTCCAAAGGAAACTCCCCTAAAAGTTAAAAGATCCTGGAAGTTTCACCATTCTAGTAAATGTTGAAGGTTTACCTAATGCCAAGGCATTGTGTGATTTAGGAGCTAGTATCAATTTGATGCCCCTTTCTATGTTCCATAGATTGGACATAAGGGAGGCAACTCCTACTCTCATGTCTTTGCAGCCGGAGGACAAGTCAATCAAACACCCATATGGGTAGCAGAGGATTTATTGGTTAGGGTTGATAAATTTATCTTCCCTGTTGAATTTGTAATTCTAGACATAGAGGAAGATTCCAAGGTGTCATTGATCCTTGGAAGGCCTTTTCTTGCAACAGGTAATGCCAAGATCAATGTGGCAAAGGGCCTTCTATCTTTGAAGGTAGGAGAAGAGAAAGTAAAGTTCTCAGTGTTCATGACTCTTAAGCATTTTGAGTCCGATGAAGAAGAAACTAATGAGTTGAGTAATGACTTGGTCATCAAGGGAAGGAAGTTTTTCCCCTAATTGATTAAAAAGGGCAAGAGTCTACCAAGGACTATAACATTGGGCTGCTTAGGAGACAACCCATGGTAGGTTTGGTATGTGTTTTCAATTGATTATGTTCTGTTTTTATTTTTCTGCAATTGAAAAAGAAAAGAAAAAAAAGAGTTTGATTCTGCAGGTACCCAACGCCCAAGCGTTGGAGGCTCAACGCTCATGCGTTGAGACCCTGCCTTCATGCCCAGGTTTTCATAAAACCCAACGCCTAAGCGTTGGGGGGGGGGGGGAAACACTCATGCGTTGAGCCCCTGAAATCCCAGAATTTATTTTGTAATTCCAATGCTCAAGCGTTGAGGCTTGGGCAGACCATAGCTGTTTGTTTTTTTTTTTTTTTTTTTACCCTGTTTGTTTGTTTTCTTTTGTTTGAATAAAGAAGCAGGTGGTTCTAGTGGAAAAAGAACAAGTGATCCTGATGAAGAAAAACCCCATGAATTTCTGAACATTGACCATAGGTTGTTTTTATTATTTTTCTTTCTTTTTAGTTTTTCTTTTTAGCTTTTGTTTTTATTTTTAGGATTTTTATTTTAGGGTTTTTAAGTGTTGCATTTGAGTCAGTAATCTACATCCCAGATAATGCCATGTTACTTAACTCTTAAGAAGTTTTACCCTATGCTATGCTGTTTTTGAAAATGATACATTTGATCTTTTGCTGGGTAGAATTGCATGTTGTTAGGTTACAATTGGATTCTAGTTGACTAAGCTTTGGTATGATCTTGATTGAGTTCTAAAAAGGGTACCACTTACCCTTTTTTTTAATGTTTTGAGGACTCTGATGACATGTGATTGTACTTTTCTGCCTTGTATTACATGTTGACTAAATTCTTGCATGCTTTATTATCTTGAGAGAGACTTTAGGAATTTTTGAGAACTCAGAATTTGATCTTGAAAATGTTGATTTTCCCTTAGTAAGCCCCATTGAGCCTTGAAGTTGAGTTTATTTTTCTTGGAGCCGACTATTGGAATATTGTGAGTAGTTAAGTGATTCTTTAAAAGGAAAATGTTAGAGCTATGTATGTATAGGTTTCTCTTGAAAAAAATAAATAGAAAAATTGGAAATTGAAAAATCTGAGGTACGTGCCTTAGGAAAAAAATTTGAAAAAAAAAAGGAAAAAAATTAAGAGAACCTATGTGCTAAATCTCTTAAAGCTCTTAATTAAGAAAAATCACTTTACTTGAGCCATAATTTGAGTAAGCCATTTGAGTTACCAAATTCTTGAAATCCATACCTGTTTTTGAGTAAGCCATTTGGTTTTGATTTGAATAATAGACAAATTAGTTTCAATTCACTTGTTATTCATTGACATGTTTATTTGTGAGCTGTAATCAGTGAACTTAACTCATCAACCCCAACTCCTCTCTCTCTAACACCAGAACAACAAAAAAATCCCCTCCTGCCCTTCATCGCCACCCACCGCCTGAAGCACCGAGAGCCGCCACCGTCATCAACCACCATTGGGTCTAAGGCACAGCCACCATCAAGCTCATGACTCCGCTTTCCCCCTCTTCCCATCAGGAAACAGGTTTGCATCCGGGTGGGTTGGTGGAGGCTCTGAGTTCGTCGGGGTTGTTTCGTTCTGGTGCCTAGGAACCGCAGTGGTTCATGGATGTAGCAGACTGCTAGGTTCCCGTGAGTGGTCGACGGTTGAAAAAAACTGCTGTGTTTCATCGTGCGTTAGGTGGAGCGACGGTTGGAGGCGAAGATCGAAGAGTAAGGGATTTGCATGTGGTGGTTCTGGGTTTTGGAGTTTTGGGCGGTTTTTCTACGGGGTGGAGCTCGCATTTATTCGATAGGGAGGAAGGTTTTTCTAGGCTTCCAACCCACAATGTCTGGTGAGCCTAGCTGCTTGAACTCTTATCTTCTTGTTTTGTCAATGATAATTAACTTTTAGTGGGATTTATGCTGATTGTGATAGACTTGAGGTGTATTCCCTTCCTCAACTACTATGTGAAGAGTCAAATCATATACTCAGGTTATGGTTGAACCATGACTCTTTTGATATCATTAGTTTGCTTCCTTTGCCCCATCTTTTGACCCCCCCATTTTTCTCATTTTTGTCTTTTGATTTTGGAACTTGGATCATGAAAATGCCAGCGTACTTATCTCTTTATGTTATCTTACAAGGAAAAGTGACTATCTTAATACCTCAGGTTAATACATGGAAGTGAAGTGAGTACAATCTTATATTGATGATTACTGGAGAAGAATCACTCTTATATTGCTGGCAGTGTGCCTTTTTGCATCAGTTAAGAATTAGACTGGTTTTACAAATGTTGACTTACTTCTGCTGTGTGATGAAAATAGGGAACCTGGAGAAAACTCATTCGTATATACCGCGCCATTGCTGTGCTTTTCTTTGTCTCCAAGTGAGTTTTGACCTTGTTTGCTGTGGCTGCTGCTTCGATTACTATATTGCAGGTGCAAGGAACAAAAGTTGGAAAACATACTTTTTGGTTATGCTATTGGTATTGGTACTTACAGTGTAGGAAAAGATTGGAATTGATATCATTTGGGGTTTTCTAATCTTTGTTGCATAGTGTTGTTTCTGTAATTGGGGCTCTAGAAATGTGCTCTTTAGATTTTGAGCTCTATTGTAACCGGTCTAGTTTTTTCATCCTTTTGCTTGTTATGGTCCTTTTCCTTTTTTGTATATGGGTTTATGCATCCCTCATGCATTCATCAATATACACCTCTGCTTATAAAAATAAAATAAAAATGGAAGTGAGTACATGTTGTATCCTAGATCATCCTTCACTATTTATTGTACTGGTAAATTGTTTTTATCTTTTTCTTTTATCTGCCTTACTCTCTTAACATTGCAGGTTGAGGCATTTTTCCTTAAATATTACGTAGTTTCACTTAATGTTTTATGATACATTTGATGCCTTGCTCTTAACGTTGTATCCTATCATCTTGTTGTTGAGCTCCTGGTTTACTGTTGGGTTTTTGATTTCTATCTTCTGCTAACTATCTCTATGAGCTTCAATTTGTGGGTGATTTAAAATATGTGGGTCTGTTGGCTTGTGTTTAGAACTGTTGTTTCCTTTGCCTTTCCTTGAAACTGACCTGTTTATGAGTTCTTTTTTTGTCTCTAATGTTCTGCCTTTCCAAGTTTGAGATTCTATTGATGCTAAATTTCTTCATCTGCTCCAGCCGTGGTTACCTTCTTTGAATTAGTTTTAAAATTTCTTCTAGCCTTTGAATTGAATATGGAAACATGCTGCTTGGTGTTTCAGTTGTGTTGGATGCAAGAAAAACAGTTGCTTGATGTTTCAGTTGTCTCGGTAAGGTCTGTTCTTCACATGGTGATTGGTGTTTCAGTTGTGTTTGCGTGCGAAAATTACTTCTAGCCTCAGTAATTGATTCCAGACATACTATGTTTCTTACTTTTTTCCCTGATAATGATTGATATATATTGGTATATGTTGAGTATAATTAATTTATGAGCTTTTTTGTTGAATATGAATGTGTTGGTGCGTTCACATCACCATGCTATGAGTTCTATTTTTGTTCAAAGGAATATGAAATTTACCTTGTTTCAGAACAGTTTCTTTGGCAACTAATTCATGCAGGGACAGCCACAAAGTGGGCAAAGAAGAGAGCGCAAAGAAGAGAGCCTACCGATCTCATGGTAGGTCTCTAAAATTTCACTTTGAGATCATCTTATCCTGCTTTCATTGCTGTTCTCCATTGGAGTATGGGTTACAGGGGACCTTTTTACTATTCGCAGCTTGTTATTATATTTTAGTAATTTTTGTTTTTGTTGATTTCAATTTTGAACTTTGTGTATGGGTTTGATGAATATGGTATGGCTGTTGTTACAATCTTTTTGCTGAACTTATGTGAACTTGAATTATTTTGAACTTTACTAGTGCCCTTTGTTTCTTTCTTAAGTTATTAATAATTCTGAAGTTACATATCTTTGTTTAGAGAAAAGATACCAAAAAATGGGGCTTTTGTTGAAAGAAGCTTTGAAGTCTCTTTGCGGTCGGAACCAGTGGTCTTATGCTGTGTTCTGGAAGATCGGTAGCTAAAATTCCAAGTAAGTCTCAAAGGGTCATTCCAAGTTTTGTGATTTTGCAGTTTCTAGTTTCTACATTCACAAACCTTGGTTTAGTTTTTGAGAAATTTCCAAGTTTGTTAGTTTACTTTTCTTTAGGCGCATGTTGTTGTTCTATGTGGTTTACCCTTTAATTTCTTAAATAAATATATTTAGATACGGTGGATATTTGGATTTAACCATTTTTTTAGTTTAGAAATAGTGTTGTGTGTATTGCAAATAGACTGTTTTTTTTTTAAAAAAGACCTATTACCACAATTCCAGTAAGAACCGTGGTAACAGAGGAACCTATTATCACAGTTCCAATAAGAACCGTGGTAACAGATGTATGATATTACCACGGTTCCGCCTTGAACAGTGGTAACAGAGGTCTGATATTACCACGGTTCAGCGTAGAACCGGGTATTTCAGAGGTATGATGTTACCACGGTTCCGCCTTGAACCGTGGTAATTTATCTATTACCTCGCGGGTTGTTACCACGGTTTAACCGTGGTAATGTTGCCCGGAACCGTGGTAATAGGGCAATTCTGTAGTAGTACCTGTCGTGTTATAAAAACGGGGTGTTACACTAACCCTTGCACAATGTTTGTGTTGTTTTTGTTTAGGCGATCCGTCGCCAGGCAACGGCCACCAGGAAGGACCCGAACATTAAGTTTGGGAACGAATTATTATTATGTTTATGTCATTGCATGCTTTCAAGAAAAATATTAATTACCCTTGTTTTCCAAGGCTTTCCAAGATTCATGGCATATTTATTCATTGTTGAGTCACTATGAAGACCCCTTGAAAATTGGGGTGCTTCATTCCCACCAATTTAACAATCACAACTTACCTCCATGGCCTCTTGAGAAATCACAATTTTAGGGCAGAGTGAGTCGAAGGTAAGATCCACCTTCGCTAGACCATCAACAACTACGGGTGTGTTTGGTTGCAATTCTCAAACGTGGATTTGTGCCCCAAACGTGGATCAGAATTTCAAACATGGATCTCCATCGTTTTAAATATGTTTGGGAACCAGTTTTGAGAAACGATACCACAAGTTTGATCCGAATCGGGCAAAATTGACTCAAGGTAGCTTCTCAATCTGACTTATCCGATTTTGTGTAAATGTACTAAAATTGAGTTACGAAAATCAATTTTGGTTAAATGTATACAAACATAAATTACGTCACTTAAACTCACGTTACCAGAGTTAATTCTGACCAGATCCAATTTTGGTCAGATCCAATTATGCTAACACTTATTCAAACACACTACATCAAGGTTATCCAGATCCAGTTTATCTTCCAGGTTTTCCCAAACATCCTCCTGAGCTAGCTGAAAAATCATCACCCTAATATATCCCTAAATAAGCATCCTTATAAAGAAAGGCCTTCTTACTCGTCCCTTCCGCGAATAGAGTGGTGTTGAAAGGATTTTTACGTGTTCAAAACCATTTTCACCAAAAGAATTTATAATGTTGTCACTTAACTATATTAAAATCCCTTTCAAGATTCGAATGTAGTATAGCAACGGGTGTTTGTCGAACCACAGAGAATTGCGGACAAAAGCCTTTCTTTTAGTATAATTAATTAAACAATGGATAAAATGAAGTTGTTTGTTTTGTTGTTTAAACTAAGAAATATAAATAAATAAATAAATAAATAAATTAATAAAGCGGTAAACAGATTTAGAAGCAAGTTAAAAAAAATTGTTGGGATTAGCTTTCACCAATTAATCTTCATGCATTCTATGAATTCATACACAAGTCTTGTTTAACATCAATTCTTATCTTCCACACGGTTCCCCAATGTAAAGATTCTCATCCTACTAAATTAACTCTCAATCCCTTGATTGATTAACAAAGCAGAAAGCATTAGACATGGATGTTGTATTAACTACGCACTTGATTCCTCCCATCATTTCTTATCTTACTACCCAGTCCCTCGGCGTAGAAGATTATCAACCCAACTGAATTAATCCCCAATCCCTTGATCGATTAATAGAGCGAGAAGCATTAGTCTTAGATGTTTAAATGGACAAATTATCTAACCCCATCCTTAGGCCTTAGAGTCATTAGATGATATTACCAAGTTCAGATTTAAATAGCCAGTTCCCACCATCCTATCAAATCTATAATCATGTTCTAGATGATCAATCCAAAACAAGCATTAGACAAACCGTAAATCAATGAACCAAAGCATAAAAACATTGACTTATATGAATATTAATAAGAATACATAACAACGGTTAAAAGATTACAACTAATCCCAACAAGAGAGGTTTAGCTATCCATTTCCATGGATGCTATAAGCTTACAAGAAGAAATATGGAAGTTTGGAGACTTGGCGACGTCAGCGACGTGTTCCCACGTTACGGCGACGTACCGGCGCTCGAGAGTCTTTCTTTCTCTCTCCTTGCTTGCTTCCTCTCTCTAGGATCTTCACTTTACTTTGAAATCTCCAAAGAAAACTAAAAACTAAGCTATTCTAAAGTTCTGAAGTCTGAAACTCTGAAATAAATTATATGTTCTGAGTGAAGCTCTGTTTTTATAGGCAAAAAACAAAGCAAGTTTGAGGTGCTTGTCATGGAAAACTTCATTGGTAAGTTTCCTTCAGCCGCCCTTGAACAATGGCTGGTTATTCAAACCACATTTGTTGGTTGTTGAATCAGCTGCTCTGTTTTCCTTAATCTCCAAGTTTCCTTCACCGCCTCTTTCACAAATGATCCTCGTCTTCCCTTGGGCCAACGCATGAGCGTTGAGTTCCAACGCTCATGCGTTGGGATTCTGTATGATCCTCGTCTGCCTTTGGGCCAACGCATGAGCGTTGAGTTCCAACGCTCATGCGTTGGGATTCTGTCAGATTTTTGTTCTTTATGCAATCAGACGAGACCTCAGACGATCTTCTCTACACAGGGGCGCTAAGCGGTTGTTTAAGGGCGCTAAGCGGCATAAACTTTGCTGTTTTTGCTGAGTCCTTTTTGCCTTTACCAGAAATCCATTCAGAACTTCATTCCTACATCAAAATTGGGCATAAAACATAATAAAATCCAATACAGGCCCATTCTTGGCAATAATCTAAATATATACCACATTAGAGGAGTTTAAACACAGAATAATCAATAAATGGTTAGGAATAAAAGGCTGTAAAAATATGCAAATTTGGCACTTATCAAGTCGCACCCTAGAACTAGGGGTGGCAAATAGATGGATTGGATGGATATGGATTGTAATGGATGGATCCAAAACAATCCATTATCCATTAACGATCCATTAAAATTGTTTAAAAAAAATCCATTCAATCCATCCATTAGTGAAAAAATCCATCCAATCCCATCCATTAGTGAATTTTAATGGATGGATATCCAATCCATCAAATAACTTAAAAAACGATGGAAAACCTAAAAAAATGGTGGAAACTCAAAAATCGGTCCAAAACCCAAAAAACGGTCGAAAACCCAAAAATCGACTCAAAATAAACAAAACAGTCGAAACCCCAAAAGTTGGCCCAAATTCCATCATTTTTCGGGGTTTTCTTACCGTTTTTTTGAGTTTCCACCGTTTTTTGGGTTTTTCGACCGTTTTTTTTTTTGGGTCGATTTTTTAGTTTTAGGCCTTTTTTTTTGTTTTGAGCCGATTTTTTAGTTTTGGGCTATTTTTTGGGTTTTCGACTGTTTTGTTGGGGTTTGGGCTGATTTTTGGGGTTTCGATCGTTTTTTTGGATTTTGGACCGATTTTTGAGTTTCCACCGTTTATTTGGGTTTGAGGCTGATTTTTTAGTTTTGGGCCGATATTTGGGTTTTCGACCGTTTTTGTCGGTTTTCAACTGTTTTTTTGGGTTTCGGGCTGATTTTTTAGTTTTGGGTTGATTTTTAGGTTTTTGACCGCTTTTTTGGGTTTTGGGCTGATTTTTGAGTTTTAAGTCGATTTTTGGGTTTTCGGCCGTTTTTTTTTAAATTTTGGGCCAATTTTTGAGTTTCCACTGTTTATTTGGGTTTTCGACCGTTTTTTTGGATTTTGGGCTGATTTTTCAGTTTTCGCCGTTTTTATTCACAATCCATTTAATTCATTTTTGTGATCCACTAGAATTTTAAGTTGATCCATCAAATATAAATATATTGATCTAATCGATTTTGATTTTAAATTGGTGAATTATGGATATCTAATGAATTAAATGCCATCCATTTAAATTGCTTTTTTATATGGATGGATATAGATGGATTTTGTGATGGATGGATTGGATGAGTATGGATTAACGGATAATTTTGCCATCCCTACGTGGAACCCATCCTCCACCGGTTGGAAAGCTCAGCAAGTTCTTCGGCTTCTCTGTGCGACTGTGCTCCGATCAAGCATATTGATCTCTTGCACCGTAAGGTGCTTCATCGCAGCAGTCATGAAAGGAAAAATTAGTTACAGAAAATGAAGAGAAATAAAAGAGGAAATCGCGCGCTACACGCGCTTAACTTCATTACTTAGCTGAGAGATACTTACACTTTAATTGCTTTGATTTATGTGGTCTTCTAAATAAAATCCTAGATCAAAATGCGGAGCAAACTTACTGTACATGTCTCATTAGAAGAATAAATAGATTTTTGTTTACAAAAATACACTTCGTTTTTGCCTAAAATTACAGGAAATTGGTAGGTTATTATTTTTGAGTGTGTTGTTTCCACTGTTAGAAGTGGTGGGTGATGAATTAGTTTTATTGTTGGTGAATTTTTTACTCATTTGAGGTAGGACTGCACAGGTTGAGTTAGATGAGATTTTAGTTTAAACATAACTCGAATCAATCAAAATTATTCGGGTTGGGTCAGATTTTATGAATTTTCACCTTTGGACCCAAACCAAACCTACTCGACGATGTTCGGGTTGGATCGGATGAGTAGATTGAATCGTTATATTAAAATAATAATAGTTTTGGAATATTGAAAAAATATTAAAAAATTTAAAAAATAAATGGTAAATCCACTGTTTTAAGACTCAGATCGGACCGATCGGTCAGACTGGGTCGCCCGGGACTCGGCACAAGGCCTGTCCGGCCGCAGGTTCAAATCAGTTGTGTCATTAAACTGGTCAAACTCAGTACAAACCGGTCAAAATTAGGTGGTTGAACCGGATGTTGAACCGGCTGCGGCATGCAAGATTTTTTTTTCCAATAATGGCAGAGGCTAGAATCGAACACAGGACATGGGGAAGGTCAAAAAATGGCTTCACCGCTAGGCCACCTATTAAGTGTTATTTAGCGCACATTATTTTAGATATAACAATATAATTACATAAAAAATAAGTTGTATACTTAATTAATTTATGGAATTTTTAATATAGATCGAGTCAAGCAATTCACCCAGTGACCCATTGATCTGATCAGCGACTCATTGACTCAGTATCTCGCCCGAGTCAATGGCTGAGTCGAGTCTTAAAACACTAAATAAATCTGTTAAAGTATCAAATAGTATGAAAAAGACAAAAAAACACACCAAATAGCATGCAACAATACCACATAAATGGCAAATAGCCAAATACCATGCAAATAATTTAGGGTTCAAGTATGTTTTAGTTGTTAGGTAATAAAATTATAAAAAATATATTAAATAATACATTTTTATTATACGTCTAGTTTTTGGGTTGGGTTGGATGAATTTTTCCGAACTCAATACCGATCCAACATAGATGAGTTGTAATAAAATTATTCCGTTAACCTGATGGACCAATCTAACCCACATTTTTGCCATTAAATCGGGTTGGGAGGGTGTGTTCATTACTTTTACCCGTTCATGTGCACCTTGGTGATTTGTCTTCAGCATTAGCTTATCCAGTAAAGATGTTCTCAAAATTCTTTTAATGAACATATTTTAGCTTTGAAAAATAAAATCACATGAAATTGGTGGTCCTGAGAGATGCATGCCTCATTGCATCTATGTCATTAATTAATATTAATTCTCTGCCCTCTCATGCTTTGTGACTCATACGGAGTTAGTTTTTGTAGTTCCGACGTAATCAAAGTAATTAAAATAAACATAAAAAACGCAATGGGTTAATACATGTTGAGTCATATATATATACCAAAAAAACATGTTGAGTCATGATGCACCGGCATACATACTCATTGATCGCGCCAATTAGCCTATATAATTAATTTTTCTAGTAGCTAAACTGTGTGCTTGCTTCCTCAGATTCAGCATTTTTTAATCGAAGTTTTAAACGTAAAAGAAATTAAATAAAAGAACACTATCAACAATAATAAAACAAGAACAAATAAGGGCTTTTGTTTTATAAAATTATTAATTACTTTATCTTAATTTTTGGATTTAATTCAAAATGAGTAATGATATACTCACACTCAACTTTCTCTTCCATCTCATTACTGTAAGACCCTTAAGTTTTGAGTATTTATACTTTAGTCCTTGGATATTTTATAATTATACTTTGGTCCCTGGAGTTGATTATTTGAATTCTAGCCTTGGACTTTAGGGTATTTGGTTCGGGTCATGTTGGGTTAGCTTTGAGGATTATAGAGATAGTTTTGCTAGAGTTTTAACAATATGAGTTGTGGCTTAGCGGTTGAGACTTAAGCATTTTACTTACATGGCTAGTGTATGAATCCTAGTGAAGTAGTTTTATTTTTAATTTATTTTCGAGTGGCTTGAGATTAATTAAGTCTGAATTTTGAATTTGAATAGAGACATGAGTTTAATGAGGTATTAATGGAGGTTTCATGCTGAGTTTGAATGGTATTGATGGTGTTTAAGGTATTGTTGGGAGTTACGAATAGATATTAAGGTGGTGTAAAAGGAATATATTGCTTGGTCTATGGTTTAATGAGGAATGAAGAGGGCTGATTCAGAATAAGAAGGAGGGCTTGGGCGTGCTCCCTCTTCCCTTTCCATCTTGCTTCTTTTTCTTTTTCCATTTGCTGATGAGAGCTTAGAACGTAGCCTTCATACCAATGAATCCTGCAAGTAGCCATCCTGAGCATGTGAGTGATGACCCGTATGAAAGAGAAATGGAAAGGATACGGAAAGAAATGCAGCAAGCGGTTAAGGACTATGAAGAGAGGAAAGCATGTTTGATGTTGGAATTCGAGAAAGAGTTAGAGGAACTTTGCAAAAAGTATAGTGATAAACATCAAGGAATCGAGGTTGGTGTCTTCTTCTAGTCTTGGTTAGAACCCTCGTATCTTTCCTCTATTTTTTATGATTTAGAGTTTTGGAAATCCTTGGAATTGTGAGTAGAAATGGTATTCATTCAATTTTAAAATGAGTTTTGGGCATGGGAGAAGTTTGTTTTCGAAAAGTAGAGTTTAGAATTGATTTTGGGGTGAAAAACACTGTTTTCAGGCTTTCTGGCAGGGAGCCAACACATGAGCACTGGACTCCCAATGCTTGGGCGTTGAGGTTCTGCCCAGTTCGTGTTGCTAGACAGAGGCCCAACGCATGAGCGTTGGAACCTAGCGTCCAAGCGCTAGGCCTCTGTCAACAAGTTGTTGTTTTGCTTCTTTTGGGTTTAATTCGTTTCCGACCTTTCCTATGGTTGTTGATGAATGTGAAAATGTGTTATCATGATAGGTCGGAGGACAAGAACATGCAAAGGAATAGGAGGTAAGAGTAACTCAGTACTAGATCGAGTCAGTTGTGTTTTATACATGAATTTCTTTTGGAAACTATTCTGTTTGAGTATGATGAAATTGTTGGTATTGTGATACGTGCTTGTATTGAGAATTGCTGTTATGATATGTTGATGATGATGGTGTTGAGATGAAGTTGGCTATGTTATGTTAATAACGTTCACGAGGATTGTCGGTTCATGTGTGGGCTGTTATTGAGTTGTGACATGTGCATTTGGAAGGATGATGAGATGGGGAATTGTCCCATGTGATCATGCCTAAGGTAGATGAGATGGTAATTTGTCACATGCGATCTACCTTGAGTTCAGTGAGAGGGTAATTTGTTCCCTGCGACCGTTCTCTCCAGTTTTGGGTGAAGTTTTGGCCAGAGTATTGCATATAGAATTTGAGGAAGTTTATTTGAGTTATTACTGTTGTTGTTTGGATATTGCCGTTAAGTCGTTGTTACTGTATTTTGAAAAATACTGTTACTGTTGTTTATGTTAATTTCTCTTCAACATGCTGCTTGTTATTTGTTGTTTGTTATAAGAGTTAACCCTTTCTGTTTGTGTTTGGGCGCTTAATGCCAGAGACAGACAGGGCAATGAATTATGAGAAGGTGAACTGATGCAAGAACGAGTTGGCGAAGAAGGCTTGAAGAATTGAAGGACTTAGTAGAATATTGTTTTGTTTTTCCGCTGCTTTAATTTTAGCACTTGTTGTGCAACGTTATTTATTTTGAAATACCTCTCGCTGTTTTATGATGTTTAATAATCTATTATGGGTTGAATAATTGTTATAAATTATTTTGAGAGATGTTTTGAAAACTTGAGTGTTCCGAGAGGTTCTAAAATTTAATTTCCGCATAATTACTATGTGACCCAAACCCAAAATTGGGGTGTTACAATTACCATAATTTTTTCTTCCTATCTCTCTCCTATTCCTGTCAGACAAGTCTATAGATATCATAAATGCGACAGACGATGGAGATGAGGTAACTTCTGAAATATCACAAGATGATTACAATGAATTACTTGATTACTCACATGCATTATCTACTAAGTATAGTAATCTAGAGAAAAGTTTTACAAAACTTCAAGATGAATTAAACACTTCCAAAAAATGAAAATGTTCTACTAACCAAAGAAAACGAAGCTTTGATAAAGCAATATTCATGTGAGGAAATTAAAGTTCTCAAGGAAAAATTTAAAAGATTAATAAATGATCTATCAATAGTCACCTTAGGCCATGAAAATTTGGTTAAATTATGTGGAAATAATAGAACTATGTACGACAAGAGTGGTCTAGGTTTTGAAAGCAATGATGAATGCACTGCATCGTCTAGTAATGTATCGTATGATAGATCACATTCATCATCAATCAAGCATGATACATCTGAAATCAAATTTATATCATCTAATGATAAATTATCTAAAACTAAGTTGTTTGAAGTTAAAAGAAAGGAGAAACAAACTCCAAGTAAAACCGTTTATGAAAGGAAGGTTCCACCCAAGGTTGGAACTAACAAACAAGGACCCAAGAAAGTCTGGGTACCAAAAACTATGATCTTTCATGTTGCAGATTTACTTAACAAAGACAAACCAAAGCCAACTATGGCACTAGGACAATGGAGGCTTACAACACTAAACAGGAAGAAAGTCTATATTCCCAAAGACGCACACTGAAAGAGATTAAAGAATCAATTACCTTATTGATCAAAAGGAGTTGATCACACTGTGAGTTACTAAAAGGAATCTAGAAGACAACTTCATACCCACATGAATTGAAAGAGGAATAAGACTACTGCTATCTTTATCTCCATCATAATATTAACTATGTTTATCGAAAATCTCTCTGGATATATGATGTCATTATTCAAGCATGTTATGTTGTGAAACTGCTCAACAATATATGATTTCTCACCTTACCATCCATATCTAGTTGAATATTATGTATCCTACACCATAGTATGCCTTGTATGCACTAACCATTTTGCAGGAAGTTGTAGAATTGTCAGACGAACACATCTTTGTTCTCGTCTGCATTGGTACTCGTTCGCCTCAACACTACAGAAAATCAGACGAACACTTTTGGTCCTGGTCTGGTAAGGTGATCGTCTGAAAAACATTGTAAGATTCAAACGGTCCTCGTCTGAGGTGCTCGTCTGTGGTGACTGAATGGTCCTCGTCCGAAACCCATGACTCACACGTTGGGATCACTGGTGAACAAATGTGTCTTTTCAGTTACTTGCTTCTCAAGCACGCATTTAATTTTTCAACTGCTCTGTCTTCACATTTATCACATTGCATTAAATGTGCATGCGCCATTACTGTTCTCTCACATCAAAACAATTGCAATCATTTATTTCTCGAAAACCAAGAAAAATCTACTTGTATTCCATGCAAGTTAAACAAAAGATTTTTTAGAAAACGTTTTCCCTCCACTTTTACCATTTGCACTCTCTCTGAATCTTTGCTTTCTTCTGCCCCTATTATTTTGCTCTCTAACCTTCGTTGTAGAAACAGTATCAATGGCACCCAAAAAGCAAGCTCAAACTCAACCTCAACTTATCGAGGCTCAACAAGCTGTCAAAGACCAAAGAAAGAAATGTTTAGAAGCAAATCGAAAGGAGCAAGTTGAAAGAATCGGGAAAACCAAGATAGCAAACTTGGGTGACAAAGCTCTCACTTCCCCCAGATACCTTGACTTGAACGTCTACCAGTATGTCAAAGTGGCTGGAATCGAGATGGTACTATTCCAAAACTGGGCATCTCTATTCAAGATCTCTGAAACTTCATCCCTCATCCCAATTGTTCAAGAGTTTTACGACTGTGCTGTTATAAAGAGCAGCCCTTTTCTGGGAATCCAAACTCGCTGCATGAGGAAGATAGTGAATGTCTATCCATCTGACATTGCTATACTACTGGACCTTTCTATTGGAGATGGAGTGAAGTACTCTCCAAAGTGGGAAAAATACGTTCAAGATGCTAACTGTATTTGGAAGGAAGATCCAAAGACAGTCAGATACACTGTTAATAACCTCATTGACGCCTGCGTTTTCCCTCATGCTATCATCAGTAAGGTGGTGGTGCCAAAAGAAGGTTCACGGGACTTGGTCAACAAACTTGCACACTGGACTCTTTTTCAGATGATGAAAGGGTTTATAGTCGACACTCCCCACCTCATTTTTCAACACATCTTCAACACTCTGGAAATTTCAACCAACAACAATCTACCCTATGGGTCTGTTCTCACTGCTTTGGATGGAAGGTTGAAATGGATAGACAAAGAAAAGGAAGAAAGAGAGTTCATCAAACACGACTACTTCTACTCCACTCCACTCCAATCATATTTGGAGATGTTAGCAGGATGCGGCTAAACATTGACATCTCTGTTGTACCTGAAAAGTTGTTGAGTAAATGGACTAAGAAACAACGTGCAAGAGAAGCGGCCTCGTCTCCCTCTAAGGCAACTAAAGCATTGCCTGCAGTTAGGAAACCAAGGGCAAAGAGGCCTCCGTCTGACCAAGTGCCTTCGTCCGCTGAAGACAATGAAGCGCCCTTGTCTGCACCCAAACCAAAAAGGCGTCATTTGGTGAAGTTTCGTCAGACAACTACTCCATCGCAGTTGATGCAAAAGATGCTATGCCAATCTCGGCATTCATGCCAAGTTCCTAGAAATCTAAATTGGAAACAATTCCTGAAGAATCCAAATAGTCCACATCCTCTCATCAACAAGAAGCAGTAAAGACTCCAGCTGCTAAACCTGAAGAAGTGCCTCATCCAGCTGATCTTCTTTCAGCCTCTCATGCCTATTATCTTAAATTTCTGCCCTCTACTTTCACAACTATATTGGAGATATCATGGATATCAAGGATGATGGAAATTGCGGCTATAGGTGCATTGCTAAATGGCTAGGTTACAATGAAGAGTACTGGCCTGATATCAGGAGAAGACTCATCATTGAGCTCATTGATCGTAGACCTCTTCACTCGCAAATTCTCAATTCTAATGAGGAAGTGGAGTCTGTTTTGATGGCCTTAAAGTTGGCCCCTGGGGAAATAGCATTTGAACCCAAGTGGTTCTCAGTGCCCGACATGGGCCTTTTGGCAGCAACAACATTCAACATAGTTTTGGTGACCTTGGCACCAAAGGAATGTTGCACCTACTTGCCTCTACTTGGACCAGCGTCCAATCCTCCAACCATTGCAGTGCTTGGCAACATTAACAATCGCCATTGGGTAAGAGTCAAACTTCATGAAAATTCTCCACTACTGACTGTCATCCCACAATGGAAGCATCATTGCTCACCTGCAGCCAAAGGATAGGGAATTCCTCTTATCCCTCTGGTGAAACACTTCAAGCAAATCATTGATGCTGAGGGCAACAAATTCATTGATACATTATTTGAAGTGCCCAAGGTTATCCATCCCATTCAAGTTGATGATGAGTCTGAGGCTGATCAGGAAATGCTTTCTTGTTCTCGAATTGAGAGAGCATAGAGAGAATAAGTGTTATTAGAATAAGAGATTTCAGGTCCCCTTTACATGAGTCTCCCTTGGCTATTTATAGGGAGGAAGGCCATAAATTACATTTAATTCAGACTAAGCCTATGGGCCTCAAAGATCAGGCCCAATATCCTATGTATTACAAATGTGCCCCTGGGTTGCCATTCTAGGCCGCCCTTTACTAATGTTGGTCGTCCTCTAGCAGTAGAAGGGCGCTCGCCCTGTCCATTTCTCCTTCAAAGAATGAAGTTACTCAAAACCATCCAGTGACTGCAGAAAGTTCTCGTCCGGCTGCGGATGAAAAGTCAAGTCCGATGAAAGCAGAAGAGCCTCGTCTGGTTGCTGCAAGTTGCCCTAGTCCGGCTCTAGGTGCAAGTCTGCCGCAGGATCAGGAAGCAAGTCTGGCACAAAGCAATATAGACGTAAACATTGAAGATTACATCTCATTTAGTGATGATCCAGAACCACCCTCTTTTGAGGAACTTGCTGCTGTGGTTCAACAAGCTTATACTTCAACTTCAACCCACTCTGAGATTCCTGCTTCACCAATTCATCAATCATCTCCTCAACCTAAGGCTGCTTCACCTGCTCCCCAGCCATTCCCTCAACCCAAAGCCTCATCGCCAAAATCTCCAGATCTTGCAAAGGTTGAAATATTCTTCATGCCAAAAGTCCCAAGAAGGCCTCGTTCGATGATGATTCCACAACTTTGGAAGAGGCAGAAGCTAATGCCATTGGAGAATAACCTCCTTTTTCCTGGTTTGTCTATTGAATTTCTTGGTTATAATTTATGTTATCATGCAAGACTCTGGGCACCTTGGGATCCAGCTCAGAAAGTCTAGCACCAAACGGTGTCCAACCTGCTGCTGTCTCCCCTAAACCTATTTCTGTTGCCCTACCTAATGAAGACGAAGCCAACGTAAATAAAACTATTGATACCTTCCAAGCAGAGATTACAGATGTCAGAGACAAAGTCAAAGCTTTGGACAGGGAAATAGAGGAGCTGAATGCACTTAATGAGCAACGGTCTGAAGCCATAAAGCAGGAACTGATTGCACGCTTTGATGCAAAATTTGACAACATGCAGAATATGATGACCCAGTTCATCCAACATGCTATAATCCTCTAATTGGTGTTTCACCCACAAAAGTTGGGTGCAACAAGAACCTGCTGCAACATATTCTGCTTCAGCAGTGGATAAAGAAATTGTGCTCTGCCGTTTACTTGATCATGAGATCAGACATTGACCAAGAAAGTGGCATCCACCACTTGTGCTTTTCCGTTCAATTCTGTCTCCTGCATAATCTACATCACGGAATCCTTTCAACCTGAAATCACTATTTTTCTCATACACGATACCAAGATTACAGTACCTAACAAATATCTAAAAATTCTCTTTACTGCACTCAGATGAGAATCTTGAGGATTTACCTAGAACCTTGCACATAGACAGACGCTGAACATAATATCAGGTCTGCTGGATGTTAAGTAGAGTAGTGATCCAATCATACCTCTGTATGTTGTAGGATTAACTGGTGATCGTTCATCATTCTTGTCTAGTATAGTTCTAGGGTGCATTGGGGTGCTCATCTCCTTGGATTTGTGCATTTTGTACTTTGTTAGGAGATCCTTGATGTACTTCGTCTGATGAATGAATGTTCTGTCTTATTCTTGACGAATTTGAAGTCCAAGAAAGAACTTCAGCTCTCCCATCATGCTCATTTCAAACTCACTTTGCATTAGATTTGAAAATTCCTTGCACAAAGATTTCGTTAGTGGCACCAAAGATAATATTATCTACATATAATTGATGTTTGCTCACCATCTCTACGTCGTTCGCATCTTCTATGTTGTTCTGCCCTATTTTGCATTCAATTTTGGGGATTTTTGGGTTTTGTTCTAGGAATTTAGTGTTTGCTTCTGGGGATTTCTGGGTTTGGTTCTTAAATGAATCATTGTGTATTCACGGGAACAAGTAACGAGCAATTGAAATGATTTTTTCCATTATTATTCAATTTGTGATTTTGTTCCATGGATTGACCAATTTTTATTTTATTTCCATTTTCAAGTTATGCTTGGGATAATCTTGCAAATTCGTTGGGTTTGGATCTGGCAATTTATGTTCTTCCCTCTTATACATGATTACATCTCGCTGTCTTAAAGAAATGATGATGATAATGAATACATTCTTTTTACGGTTTTTTCTTGTTGTTGGAGGAGAATAAAGATGATGGTAAGAGAGGTGGAGTTTTACATTTTTACCATTTTATCTCTAATTTAATCCTAACTACTGATCTAGAGAATATTCTTAAATTTTAAGTTCTAACGGTTTAAAGGTAGGGGGATCATCATGGTCCTAGAAAAAATAGGACCACCCTAGTTTCCACATGGCAAAATAGAAACCAACTATAAAGTGTTTTAATGACATTAAATAGGCACATCAATGAAATTTTTCATGAAAGGCATGAGAATTATATATGAAAAGAAATGAAAGATTTTTTTTTTTCCCTCAGAGTATGCTTAAAAAGTCTAACTATTTACCAGTTGTACTACACGTTGTTGATATGAATGTTTAATTTTTTTTTTAAATAAGAAATGAAGGTAGGCAATTTTTAAAATTTAAGTTAAGACTAACTCTACCCCAAAAAATGCCATAGTTGTAAGGATTCCTCTGCTCTGAATAAGAGTCACCCGTGTAAGAGACCTTAGCAGCAATCTCATTATATTATATTTCTTTTTCATGTAATGGGTTGAAGCACCTTATACTTCCTATTAATTCAATTTTTCTATTAAAAGTACATGAAACTTGTTTTTTTAATTTTGACGACCCCAGGGTTTCCACTGCCATTATTAATGGCTAATAAACGGGTGACTTGGAGTTGAAAAAAAATAAAAAATTGTCATTACTATTTCATTCTGGTTCATTTCATTTTCATTCTTGATTGGATATTCCATCTAGCATCATAGCATAGCCCCAAATGCAACCTATAGTTGACGTTTATGAACCGAGAGCATATTCCACCTTATGCTAAAAAAAGAAAAAGAAAAAGAGCTTGTTCTACAAAGTCTCCATTCATTGTCTATATAAAGATACCCACTGCACCCTTAGAGATCACAATTCACTACTATCTCTCATTCGTTGATATCTTCTTCTTCTTCTTCCTCGTATCTAATTATAACTAGCGGTTACACAGGTACCACCACAATCACTCATTCATCATGTGACATGCAAAAGTCACATGTTTTTCTTTACAGAGGCACTTTTCTCCTGCTGCTGTTGTACTTGTATCACTCTACACGTGTCATCCACCTATCAAATCCTATTTGTCAACGTCTTCATGATTTTCGGGCCCGGAAATGAATTTATGGATCATGTTTTGATTCACCCCTTAGTTTTGGGTTCATTGTTTTGTGTTTGTTACATAAACTTATTGGTTGGTTTTTCCATGTTCACAGGAGGTTGGGGAGGAGGGACTGAATTGTGGTGGCAATAATGGCAAATAGGAACTTGGAAAAGATGGCATCCATTGATGCCCAGCTTAGGCAATTGGCTCCTGCAAAAGTGAGTGAGGATGATAAGCTGATTGAGTATGATGCTCTGCTTCTGGATCGCTTCCTTGATATTCTCCAGGATTTACATGGAGAGGAGCTCAAGGAAACTGTGAGTTTTTTTTCTTTTCCTTTTTGTGTTTCTATTCTTTTTGTGTTTCTTTTGTTTGTATGTTTGCTTTTTTTGGTTACTCTAATTTGAAGTCTTTGGAATTCTTGTTAGAGTTTGTGTGCTCTCAACTATGTTTTGGTAACCCCTGGTTTGTTTTAAATGCCTCAATTATGTTACTTGTGTTATATGTCCCCCGTTGACTAGATTATGGCCAAATAAGTCTATATACAAGGTAGAGCAATCTTCATCCCTAAGGTAGCTTTTAGGGTAGAGTTAGGTCTAATCCAAAAGCTCAAGACACTGATTGGTTTGGTGAGAAAAAACATGGAACTTTACTTCTATTGACAGATTTTGGATACTGGGTCAGGTTTACTGATTTGGAATGTTTTAAGCAAACAACTCATGACATATTTGGTTACACTTGTAGAGGGGAATTCACTGGTCTGGTGAATAGTAGTTTTTTTCCTTTTGATTTTGAATGTATGTTTAATTAACTCTCAACTCTAAGGAATCAAAACATGGCCTGGTTTGTCTTGGTGATTGCAAGTTCAGTACTCATTAGGAGTTAGACATGTATTAAGTAAAATCAAAGCAACAATCAATGGACATATAGTTAAATCTTATTTTACTGTACCAGATTTTATGTGTGCATCATGACCTGGAAAATTGTTTCAATGTGATGGTTAAAATCTGAAATGTTCATGTGCAGGTTCAAGAAGTGTATGAGCTTTCTGCTGAGTATGAAAGAAAGTATGACCCTAAGAAACTGGAAGAACTTGGAAATGTGATAACCAGTTTGGACGCTGGGGACTCTATAGTTGTTGCCAAGTCCTTTTCCCACATGCTTAACCTGGCCAACTTAGCTGAAGAAGTCCAGATTTCTCGCCGCCGAAGGAACAAGTTGAAGAAAGGGGATTTTGCTGATGAGAACAATGCAACTACTGAATCAGATATAGAAGAAACTCTAAAGAAACTTGTATTTAACTTGAAGAAATCTCCTCAGGAAGTTTTCGATGCCCTGAAGAACCAGACTGTTGATCTGGTTCTAACTGCTCATCCTACACAATCAGTCCGTAGATCTTTGCTTCAAAAGCATGCAAGGTTCATTTCAAAATATAGATTTTTCAGCTCTGATATTTTACTTTTGTATTTATTTAAAAAGATGTTGCTGCTAGATTAATAAAGTTGATTTTGTTTTCACAGGATACGAAATTGCTTATCTCAATTGTATGCCAAAGATATCACTCCTGATGATAAGCAAGAGCTTGATGAGGCTCTTCAAAGGGAGGTGGGTATCAATGCCTTTAACATTTTGTATGATGTTTTGCCAAACTGCAAAACTTTTACCATTTATTTTTTTCAAGTCTTTAGCTCTTATCAGATTAGAAAACACTAATTGTATCCAATGCTTATATGATGTGATCTTTTGAGTCTTTCCAGAGTAATAGAGAAGAACATTATTTTTCAAATATTACTGTAAGAGTTTCATGCAGAGGATTTAATTGTTTATATCTCCAGCTAGCTATGACTATTTGGCTATCATGTGCAATTTTTCAACTAGCCCCCAGTACCTCTGGTCAGTATAGTCAAAAGCGTGTTTTTTAGCGCTAAAGTGCACTTCAGGGACTCCCTGCTTTAAGCAGTGGCTAAAGCTTAAATCAGTCCATAGCATGCGGAAGCTTAGCAGAAGCGTGGCAGAAGCGCGCTTTTGAAGCTTCTGCACTTTAGTCATGGACTTGAAAATGGTGGTGAATATGATGGGGAGAACTTGGATGATGAAGTTGATGGACTTGAAAATGATGATGACGATCTTATGGAGGAACCTAATGATTTTATATTGGACAAGTTCTTGGATGTTTAAGTTTTATGCTTTGATTATGAGAACTTTGATGTTTAAATTTTATGCTTTGATGATGATAACTACTTTATGTTGAAGTTTTATGGTGTTTTGGATTAGTATTTTATAACTTATGTATGACATTCCTATGAATCATGAGTTATGTTCTATGATACTTTATGATTTATGTATGACATCCTAAGAATTTTTGTTATTTATACCATTTTATATGCATATAAGTATTTATATGCGTAAATATTTATAAATATCAAAAGCGGCTAAAGCTTACGCTTTAGGACCCTCTACACTTTAGCTTAAAAGCTAGCTTTTGACTGCACTGCCTCTGATAGATTTTATGTCTGCAATAGAAAGTAGAGTTGACTATTGTGTTTCCATATTTTTTGAATTTGTATCCTTCTAAAGTTCAAGCAAAATTTTGGCATCTTTTACAATGTAAATGTTGACAATCATACCAGAATATTCAATGGTATGGAGTTCTTAATCTTTCTAATTCCAAGCTGGCACATGAACAGACATTTCATATTTGCAATCCTGATAAAAAGAGAAATGTGCTCATTCAATCCATATGGTAAAAAATATCTTACCTACCTAGCAAGAAATTTTTTTGCCTAAATCTTTTCTATGACTCTGTATCACAACAGTGCCTTTGTCTAGAGTTGATTCTTGTTAGAAATACAATATAGAACCATTCATGTATGTTTTACCTGCTTAAGCTTTTGCGATAGTTTGGTTCGTGAGAATTCTAATGAAGAAGAAAATATGTACATTTATGTAGATTCAAGCTGCCTTCCGCACAGATGAAATCAAGAGGACCCCTCCAACACCACAGGATGAGATGAGAGCAGGAATGAGCTACTTCCATGAAACAATTTGGCATGGTGTCCCTCGATTTCTGCGCCGTGTCGATACAGCTTTGAAGAATATAGGGATTAATGAACGTGTTCCTTATAATGCTCCTCTTATCCAGTTTTCTTCTTGGATGGGCGGTGATCGTGATGGTATCACATTTATGATCTTGTCTGCTACAAAAAATAAAATAAAATCACAGTGTAATGGTCATATGTATCTGATCTTTGTTCAATATGATACAGGTAATCCAAGAGTGACTCCTGAAGTGACAAGGGATGTTTGCTTGTTAGCTAGAATGATGGCATCTAATCTGTACTATTCCCAGATAGAAGATCTCATGTTTGAGGTAAATCATAGCTCTTCTTCTTGCTGCCTTTGGAAATTATCATTTGTGGATAGTTTATTAATCTGGTTTCCCTTATTTTTTCTATAGCTCTCTATGTGGCGCTGCAACGATGAGCTACGTGTCCGTGCAGATGAACTTCACATGAATTCCAATAAAGATGAAGTTGCAAAACACTATATAGGTGTTTACCCGGCTCTTTCATTAACCCTGGTGGATAGATAGTGATACACTTTATCTTGTACAAGCCTATGAACAATGATGAAACTGTGTTGGTTAATTCACTGTTTGTGATAATCTTGACTTTCTTCATGATGCAGAATTTTGGAAGAAGGTTCCCCCAAATGAACCATACCGTGTGATACTCGGTGAAGTAAGGGACAGGCTCTACAAGACTCGTGAGCGTTCTCGCTATTTGCTAGCTCAAGGGTACTCTGAGATTCCAGAGGAAGCCACTTTCACAAATGTTGAGGAGGTACACTAGTCTAGACATATCCATTGTTTTTGCTTTCTTGTTCACAATACAATCCATAAATCTTCAATATCCTATTATTGACTGAGCTTTATGTCTATGTATTTTAGCTTTTGAAATTCTGCCAAGGCCTCCTTAGCTGTAAAAGTAATTTGTTTTCCTAGACTATACGAACTAAATAACACTTATCGGAGCTTATCTACTTGGAAAAAACACTAGATAAGCTCCAATAAGTGTTCTGCATACCAAAGGGGCTCGTTGTCGGGTTTTATTGTCCTAGTCATACATGTATTTTTTGGTAAGATGTTAGCTTTTGTTTGATTCCTTTGATATTACTAACTATAGTTAATTTGTATAGTTCCTGGAGCCTCTTGAACTCTGCTACAGATCACTCTGTGATTCCGGTGATCGCGCAATTGCTGATGGAAGCCTTCTTGATTTTTTGAGGCAAGTCTCCACGTTTGGACTGTCACTAGTAAGGCTTGATATCAGGCAAGAGTCAGATCGTCACACTGATGTAATGGATGCCATTACAAAGCATTTGGACATTGGCTCCTACCAGGAATGGTCTGAAGAAAAACGACAGGAATGGCTGTTGGGTGAGTTGAGTGGAAAACGGCCGCTATTTGGACCTGACCTCCCCCAAACTGAAGAAATTAGAGATGTTCTAGACACATTTCATGTCATAGCAGAACTTCCATCTGACAACTTTGGAGCCTACATCATATCAATGGCAACTTCACCGTCTGACGTGCTTGCAGTCGAGCTTCTCCAACGCGAATTGCACATCAGGAATCCACTGAGAGTTGTCCCGTTGTTTGAGAAGCTTGCTGATCTTGAGGCTGCTCCTGCTGCATTGGCTCGGTTGTTCTCAATAGACTGGTACAGGAACAGGATCAATGGGAAGCAAGAAGTCATGATTGGGTATTCAGATTCAGGAAAAGATGCTGGAAGGTTTTCAGCAGCATGGCAGCTGTATAAGGCTCAGGAGGATCTTATAAAGGTTGCCAAGGAATTTGGTGTTAAGCTAACCATGTTCCACGGTCGCGGTGGAACCGTTGGAAGAGGTGGTGGACCTACTCATCTTGCTATCCTTTCTCAACCTCCTGAGACAATCCATGGATCGCTGCGTGTGACAGTTCAAGGTGAAGTTATTGAACAATCATTTGGAGAGCAGCACTTATGCTTCAGAACACTACAGCGTTTCACTGCTGCTACTCTAGAACATGGAATGCATCCCCCATTTTCCCCAAAACCGGAATGGCGTGCTTTGATGGATCAGATGGCTGTCATTGCTACTGAGGAATACCGTTCGATTGTATTCAAGGAACCGCGCTTTGTTGAGTATTTTCGCCTGGTAAGACATCACAATATCATCAACACAACTTCTAGCTTGTTTGATTTACATTTAGAAAGTAAAAAAAAAGGGATAATAACCCATCGTGACAAACTTTTTGTTGAAGTAGCAAGTTATTACTCACAAAATGTGCATCAAAATGTGTTATTTTCCTGTTTTCATACTTTCTAACCGTAAACTAGACGGACTCTTCATAGTTAAGTGAAATTGAGATTTAAATTATAAACGATCTTTGTCAACTATCTTTCGTGTCATGTAGGCTACACCAGAGTTGGAGTATGGCAGGATGAATATTGGAAGCCGGCCGGCGAAGAGAAGGCCTACCGGAGGCATTGAGACGCTGCGTGCAATCCCTTGGATCTTTGCATGGACACAGACAAGATTTCATCTTCCAGTGTGGCTAGGCTTTGGAGCTGCATTTAGACAACTTATTGAGAAGGATGTTAGGAATCTCCATATGCTGCAAGAGATGTACAATCAATGGCCTTTCTTTAGGGTCACAATTGATTTAGTAGAAATGGTGTTTGCCAAGGGAGACCCTGGAATCGCCTCTCTGAATGATAGGCTCCTAGTTTCAGAGGACCTGTGGCCATTTGGGGAGCAGTTGAGGAACAAATATGAAGAAACGAAGAAACTCCTGCTTCAGGTATGTTACTTTTCTTTTACCTTGTAACTCTCTACCCCAAAGTCTAGCTCAGCGCAGCAAGGTGCTCTAGCCTTCATTAAGACTATTTACGTCATATTTCTAGTAAATGTCGAACTTTAGGTAGTTATCAATTTTTTTGGCAGTTTATTCTTTGGTAAATAATGAACTTTCAAGGCTTATGAACTAGACTGATTAGCTATTCCACAAACTGATTGTGTTTTCTACTGAACTCATAGGTTGCTGGGCACAAGGAAGTTCTTGAAGGAGACCCCTACTTAAAGCAAAGACTCCGGCTGCGTGATTCTTACATCACCACCATGAATGTTTTCCAGGCCTACACATTGAAACGTATCCGTGATCCAAACTATGATGCGAAGCAGATTTCTAAAGAGTGTCAAGAAAAAAGTAAACCAGCTGATGAACTTGTGAGACTGAACCCAACAAGTGAATATGCTCCTGGTTTAGAAGACACCCTCATTCTCACCATGAAAGGTATTGCTGCTGGCATGCAGAACACTGGTTAAATTTGAGTTACCTCCCTTGTATTTGTTGAGATATCATAAATCTAGTTGCATCACTGAAAGTGAGTGCCTTATTTTTCTTTTCTTTTTCAAATCTCATATCCACTTTTTTGTTATTACTATGTTTCCCTACTTTGCTGTATAATACGGTAGGCTGCTCTAGAATTCCACAAGAGCTAGCTACCTCAGAAATGAGTCAATCCAAAAAATTGTTCTGTTTCAATGCGGAAATTTTGCTGAGTACTGCTGACCTTTTCTTGACTTTCTTTCTATCTATTGGATCCAGAAATTGTCTTTGTTTGGTGTGTGATTATCTAAAAGTATCTTAAAATGGGATTTGAATCCTTGTTACTCAATTTTATTACTTAATTTTATGACATTCGAGAGAACTACGATTGAACTATTATTATATACCGATTAATATGTTTTTCCTCCTAAAACTATAACGAATATTTGATTACCATCTCTACTAAATTTTTCATTATTTAATTGCTGACATGGAAAATTAGAGGACCAAAGTCTAAAAAAAAAAATCGTCCTCGATCATGTTAACTATTCTTTCATCCTAATCTATCAACTATCAACTATCAACTATCAACTGCATCTTCACCCTGGTCATCATCTTTAAATTTCAGAATCATTTTCATCACCATCATCTTCATCTTCTTCTGGAAAACAAAAAACATAACCCCCAACCCCACCCCCACCCTCCCGAACAACCACCTCTTCCCTCCCTTTTCACACCCGAAACCCTCATTCTTGGAAGCCACAAAACCCATACCTTAGAACATTTATATCTCTCTGCCCCTAAGAAGAAGAAGAAGATTCCTAGGTCTGGAAATCGAGTCATGGCAAGATGAAAAGAGACCAAAAGCTTGCGACTTCAGTGACAATTGGATTTCGCAGATCTGAGTTTTATTGGTTAGATTTCGCAGATTCGGGTTTCACCTTCTTCCTCGTCTCTCGATCTAGGGGTTGCAGTGGGTGTGGCTAGGAAGGTGGAAGTGTGGCGATATGAGTTGGGGTTTGCGGCTATACGATCTCGGTCCTTTCCGAAGCACACAGAGGACCTGGTTCGATCTCGCTCCGGTTGTGTGTTTGAGGTTCGACTCCGACTACGAACCTTCGAGCCGTCGCTGAGAAAGGAGGAAATGAGTGGAGTTTGAATCCTCTGTTATGCCTTCCGTGATGCGGCTTTGGGGCTGGTGGTTCTGTAAGTGGGTTCAACTGGTGGTGCTGGTTGATTTTCTGTGGCTGATGGGGCGGTGGTGCTGAGAAGCTTATGTTGTCTGATGGCCTTTAGTTAGTAAGTGGGGAAGGCACGTTATATCACCTTCATTTATCGAGTAAACCTCCATTTTCATCCCTATAATGTTCACTTATGACTCGTTGGTCCCTGAACTTTCTCCGTCGGTCATAGTAGTCCCAGGTAATGTTACTGTCGGTCAGTCTGGTCCTTTAACACATTTTCCGTTGGTCCCTGTTGACCAAAATGCCAAATAAGAGAGAAGTCTGCCACGCAAGCGTTCCACGTCAATCTCCAATTTGGTCACTGAAAGATCACACTTATGGTTGTTTGATCCTCATGCTATTTTTAGCCACTAAGTTAGTCCCTGAAAGATTTGTCGTCAGTCAATGTGGTCCCTGAAAGATTCGTTGTTAGTCAATTTAGTCCTCCGTTGTTAAAATTCTAAACTTTAGAGAAATAATTTGAGTTGGGTTCGAACCTAAGACTTGGAAGTAGTAAAAGAAAGCATTTACCAGTTGAGCTACTTAATCAATTAGTAAATATGTGAACACAAACGAGTCATAAGTGAACATTATTAGGGACGAAAATGGAGGTTTACTCTTCTTTTATCAGTAGGGTCTGCAACAGAGTTTTTTTCATTTTGATTCTGTCCTTGGTGCCTCGGGCTGTGGCTGGGATCAATGTGTTATAGGGGCCAAGTGCTTTTAGCGGGTTTCTATTTGGCGGTTGCTGATTATGATGAATTAAATAGCTAGAATTGTTAGATACTTTCTTAAGTTTAGATTTCAATTTGTCCTAAACTGGTGGTTTCTAATTTACGTGTTGTTTTGGGTTGAAGCATCCCTCGTACATCTAGTTCAATAAATTTTGGCTTATAAAAAAAATGTTTATGGAATTGAAAATAAAAGAAGATAATGGAGACAACGGGTGGATGTGGCGAAGTGATGAGGGATGAAGTGGCATAAGACAGGTGCTCATTTAGGGAGGACCTTCTTTGGAACACGAACTCAGATTTGTATGAAAGACATTTGTCATTATGCTGTTGCTGGGTGGAGCTAGGACACCAGTGAGGGTGATTCCAACGGAGACTTTTGATAATGGTCTCGAACGTCAACGAGGACGATTTCATTTTATGTGACTAACTGTAGATTAGATCATGCATACATATTGTTTCCAAGACGACAGTAAGGTCGTACTTATTTTTGTTCCAGGACGATAGTGAGGTCGTACCTGCTTGTCATCAGGGCGGCAGTGAGGTCGTGTTGACCACGGGATGGCAGTGAGGTCATTCCTGTGTTTATCTGACCATAGAATGGCAGTGAGGTCATTCCCGTGCCTGTATGACCACAGGATGACAGTGAGGTAAATTTTTTTGCCCGATTGTTGGTAGCATTGAGGTTATCAATTAATCGATAAGTGGCATCCTGCCTTCAAGTGACTGTTAGCGTAAATATCCTGATTATCATTTGAGTATTGCATGCCATGTAGACTAACATTGAGGTTGTGGTTAACCTGTGGGACTGAATTGGTATCCACGAGATTGATTATGTGTGACTCTAAGGAGTGTAATAATGTGTTGTATGCCTTTTGATTGATGAATTGCTATGATTAGCTGTGGCTAAAATTATTCAGCTCATAGTTGTGATGCGACTTCTATATACTTTTTGTACTGTTATCTATATACTATTACTAATTTACCCCTAGCTCCTATGAGGAGTTTGTTTTGCAAGAAGTTGACCCTTGCGCTTTATTTTTGGGGTTGTTCTTGGGGGGGCGTCATCCACAGGCGGTGAGCTGGTGAGATCCGCTTCAGGGAGGATTCCAGACGTTAGAGATACGGGCGAAGATGAAGGTTTCCTCTACGACGCTGGTGTTGCTTGAGAACGACTTTTTTATGTATGATTTATATATGGTATTGTTGTAATAGAATATTATAAGGAAGATATAGAGTATATGTAATGCATGAGTCACAACATGTTTTGGATATATATATATATCCCTACACTATCCTAATTTGAAAGGTCATGAGCATATTTATTTTACTGTTGAGTCACTTTAGTAACCCCTGAAAATCAGGGCGTTACAAAATAGGTCTTGTTTAGGCCTATTTCGTTACGTTTGAATTTCTACAAAACCTCCGCAACGCGAGAGAAAAAGACTTCCCGGGTTCTAAAAATAAACCCTAGAAATATTACAATCAAACACATATCACCATAATGATAAGAAAAATGTCAAATTCCGCTTTAGTAATATTCGGGACATATTTTGTGTTTCTACGGCGACATACCATTTTTGAATGTTTCAAAACATAATCGAAACTCTTCAGCGACGTCTTCAAAATTTATGATTCGAATTATAACTTCCTTTTCAATGAGTCATGAATATTTTTTCACTTTTATTTAATTCAAACACTTTCTTACAGACAATTTTACGCTAACACGAGTTTAAAGCGTAAAAGAAGAAAACTAAACGATGAGGGTATATTTCTGAAATTCTAGGTCTTACATGACTGGTATGTATATGTGATTGACTCCATAGTGGTTGTCTATGTGTGACTTTGAATATATGATTAAGTGATACGTGCTTGATGGAATAACATGGATAAATGTGAATTGTGATGTTAAGTGCATGTGACATACCATGGGATATTTATATAATGCCTGATCTGTTTAGCATGTGTATATTTTCTTTCACCGCTATACTCTAATGATAAACTCTTTTAGAAGTTGATCCTTGCACTTCTGTCTTTGTGGATGTACCTTGGGCGTCTCCAACAGACATGATGACTTCAGATGATAGGGACGGAGGGCGCTGATGATGGCAGGGACAAATCTGAGGTGTCACTATTGTGTATTCGGGTTGGACGGTTTCTAATGGGCAATTTATTTTGGACACCCCTAGGTGCATGTGTTAGTGCTGCGTGATAAAAGAAGGAAGGTACCCTGCTTTTGCAAAAGTCTCAGGAGTGGAGATACACACTATACCAGATTATGAGGAATGAGTGTTAATTGATGCATTGCTATCCAAAACAAAAGGTAAAAGATTGATGGTGTAGTCCAAGGTTGGTACGGTGACCGAGGGCGTTTCACTGGAGTCGAAGGTTCTACTCGTGGCGCTGGTGGGCTTCAATGATGGTGGGGTAGGTGGAGGGTACCATGGATGTTGGGGGAGGGTGTAGTCCGGGTCTGTTGTGGGAGGGGGAACAAAGTCACTTCATTTGATATTCTTTGGACATTTCAAAAACATTCCTCTCTCTAAAAACTTTCTCTTTCTAAAATCTCTCCTTTCTTCTCCGTTCTCTGGTCTCGTGCTTGGGTGGTCGCCACGCTGCCGCGGCGCGGCGGCAACCCCCTTCTGCTCATGTTTTTCCTTTTCTCTCTCCCTTCCTAGCCCTTCCTCCTCATTCTCGCCTTTTCTTCCCCTTTTCTTGATCTCGGCCGTCCTCTTCCTCCTACGCCCAAATCCGGGTCTGGTGTACCCTCCTTTCCTTCTCCCTCGCTCAGTGTGGTGTCTTTGCTCTGGGATCGGCGTTTTTTTGCTATCACTTGGGTTGCGGCGGAGGTTCTGAAGGGTGCTCTGTCCGCGTGGGCTGCATTGTGGGGGTTCTAGATCGAGGGGCCTGTGCTGGGAACCTTTTGAAGCCAGATCTTTTCCCCCCTTTTTGCTCTTGTTCAAGATCCTGGGTGTTCATTGCTTCTCCATGTGAGGTCCCGTTCCAGATCGGCACCTTCCTATTGGTGGTGAGTTTTCCAGATCCGTGGTCTTAGGTTTGGAGCGTCGCGGATAGGTTGGTTTTTGTCCATGGAGATCTTGGTTTGTTGTGGGTCATGTCGTGAAGGCTTGGTGGCTCCGTCGCTTGCTATTGGTTAATTCTTTTAGGGCATGCCTTTGTTCTTATTTTCCTTGAGGGTCTGGGTCTCAGTTCTACAACATTATGTTGGGTGTTTTGTTCGTGGGTCTTTTGGCTTACTCGGACAGCTGGGGTATTTGTCTGTAGGTGTCGAGCAGCTTGATAGGTTGTTGGTTGAGCTTGTCGCTGTTTTTCGATTTTGATAGGGACCTTGCCAACGGGGTAGTCACTAGGGGTTTTGGTTGTTTTTATGCACGGATGTGTGCTTCTAGGGTCTTTGAGGTTTTCTGGAGGGTTTTGCTATAGGGGCTGAGATGTTCCAGTGTTATGTTGACTAGGTTACTGCACCCGTGGTGAGAGAGGTTGTTTCTCACCTGTTATATATCTTTATATATCATTGATCTTTCTAAAAAAAATTGATATTCTTTGAGAATCATAAACGAATTATCAATGAAGAGGCTCTAGGGACTTAACTAGTATTTTCATAAAACAGGCTTAACAAGTTACCATCAATGAATCGTCTTTGTTGATTAAAATAAGAATATATCTAACGGCTATGAGGAGGTGCTGTACTGGTGCACCAATTGTGAGGTGCTTCACCATTGACATTGAGCATGTACACTTAAACATTAGAGCTCTGGACACCTATTTTTTCTCTTTATTTCTTTTTTCCAATTACATCACATGATATATTACACTTATCTCTGGTCTTTCCTCTCTTTCTAACTCTCTCATAGTCTACGTCCTTTACCTTTACCTTTATATGTTTACCGTTCTTTATTCCACCTAATTAATTAAAGGAATATAAAGATGCGAGTCATGTGAGAAAGCAAAAGTGAAGGATTTGCTTTGGGAGGAAGGAAGTTAGTACTTGGTTTTGAAAGACACTGTCCAGTGTTGAGAGAAGAGAAAGTAGGAAGGCGCATATCATTTCCGTTTTGAAACTTGGGAACTCAAAGATGGCCCTCTCTATGAGGCAAAGGCGCTCTCAGCCGTCTGATCCGCCGCGGTCATCAAAGCCATACACGAAGCTCGACAAGCCCCAGCAATCGGACGGCGGAAATAAAGGGTTGGGGTGGCTGTTTACGTTTCTGGCTCTGGGGTTGTTGAGGTACATGAGTGCCACCTCCAATATCATCCACGATTGCGACGAAGTCTTCAATTACTGGGAACCCCTTCATTACCTTCTTTACAAAACTGGCTTACAAACTTGGGAATACAGGTGCCAAACCCACACATACACACACACACTCTCTCTCTCTCTCTCTCTAACCTTGGTTATTGTTGATTTAGTTTTTTCATGATGGCATTTTTAGATTCAGGTAAATAGTGGGTTGTGTTTTATTTTGCTAATTTCATGGGAAGCTTTTGGGGTTCATTTTATCGAAAATGGGTGATTAAGTTTTGATTTTGATGATTTATGTGCATGCAGCTTGGTGGTGAGTGGAAAAAGGGTCATTTTGATGATGCCCTTGTTTGGTTTTGTCTATATTCTATAACTTGCGAGAAATAAATTAAATGAAGTATTACCAAAAGAAAACAACAAAAGTGTGCTGGTAAATCACTGAGAAGAAAGATTCATTAGTTTCAGGTCAGGTCAAATTTTTTCTATGGTATTGACAAATGACAAGTGGTGTGTGCTTGTTGCAGTTCACAGTTTGCTCTTCGGTCATATTTGTACCTTCTGTTTCATGAAATAGTGGGTCGACCAGCTTCATGGTTGTTTGGTGAGGAAAAAGTAAGATTCCAGCTGTTGTTAGGGGCTTATTGATTCATTATACAAATTACATATTTATGGTTGTTCATGTTTATTGTTGTCTTTTCCTCTTGTAGGTGAGAGTGTTCTATGCTGTGAGATTCTTTCTCGGTTTACTTTCTGTTTTCACAGAGACTGTTCTTGTGGTAGCTCTTTCAAGGAAGTATGGAAAAAGAATGGCTTCTTATTCACTTGCCATGCTGTGCTTAACCAGTGGCTGTTTCTTTGCTAGCACAAGTAAGTTAACCTTTGGCTCCTTTCTTTCAAGATGATTTCTTTAACTTCACAAAAGCACAACCTTGTAAGACAAAAACTCAACCTTTTAAGCAAATTGACGGATAAATAAAGGTTGAGCGAGTATTCTGTATTTCAAGATTCAGCCTTCCAGTTTGTGATGTGGAACTCAATTTTGCTAATGTACCTCTTTATGTTATCTCTAGGTTTCTTGCCAAGTTCGTTTTCTATGTACGCAGTCTCTCTTGCATCAGCTTTATTTCTTCTTGATAAACCAGCTGCAGCAGTTGCTGTTGCTGTTATTGGTGTAGTGCTTGGTTGGCCATTTTCAATCTTGGCTTTCCTGCCAGTGACATTTAGTTCTTTACATAGAAAATTCAAACAGACATTTATTTCCGGGGCTATGACATCAGTAATTCTTCTTGTAAGTCATTATTTCCCCTCTCGACTTCACCTTCTCTGGCTTTCAAATTATGCCTGCACCATCTAATGTTTCATATGCTCTATGTTTGTGCTTACATGTGATTATGTTTTAAATTTCCTATCCTTTACTATGGGAGCATAATTTATTGTTTTACAGGCATTGTCTATAGTTACTGACTTCTACTATTATGGAAGATGGACTTCGTCTGTCTTAAATCTTTTGATATACAATGTGGCTGGAGGCGGTGAAAGTGTTCTGTATGGAACTGAAGGGCCTCTTTATTATCTGAGGAATGGATTTAATAATTTCAACTTTTGTTTTGTTCTTGCTCTGCTGTTCTTGGGAATTTTGCCTATTGCGAAAAAGAAATATGCACCAGACCTACTGATTGTGATATCTCCTATATACATTTGGTTGGGCTTTATGTCTTTGCAGCCACATAAAGAAGAAAGGTTTGGCAAAAAAGTTTCCTGGTCTTCTATTACGAATTTATCATTGTATGTTTTTGAGACAAACATTACACACTTTCACAATGCACACACAAAGTATATTATTATGTTATGAGATTGAAAAGGATATCAATATCTTTTTTCGACTACTTTTGGTCTATACAACTCCACTATTTTGGGTGATTCCCAATATTACATTTGAAAATTGGAGTTTAGATGGCTATTGGTTAATGTAGAAATTAGACCGAGAAATTGACAGTGAATTGGTGCACTCACGTGTAGTTTAGAAGCCTTGAACCTTGTTCATTGGTGGATTATTTTAAAAATGAGGCACCCAATTTTAAGTTGCAGTGAGTCGATTTCTAAAATATTTACATTATTGCAAATTTTCTTTTGTGCTTGGAGCAACTAAGGCATGAAGTTTTGAATTAGAAAAACTTCAGTTTACTATCACAGGCCTCTCCAATTATTGAGAGCGTATCTTCTAGATCTTGATTATTATAATTACTAGGCCTATTATTATTGAAAAATCATTGCCAGAAATCTAAGTCCTTTTTCCGTGTGTGTGTATCTGTCTGGATTAGTTGTTCCTTAAGGGGGTCTACACCTAGTTACTCAGAGTTCTGAATAGAGGTGGGTGTTGCTTTACCTTTGGAGAGATCAAAGCTATACACTGTAGCTAAGATTTGATGATCATGATTTAGTTGTCTTCTTCATTGGTGTAGTAATTATTAAAATAGTTGTGCGCTTCAGAGGATAGACAGTAGTTAATTGGGTACTCATTTAATATTGATCCTTCAGCTTGTGCATTTGAAACAATAACTTCATATTGGATTGTGTCATCATTACATGTACAGTTACACTGACATGGATAACTTCTTTTTTTCCATCATTCTTACTGTAATTCCTTTTGCATGCAGGTTCCTTTATCCAATTTATCCACTTATTTGTCTTGCTGCTTCAGCTGTCATTGAGAGCTTCCCTGATCTTTTCCGTGACAAATACAATCCGCATGATAGTTCCATAATTGTGACAGTGAGATATCATTATTATACTTGTGCTTTTGATACATCTTTCTATTACTGAAATGGAAGTAATAAGTACATTCTGGAATCTGGATTTCACTCTTGCTAATGCAGGTAGCCAAAGTTATGAGACCTGTGGTTCTTGGTCTTATATTAATTGCCTCTCATGCTCGTACGTTTTCTCTGATTAATGGTTACTCGGCTCCCTTGGAGCTTTACAAGATTTTAGAGCACCATGATGATGTTGATAATGGTGAGGGTCAAGCATTTTGTGACCTTGTTTCTACATTTCAGTATGGCCATTTTTTAATTATTAAATTGAGTGTGGTTAGACTATGTGTCATGCTGTTAGGGCTGGTTTTCCCCTAACAGCCAAACAAAAGGAATAACGAGCAAAAGGGAAATATTTTTGGTAATTTTTTGAATATTATTTGTAATAAAATAAAAGACACAAAGAAGGATATCCTTCTTTTACAAGGGAAACCCCTTCACAAGGTAAAAACCGTACTAACTCAATAATTCAATTCCTAATATTTAGAATCCTAACAATACTCCCCCCCAAAAACCAACCTTGTCCTCAAGGTTGGAAAATTTGTGCAGCTGCAAAGTAGACAAAAGCATCTCCTCCAGGATCCCATGGTAGGCGGCAAACAGGATAAAAATTCAAGTCAGCAAGTGCACAAGTTTCGATGTCCGGCGGCATAGGAGGAGGTCGCTTGGACCACAAGGGAAAGGCCCATAGTGCCATCAACGATGAGAGCCCGCTCACATCAATCGAAGGAACACCCAAGTGCATGGTTGAACCCGAGGCTACATGGACAAACACATTGACAGTGGCTCGCGACATTGGTTGAATTGAATACATATGCAACACTATAATCTCTTCCTGACGTGCAATCAATGTCACACCCAAATCCATGTTCTGAACATGAGAAGTTATCGCGGTTACAACATTGTTAACTTCCGACTTGTTGCGCTCTGCCCGTGGATGACAATGAAGCTTAATCTCCTCCTTGGGTTCGTCTTCTTCTTCTTCTTCTTCTGCTTCCATTGGAATACCGGCCACGATTCCCCCTTCAATGTGAGAAGGCGGAGGGAAAGAAACCTCTGGAGCCAGTGATTGTTCCTCAGCAAGACGGAATTCCTCATTGACATCCCGTACAATCTCCATGGCGCGCACCACCTCTGAAGGGCGGAAAGAACACACCCTACAACGAACCTGTAGTTGGAGGCATGCCATAAAATACCCTAACAACAGTTCTTTGGAAGGATAGGTAATTTGGGCAATTAAAGCTGCAAATTCTCGCACATAAGCGTCAACGCTACCTTGCTGTCGTAGAGATTGCAGCCTCTCGATAACGGTACCAGACCTACCGTCACCAAATCGGCGAAGCAAGCGTGGGATGAATGAATTCCAAGTAAAGATCCAGAGTATGATTACAGAGAAAATAAAATCAATGAGAGGCTTCCCCTTCCATGCTAAGGAATGCCAATTGCATCTTCTCTCCCTCGTGCAAACGGTGTACCTCAAAGATTTTCTTGGCTCGAGCAATCCAAGACACCGGATCGACCCCTTCAAACTTTGGAAACTTCGCCACAATAGCTTGTCATGCTTCCATGACGGTAAGAAATAAAAACGGCGGATGAACAGAGCGGGGTGTTAGGTTTAGAAATGGGAAGAGGGAGAGAAGAAGGAGAACAAAGGAAGAAGATAGAAGAAGAGGGGAAGAAGAAGGTTATCATCATTATCATTCAACGTTACAACTATAGGGTCACACAATCACTTATATAGCAAACTAAAGACTATCCTACCCTTTCCAAATAGTTTGCATCATATCCTACCCCTCAAAATCTTCCTTGTCCTCAAGGAAATACAAAGAAAGAATATACAGAGAAAGAAAATATAGAACTCAGAAAGCTACCATGAAAGACGACATGAAACAAAAGCAGGACTCAGATACAACACAGACAACAGAAAATTGAAACACCGCTGCCGCAACAATGAAGTCCGGTAGCTTTGCCGGTGGCCGGTTGGCCATGACCGGCCAGGAAGCATGGAGCAACGCCATGAAAACAAAACATAACCCAGTAGCCTCTACTTCTAGCTTGCCACGCTATTGCACCAATATTGACTGTTGAAAGTTTCTGCAAAATTTCCCAATAGCCTTCTCTTCCACACAGCAGCAACGCGAAACACCGTGGTAATGACGAATCTGGTGGCTTCGTCGGTGGTCGGGTTGCCACGACTGTCATGCAAGAGTCTCCAGCCGAAACATGGATTGCTGCCTCCAAGGGACAAGTCCGGCGGCTGGCCATAACCATCTCCCAAGAATCACCGGCCAAGGAGCATAGATCACCACCACACGGAAGCAAATCTGGCGGTGTCCTGGGCGGCCTTCCCAATCCATCAAGCGTAAAATCGCCGCGGCAATTGGGCAGATTGCTGCCGCAAACGAAGAAGTCTGGCGGCTTCGGTGGAGGCCGTCTTGCTCCGTCAAACGCAAGATTGGCGCCGGTGAACCCAAAATCGATGGCGTACTGGAACAAATCACCACCATTGAACCCTAAATCTCCAATTTGGGACAAAACAGCGCAATCGATTTGGGGAAAAACGAATCCGGAGTCACAAATTTGGGGCCAATTTCCCAGTTCGTTCAGAATTTCCATCGTGAATGCCGGCGACGAACCGATCTGCAACTTCCGGTCGATGATGACCATCACCGGCACGTCCTTTTCCTTCATTGTGCGCTCCGCCTCCGCGGCGGCTTCGGCTGCTGTTCGCTCAGCCTCAGCAAGTCGTTCGGCCTCCGCTTCAGCGCGTTCCGCCTCCTCTACAATCTCCTCAAAGTGCTGATGCAGTGACTCTGTGAGCCCTTCCTTGAATTCTGCCATGGCTTCTGCAAACTCACGACGCATCTCATGACGCATCGACTCAAGCTTCTCCATGACTTCCGCGATAGTTTCTGCAAGATCTTTCATCATTTTTTTTCGTGTTTCTTTGGACACCACAGCATCGGATCGGTGCTCTGATACCAATGTTAGGTCAAGAAATGGGAAGAGTGAGAGAAGAAGAACAGAGGAAGAAGATAGAAGAACAGGGGAAGAAGAAGGTTATCATCATTATCATTCAATGTTACAACTATAGGGTCAAACGATCACTTACATAGCAAACTAAAGACTATCCTATCCTTACTTTCCAAATAGTGTGCATCACGGGGTACTGTGCGCGGTTACTGTAGCGGGACTGTGGCGGCTGTTTTTATTTGTTTTGTTTCAGCAGCGGCTGTGAATGGTGGGGAAGCGGCAGATGTGGTAGAGGTAAAGAGGAAGGGCAGGTCGGACAAATTGTTAGGGCTGGTTTTCCCCTAACAGCCAAACAAAAGGAAAAAGGAGCAGAAGGGAAATATTTTTGGTATTTTTTTTAATATTATTTGTAATAAAATAAAAGGCACAAAGAAGGATTTCTTTCTTTTTACAAGGGAAACCCCTTCACAAGGTAAAAACCTTACTAACTCAATAATTCAATCCCTAATATTTAGAATCCTAACACATACGAGTCATTGAAGCCTGCACTTTGTAACAAGTTCTATGTCTTAAAAAAAATTTGCTGAAAAAGGGGACTAAAGGGTACTTCAAGAAACTAAGACTGCTTTGTTGCTTAAAGTTGCATACTCCCATGTGATAATTTTACTTTTTCAATGTGCCTGGGTATTGAATTAGAACAAACGATGTTCATAAAACTAAAATGTTATAATGATTGTGGTTAAAATCGTGATTTTTGTGGTGTGATCTTATGCTCTTATGATTTTAACATAGACAACCAATTCCGATTAGGTTCTGGAACCTGATTGGTGTGACTGTATGGGACTATCAATGTTGGATATAGAAATTGTAGTGTTGTCCAGTCTCACTGAGCTGACCAATAACACTTTTCAGGAAACCCGAGAAAGCACCTGATTTTTTACCCTGTGTACTTGTCTTCCAAAACTATATCATGCTTAAAACACTTAGCATTCCTCTGGTGCTCCCTTGCCTAACCTGAATCTATCAGCTCTGGTGCTCCTTCCTCCTCTTGTTCTGTGGTACTGCTCACCCTGATCTCATTTGGTCCTACTCAATCTGCTGGTTCAATCTGTTTTATGCAGCTCCATTCCGGGTGCTGGCTCTTCTGCGTTTTGGGTGGTGAAGGGGTACTTCCATCTTCTTCTGTATGCTGGTTCAGTTGCTTCTCTTCTCTTTCCTGCTTCTCTTCTCAGGTTGAGAAGAGAATTTCATTGCTCAAATTTGTTACAACTTTGTTTACCATCCTTCAAATTTGTTATAATACTGTTTTTGATGTTTCTCTAGGCTACTTTATATTTTGCCATTACCTTCTAGTCTAACCTAATTTTTCACTGTTTATCCAAAGTGTGATATCATTTTGTAACATTGTATTGCAGGTTCTGTACTTTGTGTTGGAAGTGAATGGCACCGCTTTCCTTCATCATTTTTCATCCCGGATTATGTTGGACAAGTTCGATGGATCGATGATGGGTTCCGAGGTCTTCTTCCCTTCCAATTTAATTCTACCTTAGGTGGGACAGCTGCAGCGCCGCCCTATTTTAACAATAAGAACATTGCATCAGACGGGCAATATGTGAGTCCTCAGTAACTGTGTATATGGGTGCTACCGTGCTAGACTCATATTGCTTTGCGCTTTTTCAATTATTGTTAGAAGGGAACTGACTATTGACTAACATTTATTTGGCAGCTCCATGATATCGATGCTTGTACTTTCCTTGTCGAGCTGCATTTAAAGCGGCCTTACCTGACCCGTGGAAGTGACTTGTCCACATGGGAGGTAATTGCCATTCTTGAAGTTTCTCACATTGAATGCTAATATCTTCTGTTAATCTTTTGGATATTGTATCTTTTTCAGGTTATTGCTGCATTGCCTTATCTGGACAGGGAACTTTCACCAGCTTTGTATAGGTCTTTTTTCATCCCTTACCTCTGGCAAGAAAAGAATGTTTTTGGCATGTATAAGCTACTTAGAAGAATACCCAAATGATTTTTATTTTATTTTGGGGGGGAATTATTTTGGTTAGAGACAGTCAGCTTGTAGTATTTTTCACATCTGTTGAACATTTGATTTAGTTGTAATCTGCTTTTACGAGAAAAACATTTCTGTTAGAGACAGTCAGCTTGTGAGATTTTCTTCATCTGTTGAACATTTGATTTAGTTGATCTACAAGTTTTTACAATTTTATTATGCTTACATTCTTTATCCCGCGGAAGCATTCAATTTATTCATGGTGTGTACAGATTTAAGCTGTTATGTATGCAATTCGTATCACTCAAGTACAGGGTATTCTACATATGCTAACTGCTAAGGTGCATTTTCAATCTATCTTAATAGTTATCCACTTGAAAATGATAATCAAACTGAATTTATAGTATTTCACCACTGAATTACCTGACATGCACTTATGGGAAGGAAAATATTTTGGTAGACACTCAATGAGTAGATGCTGGAGTGAGAAAAGAAGAGAAGTGATATATGATGTGATGTGACGGTAAAAGATATATAGAGTAAAATAAGGGTGTATGTGAGATGTTTCTTACTAGTGTTGGGTGTCTAAAAATCAGAGTTATGAGAATAACATTGTAGGTGCTGAGTAAAAAACTGATAGTGCACTAAAACAATAGGCATTACGTACACATCGGTGTCGCGGCCAACACAACCTGAATTGCAGTGTCGGGGATGCCATAGCGGCGCGATTGTGTAGAGTTTTAAATCTGTGCTACTCTTAAAAAGATGTTGGTAGGTTAAAATTTTAATGGTAAAATGGGATTTTCAACTCTGAAAAAATTAGGAATACACTCCTGCTTCTTCCCCCCTAATTTCTGACGTTCTCCCTTCTGCCCAACTTGTGACTTGGCTCAAACTATTGATTGACGGCTTCCGACGACCTCCATCTGCCTCTCATGTTGTACTCTAGGTTGCTATTTTCCCATGTGAATCTTTTGCTTGGCTCTGTTTCTTAATTCTATGTTTTATTCTTGTAAGCTTTTCTTTGTTTCTCTTATTTCTTAGTTTTAATTTATCTTACTCACAAATCCCAACGGCCTCCTCTTCCTTTGTTTTGTTTTGTTTTGTTTTGTTTTGTTCATATATTTTATCTTTTTTCACTTGTATGCTTTGTTTAAAAGACGCATGTATTTTTATTACTAATGATGAGTGTCATTAATTTTGAGTACTTTAATTTATCATTTATATGTATATAGTGTAAATTATATAAAGGGTTAATGAGTTACTAGGTCCCTGTAGTAGCACCAAAATTTGTTTTTGGCCTCTCACCGGAAAAAAGTTTGCAATAGGTCTTTGTAGTTGCACCAAGTTTGCTATAAGTCCCTGTCGAAGACCGGAGCTCCGGTGAGTGCATATGTGGCAGGGTGACGGTATAAATGAAGATGATGTGGAATTTATGTTTTTAATGGGAAAATAGGTCAGAAAAATAGAAAACCCTAAATTAACACTCCATTAACCCCAATCCCTAAGTTAACATACAAATAAGAAAATAAAACTAGTTAAACTCCCAACTTTCGTGTAATCACAAATTACACCCCAAAATCCCAAAATTCTTAAATCATTGTTCTTCATCATCCTCCTTCATCTTCACCTGCTCCTTCACCTTCACTATTGTTCATCTTCTTGGTTTCTCATGCTCCCTCATGCTCTCAAAGTTCCAGCACCCCCTTTCTGTCTCCCAATCTCAAATTCTTCCACTTCAAAAATTAAGAAGCAAGACAAAAATCAAACCCAACCCCTTGCTCTTCATGTTCTGCACGTAAGGAAGGAGAAGGAAGAAGAAGAAAGAAAGAAAAGAGAACCAGAGCAGAAACAGGAAAAAAGAAAGAAGGAAGAAGAAGATAGGTAGTAGAACGCGGAAAATTGAAATGAACAATATTTTTTCAAGGCTCAATTTCCTTTGTTCCTCTTGGTAACTCTGTTTGCGAATGGGAAGAGATCATGTATTGTCATGTTATGCTTATTGTTGTGGTTGCTCTCCTGTATTATATTTGGTTTGGTTTTTCTAGTCCTCTAGGTAAGGCATCTCAATTATTTATAAGAAAATCAAGTATTTTTTAACAAATTTATCATTTATGTATACCTTCGGCGTTCTACTTCCTCTCTTCTTTTTCCTTCTTTCTTTTTTTCCTGTTTCTGCTCTGGTTCTCTTTTCTTTCTTTCTTCTTCTTCCTTCTACTTTACGTGCAGAACATGAAGATGAAGGGGCTGGGTTTGATTTGAGAGCATGATGGCGCATGAGAAATGAAGAAGATGAACAATGGTGAAGATGAAGGAGCAGGTGGAGATGAAGGAGGATGATGAAGAACAATGATTTAGGAATTTAGGGATTTTGGGGTGTAATTTGTGATTACACGAAAATTGGGGGATTTAATTAGTTTTATTTCTGATTTGTATGTTAATTTAGGGATTTGAGGTTAATAGAGTGTTAATTTAGAGATTTGAGATTAATGAAGTGTTAATGTAGGGATTTAGGGTTTTCTAATTTTCTGACCTGTTTTTCGATTAAAAACATAAATTCCACATCATCTTCATTTATACAGTCACCTGCCACATATGCACTCACCAGAGCTCCCGTCTCCGGCAGGGGCTTATAGCAAACTTGGTGCAAGTACATGGACCTATTGCAAACTTTTTTCCGACGAGGGATCAAAGACAAATTTTGGTGCAACTACAGGGACCTAGTAAACCATTAACCCTTATATAAAATATATAAAAAATCAGCGTAGCAGCCATCATAGAGTTTTTGGGGTCAGCCGCTACGTGTCACTGCTCGAGATTGACAACATTAGGGCACATCACAATAAGATAAAATTTAAGATGAGCCTTAACTGCGTTTAGAAGTGTTTATTTGAATTATAGCATAGACATTTATGTAGGATGTCAGGTGGAAGTAATGATAATGGAGATGGAAGGTGTTGACTGTGCTTTTGAAGAGTGGCGGTGATGGGAACAATGGAGGTTATCAAGCAATTAGAGTTAACCTTTTTAAGCTTAGTCAAACCAATGCAAATGTTAGCGTTAGCCTTTTTAAGAAAGTAAATTGCGTTACCTTAGCATTGACTTTTGAGTTAGTAGCAATAGCCAAAACATGGCTATGATGAGATATTTTAATTTTCAAATTTACACTTGAGATGAAGCTTGTACTAATTTAATTTGAGAAAATACAATTGATTAATTATCTGAGAAAAGAGTTATTTTATATACACAATTCAATAAAAATAGTTATATGTAAATAATTATGAAAATTTTGATAAAAGATAAAATTTTAAACATGTATATATTTTATTATTTGTTAGACAAAATTTTAGTTTAATTTGTTTAAATAGTATTATCAATTACCATTTTTTTTATATCAGAAAGCGTAAAGTAAAGTTATTTTTAAAAACCCTATTAAAAAGTATTTTTGCAAAAATCACTATACCTTGGTAAAGTTATATCTAAATGAAATGTGAAAATGAAAATTCCTTTTTTTTTCCTGTAAGCTTTGGAAGCAATTTAACCTGAGATCTTATTTAAGGAAAATAAAGTATGTACCACTTGAATCAACCACCCGTTGGTAATGAAAATTTGAATTCTATGTCATTTCCATGAATATTTGAGACTTACCAAATGCATTTTATTTTCCATCAATCATAATTTTTAAAAATGGTGATTCTAGTATATCACATGCTAGACACCCTCAAATATATGTAAATTTATGATGTAAACAACTATTGCACTGAAAAATTAAAAGGGCCTTTGCGAAATATTTTGCAGTTACATCATTTGGGTAGGAAACCCCCCAAAAGTAATTATGCAAGGAACTTTTCAAAAAAAGTAAGTTCAAATGATAGTTTTGATACACCAATCACAACCTCCAAATATCTCAAGAAAATATCAAAGACGCTCTGAAAAGATGTGTAGAAAGAGAAAGAGCTCTTCAGCTCAAACCATGCACAATACACAGAAGTTTGTGATAAAGAGGTTTAACAATGAAAAAATCCCGAATTCGGATCAATTGACATCCATATGATGACCGAGTAACTGGTGATTTATTCCAAAAAGAAAATGAGCTTTTTTCATATTACGAAATTTTAGATGATATTAGTATCATTTTATCCACATTGTAAATTATGTTATTTTAAATTTTTTTATTCTGTTGATTAATCATTGTTTCTTTAACTTTACCTATACTTGTGCTTCTGATTGTTTGGCAGTGGTTAAACTCTTCAAAACTCTATAGATGTGAGTCATTTTTGGGATAGGGAAGTGCTCTGCAGGATTAAAGCTTTGCTTACTGGAGATTGGCAGGTTCATCTTATTCAAATTTCGCGTGATATTAATAACACAGTTGATTGCTTAGCTCGTCAAGCAGCTAGAGATAATTCTCCTTTTCGTGTTTGGAAGCGTCTTCCTTCTTGTGTTTTCATCTTTATATGTTTGTGATATAGGCTAGTCGTTTGTTTGTCATTAGTTTTCCTCCTGTAAAAAAAATGCATTTTATAATTTTTTTGTCTTTTTTCCCATGTTATCAACACGGCCGACAGCCATGAGACTAATCCCTCGAGGCTCGGAGATCATATTAAGTAGGTAAGTCTTCTTGTGACTTGCCAGGGAAAAGGCCCTCTCCTTCCATCCCTTCAATTTCTTCCACACACGGTCGTTCACAAAGTAAAAGATCTAAGATTTGGACTTTCCAATGATGGTTGAGAGACCCACATACTTGTCATAGCAATCAACTGCCTCTACATTCAAAAGATGTTTTAGCTCATTACAAATATTATCCTGCACATTGTGGCTACAAGATAGCATAGACTTATCAAGATTAACCATTTAGCCAGAAGCCCGCTCATAAAAGACAAGATATCTTTTATGACGGTCACCTCTTCCACAAACGCTTTTGCAAAAATAATACTGTCATCAGCAAACAAAATATGGGAAATAGCAGGCGCAGAGCGAGACAACTTAAAACCATATAAGGATGAAGTTCCCTTTATAATTTCACATTGCGCATAAAAGGGACAAACGACTTTTGGTGCCATTTAACATTTTTCTAATTAAGTGATTTCTTTATATTTATGAAACTTAACATATAAATAGTGAATATTATGATTTAGGTGATTCAGTTAATAAAAGAATTAAATGTGTGTGCATCGGCAGTATAAATAAATTTTACACCGATATTCAATTGAATTCCACCACATCATAAAATATATTTTTATTTTAATTAAAATTTAAAGAAAAATTATTATTCCCCCTATGTGGCATGTTGTGATTAGCTATCATTGTAAAACCATTTTACACTGATAGTACATGTCCATTAAACTCTAAATAAAAACTTGAATTTAAACTTTCTGAATTTAAGAGTGTTAAAGAAGTCTAATTGTGGATGGTTGAGGCCTAGGAGTGCACATGAGCTGGGTCGACTCAATAAACCTGTCCGAACCAACCTGATCTGATAACAATAAAAGTGCAGGTTAGATTTCTTTCTAACCGATCATGTTCGGTTTAGATAACAAGTTCTCTAATAAATCAATTCCACCCAACTAAATATATAATAATGTTTTTATTTTTTTTGAAATTTCCCCAAGTTAATGACTTAATGTTATCCACTTATCGCACCTCTGATTGGATTTAGGTTCTATCCAAACTCTAATATTGCTGGCACCAAATAAATACTCTTACCCAACCCTTCACACTCATTAAAATTTTAGCTGCTTTTCCTTTATCTCATCCCACAAATCTCCCATTTCTCTATTCAAGTTTTACACCTTCCCCGTGATTGATTTTTTTACTCTTCAATTTGATATATGCGTGTGTTGGCATTGCAATTGTTCATCCTAAGGATAATGTCAAAAGCAAACCTTCCATGAACTCTCACAATCCTAACACTGAAATCCCCAATCCCAAACCTAAATCTCCTGGACCCCGCCAAGTGTAACATCCCGATTTTACTCGGAAAGTTACACATAGTAACTCAAAGATACTTACTTAAAAACAAGGTCATTGTTTTATAAAATAATAACAACCAAGTCACCTTATTCTATTGCAGATGGTTTGACCCAACTAGCGGCACAAGGGTGGATCCATATTATCATATCATTGAAGTCCATATGAATAAAGTGTATCGCCATTTTGATCCACTTATTGTTGCACACAAAAAAAAGACAAATCTATTATGTACCTTATCCAAAAATCTAAACAGATAAGAAGCATTGGTGTGTTGTGATTATGACAAGACCATTAAATCATTTGGATAACGATGACACTAAAAATGACGTGTCATACCAAGGTGAAGAAATTTCAGATATAAAACCCATAACCCAAGTAGAGAAGAATACTGGGTTACATGACACATCAGCGAGTTTTGAAAGATTTGATGGTGAACATGTAGAGGTAGCTGAAGCGGAGGAAGATGAAGAGAAACAGGAAGAGGAGGAGGAAAAAGATGAAAACGATCGGGGAAGGAAAACTTTATTGCTAAAAAAATTTGGAATTTCGACGGCCAAAACCATCGGAATTTTTAAATATCAGGCGCGAAGTTCTCGACGGCATTAACCAACGGTCCAAGCCGTAGCTAAATTACTGACAGACTAAACCGTCGGTACGTTACCGACGGTTTATTTCGTCGGTAATCTACCTACGGCATAGGCCATTAGTAACTTACCGAAAGTTAAATTTTTCCGTCAGTAAATAATCACCGACGACACTTTTAACGACAGATGTCTGACCATTGGTTGGTCGTCAGTAATTCTAGATTACCGACGGCTTATGGCCATTACTTATGGCTTTGGGCCGCCGGTAAAACTCGTTTTTCTTATAGTGTTTGCCACCGCCACCACCACCACCATGTAACATCCACTTCCACCACCAACTTCATCGCCACCACACCCATCTCCATCATTGTTGCCACCACCACTGACGCTGACACCACCACCCACACCACCACCTCAGACCTCCACTACAGCCATCGTCGCCACCTCCTCCACCACTAGCTTGCATTCGCCACCACCGTCCTCGCCACCATCACCGTCATTTGGTAACATCGACTTCTACCACCACTGCTACCTATCCCTGCCATTATCTTATCGTCGCTGCCACTCACTGTCGTGAATTTACAAAGTTAATAATTGTAATGACTAATGTGGGTTTATAAAAGTTGACAACAACTTTTTTTAAAATTGATATATAATATTTCTTCATTATCTAAAGAGGGTTTATCAGTTTAACCTACACAACTACAAAAGGTGGTAGACTTTATGTAGATATTTCCTCGTTATCTATCACAAGTAAACCACATGATATATAAATTTAGGGATGACAATGAGTGTCGAACCCATTGAATACCCGTAAAAATCACTCATAATGAGTAGGATAAAAATTCGCTAGATGGTATGAAGTTGATTATGGATACCCGCAAAAAGTAGTGGGCATGAGTACGTGTGTAAGTACTATAACTACTCAACTCGCCTCATACTAGCACACGCATATTATTATTATTATTATTATTATTATTATTATTATTATTATTATTATTATTATTTGCACACACTTTCTTTAGTATACATTAACAAAATTTAAACCATAACTTTCTAATTTACTCTTTTCACAAGATTGTATAACTTTTTTTAAAACCAATGCATTAATTAACTTTATTACATGTTTTTTTAATAAGTGTAATTGCCCCTATTAGATCTAATAATTAGTGATAGAGGGAGTACAATATTATTTTTTGTTGCTGGAGTATTTGATGTTGTTTTTTTCTATTATTAATTTGTAACGTTACTACTTGGAAATTTTTTTTAGCCAACTAAGTATTTGATCTTGCTTTTTAGCCAACTAAAATCACCTAAAATCGGTCCAAACTGAACCGCGAACACCCCTAATTGAAATAACCAGGCCAGCCACATTTAGGGTACCCTGGAATCTCTTTGGCTCAGAGGGAACTTCTTACCATAAAAATTGAATCACAAACTACACGGGCGAACTCTAAAAATTCACAAGAAACAAGGTTTAAAAGTTTGGCAGAGTAAGAATATAGTGAATAAAAATTAAGAGGATCAACTGCGGGCAGAGACCAACACATTTGATTGTGGAAGATTTCATGTCCTATTAATAAAATAACATTTACAACAAGCTTCCTGCGATCAAATTGTAGACTGAGTTAAAAAAATAAACAAGAATAACTATTCACTTACAACATCCACAGAATAAATAAGCATACTGACACCAAAATTATATTACTCACAAGCCAGTTTGGTGCCAAAGCTTGTTAAGCAAATGGCAAACGCCTGGAAGGCAGATAACGGTTGCCTATAATCCATGGTAAAAATATCATCCCCTACTTTACCGAACTGGAGGAGAACTGTTTCCTCATCTCCTTTCCCACCTGGTTGGCTTTGGTCCACGGTGGCAACCAGCTGAAAGTTCTTCACTGATGCCACTGTCACTCGACCATGGAAATTCAAGCACCAGCACTGCAAATGCTCATGCCACCTAGGAGCTTTATTCTTCAAGATTGAGTAGCCAGTTGTAGCATGTTCTTTACCCTGCATCTTATGGACATCCGGAGACATGCTATCTGAACTCTCACCCACTGCGGAGACAGGACACTTCAGTGAGCAAACCATCCTCCTTGGACCTCTAGATTTCAAAAGGTTGAACTTGTATGAGACCTGCCCCACCTCAAAGTTACCTGCAGGAACTTGAGGACTTATCTGTTTGCTGGCAAAACGACGGCTAGCCCTGCCACTTGATGGTTTGGCACCACTATGGGGTGGCTGGCTGTCATAAATTGTGAAGTTGGTGCCAAGAAAATCCGAGCTGCAGAAAAATTTCAGAAACTAGGTTGTTAATACTCAAGAGAGGGAGCAGAAGATTGACTATACATTCAATAAAAGAGGTTTTCCTCTTTCAAGAATCGATGAGATAAACAAACTCAGCTATGAAAGCAACAATGTAATCGACAAAAATTGACAACAAAGAGTTTCGTACAGATGAGACTTGGATAGTTTAATTATGAAGATTTCAATAATATAATTCAGCTTTGGATGTACTGAAGAGATTATGTAAGACCAACAAACAAACTGCAAATTAAGATAATCAACTATGGTTGACTTGTGAATTGCTCAAACCAATTAACTTACTTCTATATTCTTTTTGGTGCAGCTCTGATCTTAAAACAAAACCAAGATCAACCAACCTATTTGCACCCTGTTTCTATAATGAATAGTTCTGAATGACTTCTAAGCACAAGCAAAATGTGGTAATAAAAATTTACCTTAACTTTCCAACATAAGCATTGCTCCCTTGGGATAAATCATCAGCATCTAGTGATATTATATACTCAGTATGGGTACCACACCTATATCTCCTAGCTGCTAACAGAAACTTCCCTTTATCTGTCAATGCTGGTAATGGGCGGGGGACGAAAGAGGGGAAAAAGAGACATAAATTTCCAGCATATCAAAGAAAATGTAAAAGACAAATCATACGTTTGTGCACAATCAATATCATATCTCTTGATATTTTGAGAAAAATAAGCCTTAACAATCATCATTCAAGTGATTCAACTACCATAATAATTACATTGATTTATTACAAAACCCTAGAATATGCTGATTTAAATTTTTTTAAAGTCTCAGCTCTTTCAACCAGAGGAAGATTAAATTTTTGACTCTACCAAACATACATTACATTAAATAACATTGTCATCAATAGTTGGCCAAGAATTAGAATTATAAGGATCTATTTGACTTCTCATGTGGCAACCACATGACTGCTCCTTCCATTGTACTACAGGGAAAGTGAAAGGGTAAATGAACATAAAGCTAACCAATTGTTAACCTGTAACACGATCAACCAGATCCTAAAGACCTTCTTACTAAAGGTCTATTCATGCAATGTCACATATCAATCAAACAAAAATGATATGCCGAACATAAGTCAAACAGATAATAGCATAATACATTTACATTAAATAACATTGTTATCAATAGTTGGTCAAGAATTAGAATTATATGCATCTATTTGACTTATAATGTGGCAACCACATGACTGCTCCTATGAGTGGGTGTCCATTGTACTACAGGGAAAGTAAAAGGGTAAATGAACAACTTAAAGCTAACCAATTGTTAACCTGTAACACAATCAACAAGATCCTAAAGACCTTCTTACTAAAGGTCTATTCATGCAATGTCACATATCAATCAAACAAAAATGATATGCCGCACATAAGTCAAACAGATATTAGTATAATACCAAATGAATAATTTACCATATTAAGAAATTTAAGATGCTACAAGACACAGATGCTACAAGTAATCCACAATGGACCCCATGCTTTAGTGCAAAATAACTCCCAACACATAAGAAACTGGACTCAAGCAGCTTTAAATAACTTTTATTCTTCTATAACAGCAAGTCCCTTCCAAAGAAATGAAACTTCAAGGAAGACCTTTCATGAAGCTACCTTAGCCGCCCGTGATCCCCCTCATACATGTTAATGAAATTCTTCTTTCAATAGATTAAAAAGAAATGAACAAATGCATTTCTCCCACATTACACTTCCACAAGTGTATGACAGGCCCGGGAATGTCAATCCTGGATAGCGGCCATTCCCAAAAACACTATAGCGGTATAGAGCATAGTGGGATGGCCGGTACATGAAATTTTATATATTTTATAGAAAATACATAAATAAATGACCAAAAATACTCAAAACTAATGATATTCATAATTAATATTAAGAAGTCACCAGAGACAAAAATAAATCATACAATTCTGACCGTGAGAGATAAAAAAGAATTGAATAAAGTCAATAGAAGCATTAAAACAAAGAAGAGCAAAAAAATAAGAACCATAAAGAGACAAAGTGAAACACAAAATAATCAACAAAAGAAAGAAAAACAGGGGGAAAAGAATGCTGTTGAAAGAGAAGAAAAGCGAATGTTGGTGTGCTACAGATGGTCGCCAGAGGGTCGTCGGTCTTTAAGCGGTGGCTGGATGGCTGTCGCTTGGTGCAGAACAGGTAAGAAGGTAGACGCAATATCTGGAAGGGCTGGATGTGCGAAGAGGAAAACAGTGGTTTTAATCCATTTTATGGGAAATCCAAAATTATCCGTCATTTATTTTGACCGATAACCATATATTACCCTTAAAAGTTTACCCTAATCTTCAAATTATGAGGGTAATTTCAAGCTTCTCCCCTATCTTCGTTCTAGCACTGTGAAGGCATTGTGAAGGCGCTGTGAAGTTCACGAAAACGGCCGCGATTTCAGTAGTGACAGCCACGACAATCAACCGCTCCGCTATGGGACTCGCTGTAACGGCCAAGGGCTTCTCCGCCCTACTCCGCCACGATAGTGCCGCTTTCACGCGTTATTGACAAGCCTTGACAGGTCATATATCCTTCACTTCTATCCAGGGTAGTTGATCGCGAGCGATCGCACCGTTATAGCGGCGTCGCATCGTGGCCCCTCTCCGCGATTGTGAACAAATCGCGGCCGCCGCGGCGCAAATCACGCCTGGGATCGCGGCCAATCGTGGCCTGCAGGGGAAATTACATAAAGCCCCTTATTTTAAACTGTTGGGCTGGAATTATAAGGGCAAAATTGAACTTTCAAGGCTAAAATTAGGTCAAACCCGTTTCCACTCTCCCTTTCATTCATTCTACTCTTCAACCTCAATCAGAGCCGTGTTTCACACTTTCGCTCTCCCTTTCATTCTTCTCTTCAACCTCCATACTGCTCACTGCTCCTGCACTCCGGCGACCACCTCCACCTCCGGCGACCACCACTAGGTAACTTGCTCTATTTTTTTCTTTCATTTCTTCCTCTTTCCCCCTCTGTTTTTCTTCTCCTCTCAGCCTGCCTCTGTTACCCTTTTTTCTCTTTACCCTCTGTTATTCTTCTTCTTTCCCTCTCTGATTTTTGCTGCTTCTAGTTTTTCTTCTTTCCCTCTCTTATTTTCTTCTTCTTTTCCCTCTCTGTTTTTCTTCTTCTCTCCCTGTCTGTTTTTTGCTGCTTCTAGTTTTTCTTCTTACCCTCTCTGTTTTTATTTTCTTTTTCTCTTTCCCTTTCTATTTTCTCCTTTCTTTTGTTGTCAAATTTTTTTTTTCCTCCTTACCATGGTTACTGTTATGTTCCTATACCAGCCATGGCATCCTCCACTCAATGTGAACCAAATAACAGTGCAGCAACTTTAGGCAACTTCAAGCGTACAGAGAATGGATTGTTTAAGCCTATAGGGGGAAAAATTGATATAGCATGGCAGTGGAACAGCTTAAAGAACCCAAATGATAGGAAGAGAGTCACATGTGATTTTTGTGGGGTGACAGGAGGAATAACTAGGGCCAAATGTCATCAAATGAAAATAGTTGGGGATTGTAATCAATGTAGGAAAGTTCCAGATGAGGTGGTGTTGTTGTTAAAGGAAGCTCTTGCTAAGAAAAAAGGACAAGCAGAACACTTAACTGAATTGAATGCAGATCAAGATGAGGAAGATGAAGTGCAACAGATTGTGGCCATTAGAAGTGGGAAAAGGCCTACAAGTTCAAGTGGTGCACCCTCTCTTCCTAAGAAGCCAAATGTTAAAGGCCACATGGATTTACATCTTATGAGAGATCCTAAGACAAGTTTAAAGTTGGCAAAAGCTAAGAGGCAAACAAGCATGAATGATGCATGTGACAATGAAGCAAGAGCAAGAACAATCCAATAATTGCTAGATGCTTTTGTAGGAATGGCATTACTTTTAACGTTGTGCGGACAAAGAGCTTCAAGTTGATGATAGAGGCTATTGGAAACTATGACCCTCATTTGAAAGCTCAAACCTACCATGAGATGAGAGTTCCACTCCTTAAGAAGGAGGAGGCATACACCCAAAATTTGATGAAATCTAATGTGGAAGAGAGGGCAAGGTATGGTTGCTCGATTACGTCCGATGCTTGGACAGATAGGAAGCGAAGGACTTTGATAAATTTTTTGGTGAATAGCCCGTTCGGATCTATGTTTATCAAGAGTGTTGCTGGTTCTTCATACATGAAGATCGGAGAAAAGTTGTTCCACCTCTTGGACAGCGTTGTTGAGGAGATTGGAGAGAAAAATGTGGTGCAAGGAGTGACCGACAACGGAAGCAATTATAAATTGGCTGGTAAGTAACATTAACTATTACTTAGTTACTTACATTGTTATTAATAATTAATAGTGTGATGCTCATTTGAAGTTGTTTATTTGGGTCTTAGGTAAGCTTCTAGAAGCTAAGAGGAAGCACTTATTTTGGACTCCATGTGCTGCCCACTGTATAGATTTGATATTGGAAGACATTGGCAAGCTTAAAAGAGTTCAAAAGACCACCAAAAGGGGCATAAGTTTTGTTGGGTTTGTCCACAATCATACTTTGGCGTTGAACACCATGAGAAAGTTCACAAAAAAATTAGAATTGGTAAGACATGGAGTTACAAGATTTGCCACCACATTTCTCACTTTGCAAAGGTTGTACACTCAAAGAAACAACCTTAGAAGGATGTTCACTTCAGATGATTGGACAAAGTCTAACTTAGCTAAAGACCGTAAGGGGTAAGGGGCTGCTAATGTTGTACTCATGAACACCTTTTGGAATGATGTTGCTTATTGCCTTAGGGCTATGGGGACACTTGTGCGTGTCTTTAGGCTTGTTGATAATGAAAGGAAGCCGGCAATGGGTTACATATATGAAGCAATGGATAGGGCTAAGGAGGCCATTAAAAGTGGTTCTAAAGATAATGTATGTAAGTACAAGGAGGTTTGAGAAATAATTAATAGATTGGAATGCCAACTTCACCATTCATTGCATGCAGCGGGACATTTTCTGAATCCGGAATACTATTATGTTTATCCTAACATGGATCGTAATCAGGAAATCATGGGAGTTGTCTACAATACTATTGACAGGCTTAGTGAGACTGAGGAATTGGCAGATGAAATCACACGTGATTTGTCTGTTTATAAGATGGTTGGAGGCTTCTTTCGGAGGAAACAAGCCATAAGACAAGGTCTACAATGTCTCCTGGTAAGTGAGAAGCTTCTCCTAATTTAAATTAAATCTTAAAGTATCATGGACTAACTTGTGTTACATTATCTTTGAAGCTGAGTGGTGGAAGGCATTTGGACAGAGTACTCCTAATTTGATGACACTTGTTGTTAAAGTGCTTAGTTTGACGTGTAGTTCATCAGGTTCTAAGCGAAACTGGAGTATCTTTGAGCATGTAAGTTAATACATATTAATTTATTTATTTTTATAGAGTATTATTAGTTTAGAGTTTCATAAAATAATTATGAAACTAATATTTATTTTATATTATAATATAGATTCACTCAAAGAAAGGAGTCGTCTTGAGCATCAAAAGTTGCAAGACTTAGTCTATGTCAAATATAACCAAGCTCTTAAAGAGAGATATGATTGTTGTGATGCCATTGACCCCATTGTCCTGGATAGCGTTGATTATACTAATGAGTGGATGGTGGGACAAATGGGTGGAGATGGCGATGTGCTGGAGGTGTTGATGAGCCCTTGACATATACTAGGAGAAAAACAAGAGGGGGGAAATGATGCTGCCACTGCATCTTCTTCTAGGCCTTCAAACTCTAGAGGGAGGGGAAAAGGGAGAGGCAAGGGAGTGATGATAGAAGAAGTTGATGAAGAAACAAGAGAAGAGGAAACTGAAGAGGAGGTTGAGGAAGAGATCTACAACTTCGACACAAGTAAAAGTGAGAAGGAAGAGGAGGAGCCAAAGCTAGAAGATGATGAAGAGTGATGATTGATGATTGATGATTTCTTATGTAGCTAGGAGCCTGGTAACTCTTATTTCAATGTTGATGACTTGATGTTCATGTTTTGTTACTTTAAGCATTAGAGGCTTGGACTTCATTTTAGTTTTTAATCTTGACTGAGTTGTTTTGAGTTGTGTGTTATTGTTCAAGACTTGTGACTTTTATTGCTATTATGAATGTTATATATTTTAGGTAATATTTGTCATTTTTTAGTATTTATATGTATATAGTATTAGACTATTAATTATATAAAATTATATAAAAAAATCAAAATAGCGGCCATTCCGCTATCCGCTATCCCACTTTCGGGGTCGGCGGCTATCCGCGATTCGGGATTGACTACTATGCTTCTATCCATAAAACACACCTTGGATTTGTCCTCATAAACATACATATGATTTGACATTGGACTATGTCTGGTCAACCGAGTGGCTAGAATCATGTTTTTTATCAAAAAAAAATTACTTACATTTAGAAATAATTATCAAAATTGCTTTACATGTTGACAAGCTATAAACCCCTCCTAACTTTTAGCGCTTTTGATATGCAAAAGTAAGTTATGCACTTGACAAATAAGATAGAGCCCAGCTCTAGTTATACATACAAGAGATAGTTCAACTTTGAACATAATTAATTTTCATTTATCTCTAGATTCTAGAAAAGCTAAAGATGCATTTAACCAATACAATACTTACGTACATGATGTAAGAGCAAGGTAGAGATAAAACGTTGAGGTCTTCTTGTTCCGCTTTATAAGACATTGGTGGGGATCACGTGGTCCTGGCTGAAGTCATCAAAACATAAAAAGATTGTCAACCCGCAAGCCTGCTAAAATTAATATATCTTGCACAACACAAATTAGTCAATTAATAGCAGTAGGTGGAACAAAATGTAAGTCAAAATAAAGATGAAAATAAAACCATCACAAGAAAAGAAAACACCCATCACAATATCTTTAATTGAGTAAAACATTGCAGAGATAAAATCATTTATTTAATGATGGTTAGATAGACAGTGTTAATAGAGCTAAGATAAGTTATGCACACAAGTAATCTTCAGCTGCTAAATATTAGATGAAACTCCATCCACCTGTGACAAACAATGATTAATACGCATAAACCCCCAACACACACATAATGGATCAGTGTTTCCAATTCTTTCATCTTTTCCATTTCACACACAGATAAAACTGCAATAACCAATAATACCTTACCCAGAAGCCTGAATCAACGGTTATACACTTAATAACAATTTCTATGGAACCATTTGAAGCAATAATGCAATAATCTGAATTTAAGAAACAACCCAGTCGCTGAGACGGCTTAGGCAAAGATCCAAATCAATCACTGCTGATCCTCACAACAAAACGCAATTCTCCCCTCACCAATAAAGCCATTTACGACCTAAACTAATTAAACCTTTCAATCACGTCTGAAACAACCAAAATCTTAAACCACAAATATTCAAAAGTATAAATTTGATAGATTAATGACTGCTCCAAATTCCCACAGCTACCAATAAAACAAAAAATAACTAATCCACAAAGTATTAAAAACAATTCTAGGATCTATATTATTGAAGATGCACGCATCAATCAAGAAGGCGATTCGGAAAAAAGTTGAATAGGGAAAAATACGATGCCTAAAAGAAAAATAAAAATGGATCGATTTTTTGAAGCAGCACCTGTTTAAGGCAAGAAGGGAAAGTGATTTTGCCGTTGTGAGAAGGAGACCGTACGATCTCGCGGGTCATGTCCCTCCACCGCTTGCACACGCAGGCGCAAGCAACGACGTTTTGGCGGTGCGGCCACTGGTCCTCGGCGGCGTCCACCCGGCGAATAATCTCTCCGAGGAGCTCCGGCAACATGGTGGACCACGCATTCACCTCCTCGCCGGCGCCGCCGTGGCGACCCTCGTCGGCGGTGTCGATTCCCCTGACTTCCTTGAAGGATCTGGAGAATTTGCGAGAACGGAAAACCTTCCTCAGCGACATGGCTAACGGTTCTATAACTTAGGGTTCATCAGAGAGAGAGAGAGAGAGAGAGTGAATGATAAGGAGGCGAAAGAGAGTGCGTGTTTTACAGAGAGAAAGTTAACGAGTGAGAAGGAAGAGAAGGAAAAAAAAAAGATATGGAGGAGGGACGGTGATGAGGGAATGGTAAAGTGACGTGCGGGTGAGGGGGGACGTGAGAGGAGGATCGTAGGGAGCCGAATGACAGGTGCGTGAGGTTAATGACTGTGGGTTGAAAAGTGTTGGGAGATGCCTGTGGTTGAATGTGTTGTTGAGATTTGACTTGGTCAGCGCTGTATTTACCCCCTCTTCTCTTTCTCTTTGACTCGCCATACAAGTTGTCACGTTGCTGTTTTTTTTTTTGAATGGAGTTGTCACGTTGCTGGAATTGCAAATTGCAGAATTTTTCCGCTTTACTTTTTTTCATTGACGCACTTTTTTTTTTTTTGAAAGACTTTCATTGACGCACTTGATTATTATGTACCAAAACAAAAGATTTTTTTTTAATATTGTAAATAAAAAATTTAATCACCAAAATATTGTGTTTTAAAAATTATTTACCAATTTATTGTAGTTTTGGTTATGTCTAGTAAAGACTCCCACATGGGGCGTTTTATGTGTGTAAGAGGTGTTTTAAGTGGCGTTCATTGCAGTCAATAATTACTTAATTATTGTGTTGACCCTTTTGAACTTGTGTTGTTTTAGTTAGAAAACACATGTGCTGCCAGTCTGCATTCACGCGTGTTGCAGGACATGAGGAGACAGGCCTGAAAAGCGCCTCACATGAGACGCCTGACGCGACAGCAGGCCGCTTCGTATGAAGCGTCTTTCTCTTTTTCGTGTCACGAGAAAGTTGTTGTGTCTGGTGCGACAAGACACATGAAGGAAGGCGTGACTTTGAGGCATTCACTTGTTACAGAAACCGCTTGGTATGAGGCGCCCAGCGTTAGAAGAAGGTGATTGGCTTGAGGCGTTTTGCTTAGAAAAGGGATGATTGGTCTGAGGAGTTTCTTTTCCTATAAATTTCTACCCCACGACCCACACTCTCCAGCAAGCCTCACACGACCCCAACTCTCAAAAAATCACACTTCTCATCATTTTGTGGTCCTTAAGAAAATTTTCAAAGTCTCTACTCACATGGTACCCCACATCATTTTGTGGTCTTCTCACTTTGTAAGCAAATTTTCATGACTTATTCAATCTCCTTAATCATAGTTACTTAATTATATTAGCATCATGCAAATTAATTGTATTTTTAGGTGTTTTCATGAGTATTAAAAACATTTAAAAGTTCATGTTACCTTGTCTGTATACCCAGCTATTTAATATATTTGTAACTTGGTATTATTATTTTATGTAGGTAAGTATCGCATAGATTGGCAGATGAATATGTCATTCATCCTGGACCGTGAAATCCTTCATTGTTGAATAAACAAAGCGTTCATGTTTCTGAACATGTCTGGAATGGTCAAGATAGATTGCTACGGGTAAGACGTGCTCGTGATAAGCAAACTGCCCGAACAAATTGAAGGACTCCTCCAAAATGCCAGACTTTACCACACTGCTTGCGTTAAGGATGTAGCTCCTAATCATGAGTTGGTAACTGTTTTCACTACTACAAAATTGCCTTTCTACCACGTCCCTATTACCACGGTTTCGTGTCTGACCGTGGTAAAATGGTGCCCGAAGCTCTGTTACCACGGTTCCGTGTCGAACCGCGATAACTGAGGTTCTATATTACCCCGGTTCCTTGTCAACCGTGGTAACTGACATAGTTTTTATTATTATTTTTAATTAAAAAAGACTATTGCCACAGTCACACAGTGAACCATGGTAATAGAGTTTATTATTTTTTTCATCTGACATTGTCTATTACCACGGTTGTCAGGTGACCGTGGTAATAGGTATTATTTTATTAAAAATATGGTCATTTTTTCGACTACCTCTTGTTATAGCAATAGGAAACCCTTCTCTCGAGAAAAACCTTTTGTCTTCCCGCTTCCCTGTCTCGACTCCATTGATCTTCAACATCGTCACTGCCACTCCACATTCCTTCCTTCTGCACCCCATTACCTTCGTTCCTTGCCACCTGTCGCTCCACGTCATCACCGGCGCTCATTCTCTCCGCATTCGCTTCATAACTGCTTTGCTCGTCACGGCTAATCCTTCTCTTGCTCGCGGCCTCTCTTTTTGTGTGCTCACTACTGTCAACTCGTTCATCTTGCTTCCACACATCACTTGTGAGTCCTCTTGACCTGCTTCTACTTCTAGGGTTTTCTTTCTTTTTAAGATTTTTGTTGTTGTTCAATACCTTTGCTTGGCGTTTTAATTTTGTGGTAGTTAAGGAGCTTATCTGTTCGATAATTACCAGTTCTTATGCCTTTGTTGTTTTTGTTCAGTACGTTTTGTGGAATGTGTATTCTGTTGAAGTTTTTTTTGTTGTTCAGTACATTTCGTGGAATATATGCGTACTCTATTTTGTGAGGTCATGTTCGATTTAAGGATTATGTGAGGATACTAACTGGTAGCTTTTTATTTAACAGTAACTTTTGACATGTTGTTTCAAGAAAATGGACCCTTCATAGCAAGGCAGTGGTGAGACCGGTGAGAACAGGACAATCAGGCGCGGACAAACCATCATGAAAGCAGTCTGTGTTATGATGAGTAAAGGTCTGAAGTTTGAGGTAACAATTTAAGGCAATGTTGAAAGTGCATTTTTTATTGAATGTTGTCTATATGTTGTTGATAGGTGGAAGATCAAGTTTATGCAACCAAAGTACTAGATTGTGTCGGTTGTGATTGTTGTGCAATTCCCTTTGGGAATTATTTATTTCTGAATTTTAATTGATTTGTGAAGGCATATTTGATTGAAAGATAACTTGGATAACATGTTGATAATGATGTACATGAATTATATTTTGTTGATGAAGTCTACATGAAATTATAACATGTTGAAGTTGCTAACATATTGCTATACTATGACTACTAAGAAAATGTGTGAACTGTTGGTTCATGAGGATGAGATATATATTTGTCATAGCATATGCATTATGTAGGTTATTTAAGATTGATGTGACGCCACTTTGTCGCGTGGGATCAATCTAGGGCAATGTGGTGGATCTTTATCCCACATGATTGTCCAGCCCTTATTCTGGGAAAATCTTGGCCTTAGTCATGCATGTATTTTTTTCAGGACTAACTTGCATGTTTTTGAGAATTAAATTAAATTATTTTGAAAACTGAAAACTCTGTTTATTTAATGTTGTTCATTTACTACTGTTAATTATTGCTGTTCAATTGGCTGTTGTTTGTAAATTCTGCTGTTGCTGTATTTATTGTATAAAATTCTACTGCTGCTGTATTTACTGTATTCGAATTCTGCTATCTTCTGTTTCTATTTTTTTAATTATTACATAGTTGATAATTATTATTGTAATTTTTGGAGTTAACCATTTCTGTTTGTTTACTTGTTGTTTGGGCGCTTAACGCCACTGATAAACAGCGCGAGGACTAAATGGAGACTAATTGGTGATGAATTGAAGAAGAGAAGAATTTGAAGAAGCATGACGTTATTTACTGTTTTCTTTTACCAATGACTTAGCAAAAATTATGTTGCAGAATAATTATTTATTTTTATTATTCACGTTGGATTATATTAATTACGGGGATAATATTTATTGATTAAATAATCATTTGAGTGACGAATCTTTTCGAAAAATTTGAGTGGCTTTTTGAGAGGTTTATTAAACTTATTTTCCACAAATTTACAATGTGACCCTTGACCGAAAATTGGGGCGTTAAATTTGTTGTATCAGAGCAATGGTTGAGATAACCAGAGCTTTTGGGTAATTAGGACTTTTTGCATTCTGAAATCGATTGATGAGGTGTCAATCGAAAGAAGAATTTTGTGAATAACTGTTTATTGATATTATTTGTTTGAGATTGTCCTCTGAGTGGACGGTCTAATTGTTATGTGGTTGACCAACAATTTCCTTGCTATTTCTGTTTTCTGCATTAATCGTTAGCTTTCTTATGAACATGAGTAAGAGGTTAGCGAATCAGAATATAGAAATGGCATATCAAAATGCGATCAACCAGATGGCTGCTGCCATTACTAATTTGACTACACTGATGACGATACCTGTTCTGCAAGTGTACAGAAAGGTCGAAGTAATACAAAAGATATCGTCTCCACATGGATAGGTTACCAAATTTCGATTTAAACTTAATTGTTTAGAGCTGAAAAGAAAATGATTTAAGTTTGAATGTTGGAAGTTTGAACAGCAAAAAGAAAAACAAGAAATGATTGATTTTGAAATGATGATTAAAAGCAGCATCCGAGTTTGAGCTTCACTACACTAACAAAGTTTCTAACAATCCAAAATTCATATGAAATAAGAGCATGTTCTATGGTGTTCTAGCCTAAGCCTCTACTTGTTAATTCCTTAAGCAAGCAAACCTTCCAATTTCAGTTTGCTAAACATAATACCTTAGTGTTTAGTCAATTCAATTGAAGCAATATATATTCTTAATTCTGGCCAACACAAACAAATCCCACCCTTATACCTAAGGAGCAGATAATTTGTTCAATCTAAACCTGGTTCCCTTAGTTCTTACCAATTAACATTGTGCAAGAATAAAGCAAAATTACTTGTGTACATCAAGCAAAAATTAACAAAGGGAAAAAATTTACAGAACATAAACTTCATTTATAAAATAATAAGAAAAGCTTAAAACATTGCTAGATAAGATTCACTACAAACTCAAAATGCTAAGAAAACTAGCTAAGCATGGCTAGTGTAAACATAATTAAAAGAAATAAACATGGATTAGGAGCTCAACAAGGCTTCCCACAACTCCATGACAAGTGTTTCAACTCAGAGAATTACTATGGAAAAGAGAGAACTAGTATATTTTGAGATGATTACAATGAGAAGAAAACTCTGTATTTATAGCCTATTATGCCAGTGTTCCAACGCCTGGGCGTTGGAATTAAAATGAATTACACAAGGCTTGGCAGGGGCTCAACGCATGAGCGTTGGCTCCCCAACGCTCAGGCGTTGGAATTAATCCCAATTTTTGGGTTCCAGGCAGAGAGCCAACGCATGAGCGTTTGCTCCGCAATGCTTAGGCGTTGGGAGCTCGTCTAACTCCTCATTTTCTTACTCTTGCTCTTCTCTTTTGATTCCGCTCTTCAATGCAATAATGGGCTTCATGTGGCTTCAATACTCTTTTGCAACAGCAGAACCCTTCACCAATTGATCAATTTGCACATGTTTTTATTGCTTTTGTTGCTTCATTCCCCATTAATCACAAAATCTTTAAGCTTTTAATCCTCTTCTTCTTCATCATTCTTCATCAAAGCTCCAATTACCACCCAATAATGACCAGAATAATAAAAAGGGCAAAAACTCTAACAAAACCTAACTAGAAGGACTAACTTATATGCTTATGCAAAAATTAAATAAAAACCAAACAAAATAAATAAAACTATATGAGACTCAAAGAAATAATAAAATAAAAACAAAGCAAAAGAAAGGAAAAAGACACTAGCACCCCCAGTCATCACACCACTATACCCAACGACAGCTTGTCCTCAAGCGTAAAACACTTAAAGAAGCTTGTCCTCAAGCTTAGAACAAATCACCCTAGCCAGAACAACAAAGCACAAAGATACATTTTCAAGAAAAACACAGCTGAGTTTAGTAAATGCATATTAAGATAGTGAAATTCATCATGAAATTAGAGAATGAAAATTGATCACAGAAGCAGATAAGAATTCACAATTAAGCTCACTAAACAAAGCTCATGATCATACAAGTGCAGTGCATCAAACCTGGCTATCATTCAAATCAAAACTAAACAAAACAGTAATGCAATTTGTAGAGACTTTTTCAGGTTGAAACTTGGCCAATGGTACAATGATAGGTGGGAAAAATTGAAGAACTTGGCAACTCTAGGGGGCTCAGACTCAAATTAGTTAGGTGATCTTTCTTTACATAACAAAAGAGCTATACTTTACAGCACAAAGGTTCTCTTTTTTTTTTTGAACAAAGCAGTGGAGTGTTATGGGATGTATGAAAAGAAATTTGAACTACCCTCATACTCTTACTCACCCCACTGCTTCATTTTTTTTTCTTTTTTTTTCCTAAGGCACATACCTCCATTTTTTTTTCCAAAGAGAAACCTATCCGTATTCAGCTCTATACATCAATTACTAGAATCACCTAACCAAAACAAAATAATTCACAATAGTAGGCTCCAAAGGAAATACTCAATTCAGGCTCAAAGGGGGCTACTAATGGACAATATTATAGTAACAAAGTCTGAGGTTCAAAGAAATCTTATTAGTCTCTCAAAAATCACAAAACATGCAATATTCAGTTGACATGTAAATCAAGACAGGGTCAAACATGCACAAGTATGTCAGAGGTCACTCAAAGCACTCAGAAAGATAGGGTAAGTGTACCCTTTTTTAGAACTCAAATCATGATCAACAACAAACTCAAATATCAAGAATTCTTTCAAAACTCCTAACAGCATGTAACTCTACGTAGCATTTTTAAAACACAAGTATCAAATTTTTCAAAACACTAGCTAAGGGTGAAACTATTTGAAAGTTAAGCTTAATTGATATAATATCTGGGGTAAAAACTGATTCAATCTACTACATGCATAACTCAAATTCTTAAACAAAAATCTAAACTAAAAAGAAAAAGAAAAACTAAAAATAAAATAAAAACTAAAAACAAAAATAAAAAGTACTTTAGTCATCATGGGTCCATTGGATCCTCCTGATCCTTTCCCGCTCCTCCAACACCATTTCTTTATGCCTGATCAACCTGCCCTTTTATTCAACACAAAGAAACACAACAAAAATAAAAGAAACACATGGGTTGTCTCCTAGGAAGCCCAATGTTATAGTCTTTGATAGACTCTTTCTCTTTAATCAATTTGGAGAATTAAGTTGAGTACTTGTTCTTCCTCTAATGACTATATCATCAATCAGTTCGCATTGAACCGCTTCATCATCATACTCAAAGTACTTTAGAGTCTTGAAAATTGAGAACCTTACCTTTTCCTCTCCTACTTTCAAAGATAGAAGACCCTTCACAACATTAATCTTGGCATTACCCGTTTCAAGGAGGGGTCTTCCCAAGATTAACGGAACTATAGAGTCTTCTTCCATGTCCAGAATAATAAAGTCCACCGGGAAGACAAATTTTTCAACCCTTACTAGCACATCTTTAGCAACCCCATAAGGGTTTTTGATGGACCTGTCCGCCGACTGTAAAGAAATCAGAGTAGGAGATGCCTCTCCTATGTCCAACCTTCTGAACATAGAGAGTGACATAAGGTTAATGCTATCTTCCAAATCAGAGAGAGCTTTGACATTTGGCAAACCTTCAATGTCAACAGGTATGGTGAAACTCCCCGAATCTTTCCATTTTTGGGGAAGTTTCCTGTGCACTATTGCACTACATTCTTCTGTTAACATGATTCTCTCATCAATCTCACTCAGTTTCCTCCTCCTAGACAGAATATCCTTCATGAACTTGTACTGCAATGCCTGCTCATGCTCCTTCAGTATGCTCTGGTGCAGGTCCCCTTGCTTTCGAGTCTCTCACCGTCTCCCCAAGACTAGCAAGGTAAAATTGAGAAAGTCCGGCAATCTCTGGAAAATTTGTGATAGATTATCTCATCAAAGAAAAGATATCCCATGGCTAAAGATTTTTTATTAATTTTTAGTAGAAGAGGTTGATCTATGCTTTGGTGACTCTTTAACTTTCTAATTCTTGTTTTCAAGTACCTTCAATAAATATATACTACTTGCTAGCAAATGACACAGTTGCTGACATCATATGGTAGGTTTTGTAATTGGTATTGACTTGATGTCTTTGATGCATTGATAATCTTGTTATCTTTCACTTCTTAGGGACGTAGTGCAAAGCAAACTGGAAACTTTGACTATCTAAATATATACTTCATTCCTTGATTCTCCTCTTCTTAATGGTCAGGTAAATTCTATTTTTCTTGTGTATTTTTATGTAATTTGACTATCTAATTAGACAACAGCAACTGATATGCTTCCTCAACAACCTTTCTTAATTCGTTCTCTCACTTTATAACCAATTAGTTTGTGTTTTTGCTCTCAGGAGTTCATCACTGTTGGCTTAAATGCTTATGCAGTTGGGTACGCTGATGATGGAACATGGAAAGAACTTCCTGATTTAAAGGATTCTGGTACTGAAATTGAAGCAATGCAAAGTTAATAATGATGAATAGCCATAAAGTTCCTGCTATGATGTGTCATTAACTTCAGTATGAATTTGTGACGGTTTAGAGCAGGAGATTTTGAATAGTGTTTGTGCAATATCTTCTGTCTCGCTTCTTCCAAATTTTGTCTCGTATATATATTGACACTGAAGCTTATTGTAAAGCAGGTGAAGCTTCTTTTGATTGAAGTTGAAAGCTCTGTATAGAAGGTTTCATTCTTCTCCCTATATTTTTTTTCTTTTAATAAGCGTGGAATTTCTTCATCAAGTAATCTGTCACTGAAGTTTGATGATAATCTTATTTGAGACTTTCTTCACAAATGCCTTCCCTCACATGCACATAGTGTACTGCAAACACTGTCACATGCATGATGCATATCCCTTACTGATGTAGTTATGAATTATGTATGTGTACACTATATAGCTAGGTACCAAATCTATATCTATATGGCTCTTATATACACAGTCACTAGCTGAACAAAAGCTTCATTCTTTCTCTTTCCCATAGAAGATACATGCTATCTTCGCTAATTACAAGTATATAGTGTTGGAAAAATTTATAATATTTTAAAAGTTGTAAGTCCCACATTGCCAAGCTTTACATTCTTTAAAGTCATTATATATCAAAATTGTCTTGAAAGTGGTAAAGTGAATAGAAATAGAGTTGGGTTCTCGTGCATGAGTTCTAGGCTCGCTAACTAGGGGCTTGTTTGATTGTAGTTTTTAAAAACTGTATTTAAAAAGAGTTTCTAGAAACTGTTTTTCAAAATAAAAGCAGAAAAAAAAACTGTTGGATAAGACGTTTTCCAATATTTAAAAAATTGAAATTTGAAAACTAAAAACAGAAACTGAAAACATCTTTTAGCTGTTCTGGTATTTTAGTTTTTAAAACTGAAAATAAGAACTGTTTTCAAAAACAGTTTTCAAAAACAGGTTTTGCCAAGCAAGTTTTTAAATTTTTCAGTTTTTGAAAACAGAAAACAGTTTTTAAGAACTGTAATCAAACAGGCCCTAGGTTTCCAAGAATTTTCCTCCCTATATATAGAACCTCAGTTTTGCCTCAGCCAGATTCGATTAGTGTACTTCGTTGCTGTTTTATACTTCAAATTCCAACATATAGCACGTTGGAGGCATTAGTAGTAATGATCTTCTAGGCTATGAATTCATCACAGATCAGCCATTTTTACCCTTTGCCCTGAACTGTTGTTTTCAGTAATAAGGCTTCCCCCCACCTTCAAAACCTTTTAGTCCAGTGTGCTTAAGTACACTTACTAAAATAAGGCTTCTAGTAAGTATTATAGAACCAAAATCAATGAGAGCGAACTTTGGTATTTGAAGTTACATTTAAAAACTATTTCCCTTTTTCTTTTCTCGCTTGCTAAATGTAAACTTAGGAAATTGCTTTCATGGCTTAAAAATAAGTTCTATCTAATTTATTTCTCTGATATTATGGGTTGCGGACTCAATTTCTAGTGATAGGCCCAATATGACTAGAGTTCATGAAAGCAGGAAGAAAGATGCGATGCACCTGATAAAAGTTAATAGGAGTGGCACTAACTGCCGTGCTGGCGTGGCAGGGAGTGTGTAGTGTGTGGGACAATCAGGTGAGTGGAAAAGAGTGAGGGAATCAGGGGATATAACCGTGTAGGGTGAGAGTGGAGAAGTAGGCAGAATTTGGGATAAGACTTGGAAGAGAATAGGGGCACTCTCAAATTTGCTCTGCTGTACTTTCTTTTCAGTTTTTTTATTTTTTATTTTTTATATTTCCTTAATCTGGTTCTGAGTTCATCTCAGTTTTCCAGGATTCATCAATACAATTATCTTTCAATCTCTCTTTTTCTTCTCTGAATATTTGATACCTAACATTATGTTTCCCTTTTTATTTTTCATTCTATTTAGGGAAGTAGTGAAGGAGTCTACTATGTTATATGATTAGTCAGAACATATTGATGACAATTATTTAATATTTGGTTTCTGTTTATATGAAACCTTATAGTGGTGATTTGTTCTAGTTGGATTTTAACATTTGATTGTTGTGGCAGGTGGACAAGAGAGGTTCGGAACAGTAATAATAACTAATAAGATCTTGTTACACAAGATCATTCGTGGTATTCTCTCCCTCTCGTTCAATACTTGACACTCCATCACTTGCAAATCTTTCTTTCTATTGTGGTTGATGCTTATGAATTGTTTCAGTTATGTGGAGTAAACAAAATTTACTCCTAATACTGGTTTTAAGTGAAAAGAATCTCTACACTTATGAGGAGTTCCCCACTGCATCTAACCCATTTAGACCCATTTTGGACCTTTAAGTAGCCAAGTAGGAAATCCAAAAGAAGTGTTCACGCAAAAAAATCAACTAATGATGTGGTGTATGATTTAGGTGGCATAAATCAATATGCCATTCAAGTTGCACTATTTAGTCTTAAGTAATTGGACAATTGGACAGAAGATTACATTTATCTATTTATCCAAAGTATCACACATCAGATAGTCCTGAGACTAATCATCCGCTCAACTGTCAGTGCACTAAACGGTAGAAGACTGACCAATGAGTTCTTAACATTTACAGAAGTTAGGAATCAAACCCCCAACTACTTGCTTAATCAAATAATATTGAGTTTAAAATATTATAACAGAGATTTTGAAATTTTGATAGGAATCAAAAGATTCTACTGAGTTTGATGTAGAGTAACATGATCTAGTAGAATGATGAGTGATAGTGATATCAATAGTAAAAGACATTCACAATCATTTGGAGGTCACAAGCTCCAATACTAGTTTCACTTTGAAGTTTCAATATAGAAATACCATTCATTCTATAACTACCTGCGACGTGGACGATCCTGATTTAATCCCCAATTGCGGATCCCAACGAGCAATTCTGCCAATGCGATTAGGAACTCAATAGCCTGCTGCGACGACAACAATCCTACCACGCTCCTCAATGTCCTCAGTCGTAGATCATCTGCTTTCTTTATAATACTCACTAGTCGTTTGATCTTATCATTGATATCCGTGCATGGAGCCATAATCTCGTTCGCACTGTCTTGCCATTCTGACAGCTCCCCCATTATTGCATTCTCTTCCTTTACCTTTTGTTAGTAAAAACAAATAAATACAAAAGAAAGACATTTTTACTTTTAGTGATGATAACACTCACATTATGTTTGGTTAAGAGAACTAGAAAATAAAGAAGATCAGTGGAGAAAAAGAGATAAGAGAAAAGATGACGTAGATTTGATAAGTTATTTGATAGAATTGAGACGAAAGATAAAAAGAGGAGAAATAATGAGGTGGATAATAAATAATAGAAAAAGAGAAAATTAGTTTTTATGCAAAGACAATTTTACCCACAATTTATAATATTGTCTGCCATTTCTGACGATAATATTTGCTACAGTAGAGAGTTTAAAACGCAAGTGGGTGGCTCATCTCTCTTCATACTCTATCAAAATCACCAAACACCAAACACATGTACCCAAAAAAACATGTAGTCTAAATTTAGAGTGATTCTACCAAAAAAATTAATCTAATTTTGACTGATTTAGATAATCCCAATAATAATACTCAAAACTTCATCAGATGGACGAAAAATAAAAAAGAAAAAAAAACTTCACCAGATGTGTTTATTGAACTTTTTCATGCTATTTTAAAGATCACGTTTTTCTTTAAAATTGTGAAAAAACACATTTGTTGAAAATCGAATTTGATTGTATCAAATTGCGTTTTTTATTTCTCTCATTTCAATAATGAAAAGAATTTATTAAAAAATTTAATTAATACATACCTAAATTTACACATAAATCTAGTTAAGTTTCTGCAACTTATTTTAAGTTTTTTATTATAATATGGAAAAATATAATCTTACATCTATCCAACATATTTTTCTATTTATAAGTTTTAATATGTATAATATAAATAAATCTAATAAATCTGTGCGTTTTTCTTTAATGTATACTGAAAAAATTCAGTATACATTGTTATTAAACGCTAGAAAAAAAAACTTTTATATCACCTACATGAGCAAATTGGGGAATTAATCATTTGTATATAAAATTAAGATTAAGATATATAAAGCATTATACGGAAAAATATGGATACGTTAAACTTATACTTTCATATTTTCTATTCCAAGATAAGAGAGAAAATGTAGCATAAAATAGTAGGTGGTTTAATTTAAAACTAGCAGAAGACTTTCGGCATTTCATCTATATACCAAAACAATAAAAACCGGACCGAAATAAGAAGAAAATTGAGAGAAATAAGTAATAAGTGATGGGTGTAATATATAATTTAATGCGATAAATATAAAAGAAAAAAAAAGTCTCAACGTGTAACACACTGTTTGGCGATTAATAAAAAAGGAGAAAAATAGTGCTCATAGGGTGGCAAACTTTATACATGCGCGAAATCAAAGCTTCGATACTCATTTAAACTGAGACAAAATCTTGAAAACAAATTAAAGAGATTGAATTTTACTAAAAAAAAAAGAGTTTTGAGCAAGCAAATCTTATTTGTTTTATTCTTGAGGAATGTCAATACTCCCTCCATTTCTTAATAATTCCGTTCCTTAATAATTCCGTTCCTCACTTTAAGTTTTGCACATATATTAAGAAATTGTATTAATGTTCTTAAACAGGAACGGAGGGAGTATATTGGTAGAGGAGCGGTAAATCATTCTCTTTATCACTCTTTTTTTAACCTTCTTCTTCTCTCTTTTCTCTCTTTAATCAGTTAAAATTTATGTAAATCCTACCAAATTGGGAGTGAAATCTATATAATTTATAGATCATATATATATATATGTGTGTGTGAGTTTTTACCCATTAGAAAGTGCTAAAAAAATTGTGAAAGCTCTATATTGGTAATACTAATACAGAAACTAACTAACATTTTATTTTATTTTGTCATATAAGTAAGTCCTTCAACATAGCAGTGGTCTAATAAATTGTGGAAGGAAAGGGGAGGAAGGTTAGTGTACTGACTGTATCACATTGCAACTCGCTAACTAGGCGGAACTGAGCGGGCGACAGATCACGGAGGTCGCCGGTGCGGAGGCCGCGGAGGATGTCGATGATGTGAGACTCAAAGAGGAGGGATGACTCGGTGTAGATGAGGTGGAAAGCGGTGGTGGGGCGCCACCCAGTGATCCAATGAAGGGAGTGTTCGAGCGTGGTGGCCCAGGGACACGTGAGAACATGGAGAGGGTCCTTCTCCGCCGCCACCGACTTGACCCGGTACAAGTCTTCGTGGTGGGACATGACCTTGTTGATGAGGCGGAGGAGGTGGTCCTTGTCCCCTTCGGCGGTGGTGCTGGCCAGCTGCTGGACAAGGCGGTTGAGGTTGTCGAACCATGAGTCGTAGAATTGTGCGAAGGGAAGGGAAGTGGCGGTGGTCATTGTTAATTGCAGAGGGAGAAAGGGGTTGTGGTTGTGAATTGTGATATGGTGGAACTTGGAAAGTGATGATGCTAGCTGGTGGAAGAGGAGGAGTTCAGAGGAGAAAGCCGCGTGGAACCCTTACGTGTAACGCTCACGTTTCAAGTTGTCTGATATCGTGTATACAATTGACTCGTCCTGTGTCTTGTTCTCCCAGGTGCCAACATTTAGACGTACGGACATGAATTTGAAATAGGTGAGTGCTCGAGTTTTTTTTTTCTAAATATTGTAAAAAAAAAAATTATTTGTCAAAGATTGGGGTAGTTGGAAAGTATTTGCCTAAACGAACGAGGTTATTTGCAAGACTAGCCTTAAACAAGGCGTGTTACAATTAGCTAAAAATAAGGATTGTTCAAACTAGGCATAATTTAGGCGTGTTCTGCTAATAGACAAAAGGGTGAGAATCAGAATCGGAATCTGCACTGTTTGATGGGATGTGGGAAACAGACTGGTGCTCTGCAGGACGTGGCAGAGGCACGCCTTAATTATGCCACATTGTGACAACCTTATATAAGGCGTTTTTAAATTAGTTTTAATTAAGGCTTGTTGTAACAAGCCTTAAACAAGGCATGTTGTGTCCCATTGGTTGCATGCACGCCATGCAGACCTCTCTCTGTTGCTTATATATTCATAATCCTCCACACTTGCAACACACACCTTCACTTTCATTCATTTCTTCTACTTTTATTCATTTCTTCTAAATCATCTCTATTAGATTTTAGAGGTCTTTGATCGATGGCTGAAGTTGTTGCTCTGATCTACTTCAATGGTAGAAAATTTGAAGGCGGTGAAGGGAAAATGTTCGAAGGGGAGCGGAGAAACCACATGACTCAAGCACGGCATGAGCATGAACAACCTGAAGAAGAAACTTCATAACAAGTTGAAGCTTGGTCGCAACCAGCTTATATCTACCGTGACTTGTCGATTTTTGGCTTCACGCATCCAAGGCAGTACATTGGTCTTGAAGTATGCGACATCGAATATGTGGGAATCATGATGGACACATTTGCGCAGCAGACATTCATGACAGTGCTAGAATTGTATGTTGACATTGATGAGGCCGGTAGTTCATCCATACCTGCCCCACCCGATCTGACTAACATACAACAACTGATACCCTTTGATGAGGCTGTGAAGAAGACCTCTTCCTTGAATTTGACTGAAGTTTTGATGAAGACAACACACATCAACAAAAGAAGAAAAAGGGAAGACTTAAAGGAACCAGCTCATAACATTCAAGACTATTGGATAAGGTTTTAGTTTTAGTTTTAAGTCTTTACTTTAGTTTAGTATGCTTTAAGGTATTATTGCATATGAAGGCTCAAAAGTAATCAAATAATTAAGTATAACATGTTTTCACAATTAAAACTAAGTAGAAACACTTAATTAGGGATTGAACATCAAGAAACCAAGTTTCAGACTTGCAGTAATCGATTACCAGCTTTCAGTAATCGATTACAGGCAGTTAGTAATCGATTACTAGATTTCGGTAATCGATTACATGTTTGAAAATGACACTCGGGTCATAACAGCTAGTAGCGTAATCGATTACTCAATTTCAATAATCGATTACTGAGATCAGCAGTCACGATTTTTCATGAACCAATGTGTTCTTAAACGTTGGAAAACCTTTGCAATGGTTCATGAAGAGTCACTAGTGTCTATATATACTCAATTAATGTTCAGAAACGTACAAGAACTTTCATTAATCATTTGGAACATTATTCTGAGGAAATTTACACAAATGTCATAAGAACGCTTATGCTGTTCAACTTTTAGAACTTAGAATAATCATGAGTCTTCATCTGTAATTATCAGAAGCATACTATCTAAAGTACAATCCATACTAAAGGATTGGTCAACCATTAAAACAGCTTCTTCATCTTTTACCCACCATAGTGTTTGGTGTTAGTGCAAAGGTAATTTGAATCAGGTTGATTCAGAGTCCGCCGTAGTGTTCGGTGAAGGTCTGGGTGATAAGACTTCTTAAGGTCCTTGATGTATGTAACACCCGGAATTTTCCCCAGTAATTAAATAATTATTTAATTATTTCAAGGTAATGTTTGGATCCGCTCGGTGGCATCGACAAGCGATATCGTCCGCCGAAGTACCGATGAAGTATTCTTTGCGACACTTGGTAGTGAACCAAGCTAGACCTGACTTTAATTTCGGACGAGAATAAGACATTCTCACTATCACCACGACAATCAGTGGAAAATTTCGTGAAGAACCACTGTAATATTGATATGGTTTCCTCCCGGAGCCTGGGAAGGATTTTTCGCACTAATGGGACTTTTAGCCGAAACGGACGACTTCGGGACCGCGGATCGAGAATTTGAAAATCTCCAAATGATTTCGTTTGGCGTTTCGAGACCAAATTCATGAAGAAGAATTTCGTGAATAGTGACTCGGTGAATAGTGTTTTCGGGCAGCGTGGAGCGGAATTCAAGAAAGATCGACCCGGCCCCGAATTGTGCGGGCCCGGTACCCCGAAACCAAGAAATGACCCTAGGGCAGATATTCTCAGTGGCACTGAGATACTCATTGATGACGATCAGTGACTGGACGCACTGACGCGCTGACGCATTGACGCGTCATGATTGAGAATTTATTAATAAACAAACCTAGATATTCATTAGAACTTTCTAAGCTTAGAGTTTAGTCCCTGAACTTTGAAAACCTTACGGTTTGGTCCTCGAACAGTAAAAGTTTTTTTACTTTAACCTTTTACCGTTTCAACTTTGGTCCATTGGGTAAGTTGAGTTTTTGTTAGGGTTGCTTTTGGAAAAGTCATTCCCATTGGATTGATCTTTGTAAATCACCAATTATTTTTCTTGGAAGTTTTGTTTTTGAAAAATTGATTATTAGGAAAAATTGATTTTCAAGCTTTAAGTAATTATTTGTCATAGTTTTCTTATTACCTTTGATGTGTACAAATTAGATTTGGAAGAAAAATTTGTCCTTGAATTTATGTGTCTTGGCCGAATTGGGTGTTGTCAGGGGACAAAGGATAATTTATTTTCTAACTAGCTTTTGGGTGTGTTAAAATGCTTATAAATGAATTTGGTGAGGATATGTTTTGTCACGATTGTTGTGCATTGGCCTAGAAAATTTTGAGTGTTAAAGACTTGAAAAATTGTTTTTGAAAGCTTAGGAAATTTGGGAATTGAATGTGTGAAAAATTGAGTTTTTGGGCAAATTGGTTTTTGAAACTCATAGTTGAGATTAGGGTTTTTGTACATTCTAAAACTTGGGGAAAATGAAGTGAAAATTTTTATTAGAAGTTATGTTTTTGGTTGTGCAATCGATTTGGAAAATTTAGAGAAGTGTTGGGTGAAAATTTGAGAATTTTAGGGTTTTTAAAAGTTTGGAAAGAATTGAGACTTAGAGAAATTTTGTGTGCTTTTGTTTTCTAAAATCTTGATTAAGGCCTCAAAATGGTTTGTAAGCATCTAGCCTTGATTCTCTTTAAATGGTTTGAAATTGGAAAATTTAGGTTTCATAACTTAGGGTTTTCTAAGTCCTTTTGGGTAATCCTCGAAATCTTGTTTAAGTGTTGTCGACCTTTGAGAAATTTCCGAAGTTGTAGAGCCTATGTCTAAGTGTTTAGACTCCTGTTTAGACCAGCCCTTTTCCCTTAGGTTTGAGTTCAAAGTTCTAAAGTTCAGGTTGTGTTTGTAAAAGGATCATGAGGCCTAGACAGATCAAGACGTGCGAAGCTTCCAAAACTGCCAAGATCGATCACCTCTGCGGTAAGGGAACTTCGTATCTCTGTCTATTAGCATAAGTATAAATATATACCATGCTGCACTATGATCTTTAGAATTGTAGTTGACGGCGTTCTGAGAACGACCCGACTTTAAACTGTATTGATTGATATATGAATGCAAGTCTCTAAAGGCATCTGATATGCTGGATTAGGAATTGTTTGAAGTGTGTCAATGTTGATTTGATTTGGATTGTGGCTTGACTATTTGGATTGTTTGCTTTATTAACAATTGGGAAGCATGATTCTCTTTCGACATGATTATATCTACTTGTGATATGTGCAACTGCTCTACATAATAAATCTTGTATAGGTATGTACCAGGGTAGGAGTATTAGGTTGTTTTTTTTACAACTGACGGAAGAGTTTTTGAAACCAAGATAAATGTTTTGTAAGTAATATCCAAGCTACTGGTCGGTCATTTTATGCCATATGTTTGGCTATTTGCAAATTATGTATTTATAATACTAATGCACCTCAGCATGACATATTTCGAAAAGGAAAATGATTTCAAAAAAAAAAATACTCTCTTTTCCTAGTTTTGAAAATTCCCTGCGTATTTATTTACGGTTTGTTTGCTACAATAACGCCTTGGAAATCGGGGTGTTACATTGTGGTATTAGAGCTCCAGTTGAGAAATACCAGAGCTGTCGGGGAACAGGTTTTTCTACGCTAAGTTGTGTGCAGTTTGTGTTTGCAATTAGGATATTTCGGTTGATTGCTAGGGAGTTGGGTTGTAAGGCCTAATCAGCCTTATGGCTGCTCCAAGCATGACAAAATCCTGAAGTAGCCGAAATTTTAGATTGCTTTAGGTTTATTCCTTGAGTGGAAAACCTCCCTATGTATTTGCCTGCTATCTTTGTAGTAGTTAGTTCTACACTAGATTATGTTTGAGCCTATGTTGTGTGGTTATCTTAAGGCATGTTATTTAGCTCATATAAAAGAGCAAGACGCCTTGGAATCTAGCCATTCCTTGTCTAGATGAATGTTTGTGTGTTTCAGGAACGAGATGTCTTCACCATCACGCCCAGAAGAGGGAATGCAGGCCAACCTAGACAAGATGGCTCAAGCAATGACCAATTTGACTCACGTGGTTGCTCAGCAGGCTGCGACGGCTGAAGCACGAGAATCTGCCTCTGCTCAACGACAGGCAGTGGAGGATGAGCGTCGTGCACGCCAGCAAGAAAGGGAAGAGACCTTTGCTCGAACTCTAGCACTCAACGCTTTTCGACGGCATGACCCACCAAGGTTCCTAGGGGAAGCTGGCCCGAAGTAAGCGGATCTTTGGGTTCAGCAAGTTGAGAAGATCTTCGGAATTCTGAACACTCCGGAAGGATCCAAGTTGGAGTTCGCTTCGTACCTATTGCGAGGCAATGTAGAGTACTGGTGGAAAGGAGCCAGACAAATCATGGAGGCCAACCAGGTAGCTGTCACATGGAACACGTTCCGAGAAGCCTTTTTGGAGAGGTACTACCCGCCTAGCGCCCGTGGAGAGATGGAGTCCCGATTCCTGGAGCTATGCCAGGGAATCATGTCGGTGGACGAATATGCTGCAAAGCTGGAATCTTTGGCTAGACACTTCCGATTCTTCGCACGGAGGTTAGATGAATCCTACCTCTGTTCAAGGTTTATAAGGGGACTTTGATACGAGATCGAGAAGTCAGTGAGGCCCTTGGCTATTTGCTAGTACCAACTACTTGTGGAGAAATGCAGAGAAATCGAAGCCATGAAGAACGAGCGGAAGAGGAAGTTCGAAAGAGGTGGACCATCCTAGCTAAGGACACAAGATCGAGAGAGTCTAGGGAAAGGGAATCAGAAGAGGCCATATCAGCGGACGCACATGATAGGCCGGGTGACAGGACCACTCCAGCCGGAAGTTGCACCCCGGAGAGGCCAAGGAGTCCCACCCCCAGAGGAAAGGGTGGCTTGCTACAAATGCGGAGAGGCAGGACATTATGCCAATACTTGCAAATGGGAGAAGAAGAGGTGTCATCGTTGCCAGAAGGCTGGACACCTTGGCAGGGAATGTCGAACACCCAAGGCAGAGCCGAAGTGATCGTCACAAGGGAATCCTGAGCATACGGATAGAGACTACGAGGTGCCGAGACAGAATCTTCTATGGGTGTGACTCATCATCAAGTTCTTTTGAGTAGGGAGCGGTGCATTCGCCCATTCGATGAATGGCGAGGACCGCTAGAAACTACATGACTTTCCTTTGCCATTTATTTGGCAGTACTTTCTGTTTTTGTTGTCTTGATTGTTGAATTGTTGTGTTCTTGTATGTTGATGATTATGAGAAGAACTTCTTCTCTTGCATGTTATAAAAATGAATATATATATATATATATATATATATATATATATATATATATATATATATCCCCCTACAATCTCTGAATGAGCCGATTATCTCATAACCATGTGGAACAGGATAGTCTAAGTAGGATAGAACAGAGTGTCTCTGAATGTTTACAGAGAACCTCGTAGGAACCGCTCGAAGAAAGGACTCCGACAATGTTCTTCTATCGGTCAGCATTGAAGAGAGAAGGGAAATGAAGATGTGAATCGTGCAAACGACGCAAGACCCATCTCAGATGCAACTTACGGATTACGCCTGCGCCATCCACCGAGTACAAGTGATGGACCCACGGAGTTAACTCGGAGTGGTTGCGCAAGGGTAAAGTTTTTCGCTTTGGGGAAAGCGCCAGCGTTGCTGTTGAAGGTGAAGGACAGGAGGTCCGGACCCTGTATGGATTGATGACAACCGAGTAGAACGACAATAAGAGATCAATATCCTTACTAAGGACCGATAACTTAGTGAACCAACTTGAGAAGCAGTGTGGTTCCCTAAGATCGACCAAGACCACTACATCGTCACAATCGGATTGAGGAAGAGGATGTTCCCAAGACCATTTCCAAAACTCGTCACGGACACAACGAGTTTCCTGCAGTGCCTTTGAGTGACCAGTGCACCAGTCGTCTTCGTAAGATACGAGGATGGGGAGACCTCGACTACTCTTGGACCATTCGTAGCCGCAATTATTGATGACGTACTTGTGCGCACCAAGATTTTTGAAGAATAAGAGAAGCCATCTCCGACCAGTACTGCACGTATTACGGAGAAGAAGCGGTATGCCAGTCCTTCAAGTCCGAGTTCGACTCGAAGGAGTAAAACCTTTTTGGCTTGTGATTTCAAGGAAAGGAATCACAGTCGATCAAGCCAAGTGGAATCAAATTTAGCATGGGAACAACTGAAGACAACAATTGAGGCAGAGAGTTTCTTCGGTCTGGATGGTTACTATCGGTGCTCCACCGAAGGATTCTCGCAGCTAGTGGGATCGCGAATGCGACTCACTAAGAAGAACCAAGAGGGGTGAGTCCAGACATTGCTCAAGCACTTGGCCAATCTATAGTTTCGAGGACAAAACTAATTTAAGGGGGGTAGGATTGTAACACTCGGAATTTTCCCCAGTAATTAAATAATTATTTAATTATTTCAAGGTACTGTTTGGATCCGCTCGGCGGCATCGACAAGCGATATCGTCGGCCGAAGTACCGATGAAGTATTCTTTGCGACACTTGGTAGTGAACCAAGCTAGACTTGACTTTGAGTTCGGATGAGAATAAGATGTTCTCACTATCACCATGACAATCAGTGGAAAATTTCGTGAAGAACCACTATAATATTGATATGGTTTCTTCGCGGAGCCCGGGAAGGATTTTTCGCGCTAACGAGACTTTTAGCCGAAACTTCAGCAGGCGAAACAGACGACTTCGGGACCCCGGATCGAGAATCTGAAAAACTCCAAACTATTTCGTTTGGCGTTTCGAGACCAAATTCATGAAGAAGAAATTCGTGAATAGTGACTCAATGAATAGTGTTTTCGGGCAGCGTGAAGCGGTCTTCGAGAAAGATCGACTCGACCCCGTATTGTGCAGGCCCGGTACCCCAAAACCAATAAATGACCCTGGGGCAGATATTCTCAGTGGCACTGAGATACTCATTGATGACGATTAGTGATTGGACGCACTGACGCACTGACGCACTGACGCATTGACGCGTCATGATTGAGAATTTATTAATAAAAAAACCTAGATATTCATTAGAACTTTCTAAGCTTAGAGTTTAGTCCCTGAACTTTGAAAACCTTACGGTTTGGTCCTCGAATAGTAAAAGTTTTTTTACTTTAACCTTTTACCATTTCAACTTTGGTCCCTTGGGTAAGTGAAAAATTGAAATTTCACCCCCCTTTTTTGGGCCCCTTAGGCCGCGGCCCACACCCCTTAAGTGAGGGTTCCTTGTGTTTATTTTCATTAAGCTTTCATTAGTGAAAATTAAGAGAGAATTTAGAGAGAGAAAGAGGAGCTCCAAGACTATTCATCTTCTACCTCCATGAAACACCATGGCCGCACCTCCTTCTCCTCCATGGCAGCCCCTTCCTCAACTCTTTTTCACTTGCTCCTTTAAGGTAAAGTGTTCCCCTCACCTTGATCTAATATTGCTACCGATTCGATTTTTCAATTTGTTGAGTTTGGTTTTTATGCAAGTACTAGAACTAGAAAGTCCCTTTACAAGTGTTGTTCCCACTATCTTAAGCTTCATTTTGAACCGATTAGATTTTTGATTGGTTGAGTTTTGGTCCCTTGATGATTTTGAAGTTGAGTTTTTGTTAGGGTTGCTTTTGGAAAAGTCATTCCCATTGGATTGATCTTTGTAAATCACCAATTAGTTTTCTTGGATGTTTTGTTTTTGAAAAATTGATTATTAGGAAAAAGTGATTTTCAAGCTTTAAGTAATTATTTGTCATAATTTTCTTATTACCTTTGATGTGTACAAATTTGATTTGGAAGAAAAATTTGTCCTTGAATTTATGTGTCTTGGCCGAATCGGGTATTGTCAGGGGACAAAGGATAATTGATTTTCTAACTAGCTTTTGGGTGTGTTAAAATGCTTATAAATGAATTTGGGTATTGAGGATATGTTTTGTCACGATTTTTGTGCATTGGCTTATAAAATTTTGAGTGTTAAAGACTTGAAAAATTGTTTTTGATATCTTAGGAAATTTGGGAATTGAATGTGTGAAAACTTTAGTTTTTGGGCAAATTGGATTTTGAAATTCATAGTTGAGATTAGGGTTTTTGTACATTCTGAAACTTGGGGAAAATGAAGTGAAAATTTGTATTAGAAGTTATGTTTTTGGTTGTGCAATCGATTTGGAAAATTTAGAGAAGTGTTGGGTGAAAATTTGAGAATTTTAGGGTTTTTAATAGTTTGGAAAGAATTGAGACTTAGAGAAATTTTGTGTGCTTTTGCTTTCTAAAATCTTGATTAAGGCCTCAAAATGGTTTGTAAGCATCTAGCCTTGATTCTCTTTAAATGGTTTGAAATTCCGGAAAAGTTAGGTTTCATAACTTAGGGTTTTCTAAGTACTTTTGGCTAATCGTCGAAATCTTGTTTAAGTGTTGTCGACCTCTGAGAAATTTCCGAAGTTGTAGAGCCTATGTCTAAGTGTTTAGACCCCTATTTAGACCAGCCCTTTTCCATTAGGTTTGAGTTCAAATTTTAAAGTTTAGGTTGTGTTTGTTGAAGGATCACGAGGCCTAGACTGATCAAGACGTGCGGAGCTTCCAAAACCGCCAAGATCGATCACCTCTGCGGTAAGGGAAATTAGTATCTCTATCTATTAGAATAAGTATAAATATATACCATGCTGCACTATGATCTTTAGAATTGTAGTTGACGGCGTTCTGAGAACGACCCGACTTTAAACTGTATTGATTGATATATGAATGCAAGTCTCTGAAGGCATCTGATATGCTGGATTAGGAATTGTTTGAAGTGTGTCAATGTTGATTTGATTTGGATTGTGGCTTGACTATTTGGATTGTTCATTGCTTTATTAACAATTGGAAAGCATGATTCTCTTTCGACATGATTATATCTACTTGTGATATGTGCAACTGCTCTACATGATTAGTATTAATTATGAAGCTATGCTAGGCCTCGTTTAAATACGCATGAGTCATACTTGTATTTTGTTTTCATGTCGTGTCAAGCATGTAGTCGTGGAAAGTCGTCATGGTTCGGGGCTAATAAAGAGTCACGGGCTAGATGGCGCACCATCGGGGCGTTATTTCAGAGCGTTCTCGTGTAAGAGGCAACTCTTGACTTACCGACTTACTTTCTAGTTCGTTCGGAGTTAGGGAGAGTGTCCCACCTGCCTGCAGGAGTTGGTGCATATCCGGATAAAAGTGTTTTTTAGTACATGAGGAAGATGTGCGTGCATATAGGAGTCCTAGAGTTTTCAACTACTTGCGTCAAATAATTGTATGTGTACTCGTTATTCGCTACATGTTGATTGTTTGGACATTATATGTTTACCGTAGACTGCGATTGTATCCAATGTTTTATTTTGAGTTGACCCTTGCATCTGTGTTGTTTGTATTTTCTGGTGATCCGTCGCCAGTCGGACTACCTTTAGCCAGAAGATGTAGATGGATGTCGTTACCGGAAAAGCATGACAAGAAGCCGGGCGCCTAGTGCTGGAAGGCTTGTCGCCGTTGCTTTTTAATTACATAATAAATCTTGTATGGGAATGTACCAGGGTAGGAGTATTAGGTTGTTTTTTTACAACTGACGGCAGATTTTTTGAAACCAAGTTAAATGTTTTGTAAGTAATCTCCAAGCCGCTGGTCGGTTATTTTATGCCATATGTTTGGCTATTTGCAAATTATGTATTTATAATACTAATGCACCTCAGCATGACATATTTCAAAAAGGAAAATGAATTCAAAAAAAATATATATATACTCTGTTTTCCAAGTTTTGAAAATGCCCTTGCATATTTATTTATGGTTTATTTGCTACAGTAACGCCCTGGAAATCGGGGTGTTATAGTGTAAGCATCTGTAAGAACTCTTGACCAATAGTGGAAAAATCCCTGAATCAGAACGGGGGACTGGACGTAGCCTTCATTGGTTTGAAGGTGAACCAAGATAAAATTACTGTGTGATTTTCTCTTTCCCTGAACTTTTACTTTAAGCAATTTACATTTCCGCTGCATACTCATTTATTGATTGTGAATCTATTAAAGTAAAAGTTATCATTTTCAAATTGGGTTTTAATAAGGCGATAAACATAAGAACCAAATTCACCCCCTCTTAGGTTTCTAACTAGTGTTACAGAGACATATGGTGGAGAAGAACATGATAGTCAAGCTCTCACCGTTCATTTGGCAGATGATGGTGACAACAACAATAACTTTAATGTCGACCCTGACGCCTATCACTCTGTAGATGACGATGAGCGTGATGATGATCACCTTCTTGATGAGGATTCGTCAGATGCGGAAGGGCCAATGGCACCGGTCTCCCCTTCATCCCCAATCCCTGTGGAAGCACCGATCAACATCCATCCAGGACCAAATGGTACGTGACATTTTTTTATCTTCACACACCTTATTGTTTACGTATTATGTTGTTGAAGATTTAAATGTTTATGTTCAGATGGGTCTACCGTTTCATTTTGGAATGATGCTCCCCACTATACATACATTAATTGGGAACACCTTGATCAAGAACCAGAGCGAGATTGTTTGGACGTGCCTGGCAATTGGGAGGCTGGCGATGAGTTGTATGTTGGCCTACGATTTGATTCCAAAGAAGCTTTTCAACATGCTTTGAAGCACTACGTGATGAAGATTCACCAATCTTTTTGTGTGGTTTAATCCAAACCAACCGTCTATTATGTAAAATGCCCGAATTCCACAGAGGAACACCCTTTCCCATAGAGGATGAGGGCAATCTTGTCAAAAAGATCTACAAAATGGGGGATAACGAGATGGGGCGGACAACACACGTGCGTCAACCATATGTATAGTCAAGACCATAGAATGTGTAGTTCCGACTTCATATGCTCATGCATAATAGGTATTGAACCTATTTGCCATTCTTGATATTTTGCTGAGAGTTTTGTAAAAATAAAAAAGCCCTAATATTTTGTTGTAATCTATTCGCAGGTATGGTAAAGAAAGAGCCATCAATATCCATTTCGTTTATACAAGAGGGTGAACAGGATGTTTGGCTACTCAGTTTCGTACACTAAAGCATGGAAGGCCAAACAAAAAGCACTTGCAAAGGCGTTCGGTGATTGGGAGGAGTCCTACGATGAACTTCCGAGATGGCTGGAGTATATGCTGCCGTTTGCACCTAGTGGTAAGCGCTAAAGGTCCAACAATTGGTATTAGAGCATGGTCACCTGTTCGAATCCCTTGGAAGGCATTTCTGTGCAGCGGGTCGCTGGCAGATGCTTGGGGAGGGGATTGTTGGGTCTAGGGGGACCAACATCCTGCCTGTTGTGTAGCATTCGAAACGTGGCGTGGCTGCTAAGCCTTAACGGAATTTAGTTGTGTCCTCACTAACATCAATTGCTTTTGGCGTAGTGGTAAGCGCTAAAGGTCTAACAGAAATCTCTTCATCTATCAAGATTTTGTCATTCCTACTCCAATCAAGATTGGAGATTGATGAGTGGATTTTATATGATGTTTTTAGGGTCTTTTTAGTCTTTTTATTTTATTATTTTTGAGTCACATGTAGGTTTTTTATTGTTTTTATGTAGATTTTATATTTATTTTGCATTTTGCATGTAGATTAGATTTTGTTTGTTTTTCTATCTTTATTTTATATTTTTAGGGATTTTTCTAGTTATTTTATATTTTTAGGAAAAGCTGGTTAGTTATCATTTTTGTCCAGGGACCAATGTGTAAAGTTTCAGAAAGTCAGGGACCAAATTGTAAGAGTTCAAGAGTGGAGGACTTAAAGTGGAGATTGGGAGAATATGAGGGCTTGAATTGAAGTGCTAACCAAGGGAGGACCAAAGTGAAAAAGAAAAATATGAAGAGTCACTCTCCAATTTAGCACATGGAAAAAATGTTTAAAGAATTGATGAAGGGTTTCAGAATTGATCAAGGCTGGTTAGTGGCTTTTTATGGCCATCAAAACCCACTACCATGAATGAAGAAGGAAGAACAAGCAAGAAGATGAAGAAGCAGCATCCCAACGCTCCAGCGTTGGGATCCCAGCGCTCCAGCGCTGGGGTTCTGACTAGATGATGAGTCAGATGGTGACCCAGCGCCCAAGCGTTGGAAAGCCAGCGCTCAAGCGCTGGGCCTCGGACAGAAAGTGGGTTTTTAATGCATCCTAGCGCCCAGGCGTTGGGAAAGCCAGCGCTCAAGCGTTGGAGGCTGGATTTTTACTATAAATAGGGCCCTTTGCTTCACTTGTAAGACACACCTTGATAGAATACAACAAGTATTCTCTCTTTCTCCCTCAAAGATCATTGTTCCTAGGAATTGTGGGAAGCCAAACTTGAGCTCCTATCCAGGGTAATCCAATGATTCTTTTAGCCATGCTTGGCTAATTCTTCTTTAAGTTTCTTGGGTTGTAGTAGTTTATAAATTTTGTTTTAGTATTGTTTCTACCTTTCTGAGTTTTATTTTCAGTTCTTGTTTTATTTCCTTGCTCATATTGTTATCTTGCTGTACACAAGAAGTTTTACTTATTACTTATGTCATAAGATCATTTGATGAGTAGTAAGGGAACTAGGATCTAAAAAAGGTTATAAGTATATATCTCTAAAGATCATTAGGATAGACGTAACCTTATGTTGGCCCGAATTCATGCTTCATCTTCTTTTCTGGTTAACTAAATTACAAGATCATGTATTTAGTAATTAGGAAGAAAGTTCTACATTTCTTAAGATCATTAGGATGTAGAAATACTAGGTTATAGCATCATGAACATGAATTTAAAATTCAGAAAATAAGTAGGAACTTGCTAGCATTTTTATAGACTATGTAAATCAACCCGAGAAGCTTAATTCTTCTTTATTTCTTATCTTTTTATTGCTATATCTTGTTCTAAAAACAACAACAAATATTCATCTTTTATTTTTCCTATTTTAGTACTAAATTTTATAATAATAAGAACACCTATCCCGTGGGTTCGATAATCTTTTATATTACGCGATAGTAAATTGTACACTTGCAATTTCATTATCAGAGATGTGAAAAGAATGAAGGTAGAAGTTGATATCTCTGGTCTGCCCAAGGAACTTATGGCCAAATCAAAGAAGCAAACTACAGTGTATAAAATAGTTGTGAACATTGTTTCTGTAGCAGATCCATCGTCTGATGATCAACTAGGGAATACCATTCCTCCATCGTCTGCCAGGAGGACTCATTCGATGAGACCATCGTCTGCAAAGAGGAAATCAATAACCTCTGAGCAAGATCAATCATCATCTGCTCCTAAGCCTAAAAGGAGACGATTGGTGAAATCTCTTGTGAATGAGACAACTGAGAAGCTTCCTTCTCCAGTTGTGGTTGAAAAGGCTGAAGCTGCACATGTTGAAGAAGCCATTACAGAAGCAGCCCAAGTTGTTGAAGTATCTCCCTCTGCACTTAATACTTATCTACATTTGCTACCTAGAAACGTTCAACCTTTCATCGAAAACATCTTCAATGTGAAGGATGATGGGAACTGCGGTTTCTGTTGCATTGCCGAGCAATTAGGTATGGGAGAACATCTTTGGTTTGATATTCGAACCAAGATGATTTCTGAGATGGAAGAACGGAGAAATATTCATGCAAAGATTCTCAGTTCAGAGGTTGAATATCAAATGGTGTTGAATGCTATAAGGCTGGCACCTCAAGAGCTTGCCTTTGAACCAAATTGGTTCTCAGTACCAGACATTGGGGTTGGTAGCAGCTACTGCCTTCAACATCGTTCTGGTGACTTTGTCCAACCAAGGAAGCTGCACATATTTTCCCCTTACCGGACCAGTGCCTTCATCTCCTCACGTTTTCATACTTGGACAAGTGAACAAAAATCACTGGGTTCGCGTTCAGCTTAAGGAGGATTCCCCATTGCCACCAACTTACGTTCAATGGCCATATCACCATTCTGAAGATGCTGCTGGATGGGAAACCCCGTTTCTTCAAAGAATGGCAAGTACCAAAAGCTGATTGATGACCAGCTTACTTCTTTTGTCCAAACTCTCTTCTAGGCACCTCTTTCCGTTCCGGAGCATTCTCCTACTTATGAAGATGAACCAGGTCCACTTCCTCAATCTCATATGGCTGAAGTAGTTACTCCTCCAACTGTTGAATTAATAGAAAAACTCTACTCGCCATCACCAATTAGATTATCTGCAGAACTTGCATCTACTAAAGAAAATCCTCAAGAACCTCTACAAACTGGAATATCTGCTCAAAGCTCTAAGAAGAGGAAACGTGCTTCAAGCTCATCCAAGTGATCCAAGAAGTCAAAGGCTCCTTTCTCTCGTCTGATATTTCCTATATTCCTAGAGTCATTTGGATTCAACTTCTGTTATGCTGTAGGCCTTTGGATGCCTTCCCCTTCTCTTGTGCACTTCAAGCTTATGGAACGCCAGCAAACCGACCTCTTTCACTTTGAATGGGTCGTGTGGAAATCTCGAGGACATGTTGGATATGTTTCCTTATTTGTTCTTCAACAAACTGGAGCTCTAGTGATTCAGCTTGGGTCATGGATGGTTATATTGCTACCCTTTTGGGAATCAATAGTCTCTCCTTTTAAAGTTCCAGACATGGTATCTAAGGAAGACTTTGATATTTTGAAGGCCCCTGAACTTACATTCGCAGAAACTGTGTCCTTCATCAGCAATGCGATCATCATTGTCCAATCTCTTGAGATGGGTTTTGGTTTGAGTCACAAGGATTCTGAAGCTTAGTATAGTGTTGAATCTCCATCAACTCCTATTTCTGTGGAAATTCCAGGCGATGCATCGGTTGTTGCAGAGCTTGAAGAAAAATTTGAAGGATTCAAAGACGAGATCAGGGAAGAGATCAAGACCACAGATGCAAAGGCTGAAAAGCGGTTTGAAGAATTCGATGCCAAATTTGATGCCAAGTTCAAAACACTGGAGATGATGATGTCACAGATCTTGAAAAAAATGAAATGAAGCAACCCTTCAATTTCTCTATCCTTAAATTCTTTTATTTTACTGTTCATAATTTTTTGTCTTACACTAACAGTACAATTACAGTTATACATAGTCTGCCTTCATGGTTTTCCATCATTTCTGTTACGTTTGTTTGCTTTTTCCTTGCTTCCATTCTATGTTATGTCTGCTTCTACCTTTGTTTGTTGTTTTTGTTGATGACAAAGGAGGAGAGAAGAGAAAAGGCTTAGGTTGAGGGGGAGTAAAGAGAAAAATAACCCTAGCATAACTCAGAAAAGAAAAAAAATTCTTTAAGGGGGAGCTTAGAATCATGTTAGACTAAAATAGGTTATACATGTGAAGGGGAGAGTTCGATCGTCTGCCTCCAGTATATCGCCTGCCATGATATTAAGTATTACGTTGCTTACAAGTATTTTGATATGATATGATACCATGCTTTTAAAGTAATTCAATCAATTTGCTCTGATACATATCTTTACAATAAGCTCAAATGAGATAATATCAAATAGCTCTGATACTTTACTATAGCTCTGATACTTTGTTTCAAAAGCACTCATGTTTTTCAAACCTAGAAAGATTTAAGATATATTGCTCTAATACCTTAGGTTTATTGAAACAATAAGTTTCAATACATTTTCACAAAATAGATTAAACATTTTTCTCAATAAATTTGTCATCATAAAAAAGGGAGAGATTGTTAAGTTCAAACGATTTCACGTTTATCATGTTTTGAATAATAACAATTTTACCTAAGGTTTAATCACAATAGATAAAGATTTCCTAATCTTTACATGTTTTATATTTCAGGAAATATCTACTGATTTTGTGAAATGAACGTCTGCCATTTAATGAAGAATCCAAAGCAACTCGTTCAAATGTATCGTTCGGTGAAATGAAGGAGGAACGTCTGCCTACGTTCATGTTGGAACGTCTGACTCAACTTTCAATCAGTGACACTACTACAGAATTGCCTTGTTACCACAACTCCAGGCAGCATGTTACCACGATTAAACCGTGGTATCAGGCATCGAAGTAATAGATAAATTACCATGGTTCAAGGTGGAACCGTGGTAACATCATACCTCTGAAATACCCGGTTTCAGGCTGAACCGTGGTAATAATAGGCCTCTATTACCACAGTTGTAAGAGGAAACGTTGTAATTTGTCACTCCGTTACCTCGGTTCCTTTATCAACCATGGTAACAAGTTTTTTTTTACCTCTGTTACCTCGGTTCCTATACGAACCGTGGTAATAAGTTTTTTTTGTGTGCTACGTACAATCAGAGACATGCAATTCAAATAGTAAACAAATTATAACCATGACCTGCAATGCAATGGAAACAACCTTGACAACATAATCTACAAATGCAATATATATATATATATATATATATATATATATGTACAACAAATCAAATATGTACAAATTATAATATGTACGATGCCATATGCACATTTTAATCCCTAGGAATTAATTACAAAATTGTCAAACACATAACCAGCCCACTCTTATTTAATTACATTGAGCTGGTCCTGATCATAGGAGTCGAACTGACAATCAGGGAAGTACTGCAAAATGATAGTCAAAATAAACAGATTTAGAGTTAGATTACAAATTAAAAATACAAAAAGATAAGAATTTTGTTATATAAACAACAAATAAATGTAAAGTTTCATACCGCATCAGGAATTGTGGATTGATTGTGCGCAATGGTGTCACGTAGAAAGTTGAGGACATAGTACCCACCATCGATGTTGTTTGTTTGCTGAGGGCACTACAAAAAGAAAAGTGATTTGGTGTGTATGTAATTGGTTTGGGTTATGTAAATATGGATATACCTTTATAACTGTCCACTTGGCTTGTTTCCATTTAATCCTGCTATCACCACAAGTAGCACGGTAGATCCTCATTGCGCTAAAAAAATGAACAAATTAATAACCAAATGAGTAAACATAGTAGACAGAAGAGTATATATAACGGTAGATCTATATGCTTACCGATCAAATATGTCTTTCATTTTTTGCAGTTTTGTAGTTCACTATGCACAAGGGATCCAAGTAAAATAAGGTCCCTCTGGTGGCATTGATCACCACCAACACCCAATGTCCCTTACTATACATATAATTTAAGTTTCATATAATTAAATTGATTATAAAGTTATAAATTGATCATATAAATTTCTCACCCTGTATTTGTTGGGGCGAGATATAACTGCTCTGGGTGTGCAAGTTCCTTTATTGTGTCCGCAATGTACTGGCTTTGGTTCTTCACGAGGTGCGTTGTTCGATGCGGACTGAGAAATGCAAATCTTTCTAAGAGATTCTCAGCCACACTGAAAATAAGATTATACAAATCATATACGATAAACATCATTGTTGAACTTAGAAAACCAAAAATTTGTGTGCACTTAAGTTTAACAAAGTACCTCATGTAAATGCATATCACTAAAGCACCTAGCTCACCATGTTGAGTGAGCTGACGGATCTCAGCTCTACCAATACGCTCATAACAGGCGTTGTCAAACATTCTTTCTTCCATTGGTACTATGATGAGGTTGTCGTCAGTAAGGAATCTATCTGCATATATATCCAGAAATTTGCAGCTCTTGAGGGGATCTTCGTTTTTACGGATTTGAGGCCTTTGTTGATGACTAAGGGATGCAACAGATTCCCTTGTCAATTTGGTCTCAACCTCCTTCCTCTTCCCTTTCACATCCACCTCCTCTTGGGCCTTTCCGCTGTTCTTCTCTTGCGCCAGAAAATTATAAGTTCATGTATAATCAGTGATTGAATAAAGACATTATGTGTTGAATTTGTAGAATTATATCATATTACCTTGCTTACAATATGTACAAGGCTGATAGGCAACGCCATAGTTGAACCTATTGTGTCCTGGATGCATACCAATTAGCCGATGTCATCAGGCACAAGCAGTGCTGCATCAACCTCGACCACAACATCTACACCAACCTTTGCATAGCCGGCCGGAATTGGGCGGGTATGGAGTGTATCACAATCTGTGTTATACACTCTACCTTCTACAACCACGTGGAAATGAAGATGCTCCAAACACAACGAACATTTAGTTTCTAACCTGAATTTCTTATAAAATTAATGTTTACAGGTGTAAATATGTAATTATTACATGCTCATATAAATTGTCATGAGAATTTGCCATTTTATTACATCTCTGTGATTATATTAAGTAAGTAGGTCTTTTCTAACAAATATTTCTCTATACAAAATGCTTTAGAGGTCAACAACTATTTACAAACTGTGACATTATTGACATAATGTGGCTTTGCTTTCCACGGCTTATACCTTGGTTGTCAAGCATGGTATTTAACTTGGACAGCTTTTCAACACCATGTGTGTGTAAAGATTGAAGCAAGTCTTTCTTTATATTTTGTGTTTTTAGTACTACTAGTAACATAACATTCAAAGATAGGTGTGAAAGTTACCAGGCTCTTAAAATCTAATTAATTTTTTTCGTGCGCTTTGTGATTTACGAGGAATTTGAAGCAGTGAATCGTCATCATGTATTTCATGAGTTAGGAAATTAATGTGTCTTTTTAAGGTAAAATAACATTAATGAGTTTTAATTGTGGGGGCACGAGGAGATGTATAATTCGTTGAACAGATATATATGGTGCCAAAATTATTAAAAACCAATTTATCGTAAAGGAGAAAAGAAAATGGAGGAACTTATCTATATACTTTGTTTTAGAGTAATTATTATTAAGAAGGAGGACAAGTGGCAAGTGAAATTGAGAAGTGACAGAGAATGAGAAACTTGGCTTTGGCCGAAAGGATGAGAATTGAGAAGAGAATGAATGTGAGTGAGAGACCAGAGAGTGGTTCTCACACCTTTCCAAAGAGAGTGGGTGACATTTGGCTAATCAAAAAATAAAATAAAAAATACAAGGCAGAAAATACAGAAATTGATAATAAATTAAAGAGTTAATGGTCAAATTAGCTCTTGATTTTGTAAATGAGTTTGGTTTTAGTCAGTCAGTGGAAAAATGACGTTTATTAGCGGTCATTTTTATAATTACTGATAGTTTTTGACTGTCACTAAATGTCATTTTTTCACTGAGGGACTAAAATCAAATTTCTTTATAAAATTAGGGACTAATTTAACCATTAACCCTAAATTAAATTAAAGGAAAACTTTTACATGAGTGATGAGAAGTAAAATCTGTCTCGTGAAGCAGCAGGTGAAGGAGGAGGAAAAGAAAATAAAAGCTCTCACTCTTTTTCTCATTTCTTCTTCTTCGCCCTCCTCCTCTTTCTCTCTCTCTCTCTCTCTCTCTAGTAAGCAAAGCAAGCACACTGTGAAACACTGATACCCCATTCCCTCTCTTTCTCTTTCTAAGAACAAAGCTTTATTCTCTCTCTAACAATTCCAACAACACTCACATTCATTCCTTACTTGCTCATTTTATATCACGAGATCCCCATCCCTTCTCTCTCTTTCCTCCTCCTTCTTCTTCTTCTTCTCTCTCTTCATGTCTTCGTCAACGGAGCCTCTCAAGTCTCAACCCATGCTTCTTCTCCACTCGCAGTAGCTTCATTCACATGCACTGCTGACACACCCAGAGAGTGAGAACGAGAGGAGGTGCGGAGTTTCACCCAAAGATTGAATTTTGAGACGATAAAATGTCGCATTCGTCGGGAAAGCCCGTTTCCGAGGTGGTCGGGTTGGACCCAACCTTCACCGATCGGTTCCGCGACACGGTGAGCTGCGAGGCCAACAAGCCGGACTTCCGAGAGCTCGATCTGGGATCGCCCGTTTCGCCATTGCGGACTCGAGGACCCGCCGCGAGCTGCAGTTCCGGTTCATCTGGATCCTTCTCCGGCAGAAACGGGTCAAACTCGCTTCCCAAAAGATCCGATTCCGCCCCCCAGAACAACAACTCCGGCGAGCTTTCTGGCTCCAGCGAGAACAGCCCCACCGCCACGACGGACACCCTGCGATGCGCGGGAAGTGCGAGGGGCTCCAAGCCGGGCCACGCGAGATCCGATTCGGGATCCGCTCCTTCGCTAATCCATTCGAGCCAGTCGGTGACCTCGCCGGCGCTGAATGTTCTCCCCACTGGGAACATTTGCCCCTCCGGCAGGATCCTCAAGACCGGTATGGCGGCGCCGAATCGTGGCTCCCGGACCGACGTTCTCGGTACCGGCATGGCCAACTATGGCCACGGGAGCATTATGCGTGGCGGCGGCGCCACCGCAGCTAAAGGAGACACTCCCAGCGTGAGGTGCAGCAATGGCAGTGACCCTTTGAAGAGAGGAGTCCAAAGTATGGATCCGGAAGAGCTCAAGAGAGCAGGGAATGAGCATTACAAGAAGGGTCACTTTGCTGATGCATTGCACTTTTACGACCGCGCGATTGCATTGTCGCCGGCCAGCGCCGCTTACCGGAGCAACCGTGCCGCGGCGCTGAAAGGGTTGGGACGGCTGGCGGAGGCGGTGAGGGAATGTGAGGAGGCTGTGAGATTGGATCCTAATTACGGCAGGGCTCATCAGCGTTTGGCTTCTCTTTTCCTAAGGTGAGTGAGACCCAGAGATCAAAGCATGAATTGAGTTGTTGTTAGTGTAGTGTTCTCATTTCTTTTGTGCATTGTTGGGTTGTGCTTCTTGTCCTGTAACCTGGATCTGTCCATTTGTTGATGAGTTTTCTTATTTGATGTTTCTATCTTCCGATTTTTCTTTCTTGTTTTAATTTAACTTAAGATTTAGTTCCTTGAGATTTACTGTTTTTCCTTATATTTCATCAAGTTGTTTCGGTTGGAATTTAAAGCTTTTTACTTGTTAGTTTAGACGACATTGCTAAGGCTCCTGATCTGCAAATTTATTTGGATTTGCATTCATCCTTTTTACGTAGTATAAGGGATGGTTTTGATGTGAGAAGTGGTGGTGATGGCACAGGTTAGGACAAGTTGATAATGCCAGGAAGCACCTCTGTTATCCTGGGCTGCAACCAGATCCGTCTGAGAAGCACAAATTGCAAACTGTGGAAAAACATATAAGCAAATGTGCAGATGTTAGGAGGATCGGGGATTGGAAAAGTGTTCTGAGGGAAGTTGATACTGCTGTTACTGCTGGAGCGGATTCTTCTCCTCAGGTATTATACTATTGTTGTTAATCATCTTGTGTGGTATCTGAGTTGAATTTGTTTTAGAAGTGTGTATAAAATGTCTGAACTGGTTGGAAATTGAATGTACAGCTCTTTATGTGTAGAGCAGAAGCCTTTTTGAAGCTCCATCAAATTGATGATGCAGAATCAATTTTGTCACATGTTCCCAGATCAGAACCGCATACAAGTTCCTCTTCTCAGGTTAGATTTTTCGGGATGCTTTCTGAAGCTTATTCCTACTTTGTCAGAGCTCAGATTGAGATGGCATTGGGAAGGTGAGTTCAGACTTTGTTAACCTTAATCACAATCCTAAGTTGGCAATGGTTTCTGTTGGAAACTGAAAATGGATGGTGGATGTATTGCAGGTTTGAGAATGCAGTTACAGCTGCTGAGAAAGCAAGTCAGATTGATTCCCGCAATGTTGAAGTTGCTGTTTTGCTCAACAATGTGAGGATGGTGGCAAGAGCTCGTGTGCGAGGCAATGATCTTTTTAAATCTGAAAGGTTCACTGAGGCTTGCTCAGCCTATGGGGAAGGTCTGAGACTGGACCCTTCAAATTCTGTTCTATATTGCAACAGAGCAGCCTGTTGGTTTAAGCTTGGTCAATGGGTAAGATCAATTGAAGACTCCAACCAAGCTTTACATATCCAGCCTAATTACACAAAAGCCCTTCTTCGAAGGGCTGCATCAAATTGCAAGGTAAAATGACTTGTTATTCTTTTATGGTGCTTTATTCTTGTCATGAAGGCATATAATATTATCTTCTCTTCATGTTAAATGCAGCTAGAACGGTGGGAAGAAGCAGTCAAAGATTATGAGGTTTTGCGGAGAGAACTTCCAAACGACGATGAAGTTGCCGAAGCTCTTTTTCATGCGCAAGTTGCACTGAAGAAATCTCGTGGGGAAGAAGTATATAATTTAAAATTTGGTGGTGAAGTGGAAGAAGTATCAGGCCTTGAGCAGTTTAGAGCTGCAATATCTTCACCAGGTTTAAAATTGTGAAGGACGAGTCTTCTGCAACTCATTTCGTGAGTTGTGGTTTCTCAAGTCTCCTAATATTCTCTCTCTGTATATTTGGCAGGTGTTGCTGTTGTCCATTTTGAGGTTGCATCTAACTCCCACTGCAAGCAAGTATCACCATTCGTGGACACACTGTCTGGTCGATATCCATCTATTAACTTCCTCAAGGTAGCTCACTTAACACTTCATTTTTCAATTTGTTTTTGACTTCACTAACTGTTGTTTAATTTAATTTACATATAAAGTAGAGAGAGATATTGGAGTTTCCTAATGCATTCAATTTTTTTTCTTTGATCAAAGGTGGACATTCAAGAAAGCCCGACAATTGCAACCGCTGAGAACATAAGGGTTGTACCGACCTTCAAGATATACAAAAATGGCAGTAGAGTGAAGGAAATTATTTGCCCTAGTCGTGACATGTTGGAACACTCTGTGAGGCATTACAGCTCTTAGCACTCATGACTTGTAATTCTTCTTCTATGTTGTTGTCTTCTGCATTTCCTTTTTGCTGGCCCAAAAGTCAAAACTACCAGTTAAACCAAACACTCTAGTTTCCCACAGTTCTTCCAGTCTTTTCCCACCATGAAATCTTCACATGATGCCTGTGACATAGTTCAAAACCAGATAATAACAATGCCATTGGAACCTAGAGATAGTCCAGTCCAGTCCCTTTTGGGAGTTTTTATTTATTCATTCATTCCCCATTGCTCTTTGGTTCCATGTTCAGTCCTCCTTACTCCCTTGTCGATTTTCTTTCTCTCTACTCCTTCTCAGTTCATTAGGCCAGCTGTTCTTGTACCACCAGTTTCCTTTTAAGGTTAAAAAAGAAAAAAAAGAAAAAACATGTTTTTATGTCTGTACAATTGATTTGATTATCAGTTTCAATTACCTTTTAAAATAGACAGATATAGACAGATATATAACACAAGGGAGGGGAGTTATGCTGGTTAGTGGGGGGATCTGTACATGTATATATGTGATGATATATATTTCAAACACACGAGACACTGGAAGGAAGCCTTTGAGGGTTGAGAGTTAGGATGAGTGGTGGGTACCTACTGAGTTAGCAAAAGGAGAATTAAATTGTTATTATTTTTATTTTTCAATTCCTGTCTTGGCAATTTAATCAATAAAAGTTCCCATATTTTTTATTAAAATATGTTTGCCTTTTCTTTGTTGTATTTAAGAGTGAAAGCATATAGCTGATGAGTGTTGAGAAGGAATTGTCATTTATGCATTGGGCAGAGGTTGGAAAAGCTGACTTGGGTCTTGAGATTGGAAATGAGTCGGTTATGGCATTTAAGACGATGGGTTTGTTTTGGTTATGTTTGACATCTAAAGGCAAGGTACATGTGTTTATAAATGAAGGTTGGTTATGATGTTATTGAGGGGAGGGAGTGGCCTTTGGTGGTTGATACAATTTATAACACTATCTTTTAGCACTCTCCTTTTATTCAATTCGGCTGTGGACCACTAACCCAATGCTTGAGAAGAGAAGCTCCATAATAAGAGTGTGTTTGGGTAAATAGCTAATTAACTGATTATGACAATAAACAATTATCGTATAAATGCTTATTCATAAGTTAATTTGAGAAATTTATTCAATAGCTAATGTCCTTCCGGAAATGAGATCACCTGAATCCGTCTTTGATGGTGCACGGCCACAAGTGGCTTTTTTGGCATAGTGGACTGTGTTGACACGATAGAAGGTGTATTTATAGGTTCGGTATTCGTCATATTCGTCTCTCGGTGTCTTTGAGAAGTTTTGTAGAAGGTTTTCCAAAATTTTAGCTGTCCATGAGCAGCTTTGTGTAAGTATTGTCAAATGGGCTAGACTCGTGCCATCCTTGGTTGAGATGGGATGTTCTTTTATGAAGTTGCCCCGTCTGCGCCTGCCTTTGTGGTGCTTGTTCAGTTGCAAAATATTTGAGCTGATTGATTTTATGAAGTTGCCCCGTCTGCGTCTGCCTTTGTGGTGCTTGTTCAGTTGCAAAATATTTGAGCCGATTGAGATGCTGTTATGCCTTACGGCTTGTTGGCCACTCATAACAGCTAATTTGAAATGACACTAGTTTTCCATGTGGGTGTGGCCATTTTGATAATTATTTTATAGTTTGGGGGTGTTGTGGGCATTAATTAAGAAGTTGCTATCTTTGAAATGGGGGCACTCTCTCACCTACTATAAAGAAGCCAAAAGGTGGTGATGGTCGGTGTTTGATGTGCCGCTATTTGCTGCTCTGTATGTGAACTGTATTGTCTGTAATACACCGAGGCAGCAACTCACTTTAATTGGTGATTGCCATTCTTTCGTTGTGGACCTGTAGAGTAGAGAGGCCATGGCCACATGAGTTTAATTGCAGAACTAATATGACCAATGATACGAATTAACTTGCTTCAAAGGTATTATACTTTTCACCTACCTTAGCTGCCATTTCAAAGCACAGTTTGTACCATGGTAGGAACACTGCTAGGACAAGGACTTGCCAATCGCATCAGTAAAATAAACATAAAGACATTTTAGGTGAAAGTGCAGGAGAAAAATGTCAAGAGGGTGAAGTGAGAAATAGATTTCTCCCAAGCGGAAACTTACATCGAGGGGGTGCTAATAATGCTTCTAACGGGTAGAAATAGATTAACATCATATTAGATCAGATCTATTTACTAAATAAATCAGGTGAAAATGTTTTAAAAGTATATTTTTTTATTCAAAAAGTCATTTTAAGCTATTTCAAAAGTCAGTTTATTTGAAAATATATGAATTTTTATTATTATTGATATATTATTATATTATACTTACATTATAAAATTGTAATTCTAGTTAATTATTTATTAAAATTATTAAATGTTTTCATGTTTTTCTCTTTTGATTGTATGGAATTCCTCCTTGTAACCCTTTTAATCAATTAATGGGAAGTTTTTTGGCGTTCTTGCTTTTGTTGACATTTTGAACGGCCTCTTTGTTTACATCCGTCTTTCCTCAGTGCGCCTTTGCAATATGTCAATGTTGCTTCGGTTGTACTTTCTCAAGTTAAGCACGTGATCCGTTCCTTTTTCCCGATCGGCAGGCACATTCAGTTAAGAACATTAACTCTGCGTCCGATCAGTTTTTAGTTTTGGAGTAGACGCCCCCCTTTTGCTATGGCCCTGAATCTGCACTTCCCATGTGCTTCTCTTTTTGTGAAGCATCTGCCAACTAGGTAGTCGTGGCTTTCTTGAAAGGAAACCTTTAATTTGTACCTCTTGTTGGATTCACTTTCCTAGCTTGGTTTTCCCCAAAGTTTTCTGAGGTCTCTGGCCTTTTCACCGCACTCCTTTATTAGGCTTCTTTTAGCCGGTTTGTTGGAAGGGGGTTAGGGGTTTTCTCGCAGCCATCTGTTCTGTCCATTCCACTTACTCAAGCGGCTTTGGAGGCATGGATTTGGTGTGTCCTGATGTGGAGATGTCTGTAAGCGCCTTTTTCTGCTCGCTTTTCTTTTGACTTTTCGTTCAAATACACAAATTCATATCTAGTTTGTTATTTCATTAGATATTCTTTGTTTCTTGAAAAATCACTTAAATCAAATGACAAGCGGGTTATTGGGTTATCTTAAAACGATCACCTTTCGCGTTTACCATTTCTGGTTGCCGATCTGCATTCCTTTATATGGATAGCATTTGCCGGGCAGCTCCCTTCTAGATGATCAGGACTGTATCCCTGGGAAAGGTTACTTACGTCCGCCGCTCGGTTTGAACAAGGTTGTGTCCCTTAAGAGGGTCACTTGCGCTTGTCTCCAATCGCTCTTTAAAATTGTCAGGATCGTTTCCCCAGAAGGTCGATTCCCCATTTATAAAACGGCCATGGCACACTCATACTGGTTAGGTCTTCCGGAGGTTTCATGTGGAGGTTGGCATGCTTCTGGCACGACTTGCAGTTCTTTAGCTAGAGACTTCCCGCCAGGGTGGTGTCCACAACTTCGTTCGTGAACTTCGGCCATGACATAATTGACTTGGCCGGGTTCCAAGTGTTTGAGTAATGGGGATGAGAACCCTCTCTTGTAGAGTTTATCCCCCAAGAACACGTACCAGGCGACCCTCCTGGACACCTGTCAGGCTTCCTTAGAGTCAACTGGGAGGATTCCGTCCTTCAGGTATCTTTTGACCGATCCGTACCAGTCGGGTGATTGGGTGTCTGCCATCATTATGCTTTCGTTGGCTTCTTCAAGTTTGGGGGGTTCGGTTTCTTGAGCAGCCACACTTGGTCCTGACAAAGTCTTGATGACAACTGAATGTTGGTTTCCTATATTGTGGGTACTCGCCAGCCAGGACAGGGTATCGACTCAGACATTTTGCTCTCTCGGAACATGTTTGAAAGTAACTTCATGGAAAAGACTGCTGGCATGACAGATTCAATCTACATGTCTCTGTAGCATGGGGTCTTTTACCTGGTACTCGCCGTTAATTTGTGAGATGACGAGTTGGGAGTTACTTCATATTTCTATCTTGGTGGGCCCGAGTTCGGCTATCGTCTTCAATCCGGCCAGCCAAGCCTCGTACTCAGCCTCATAACCCTGTCGGCTGCCTCAAGCATTATGTCGGCTCCACTTCCTCACTTGTTTCTCGACATGTCTACATGGAAACGCCACAAGGGTGGCATGGGGGTCTCTTCGGCATCTGACAGTTCGAGAACGAAGTCCACCAAGGCTTGAACTTTGATGGCATGGCATGGGTCATAGGTGACATCATGCTCTGAGAGTTCTGTAGACTAGGCCACCAGCTGTCCTGCCAGATCCAGTTTGTGCAGGACCGCCTTGATGGGGATGTCAACTCTAACTATGATCACGGGGATTTCGATTCTGCTGCTTTGTCGCAGCTTACACTTTGGAGTACAATTTTGACCTCCTCTCTCTCTTTTATGGTGTTTAAGATCTTCTCTCCTTCCTCCTTTCGTGGTGTTCAGACCTCACTTCTTAATTCCCTTCAAGTGCTTTATGTCAGTTCAATCGGTAAGAGACTAAACTCTTCTAAATTCTGAGTTTCTATGGTGTTCAACCCCTGTTTTCCTTCTAGGGCTAATTGGTTTTTTTCCAACCATTGTTTTCCATCAAGCTCGAGTTCCGTTACATTCTAGAAGAGGCTAGGGTCGTGCTACACTCAAGCTTGATCGACTCTCTCAACAAGGTTGGTATCTCCTCGTACTTTTCGTTGAAAAACCTAGTAACCTTCTTGTGCAAAATGAATTTGAGGGAAATTAGAAACCTTTAAAATTTTTAGTAAGGAACTTGTTTATTAGGTTATATTATAGGTTCTGAACATGGAAGAATTTTAGTTTTGAAAGGAATTGGTTAAAAATGAATTTTCGGGTGAAAAACTTGGTTTTTAGGGTTTCTGGCAGGGAGCCAATGCATGAGCGCTGGACTCCCAACGTCTAGGCGTTGGAATTCTGCCCATTACGTGTTTCCAAACAGGGGCCCAACGCTCGAGCGTTGGAACCTAGCGCCCAGGCGCTAGGCCCCTGCCAGCAAATTGTTGTTTTTGCTCTATTGTTCTAAAATTCTTGGGATTGGTTCCCGACCTTTTTCCATGATTGTTTATGGATGTATACATGTTTATTTTGTCTTACAAGGTTTGGAATCACGTGCATGCAACCATCTCGGAGGTAAGGGTTGTTAGTACAGATAGAAACCTGAGAGGGGGGTGAATCAGAGTTGCCCCGATTTTCGCGTAGTAGTACCAAACGACTTTCAGCGCAATTAGAGTTGTAATGTAAGAACGTTGTTGCAGCGGATATTGTAATTGCTTGAAAGTAAAAGATGAAGGATGAAGGAAATGACACAGAGAGTTTTATCCTGGTTCACCTTCAATCCACCGAAGGCCACGTCCAGTCCCTCAAAGAAACCCCTTGAGGATTTTTCCACTATTGATAAAAATCACTTACAAGTTCCTAACCCAAGGACCCCAAGAATTTCTACCAATATCCTGTGAAAGCAAACCACTTTCAACAGCCCCTGAAAGCAAACCGCTTTCAGTTCCTGAAGGCAAACCACCCTCAGACCTTGAAGGTTAAACCACCTTCAATCAACAACCCTTCACCGAATACCACGGTGAAGTTAGAATCCCTCAGAAAGATTACCACTTTCTGAAGAACCACTCCACTGAATTCCACAGTGAAGATTTCCATGATCGAGTACTCTTAACGAATGCTTGCACCAAGGACCCTAAGATATCTTATCAATCTTCCTGAAGCAACCCACTTCTGATTGATCAAGTCTTCTTAACGAATGCTTGTGCCAAGAACCCTAAGAGAACCCATCATGCCTCAGAAAGCAAACCACTTTCTGATGACACCGCATTACCACGGTGGACTTTGAATCAAACTTGATTCAAAGGGCCTTTTTACAACCACCAAAAACTATGGTGAATGAATCAACATGATTCAAATAGAAGAAGAAGAAGAAGATGCCTTTTCTATGCATGATTCAATCCTTTAGACAAGAAGGATTGATCTTAGTTTGTATGCTCCAGGCAATTACAATGAAGGCTCTTCCATTCTGAGTTTCTCAAATGTTGAACATCATGAGTGTTCTTGTGAAAATTAGAGAACCGAAACTCAGAATGATGACTTTAATGGATATGAAAGTTATGGACCAAGTCATTAATGTTTCTGAGTGTCTAAGGGCTTTATATAGGCACTAGAGGTCGTCCATGAACCAACACAACCTTTCCCAACCGGTTTGAGACACAATGGTTCATGAAAAAACACATCTGTCGACCTGGTAATCAATTACAGCATTCTCTCTCATCTGGCTGATATAAGGACTCACTTTGATCAGAGGTTCGATCACATGGAAGGTCGGGTTGAATCCATGTACACTACTCTCCGTGCTGATATGGATCGTCTGAGTCTTCGTGTTGATCGCATGGCTTCCTCTCCTCATGATTCCTTTGATTCCTCCGATGAATTTGATCTCTAGACTTGCTTATTTCTTTCATTGACTATTTGCTTTATGTGGTTTGTAATAGTTTAGATTATGACAAATTTCTGAACTATTGGATGCTTTGCTTGCTATGTTTAGACAATTATGTTTTATTCATGTTTTACATGTTTACCCCTATTTCCCCCATGCTTTACGTTTCAATATATACTTGTGTGTATGCCTGTACATTTTTGGCCTTTTCTTCTTTTTGATGAAGTCAAAAGGGGGAGAAAGGTTCTGTGCTTTTAAAGATCATATGCAGGAATTTAACAAGTACATTAGAAAGGGGGAGAGAAAAATCAGAAATACTAAATTCCATCAAATAGGGGGAGTTAAGCATCAAGAATGCATAAATGATCTTCAAGCATCAAGAATGTGTTTGCCATCATCAAAAAGGGGGAGATTGTGAAGAAGGTCTTGCTCCTGACCCTGGCTGTGGTTTTGATGACGACAAACTCATCAACAAAAAGAAGAAAAGAAGACTTCAAAGAATCAAGCACTCAAGTCCATCATTAGTCTAGAAAGTCTTAGAATTAGGTGAGTTATGCTTCCAAAGGTTTATTAAAGAATAAAGGCTCTTAAAACACCTAATCTAATCAAGCTAAGAGTTTTCATAACTTAAAAGAAGTAGAAAACCTTAAGCAAGTCTCAAAGAACAAGTTTCTGGAAAATGGGCTTCTGTGTAATCGATTACATTATTATGGTAATCGATTACACCAAGGCATGTAATCGATTACTCCAGTCTTGTAATCGATTACATGTTTGAAATTCAAATTCAAACTGAAACGGTCACTTGTGTAATCGATTACACTAAGTATGGTAATCGATTACCAGAACGAAAAAGTACATCTTTTCATGAACCATTGTGTCCCAAACCTTTTGAAAAGGGTTGTGATGGTTCAAGGACGTTTCCCTTGCCTATATAAAGACCATTTGAGTCCAGAAAACATAGAACACACATCACACACGAAATATACACATTTCACATGAGAAAAACACATTAGGCCAAAGCTCTTTCAAAATTAGTTCATCTTTTAGAACTTAAATCTTTTGGAGCCTAAATTCTGAGTTCATGATCTTCATGTTTACAAGAACACATTAGTTGTTCATATCTTGAAGAACTCAGAATTGTATTATGCTTAAAAGCCTTAAAGCATAATTTCTCATGTTCAATCCAATTGTGTGTTAAAGGATTGAAACAGCCAATTGTAATATCTTCTTCATCTCTTTCTATAAGATTGAGTTTTTCACCGTGGTATTCGGTGAAGGGTTGTTGTCACTGAAAGTGGTTTACTTTCAGGGTTTTCATTGAAGGTGGTTTAGCCTTCAAGGTCTGAGGGTGGTTTGCCTTCAGGAACTGAAAGCGGTTTGCTTTCAGGGGCTGTTGAAAGCGGTTTGCTTTCACAGGATATTGGTAGAAGTTCTTGGGGTCCTTGGGTTAGGAACTTGTAAGAAATTCTTATCAATAGTGGAAAAATCCTCAAGGGGTTTTCTTGAGGGACTGGACGTAGTCTTCAGTGGATTGAAGGCGAACCAGGATAAATCTTGTGTGTGATTCTCTTTATCCTTCACATTTACTTTCAAGTATTGTTCATATCCGCTGCAATCACAACGATCAATTCGTGATCATCATAAACTTGAAAGTAACAATTTCAATAAGGCGAAAATTGGGGCAACACTAATTCACCCCCCCCCCCTCTCAGGTTGCTATCTGTTCTAACAAGGGTAACTCGTCTTAGGATTATCCATGTTGTTTGTGATAGTTGTATGTTGTTTTGTGTGTTTGGTTGTGTTGGCACTTTGAAGAACTTTGCTTCCGGAATCATGGTAGATAAATTTAGCATGCTGTATATGTTCATGAAACGATGAGTTTTGAGGATTTTTCTATGTGTTATTTAATTATAACATGATGAGAACGTTTTGAAAAGTTGATGTTTTATAATATGCATATGATAAACTATGACTGAGGATTTTGTGTGAAATATTGGTTCATGAGGATTGTGATATTTTGTATGGTCTTATCATATGCATCATATTATAGATATATATTGGGTTGATGTGACGGTACTTTGTCCCGTGGGATCAACTGAGGATTTTTAGGTTGATGTGACGCCACTTTGTCCCATGGGATCAACCAAGGGCAATGTTGTAAGACCCTCAAGTTTTGAGTATTTATACTTTGGTCCTTGGATATTTTTTAATTAGGTTTTGGTCCTCTAAGTTTGGATAATTGTGTTTTAGTCCTTGGACTAGTCAAAAACTGAATTGGAATTCACTAATTAAGAGCTTTTAATGACGTTATGAATTCAGATTTCTATTGGGGACATGATGGTTTGGCTTTGAGGATTATAAGAATAGTTTTGTTAGAGTTTTAACAAGATATGTTATGGCTTAGTGGTTGAGGCTTAAGCATTTGTTTGGCATGTCTTGTATTCGAATCCTAGTGAGGTAAGTTTTTATTTTATGCAGATTTTGAGTGTTGTGGCTGAATATTTCGAATTTGAAGTTAAGACAAGGATATTAATGAGTTAAATGAGGTTGTTAGGAGTTATAAGCTGAATTTGAATGGTAATAAGTGGTGTTAAGAGAGTTTAATTCTTGTCGGGAGTTACAAATGGCTAATAAGGGGGTGTAAAGTGAGTTTATGGCTTGGTCTATGAGTAAATGGGCTATGAAGAGGGTGAGTTCTGAATAAGAATGAGGCTTTGGTCATGCTTCCTCTCCCTTCCCCTTGCAACTATTGTTCCTTGAAGCATAGTGGTTGTTTCCTTGTTCTTCCTTCACACAAAGTTGCTAAGAAACCTAGAACTCTAGAGTTGAATCCTTTGGAGTGTTGCTAGATTTTGGTGCTTCTTGGAGTCTACTCTCTTTTCGTCTTGTGGTGTTCTACCTCTTTCCTAATCCTTTCTCAAGAATCGTTGAGGTTAGCTTTATCGGTAAGTGATCGATCCTTTCTAAATTCTGAGTTTTGGTGATCAACCTCTCGTTCTTTCTAGGGTGTAACTAGTCTTGTTTCTACCTTTGTTTTCCACCAAGCTCGAGGTTCCTTGCATTCTTGGAGGCCTAGGGTCGTGCCATATACCTTCTAGATCAATTTTCTTAATAAGATCAGAGGACAAGTTCATGCAAAGGAAGAGGAGGTAAGGGTAACTCAGTTTTAGATCGAGTCAATGGTGTTTTACCTATGATTTTGTATTGGAGACTATTCTGTTTGTTTATGATGAAATTTTTGGTATTTGTGATACATGCTTGGATTTTAGAATTGATGATTATGATATGTTGTTGATGATGTTGTAAAGTGGATTTTGGAAAATGGATAATTTACGTTGTACTATGAACTGTTGGTTCGTGTGTTGGCTGTTGTGGGTTATGACATGTGCATTTGGAAGGATGATGAGATGGGGAATTGTCCCATGTGATCATGCCTAGTGGATGAGTTTTGGAAGGATGATGAGATGGTAATTTGTCCCATGTGATCATGCCTAAGATAGATGAGATGGTAATTTGTCCCATGCGATCTATCTTGAGTTCGGTGAGAGGGTAATTTGTCCCCTGCGACCGTTCTCGCCAGAATTGGGAGAAGTTTTGGCCAAGAGTCTTGCATTTGAATTTTGAGGAAGATGAATTGAGTTATTACTGTTGTTGTTAGATTTGTCGTTAAGTTGTTGTTACTGTATGTTGAAAATATTGTTACTGTTACTTATGTTAGTCAATCTTCAACATGCTGATTGGTATTTTTTGTTTGTTTTAAGAGTTAACGCTTTCTATTTGTGTATGGGCGCTTAACGCCAGAGACAGATAGGGTGAGGATTTCTTTATCCCTTGAAGAGCTTTACAGAATCAGAGTGCGCAGCGGATGCATGGGAGATTTCTGAAGAAGACGATTGATGTTTTAAGAACTTCCGTTGTTTTATTTTATTTTTGGGCTCGCTGTTGAGCGTTTCTTTTTGTAATAATTTTCGTTCATTTATGCTTCCGCGTATTAATTAATATTTATGGGAATATTATTGATTATATTACTATTGAGTGACGAAATGTTTTTGAAAATTGAGTTGTTTTTCTGAGAGGTTTTACTTTTTTGCGAATTTACTATGTGAGCCTCAACCCAAAATTGGGGTGTTACAAATGTGGTGATACTTTGTCCCACGTGATTGTCCTGGCCCGGTTTAGGGTGAATATTGGCCATAGTTATGCATATAGATATTGGGGAATATGCACATGCTTAATTGATCTGTGAAATGAGAAAATATGCTATGTTTGAAGCTATTGTTATGTTGTATTGTTTCGGTTTTTGTATTTACCTTATTGTTGTTTTTATCACAAATTGAACATGTTATTTTCTTGATTTTTGAGTTAACCCTTTCTGCTTGTTTTGTTTGATTTTGTTTGGGAGCTTAACGCCATAGATGACCAGGGCAATGAGGCTCAAGATCGCCGATTTGAAGGTTAGAACAAGTGATGAAGAAAACTCAAGAAAATAAAGAACGTTGTAATTGTCTATTTCTATGTCGTTCAGATTTTTGCACATGTTTGTGTCACTTTAATTATTTTGGAACTATGTCGCGTGGTTTGAGATAATTATATTTTATTATGGGATGATTATTAATTATAATTATTGAGAGACGTTGCTTTTGAAAACTTGAGTGTTTTGAGAGGTTTTGAACTTAAATTTTCCTCATAATTACTATTGACCCTCAACCCAAAATTGAGGTGTTACATTTGTGGTATCAGAGTGATGGTTGAGATAACCAGCGCTGTTGGGTAATTATTCTGACGTCGATCGATGGGGTGTCGATCAAAAGAAGAATTTTATGTTTGAATTGTTTGTCATTAAATTGTTGTGATTATTGTTTAAGATTGTCTTAAGCGGACGATCTAAATATTTGTGATTGACTAACATCTTTTGTTGTTTCTATTTCTGGATTAATCGTTAATTATTCTTACAAGCAGGAGTAAGAGATAAGCGAGTCTAGATGCAGAAATGGCTGAGCAGGACGTGAGGAATCTGAGGTCTGTCGCTATCGCTAACTTAGTCAAGTTGGTGAAGATTCATGAGAATGTTGTTGCGGCTCGTGCAGAAGAGGAAGCAAACCGTTCTGATGCGGAGGTTGTTGCACCGATGAGGATGGTGCAATGGTTAGGCCTCGAATGTTACCTGACGATGGAGGTGAAGGCAGTAGATATCGAAGTGACCAACAAGCGCATTAAGGAACTGCGAAGAAGAGGTGGACCAATTAGGTCGCGTCAAGAAAAGAACGACAAGGGCAAGGATCCGTATCAACGCACCCCGACCAAGGAGAGCATTGTTGATTCAGAGCGACATGTTGGAGATAAACGGGGCACCAGAGGAGTGCTAAGGTCACTAAAGGAAGTCAAATGTTTTAGATGCAGGAAGATGGGGCATTACGCCAACAAATGCACGGAGAACCCGACGGCGTGCAGGAATTGGAAAAAGCTGGGACACGCCGCAAAGAACTGCAAGACTACAAGAGTGGGAGATGAGAACAATGTCGTGTAAGGGCAAGATGAAGACGCAATACGCTGAACTATTCCCTGACCTGAGACTTTGGGAATGTAACTCTTTTAGGAGAAGCATTATTAGATCGTCGTTCTCTAATGATTATGAGTAGACACTGTGTTGTCTTTTATGCTATGTTTTAGTTTTGGTTGACCTTGTTTGACTCTATTATTATTGAAATAAACCTGGTTCCAGTTAATAACTTTTTTATTTATCACAAAGATAGGAGAACCTATCTTTCTTTGTTTGTTTAAAAGTATAAGGAAGTAATAGCTCCTGTTTTAAAGATGTCCGAGTTTTTGGATTCTTATCTTTCGAAGTCCTCCCTGAGAAGAGGAGCTTTGAAGGTCTTGCTAGCGACTAGCGTTGGAGAATCATTGACAGACGGCGTACAAGATATTCCCATTGTTCGTGATTTTGAAAACGTATTTCCTAAAGACATTCCAGGAATTCCCCCTGCTCGCAATACTGAGTTCTCGATCGATTTGGTTCCTGGAACCAGACCGATCTCCATTGCACCTTACCGGATGGCACTAGCGGAGCTATCAGAGATGAAGAGCCAATTAGATGATCTCATGGGCAAAGGATTCATTCGACCTAGTGTTTCTCCATGGGGAGCGCCTGTGTTGCTCGTCAAGAAGAAGGATGGCAGATCACGACTCGGTGTTGATTATTGACAGCTAAATAAATTGACGATAAAGAATCGTTACCCTTTGCCAAGGATTGACAACCTGATGGACCAGCTTCGAGGAGCGGCAATTTTCTCAAAGATCGATCTGCGATCTGGTTATCACCAGATTCGAGTTAAGGAAGCAAACATTCAGAAGACGGCTTTTCGTACTCGTTATGGACACTATGAGTATGTAGTGATGCCATTTGGGGTGACGAATGCCCTGACGGTAAAGACACTTGTGTACAGAAGACAACTTTCCTATTTCCCTTACTTCCAAACAATTACCATTGTATATGAAATAAGTAAAGACACTTGTGTACAACAAGATAGATGAAGGACAAAGAATTGAAACATGAATTGTATTTTATTCAGATATAGAAATAGAAACTTAAAGCATATTTACAAGCTAAACACTACAACCCAAGAACTTACAGGAATTAGCCAAGCATGGCTAAGAAAGACATAATTAAAAACCTAGATTAGGAGCTCAAGAAAGGCTACCCACAACTCAGGATAGTGCTTTGGAACAAGGGAGAAGAAGTATCTAAGTGTATCAAGGTACCCCAAGATATCTTACAAAAGAAATGTAATTCCCTGTTTATAGATTTTCTGTAACTGTGACCCAACGCTTGAGCGTTGGGCACCCTCGCTTGAGCGCTGGGATTTAACTGTCAGACCTAGCCAAACAGGGGCTCAACGCATGAGCGTTGGCCCCTCCAACGCTTGGGCGTTGGCTAATTGCAAAAACTGGGCTCCAGGCAGAATGCCAACGCATAAGTGTTGGGCTTCCAACGCTCAAGCGTTGGCACGGCTGCTGCTTCAATGCCTTGGCTGTTTTATTTCTTCTTCTTGATGGGACTTCATGGCAATCAATGGCCTTCATGTAGCCACTTTCTTGTCCCTTCTTAACTCTGAAACTTCACTTTCTTAATCATTTCTTCATTCATGGCTTAATTCCCATGTGTTAAACAAGAGGAATGCTTCATCTTCTGCCTTCAATTTCAGTCCCCCAACTTCTGATAATTGCAGTTTGGTCCCCTAGATATTCTTAATTTAACCATATTCCTAAAAAGACTAAAAGCCTAACAAAAACATCTAAAAATAGACTAAAAATAGCTAAAAACACAAAATCACTACTTTCCTACATGAAAATGCAAAAGTGAAGAAAATCCTAACAAAATAAAGAAAAATCTACATGAGACTCACTAAAAATAAAATAAAATGAAGTAAAAAGACCCTAAAAACATCATATGAAATCCAGTCGTCAACTGCCCCTTAGGGTGACAACGTACCTCTGCAAGTTGCCCCCCTGATGAGTTTCTCCACTGAGTCTTTGAGGTTGATGCATTCATCTATTGTATGCATGTGTCCCTTATGGAAGTCGTAAAACTTGCTGGTATCGGTGTTCGGCCGTGAACGGAGGGGGAGTGGCTTGTCCACATTACAAAACTCAGTGTGCATAACCTCCCTGTATATCCTCGAGATGGAAGCGTTGAGGCATAAGTATGAGCTAAATTTCCCTTTGGGGGCTGTTTTTTCCTGGGATTCTTTGCTACTGTCATCCCTTTGTGGAGGAGAGCGTCCTCCTTCTCCTGCGGATGTCTTGGACGGGGGGAGGGTGTCCTCTAAGTTTATATACTTGGCCGCTCGTTTCCTAATGTTGTCCATGGTCTCAGGAGTGGACTTTTCCAAGGACGTGAGGAATAGACAGGGTTGTAGGGAATCCATGAGGATATGAAGCATCACCTGCAGATCCAGGTGTTGGACAAGGCTGGCTTCCCGATAAAAGTGTGTCAAGAAGCTTCTTAGCTTTTCAGATTTCCCTGTTTGATCCTGGAGAGCGTGCGGGAAGTGCCGGGTAAGTCATTTCTTTCTACGAATTGATGGATGAAGCGAGTTGATAGGTCGGCCCAGGTGCGGTAGATTTGGAAGGGAGGGACTGGTACCACTTTTGGGCCGACTTTCTTAAGGTTAAGGGGAACACCCGACACATTAGGGGTCAGGTGCTCTTGAGAACTGCACGAAGCTGGAGAATGTGTCAAGATGCTCCTGGGGTATGAGTCTCCCAATTACGGTTCAATGTCGATTGGTCGTGTGAAACTAGAGGGGACTCGGTACAGCATGATCTCCTTAGAAAGAGGGCCATTGTATCCCACAGCAACAACCGATCCTCTTCCAGTAGTGTCTTCTGATTGGTGGTGGGAGGTGTTGTCATCGTATGACCGGTTATCTTTGTAGTTTGGTCCTATGCCCGTCGGTCGGTCTGCTCGAGGTTACGCAGCCGGCTCTCAATCCTATACAGAGCATCCACCAAGTTCGGGAGTCCTCAGAAGTTTTTGTCGATCTTGATGCGCCTCGATGGCCCGGGATGTGGGACGTGACGGGCTACAATCAGTTCCGACATATGAGGGGAGTTATAAGGTTCCTTGATCATTAGTTGGTGGGACGCAGTGACTGGCCAGGGTGATAGCCTCACCGGGATCTGGTTTTCTGGTGGAAGTTAGGGTGACTGGTTATCCTGCAGTTCTTCAACATGCCCCTCTTGTGTGGGTAATCGATGGTCGGTTTGGCTTCTGGTCATTACTGCCATGGTAGCACGGGAGTAAATTCACCCTCCCCACAAACGGCGCCACTGATTTGGAACAAGCCAAATCCAATCTAAGTCCTAGGACTCAACTTGGGAAGATGAATTCTGGGTTGAGGTAGAGTGCCGGGTTGAGAGACGTATGACCGCCATGCTCCTTCGGTGGTACCTACGAGGACACTCCGATACTTAAGTCAGTGAAGGTTAGACGAGGGTGCACTCACATAAAACCAGGATCAGAGAACTTACCTTATGTGAGGAGTTGCTTCCTCTATTTATAGTGGAGTTCTATGGAGTAGTTGGGCTGGGCTTTGGACCTAGCTTGTTGCTATGTGATCATCGTTCGTCCATGCATCGTTGCCTGCGGATGATCCAACGGTGGTTGATGGCTTGGTCAGGCGAACATTTAGGCTTTTGGTAGGCCGCAAAGTCAACCAAACCTGCTTCTGTCGGGGGAAAGGTGTGGAGGTCGCTTTCATCTATTGCCTTCGGCGCATCTATCACCCTGTCGTTGGATCAGGACAGTTGTGGGTCCAAGTGGATGCAGTCGGCCGTCCTCCCTCCTCTCAGCATGGCTTGAAGCCGGCAGTCGATGTTTAGAGGGACCTGAAGTCGGCCAAGGCCTTAATCTCGGCCGACTATCATAATAGTAAGTCATCACAACTATTGATTGAATTGTTTTATTAACTATTTCAAAATAGGTAAACATTATCAATAACTGTGATGAGTTATTTTCTCTCTCACTTTAAAGGAATCAAATCTTAGAAAGTGAATCTATCTATCAATTTTATCCTAACCTTTTAATACATTTTTCAATATACAAAATGTGGTTTTTACTAAATCAGGTGATATTAAAGTCAACGTGAGATCCATTTGTTGTAGATTTTTTATGAATTGTGATTTATGAATCAGAGTGCGAGTTGAAAAATGTGTTAACTTCTAGGATTATACAATTAGAGAGAATCGGGGTGGAAAGAAAAGTTAACAAGTGTTTGAGATTGAGAAATGAGAAGTGTTCTGATGTGGCAGAATATTGTTTATCTCAATTCATGAATTGTGTGTCGGCGTGTCTAAATCCATCCGTTAAATAAAACCACCAGCAATTGCATTCACATCACGTGGGCCACACGTGCGCTGTAAAGTGAAAAATCATAAACCCGACACAAGTTCCTCTCTGCATTATTGCCTGCCTTTATTTTGTTGCGAACAGGGGATCGCTCAAGGAAGGAAGACATTAAGAGAATCCGGTACCACATTTATCTAAAATTTTAAGGTATTAAGCGTATGGGTTATCTCTAATAAAGTCTTCATCTTATTCATTCTTAACCAATGTGGGACTCAATTCAAACTTGAACTCTCAACATTCTTCCCCTCAAGTGTGAGTCACAACCACATTACTATGCTCTCCTTCCGCGGAAGCTATCCACACTTGCACCGATGTTCGTTTCACCGCGTCAATGTGACACACTACCTGTCGGGAAGACTTTCGATACAAGAAGTCGTCATCGTGGCTACACCAACCATCGGCTCTGATATTACTTATTAAAAAGACAAAGATGCTCATGAATCGAGGAAAAAAGATACCAAGAAAATCCGATGCTTCACATTTCTTATAAAGTCTTTATCTCACTCATTCTTAACTAATGTGAGAGTCCAACTCACACTTAAATTCTCAACATGTTTTATATCTCGTTAACTGCTTAACGCAAAAAATGGAACCCAATTAATAAAATAATAATGAATAGTTACAATTATAATGAGAGAAATGGAGGGTTGGTGTAGGAGGCTACTACTGTACTAAACGTACGGTGTACGACAACATAATGAAAGGGCGTTGCGAAGCTGGAACAAGAAAGTAGCCGTTGTTGTTGTGGCTACAATTTAGTGCGGAGAAAGAGGGCGAGATGGGGCGTTGGAGTTGTCACTGTCGTATACTATAGTTTTGAGCAATGGTCATGATGTCTTCAAGGTCGTTTTCTTCTTTCTTGTTCTCAGAGCTGTGTATAGTATAAGGCCAAGTAGGCCTTAGGCCCAAAATACGTATATAGTTTTTTTTTTTATAAGTATAGTGCTTATATAGTACTCCTTCCGTCTCTAATTATAAGCTAACATTCACACATATATGGTGTTACTAAATATAAGCTAACTTAAGAAAAGCTAATTTCTCTTTTCATATTTACCCTTGCATTTATTGGTTTTTCAATACTATAAATAAGGGTTAATAGGGAAGATTGTACAATTTTTTTCAAAATCAATGTATCAACTACATTTATCATTTATTTTCTTAATAAGCGTGAATTTTACAATATAAGTTTATAATTAGGGACGGAGGGAGTATATACTACTGAGATTTGAGAAAAATAATAGATAAAATATTTATTATTTTTACATTCTTAAAATTGAAAAATTAATTTATATTTATTCATAATCGTTAGTATTTTTTATGACTTATATATCTACAGTATTGTACAAGCTTGCTCATCACTCATTGTTTCTTCTCTTGAAAAAATTAATTATTGTATTTACCTTGAGTGAATTATCAAAGGAGATTCTTTTCCAAATGTATATATTGTCTATAGAATTTTATTGACAAGTTGCTGTTGCTGAAAGTACTTTTCAAAATTAACATTCTTAAATCATTTCTAAGGTCAACAATGTAACAAAACATATTGAATATGTTAGCTATCTTATTTATTGAAAGCGAAATATGAGAACTGCTTGACTATAAAACTCTCGTAAATAATCTTGTAGCTCATAAAGCTATAAGATTAATATAAAAAATTAATAATTTATATATATTAAGTCTCTTTAAAATTCTTTAAAAAAAAGTAATTTTAATATTTTTGCTTTAGACCCAAAATTTCTATAGAGCTGTTGTTGATCCTAATGATGGCTTCGCATGCATTATTGCATAAAAAAGTTTGTGAGTATCGTCCTCCTATGTTTGTGTGTGTGCATGCCACTGATGATGTTAGCTTGTCGTAGCTGGTTGGACCTTTGCCTCGAAAATTTCATCGTCACAATACCATTGTTGTGGAGAGAAGTTCATTTATTTATATGTACTTATAGAAGCACCCCAATGCTAGCTGGTTTTTCCCCCCTATTGTGTCTTACCCATTGGTGTAATAAAATTGCATTTTCACTGCATTCTGGCCTCACCTCTAACAAGCTATTCTGGAAGCAAATGGGGTGCTAATAATTGAAGATCAATAATTACTTGGGACAATAAATGAATGTATGGCTAAAACTAAAAAGTAAACAAATCTCAAATTTCTATAATAACAAATGTTTTGAAGAATGGAGTCTTCTTCTCAAGTATGGATCACAATTGTAGCCTGTTATAGCCTTCGCAGGTGTCATTTTACTGCTGATGTATGCACACAGACTACACATGCTTAGACTACAGTTCTGTAGTGATAGCACCCAATTGGTACTAAACTCCAAACTGCGCTTCTTAAACACTCACCCAAGCAAGGAATGCACACAATTTAAAATAACGTCAAAAAGATGTCTTTAATGCACCTATATCGATTCGTCACGTGAACACGCTATCAGTTTTTTTCACATGATCCATTGAATAGTGACATGATGACCCTAAATAACGAGGATGTAGCGTTACACCTCGCTTAAATTAAAGTTAGCTTAGAATCCAATAAGAAATTTTTTTATCTGAATAACCATTTCCTGATGGACACGTACAAACGCATCAAGATGGTTTTCTTGATTTCACAACCAAACCAGAGAACATAGATCCACGGAAGTTATATGATTTTATATGTTGAGAATCCAAATTACACTTAGCAGTTGTAAAAGGAGCATGTTTTAAGCTTTTGACACAAAAGATCACATAATAATACAAGTTCCAATATAATGCTTCCAGGAGAAAGAAAGCAATTAATAGGTAACCGGAAGCTACGGGGAATATTTACTCCAGAACAGTTCAGACAATTCCTCTAAATTTCCATTTTCAATTGACAGTTAATAGCATACACTTCCACTACTGTTATTTGAGGCCAAGAGTTTCCACCATATCATCAGGCGCCACTGGCATATAATCGGGTCCATTCCTTGGCTGCAGATTTCAATACCATCATTTTCAGTATCATATTTGATGCCATCATTAACAAATAACAACCAAGGTCGATGTAATCACGCAAGCAGGAAGAACATACCTGTTTCAACAGCCTCGACCTCATTAGTTTTCCAATGCTTGGCAATGTTCTCAGAAAGTGGATCATCTGGGTTAGGCGCACTTAAAAGAGCTTGAATACTGTTCACAGGGCAGACAAAGTTCACATTCTCAGTACATAATATTCTTTCCAATTCAGAGCAGATTAGTTTAATATTTTTCGCTGACTGGCCAAGTAATATTGAGGGGGCAGGTACTCAGTAATAAAAACTAAGATCCAGTTGTCATGAAAAAAAAAAGAACTAAGATCCAACCAGACTAACATAAAGCTTGAGTAAGTGATCACAAACAATTTTCATGTTCCTGCCCCCACCCGTTCCCCTCCTTTTTCTTATTATATGTGTCAAGCTATAAAATTGATAGTTTAAGAACAAATCTGTTTTTAATGAAGTCTTAACAAATAAAATGAAAAACATCTTCTAGCAAAGTGATTAAAGATTCACAAAAAAATAAGGCTCAAATATGCCTTTAGTCCCTACAAAGTCATACAAATTTTAGAAATAGAGGGAATGAATCCACCCTTATGAATTTGAGAGATCAAAACCAAAAATTGTATTTTATACAAACCAAAAGTACATTTGACCTCAAAATATTAATTTGAAAAAGCTCTATATTCAGACTTGCAAATCTGTCACATAAGGGTTGTATACTCATAATATTTACTAGACTTTTTATTCTAGGAAATGAATAGGTTTATCAGTATATCCATTGGAGTAACAAGAAAATGAAATATACCTCAAAAGTACAGTACGAATCTGTAGTGCAGGACTCCACTTATCTTTCAGAATATCAAGACATATCCTGCCAAGCTGCATCAAATTTCAACTAGTGAGATAAGTTATTCATGAGGTCGAAATTAAAAAGCAAGGGAAGCAAAATTCACCTTATCGATGTTTGGATGGTATATTTTTGTCAGAAACCTAACCTGGAGGAAGCAGCAATAAATGATTGAATTAGAAAGGATTGGGAGACAAACAACAACAAAAGCCTTATCCTACTAAGTGAGGTCGGCTATATGGATCACACTAAGCCATTGAGCTTGATCAAAAACTAAATTATGAGGGAGCAATAAAAGAAAATGCACCCAATAAATCCATCCATAAGTTATTATTATCACAAGAATCAAACCTAAATTAGCCAATGTAATAACAGAAAAAGCCGCACAATCACACAATTCTGAGATGTACAGATATAATTAAATTATCCTTCAAAACAGAAAAAAAGAATTGCCCACAAGATCACCATTGGCCAAGATAAAACCCAGTCAAATGCACAAAAGGGTTGTAGGAAATGCTATGACTTAAAAACTGTTATGATCTTTATCTCAGGCCACACAGGAAAGTTGAGTATTATGCCACCACAACTTGAAGAGAAAATATTTCAGTTTCATCAATAAATAAAAAGGGCATTTTATTTAAGCCCGCTCACAACTTCTCATCGTTTGTGTTCTCCACAAAGAGACATTAAGGACAAGGCCGAACATGTACCACAAGACTGTTTGATTAGTTGCAAATTTATCCTCTCCAATGGTATTCAGAACTTGGGCCCTATTAGTTCATCAAATACCATAAAGCAAATAATAGAATAACTAAAATCTTAAAACAATTTACACTTGAATATAGTTCATAGTTATTTCTTTTCAGGGAATTCAGCAGAAACTCAACAGTTAACAAAAGAATACCACAATGTAGATAGATGAAAAAATAACAATGACTAAATTAAGTACCTTCGGAGCAGCCATTGGATATTCTTCTGGCAAAAATAGTTCTAGCTTGAAAACACCCCCTAGTAATACAAACAAGAAACTTACACATCAGTGAAAACGTGAGACATTTGTTTTGTAGTATCAAGCTAGCTCTTATTCAGCACTCTATACATTTCCAGATCTTAAAATTCATGCTCAAGTACAGAGCGCCTGCACTACAAATGGGAGTTTCAAATCCCACCAGGTGATTTAAGCCATACTCCTGTATAAAATTCCAACTGCAGGATGCACTACTAAACTTTGTAAAATGCAGAATATTGACCAGTTGTGCAAAAATGAAATTCAACCTATATAGGTAGCTAGGGGTGAACCACAAAGCAGTTACGTCATGCACATGGATGACAAACTATAATAATTGATTATACATGTGGTGGAAAGTCCAATAACTGGTAAGCCAAATTTTGTTTGTAAATTGTAATTTTGATAGGGCTCAGCGCCAAGTCAAAAAGATTCTGAAGTTGGTAAAGTGTGAACATAAAGAAAACATTGTGCCCCATGATAATGCACTTCATAAAATGAAGTTTGAAATTCAGGCGTAGGGACTAATGGTATGACCATCATTTCCATCTCATCACTGGAATAGATTTCCTGACAAAACTACGAACAGGGTAACTTTCCATTTACCACGCCATGTACCGATGAAAACAACTAGCATCCAACAACAGATATAAAAGTAATTAACTGGAATCTCCAAGGCTGAAAATGAAAGAAGCATTCCTTCAGAACCATTCGACAATTGCATTGGACTGTACGATTGTCATGTATGCTTGTTATCGAAAACACCAATACACTGCTCAAAAGGGGCCAAATTTAAGGGAAATCAATTCCTCACTTCTAGCAGAGACAACGAGTAATTATGCATTGCAAGGTGCAAAACCAAGCAGTCGGGATAGTTTTGTTTGTTATTTTGAAAAGAGCTTGGCACCTTGTAAAAAAATTCTGAGGTCAACAATAAGTATAAAGAAAAAATATGCACCAAGATACTGCTCCATCGATAAGGATCAAGATTCAAGTGTAGAGGAGGGCTTAAACACATGATAATAAGACAAGACAATGACGCCAAGCTGAGAAACAGGTATTCTATAGTTAATGGAGACTACAATGGTACTACCTAAAATTCCAATTTCCATCTCATGACTAAAATAGATTTCCTGACAAAACTACTAACAGGATAACTATGCAATAAAATCAGGCTGCTTGTAGAGAAAGCAGCTAGCATTCAACTGCAGATATAAAAAGGTAATAAAATGTAATTTCAAGGTCAAAAAAGAAAGCACTATTTCAGAACCATTCAACAAATACATTCAAGTATGACTGTATGAGAGTGTCAAGTATATAGAAACTTAAAAGCATCCAAATCAAAAGGAAATTAATTCCTCGTTTCTGGAAGAGACAACAAAAATTTATGGATTTCAAGGTGCAAAACCAAGCTGTTGGGCTAGTTTTGAGTCAAAAAAATCTGAGGTCAGTAATAAGCAATAAGCATATAGAAAACAATGAGCATCAAGATAATGCATTTCATCGATAAAAGATCAAGGTTCAGGTGTACAAGAGGGCTTAAAGAACATGATAATAAGACAAGACAAGACAATGATGACAAACCGACAAACAGATTCTACAGTTAGTAGCATGGTTATTGAATCGAGATTCACATTGTGAATCGGAAGATCTATTTTCCAAATCATGAATCAAATATTTTCATGTGTTGTAATACATGATAAATAAAATTGTCATAAATTGAAATATAAGCTGATATATCATATAATAAACCTCAAAATAAACTACAATCGAAGACATAAATCAAAATACGAAAAATAGAGGGTGGTTGAATCCATAGTAATGGGGACCAAAGTAGGGTTTAATTTCATTCAGAATGTTACGTGGACTTTTGGAGGGATATTAGTTGGATATTTCTGACCCTTTTTTACAAAAACAAAAAAGAAAATAGCCCAAAAGGAACCAGAAACTGTTCTGGGCCATGCGATCCGACCCAACCCGAGCGAAGTGTGACCCGCGCGCTAGTATGTATCAAGCGATTCAGCACCAAATCATGATTCAGCTTCGATTTGGAGGGTGGTTGAATCCATAGTAATGGGGACCAAAGTAGGGTTTAATTTCATTCAGAATGTTACGTGGACTTTTGGAGGGATATTAGTTGGATATTTCTGACCCTTTTTTGCAAAAAGAAAAAAGAAAATAGCCCAAAAGGAACCACAAACTGTTCTGGGCCATGCGATCCGACCCAACCCGAGCGAAGTTGACCCGCGCGCTAGTATGTATCGAGCGATTCAGCACCAAATCATGATTCAGCTTCGATTTGGAGATACAGACTTTGAATCAGATTCATTCTCAATTCATACTGCGATTTGTATAGCTGCCTCAACAATGCATATCTAATCGAGATATGTATCATTGATAACAATGGTTTAAGTGAATGGTACGACCTAATACTCCAATTTCCATCTCATTACTTAAATAAATTTCCCGATAAAAGGATAACTTTCCATATAACCAGGCCATGTGTAGAGGAAAACAGAGCATTCAACTACGTATTTTGAGCAATAAAATGGAAATTTCATGGCCAAACAAAAGCACTATTCTTTCAGAACCATTTGAAAGTCAAGCAAACTTGTTATAGAAAACATCAATGGAACTCCACAGAAGCCAAATCAAACAGAGATTAATTCCTCATTTCTAGCAGATACAACAAATCACTATGCATTCAAGGTGGAAAACCAAACTGTTGGGCTCATTACTACCTTCATAAGGGGACTGTGTCGGGCCAAGGATCATCACATTGAAATATCGCATATTTTCTTCGGAAGGGGATGCACTAATTCCAGGCGCTGCACCATCAGAACAAGTATAAGAAATCAATTCAGCATATCAGAAAACAAGAAGGATGTAACCCTCTTGCATAAATCACCAAGGTAACATTCAAGGTTTCTAACAAAATACTACAATAAAACAGAACCTAAAATATAGGAGACACACGAGCTCTAAAAGAGGAGGGGGAATTTCAAATAACACATGCACTGACGGAGAGTAGCTGAGAATAAGATGTTACCTGGCTCACTAAGCAAACGCTGAGTTTCCTGTTGAGATCAAAGAAAGAGGGGTGACAAAAACATTCACAAAGATCAAACTCGAACACAACGAAGAAAAACACCAGAACGACATACAATTCGGTGTAAACGAAGATCATCACGAACAAGGGGAGTAAAATCCCCGATTCAGCACCCAAGACTTACAAATTTTTTCTCGTCATAATTACTGAAATTAAGCAAGGTAAACTGAACAAAAAAAAAAAGGAACCCCTTTAAAACTGAGCCTAAATTGATCATGAAGTTTTCGGTTCAATCAGGCTACTGGGCCACGTGATGCTCGAGAATCAACAAAGCAAGTTAACATGGAAGAGATTTTCGAGTTCTTTTAGTTTTCCCATCAACCAACGAATCGATAAGAAAAATAGAAATGGGGTCTTAGCAAGAAGATGGATGCAAACCTTGATGATTCTTCGAGGGAGGTTACTGTTAGCCATTATCGAGGTCGATTACAAAGCACGCAATAGGGTTTAGAGTCAGAGAGAGACAGAGAGAACGAACTTTCTCTCACTAACGTAAATGAGAACTTCAACGACAATCGCCGCTGTTATTTATAATTTTATATAATTAGTGGAATTACGCAATGCACCGGTGAACTTTATATAAAATTTCTAAAATTTGTATAATATTATATATTTATAACTTTTTATAATTTTTTATTGCAAAAATATTTAAATGTTTGTTGGAAATATATTTTTGAAGTTGATTTTTTATGAGTTTTATATATTAATATTTTCTTTTTTTTTTGTCAGGAGTGTTTGGAATAAATACCCGTTGGATTGGCAATCAACACTTACAACATGTGAGATTAAATTAAATATCATAGAGTGTTTACAGTAATGCAAAATATATAAGGGAATTAAGAACGAGCATGCACAATCATGCTAACACAAGCACCATAAAGCACGAAGTAAAAATCCTATAAGGTCATACAAAGAAGCACCCTAAAACCCCAAATTTAACAAAAACTAGATGAATTCTTAGCGGACATGATATATCATTTTTCTTAAACAACACTCCTAAAGGAACAACTCAATCGGCTCTGTTGGGGTTGCAAGCAGTGCAGCTATCAAGGAAGCCCCAAAAAGAGACTTCAGTTGCATCAGGACAGGGGCCAACCAAGCTAATCTATAAACTGAGAGAGATAAGGTGGATTTCTATAGATCCCAAACAAAGCGGCAACAAAGGCTAGAGGGAAGTAGGGGTGGCAATATGGGCCAAGCCCGCTGGGCCAGCCCGTTTGACCCGCCTTTTTTGGCGGGTTGGGTTCGAAAATTCAACCCAAATACCCACTTTCAACCCACATTTCTAGCCCCTTTTTTTTTTTTGCGGGTTTGGCGGGCCGGGGCGGGCCAACTCCTCTTTTTTTTTTTGTGGCTGGTCCCACCCACTCCCACACCCTACTCCCTATACTTTTCTCATTTTCTAATTTCTCTGAATCTACTCTCTCCAGAGTCCAGACCCTCGCCGCCGCTCTCCACTGAGCACTAACCCTAATCTTCTTCTCCAACAAGTCGCCGCCACCCTCACGGTGCTGTTTCACCCGACGCTCTCTGGCCAGTACCACCTTCGACCATCGCTCTCTGGCCTCTGCTCTTCTTCTTCTTCCCAGCGCTGTTTCGCCCTCTCTTTTCTCTTCGCCGCGCGCGCCACCTTCACGGTCTCATCTCATCTCGCCGCCGTCACTGTTTCACCAGTCACCACCGTGCACCCTCACTTTTCTCGCCGCCGTCGCTATTTCACCAGTCACCACCGTGCACCCTCACTTTTCTCGTTGTCGTCGCGACCCCTAACTCTCTCTGCCAGCCGTCTTCACTCACAGGTTCGTCCGTCTCACTCTCACTGTCTCACACACTTCAGATTAGGGTTTAGATGATGGTGGAAACTGCTTAGTACAGAAATTGCTTCCTAGTTTGGGGTGCTTGTTGTTTCTAGAACATAGGGTTCATGCTTACGGTTCATGAAATCAATTTATCTTCAGTTGAAATAGTAATTATAATTGCATTTAATCTAAATTATACTACTTCCATCCAAATTTTTAGAATGTGATTACTGCTGAAGTTTACTAGAAATAGTAATTGCATTGAATCTACTTTTCTAACTATGTCTTTGTTCTTGATTTGATATAAACATTCACATGCAGTGTTTCTTCAATGTGTTACTTATTTTGTTTCTAAATTGTATTTGTTAATATGGAATGAAATTGGATCCAATGCAGTATTTCTTCAAATGTGTTATTTTGTTTCTAAATTGTACTTGTTAATATGGAATGAAATTTGATTCAAATGCAGTATTTCTTCAATGTGTTATTTTGTTTCTAAATTCCATCTTTTGTTGTTTTTTACAGCAATTAACATGGAAGGTTCTGGTTCTAGATCTGGTCATATATTAAATCCTACAAGTCCTGATTGCTTTGTCATTGTTTGGATCTAATTCTACTTTTATTGGTTTGTCATTTGTGTTTGCTTTATGAGAATTTAGAACCAGAACCAGCAGTTATTGTGAGAATTTAGACAATTATTACTTGTGACTTGTAACTTGTGTTATTTCACTTTGTTGGTTTGTGTTTGCTTCTCATAATCACTTTTTTTTCACTACATTACATTTTGGCGGGCTAGCCCGCCAACCCGCCAAAATATGGGTTGGGTTGAGAAGTTCAACCCATAACAAAAAAATGGGCCAACCCAACCCGCATTTTGGCGGGCTTTTGGCGGGTCGGGCCCGCCCCGCGAGCCCATATTGCCACCCCTAGAGGGAAGGTTGAGACGACAGGGGCAACAATGGAGGTAGGCAAAGACGATGGTGTAACCCGGCCAAGGTCACACGGAGGGCAGCAACGGGGTGAAACAGAGGCGATAGGGGAGGAAAGTGGATGAGGCTGAGGCGGGATATGGTAGATCTGCAACATCTAGGCAGGGTTCAGTAAATCTGCAACATCTGGAGGTGGTAGAGGCATAGAGGACCATGGAAACGTACCCGTACCCAGGATTTTCTGAAAATGTCATACTGCGTACCCGGTATCGTACCTGAACCCGTGCAACATAACCCAAAACCCTTAGTTATATTACTAATAAAAACCTTTAAAACAAACTTCTAAAAGAAAGAATTGATTCACCAACCTTGAACGAAGAACGATGAAGAAAATGAAGAACACTTTGAAGACTCTTGAAGATCTTCTTGAAAATTGCTTCTTGCTTCACGAACTTGGATCTCCACACCAAAGATGATGAGGAACTCGAAGAACGAAGGAAGAAGGCTAAGAATGATGATTGAAAAACTAGAGAGAACTCCCCAATGAGAGAGAGAACTCAAAATTTTGGTGAGGGAAGGGAGAGGTGTTTCTACTCTTCCGGTGAATGAGAAACTATGAGCGATTGCAGTCTATTTATAACTGGAAACCTAGGTCTGGCCTACTTGCTCTCCAAGTAGCCTAATTATCTTTAATAATTAAAATTAATTGATATTCAGAATTAAAAATCCTAGATACCATGGAATATTCCCTTCTAGAATTTCCCTTCTATTTATTTAATTCAAATACTTTAATTAAATAAAAATTACAATTAGTGGATCAAAATTCAATTTAGCCCAAAACGCACCCAAATAAATGGGTAGGCCGCGGCTACCATGCATATGCATATATTTCTTTTTTCTTTTTTCTTAATTAATCATATTGATTAATTAATTGACCAAAAATATTTTCCTCATTGGAAAATAAAATCGGTGCCACGCACACCTCTAAAAATAGGAATTGAATTACTTTTATTAAACAACCCAATAATAATAATAATAATAATAATAATAATAATAATAATAATAATAATTAATAATAATAATAATAATAATAATAATAATAGACACATAATCAACCAATAATATTTTTCACATAATAATAGTAATAATAATAATAATCCTAGAAAAGACCAAAATACCCCTAAACTATTTCTAGGGTCTGCAAGTTTCCTTAGTCAATCGTCGAGGTTTCTTAAGGATACAATGAATTCTTTTCTTTCCCACAAACCCAAAACCTCAAGGAGCATAAACTTACATTGCAAAACGAAAATCATTGTCCAAACTTTCAAATCTTTTTCTCCCAAATCAACAATTTTTTCATGACTAAATTTTCAAGTCGCAAATCAATTTTTCAAAGGCAAAAGCTCACCCAAAAATAGGCTATTAATTCGACCACAAAAACAATAACCACCCAAGTGAAATTTTCTCTCATCAACCATCACATAAGCTTCAAAGTACAAGTGAAGACAAGGTTCAAAATCAATTACCAACCCAAAATCACCTACATCTACAAATAACACAATCCCAAAGGAAAAGAGTAACATGACCCCAATATTTTCATGTGCTTACGCCAAGACATTTAGCAAGGTCTCCACAAAAGCCCTTAGAACCAATTAGATGCTTTCAGAACATCCCACATAAAACCCTGTTCAGCCAAGAAAATTAAACAAGATCTCTTACATATATAATACTCGATCACACACCAAGAAATATTCCTACCTTCAAACATTCGTTTAGGATAGAACTTAAATCAACAAAACGCTAACCTAAAAGAAGACATTGATCCAATAATTCAATGATAGAAAGACTCTTGTATTTCGAGACATACATATATTATACCATTTAATTTTATTTCAATTATCCTAAGATCAATATTCCAACGACTCATATATATTAATTAAATAACTACTCCTATATATATATATATATATATATATATATATATATATATATATATATATATATATATATATTTTCCAACTATTATGACTATCACATAATATCCAAATAATTATGACTAAACATAAAAACAACATATTCTTCCCCTTTTATATGTCCCTACACATGTTTAAAAAGGGAAAGAATATGTTGTTTTTATGTTTAGTCATAATTAGTTGGATATTATGTGATAGTCATAACAGTTGGAAAATATATATATATATATATATTTCCTCTTTTTCCTTACCAATTTTAAACAACCTAATCAATTTATTTAAATTTAAAACTATCAATTATCTTATCATATCATCATAATTAAATTCAAAAGCCTAACTTCTTATCACCATGTGATATTCGAACCATATATATGTTTATCTATATCAAATTTTCAATTTTTCCGTTATCACAAACTAATCATACCATATACCATATTTGATAGAAAAAGGAAACGACAAACGGCACAAGAAGGGGGGTTGAATTGTGTCCTATTTAAAACTTGACTTTCAAAAACAATTATTAGCTTACGAAAGGTTTTGGAAGACGATAGAACTCAGAATAAAAACACACCAATGCAGATGATAGGTTAACCGAGTTTTAGCAGCGGAAAAAAATGAGTTATAATGTGAGTGCAGTGAATGTGTAGACGATACAAGAAAATCGTAAATAATGCAAGCAATAAAAACAGCACACACAAAGTTTATCCTGGTTCACCCCCAGAATGATAGGGCTACGTCCAGTCCTTGGCTTCACCAAGATTTTCACTATTCAAACCGAACATTACAAGTATAAGACACATGACTTCTCCAGAGTATTAGTAGGACTTCTCCTTACAAGTATTCGCCACAGGGCTTCTCCAGAGTATTCGAATGACTTCTCCTAACTATTCCCACATGACTCCTCTAGAGTATTGATAGCAGTTCTGCAAGTGTACAGATTGTATCGAAGTAATATAAAAGATATCGTTCTCCACAGGGATATGAATTGATTTTGGACTTTAAACTTAATCATTAGAGCAGAAAATAAAAAGATATATTTTGATGTTTTTGTGATAAAGATAACATAAAGCAAGAGGAAAGAAAACTATGATAGAGATAGCACTTGGGTTTGAGTTTCACCTAACCAAATTATGTCTCTTACAATCTGAAAATCATATGAACTTGGAAATTGTTCTTAGGTGCTCTAACCTAGGATTTCTACTTGTTAATGCCTTAATCAAATAGAACTTTCAATTACAAATACCAAACCTAATACCTTAGTGTTCAGTTAATCCAATTGAAGCATCAGTGTTCTTTAGTTCTGGCCAACACAACAAGTTCCCACCCTTATACCAAAGTGGCGGATTATCCGATTAATCTACTCCCATTTCCCTTAAATCCTACCAACTACCGTTGTGCAAGAAATAAGCATGATAAACTTATGTGCACCAAGCATAATAAACATGGGGAGAAGATACGAATAACAAGGACTATTATTCATATGAAAGCAGAAGTTTAAAACATAGATGGAGAAAGGATTCACTACAAACCCAAATGCTAGAAAGTACTAGCCAAGCATGACTAGATTAAACATATGGAAAATAAAAAGCAAAACCTGAAACAAGGGCTCCAAATGCCTCTTACAAGCTCAAAGAATAAGGCAAAAAAAGAAGGAACTCAGGTTCCAGGGATTGATATAAAAGAAAAGCTAAAAACCAAATTTCTAGCCAAACTGCCAGCAAGCCAACGCTCAAGCGTTGGGTTCCAACGCTTGGGCGCTGGAGACTGCATTGAATTCTCAGCTTCAGACAGAATGCCAATGCATGAGCGTTGGGGTGCCAACGCTCAGGGGTGCCAACGCTCAGGCGTTAGGAGCACGGCAAACTCCTCATTTTCTTGTTCTTAACTTTCTCTTTTGATTCCTTTCATCAATGCAATTAAGGGGCTTCATTGTGGCTTTCAAGGATGTTTTGCAACAGCTGAAACCTCCATTCTTCACCATTTGAACATGTGGAAAATGTTTTTCTTACTTTGTTGCTTCAACTCTTCATTCAATTTCTCAATTCCACACATGTTAAATGAGCTAATGGTGGTTGATGCTTCTTCTTCTTCTTTAAGTTCAGTCACACTCTTTCATTTATTTGCACCAAGATCCCCACAAATGTTCCTTAACTGACCAGCACCTCTAACAAGGACTAAAACTACAGTAAAACATAACTAAAAGGACTAAAAACACAAAAGTTGCTAATCTATATGCAAATGCAAAAATAAAACAAAAAGTCTAACAAATTAAATAAAAACTATAAGAGACACAACTAAAAATAAAATAAAAGCAAAGAAAAAGATAGTAAAAGTATCATATAAATCCCGGTCATCACACCACTATACCCAACGACAGCTTGTCCTCAAGCGTAAAACACTTAAAGAAAGCTTGTCCTCAAGCTCATCACAAATCACCTTAGCCAGAAAAACGAAGCACAAGAAACATATCCCAGAAAACACGACTGGTTCAAATACATGCATTTTCATAAGAACTTGAGCATATTTGCATTTTCAGAAGGGCATGAGCGTAATAGCATTACTCTAAACTTTTCTTTTCTGTTTCAAAAGGGAGGGGCAGGAACATATAAAAGCCTCACAGGGCGAGCAATAACTCATGCTATTATAGATAAAGAAAGTCAGCCACGTGTAGACTCACCATTTTGCATTATTTATTACAAAAAGCTTGTTTACTCTTAATGAAAACTTCATAGTTTAACTTACATTGCATCTAACCATTGCATTCTCAATCTTAACTGGCATTTTTAAGATGGCTTTTCAAAACTATCATACATATCACTTTCTACAATTTCTATTGCATAAGTTCTAGAGATAGGGTTCCTAAAAAATTAAGTTATACTCACAATCGTTGTAGTTCACTCCCATGAAAATTAACTTGTACAGACCAGTAGTCCTTCAAAGAACTTTCTTACATATTCATCCCATCTCCGATATTGAAAGCTTTATGAGCTTATTTGTTCTGAATAAATTTCCTGTTGTCTCATATACTTAATTTTTCACTAGTTGTTAGATCAAGTATAAAATATGCATAACTTTTCACAAATAAAGTGGATAATGGCCACATAATAAATGATACAAAAAATAAAGCATGATACAAACTCACAAAAACAACCAGGATATTTTACCTAAGCTATGAATGATAATTCTTTCTTAACCAGCAGAAAAATAAAAAATGGAATTAATCAAAAGTATAATACATAAGATGCAATATGCATTAGCCATTATGGAGAATCGATACCAAACCAGATTACTCAGTGTTCTGAAATTAGATAATATATCACAAAATTTTTGAAGCAGTTCTTATGGCGCTAGAAGGACAACAAATCGGAAAAGCCTACAAAGTGTGAGCATCAAGCATGAAGACAATTAAAATAGAAGTTACCAACTTTACTATAAAGGATTCATGGAACTACTAGTAAATTGATATTAAAACCTAAGTGATATTAGAATTTGGTTGAGAAATTAAAGCAATGTGCATAAACCACAATCGAACTCATTAACTTAATGCAGAAGGTTTAATTTCAAGGAATATCACGAACCCAGAAACACACACAGAGAAATTATGTGAAAGAGAGAAAAAGAACGAATGTATATTGATAATTGAAATTAATCAGAAAATTAGAGAAATCTCCACGAGTTTCCCCTAACAACTGAGCCATTGCTTTGTTTTCTCAATGCTGATGATTCTCCACCCCAATTACTCTATAAAACTAACTGTTGAAATTTGGGAATCTCTACTGAGGAGTGAATAAAATTTAGAGAAATATCGCTAGATTAGTTGCTGCTTCAACGAAAGCACCATGACATATGTCCTATGTTCAACCTAGCAGTGCAAAATGAATGTGCTACCCAACAAAAGATAAAGCACTCTCTGTATCATTTGAAAACTACAATAACAAATATCATATGCTCTTAAAATTATGCATTAAGAGAAAAACACATAAGAAGGCATGATTCACAACAGCTTTCAGAATTATCATTTTTTACAACTCATTGTTTACTTCTTTGTACATAAATGATCCGCAAAATTCCACATTCACAGCCTAGAGAACACACACGTCAAATAAGCTACTAATCCAGACAAACACAGAGAAAAGGAACATGGTAATCTTAAAATATCATGGGAAAAACTTGCAAAGGTGCCTTGTTACTTTAAGACAAAATCACAGTATCAAGACAATTGAGGCTTGAAACCAGAAGTAGTAAGTATAGATAGGAATAATAGATAATCAGAAACTAGAACAATATGAGAATTAATTTAGGAGCATTAAGTACAATTAATTTAAAGGATTAAAGAGTAACTATCAAACATATATGTTTCTATATCATGACTCAAGAAAGCATGTTCAGTACCATTTATGCATAGGAAATTAACATTAAAAGCTATAAGCAACTGGTGAGTGAGAATAGAGCAGCTTAATCAAATTTGATTATGAAAACTGTTTCATGGAGAAGCATTAAACAATCATGCAACATAGAATAAATAAATAAATAAATAATCAACCAAGCATAAAGCAAGGCACTGGAACATGAATCAAGAAAATAACCAACACACCTCTCACAAAACCAATCAATCACAAACTTGTAACGAGATGTGTATAATTAAGCAATTATATTGACGAAAATCAATCAGTTAGCGTGTCGAACATGTTATGTAATAAAGCTACAATTGATTATATTTTTTTATATATGTTTTTTTTTATTTTCAAACAGAAACTTTTAGGCAAAATCAGAACCTACAGTAGATAATTTTTAAAGCAACCTATAATTGTCTAAGGATAAGGGTATATGGAGGGATTTCATTTTCTGACAAGTCTTAAAGAATCACTACATGAAAAGATCCACTTACAAGATCGTCAAGAAGATTTCACTTCAAAAGCTATAAAAAGCTACTTAGCCATCATAGTGCATGAAAAAATTATATTCATGTTACAATGAGTAACCCCAATCAAACACAGCTGTTATACAACCTGAAGAACCAGGATTTTCTAAAATGATTTTCATGCTTCTTCTCACATTCTTTTCATGGCATTTTATACACCAAACTTATTCATCAAACTCCAACTCATTAAACCCAAAAAGAAAAAGGTAGATCTCCTCGTGATCTATGTTGTGGTATGTTTTGTTTTTGCAAAAGTGATTTTTGGCAATGAAAGGTTGCTTCAAAGCACTTAGCTCCTTTGTATTTATTCTTCCCCTTGTTAAGAGCTTTCCATTGATATAATTTGTCTGGTTGGAAGTTGATTTTTGTCCAAAAGTAATTTTGGAAAAAGTAGCTTTTAGCAAAGTGGCTTTTAAATTTTTCCCACCACTTAGGTTTGAAAAACCTTCCTATTTATTTTTTAAAAAGTTGAGTTTTTGAAAAGTGCTTATTTGGGAAAAGTGCTTTTGGAAACTTTGACTTGATTTCCACCATAGATTTTGCTTAATCTTCGAGGTGTACAACCTGATTTTGAAGAAAGACTTGGCCTTGATTTTGCTGTGTTATTGAATGAATTGGTTGTTGTTGGAAGATTTGATTTTTAACTCAATTTTCATGTGATTTAAGCTTGTATGTGAAGTTTGGTAAAGAGAGAGAGATCGATTCCCCCTTTTATAGGGTTAAGGCTGAGAATTTTAGAGAGTTTTGAGGCTTAGAAAATTGATTGCTAAACTTGTTTTGGAATATTTGATGTTTGAGGAACAAAAAATAAAAATTGGTTGTATGAGTTTTGAGTTTAAAACATTTATATGTGATTCTTGAAAGATTTGCTTCTAAAAGGGATGGAGGAAGTTTTGTAAGTGTCGTTTTGAATGACTGTTGAACTTGGTGATTTGAGTTTTGTAAGTGATTTGAGTTTTGTAAGTTTGAGGTTTTGGCTTAAAATGTGTTTTTAGCACCTTTGAACGTTGTTTAGTGAAAAAAGGGAAAATTTTACCTTGTTATAGGCCTTATGGGTGATTCACATGGTGTTAAGTTTTGGGGTGACAGTTTGTCTTCTAAAACTTGTGTAAAATCCCGATGTGTTTTAGTAAAAAGGTTTTGTAATTAGTCATGAATGATTTTAAGATTTTTGAGCATGGTTGAGGTTTAATTGTGAAGGATTTCAAAGTTTTTCTTGATGTTTGAAACTTTTCTAAATTGTCTATGGAAAAAACTATAAGGTTTTTGATTTAGTTATGATGTTTTAGAGGACGAGTTTTCAATTTGAATGCATGCTTTTTGTTTTATGAAACTATCAGTGTTTTACATGGAGTTTGACCTTGAAGAGTGGTACTTGAAAACCTTGCCATGGTGATTTGGAAGGAAAGAAAAATTTCATCTTGTTCTTAGAGGCCGGTCGTGTGTGTGTGTGTGATGTTGCAAAGATCCCTCTAAGTTTCAAGCTTTCTTGACTTGTTGTTGAGTTGTTTAACACATAATAAGCTTTATGCTTAAGTTCCATAAGAGGTTAGTAACCCCCCTAAAGCTTTAGTTAAAATTTAAAGTTCTGATGGGAAGGGCACTAAACAAGGCTATGTGTTTGTGAAGGTTCGAGGAATGTAGGAATCCCCGAGACAAACACCAATCGAGGGAGCGTACGGGTACGAAGTATAGGAAGGAAAATGCCTACGGTAAGGGTACTTCGACCTACTATACTATACCTGCTAGATATATGTATATAGGTGTAATGCATGGTAGTGTAAGATGTGAAGATATCATGTGAGCTTGGGAATTGTAGCTGGCGGCATTTTGAGAATGACCTGATTGTTTGTTAGTCATTACCTGATTGTTTGTTAGTCATTGCTTGCTTTCGGTGGATTGCTTGAATGATGATTGGTTCATTATTTGACATCGAATATGACACTTGTGTGCATGATTGCAATGTTGGTTGAACTAAAGCAACAGTGCCTGAGGACATCCTTATATTGCTTGATGATATGTTGCATTACCATTTTACGAGCATGACGAGATGCTATACTATTATGTTGCTGAAAGGCATGTCGTTTGATGAGCATGAAGATATGTTGAGTAATGATATTGCTAACATGCATGCTTGCTATATTGTTGTTGATGGATTTTCAAAACAAAGTCATTGGTATGTAAGACCAAGTGACATATATGAGGTGGTGTAAGACGGGCGCTGGCTTGCACTCGTAAGGAACCTGGATTAGCAAAAGAAGTGTTTTCAGTTATGCTTTATTATTTGTGATCAATCTTGCTTGTTGTGATTGACCTGACACATCATGCATACATGGGACATACTAGTGAGGTTGGTAACTAGATGAGTTAGCCAAATCAAAAATCAGGTTGTGTCATTGATTTAGGGAGACCATGGGTCATGCCTCATAAAGTGGCAATCCAAAGGTTGTGGTGTGGACATCGAACCATAAATGGAACTATTTGTCCTGCCCCATGTTTGGTCGCTGCTATAAGAGGCATCCACTAACCAAGTCGCCAGTTTTGACTGTATGACTAGTGGTTCGAGTGTCGTTCAAAGCTCAACATGTATTGGCGTTATATCCGGATAAAAGTCGTGAGTGAACGACTCATGTGCATTGGCATGACACAAATATGAGCATTGCATCTTGGTTGTTTGGACGAGTATGATGATGTTGCTATATAATGTTGTTTGCCACGCAATGTTTGTTTGCCCTCTAATGATGCTTGACAACTTCTCTGTTGGTCTATAGGTTATCATTGTTATGTATTTATATATGTGCGTATACTGTGATATTGTTATTCTTGGAATTTGACCATTGCACCTTGTTTGTTGTTTGTGTTTGGGCGATCTGTTGCCAAATGACTGACTTTTAGCTTAGGAGCATTTGGTGGATGCGGCATTCGAGGAGAATTCGTGGAAGCCGGACGGATGATGTAGTACTTGTTATAGTCGTAGCTAGTTGACTACTGTGTCTGTACTCTTATATGACTAGGGACATGGTAGGTCCAAGAACTTTGTCTTTATGTGGTCACCCTCAGTGAGATCATAGGAGGCATACCGGAGTAGGGGCTTTTGTCTTGCGGCTTGTGGCAGCATATCTTTCTTAAAGTAATGAGTTAGTGTTTGCAAAACTATTTCTTAATGTTTGCCACATGACTATGCCATGTATATGGTTTATTTTCTTGAACAAGGTATTATATATGTAATGTGTGTTGTCGATAGCATGTTTTAAAAAAGAGAAAAAAAAATATTACCCATTTTCATGTCTTGGAAGTCCTTTAACATGTTTAATTTACTGTCGAATTCACTACTAAATAACACCTTAAAAATTGGGGTGTTATAGACACAATTCAACCCCCTTCTTGCATCCTTATGATTACATTCAATTACGACATGCAATTTTAAGTATAAGTGGAGTAAAAAAAAAAAAAACATTAGAATAGAATGAGAAAATTTAAAATGACTGATAAATTATTAACCAGATAAGATATGCAGTGGCATGGAACAATTTTTTTACATTATATTGAAATAGATGTGGTTCAATTAAACGGTATTTGGCTTATTTTCGTGGTTATTATTTTAATGAACGTAATGTTACTTATCAACGCTACTTTTTTTTCCCTTGCCGTAAAAAAAAACTTTAATTTTTCTCTTTTTTGTTTTCAATTGCAAGCACTTTTTTTCAGGATGAAGAAAACTAATTTCATAGTAAATTTGTCCATGCTAATAGTAGTATTTTGACTTTTTATTTTTCAAGTAACAAAACAAATTTGAAAGACCCTCCCATCCTTTTTACGGTTTTTAGTTGTACATGCCAATAAAATGGGTGGGGGAAAATCAAAAGAAGAATAAGTCTTTCTCCTACTAAATATAGTGAGCCTAGCTCGTAGTCACACAAATTGAAAGGAGCATGGCCATTGCATGTACCTATAAAAGGGATTTGATAGCACTCTAATATCTCATCACAAGGGGATCAAGGAGGAAGACAAATAAATTAACCATCAACCAAAATAAAAAAAATGGCACAGTCATTTGCAGTTGTTGCCCTCCTTGTCTCTGCTTTCTGCTTCTCATCTGCGTTGGCTCGCAAGGGACCAATCGATGACAAATTCATCGTGGTAGGCAAGATCTATTGTGATCCTTGCCACTTCGAATTTGAAACAAGGCTTAGCCACCCTTTGGAAGGTAACATTAATTAGTCTCACAACATAAATTTTTGGATCTGTCATTGCCTGATGATTTCAAATGACACTATTTACGAATGTTCAGGTGTTCCGGTCACTTTGGAATGCAAGAAAGCAGACACTGACAATGTTACATTCGTAACCGAGGGTGTCACTGACAAAAATGGCGTGTACACTCTTGCATGTGATGGTGATCATGAGGAAGAGGAATGCGAGGTGAACGCTGGTTCAAACACCAAGGGTGAATGCACCATTCCCATGGTGAACAAGTTCGACAGGATTGTCCTCACCAGGAACATGGGTGTCTCCTCCTTGGCTCGCTATGTCAATCCCCTTGGGTTCATGACTAAGACAGTTGATAGCCAATGCACCCAGGTTGTTCAGGAGTTGGGTTTGGATAAGCTCGATGATTAAATCTCGTCCATGGAAAAAACCTGAGCAAATAAAATAAAACTCTTCGATTGGGTGAAGTGTTTTGGCACAATTGTCTTACTATCAATTTAATCCATTTTCCACCTGTTTTGTTTAACCGTTCAAGCACATGTACTTTAATGGTTGAATAAGAATTTGGAGATTTGGTATGATACTAGGGTTATAACTCGCAATACATTTTAAGATATCATAATTAATTATATTAATGGCTTAAATATATTTAAAGTCTTTAATATTATAAAAGGAATCAAACTAGGTCCTTAAACCAAGTGGGTTGGCGTAGTGGTTCAGCACTTCGTTCCTTAAGCAAGTGGTTGGGGGTTCGAATCCCAACTCTTGTGAATGGAAAAAACTCATTGGTCAGCCCCCTACCGCTTCGTGCGCTAACCGTGGGGCGAAGGATTAGTCTCATGGCAATCGGCTGTGGAGATATACCTTGGTCAAGACCAAAAAAAAAAACTAGGTCCTTAAAAAATTAATTTTTAAAATGTTATCACTGAGAAATATTTTTTTAATTAATTTAAGTCTTTTTCATTAATTTTGACCAATCAACGTTTTAATTCCCGGAAATTTTTTAAATCACATTTAAGTCCCTTCTCTTCTATCACCATCTTCTTCCTCTTCCCATTCTTCATCTTACAACCCAGAAATTTGTAGAAACTCAAAAATCAAAAACTAAAAGATTCCAGTTTGCTGAAATCATCCGTTTTTATCCTCTCTGAAATTACACACTCATCAAAAGGCATAGAAATATAAATAACCAACACAACAAGAAAATCTACAATATCCATATAGAAAAAGGTTGTCTCCAAAACTAAGTTACTCAAATCACACACTCTTCAAATGTCTCGCAGATCCGGATCCAGATTTACAATGAAGGCGAAGTCGATGGATCTCGGGAGAAGCTTCTCTTAACCAAGCGTCAATCTCTTTGAGGCGGTAGGAGTCAAGGATAACGAGGCCCGTGTTGATGAGGTCTGAGATTTATGATTTATGTTCGACTAGGGACGATGTGGTTTGAGTTACGCCGCGCCAGGAGCAAGGAGAAGAAGAGGAGGTGGCCCCCTTGATGGATCTGGAAGTAGAAGAAGAAGGAGATGTGGATTTGGAAGTAGAGGAGGAGAGGTGGTGGCCGCCGTGATAACCGCCACGAGCTTCGTCTTCACCGCCGTGCCGAGTGTTCTTTACCATCGCTCTCCCTCTCTTTATCTCAGCTTATCGTTTTCTCCGATCTCTTTTTCCCTCTCCCACTCTCCTATTTTTTCTCCCTTTCCCCTTCTCAGTGGCGGTGCTGCTGTAAGACCCTCAATTTTCGTGTTATTATATTTTAGTCCCTCGAGTTTGTAATAATTATGTTTTGGTCCCTAGACTATTTTATAGTTCACGAGTTGGTCCCTGTTGACCTTATTCGACTATATTGACTTATTTTGTAACAGATTCGGTTATCTTCAATTGATTTGAGTTTGATTTTGGAGATGGAATAATATCTCCAAATATTTGGTTGCTAAATTTGGTTGTTAATTGATTATTTTCTGAATATCTTTTATTTAGTGCAGATTTTATTTTCTGTTTTTCTGCTTTCCTTGTTTTATTCGAAAATAAAGGAAGTTAGAAGAGATAATATCTCTGATTTTGGGAAGATATATTCTAAATATATTTGTTTTGGAATAATGGTTATTAAGTGGTCTCCATTCAGAATATCCATTAATTGGGGTAGATTCGTTTTGTTATCCTAGAGTTGTTGAGGGAGAAAAATCTGCAACTTCCTCCTACTTCTCCAGGGGTTGGGCGTGCAGCTCACCTTGTGTTGCAGCAATGCTTCTTGTTTCTGTTTCGTTGGCTTTTAAAGTTAGAGTTATGTTAGGGTTGGTTTAGATACAATTGATATTTTAGCTAAAAAATAGGAGAGAAAAGTTGAAAACAACTTCCCACTACCTTAGGGTTTTTTATCAACATATTGAGAGGCAAAAAGTTGAGTTATTTTCTATCCTGCTTCAAGCAACACTCTTAGCATCTTTAGAGAAACCCTATTTTGCTGCTGCTGCTGCTCGAGTTTCCCTCCCTTTCTTGGAAGATCAAAGGCGTTCCTCTTTCCCTTTAGAGAACCAAAGGTTCTTTCTTTCTCTTGCTGCTGCTGTTGTCGCCTCTTCTCTTTCCCTTTGAGGCCACATTTTTGCTCTTCCTTTTCCTCTTCAAGAGTGCTAGGAGGGTGGTTTTACGGTAAGTCTTTCGTGTTCCTTCAAAATCTGAGTTCATGATGACCATAGCCATGCTGATTCCGTTTATGTTTCCTTTCTCTTTCCCTTCCTCCTTTCCAAGGTTTGATTACGGGTTTCTTCCGGCCTTTCCCTTAAACGTAGACGGTTATCTCTGGAGTTTTGGATGAGCACCTCTGATTGTTGTTCGCTTTGTTCGTTCGAAACATCAAGATTCGTTTCTCTCCAATCTAATTCTTATTTCTGTGCTGTTTTGATTCCCAAAACCCGTTTCCTTATGTGGTTCTCTTTTAAGAAAATTGTTTATGAAGCCTTAGAACCTTGGAAAAATTAGTTTTTGATGTCTTGGAAACCTTTTCTATGAAGACCCTATGTTAAAAACTTGTTACGGACCCTTCTCTACATGAAAAACCAATTTTCGATCCCTATTACAGAGGGGCCACACATGTGCGTGGAAATACCTACGCACATGCGTGGGGCCACTGTTTGTTCTTTTGCTGTTTTTCCTTAAAAACCCCATTTTGACCGATAGGTTTCTAATTTCTTTTGAGGTTGATTTCCATCCTTCCAATGGTTGTTTGATTGTTGTTTATGTGTTTATTTTTTAAGGTTGGAGATCAAGTTTATATGATTCGTTTGACGGTAAGGGTAACTCAGTGCTAGTAACATCGAGTTAGTTGTAACTGTGTTGTGTAATTCCCTTTGGGAACTTCTGAATTTTATCTTGATGTGTGGATTGTGAAAACATGGTTTGAGGCTGAGATTCTTTATTGATTTCCATGATAACATGATTGATTGTATTCATTTGTTATTGAGGTTGGAATTGATCACATGATTAAAACATGTTGAATTGAGATGCTAACATATGTCTATACTATGACTAAAGGGATACTATGGACTGTTGGTTCAATTGTTGATTAATGATTATTGTCATAGTATTTGTATTATGTAGGTTTTGTTTAAGGTTGATGTGACGGTACTTTGTCCCGTGGGATCTTCCTAGGACGATGTGGTGGTAGTTTGACCCACGTGATCGTCCTGACCCTATTTGGGTAAATTTCTGGCCATAGTTATGCATATAGCTATCGAGGTCTGACAAGCATGATTGTGTGGTAAATTAATTGAGATACTTGAACATTGAATACTGCTGTAAATGCTACATTTTATTTTAAAGATTAATCTTGCTGCTGTTGTAAATTGTTGTTCTTGTTTGATAATTAATGTTGTTTCTGTTTCCTGGTTATTGTTGGTGTTCCTATTTTCTGTAAAATTGATGTTGTTCGATATCTTTGTCTAATGATGTTGCTGTTTTACAAGTGCTGCTTCTGTTTTTAACTATCACACTTGTTGATAATTATGCTTGTTGTATTTTAAAGAGTTAACCCTTTCTGTTTGATGTTTGGGCGCTTAACGCCATAGATGTATAGCACGAGGATTTACATGAAGGTAAATATGATGCAAGGAGACGTCAGAGAATACTATAATATTTGGGAGATCTTGAAGAAATATTTATTTTCGCTGTTTCGCTTTTTTGAAAATGACTAAGCATAATGTTGGTGCAAACTTAATTATTATTAGTTTTTGATTATACGTTATTTATTAATCTAATTATGGGATTATTATTATTATATAAATATTGAGTGACATTTCCTGTTTTGAAAATATGAGTTGTTTTGAGAGACGTTCATGAAATATTTCCTCTTAATTACTACGTGACCGCTGACTGAAAATTGGGGCGTTACATTTGTGGTATTAGAGCAATGGTTAAGATAACCAGAGCTTTGGGGTAGTTAGAATTTCTCCATTATGAAATCGATTGATGGGGTGTCAATCGAAAGAAGAATAAATTAAATGTTTATTGATATTATTTGTTTGAGATTGTTCCTTGAGTGGACAATCTAATTGTATGTGCTTAGTTAGAACAGTTAACTAATTTCTTGCTATTACTGTTTCTGGATTAATTGTTCGCTTTCTTATAAGTAGGAGTAAGAGGTTAGCAAGTCAGGATACAGAAATGGCCGATCAGAACGCTATGAACCAGATGGCTGCCGCCATCACTAACTTGACCACCTTGATGACGCATCATGCTAATGTTGTTATAGCTCGTGCTGAGGAGGAGGCTAATCGGGCCACTGCAAATGCTGCTGCACAGGCACAACAGGCGGAGCGAGAGCAGGCTTCTGCTTAGACGAGGGTACTGAATGACTTTAAGAGACAAGATCCTCGTAAGTTCTCTGGAGGGTATGATCCTGAGGAGGCTGATCTGTGGTTGCAAAAGATCGAGAAGATCTTCACTTTCTTCTAGACCCCTGCACCAACCAGGGTGAACTACCCTGCGTATCTGTTATCTGGGGAGGCTGAGCAATGGTGGAATGGTGCTAGGGCGATGATGGAAGCTGACCATCAGGCTATTACTTGGGAGACGTTCAAGGTGGCTTTTCTGGGGAAATATTTTCCTAGAAGAGGGCAGTGCAACCGTTGGGCATTGAGCGCTATCAGATGCTGGTGGAGAAAGTGAAGGGCATAGAGGCTATTGACGACCTCCGAGGCAAACAACAAGGGAGTGGAGGACCAGCCAGGTCCCAACCAGTGAAGAACGACAAGGGTAAGAGGCCGTACCAACGTCCTCAAGCCAAGGGATGCACTTTTGGGTCAGATTGACCTACTGGAGGCAAACTTGGGCATCGTGGAGCACCAAAGCCGCTGGAGGAGATCATCTGCTACAAATGTAATCAGAAGGGGCACTATGCTAATAATTGTGCTGAGAAGTCTATTGTCTGCTGGAACTGTAATAAGCTAGGACATGTTGCGAGATATTGTCGTACTCTGAAGACTGAAGGTACTGTGAATGCCGTTCGTGGGAAGCGACTTGTGCTTATGGTAGAGTTTACAACATCACTAGAGTAGCAGCTGACGACACTAAGGGGTTGATCAGAGATAGTTGTGACATTGCGGGTACCATTCTGACTGTACTTTTTGATTCGGGTGCTACTCACTCTTTTATTGCTGTTGATTATGTGGAAAAGATAGGTTTTCTTGTGTCAGAGTTGTTGTTCGACTTGGTGGTATCTATCCCTGCTGTCGAAAGTTTGACTACAACCTCTGATTGTGTGGATTGTCCTTTGATGTTCCGGGATAGGAAGTTCGTTGCGAACTTGATTTGTCTACCCCTTAAGCAGTTGGATGTGATCATAGGCATGGGCTGGATTTCTCATCACCATGTTCTATTGGATTGTGCAAATAAGGAGGTAGTTGCTCCTGATGCGAAGATGTCAGAATTCTTGAATTCTTACCTTTTGAAGTCCTCCTTGAAAAGAGAAACTCTAAAGGTTCTGTTAGCAGCGAGCGTTAGAGAATTGCAGGCAGATGGCATGCAGAGCATCCAGATAGTTCGTGACTTCAAAGATGTGTTCCCAAAGGATGTGCGGGAATACCCCATGTTCATGATGTGGACTTCTCAATCGATGTGGTTCCTGGAACCGGACTGATTTCCATAGCACCGTACCGGATGACACCTGCAGAGTTGGCGGAGCTGAAGAGCCAGATTGACGATCTCAATTTTTTTGAAGCTTCTATATCTCCTACATACAGTTCAATGCTTATCGGCTTCTTAAAATCCTTTGGGATTTCAATTGCAATGATATCTGATCAAAAAGGCGCTTGCAGCTTGGCGTGGATTCCTACATTCAAGCCAGACTTTCCCTCAAAATCTATTAGCTCTTTTGCCCGGCCTAGTGCTAGTTCCGCTGCTTTCTTCGTATGCTCCTTGCGCGTTTCATGGATAAGAGACCTTTCTGCTTGTCGGTTTTGAGTTTGATGTTGTGAGACATGCATCGAGAGCTCTAACTCACTTATCCTTCTTCCCATTCGCTTCATCACTTCAGCTACATTCGCCGCAATTACATTTTCTGGAATGCCATCATCTTGAGCTGGTTCTCTTTGCGATGGTTCTATATGAGATGGAGCACGCTGCTGCTGTGAAGGAACTCTTTGAGATTGAGTCCTTCGAACAACCATCTCTTGAGAATTTGCTTGTTGTTATCTTCGGGTTTGTACCATTGGTACGTCCTTCGCTCGTAACGGTGATGCTGAGAAGATGTGTTTGAACAGACGGCGCCAAATGTTCGTGCGTGAACTCTGGACGGTGGCTCTCCTGGTGCACTGGTGGTGTTGCTCAGCCTGGGCTGGCCATGATGCAATGAATCTTCGATTGAGATGCGACAGAGAGGGGACTTGTAAAAGACACTCTGACGCTCATGTCAGTGCTTGAGCAAAGAGAAAATCCATGAGTCTAAATGAACTCTGGAGTACGCTAAAAATGAACAGCAATCTATGTAAATGAATAATAGAACCTATATTTATACGCTTATGATCGTGTCAAGTGTCTCTGCAAGTGTAAGGGAAGTCCTTTAGGGGAGCTTTCAATCGGGGTGGGTTTTGTGCTGATGTGTTGTGGACGTTCCTCTCAACCCTTTGTTAGGCCGCTCAAACACTTTGCCAAGTGAGTCGAGATGGTCCGTTCATATACCAGGTTGTGCAAACCGCCTTTGTGGTGGATGCTTAAGAGCAACCCCACGTGGACTAGTTGCGACGCCAACGGACCGTATGGTAGAAGAGTCGATCGGAACATCTACAAAATGAGAAGTTTAAAAAAATATAGAACGCATTTGTAGCAGTTTAAAACTGATACAAATTCTATGTATGTTTTCATATATAAAATTTTTAGAAGTGTTAAACTGCCACAATTGTGTTTAATTTTTTTTCTAAATTTTCTACTTTATGACGGTAAAAAACAATCATTTGAGTGTTTCTCGGTGTAGTGTAGAGGCTCAACCATCCTTTTCCTATTGGAGTGACAATCACAATAACAAGATTTAAAAAAAAAATGAAAATAGCAAGATCCTCTATTTCCCAAATGTCGGTGTAGTTTAGAGGCTCAACCATCCTTTTCCTATTGCAGTGATAATCACAATAACAAGATTTAAAAAAAATAAAATATAGCAAGATCCTCTATTCAAATTTATTTTTTAGTGGACTACATCTATTCTCATACCTAATTAATATAGCCCCAATAATAAGCTCCCTGATTGGCCTGTATTTCATTTTTGGCAAATATTAAAAGCAATCCTATGATCTGGTATCAACCGCCCAAATTGTATTACTATAATTTCCTTTTTTTTTCTGGCTACTGACTATGAAATTAGCGCATCACGTAAATCCACAAGTTTGGGTAATTCCTTTGATGGTGAATTGGTGGCAGAAACAGAAAGATGGGGTTCATTAGTAAAAAACCAAGACCTCTATCTCCACCATCTCAGTGGTTACCAAATCTGCTAAAAAGGAAAAAAAGAAATTAAAAAAATGAAAAAAGGAAACTCAATAATTCTATCTCTTTCTTTCTATGGAGATCTCTCTTTTGAGAGTGTCCCAGCATCCATCAAACACACGTAGCCGCACTTTTATATATAAATGCCGAGAGAGAGAGAGTGCTCAGGAACCAAATGTCATATAGAATCACTGACGAGAAGAGAGGGAGGGACACAGAGAAAGAACCTCCTCTTTCTCTTCTTTGTAGCTTGCAGCTTTATTAGAGTGAGACAGAGAAAGAAATGGGTACGAAGCGTGGTGGATGTTATTTCTCTTGTTGCGTGTTGTTCTTCGTTGTTGTGGCGGTGGTGCCGAAAGTGAAAGGAACGGAGGAGGAGCAGTGCGATTTGTTCACGGGGAGTTGGGTACTGGATGAATCGTATCCATTGTATCATCCCGCCACGTGTCCTTTCATCGAGCGCGAGTTCAGGTGCATACCCAACGGACGCCCTGATCTGATTTACACTCATTATAGGTGGCAGCCACTCGCCTGCGATTTACTCAGGTTCGTTCGTAATCATTACCTTTACCTCTCCTCTCATTGGTTGCTTTTCCGTTACACACTTCAATGGTTTTTATTATACATAAATAACTTTAACCCGGTCACCCTTTCAATGGGGAGCACCTGAGATTTGAGATTTAGTCGCAAGTTTACTTCTTCATTCCTTCTCCGATGTTGTGCGGAATTCGAATACTTTTTTGTCTTAAGCAAAGTATGCCACTGTCGATTCGATTGATTAAGATTAATTCTTCGCCCCACAATCAGCACACGAAGCGGTAGGTGCTAGTCAATGAGTTTTTTTTATTCACAAGAGTTGAGATTCGAACCTCAACCACTTGCTTAAGAGATGAAGTGCTGAACCACTACACTAACCCGCTTGGTTGCGGAATTCGAATATGAAAGCTCTTTTCATATACTCTATTTTTATTGTCAACCAAGCTACCACTCTTTCGTCATTTTTACCTAATTTTTTAGGATTAAAAAATAATTAGTAGCAATAAATTAGTAGTTTTTTCTATTAACTTTCTCAAATTGTTCTCATTTAAAAGTATATCAATTCAATTAGTTTATTCTTCATATTAACATTACACTATCTTTATAGATATATTAAAATGATTTCTATTTTAGGATAATTTTTTTTTTTAAATAATGACTTATAAAGGAGGGAGTATTTGGTAATGAATTTTGTTTCTTCAATATATTCTTTTTTTTTTGAAGTTCAATATATTCTTCAATTTATTAATTTAAGACTTTCCGAATTTTCTCTTTCATTGTATTGTTAGTGAAATATAGCAGATCATATGATATGCTGTGACCCCTACATGCCAGCCTGTAAAACAACGGGGATTTTCTTAAAAAAAAGGACAGTGATATTAGCAGGGAATTAGAGGTTCCGAATTTTAATTTTAGCTTGGGTGGGATTGGCTAACGCAACTTTCACGTGCACCCACTTTAGCACCTGTTTTGGTATATGTGCCTTGCAATGAACAAACCTCCCAACATTTATATAGATTAAATTTATTAGATTCTTACATTTTATGTCTGGTTTACTACCTGGGAATGACTTGAAAATGAAAAAGAATGAGTATTGATTACGATATCTTTCTATATTATTTTATAAATCCTCCTAACTTTTTCTATTTAAATTATTACAAAACCTGACATTTGTAATTTTTTTACAATCAGTAAACTTTTTTTTTGTATTTTCTTTAATGCGTTCACATTTACACTGAAATTGAGCAACTCTTTATTTTACCCTTATCATCTTCATGGGACCTCTGTCTTTTCTTTCTATATTTTTGCTTTTCGAGAAACAAAAGTAACAACTTGACCTGAAAAGTGTAGTCAGCAACAATTATAATGATGATTGTCATTAGAATTCAATTGTTTCAACTTTTTATTTTGAAATTTTCACATATGTTTTATTATATTTATTTAATATTGTCATATGTAATTATTTAATTTTCTGGTCTTAATATAATAAATATTTTTATTTTCTTAAAACATATTTTAGGATTAAATATATTTTCAGTCTCCGACTTATACAATAGAATCAGTTTTGATCCCTATAAAATAAAAACATTTTTTTCATATCTAAAAAAAATTGTTTGATACTAAATTGTCTCTGTGATGTTATTTGACATTTTTACTTTTTAATAATCGGTCCACGTAGGCGTTCACTTAGACTTTTTACATCTATTTTAGTCCCTAAAAATTTCATCCGTCAAATTTAGTTCTTCTCCCCTTAGTGTTCTTCCATGTTCTTTATCATCTTGAATAATCTTCATCTTCATCTTCATCATCCGAATAAAACACAAAAACCCATAAATTGATACATAACCAAGCCCGACCCTAAACTCACACCAACAACATTCCTAGAATCTAAACCAAAAGTGTTAATGGCAACCAATGAAGGACACTAACTATCAACAAGCCACCAACTTCAATCAATAAATCTAGTCATTCTTCACTACCCTTCAACATTAAACACAACCTGGACTGGCGTGGGGCAAGACGCCCAAAACAGGGACAACTCTCCCTGCGAGCAAGGCACACTAGGCCAAGGCGAGTCTCTACCCCAGGCTATGGGTATGGACCGGTTAAGTGGCACGAAGCCAAATAAGGGATACTTAGGGACTCGAATGTAATCGATTTAGGGTTTTGGGTACTTGCCCTATTATAAAAGGCAAGTACCTGTTCAATTCAATGCATGTTCTCATTTATCTACAAATTATTCTCTAGAGGCGGCGATAGGAACCCTAGATCCTCGGAACCCGAGACCCTTGAAGCCCTAGATCTAGGCCTCTTGCCACAACTTATTTCACTTACGAGAAAATTGGCGCCCACTGTGGGGCTCCGGTAAAACATACCCAGGCCCAGAGTTACGGCGAACCTGGCCTACACGACGCGGTCGGTCACGGCGGTGGTGAACGCAATGGCAGGGAACATCCAAATCCACAGATGCAAGCATTTTTAGAAAGATTAAACGGTTTACAACGCACCAATGAGAAATTGCAAGCTCATATAGAGTAGATGAACTAAGAAAGAAATGATTTCCAACACGCGGACAGAAGATAGGCGGTGACCATCGCCAACTTCAAGCCATTTGCGACGGCCATATCCAACACAGTCATCCCAGAACACTTGAAGACGTTGGTTCTGGAACCATACACCGGTGAGACAGGCCCGCGAGACCACCTGATGTACTTCAACACCAGGATTGTCACCGTCGGGGTGACAGATGCGGTGAAGTGCAAGATGCTTTTGTCGTCGTTCAAGAAGTCAGTTATGACTTGGCTTACCACCCTACCACTTGGCTTAGTTGGGGTTTTACATCGTTTTCAACCATGTTCTTGTCTTAGTTCTCGGCAAACCAGATGAAGAAGGTGACCGTTGCCACCTTGCTCAACATAGTGCAAAAGAAAAGCGAGACGATAAAGAGTTACTTGTCAAAGTTTTTATCACATATCTGGATCTGTCACGTCAAACAGAGACGTTTGGTGATTTCCGGGTTTTCGATCCTAGGTCTCGAAGTCGTCCGTTTCTCTTGTTGGAATTCCGACTGAAAGTCTCGCTAGCGAGAAATGCCTTTTCCGGGCTCCGGAAAGAAACCATATAAATATTACAGTCGTTCTTCTTGAAATTCTTCAGTGATCGTCACGGAGATAGTGAGAATGTCTTATTCTCGCTCGAATTCAAAATCAAGTCAAGATCGGTTCTACGGTGAACTGTCGCTTGGAAAACATCGCTATGATGATCGGAATAACTCTTGACCTTAACTCTCGCCTGCAAGCATCCGTAGGTATACATTGGCTGATTAAATAATTATTTAATATTTAACTTATCCAGGTCTTACAAAATGGGTGAGATCAAAATGCTGAGAATGCCGTGTGAAGATCTGTTCAGCTTCACAGTTGTTAACAACTGTGGGTTGTTGCGAAAATCAAGGGTGGTGTCACATGGTTTAGTAGTGTTGGGAAACGCGACTAGTCACATGTATGATGAAAGGACACATCCCATCAGTGAGGAAGAGCATGGAACGGTCAAACGAGCTCAAAGCATGTCGTGGAACACGTGGCCTGTGACAAGCAAAGGAGGGCGATCAATCCGGAAATGAAGGCTTGTGGACATAGAAGTTCTCTAGCTAGATATATGTTATACCTACGCCATGTCGGCTACTTATTTGCTTTTTACATGCCATGTTGGCAATATATGCACAAAGCGCAACCCAGTCAGGCTTCACAGAAGCAGCAAGAAGCTATGGGCACGCGTTCAACTGGTGATTTTGGCACGTAGGGCATGTGGACTTGGACGGGGTGAGACACCCAAAAGAGAGCCCACCCGTGTGCGGTAAATGCTTATAAGACACACTTCGTCCTCGTACCTCGAACTCAGTGCCTTGTGGACTGGCGTGGGGCGAGACGCCCTAAACAGGGACAGCTCTTCCGTGGAGCAAGGAACACAAGGCCAAGGCGAGTCGCTACCCCAGGCTATAGGCTTGGACCGGTTAAGTGGCACGAAGCGCAATAAGGGATGCCTTGGGACCTGGATTTAATAGACTTAGGGTTTTGGGTACTTACCTCACTATAAAAGGCACCTGCTCAATTAAATGCATGTTCTCATATATCTACAAATTATTCTCTAGAGGTGACGATAGGAACCCTATATCTGATTAACCCTAGATCCCCGAAACCCAAGATCTAGACCTCTTACCACCACCTTGTTCACTTACGAGAACACAACCCATAGAAGAAACAAAGGGAATAACAAAAATCAACCAAACACCACCACAGTTCTGCACATTAGAACACAAATATAAACAAAAGATGGTCAATCGATTTACCAGTTTGCATACTCATTATCCAAGCCCTTGATCTGCACTAGTTTGCCATGGATAGAGCCCAGTTTTTTTCATTTGAGGCATGAGAGTGGCAATGTGAGGGAAAACTTCCACCTTTTATAATGTCAGCTTCTTCATCATCAACAACAAGAGTAGATGAAGAACATAATAGAGGAAAGGAAACTTAGCTTCCTGAAACTCATATTTCAACCCAAACTTCATCATCGCCGAACCAGAACCAAACCACCGCAAATCCTCCCCTCTCTGCGCTGCGTCGCCTCAGTTCTGGCTAGCCACCTTGTCTCATTCCGTGTCACAACGCCACCGCGACGGGGTTCGTTCCTGCATTACCGCGAGCACTAGGAGCCGCCGTCCCTATCCTCTTTCTTCTTCCTCCTTCTCGTTCCCTCTCCCTCTCTCTCTCAAATCCTTTCTACGACGACACACTACATACACCCGGCTCGGTTCAAATCACTAGAGTCCTCCTTACTTACGAAGTGGAACCCCATAACTCAAAAATCACACAAGATTCAACCTTTTTGTTTGTATGATAGGCGCTTGAAGATGGGGTCTCAGATTGAAACAAAAAATTGAAAGGAGAGAAAAGGGAAAGTTAGGGTTTTCAAGAAAAGGGATGAAAGATTTGAAATTGTTGTGTTAGTTTGTGGTTGTACCGTGGGTGGGTTTCGTTGATATTTGAAGTTAGGATCTTCAATATTAATATTGTTTGCAAAATTTCTAGGAATACTACTGGTGTGGGTTTATTAGGATTGGTATTGGTCATGTATCAATTTTTGGATTTTTGGTTTTATTTGGGTGATGAAGATGAAGATTATTCAAGAAGATGAAGCCATACAATTAAGGGTAAAAGGGGGATTAAATTTGATGAAAGAATATTTTTAGGGAACAAAACAGATGTAAAAAGTCCATGTGAATGCCTACGTGTATTGATTATTATTAAATAAAAATGTTAAATAAGTATTATGACATCATATAACCATTTACGATCAAATAAATTTTTTCAGGGATAATTTTTATTTTATTTTATATGGACCAAGACTGATTCTATTGCATAAGTCGGGGAACGAATACATATTTAACCCTTTTAAACACACACTGATTACCATTCACTTATTTTGTCTTTCCTAAATATAATCAATTGCAGATTTAATGGGCGAGATTTTTTGGAGAGGATGAGGGGGAAGAGCATCATGTTCGTTGGAGATTCATTGAGCAGAAATCAATGGCAGTCTCTATGCTGCTTGCTTCACGCAGCTGTGCCCAATTCCAATTATATTGAAGCTAGAGTTGGAGATGTTTCTATATTCACATTCACGGTAAGAATTATAATTTTGATTATATTATACTTTAATATACTTTTACGTCATTTTAATTTTTCCGTCCTTCAAGCTTTTCGTGGTTCATTATGTCATGCTCGTCTTCATTATTTTTGTCTGACCTATGAATAGAAGTGGGGGAAGAAGAATCTTTCCTCGAGAAATATTAACGAACATGTTGGTTTACGAGGTTGCTTGTAGTGCTATATAGCTATACCATAAGAAATGGACATAGTTACGTAAATTCAAATGGCCAAGTCATGAGTCACTTGGGGCGAATATGTAGTTATGTACCCACTTGTTTGTCCATATTTAGTTATTAAGTGAAATATTTTGTTTATCTTTATCTTCATTAGCTTCGTCAAAGGATTTCAAGATTGTTCTTTTGTCCTCGTCGTTGTGTCGTTGCTATGGTTCCTTTTGCGTGTTGCTGCCTTGTGCTCGCCGTTTTCGTCGATTATTTTTTAGGTTGTGATGGCAATGACTTTTGCTCTAATCTTGTTGTATGGTATGCTCGTCCGACCAAATCAGAGCGTTCGCGTGGTCCTCTTGTAGTTGAGGTGGCTGTCGATGCTGCTAGGGTTGGCTACTATGTTGTTGCTGTTGCGCTTGAAACGATGCCTTGAAACTATGGAAATGGAGGTCTTGTTAATAGGGTTTGGCGCTTTTTGCGTTTTTTTAGCTTTCGTTTGTTTTTGTTGGAAAAATTATTATACGGCCACAAGGTTGTTTTTCGTTCTTTGTTAGTGTTGTACTTAACCTGTTGAGAATAATTGTATCTCGACTCCTTTTTTATTGAATAAAACTTTTGATTTTGAAAAAATTTTATTTAAAATATATCATCTATTTAATACTTATGAAAAATCAATTAAATATAAAATTTTATTATTAAAAAATATGAGGGAGATTTTATTTTGGTTTTAATAAGCGAGGGAGTTTCTATATAAGAGTTATCTAAGATGATAAAAGTTTTCAAACTAAAAAGGCTAATCTTCATAAATATTTCTCTTTCCTTTTTGTAATCACTTATCACTCATGCCAAAATTAGTTCTTCACTTTGTGATTGTGTTTATGTGGTAATAGAACTGTTTAATTTTATTTTTTGGTGCATTATTCAACTTCATTATTATCTTAGGGAATTGACATTCCTATGTTTTTTGAATAATTTGTAGGATTATAAAGTCAAGGTGATGCTAGATAGGAACGTGTATTTAGTAGATGTTGTTAAAGAGGACATCGGCAGGGTGTTGAAGCTTGACTCCATAGAAGGAAGCAAGTTGTGGAAAGGAATTGATATGCTTATCTTTAACACATGGCATTGGTGGTCCCGCAGAGGCCCCACTCAACCGTAAGTTTCTTAACTTTATCAAAAATATGAGTCATCTAAATATAATCAAATGAATAAACCATTGAGAGTTGAATTAAAATTTATTGCAATTTTTGTTGTTAAATGAGTTTACGATGCATGGATTCACAGATGGGATTATATACAAGTGGGAAATCATGTTACAAAAGACATGGATCGGATGAAGGCTTTTGAAAAAGCGCTTACCACATGGGGTGCATGGGTGGGCGCCAATGTCGACCCTGCAAAAGTGAGGGTCTTCTTTCAAGGGATTTCTCCATCTCACTACAAGTAAGCAATGATAAATGCATCCATTTTATTTTATCTATTGTTTCAATCAAGTTATTGAACTGTTGGATCAAATTAATTAAATTAACAAATGCAATTAATAGAGCAAAATTTGTCGTGGCATGACAATGTTTGTATTTGATGAGTGATTTCAGTGGAACCCTATGGGGTGAACCAGGTGAAAAGAGTTGCATCCGGCAAGAGATACCGGTGGCCGGATCAACATATCCCGGTGGATTACCACCGGCAGTGGAAGTCCTGAAGAGGGTACTAAGCACAATTAGGAAACCAGTGACACTTCTTGACATAACAACCCTTTCTCTACTACGAAAAGATGGGCATCCATCCATTTATGGACTTGTTGGAGCAAAGGGACTAGACTGCAGCCATTGGTGTCTTCCTGGCGTTCCAGATGCTTGGAACGAAATACTTTACAACCTTATTTGATGAAAAAGATTTATAATTCATTATTTAATTGGGGGTTAGGTTGATTCTTACATTAGTTTTATATAGAAATTGGGGGGGGGGGTTGTTAAGATTTTTTTACATTGAATGAACTAGTTTGTAATTTTTACAAATATTACATTACATGGAATATATATCAATCAATATATGGTTATCCCAATTAAAATAAATTCACGTGGAGCATTAAGCTAATCCATTTGTTATTGGCCCTCACGATTTTTCTCCTAGGTATCGGGCAGAGAATTACGTTGTGTTACATTTCAAACAACACTCATCGCAAAGGTAATATAAGATTGTAAGTCTCAGTTATCGAACCCAAGAGACCAGGTGGACAGCTAACCCTAGGGGTTGATTCATAGTTTAGGCAAATAAAAATTAAGGTTGCTATGGTGGTGTGGGCTTTCAATAGACAAATTAAACTAATGAGAAAGAGAAACATGATTAAAAGGCCTTGAGACGTGGGGTGCTCAATGGTCGCCCATCCTGTAACGCCCCGATTTTCCAAACCGGCGCACATACACTTAGTGACCTGTTCAATATTCCTTAGTCAAAATATCAAGGATTTTTTTTTTCTTTTCCGCAAATATTATGAATACTTGAAAAGGAATTAAACTTAATTATAATATACACAGCGAAAACAGTAATAATAACTCAGTAAATAGTTCCACAAATTAAATACCAAGGAGCCCGGTAATTCAATGTCACGGAACTCCCAGAAAAATAAATAGTACGAGAAAGGAGATAGAAGCACGGAACATAGAAAAGGGACGCGGTCACTTGTCGAGAGCATCCATCACTAGACTTCGGATCTCATTGAAGAAATCCTTCAGTTGAGCCTCGATACGCTCCTCAACCAAGCGAAGTGTCTGCTCCTCATGTGTCTCCTCCTCCGGGTTCACCTTCTCATCCTCCAAAGGCTCTGGAGTCTCATAGTGGATTGGAGACCTCTCCAGCTCCACTACAGCAGCTTCACCATTCAAGTCCACCGCTCCAACTGGCGGAAGAGAGAAATGAAACAGCTCGGCGAGTGCAGACCCGTCGATCAGCTCCTCATCCATGTGTATCGTCCTGCGCACAAGACCCGTGCATGTCAGATTCTGCGAGGTCGGGGCAAAAGACCACACAAAAGGGTTGTCCCTATCAAGCATCTCATAGTCAATGTTGTACACCAGATCCCGTGCTCTCTGCGCATTGACATCTATTGGAGGTAAGCGCCCAAGTACCAAACAACACACAAAAGGTTTAAATTCCAAAATCAGGTATCACAACAAATACATATATCATCAAGGTAATAGCATGTTACTGCATCATCTTATATATATCAATAACAACGGAAGACATATAAGACATGATAGTTAATCACAGTATCTATAATTTCATAGTGACCTCTCGCCTCACCAGAGTTAGTCTTAACTACTATATGCAAACAGCCCTCGCTGCTACGTTGATCCGGATAAACACACCACTACCCTTTGGTTGTGATGGGACAATTGCGACTCCTCAATTCGGGACAGAAACTAGTTCTGACACATTGCCCACGCCCTCGCGTGTGACTCCGCTATCGTGGGTTGACTTGCCCGCCAACGCACTGCCGCATATGTCGCCTCTTCTCAGGTATGACCTCTCGCCTTAGCGTAACCCATCATATCAGACTTATTGTCGGTCCCTAACATCCAGATGGTTGCTCGGAGCGTTGACCTGTCAACTTCTGTAGCCCTTATGCATGAACCTGGATATTCGATCACTACTCGACGTAGGATCCATTTCATCAGGGATTCAACTACCTTAAGCCATTAAGAGGTTTAACATCCTCATAATTTGTCTCTATAAGTCTCATAACATACTAGAAATTTCAGCAAGCATGCAAGGAATTAAAATCAGCACACATTGCCCATAATCACTTCCGGGACCTAGTGAAATTAACAAAATAACGAAATAAGCTTACTACATCATATAAAGCATTCATATAATCATTAAAGCATCATTCCAAGCCAAAATGCAGCAGCATATAACATACATGAACGTTCACGACATGCATGACTCGACCTCTAGAACCGGATGTTACCCTCACCTTTTACTTGGTGTTTCAAAGTTTTGTTCAAGGTCCTTCGGTTGCTGCAACTCAACCTTCACTAAGCACGAGCAAAAACGTCACTAACTAACTAACTCTTCAAGTTAAAGCAAGAAAGTAAACGGGCAACGACTTAGCATAGAAGAAAAACATAGCAATATCTTTGTCAAAACATCGTCATTTATTCTATGACGTAAGGCGGTGAACCATCCTCACAATATGATTTTCATGTATTTTATCATGAAGTTTTTTACATTTCCTTAGAATTAGTCCAACAAAACACTATGCCGCTCATCATTTCATAGAGTTTCCTTAGCTTTAGTTCAACAAAACACTATGCCACTCATCAATGCATAGAGTTTCTTTAGCTTTAGTTCAATAAAAACACTATGCCACTCATCAATGCATAGGGTTTCCTTACCTCTCATTCTCCTTAGAGTTCTTGTGGAACTCTATCTAGGATATTCATTGAGTTTTCAAGTCAAGGTTCGGATTTCTTTAAGCAATATACCTCAACAAATCAGCTTCATCAAACAACTATCAAACATGAATAAACAAGCATAAAATGACAGCCTCAAGACTTAACTCTCAACTTGTCCAAAAGGATCATGTTTAAAAAATCAACTTCTATATTACCAAGCCATTGTTTAGCTCTCGGCCATGCTTGATTTAGGAGAGAGGTTGACCTTTCTTTTCGATCTAACATCACACAAGACTCTTTAGCATTTTAAAAAAGGTTTTAAACAAAAGACTTTAACCTATAAGAGATGAGTAGGTTCAACCATCCCCTTTGAGCATGTACGAAGTTTTGTTTTCAAAAATCATGTGCACTTGGGAAGAATTCATCACCCAAACTTTTTAGCACATGAAAACAAGGTTCAAAAACAATTCCTTAACCCTAATCATAGAGCATGGATTCGGCCATCCCTCATTGAGCACCATAGGAGTTTTGTTTTCCAAAATCACGTGCTTCATGGAAGGCCTTCATTATCCAATATTAAACAAAACAAACAATGTTCAAAAGAAAACATCAACCCTAGAAGATAAGCATAGGTTTGGCCATAGCTTGTTGATCATCAAGGAGAATTTTTCCTCTTCCAACAAGTCATTTTTAGGTGGCCTCATCACCCAAAAGCAAGGTCTCATAACAAAGGTTTTCCAAATCATTTTTATAACAAGAAATCAGAATTCTTTTCAAGATAAAAAAAACCTCATGGATCAACTCAAAGTCATGTTCTTGATTTGAGGATCCTTTGCAGAATATCAAGTCATTGTTTGGTTCAAACCCTAGCATAAACATAACAAGAAAAGTGTAGGAGAAGAAGTAGAAGAACAAGAGTATAACAACAACATAGTAAAACAATAGAAACATTCTATCAAAAACCCTACCTTTCTCAAGAGAAGAAGAGAAAAAGATGATGGAGAGAAGAGAGAAAAAGGGTGGCGGCTAGGAGAAGAAGAGAGGAAGAAAATGAGTGTAAAACCCTTTTTATTTTCACTCTTATCTATTTATAAAGAGAAGAGGAAAATAAAACCTAGCCACTTACAAAGGCCTTGGTCGACCAACTCATGCAATGGGGGGAAAATATGTTGAATTTTCCATCATAAAGTGTGTTAAAAACCACTAAAGGTGCCATTAAGTGCACTAAATGGTCTTAATTCTCTGCAAGCAAGCAAGAAGTAATAAAAAACAGGAGAGTGTGGAGTGGGAGAGAGTGGGGGAGGCTGATCAAGAGGAAATGAGAGGAATTTGAATTCTTCTCTCCTCATTTTAAATACAATTTTAAAATATTGGACTAGTATGAACTATGAAGGGGTGTGAATATAATAATTGAAGTGGGTGAGGCTATTTGAAGAATTTCATAAATCAATGGGCGGTGCGAATAGATGTGATGATGGTGGTTAGAAAAGCTTCATCACCCTCAGTTTTACAGCTCGGATCGAAGCCCATAAGGCCCAAAAATTTCTGGCGGGAAAACATGCCTCTTACCCCGCCATATCTTGGAGCTTTTCTTCCCTCGCAACTAACACTCTATCATTCTCCCTTTTTTCATTTCGGCTCGTTCACTTGTCACAAATCACTCACAGATCCATGGCCTCCGATTCTCCTTCCCCGAATTTCAACAACGGTTCGTATCATTCCTCTCCTATTACACCTTCTTATTCTTCTTCTTCTTCTTCTTATCTATGATTTCGAATTTGCTGTAACCCTTTTTTCACTTTTCAGGCCCTTCGTCCCCGGACGATTCCCAATCCAGCCCAATCGGCAACGCCTTTTCCTCTCCTGGCCAGAGACGCCGCGGCCGCTCCTCCACCCCATCAGCGTCCGGAACCCCGCCGCCCCACCGCTCCCGATTCGCCCCCGATGCCACCCCAACTCCGTCGCGCCTCCGGCAAAGAGGTGGTGGCGTCCCCATCACGCCCACCTCCACCTCCTCCGACGTGCCCGCCTCGTCGGAAGGCGTTGACTACGACATGGACGACGCCAGGCCCACCTACGTCTGGGGCACCAACATCAGCGTGGAAGACGTGAACGACGCGATTCATAGGTTTCTGAGGGACTTCAGGGAAGCTGGTCATGATGACGGGTTGTTGCACACTGAAGGGAAGTACGAGAAGTTGATCAGGCAGGTTATTGAATTGCAAGAGGATTCTCTGGATGTTAATGCGCATGACGTGTTCGATCACGACCCAGATTTGTATACCAAGATGGTCAGGTACCCCCTCGAGGTGCTTGCGATTTTTGACTTGGTTTTGATGAACATGGTTAGCCGAATGAAACCCATGTTCGAGAAGCACATTCAAACTCGGATTTTCAATCTTAAAACTTCCACATCAATGAGAAAGTTGAACCCCTCTGGTGAGTTTTTACGTCTTCCCCCATTGTAATTTCAAATTGTGACTTTTTGCAAGCAAATTTACTGATAAGCTTCTCTTTAGATATTGAGAGGATGGTGTCATTGAAAGGAATGATTATACGATGTAGCTCAATCATACCGGAAATAAGGGAAGCTATATTTAGGTGTCTTGTGTGTGGATTTTGCACTGATCCAGTTGCTGTAGAGAGAGGTAATCTCATTGCACATTTCCCCCCCTCATATACTGTGTCATCAGTTAAGTGCCCTTTTTGTATTTGTAATGTTTTTCTGAGTATTGTGATTTTTAGGCCGGATTACTGAACCTACTTTATGCTTGAGGGAAGAGTGTCAGTCCAGGAACTCGATGACACTGGTTCACAACCGATGCAGGTAATGCACACCTACGGTTTGTTTGTATGATCAAAAACCTCGAGGGATTTCGAAGCAAGTTTCCTTTGATTTCCTTTTTATGTTCTATTATTGATTTGTATGCATGGAAGCTTTTCAGTTCCTTTTGGTTTTTGCTTTTGACTGTAAGCAATCAGTGGCAGAACTGAACATTTTCTGGCCAAGTAAAGGTTAGGCAAATAACTGGCTACAGAAGTTAATCTTTTGAAACTCATCTTCTACCCAATTTACCTTTTGAAACTAAGGGCTAACTAGGAATCTGATAATGCCCTTCAAATTGTTATTTTAAAGATGATCGAATTCTTTCTATGTTAACAATTAAAATTAACCTGGTGTTAATGATTAAAGTTGATCTATTGAGTCTAGTGTGACAAATCGATTAAATCACACGCTCATCCTAAAATGCAGGTTAGTTTAGTTATATCTAGAAGGTTAAGAACTATGCTTCATGTGTCGAGTGGTTAAGATTAGTGTATTGGTTTCAACATTAATATAATTGTCAAATGGATAGATTTAAGTGATTACGTAATAAATGGCCTGATGATTGTTTTTAATAATGATCTTGATTATGTAGCTTTTCTGCTACGTGTATGAGACTGCAGTTAACTGTTTTGTTATAAAAATCAGGTTTACTGATAAGCAAATTGTGAGGCTCCAGGAGACTCCGGATGAGATACCTGAAGGAGGAACGCCTCACACAGTTAGCTTGCTGATGCATGACAAGCTGGTAGATGCTGGAAAGCCAGGTGACAGAGTTGAGGTGAGAGACTATACTATGACATGCTTTCTGACAGATAATTATCCATCTGCTTTTTTTTAAGTATCCCATCATGTCTTTTCTTGTTCATCAGGTGACTGGTATTTATAGGGCTATGAGTGTCAGGGTTGGGCCAACTCAGAGAACTGTCAAGTCATTATTCAAGGTATGCATTATGTTCTTAACTCATTTAACATTTAGAGCTCCACTCTCACATTGTCTATCTTGTCTTCTTAATGTTTCTGTTTTGTCCCCTTCATGTTGTAGACGTATATTGATTGTCTTCACATAAAGAAGTCTGATAAGTCCAGGATGCTGATAGAGGACACTATGGAGATTGAAAATACACAGGGAAATAATGCAAAAGTTACCTTTGATGAAGACAAGGTACAGTTTGTATCTATCTTCTATGATATCCACTTCTTGCTTTATGCCCTTGCTAATTGTGTGCTTGTCTGAGTTGTAGGTGGCTAAACTGAAGGAGCTCTCAAAAGAGCCGGATATATATGAAAGACTGACAAAGTCATTAGCGCCAAACATCTGGGAGCTAGATGATGTGAAGAAAGGTCTTCTTTGTCAGGTTAAACATCTTTCTATATAGCTATGCATTCATTGATTGGTTGACCGGATTTCAGAGGGTGCTAATTTTTATTTTGTTGCAGCTTTTTGGTGGCAATGCTTTGATGTTGGCATCTGGTGCTAGCTTCCGTGGTGATATAAATATTCTTCTCGTTGGTGATCCTGGGACAAGCAAGTCCCAACTACTTCAGTACATACACAAATTATCTCCACGTGGCATTTACACAAGTGGAAGGGGCAGTTCTGCTGTTGGATTGACTGCTTATGTGACCAAAGATCCTGAAACAGGCGAAACTGTGAGGACTTAGTACATTTTTTTTTATATTTTTAATTGCCTTCTGTACAAGATATTCAATGGAGCCTAATTATTTCTGCTTAATCTTCAGGTTCTTGAGAGTGGTGCCCTAGTTTTGAGTGATCGTGGTATCTGCTGCATAGATGAATTTGATAAAATGTCTGACAATGCTAGGAGCATGTTACATGAGGTTGATTACTTTTTTTTTTATTGCATATTTGTTAATGAAGTATTTCTGCTGTCATATCTGTTGGTTCTCCAAAACTGGCTATGGTTTCAAATATACATTATGACAATGCCTGCCATACTAAGCCTGTGACCTCTGAACTCTGTCCTTTTGAATATTAAATGCACTTGCCTCTGTTTATTCCAGGTAATGGAACAACAAACCGTTTCAATAGCGAAGGCAGGTATTATTGCTACCCTTAATGCTAGGACTTCGGTGTTGGCTTGTGCAAATCCAAGTGGGTCACGATATAATCCTCGCTTATCTGTTATTGACAACATACACCTTCCTCCTACTCTTCTGTCCAGGTTAGATGTTCGACATGAACTATATTAACTAGATCGTACTGGCCACATATTTATGCAATTTCTGCTACTGGGCAGCTTTCTACTATTAACAATTTTGTGTGTTGGCCTTGCCTCTAACTTCAATGATTTGTTGTCAAGCAAGAAAAGTGTAATCATGTTATTGAATCGGTTGTTAAATCTTTATCAAACCGTAGTGTGAGGTATTAGGGTTAAAATAGAGGTTTTTAATGCCTTAACAAAAATAGATTCACGTTGCTAATTTTTTTGTAATCGTTACTGAACTTAGTTGATCTTTGTCCTCGCAGATTTGATTTGATTTACTTAATTCTTGACAAGGCTGATGAACAGACTGACAGGCGACTTGCCAAACACATTATTTCCCTCCACTCTGAGAATCCTGATGTAAAATTTTACAATCATCTTATTCAATGTTATGATCCAAACTCAAGTGATTTTACTTGCTCGCTAAATTCTGTGTTGGTAATTGCAGAACATGGAGCAGGATGTGTTGGACCTTTCTACACTAACTGATTATGTTAGCTATGCCCGAAAGCACATACACCCAAAGTTGTCTGATGAAGCTGCTGAAGAATTGACTAGAGGCTATGTGGAAATAAGAAGAAGAGGAAATTTTCCGGGGAGTGGCAAAAAGGTGATACTTTTCACTTCAAAATGGTTCCATTGCGACTTTTTATCGGTTGGGTGCAACTAAATGTCGCTGTTTCTTAGAATATTGCTGGATTGCTCAGAAATTAGTTTATATTGCAAATTCTGCACGTGTTCCAATGAGATGAGTGATTACTGCACAACTATGAATGATGTGCATGACTATTTTGTATTAGTATTGTCTGATATGAACGAGTTAATTCCTGATATTTGAGTTATTCTGATTTTCATTTTTTATTACATGTTTTTCGTCTGTATATGCTAATCTCTCCAATAAATTAAACAGGTGATAACAGCAACACCAAGGCAGATTGAGAGTTTGATACGTCTTAGTGAAGCATTGGCTCGGGTTCGCTTCTCAGAATCGGTTAGTTAATCTTGCTTAGTTTCTTCTTGATACGGATATGAATAGTATGCAGAAATATTAAATAACATGATGCATACAGGTTGAAAAGCGTGATGTAATGGAGGCATTTCGGCTTTTGGAAGTTGCGATGCAGCAGTCTGCAATGGATCACTCTACTGGTAGCTTTACAACAAGGCTATCTTTCTTGCTAATATTCCACTCATAAACTAGATAAAATTTGCTAATATTCCACTCAGATAAACTAGATAAAATATGTTGACTTTTCATGCCCTTTTTTCTTCGCAGGAACTATTGACATGGATCTTATTAATACTGGAGTTTCAGCAAGTGAAAGGATGAGACGAGAAAGTCTGCTACAAGCGACGCGCAACACAATTATGGAGAAGATGCAAATTGGGGGACCATCCAAGCGGTTATTGGAGGTATGCTATCTTGCTCTAAACGGAATTGTACACTATAGATCATGTCATTTTGAGATGACGTTCTAATATATATATAAAATGACAATGTAGCTATTGGAAGAGTTGAAGCAGCAGAACACTAGCAGTGAAATTCATCTTGCGGATGTAAGTGTGTCCTTACTCCTTAACCTTGTTTAAAAAGGAAAAAAAGTTACCTGTGTTTATGCGTTCTCTATCTGGAAGGATAATTGAACTCATGCGCTTAACTCATGTTAACGCAGGTAAGGAATGCAATAGCTACGCTTGCGAGCGAAGGACTTGTTACCTTGCATGGTGACAGTGTAAAAAGATCATGATAATGAGGCAGGGTCATGAGTGGTGAGTGGACTATCTGAAATTTAAGGTGGCTAATGGTTATTTTCCCACATTAATTGTGATCTATTTAGCTAGCAATTCTATATCTAGTGGTGGTTCATATTTCATGTATGTATAATTTAGATAGTAAATTTATATGGTGTCGTGTGCTTATTACAGTTCGCTCCAAAGAGGAATCTCTTCTTTCTTTGTCTTCAGTTGTTACCAGCGGTTTGATCTTCCATGGTCCGTGTTGTAATTGAAGTCGCATACATGCCTTAACGAAACTGATATTGCAGCGTCTTGGTCTTAAGTTCTTCACTCTTATTATTTATAATACAGTAGCCGTTTTCTATGACACGACACGGAAGACTCTGAAATCATTTCTCAACCAATCAGGGACTTTGATGGAGTAGTTGGAAATATATGCGAGAAAATAAAACCACAGTAAAACCCGCATACTATTCATTCTCTTTCTGGCTAATTTGGTTCACATAACATGTGGTATTAGAATTAACTAATTGATAATTAGTGTAGAATTAGTTTAGAGCTTAACTGCATGTTGTTAAGTTAATTGACTTTCTGTTACTTTCTGTTTAAGATGATAACTGATTTTAGTTAAGGCGGTTGGCATTTTACTTGTATATAAATACTGTATACTCAGTTTCTCTCTGCTACCTGAATCACTTTCCATGATTTAGTGTTACATATGCGATTCCTTCTGTTTCTTCAATCGCAATTGTGATCGTTTCTCCCTTTTTCGCTTTTGAATCGCGTTTTTTGTTTCGCGATCCCTGATTCTCTTGTCCGATCTCTTTTTTTCTTCTTCCTTTGCGCGATTCAAGCTTCTTGTTGGGATTGATGGCTGATCTAGTGGATAATCCGTTTTACCTGCATCCTTTTGATCATCCTAGCTTGGTTCTTGAGTCTCAACCTCCTTTGATGGATGAGAATTACACGTTGTGGAAACATGCTATGAAGATGACACTCACTGGGAAGAACAAGCTAGGGTTCGTGGATGGTTTGATTTCGCAACCTCCATCTCCTCATCCTTAGTACCGTGCTTGGATTTAGAATAATAATATTGTTTCTTGGTTGGTCGATTCGATCACCAAGGAAATCACTGCTAGCGTGATCTATTCCACCACAACTACAGAGATTTGGATGGATCTTCAAACTCGTTTCGAGCAATGCAATGGTCCACGCGTTTTTTCAGCTCAAGCAAGATTTGATTCACTGTACACAGGGTTCTTTATCTGTGAGTCAGTATTTTACCAGAATTAAGACATTATGGGAAGAATTAGGTGAATATCGCCCCGTTCATCAGTGTAATTGCGGTGGTGTTCAACCGTTAATTGCTCATTTCTAGGATGAATGCGTCCTCACTTTTCTGATGGGCTTGAACGATTCTTTTTCTCACATTCGTGGTCAGATTCTCCTCACAGTGGTGTTTTCTCCCTTGTAATCCAAGATGAAAGACAACAACAACTTGGAGCTTTTTCACAAACACCTGGTGCGCATTTCTTTGGTGCAGGGCAACATCAATCTCGGGTTTCTCAGGAGAAATCAACAACTCAGTATCCTTCATCAGGCTCACAATACAACAAGTCCGAGTATTCTAAGAAGGATCGTCCCGTTTGTTCCGATTGTGGATTCTTGGGACACACCCGTGACAAGTGTTTCAGGTTAGATGGCTTTCCACAAGGTTATTTCAAGGGCAAGCATACTGCTTCATCTTCTCAGTTTGCCACAATGGTTCATCAGGTTAGATGACCTATCAGAAGCACCAGGATCGCCAACAAATCCTCAACCCCCTCCCTGCGAATATGACTCCAGATCAACTTCACCAGTTGATGTCTTACATTCAGGCAGACATGTTTTCTTTTTCACTTGCAGTAGTTACTACTCCACTTGCTCTTACTGTAATTGCCATGAGCAATTCTTTTACTGGTGCTAAGACACATGATTTGTCTAACTCCTAGGTATTTGATGATAAATAAAGAAATGATACAAGAAAGGGGGTTGAATTTTGTCCTTTTCAAACTTAGTTTTCAAAAACAATTATTAGCTTTCAAAAAGCTTTTCTTAAAGGATAATAGCGGAATAATAGTCAGAGAGTAAACGATAGGATTAAACGTTTTAGTGCAATGAAATATAAGTGTGTGGACGATGCAAGCAATAAATGCATAGACGATGCAAACAATGAACGAGCAGACAATACATGCTGTAAATGTGTAAACGATGCAAGCAATAAAAACAACACACACAAGATTTATCCTGATTCACCCCCTGAACAATAGGGTTACGTCTAGTCCTTGACTTCACCAAGATTTTCACTATTGAATCGAACAGTACAAGTATTCGACACATAACTTCTCCAGAAACAAGTATTCGAAGGACTTCTCCTATGAAGTATTCCCACAGAACTTCTCTAGAGTATTTTACAGGACTTCTCTTATCAACTATTCCCACAGGACTTCTCCAGAAACAAGTATTCTTTCAGGACTTCTCATTACAAGTATTATGCAGGACTTCTTCTAATTCTTTTACAAGATAACTCTAAGTATAGAGGATATGACTCTTTGGGAATATAAACTCGTTTTTTAAGTACATTTCAAGCATCCACCGACATTAGTAGCAGTTTTTAAGACCTAGAACTTCGAAAAATAAACTTGTTTAATTTTGTGTTTTCATGCTTTAAGCTCGTGTTAGCATAACATTGTATGTAAGAAAGTGTTTGAATTATATAAAAGTGAAGAAACCCTAAAAACCGACTTAAACCAATGAACGACAAAACAACACTGGGCTGGTAGAAGCCCAACGCTCATGCGTTGGCTCCCTTCTTTGGAACCCAGTTCCCAACGCGCAGGCACCAGGAGCCAGCGCTCATGCATTGGCTCTTTGTCTAGGACGACCAGAAACACCATTTTTCACCATTTAAGTCCCGAAAAGAGTTTTTCATCAAGGGTATTCATAGAAATCATTTATATAACATCTAACGTCATTATCTAGGGTTCTAACATGTCAAAGATAAATTTTCCTTAATTCAAGAATTCTATGATCACAAATCCTAAAACTACAAGGTAGAAACTAAGAGTTTGAGGGAAACCAACCTCGAATATGACCACTTTTGGGCGACTCCTGCACTACCTGGCGAATGACTCCACCGCCTGGCGAGCCATCAGTATAGACTCCTTCATCCAGCGGGTGATTTCTTTAACATGTTGGCGACCCCACCCCATATATGTACTTCATGCCATGTTGGCGACTTACATGCTTTATAGGCTTAGGGGACCCCGCCCCCTTTTTAGACGGGTTATATGTTTATATGGGCCCTAATGCATCGAGGCCCAAACCCATGAACTCCTACTCCTCTATAAAAGGGGGTGACCTATTGTATTGAGGAAGTTAAAGATGGTACCAAAGCGGTTAGGTTGTGACAAGGCTCTACTTCCATTAAGGTTTTAGATCTAGACCGCTCTCATGGTTCATTCCAAAAAAAACTCTTTCTCTATTATTTAGTATGTAGGAGAATTTGTAAGAGAATAAATTATAAAGATATAACACCACTCTTAAAAAATTGTTAGATTTTGCCTCCAAAAATAGAATAAATGAAAATCATTTTAAAAGTGAGTTGTGTAAATCTCCCAAGATTTATGCTGGGTAAAATCGTCATAACTTAGGTAGTCTTATAATATTTTGACACGTGTTTTAGAATATTCTAACTCATATCACATGTTAAAATATTAATGAGCCACCTAAGACCAGGGTGGTTATATTCAATATTTAGCGTGATTACATCCAATATTTAGCTTTGTGTGATTTATACAACCCTTTTAAAAGGTGATGGTTTTTATGAGGGTTAATCATCAAATCAGTCATTGTGTTTGTTAGGGAATTCGAGTTTAGTCCCTCCCTGAAAAAAAGTTTTGTCCCTATCCCCATGATTGCAACTAGTTTGATTTTCGTAGTTGGAGATCCGACGAAGGAGCAAAAGTGGCAAGCGAGTATACTAAAATGATGGACTAAAATCAAACTATATTCTCCATTTAGTGGACTAGATCCAAATTAAATGTACTTATACGGATCCAAACAAACTAATCATCACTCGCCTGCCACTCAGCTTCGGAGAGGACCAAAATCAAACTAGTTGCAATCATGGAGATAGAGACCAAACTTTTTTTTTCGGAGATGAACTAATTTCGAATTCCCTTACAAACACAAAGACCAATTTGATAATTAATACTTTTCATTATTAAAGATAATTTTTTTTTTCACCTAATTGTCGTTAGTTTGGTAAATTGAAATTGGAGAAATTAATTTATTTTTTACACCTCTACATCCCACACTTTTATTGATAGATATGAATAAAAAAAAGATAAATAAATAATATGATATATAATGTGATAAAAAATACAGAGAAAAATATGAAAATAAGATGAAAAAAAAGTAAATGTGAATATCTCATTACCAAATTTTTTTTTTCTTGCATTTACTCTGCCATGAAGAGAGACAATCATTACGCAGCCAGTATTAAAAAAATCCCTGAAATCAATAGATTCATATCCCTTTGTGGTTTGTTCTCACGGTCACACGAAAATTTATATGAGTATTGCTATATTCGCTTAGTCTAACCACCTAATCGAGAAAGAACTAAAAGGATTTTACATTTCTAAGATATGAAATGCATCAACTTCTTTTTTTATTTACTGTGCAATTAAATGTTTTTTTACATTTACAAGATACTCCTAAATTATAACATTTTGAGATAAATTTGGTGTTCAAAATTATAAAATTACTTCTAAATTTTAGAAAAAGATAATAAGCTTTTCCTTTTTTACCTTGCATTCATTATATTTTAAATTCCAAAACTTTAATTATCACCCCTACTAATTACTTCTCTTTATGTTTCTCACAACCTTTGATATATCCAATACTAACATAGGGGTATATATGAAATATTTGTGCAAAAAATAACAAAATTAAAATATTAATTAGCTTATTACCTGTTTTCTTAATAAATGTGATTATCTGAACAGATTCTTATAATTTGAGACGGAAGGAGTACTAAATACAATAACTTCTTTTTTATAAGATACTAAATATAATAACTTCTTTTTAGTGTTTTTAGTGTGTAAGAAGGTTCATAGCAGAATTAAAAACATGATGATGATGATACTATACATCGGCGCAGCGTGATTGGCAGTAGTAATGTTATTTTCTTTTCCAACCTTGTCTAGTGACGCATTCATTCCCTTCAACTAAAATCGAATTAGTTAAAAAAAAAAAAACTAAAATGAAATTAAATTTTGGCCCTCTCCTCATCCAATCACCCCGCAACGTGGCACGAAACCAATCCGGGTGCGCATTTCGCATCATGCGCACTCACTCCCAAACGCCTCCTTCCATTTATGACTCTCTCTCTCCAATCCCTCGCTCTCTCACTTCTTCAAGCCTCAAGCTCCGCCAGCCACGCTTCCTTTCACTCACACCTTCCCATCTTCTTCCACACGCAGCAGCACCATCTGCAACCACTTCTAGAACCTTCGATTGGTTTGAATTCAGTTTGCATCTAAAATAAAAAAAAAAATGCAAACCCTTTCTGGGTTTTGATTATCAATCAGCATTTGTGTCTCGTAATCGTTCGGAAAGTTTGTGACTTGTTGAAGAAAACACAACAAGTGAGAAGAACAAGAAGAAGATGTCCGTGGAAAGGTCGTTCGAGGCGTGGGAAGAGGTGCAGCGTCACGGTCAGGACCTGGCTGACCGGCTTGCCCAGGGTTTCAACGACTTGATCCAGACCCGCATGAACCCGCCACAATTCGCGTGGCCAAACCCTCCAAAGTCGAATCTGGAGTTCCCTTACTACCACAGTTTAGGGAAAAGGGATTTCGCGTTGCCTGTAGATGACTACGGCGTTTCAGCTATTTTCGACATCGGAAGCCGGATCGGCCAGGCCGGGGCGGAGTTCGGCGCCAGCTTGAACGGGATGGTTCAGCAGTTTTTCCGGTCGTTGCCGTTGCCGGTGCCGTTCAAGCACGAAGAGGATTCAGTTCGGATGGTTGGTGATGGGGAAGATGATAGTATGAAGAGTAGGAAGAGAAGTGGCGTTGCTGTGCAGGAGGATTTGGGTTTGGGGTCACTGAGTGAGAGGTTGAAGAATCATGGGTTTTCTGAAACTGTCACTCTTAGTGGTGGAGGAACCGTGGATGCAGAGCTCGGTGGGTTTAACCTTGGTTCTACTGGTCACCTGAGTAGGCGACAGGTAACGTTTTTTTGGTCTTGGTTATTGATGGAGAATTGTTATTTGAAATGGGGGAGGAGCGGTTGATCTTGTAAATGAGCTGTTGAAGTAATTGTCTGTGAAGTTGGTATGTTTAGGTTCAGTAGTGATTATTCTTTCTAGAATTTTATTTCGTTCCAATCAAGTTGATAAGAACCTGGTCATTTCTTTATTGGTGAGATTGGGTGTTAGGGGGAGGGAGGGGGTATCCTTGGACCTTGTGATTTCTTAATGCTTTAGTGAGAGGAAGCAAGGAAGTATTATTTGTTAGAATTTAGAGAAGAGTAGAGAGAGAAAAGAATAGTTTGTGAGGGAATGATTATTCACTCTTTTGAAAAACTGACCACAGTACACTGCCTTATATAGAAGATAGACTAGAGCTAACTTGTTGTTGAGTTACTTGTCTAACAAGTAACTTGTTAACCATACAGCTGTCGCAACAGCCTATTAACCCAATACTAACCTAACAGCTCTTAGCTATTATATCACACTATCATATTACATTTGAATTATATATCCACAACATTATTAAGCTCCATAATTGGGCACTGGAGTTATTTTGTATGCTTTGCTTGGCATTTTATATTTTCTGGATACATGATGTGTGGTTATTTCCTGCTTAGAGAAAAGGTGGAAAAAGGAAGAACTGACCAAATTTTTTCCTGCTTTGCCAGTTGTATAATATGTACCTGTAAAATTTATTGTCCCTCATACACAAAGTCCCCCTATATATGCAGCATAGGACTCGTCAATTTTAATAAGTACTTGTATTTACTGGTTCAGAGTAAATTATTCTACTAACTCATGTTAGCAACCAAGTATATCAGTAGTATTGATCTTTTGTCATTTAGAATTTCAATATGGAAATTGATCTACTTTGATTGAATCGCTCGTGGTTGTTTTCTGCTCAACAGTTTAATAAAATTAACTAACTGTTAGATACCAGAAAAATGGAGAAAGAAATATACTGAACAACTTGTATTATTTACTGAGATTCTGGAAAACACCCAGAATCATGTGTAGAAGTAGATACAAGATAGATGGAAAATGGAAGAAGAAAGGAAATTACAGAGCAATTTCGAGAGTGCTCTATCTCTCCCAAGCCTAACCCGAATCAAGCCTGATTCTCTCTCCCCCTAACAGCCTATATATTCCCCTACGTATAACAACCACTGGTCCCCACCCTTCTCTCACCAAGTGCTACCAGCTCATCAAGTGATTATTCTTTTTGATCTGGTGTTGCAATTCCCATCTTACCCCTTCTCACATAGACCTTAGTTATCTTGGGTCTGTCAAATGGGCCCAGGCCCGCAACATCTCTCCCCCCTTGAAGACTCACCTTGTCCCCAAGGTGATAGTTAGGGAACTGCTCCACAAACCTCCTTAAATCTTCCCAAGAATCTTCAAACTTTGGCAGATTCTTCCATCTGACCAGAACCTCTTCAGCTCCTTGTGCATTAGCCCTGATTGCCAACACAGTTTCTGGTTCAACCATAAGCTCCCAATCTTCCTATAAGGAAGAAGGCAAGGGCTGACTCTGGACTTCAGCCACCAAAGATTTCTTCAATAAGGAAACGTGAAAAACTGGATGGACCTGACTTCCTGCTGGTAATTTTAACTGGTAAGCAGCTGGACTTATCTTTTCAACGATTTCATATGGCCCATAATACCTTGGACTGAGTTTCTGATTTCCCCTCCTTGCTAAGCTCCTGAGTTTATAAGGTTGAATCTACAGAAATACCTTTGTTCCCACTTATATTGTATATCCCTTCGATGTTTATTAGCTTGCTGTTTCATTCTGTTATGAGCTTTCACCAAATTCTCCTTCAATTCATCTAGCATCAAGTTCCTCTCAGCCGTGAGTCTACTAACTTCCTCCAATGCTGTTAAGTTCTCATCCCCTCTGATAATTACGGGTGGTTCCCTCCCATAAAGGGCCTGGAACAGAGTGGTTCTAATAGCAGAATGGTAATTTGTATTATACCAAAATCCTGCCCAATGTAGCCAATTTGGCCATTGTTTTGGTTTGGTTCCAGTCACACATCTCAGATAAGTCTCCAAACACCGGTTCACCACTTCGGTTTGGCCATCCGTTTGTGGATGATAAGCTGAGCTAAACTTCAATTTAGTTCCAGCCAGTTTGAACAATTCAGACCAAAATGAACTGATAAAGACCCTGTCCCTGTCTGAGACTATTGTTGCAGGGAAACCATGGAGCTTCACTATCTCCTTGGTGAACAGCTCAGCTATCTCCTTGGCTGTATAAGGATGGGATAGAGGAATGAAATGCGCATACTTAGTTAGTCGATCTACCACCACCAATACTGTGTCCTTGCCAAAGGCCTTAGGAAGCCCCCCTATGAAATCCATTGATATATCAGTCCAAACTTGGTTAGGAATTGGTAAGGGTTGTAATAGCCCTGCTGGTTTTAGAGCTTCATACTTATTCCTTTGACAAACTTCACACTTCTGCACGTGTTGTTGTATATCCAGCTTCATGCCTTCCCAATAAAACAAAGTAGAAATTCTTTTGAAGGTCCTAAAGTTTCCAGCATTCCCACCAATGGCTGAATTGTGAAATTCCTTGAGTATTGTAGGGATCTTGGCTGAGTTTTTAGGCACCACTACACGGTCCTTGTAATACAGTCTTCCTCCTTTAATTTGGAAACCATGATGTGGTTTGTTATTAGTTATCAGATCCTGCATCACCTTCCTCAACTTCTCATCCTTGTGGACTTCATCCTCTAGTTCCTCCCATTCTAAACATTGAACTGAAGAGATGGCTGAGAATTGCATTTTCCTGGATAGGGCATCTGCTGCCTTATTTTCCACCCCTTGTTTGTATTTAATTTCGAAATCAAATCCCATCAGCTTGGACATCCATTTCTGCTGTTCCTCCCCCATGAGTCTTTGGTCAGCCAGAAATCTCAAACTCTTTTGATCAGTATGAACCACAAAGTTCCTTCCCAATAGATAATGCCTCCATTTTTGAACAACCAACACCCACAAATGTTAGATACCAGAAAAATGGAGAAAGAAATATACTGAACAACTTGTATTATTTACTGAGATTCTGGAAAACTCCCAGAATCATGTGTAGAAGTAGATACAAGATAAATGGAAAATGGAAGAAGAAAGGAAATTACAGAGCAATTTCGAGAGTGCTCTATCTCTCCCAAGCCTAACCAGAATCAAGCCTGATTCTCTCTCCCCCTAACAGCCTATATATTCCCCTACGTATAACAACCACTGGTCCCCACCCTTCTCTCACCAAGTGCTACCAGCTCATCAAGTGATTATTCTTTCTGATCTGGTGTTGCAATTCCCATCTTACCCCTTCTCACATAGACCTTAGTTATCTTGGGTCTGTCAAATGGGCCCAGGCCCGCAACACTAACTTTCAAATTTGCATTTTTAGTTAAGAAGTATTTCTTACATTCACATTTGTTTTGAAATGTTTGTAAGCAAACTTGCAAGCTGTGGAATCTGTATTCTGTACGGCTATACTCTCTCTCTTATCCTTCCTTTGTCTTTCCATTTCATAATCATCAGTGTAGTTAGTATCTACGATTCTTACTATTCGATACCAAATATAGAGCTAATGATACATAACAGATGTAGCATCATTTTTGACACGGAATCGCAGCCTGAATCGTCCTAATCGCCTCTGTGTAGATTGAATTGTGCGATTCTGATATAGCATGGATCTCTCGAAGATTCTGACAGAATACTACTTCTTTCGACATCCTCGTAATTCGTTCATGGGTGTGTCAATGCAGACAGCTCTGCAAGGGGGAAGGACCCCTCATGATCAAGACATGGAGAATGGTGGCTTAGTAGTCTACGGAGCGGCGTCAATTCTTGCCCGAAAACAGATCACCGGTGCTGAAAATGTGATCGAGGGTGGTGAGGTTAGGTTTTCCGGAGAAGAAACATAAGTTAGAGGAGCCACAAGATGATCCACGGACGGTGAATCTCGTGAAGAAGAAGACGAGGATGGTGAATGATAATATGCTAACCTAAATGTTCCTCAGGAAGCCGTCTTTTGCTGCTGGTGGCTCCGATCGATGCCCATGAACCAGAGAAGAAAAGAAAGGGTTTTACGAGAGAGGGATTATGGTTTGAAAATTAAGTCTGGTTTTGAGGGTATTGAATCATAGAATGGGTTTGATCTTGGATTACTTTGAATTTCATTTATCATATATCAGCTTATATGTTACTTTATGCAATTAATTGTACACTTGTTTGACTAAAGATTGTTAATATTTTTATATTTTAAGGTTTCCTTATGTGAAAATTGGTTTTATGTCATTTTTAATCATTGATCATGTATTTTACTGTTCATAGCAAGATTCAACTCTCAATCTGGAAAATAGGTCTTCCTATTCATGATTTGAATCTCGACTTTGATAACCTTGTTCATTATAATTTACTTCTTATATTTTTTCACGTGCAGGGAATCATAAATTTTACCTCAACTTATGATAGTAGAACTCGGGAAGTAGAAGGTTCTTTAGCCGCTAGGGGAGATTTGTGGAGAGTAGAGGCATCACATGGTAGTTCTACTTCTACATCAGGAAATGAAAATTCATCTCTTTTCCTTGTCCAGCTTGGACCTCTCCTCTTTATCCGTGATTCAACTCTCCTTTTGCCTGTTCATTTATCAAAGCAACACTTGTTATGGTACGGCTATGACCGCAAGGTAAAGATGAGGTGCACCTAATTAAAGGGGACATTGCTATGTAACTGGTAACACACAAGGAAGGGAAATAAAGCATGCCTGTGGACATTTTTTTTATCCTAATAATGTATCTGTGTTGGCATTATGCTGGAGTCTAGTTAGTAAAATCTTTTTGAACCAGTTGCAATAAAAAATACTGCACTGTATGCATTTGGTCATTAAACACTATTTTCTTATTGAGTTTTTGGTGGACTTTCCTTTCCAAGCTATGGCAAAGTACACTAATTTAATTCATCCTGAACATTTTAAGAATTTCTTTGTTTTGTTAAGGCAGTGCTATTTACAGTTTCATTTTGCATGGCTTTGTTTCCCTATCAAAAAGTTGCACTTGGGAAAATTGTTGAATTATTTTTCAGAATTGGTTATTTAGTCTCCTTTGTCTGAGTAGTATAGCGTGTAGATGTTCATGTAGTGCTGTCCCTTGAACTATTTTTCTTTTTAATCTTACAAGATTTTTTTGATTATCAGAATGGAATGCATTCTCTTTGTCCAGCAGTGTGGTCAAAACACAGAAGGTGGCTGTTGATGTCCATGCTTTGCTTGAATCCATTGGCTTGTGTAAGTTGATAGGTTAAGATGACTCTTGAAATGTTTGTTTTAATTTTTATTTTCATTTTCATTTTTTTTACTCTGTGCTCCAGGATTACTTTATTGATCTTAGTTTACCATTTAAGTGCTTAGGTTGCTTTTCTCTGCTAGAGAGAGTTTTTGTCAATTTGGTTTTTTATCTGATTGTAGTTTAGGAGGATAATAATATCACTCTAAGACATAACCTGTAACCTGCATCATTGTTATTTAAATTTATCACTGAATTCAGAGACTGGTTGTATCAATCTTTTTATTCAAGAGCATAAGACATTAGATAGAAAGGGTTTATCAGCATGGTTCAATCATAGAGGGCAGTTACTTATATATGATATATATGTGGATAGATAGGTAGATAATTGATAGATATATACACAGCTTCTGCACTAAGAAAGGTGTAAATATGTTAGGGTTTTACAACATTCTTCGGAAGCACTTGCAAAACATTTAGAATCCAAATAACTAGGCAAAATGGAGTTTTTAAATTTTTTTATTTGGTAAACACATGGGTTAAATAACCCATCCTTGCTTGATTTTTCGTTTCGTGTGAAGTTAAACTGGTTTGAGAGAAATATGATACAAAGCTGGTTTCAAACAATTTTTTTTTTTGTTTGAATCAAAACTAAAAGCATCCTTATTTCTAGCCCTCACTTCCATTTTCCTCTTTTAAATTTAGAGAAGACTCACCCAAGTCTTATAAAACAATGTGACATTAAACTTTTTGAAAACCAAGTTCTAGACATCCTACAAAATATTTGAAAGTCATTTAATATTTATATCAAAATTAGTTTTAGTTCTAAGCTGAACAATTCTGAACCTGATTTTCAGTTTGGTAAACTGTGCATTTATACCAATTATTTAATTACTACATGTTCGACCACAGTTTAACATGGTTCAACCATTGAACCTTAAACCAGTGCCTCGACCGATTCAGGACCGGTTCGATTTTAAAAACATAGCTGAAATGTGTAGCTAACTTAAGAGAGATAGGTTCCATACAAGTTTAGCTAGGGTGAGTGTTACCACATTGGCTAGAGATATGGTCAATCAAGTGTTTATAAGGTTAGAGCAAACCTCAACTCTCAAGCTAGCTTTTGTGGTTGAGTTAGGCCTCCCAAATTATAATATGATATCAGAGTCTATCTAGATCCGTTTGTTAGTGGAGACTGCCCCTATGGGTCACCCGCAAATGTCTAGTCCTGCAAACTTCACGTTCTAGATGTCCAGCCCTAGGCGTGAGGGGGTGTGTTAGAAGTCCCAAATTGACTAGAGATATGGTCAATCAAGTGTTTATAAGGGTAAAGAAAACCTCAACTCTCAAACTAGCTTTTGTGTTTGAGTTAGACCTCCCTAATTATAATAGTGAGAGCCAAGCTTATAGATAACCTGTTAGGATTGTAAATATTAGGGATTTAGTTTATTTTAGTTTAGGAGCCCATCTTTTATTATCTTTTATTTTAGGAGTTGATATTTTATTTTGGGGTGGGATGTCTTTTAGATTAATTGTATCTTTTATTTTGATAATCTATCTTATTTCTTGGGGGCTAAGTCAGGATTAGTCTATAAATAAGAGCTCCTGATTAGGTTAGAGTCATGGATTGAATTATTGAGTTAGTTAGGTTTTTACCTTGTGAAGGGGTTTCCCTTGAAAAAAAAAAGAATTTCCTTCTTTGTGTCTTTTATTTTGTTTCAAATAATATTCAATAAATACCAAAAAAATATTACCCTTCTGCTCCTTTTTCCTTTGGTTTGGCTGTTAGGGGAAAACCAGCCCTAACAATTGGTCCGACTTGCCCTTCCTCTTTACCTCTACCACATCTGCCGCTTCCCCAATCCCGACCATTCACAGCCGCTGCCGAAACAAAAAAAAACCAGCCGCCACAGTAATGCGCACAGTACGATGCTCTGTTTACCGCCGTTTTTGTTTCTTGCTGTCATGGAAGCATGGCAGGCTATTGTGGCGGAGTTTCCAAAGGTTGAAGGGGTCTATTTGGTGTCTTGGATTGCTCGATCTAAGAAAATCTTTGAGGTACAACGTTTGCAGAAGGGAGAGAAGATGCAATTGGCATCCCTTAGCATGGAAGGGGAAGCCTCTCATTGGTTTTATTTTCTCTGTAATCTTACTCTGGATCTTACTTGTAATTCATTCATCCCACGATTGCTTCGCCGTTTGGGTGACGGTAGGTCTGGTATCATTATCGAGAGGCCGCAATCTCTACGACAGCGAGGTAGCGTTGACGCTTATGTGCGAAAATTTGCAGCTTTGATTTCCTAAATTACCTATCCTTTTGTAGAACTATTGTTAGGGTATTTTATGGCAGGCCTCCAATTACATGTTCGTTATAGGGTGCGTTCTTTCCGCCCTTCAAAGGTGGTGCGCACCATGGAGATTGCACGGGATGTCGATGAAGAGTTCCGTCTTGCTGAGGAACAATCACTGGATCCAGAGGTTTCTTTCCCTCCGCCTTCTCTCATTGAAGGGGGAATCGTGGCTGGTATTCCAATGGAAGCAGAAGAAGATGAACCCAAGGAGGAGATTAAGCTTGATTGTCATCCACGGGCCGAACATTCACAGGACCCTGACCCTCCAGTAGAGTGATTGCATGTTCTTTGCTCCTTCTAGGTGGAATACCTTTAGGGCCCGTTTGGTGGTCAGGATAGGATAAGAACATGATAGGATAAACACAGGATATGATAAGAGCTCTTATCCTGCGTTTGTGGTGGACAGGATATTAATAGGATATGATACAAACAATGAAAAATGTAATAAATTTTCCTTGAGATAAAAATTACATCATATTTTTTAAAATTTAATTTTTTAAATAGTTTTTATTAAAAATTGATTATTCTATTAAATTTAATTTTTTTATATTTATAAAAATAGCTAATTTTTTCATATTAACTAAAATAAAATTAATTTTTATTAATTCGGCTATTTTAATTTTTTTGAATGGAGTCTATTTTAATTAAAATCATTATATATGTAACCATTGAGTTTTATCTTAGTAGGGGTAAGTGATTAATGATAAAAATTATTAAAAGATATTATTCTTTCAAAAATATTTTATATTTAAATTATTAATTATAATTATATAAGTAGAGAAATAATTTTAAATAATATCATATGATAATATAAAATTAGTCTATATATACTATTAAAAAATTAATATTTATATATACATAGCCTATTTTATTGTTAGTGAAGAATTATTTTGTGTATTTTTATTATAATATAAATAATAATAAATAATGTTAACTAAGTAGTAGTAAGTGATAAAGAAAATTTAATTATTTTATATGAGTATATCCAATATTTTCACCATTGATAAATAAGTTTATTTTTTAATTAATTTTATCAGTAACTAAATAATTTAACTTAAAAATAACAATTAGTAATTGATAAGTAATAAAATTAATATTTTATTAAAATAAAAAATTTATATTTATTAATTAATATTATTATAAAGGGTTAATGGTTCAATAGGTCCCTGAAGTTGTATCAAAATCGGTGTTTGGTCCCTCCTTGAAAAAATGACGTTTAGTGGCGGTTTTTTTTGCAATTACTGGCTGTTTTTAACCGCCACTAAACGTCATTTTTCTAGGGAGGGACTAAATACAAATTTCGGTACAACTTCAGGGACCTGTTGAACTATTAACCCTATTATAAATTATATAAAATATAAATATTGAAATTAATTTTGGGTCATGGTAATAAACAAACAAAAAACTGATATCTTATCCTGTCAGGATAATGGGATATCCATGGACCAAGAGATGTGGAGTGAGATAGACGAGCAAAAAAAAAATTACTCGTGTGCCCAACAGACGCAATGGAACGGGTGATCCGACGTTTCTCATACAGCTTGATGAAGTCGTTGAAGATGGTACCTGTGTTTGCAGGATCAGTCATCAGAGCTGGTGGACCATTATGTCCAATGTGGGTAGTCGAAGTGGGAGTCCAAGCGCAAGGCATAACAAATATTAATAGTATGTCCAAGTTTTTGACAATGAAAAACTTGATACAAGTCCTTCCAGAATCCGGCCACGATCACCGCCACCCTAAGCACGACAACCTCCCTAAAGACCAAGGCACATGAATCAAACTGAAATAGGCAACAATCTCGCTTCAGAGGGTGATTTTGCTTGGATACGCGGTAAACTAGACCAAGTAGCGTTTAAAGTGGGTATGGTAGGAGATCCCAAAATCTGCTTGAATAGAAGAATACTCTGTAGGCAAGCCATATAAGGTGAGCAGCATAAAGAAGGCTTGTCATTGCTCAGTCTCCTTAGTAGGAGTTTCAGCAGGGGACAAGAAATCATTATAATCATGATGGGTACGATGAACTCGACCTAAATAATCTACCATAGTGGCTTCCAGAGATCAAGGGGAAATGACATTCAACAGATTTTGGGAAAATCCATGTAATCGTTGAGTATCATTTGTGTAGAGTATCTCAGCCTGCTCCCTAACATATTCACAAGTCTCTTGAGAACGAAAGATCTGCTTCAACAAGGATTAATGGTGGGTTTAATAAGGCTGCAGGGTTGAGCATCAGTCTTGTTCCATCTAGGACGGCCATCGGAAGCCACATTATCAACCTTCACGGTGAGATGGTCTTCATCGTCCTTCCCCGAAGCCACAATTTAGTGTCAGAAGCCCAGATGAATTTGTTGCTATCCAACGTGTCCAATGCAAGTGGTGCATCAACATAATTGGTTAAAATTGAAGGTTTGGCCTTGGTAGAAGACGAAGTAGCCATGGGTCTTAAGGAGAGACCCATCGTAGAACGACTGATCTGGTCAAGGCGATTGCAGTCGGCGGTGGCTTCTAGTTAGTAATGGTGGTAGCTAGAAAACTTAGTGGCTGCTAGAAAAAGAGACACGGCAGACGGAAGAGCCAAAAATGATGAGACACGGTTTTTGGAATTTTTTTTTGAACAAACAGCCAACGGGTCCACCGGGTAAACACAAATTAGGGTTGCCTCTTGATACCATGTTGAGTGATGACAAATCAAGAAGCGTTGGACTGTTAACTGCACAATGGAGGTTATTAAATATAATAGGTACAATAAATACGTAATATCATTGTTTTCCTATTTATAATGACTTCGTTACCTAATTACAGTTCATACAAGATATCCTACGCATTTGCAAGATATCTAACAAATCCTATTTTCATTATTTTTAACATTTTTCATTCTCACACACTCAAGCCCTCTCTATAGTCCTAGATGTTATCTTCTGCTGCAACTGTGCAACTGCATTGTTTTTTAGATTATTTTCCTTTATGTGTTTATTTATAACAAAAGGCATAGTAACCTTTAGTTCTAGATGGATGTTATCTAGAAAACATCTCATAATATTATTATGATACTCTTATTATTGAACTTCAGATATTTTACAGTATCTGAGATGATCTATTTGGAGGGATTTCCATATTTCATCAGATTTCATTATTTGTTTCTTTATTTAATTAGATTTAGGAGTTTAATACTAGCATAAGCAGTTTGCTTTGTATTTTGTGACATCACCATCACCATCACCATGTATCAATATTATACTATATTTTTCAGAGTTTATGCATACATAGAAAGAATCCTCAGTTTGATAGATAGATACTAGATAGAATGTGATTTACTGTTGTATATGAGCAATCCCTTTACATAAGCCTGGAAAAATTGTGTTGTGTGTATTAGTTTAATCATCTTAAAAAACTTTTCTCATCATCATCATCTTACTTTTTTCTTTTCTCGCTCTACACCCAGTCGTTTGTGGATCTTCAATTTCCTAATGGGCAAGTAACCTACGTATCTGGTGAGGGACTAACTACTAGCGCTTTCCTTCCTGTGTGTGGTGGGCTTCTTCAAGCTCAGGGTCAATATCCAGGGGAAATGAAATTCAGCTTTTCATGCAAGGTTAGAGTCCAAGTTACCGAAGGCATTAATGAGATAATGTTTTCAGTTCGCAATATTTTCAGTAGATGAAGAATTTGTGTTCTCAACTGATTTCCTCATTCAATGTAACTGATGGCTGCTACTCTTTTGTTTTCATAGAACAAGTGGGGAACAAGAATAACACCAATGGTACAATGGCCTGACAAATCATTTTCTTTGGGTCTTTCTCAAGCCTTGGCCTGGAAGAGATCTGGTCTAATTGTGAGGCCAACCATTCAATTCAGGTAAGATATTACAATCCTTTTGCTTATGCTTTATTTTGTGATTTTTATTTTTTGGGGGGGTGGATTTTGGTTGTGATTATCATAGGGGTTGTTGAGGTGCTTTCATAACACCATAACAGAAAAATAGTTGTGATGCATGTGCTCTTCACTTGGTTAATGTTTTGATGATTGACATGCTTTGCCTACCTACTTGGACATTAAGGATTAAGTTACCCTCATTAGAAAATACAAAATAGATGGGATGTTCTTTTAAATATAAGATTTATAAATCGAACTTGGTATATAAAAATGAATCTAAAAATGACGGACATGAAATCTTCATAAATCTGATCAAAGAACCTAATAAAAGTGAATAGATAATAGTTGGGTTAACTAAGCTTTTGGTCCCTATGTAATAGGTGAAGTTTGAAAATGGTCCCTCGCCTGAGTAAAGTTGGGCTTTAGTCCCTAATTTTTTAGAAACTACCCAGTTGTGGTCCCTGTCGGAGGTGGTGGTCCGGTGACCTTGCCACGTGGCTTCACTGGAGTGACGTGGTAGTGCCACGTGTTCAATGAAGCTGAGTTGGATTTTAGATATTGTTCTCGTATGCGAACCAGGTAATGGCAAGAGGCCTAGATCTAGGGTTCCGGGGATCTCGGAGTCCTCAGATCTAGGGTTCCTATCGCCGACTCTAGAGAATATTTTTGGGGATAAGTGAGAACATGCATTGAATTAAGCAGGTACTTGCCTTTTTTAGCGGGGAAAGTACCCAAAACCCTAATTCTATTACAACTGGGTCCTCTGTTATGCCCTATTAGGCTCTGTGCCACCTAACTGGTCGAGACCCATAGCCTGGGGTAGCGACTCGCCCAAGCCTAATGTCCCTAGCTTGCCGGGGGAGCTGTCCCTGCCCAAGGCGTCTCGCCCCATGCCAGTCCACAAGGCACGAAGTTCGAGGTACGAGGTCGAAGTGTCTCTTATAAGCATCTATTGCGCATGTGTGGGCCTTCTATTGGGCGCCTCGCCCCATCCAAGTCCACATGCTTTCCATAGCCATATCTGCAATTGAGTGTGTGTCCATGACCTCTCGCCACTTTTGCAAAGTCTGGCGGGGTTGCGCTTTATGCATAAGTCGCCAACATGGCGTGAGCATAACGTAAGCAAATGAGTCGCCAACATGGTGTAAATATAACGTATATTTAGCTAGAAGTGTCTAAGTCCACTAGTGTTTGTTTACGGATTGGTCGCCTAGTTAGGTCGACGTTCAGATCGCCTTCTCTCAAGTCGGTTTTGAACGTCGCGACACACACTGCGGGCATAGAGTCTTCCAAATGTACTGAAACCTGATTGACCCTTGACAAGTAACTTTTGATCGTCTCGCCCTTCTTTTACACTATATTGAACAAGGCGGCAATGGTCACCTTTTTCGTCTGACTCGTTGAGAACTGAGACAAAAACTTAGTTGAAAACAACGTAAAATCCCAAACTGAGCCAGGTGGCAAGGTGGTAAATCACGTCATAGCCGACTTCATGTGCTTCCAAAGAGCCTTGTAACTCCTCAACCTTGAACTGCTCAAGATCCTTAGACTCCTCAATAGCCACCACAATGTGATCAAACATGGTGGTGAGAGTCCTAAGCACTTTCTCAACAATTTGCTGATCAGAGATGGTTTCACCACAACTTTTCATCAAGTTGGTGAGGGAAAGAATTCGGGTAAAGTACTCTGCAATGGATTCTTGGTCATCCATTTGAAGTAACTCAAATTGCCTTCTTAGGGTTTGAAGTTTTACCTTGTTCACCTTGTCAGCCCTTGCATAACTCTTTGCCAAGATATCCCATGCCTCTTTTGATGTGGAGACCCTTGATATCTTCACAAAGTTTGCATCGTCAACCCATTGATGAATCAGGAAAAGAGCCTTGCAATCTTTCTTGTTAGAATCTCTGAATGTGGCTCTTTGGGCATTGGTTGCATTATCCCCTGGATTTTGGTATCCTTGTTGGACAATTTCAAAGACTTCTTGATATCCAAGAATTGCCTTCATCTGAACACACCAGCGGTCATAGTGCTTCCCATCCAGAACAGGAAGTGTCATCGCAAATCCGTTGGTGTTGGTCATCTTCTTCCTCTAATCTCACTCTCTGTTAACAAACAGAAGAGTCTTCCGCTGCAGCAACTCGCGATCACACAGTCGCAGTAGGTGCAAGAACCGCAACCAAACAAGCACTTCTTGATCGGAAATCAGTCCTTGCCACCGTAGCACAAGATTTCCTTGATCGGAAATCAGAACCTCACCGCAGCAGTACAAACTTCCCTTGATGGGAACCTTGCTCTAGATACCATGTAGAATTCAAAGATATTCTATCTCTGTAAAGTCTCACACGGTTGAGACTAACACAGTGTTGAAGATTAGAGAGAGAGAGAGAGAGAGAGAGAGAGAGAGAGAGAGAGAGAGAGAGTAACAGAATTGGGGAAAATATTTTGTATTGAATTGGTAAATCTATCTACAATAGGTTTTAGTCATCTATTTATACAAGTAGTCTAATTAGCCCTTAGGCTACTACATTACTTAACCCGCAAGTAAGGTTACTTAACGACATAAGTAACTGACTAATAAACTATATAGCAAACTGATTATTCCTAACACGCTCCCACTAGAAACCCTTGCAGCTCGATGTGATAGCGGAGGTAAGAGTCAAAGTTGTCTCACTAGGGTTTGAGCATCTCATGCTCTATTTATATGCCTCCCAAGGTGGCTAACCCTAATCTCCATAATTCCTATTGGGCTCATCCAATGAACCTGGTCCAATAAGACATTATAATACATTCTAGTGGGTTAATTCTATATGTGTGACCCTATAGGTATCTCTTGCATATTTAGGTTGTAATAATTGAATATAAATAATATTAAGCTACTAGTGCATAATCCAACATTGATACCATATTGAAAAACCAGAGAGGATAGATTTTTTTATTCTGAATATTTCTATTATTGATGATAGAATGGATGATACATTGTTAGCCTTACATAGAGAGCTGAGAAGGAGTGGCTTCCAAGAGAAGCTTACAATGAATAACGCATGGGATGTAGCTAACTCTAACTGAGTTAGTTCAGGTTGTTACAATGATTAAAAGCAGCCTAATGATTTTTAAAATATAACCGAAATCTATAACAGCAAGCTATACATTCATTATTCCTAATAATTGTTATAATGTGAGCACTAAACTGTTTAAAGATTTCCTGTGCATGTTGTACTTCATTTTTTTTACTGCAGTCTCATTGTTAAATTGTATTTTCAATCTCTTTCATTCATCTTGATCGTTTTGATCTTATATGTATGGTCAGTGTGTGTCCTACACTTGGTGGAAGTAATCCAGGGATGCGGGCTGAACTCATTCATTCTGTTAAAGAGAAACTTAGTTTGATTTGTGGATGTGCTTTCATGACATATCCTTCTGCATTTGCTTCAGTATCTGTAAGTTGTTGTCAAATTGGCCGTATATTGTTCTTGAATTACGTGAAGATATATTTCATGTTTCCTAATGTTGTTAAAGCATGACCACAAGGTGTGGTTTAGTTGACCAACTGAGCTCCGGGGGATTTGGAACCCAATAATTACCTTGTGGTCGGTGGCGGAGGGAAGGGGGGACATGGCTATGCCATGGCCCCCCATTACTTGTTGGTTTCATTCATTTTGTGTAAAATTACTTCTTGGTTTCACTCACTTTGTATAAAATTACTTGTTAGTTTTACTCACTTTTTATAGAAAAACTATGTTGGTCCATACTGGCACCACCCAACTCAAAATTCTCCCTCCGCCACTGCTTGTGGTATAACCGACCAACTGGCATTTACATGAGGATTAATTTCATAGCTAAAGAGAGTGAGGATACCTCTTGAGCACCCAGAAAATAAAGGGAGAAAATATCTAATGAACCTTGCATGTACATATTTGTGAATACGGATATAGAGATGCGCACTATTTGTACATGTAAATACATATACATGGTTTAATTTTAAAAAGAAAGTAACGTTAATTTTGTTAATGTTACTTTGCTGAAAATATTAGAATGCAGATATAAAAATACTGTTGAGATATGTTGGTTATGTTTTAGACAAGCTGAAAATAGCATAACCTTAAAAATACAAACAGACCTGAAGGCATATGACATAAGCTTAGATATTCATTATCTTATGAAATTATTGCTATCTATTAACACTTTTTACTTTGGTATTTGCTATATTTGTATGAGTACGAAAGGTAGAAAGTAAAATCATAAGCTTAATTACAATTATAAAAAAGGAAGGAAAAATAGCATTCAATATGAGTATAATATGTTAAAGGTGCAATAAATTAGCTAAGCTGAACCTTTTCCGCATTTTTTTTTTCAAGCTTCATATACCAACTAGGAGTGACAGAATATGATTGAAACTCTGGTTTAAGTATGAATCAAACAAAATTGTTCATTGAATACATATAAGAATCCCAGTAAGAAAGTGGATCTCTCTACCAGAAACTGATAAAAAACAGACCAAAGCAATCTCTCTCAGTTGGTGATATTGAGAGCCAAGCACCTATGGCTGCATAATATGGGCCTGACCTTACACTCTACGTCTAACCCTAACTCCTAACTGCAGCCATGTTATTACCCAAAATGAGATCCGGATTTCCCAATTCAAACACCCAAGCAGCTATGTTACTTGTGTAATCTCCATGTTAGGAGATTTGAAGTTATGAGTTGCCTTGCTGTCCACTGGAGTCGGAGTTGGTATTCTTCCCTCCAGTTTCATGGTCTTGGCTTGTTGATGTCCCATATTGACTAGAGATATGACTAAATAAGTCCTTATGTAAGGTACAACAATCCTCACCCCTAAGCTAGCTTTTGGGATAGAGTTAGGTTTAACCTGAATTCTAAGAATGTATCAGAGTCTATCCTAGATTCGTTTATTAGAGACCACCTATGTATGGGCCACCCGTAGATGTTCACCCCTAGGCGTGAAGAGGGGGGGACGGTGATAAGGTCTCACATTGACTAGAGATATGGCTACATGAGTCTCTATATAAGGTATAACAATCTCATCCTTACGCTAGCTTTTGGGGTAGAGCCTGATTTAACCTGAATTCTAAGATCGCTGATAAATCATGTCCATCTCACACTGCCTGTGTTCCAGTAAAGATTGAGAGAAATTCAGATTACATAATTCCAGCAATGATTGAGAGAAAATCAGATTACACTCTGCTTCTTCACCTTCATTCTTCTTGTCCCTCATTCCTCTTCCTCAGGCGGCTCCTCATCCTCTCCATTATCATAACTCTTAATTTGGGTCTAGACCTTTATGCAAGGTGTCCACATTGAAAGCAGAGCCCGTATGTCTCCTCTCCTCCTATTCCTTAGTTGTAAGGTTCTGTGTTCCCCTTGCTAAGTTTGTCATTTGGTTCTTCTGAGAAGAAACCACCCTACTACCTAATGGTGAGGTTGACCAGCCTCCTTTAATTAACCTTGGCCACTACTCCAACTGTTAGACCCCTTGAAAACTCGTGGAAGCAAAGGAACCCCATTTTTGCCACATGTATCTCGGTTCACCAAGCTTATAATGTCGGAGGAACAAATATCTGGAGGCAAAGCTAACTCAACATTTTAAGCCAGCTGCATAGCCTTCAACCTGAAATCCTGATTGTGCATCCTCACCCATGACTGAATATCCTTTTTCAATCCAATAAAAAAGTACCCAATGTATTGGCGTTCAGGTTGGCGTGATACCAACACTACCAATTGCTCAAATTTCCTGAGTAATTTCCGGGTAAACTTCCAGTAAAATGGTGAACCGATGAATCATCTGTTCGGAACTCACTTTATGGATTTGAAAATACATTTTGGCATGAGTAAGCCTACCACGTGGGTAAGGTACCTACGAAAGCCAGAGTTTCGCATCGCCTTTCTACTAGCAGAAGTTCATCCTCTGCCTCCCTAGAGTAGACAGACTCCTCTTGTCTCTGTCGGCTTGCATCAAGTTCTTTCCTTGCTCATTCAGAAACTTAGCAAACAAGTTGCGTTGCGACGTGCTGCTCCTTTTTCATCAAATGTAAGGTAGCTATCGATTGAACAAGCTCATTAACTCCGCTCTATATCCTCGACACGTACTTCAGACGCTTCAAACCGCCTTTGTAAATGCGTCTCCATCATATCTGGCTGGTCAGACCAAATTGATGGAAACGCAGTTTTCAAACAAAAATGTTCATTGAATAGGAATGAGAATCTCACGAAGACAATGGATTGCTTGATGCACATACAATGGAAACTTTCTGACCAAAGCAAACTCTCAACTGGTGAATTTTACAGCCCGAGCATCAATGGCTGCACATTGACAAAACTCTCCTAATCCCACTCTCTCCCTGCCAACCGCTCCACATCAGTTTCCCGATGGGTTTTCCTTAATTAATATTTTTTCCTAGTATAAACCTTTGTCCTTGGCCCATCTGCTTGGTTGGGTCTCTTAACTGGCCTAGAGCATTACTATTTCTATCACAATAGGTGTCAGATGAGTATTTATATATTGATTATTGCATGCTTTATTACCATTATTAGAAATTTATTTAAATTAACAAACAGTTGACTGTTATTTCCATAGTTCACTGTGAAAGAAGAGTTATGCATGACAATCTAAGTGGTTTCTTTTCTCACTTTTATGGTGTATTCAGATTGGTAGATCAAAATGGAATGGAAATGTGGGGAACTCTGGTCTTGTTCTGAGAGTTGATGCTCCGCTCTGTAATGTTGGGCGCCCTTCCTTCTCCATTCAGATAAATAGTGGCATTGAGTTTTGATAGCCTTCAAGTGTATGGCACCATCTGCTCTGTATTTTGCATTACAAGTGTACATAGGTTTGGTTCCTTCACGTAGGACAAAAAATGTACCCCTAGCAGCAAAGCGTACAATCTTTATGTGAATATAATCCTAGTGCGGGGGTTATATATATGTTTGTCATTTTCTATGGTTTGATCCAAATCAATTTGGAGCGTGGTGTACTTGTGATTGAATTTCTTAAATCTTTTGCAGGCTTAACTCCTTAAAATGGGATTTAATTTGAGTTGTGGAAATTCTTCTTAAAAAAGAGAGTAGTGGGGTTCTCTAATTGTTATCTTCCTTTCCATTTAGTGGCTGTTTGCTTCTCAGTAATAGTTAACTTCAGTTTTTGACATGCTAACTTGTGTTTTATGCTTTTTTGGCAAAATTCAAGTTAGTAAGTTATTTTTTTATGTAAACTTACTTTTGGTTTATTTGGGTACTTTTTTTGGGGTCAAGGATAGTTAGTTTAATTAGGAGACTGTTTTAAATAAGTTTTAGTAAATTTCCTTTTACAAATTAAATCACTTTAATAAATTTAATTTATCAGATAAATACAAAAAATAAATTTGAATAATTATTTATGAACTTAATTATATTAATTTTTAATTATTTCATATATTATATATTTTTTATTGAAATCCAAAATAAACTTAATTTTGATGATAAAACTGTTGATAAAGGTACCTACCACGGGTAACTTTAGATAAACTAAAATTATTATGTGTGGAATGATTTTTTTTATAAACAATTTGCGCTTAACTCACATGACCAAGGATCGAAACCCCATTTTGCATGGTCGAGAGACAAAGTTAATTAACTACCACCCCACATCTTGTGCTAAAGTGCGCCTTCCTCTTCGGGTAATAACAGTGCAGTAAACCCCCTTGAGGCAACATTAATGACAATATCCCCTCTTCCCTCTTGATGTAATGGATGCCGATAGAGTGTTTTATACAAATGTTTTAGTTGTTCCTCCATGCCTATACACGAAGAAAAAAACCAACATGTGTGATTTTAACAACCATTTCATATAAATATAATTAAATTGGTAATTTGCTACTTTTAAGTAAAACTACTATAGTTTAGGTGGTCTAATAATATTTTGACATGCAAAATTTTATCTCATGATACATGTCAAAATATATTGGTCACCTAAGAGGCTAAAATTAAAGCGAGTTTACCTAATATTTATCTTGAGTGATTTAGACAATCTCATAAGTAATTGTTGTAAAATAATTTCTATTGTTTGACCATGGTAGGAATTATATCTACTACTGTATCTACTAATTGTGAGTCCTCAATCTCAAACCTCAGCAACTCTTAAAAAAAGACTCTCTTATATGTTGACACGTGTCACTTTATCAACCCAACAATTTCTCTCTCTATCAAATCAAATTTCCGAATTTAAATCATGATTTGCGATAATTAAGGAATTCAAATAATTATTTATTACAAAACTACTGTATCTACTAATTGTGAGTCCTCAATCTCAAACCTCAGCAACTCGTAAAAAAAAGACTCTCTTATATGTTGACACGTGTCACTTTATAAACCCAACAATTTTTCTCTCTATCAAATCAAATTTCCGAATTTAAATCATGATTTGCGATAATTAAGGAATTCAAATAATTATTTGTTACAAATTTAAATCATGTAATTTATGATTGTTCTTTTTATATAATAATGTTCTTTTTATATAATAATTATTGTTTGATAATGTTACCAATTATATTCAATTCACATTTATTTATTTATTTATGGTTTTATCATTAATTTTCTATTGCTACTAACTAGCTTATTTTAAAGGAAGATTTTGTCAACATGTTGATTTATCCGTTAAATGTGCAAACATCTCCATAAAATAAAATCACCAAGGAAAGTACCGTCTAAAGAAGTATCGTCTGCTACTCAGATAGAAGTATCGTCTAAAGGAAAAGGAAAAGCAAGAGACTACAGCGTCAAAGTCATATCTCAAGTATGGTCTACAGCTCTATCTTCTGCTCAACGAATATCTTTATCGTCTGCTCAACAAATATCTTTATCGTCTGCTCAACAAAATAGAAGGCTGAAATAGCTCATTAGCTCTATGGTCTGCTTTAAGAAATAAAAGGCGGAATTATCTCTATCGTCTACTCGGCAGCACTGTCTACTCTAGAGAAGTATTGTCTGAAGACAAGGAAAGTACTGTCTAGAGAAGTATCATCTGAAGACAAGGAAAGTATTGTCTGTAGAAGTATCGTCTGAAGACAAGGAAAGCACCGTCTATAGCTCTATCGATTGTTAATTGTCCTCAGTGCTTGCTACCTACTCTTTATCTGGATATTGTCAATTCTGTTTTACAGAACAATATTAGCCTAATGTGTCAAGATAGAGAAGTGAAATAAGATCTTCATTGTGGTAAGACTATTGCTACATAAGTATTTTTTGGATGTTTTTCTATTTCTGCTATCAAAACTTAATTACATTGTTTGATTTTGGTATGACATAAACTTTAGATGAATAATTTTAATATTAATCATTGTGTCTACTTTGATTTTATTAATTGAGGACTTCAATATATCATGTGATCTTACGGGTGTTTAAAAATGTTGACATATGTTATATATTTATTCGCTTTATAACATCAATTTAAAAAAAATTATAAATTAAATATTAAAAACACCCGTGCATTGCACGGGTTACTTACTAGTATATTATATGTTTGATTTAAATTATGAAAGTAAATTTTTTTTTTATTTTGGCTTAAATATGTCCGGGGTCCCTAACATTTGAAAGGGAATCAAATTGGGTCCTTGAAAAAATAATTTGCAAAATTTCATCGTTAACAAATATTTTTTAATCAAATTAAGGACAAATCCCAATTTTAAGCTGATTAGTCATCTAACTAGCACAGTCATCAGTCCACGTGGCTTTTACTCATTTTTTTAATTTCATGTCATATTAAAAGTTAAAAATCTTTCCAGAAATTAAAAATTCAGAAAATTCTTCTTCCTCTCCGTCGTCATTCTACTTTCTTTCTTCTTCTTCCATTTTCTTTCATCTTTCTTCTTCTTCCTCACATCATTGGGATGGGTTTATGGTTTGTGGTGGTTGAAGATTTTGGGTTGGGAAAAAGGAAGTTAGATTTGAAGGGGACGATGGGGCGTTCGTCGCTTCGGATCTCGGATTGTGCCGCTAGGGGGAAGAGAGCGAGTGAGAGGAGGACAAGGAGGAAGAAGGAGCGAGGAGGCCCCATCACCACCACCACCACCACCCTCAATGAGTGAATGAAGCCGTTGCTTTGCTTTGTTGTTTCAGGCTGATGTGCATTTTAGAAATATAAACTAATTGTACAAAATAGTGACTGTGATCTGTTATTAACACGTGGACTACTGACTGCTAATTAGAATAATTAATCAGCTTAAACTGAGATTTATCCTTAATTTAATTAAAAAACATATGTCAGAGACCCAATTTAACAAATTAATTTTTCAGAGATTTACTTTCAAACGTGGCACAAGCATATTTAAGCCTATCTCAAAATATAACTAAAATCACCACTTCAGGAATTTTAGGATATGGGAATGAACTCAACGAAGGGCATTTTGGTTTTATTACTACATTTATGTGGAGTTACAAATTCACCGAAAATAAGGTGAAGTGAATTTAGTAACTAGTATCAGTAACAGGGAGCAGGTGTTTCGTTTCACTAGTGTGTTCTGCTCGCATCGCATTGACAATTGATGGCCTGTTCAAGTCGTGTTCTCCACGCCACCGCATTCTCTTCTTCCCCTTTTCTCTTCCAACGCCAACCCAGATCTTCTTCTTCTCTCTCTCCAAAACTCACATCCCCATTTTTCAAACCCTGTCTTCTTCGCCCCAGCATGCAGGCTTCACGTGCCGCCAGCAGCATCCAAGATGCTGTCGGAGGAGCCATGGCTCTGGTTCAGGCGTCCCCTGCCACGTGGCAGTCCTCTCTGTTGAGCAACCTCTTCATCTTCCTCGTGGGCTCTCCCCTTTTAGTCACTGGCTTGTCCCTCTCCGGCATCGCCGCCGCTTTTCTGCTCGGAACCCTCACTTGGCGTGCTTTTGGCTCTTCTGGCTTCTTCCTTGTCGCCACCTATTTCGTCATTGTAAGTAGCTTTATTTTTTAAACGTTGAATTTTGACTGCAAATTATATTTTTTCTTTTTTAAGGGGATTTGGCAAATGCCTGTGCGGTTTTCCTTGATTTTGTTTCTGGGGTAGAGATTTGTGCTCTTTGAGAGCAGGATTGGTTATTCATGGAGTTCTGTGAAATTCTGCATATGGGTGCCCGGGATTTTTCATTGTTTTTGTTTTTAGGGTTTGGGACTTGGTGTGATTTGAAAAGTTATAAACTTTTCCTGTTCATAGTTGTAAGCTGAACATCTTCTCTCTCTGTGTGTGTCTCCCCCAACGTTATGTAGCTTATTTAGGAGTTATTTATTTTGAGAGGAGCATTGGTTTTTATGGTAATTTGTTCAATTTTGAAAATGGGTGTTGAGATATTTCTTGATTATGATTTTGGAGTTGAGAGTTTTTGTCGTTTGAAAGTGATAAATCTTGTGACTAAAAGTAAATTATTCATGGAATTCTGAAAATGTTTGTTGAGAATTTTCCTTGTTTATGCTTCTGGGGTTGAAGCTTTGTGTTCTTTGGAGTTGATTCGTGTGGGATTTGTTAGGGTACAGCTGCAACGAAGGTCAAAATGGCACAGAAAATGGCCCAGGGGATTGCAGAGAAAAGAAAAGGAAGAAGGGGTCCGGGCAGTGTTATTGGATCCAGTGCTGCTGGTTGCGTTTTTGCTTTCCTCACAATTATTGGTGTTGGGGGTGAGGCATATTTTCGGCTTTGGAGACTTGGGTTTGTTGCCAGTTTCTGTACCAAGTTGAGTGACACTGTCTCAAGTGAAATTGGGAAGGCGTATGGAAAAACGACGTGAGTAGTGAACTCTTATGAGGACCTTGGCTGCGTTCTGCTATCAATATCTGTTTATGAAATATTGTCATGGTTGTTTTACTTATTTGTTTTGGAACAACTCCCCCAATTGAAGAAATCTTAATTTTGTGTTGATGCTATTCTGTTATTTATGTTGATAAAGTTTCCTACTGGAAACTAAGGGATACCCTCTATTTGTGGTAGTGGATGGATTGCATGGGCAATGTGTCTTGCCTTGTTAATTCATTTCATATAACAGAATCTTGTTTGATATGTTTGCTTGTTGAACATTTTACTTGATTGGCAATAGAATTTGTTCTATTATTTACTGATTTGTGGAAAAATCAAGATATCTCTTGTAATAAAAGATCTATATTCTATGTTTTCTTGAGAAATTCCAGTATTGAAGTTCTTCCTGCTTAATGTCCAGGTACCTAGTGACAACATTCAAGGTAGTTCCAAGAGGCACAGAAGGAGCAGTTAGTGTTGAAGGAACCTTGGCTGGAATTTTAGCATCCATAATTCTTGCCTTTGTCAGTTGTCTCATTGGTCAGGTACTTATCTAATATATAAATCTGCGTAAGTCTATTGTTTGTTAATATGCCTGGTCTTTTATTATGAAAAATCTTTTATATTATTGTTGAGATTCTGCAATAAAACTTTCCTAATGGGATCAAACAGTGTGCTTCAAGGTTTGTTATTATAATTCTATTTCAGTTTCAAACATCTTCACATTAGGCCCCCTTCTCTCAACAACATGTTAAATACAGATGAAATGATAAGTTCATCCTTAGAAATTAAGTAGTTATTGGATGTTCTACTGTAGATGGTTCAAATGGCAGGAAAGTAGCTAGTTTGTGATCTATTGGTAAGTTAGTTTTTGTTTCCCAGAAAGGCTGAAATGATTTTGAATATTGGTTCGAAAACTAAATTATGAGATAATAGATGATGTTTGATCAAATTCGGTCACAAATTCAGTTGGTGATAAATGATAACTTCGGTATTATTTTTATTGTTGTGTTTCTGTTAAGAATGCACATTGAGAACAACTGTTATTGCTTTGAAAACCATATTTTGAATTCTTATCATATAATTTGCTTCAAGATAGTCAGTGGACTGCTCGTCCCCTCCTCTCAGGAATATTATAATTGTTTTTGATGTTTGGGCCGCCTTGCTGGGGATCTGACCTGTTAGTTGGTTGATTATTATACTCCTCATAACTCCTGTGTAGTGTAAATAAAATTAAGTGCTAAATTTACTGGGCCTGTTGTAGTGGAGTTAGGTTTTGAGAAGATTAAGGTCTACCATTATCTGTTTTGTTTTCTGTATTTTTACTATATGGATCATGCTTTCTGCATTCCTTATCAATTCCATCACAGTGCTACCATATAGTTAAAGTCGTTATCATACTAATGAGACTTCACGCTCTACGGTTTTTGCCCCAGCTAGTAGTCCTGTTCAGACTAAAAATCATGATCTAGTGAGATTGTGTAGAACTGTTTTGTTTAGATGCAAAATCAGTGAAATTGACTCCCCCCACCCCCATTCCTCCCAGTCCCAGGGAAGGATTACAGGATCGAAAGGAAAATGTTCACATGACTTTTGGCCCTCCTTTTGTTTTCTGCCATTTTAACATCACTTTGTTGTATGATCATTAATGTGGTCCCAATTACAAGGGCCAAGATCGAGCCTTACGAAAGGAGGAGGAGGAGGTGCGCAACACTGAATCATCATAGGGAGGGAGAGCCTAACTGATTGATGAGTTGGCAGCAGGGTAGTGGGGACCATAGGGTAACCGTTTGGGATGTGAATGAGCGAAAAAGAGGTGTATAAATGTGAGGAAATAGGAGGAGAGGTAGGCAGAATTTGGGTTTGGGATTGGGAGGGAGATGGCATCCTCTAATTTGCCTTGTATCTGTTTCTTTCTCTTATATTTCCCTAAATCTGGATCTGAGTTCATCTTAGAATTCCATAATCAATTAATACAAAAACATTTCTATTCTATTTCCTTCACAGAAATGTTTGGTACCTATCATTTGGTATCAGAGCTCTCTTTCCAGGGAGCTTCAATGGATATCACCACAGGTACTGATGCAATGGAGTCGAGACTCGAAGATCTAGAACTGTTCTTGCCAAGCAAGAACTCCTACTACTAAGAAAGCTTGGAAACTCTAGGAGAGGATATTCTGAATCTTACTTGTGGTATTAAATGAACAAAAACTTGGTTATTACATGGGGGCTCCCCCTTTTATAGTTGGTGAAGATCAAAACCCTACATTTACCCTAAAAGGGGCCATTTGGGCCCTTTTCAATCCTTGGCCCAAATACCCATACAAAATACTAACTAAAATAAGTAATCCTAGGTTTCTATATTCTCTTCTCTGAACCTGTTGGGCCCCTCGAGAGCGTGCACCATTTCGGCGAGCCATCTCTCGCCAAGGGCGAGTCTTTGTCCGATCCCTGTCACAGGCGTTCTAGATATATATCGTTCAAGGGTGGGGCGATCCCGCCTGGCCCACAAGACACTGTGCCTGAGGCATGAAGGCTAAGCGTGTCTTAACTCGTTCGTCGCCTCACCACGAGCTTGCCCTCTAATTGGCGGTTTCAACCAATGTGCCAGGGTGGTCTCTTCAGCAAGACTATTGTCAGGCGTTGCATCTTTCCAATTGTTTCCCGAGGTGACGCTTCTGACACCCATCTCCTCACGTAGCGTTGTTTGATTGTCGCGTTGTAATCATGATGTAAGCATTTACTACTAATGACGTGTTGTGCTACTCAAGGTAATCATTTAAAGTCCACTGCATTTAACTTCCCCCCCACATGGTTTGGCGCCCAAAATCCCCCCGTTTCACCTTCCTCATCGAAACCCTATATAAACCCCACTTCACTTTCATTTTCTACTTTTCACTTTGCCTCTCCCCACTTACCTCTCTCTGCTCCGGTTCCTCCCCTCTGCCGTGTCTGCCGCTTTCATCATCAATCTCCTGCTTTTTTCCGTCCCCGGTGAGTCTACTTCCTCCTTGTTCCTTCATTTTTTGTACCTTTTGCTTCGTATTTTTCCATCTCTTTTTTTTTTCTTTTCTCAAAATGTCTTCTTCTGACCGTAAGGGAAAATACCAAAAGTTACCCTAGGTTCTTTGTCTCTTAACTGACAATTTCGTTCATCATCGAATTCCGTCACGGTGGTTAACCGGTCTCCGTCTCCTCCCATCCTCGAGGTGGGGGGTTCATCTGTTCCTACCGCACCGCCTTCGCCCCCTCCTACTCCAAGAACCTTCGCGACCAACACCCTAAATTCTCTCCCTAAAGCCGCTGTGAATACCACCTTTTCGGTGTGGTTGGGGCGCTCATCGCTGCAGAACCTTCGTGGTAATGTGGGCGGTTTTACTCGTGACGGTTACGAGGATCAACTGCTAATCGCCCATTGTGGTGAAAATGAGGCCGTCTGCGACGCTTGATCGCTCGAGAGTGTCTTTCCCCAATGAAGCAGAATTGCAGAGGTATATAAAATAGAAACAAGGGTACCAGTCGCCGGCTGAAGGAGGAAGAGAGGCGCGACGGCGGTGTGAGGAAGAGAACGCGACGGCGGTGGGAGGAAGAAGGCGCGACGGCGGTGTCAGGAAGAGAACGCGACAGCGGTGGGAGGAAGAAGGCGCGACGGCGGTTGGAGGAAGAAGGCGCGACGGCGGCGGGAGAAGACGGCGCACAAGGAGAGTGAGAGGGTCTGCGTGTCTGATTTGGAAAAGAGGGTCTGCGTTTCTGAAATCCCAATTTGAATAAAAAAAAAAAGGAAAACGACGCCGTTTCGCGTCGAAAACGCACCGGGTGCGTGAGGCCAAATCCGGTATGCACCGGCGGCGCACCGCTGCGCACCCGCACCGGGTACGTTCCCGGTGCCGGTGCCTCCTCCATTTTTACGTACCAGTGCTTCGTAGGTTAAAAGATAACTTGAACTAAGAGGTTGGGTCCTCTTAGAACCAAGAGGCTGGTTCCCTTTACAACTCAATAATACTAAAAAACATAACTCTAATCTAAGGAGAGATTCCTATTTATAATAAACTAATCCTAATAAGACAAACTTAACCCCTAAGAAATAAAAGATACACTTTTAAAATAAAAGATAACCCAACCCAAAATAAAATATTAAATCCTAAAATAAAATAGATCTTCCTAAAATAAACTAGATATTTCTAATCCTAACAAACTAGATATTTCTAATCCTAACAGATTCTGTTATTATTAAAGATCTACACCTAACACATACCTTATTTCATAAGTCTGAACTCATGAGAAGGTTTTGTTTTTTACTAACATAGTTATATCACTAGCTGATTCCTCAGCAACACTTGACTATTGTGTGCCATAATGCTATGCTTGTTTGTAGAGAGGAGAATTTAAGGAATTTGGTGTCATGGAAAGCAATGCAATGGAATCAAAACAAAGAAGTTCGGTGATATTTCATTCCATGTTTTTGTTTTGGGAAGGATAGGAGATAAATGGTTTCAATGTGTAGAAACTATGTGAGTGCATTTCGTTGTTGTGAAGTCAGAACTGTAACATAGGGGTAAAAAGTGAAAAGTCATTATAGAAGTATCCTTATCCAATTATTTATTCTTCTATACTGTTCTATAGTTTTGGATATTGAGGCTGAGCAAAGGATGACATCCTTCAACAACTCGCTTTTCCTTCCTCTTCCACCTAAATCCCCTCAACTGTGACATCAGTGAAGATGCATTCCAATCCATACAGTTATTGCTTTTAATTTAATATCAGTTGCTTGAAAGTTAAAAAACTTAAGATGTGCTAGTGATTTATTTGTATTTATTGTTGAACAGGTTGGTGTACATGAAGCAATTATATGTGTTCTAGCTTCCCAGATTGCTAATCTTGGTGAGAGCATAATTGGTGCTTCTCTTCAAGAGAAGGAAGGGTTTCGATGGGTAGGTTCATGAAAACAGTGATATTTTGTCATAGCAACTGTCAAAAATCTGACTTATCTTTGCCTACTAAAGTTGTCTACCAGTGTATAAATACTCAAGTTTTGTCTACTAAGCTTTCAAAGTATGGTTGAAGACTTTGTTGAGGCATAAATGATACCGGTTTACATCATAATGGATTATGAATGTCGAAACCCTACTTTTGGATGAAACTTTTCTTTACTCCTACATGCTAAAAATAAAAAAAGTACCTGGGTTTCATTTTTTGTCAAGGACATGAGGATTTGGTTCACCATCTTAATCTCTGTTTGGTAACATATGTTCTTTTGTACTAGTCTTTTATGATCAATCTGTTCTATTTTGCAGCTTAACAATGATGCAGTCAATATCATCAATGTATCGATGGGCAGTATCACAGCAGTCTTAATGCAGCAAGCACTCCAGATCTTGCATTCCTAAATTTGCTGCATGAATGGAAGTAGTATTGATTAAATTAGTTATTCATTGACTTTCAGATCTACTTGATTCTTGCATGAAGCAGTCTATCCTAGCATGAGATTCGTCTGCAAGTTTAATGTGGATAACAGCCCTTCTTTCTAATCATGCCCAAACAAGCATGTGGGTTGTTACAAAGTTAATAGCTGCGGAAATGAATCCATATAAGTCTAATAACCTTAACCATGATTCAAGTCTCTCGTGTCCGAAGCCGAGGTTCTTTCAAATTGCAGGTGTGAATTTCCTTCTCTTTCACCCAGCTGATTGTCAACCAATACAACTGTCAAATCAAATCTAACTATTAAATTATGTGATATCAACATGATCACATGTCAAATTTTGGTTATATCAAGCATTCACATCTATTCTTATAATCGATGTTCATATATAATTTAAAAATTATGTTATCCATTTGATTGAAGTTATCTGATGAAGTATGGATCAATTTTATGAAGTTCTATACACTTGATTGATAATTAGAAGTTTTTGTTCAACTATTTGATTTTGATGATTTCTCATATAAAGGTTTTCAAAGTGGAGTGTTTATTGTACAATTAAGTACACATAAAATTTATCCTAGTGTACATATAAAACTTACAGAACCCATCTGAGGGAAAAAAATGTAAAAATCTTAAATTTAATCTACATTAATGAAAAACTAGTTATAACCTAATCTTCTTTGAATTGAATGTGTGTGTACAAATTGAATTCTGCGACATTATAAAATTTTTATTGATTAAAATTTAAAACTGAAGTTATTAATCCTCCTACATGACATGATGTGATTAATTATTAGAGTAAAAATATATTACACTGACGGTGCATATCATTAAAATCATTTTCGCAACGAAAATAAAACTTCTACCTACAAATGGTTGAACCTAATGTCTTAATGGGTGAGATAAGCACGGTAACATAAAATCAAATTATGTGATATGATAAAGGTTGAACTAAACACGACAATATATATGTATATATATCGATGGGAATTATAGGATGTAGTGCAAGGAAACCGAGTTGTAGAGGCATGTTGAATTCTTTGTGCTGATGTCAAAGGGATGAAATTGAACGAGCTCATCCAAGTTCAATCAAGTTTGAATGAAAATGAGTTTACAGGCGATCTAACTCATTTTATCTACCTATGATAGTAAATTCGAATGATTTTACTAGTGAACACTTGAGTTTAATAAACAGTGGTTCATATTCATAATAAAAAGGTGTTAACTAGAGTAACATATTGGAGTAAGTGAATCACCATTCTTTATGTATTTATATTGTATATAGAATTATGCATTAACATCTAATTGATTGACTCCTCTCCTTAGAAGATAGCAATGGCTAGGATGCATAACAGCATTCTATTATCTTCACATTTTCTTACACATCATTTGTAGTTAGTGTGTGTTGTTTGTTAGATCTCAATGTCTGGTAACTAATATTTTCTTAGTAAGTTTTCATGATAATAAAATGAAGTTATAAATATATGCTTGAATACAAATTAAAATTCAGACTAACAATTATCGGAAATAGGACATCTCGCCTGAAAGTCCATTAGAGACAACATGTTGACATTGTCTATCTTCAACTTGACCAACGTCATCTATTGTCTACTTGAATATGACATCGTCTATCGTCTATTGATGATATTGTCTACCAAGTCTAGACATCATCTGGCATTTCAACGACAGTGTGTTGACATAAGCTAATCCCATATTGATGGGAGTAAGTGACTTGTCCCGCCCCATGTTTAGTCGCTGGTAATAGAAACATCTACCAACCTAGTTCGAAGTTTTGGCGGTACGACTAGTGGTTTGAGTGCTGTCCACAGTTCAACATGTGTTGGCGTTATATCCGTATTAGAAAAATGCACTAGTCAACACATAGACTAACCCTAGGAATTGTCTTGTGTTTGTGTTTGTGTTTGTGTTTGTGTTTGTGTTTGAGTTCATGTTGACTTGTGATATGCTTCATGTGTTTTAAACCGTTGATTGTTATAACTGAATGAAACTGTATATACCCTTAGTCTTATGCTTTTATGACTAATAGCTTATACCTGAAATGGAGTGGTGATACTTGTTGAATGTTGCCATGTATACTTATATGCCTTATAATGCTTATATGCTGCACTTGGAAGTGACTCTTGCACCTGTTTTTTGTTTGTGTTTGGGCGATCCGTCGCCAGCCGGGCATCCTTTAGACGAAAGATAACAGATGGATGTTGACCCATGGAAGATCAAGGTAGCAGGATGGATGGCTTACTCGTGGAATATTTGCTACAGTTGTTTTGATTACTGTGTATGAACTCAAGTCTGATTAGGGACCGGGTAGGTTTCCGAAACTCTATGCCTTTATGTGGTCGCCCTGTGTGGATCATAGGAGGTTTACCGGCATAGGAAGTCTTATCTTGCTTTCTTACAAAGCGGCAACAAAGTTTCTTAAATCAAAAGTAAATCGTTTTGTTAAACTACTTTATCATTGCTGACCACACATGATTATGGCATATGTATGGCTATTTTCTGGACAGGATATGAACATTTATTTAATGCATCCTGCCATGGCGTATTTTGGAAAAAAAATAGACTCGCTTTTCTACAGTCTTGGAAATATAACTTGCACGTTTATTTACTGTTTACTTACTACAACAACACCTTGAAAATTGGAGTGTTACATTGTGGTATCAGAGCTCCGGTTGAGAATACCAGAGCTTGTCGGGGAGTGGGTTTACTATGCTAGATTCTGTATATTGTGTACCTACAACTAAGATACTTCCACCTTTGGGGAGTGGGTTGTAAGACTTGATCAACCTTATGGCTGCTCCAAGCATGATGAGTTTCCGAAGTATCCGAACTTGTAGATGCCTCTAGGTTTTTCCTTGAGTAGAAAACCTTCCTATGTGCTTGTTTGTTATCTTTGTAGTAGTTAACTCGTACATTTACTGAGGTTTGAGCTTTTGCTGATTGGCTATATCAAGGCATGTTATTTAACTCATATAAAAGAGCAAGTCATTCTTGACGAGTAGGTTATTCCTCGTTTGGATAATTTACTGCTTGTTCAAGGAACGAGATGTCTCCACAACTAGGCCTAGGGAGGGAAATGCCGACCAACATGAACCGGATGGCTCAGGCTATGACCAACATAGACTACTATTGCTGATGCACGAGATGCTTCCTCTGCTCAGCGACATGCAATGGAGGATGAATGTTTTGCACGCCAGCAAGGAAGGGAAGAGGCTTTTGCCCAAACCCGAGGACTTAGCGAATTTCAACGTCATGACCCACCGAAGTTCTTGGGAGAAGCTGCCCTTGAGAAAGATGATCTTTGGGTATAACAGATTGAGAAGATCTTCGGAGTCCTAAACACTCCGGAAGAATCCTGTAGTTTGCTTCGTACTTACTACTGGGTAATGCAGAGTATTGGTGGAAGGGGGCCAGACAAATTATGGAGGCCAACCGGGTAGTTGTCACTTGGAGGACGTTTCGAGACGCCTTATTGGAGAAGTACTACCCACGCGTGATGTGACGTTACGTCCTTGGGATGCATGCTTGGAGGTGGCACATTAATGCGTCGTTTCTCCTCTGAGGTGTCTATTCACGTGCCCCTAGTGGTTGCCTATTGCACTTCACGTGCGTTAGGTCAGAAAAGGAGCAGTGAATGTGCCTGTTCATCTTCGAGTGTCAAGGTTTATATAAGGATTGAGGCTCTTGTCATTGTCTTCACTTGTGTTTTGCGTTGTTGAATTAGAGTTTGTTGGAGAGTGAGGAATCCTTGAATTGTCCGGTGAGTGTCTTCCTTCTTCGCTGGTCAGATTATCCCTTCGGTGACCGTCTTTCATCGCAGCGATCGTCTTAAAGGTATATGCTCTTATATTTTTAACACTTTTTCCTTTTTCTTTCTTTGTTTCCGGGGTGCCTGCGATTGGTGCTGGGGGAAAAGGGGGGACTAGTTGGAGTTCCTATTGAGTTTCCTTGAGGCTGAGCGGTCGCCATGCGACCGTGATAGTTTGTTAACCTGACTCGTGCCCCCTTGCAGGTTATCAATGGTTCGTAAGAAAGAATCCAACTATCAGGGTATCTGGTTGCCCCCCCCCCCTTTTCGGAAGTGGAAAAAATCAAATAGGACCAAAAAGGACAAGAAGAAGTGTCTAAATCTGCTGGACAAGCTCATGCGTTATAATGAGTTCTGCCGGTCAATATTGAGCATGTCGTCCAGGCTTGCCAATGACGATCCGCGTCACCTTGAGAAGATGCAGATCGTCACGAGCGCCGATGTAGGTGCTGGGTATGAGGTCCATGCCCCCAACAAAGACCAACGATTGTGCTTCGAACCCCCTGGTAGTTTGTATATGCACTTGGCCGTTGTGAAGAAACTCGGGGTCTGGATGTCGTTCTCGGATTTTACGATGAGGGTGTTGAACTATCTTCAAGTGGCCCCTTCTCAACTACATCCTGGTGGGTGGGTGTTCACTAGGGGGTTTGAAGCCATGTGTGAGGTGTTCGGCAAGAAGCTGTCCTTGGATCTCTTTTTTCACATGTTTGTGCCTTCCCATACCCATGGAATGGGTGGGTGCGGTATGGTGAGCTTGAAGTCCCGAACGATGAAGGTGTTACATAACTTCACCGATTCGTACATAGACTTCAAGCCTGACTTCTTTAGGGCGACGACGACCGGCGAAGGGAGGTCGTGGTGGTACCGCTCAGATCAGAATGGGACTGTTTCTCGACGATTTCCATTATGGTGGAGTGATAAGCATTTCGAAGTAAATGCTACTCAATACGGTATCGATGATGAACGGAAATTGAACCCGGCCGACCAGGAATTTTTAAACATCTTGGAGAAGACCGTGACTTTGGATGTGGAAGGCCAACCCCAACTTCTCCTAAAGTGCCAACATTTGATCAGCCGCGGACCGGTTACTATGAGGAGGCGTTTCTGCAAGTGCTTTGAAGGATGATCGGATTTTAGTATAATTTTCTTCGTTCTAACACTTTATTTTTTGTTTCAGTGAAAATGACAATTGATCTGGCCGTTCATGAGTTGATCTGAATGACGGAGAATGACGATCCTGGGAGCTCGTCCATTGAGGAGGCTTCCCCCAAGGTTAAGATTTTTAGGCAGTGGAAGCCCATTGACTTGGCTTCGAGCGATGTGGATGGTGCGCATGGGCCAACTGGTGGCGAAGGCCGTATGGTGATCAATGAGGATGAGAATGAACAATAAACTCTCGCCAATCGGAAACAGTAACTGGACGCCCAGTCTCGGGAGGGTCCAAGTAAGCAGCCAAGAGTTGCCACCTAACCCCCTCCATGAATTGAAGATGTTTGTAAGTCTGCCTCCCATGCCGACCAAGTTGTTGAGCCTACTCCTCAAGCTGGCAAGACTGAGGTCTGATCCTGCTGCCAACCCCGATCGCTCCAAAGTTTCATCGAAGGAAAAGGACAAGGGGAAGTCCCACATGCCCGACATGGTCATTCCTGATCGTATGCAGGTCAAACCCTCGGAGCCCGGCAGTGGGCCTTAGGGTGTTTCGGTTTGGAATTCCGATGACTTTGACCGCAAGAAGTACACCGAGTAGCTGGACAAGCTCTTCTTCAAAGAGTGCGACATAGCGCCCATGGTCCAAGGCTACTGGAGTAACTCCTTTTCGTCTAACTTATGGCCAAGGACCCGTTTTTCCTATCGAAATATATTTACAATCTACTAGAAATCAAAGGCAAATGGAAATCCCAAGTGAGAATTGTTGGAATATGATGTTGGATGAATTAGTTTATTTAGATGAAGAGAGGTTATTAGCTTTAAATATGTTGATAAGAAAAAAAAGAACGTGTTGCTAAAGCTTATGATAAAAAGGTGAAGTCTAAAATCTTTGTCAAAGGTGATTAGGTTTGGAAAGTAATATTACCGATGGATAAATGATATGGAGTTCATGGGAAACAGTCTCAAATTGGGAAGGACCTTTTAGAATCGAGAAAGTTTTTTCTAATAATGCTTATTCGATACAGGAAATAGGAGCACACAATCAATTTTTTTTCCATAAATGGTAAATACTTAGAGAAACATAAGCCCATGTTGCACCAAATTCGAATATTTTCCTGTGAAAGTGCTCAACAGCTAGTGTATAAAATGGTCTCTGCCTAGGTTTTTGCCAAGCCAATGGCAATGAATTAAGAAATTAATCTATACTTCCATCACTTGGGAATGAGGACGAAGATGAAGGTGAAGATGAAGACGATGGCAAAGTAACAACTTCAAGTGAAACTTTGGACTGTCGACATTTAGAAACTCCAATTTTCTGGAAAGAGTAGATTTGGAAAAAAATTCTAAGTCCAAAGTCTCACCAAAAAGTTTAAAACTAAATTATAAAAAGAGAAGTTATAATACTTGCTCATTAGTAGCCTTATCAGGACTGGAGTTTTCAAAACTCTTTCCAAAGGAAAGGCCACCAGAAGCTGTCTTTGGAGATTTTTGGGTGTTGGTCTTATGACGTTTTCGATTTGTTTTCAAAGGCGCTTCGACATCAATTGGTTCATCATCAATTCCTTGATCGGATTCTGCATCTTCCTTTGAAGGGCTAGTAATTGTGTCTTGCCCTTGCTCTGCAGTCTACAAAAGGAAAGAGATAAAGGATAAGTTTAGAATCATTGTTCAAAAAAAAGGCATTACCAAAAGGAAAGATGAAAAGTTACAACCTGAGTGTTTTCAGAGTCTTCTTTTTCCTCTTCCTCTTCTTGGCTTTCCTCAATTGAAATATGTTTGCCTCGAGATTTAGGATGAGTATCTGAGGAAGGTTTTTGAGCGGCTTTATCCTTTTGGATGCTGGAAAGAGTTGCATTACTCTTAGGCTTCTTGCGAGGTTTTGAAGCCATGTCAGGTTGATTCCTCTTTTTCGTCTGTAGAAATGTGCAAAAATTAGTAAACTTTTAAAAAAATGTTTACAGAAGAAAAATGATTATAAATACCTAAGGCTTGGTGATGTTCTAATTCAAATCCTTCATCTTGGAAGAAATACCCTCATCTTCCTCTTCAGTGGCAAATTTCTTTAAAGAAATGGATGGAGTCACAGGCTTGCCTATTTTTCGTCGAAAAATGAATCAAAGGATGATGAGAAAAAGATAGAAAAATTAACTTTGGTAAGTGATTATTACCTTGACGTATGACGGTAGTGATTTCGACATGGATCAAATCAACATGTATATGGCTAGGGAAATCATATAGTGAATACTTGGTTAAAGTGACTCTTTGCTGAGGCGGTTTTGATTCATTAACAATACTTCAATAAGGCCAGTATCCGACCCATTAGGGTAAATTTTTTGGAAAAGCTGAGGCAAAATCACAGTTTGGAAGGGGAGGAAATTTAGGACAAAATCTTCTTAAAGTATATTTGAATTTGTCCTCCCCTGGTGGAAATAAAATACATGGAAATAAAGCTTGTGGTTTTTCTTCTAAAACTTTGGCTGCATGGCCCACTAAGTAAATCACTTTGAAGTATTTTTTAAAGGCTTTGATTTCGACAATGTGCGTAGCTCTAGGTTTCCTTGCAGCTGGAGTCTGCACAACAACAAATGCTTTAGTCATTTTCTTGACGCAATCACCAAGATTCAAATTTATAGATGCCCAATAATTGACCCACCAAGAGTTGAAGTCTTGAGTGACGAAATGTGTGGGCTCAAAATAGAAAGGAGTCAAGTTTGGAGACTTGTTTTCGAAATACTCGACGCAATTTCGAAATTGACTGGGTGTAGACACCGAGCCAGAATATAAGATGAATTTCGAGGTGAAAAGGGTACATGGCAGTATTTGACTTAAGCCAAATTTCCTTGCCACCAATTGAGGATTATAGGTGAAAATATCAAGATCTTTCTTGGCGAAATTGACACTAAGAACATTTGGAGACGAGAATTCTTTCCAAATGGCCAAACTTTCATTCTGAAGACCTATAGATTCACAAGGGAAAGATCTTTTGAACCATTAAGGTCCATGAAGACAGGAACTGAAAGGTGCAAGCTCTGGGGTATGGTCTTCGAGATTGAGGAATAAAGAGAAGAAATTTCTAAAGGATTCCTGGAAACTTTTCTTTCTCAAATGAAGGAGTTAATTGAAGTAGATAAACTCATTCAATACTCCTAGGAATAGAGGTCGAAATGTCTACATTTTCAGAATTCTTAGATTCAAAAGTGGCATTTATCCACAATTGAAGTAGCCACATTGGTCCAACAACAAGGAAGGATTGAGTTGATTCAGGCTTGGATCGAAGAGTGCAGATGGCCTCACTTAAAGATTGATACAAGGATCCTAAGATGAGTTTGCTAAGGGAGATATCAGCACCTTCGTGAAGAAGTTGAGCCAAGTTAAGGAGTTTCTTTGGAACTAGGAGAGCTTTAGTGCAAAAAACATAGTTAGAGAGCCAGTAAAGAAGAAAGGCTACATGCTCTTTGTCGGAAACTTCTGTTGTACTCAAGTCGAAATGTTGAGTAATAAAAGCAGTGAAGGCAATTGCCTTTATGGTTACTGGGACTTCGAATTTAGGAGTCATACCAAAACGGGATCAACAAGAAAAGAGATATTGTACGAACCCCTAAAGGCTAAATAGGTTTCATCTCCCTTTTCACAGGGATGAAAATCTTCATACCCTATTGGAAACTTGGTCTTAAATAGACCTAAGAAAGCACAAGGCTTTGCTTTTAGGGAGAAAGGGATGAGTACCTGGGATTTCCAGATTGCAGCCTTTTCAGCTTCGTTGGAGGTTTTGGAGCATAGGAATGTCTCCCTTCTTGAATCAATTCCTCAATGGTAGCAGCAGGAGAAATGATGGTCTCTGGTGTTTAAGTAGAAGAAGATGAAGCCATGAGGAGCGCAATTTCTAGAGAAAGATTGAAGTTTTTCTTGAAGGTTTCTGAGAAAGGAATCATAGAAAAAAATGGTGAAATGAACCTGAAGTATTTATAGAAGGAAGCTACAAGAAGATGGAAAGGTTGGATGTCAAAAAATAAAGGGAATGTGAATAAAATTTGGAGTCCACCAAAAATCAAAATTTATAAACATTAAATTCCCATCAATCAGGCACGTTTTTTGCAGTAAAAGATGATTATAACTGCTACAAAACATGGGTAGCGGCAGAGTTAGTGGAAGTAGTGTGCAAGGGAACTCATTCAAAACTATTCGCAACAACAGAATACTAAGAGACTGTATTTTTCAACTAAAATGTCATCTTTCTTCGGAATTACTTCTATTCAAAAAATGACATTTTAGGGAGCATCTGTAAACCTGAATTTTTACCAAGTCGAAAATTGATCAAAGTTATTCTGTTGAAGAGCATTATGTCGACAACAAGACTAGTGGATGGTAATATTTGAAATACGTTAAGTTTGATAGATTTTAGAACATTGATGTTCTTGCTTTTTCGAAAGCTGCACATGCTTATGGTTGTTGTTCAGTCGAAATGATTGCAAAAAGAGGCGTTTAGTTAACTAGAGAATCATATTTCGACTAGCAGTTATAAGAGTGAGAAAATGCAAGATTGGAACACGTGGAAAAGCTTAAAGCCGTAGATAAAGATAACTTCGAAGACACATGTTCTGTTTTAGCCTATTAGTCGTTGATGGCAGTTAAGACTAGTAGTCTATAAATAAGACTTCAAACGTTGAAGTAAGGGGTTCACAGTTTAAGTCGAAAATTTCATTGTTGCTGAGAAAGTCCAAATCAACGTGACTGTGTAGCAGATTCTGGGATTAATAGAGTATGTATTGTGAAACCACTTACATTAATGCAATTTCGTATTGTCTTGCAATTTTCTTTATGATTATTTACATCTTGTTTCATTGTTCATTTAAATCTTGTTTAAATTTACTTCTTTTTCTTTAAATATTTGGGTCAATTCCCAATGTTTGTAAAGATTTCTTATTTCTCTTTGTTTTCTATATCGAGATTTTGCGTGTTTACTTATAATTTTGAGAATCTTAATTGAACATTTTTTAAAAAGCATTTTCATTAAATAACTCACAAAAAAGATTTGAATCTAGTCCCTACATTAGATTCTATTTGTTTACCAAAATTCAGCGTAAACACCCACATGCGTGGAGATTTGACCGATTTTTTGTAGTTGACATATAGATGCATCAGGAACTAACCATAATTGCTTGTCATCTTCTTGCAAAGTGTTATTATGCTATGACTTATTTGTTACCTTTGATTGTTGAAGTTAACCCTTTCTGCTTGATGATTGTCATTTGGGTGCTTAATTCCAATAGGTAATGAAGATGGCTTACCAAATCGTATATGACCTCTTTCGTAAGCACTCACCTCACGCGTGGGAGATAGACCAAGACATATGCAAGGAAACTTACCGTGGTTCTTTCGCAGTAACTATCATGACTTTAGATGGTCGCAAATCTCATGACTATCACATTGGAGAAGTGACTTTCACCTTACCTCCACCGAAGATCCCTCCAGAGGAAGAACCTGCTATGAAAATGGTGGACACTTCTGACGAGGAAGATCTGGAGGAGTATGTGCCAGAAGTTGTGGAGTCTTTGCCAGAGATTGTGGAAAGGATGATCGACGAGAAGCTGGAGACTCTTAAGGAGGAGCTTTACACATTTTTCCTTGAAGCTATCACATAACGACAGTTTTAGACCTTTCTTTTATCGTCGGCTAGTAACTATTTTAGTTCGTTTTCGTTGAATAATTTTGGAGCACATGTTTTTCATGCCAAGATATTCTTATTAGTTTTTGGATATCGCTACGATTATCGTTATATACTTACTGGGTATTTATTTATGATAGCATTGCTTATTTTTAAATGTTTTGAAATGGTTTTGAAAATGTGGCTTCTAATATTCATGTGATCTTGTAATAGTGTATTCGGGAAAGTTATGACTAAGGAAAGACTTGGTACTTAAGCACATTATTTGGGACAACACCTATCTTTTTCTGGAAACCTACTGAATGCATTGTTGCATTTGAAACATAACGTTTTCTATCTTAATTTTTGAAAATAGTGTCTAAATTTTTTATGGTTACTAATGTGACTCATAACCCAAAATTGGGGAGTGTTACAAACCACTGGCCATGTGATATATAAAAATGATCTCTCTTTCAATGGTGACATCGGCACTTGCATCGTTTGAGTAAGACTTTTATTCCTCAAGAAGGCGAAGAAAATTCAAGATGCTAGCAAATCAGATTCAAAGACACACCAATGACATATTTCATGACGCTTCGGTCAATATTTTGTCCCGCACACTAGGGTATTCATAACCAATCCAATTCAATCAAAACCGGAAAACCGATCAAAAAAAACTGAAATTTAAATAAACCGAAAACCGAACGGATCCAAAATCGAGAAAATCGAATATTTTCGTCGGATTGGATCGGATTTCGGATTTGTTTTTCAAAACCGAATCAATCCAATCCAAACCGAATGTTTACAAATATATATAATTTTATTTCTAAATATATCATATAATTCATACTTACATTTTTTTCGGCCTTATAAGTTTATATAATTATTATATGACACGTAATTATTTATGAAGATATATTTGGGTAAATAGAGTTTCAAGTTATAATTTGAAAAATATGCATCAAAGTAAACATATATTTAAAAAATATGTCATATATGCAGGATTAACTTTTCTTCTTCTTCTTCTTCTTCTTATTTTAGAGGTACTAAGCTAAGGATGGTGAATGTGAAAATTTGTTTGAGACTTTTGGTCCGTCTTTATTTTTTATTCCAAACTCTCATCGTTTAGGCTTGTAATGTGATGTTATATGATTTAAATTAATTTTTATTTATTCATTGATTTTGATATTTACAATGTCTTTAAAAAACCGAAATCCAATCCAATCCAATCCAAACCGACAAAAATTGGATCGGATTGGTTCGGATCTAGCAAAAAGAAAAAAAACCAATTGGATAATGAAGTGACAAAACCGAAGTGATTAGATCGGATGACTTTTCCTCTCAAAACCGAACCAATTCAGACCACGAACATCCCTATCGCACACCCTGCCTACCACGCTGTCTGTGTTGGTGTTCAATTTGTCTTTTTTTTTTTTTTTGAAACTGGTGTTCAATTGTCATTCACTCAATATTCGAATATGAAATCATAGGGGAATAAAAAGTTCAAGATGTGGGCTTTTAGATGACTCACATTTGAGGATTTTTTTTTTTGTTTTTTTGTTTTCATTTCGTTCAAAGCGATTAAAAAATAACATGTAGGGTATCTGGTACGAACAACTCGGTCACATATACCAATTTTGAGGGAGATTTTTTAGGTGGTATTATTATATTAATAGTAATATCGATAGCGATGTCATATTAATGCATTATTTTTCTGTTTACAAAAAAAAGATATCATATTAATATGAAATCATGCGGAATAAAAAGTTGAAAATGAGGGCTTTTAGATGACTCACATTTGAGGAATTTTTTTTTATTCATTTGGTTCAAAGCGAATTAAAAAGTAACATGTAGGCTATTTTTTTTTTATAAAAAAATTTGGGTGGGTTCAACTCCGGTCACCATCATGAGTTAAGGCAAGTCTCGGGGACCTTCCGTCGCTTACAGAGGTAATACAACACGAGGACTTCTGAGGAGGTCGTCCATCCTAGTACTACTCGCCCAAACACATTTAACTGCGAAGTTCTAATGGAATCTGTTGCATTAATGCTGGTATGATCGCATCCACATGTAGAGTATCTATAAACACTTATCACATGTACCAATTTTGAGGGAGATATTTTAGGTGGTATATTATAATATAATAGTAATATCGATAACGATGTCATATTAATGCATTATTTTTCTGTTTACCAAAAAAAATATCATATTAATATGGAATCATGGGGGAATAAAAAGTTGAAAATGAGGGCTTTTAGATGACTCACATTTGAGGATTTTTTTTTTTCAATTCATTGGTTCAAAGCGAATTAAAAAGTAACATGTAGGCTTTTTTTATAAAAAAAATTTGGGTGGGTTCAACTTCGGTCACCACTATGAGTTAAGGCAAGCCTCGGAGATCAGTCGCTTACAGAGGTAATACAACACGAGGACTTCTGAGGAGGTCGTCCATCCTAGTACTACTCGCCTAAACACATTTAACTGCGAAGTTCTGATGGAATCCGTTGCATTAATGGTGGTGATGAAATCCGTTGCATTATGATCGCATCGACATGTAGAGTATCTATAAACACTTATCACATGTACCAATTTTGAGGGAGATATTTTTTAGGTGGTATATTATAATATAATAGTAATATCGATAACGATGTCATATTAATGCATTATTTTTCTGTTTACCAAAAGAAGATATCATATTAATACATGGCTGGCGGAACTTTTATCTCCAAGGAATATCCTTCATCTCCTGTAGCTGTAGTTCTTGTAGCTAGATTGAGATTCACCATTTCATTCGATCAATAACGTTCTGATCCAAGTTGTCAAAAAAAATAAAATAATAACGTTCTGATCCAACCTTCTTTTTTGTGTGTGTTATTTCATGCCTTTGGAAAATATCACAAATTTAGACAAAAAAAAAACAAGAAGAAAAAGTATCAAACTCCAAAATTAATTTTTTTTAATTAATACCCATACATAGTGGAAATGTAAGATCCTCTATTTTTGGTATTTATATATTTGGTTCCTGAAATCAGAATTATTTATGCTTGGTCCCTGAACTATTCTATAGTTTAGTTTTAGCCTCTGTTAGACCTTTGTTTGAATTATATTGTGATAGTATTGTCTTCTTGAGATTTGTTATGAACAAGATCTTTATGGAATTGATTGACACTTGATTGAAAGTATATTTTTGTTTGAGTATTAGAAAGATGAGTTTTGGTTTAGTGGATGACACTTGAGTATTTCGCTTAAGGAGCGAGGGTTCGAGACTGGGTTAGTGCTGTTTTAGTTTGAAATTTGAGGAATGATATTTTTGAGTTTTGGTTATTGATGTAGGATATTGATAATTATAAAAGTAATGATTCAAATTTCACCTCCTTTTAAAACAGATTTGCAGCTTTTGTCTTTTGAATTATGTTCCTGTTTTCCACCTCATTAATTTAGAAAATAATTAATATTAGAAGAAGAGAATATGCTTTTGTTCTTAGGGATAATCTCTGAATATAATTGGTTAAGAAATAAGTAAATTAAATAAGTAGCAGGATTTATTTTAACTGAAAACAAGACCGGATACGTTCTGTATCTTAAGGAGCTTACAAGGAGGGAAGAAGTCAGCCCTCGTTCCCTATTTTTACTAGGTTGGGGCATGCCCCACTCAGCTACCTTGGCTGACCATGTTCTCTTTTCATTCCCTCTAATTAATTTGAAAAACAGAATAATTATATTAGTTTAAAAAGATACTCAAAGATGCTGCAAAAGAATAGGAAATCAGCTTAGTAACTCCCCCTCTTTTTGTGGAACACGTCCAACATTAGTGAGAGGAGAAAAACTGATTCCTTCCACTCTTCTTCACTCTGCAAAATGTGAAACACTGCAGAAGGACCACCCTTGCTTTCTGCTTCACATCCTTCTCGAGAAAGAGCCAAGTTTCTCCCATTCTCTGCTGCCGGTTCTCCTCTCCATAGCTGCTACATTTCTCTTGGAAGAAGCCTTGGAATCCTCTACCATTCTCTTACAGAGGCTCTCTTTGTGTTATTGGTAAGCTCTTCCTTCCCTAATGCATTCTGAGTTCTACTCTTGTTCGGAAACTCGGTTTTAACCCGAAACCGTTTCTGTTTTGGGGTTCGGATTTTCCTTCTCAAACCAAAGGTTGTCCACGTGAATTCCTTCACTTTCTGAGGCGACGACGGATGTTGGTGCGTAGAGGACAAACACCAGCTTGTACGTCCAATTGCGCGGCCATATTCGAGGTTGGTTCCTCTCAAAACCCTTCTTCCTTTACTCTAGCAAACTTAGGGCTTTTGACATTGAAATTTTTAATTTAAAGAAAATTGATTTTTGGCATGTTCAAACTGATGTATAATCAATTTTTATAAAACCTTTGATGAAAATATCTTTTCGGGGCTTAAACGGTGTTTTTGGTCGTCCTGGACAAAGAGCCAATGCATGAGCGCTGGCTCCTGGTGCCTGGGCGTTGGGAACTGGGTTCCCAAGCAGGGAGCCAAAGCATGAGCGTTGGCATCCCAACGCACATGCGTTGGGCCTCTGCCAGCCTAGTGCTGTTATTTTCGTTCTTTCGATTAAATTGGTTTTTAGGTTTTCTTCCATCTTCCTGATGATTGACTTGGGATTATTATCCATTATATGATAGGTTGGATTTGAAGTTCATCCAAAGTAATCGAAGGTAAGGGTAACTCACGTCCTAGAGAGTCTTGAGTCTTGCATGTTTTATTTAGGAATTGCATGTGAATGAGATAACATGATTGATTGATTACTGGTGATGTCCTTGTTGAGTGATGATGATGAGTTGAATGATCTGATACCATGTTGTTAAAGATTTTAAGGATTGGAATACTTAATAATGATGTTTTATTTCCTCACATTACATGACTGTTTTTGGAATTTCAATGGACTGTTGGTTCATGGGTTTTGTGGGTTGTCATGGCATATGCATCTTAGGATTGACGACAGTGGGGTGGTGGTTTAACCACATGACTGTTAAGAGCGGTGGGGTGGTGGTTTAACCACGTGATCGTGCATGAGGACAATGGGGTGACGGTTTAACCACATGATTGTCCAGTTCCTTTGGAACGATGTTTTTGGTCATAGTGAGCATATAGACTTGAGGAAACTAACAAGAATGTACTATGTTTATGATTGATAACATGTTTATACTACTGATATGTCACTGTTATGAGTTATAAATGAATATGCTTCTATTTATGTTCTGTTGCAGTTATTTATGCTATTTTGATTTTATACATGTTGTACACTGCTACTCTTGTTTTTTGTTTTAGGAGTTAACCCTTTCTACTTGTTGTTTGTTGCCTGTTTGTTTGGACGCTTAACGTCATAGATTTACGGCGCAAGGTTTTAATCAAGATTTAATTGGAGCAGTTGAGGAAGTGGCCCGGAGATAGTTGAAGACTTGGAGATCATTTATTATTTTCCGCTGCTTACTTGTTAAATGTTTTAGCACAAATATGGTGCAACACTTATTTATTTTAATTGCGTCATGTTTAATTAATTATGGGGATTATTATAATGATTAAATAATTACTGAGCGTCAAAAAAATCGGTTTGATTTATTGCGTCATTTATTATTTTCCGCTTATTCACTATGTGACCCTCAACCCAAAATTGGTGCGTTACAGTAAACAATTGTAGGCAGAAGTCCAATCACATTTAAACATCTTACCTTTTTGAATTTTTTAATTGAACAATAATTTAATTAAAAAAGGTGGATAGGTCTGGAACAGGTGAAAGATTATTCCACTTGGTTATGGTTACGTGGCCTTTTTTGCAGAAATTTGATTAAAAATCTAAGAGTTAAGAACAATGCATGGATCGAGCCCCTAAGTCCCTTCACCGGCACAAAAGAAATAGAAAAATGAAAAAGCTGAGAAAAATAAAGGGTTAAATATGTTCTTGGTCCCTATAGTATGAGCGAGATTTGGTTTTCGTCTCTCACCGGCGTAAAGGTGGATTTTAGTCCTCAGACTATAGGAAATTGCTGGTTTTAGTCCTTGCCACCAGCGTGGTCAACAACGGAGCTCTGGTGATCCTGTGTGGCACTGCCACGTCATTTAATGATATCCACATGAAATTTTTAATTATTTTTCATTTAAATTAAAAAAACATAACAATAAAAAAAAAGGATGAAACAGAAGCCGCACTCCCTCGACTTTTCTTCTTCTTCCTTCCTTCCCAAGTCAACCACCATCACCACCAACTCCAGAAGCTTCCTTCCCAAACGCAGAAGCTCCTTCCTTCCTTCTTTCTCATTCTCCACCAACTCCAGAAGCTTCCTTCCTTCCTTCCTTCTTTCTCATTCTCCACCAAAAGAATGGGAAGGCAAACCGATCTGGGAGAAGAAAAGGAGAAGATGACGAAGCAGTGAGCAAGAAGAAGAAGAGAAGAAGATGTGCCCTGCAGTGAACAAGAATAAGAAGAGGAGAACTGATCTGAGTGTGATAAGGTTTCTTCAGTTGAAAGATCTCACCTTTATCTCTGATTTATTTCCAAAATTGATGTCCTCTTCTTTATCTCTTCATCTTCTTGATGGTCGAATTTTGGATTCAATTTCTAGGCTCACATGTTCAATTTCTGAAGAGTGTTGTTTTGTGGGAGGGAGCGAGGGAATAGGGGAGCCATCCTGTAGGGGTGATGGATCGACGGTGACGTTGGGATCCAGAACCTTTGTTTGCTTGATTCTGGCTTTTTCTATGGGTTCAATTTCTTTGCTTGCTTGATGTTTTGCCAGATATGATTGGATCAAGGGAGATTTGGTTTCCATGGAGGTTTGGGGTTGTTTCGTGGGTTTCAACAAGGGAGATGTTGTGAAGGAAGCTGCCGGAGCAGTGGCAGCGCGACGCGGTGCCGGAGCAGTGGCGGAGGATGAGGAAGAAGAATGAAGGTTCATGGTGGTGGGTGTTTGGGTTCTGGTTTTTTTTTTTTTTTTTGGTTTTGGCTTAGGAAAGTTGTAATTGATAAAGGTAGATGATGTTATTGATGATGATGTTGTAATCGATTGTTCTGTTCAATTGTTGACTGCTTCAGTTTCATCCTTCTTAATCTGCTGCTGAAAGCGAGGAAGGTTGTTTCTGGGTTTGTGAAGTGAAGATTGGGATTGTTCTGTTTTAGGGAAATTGCTGCTTTCTGTTTCATCCCAGTTTTTTTTTATTGTTCTGTTTTTTTAATTTAAATCAAAAATAAAAAAAATCCACGTGGACATCATTAAATGACGTGGCAGTGGCACACAGGATTACCGGAGCTCCGGCGTTGACCAAGCCGGCGGCAGAGACTAAAACCAGCAATTTCCCACGGTCTGGGGACTAAAATCCACCTTTATGCCGGTGAGGAACAAAAACCAAATCTCGCTCGTGCTACGGGGACCAAAAACAAAACATAGAGAGATGATTCAGGTTTGCAACCGTTTGGGTTACGGACAAGGCATCGCTTTCCGCAAATGATGGGTTTTAACTTCCCACCAACCAGTCTGAACCTTGTCAATGATATTTGTGTACACTTCTGAACCTTGTCAATGATATTTGTGTATCCCGTCCGTTTAAAATTTTGCATCCTTTTTTTTTATGTGTAAAATTTTGCATCCAAAAGCATGAATATTTTCAACGAATTTCCTAAATGATTTTATTGGGTGTGATATTTAATAGAAAAAAATTTAAATGATTTAGAGTAAAATATATAATTTAACATTAAAAGAAAGAATTATAAATGCTACATATTTAAAGGGTAACTTTTTAACACAAGATTTCAAATTTTACAAAAAATTTAAAAATCATCGTAGACAGGCTCTATTCTCAGAAACATTCATTTCACAAAATTTATCCAAACAATATATTTTATAAATACTATCAACTTGTATACAACATTCCAAATGTACCAAAAATAAAGTTGTGATATATCAATATGTCATTTTAGCAAGTTATTAACAAGTTATGAATTGAAAGGATTAATTTATTATAAGAATTAATTAAAAAGTATAATGTTTGAGTTAATAAAAGCATATAACTCTAAAAATGTATAAGTTCTTTTTTAGACACAAAAATCAAAAAGAAAAATAATACACAATCAAACATGTTTTTAGATTTTTAGTTAAAAAAAACATATTTGGAAAATGATTTTGCCAAACAAGTTTTTCTATTTTCTCATTTCAGAAAAAAGTTTTCAAAATAGAATGACCAAACGGGCCATCTTTATTACACAATTTAGAAATTGAGTCAAAAAAAGTGAACTCTAGATTCATCATAATTTTTTAGTATGGACAACAAGTATGAATAAGATGTAATCTCACTCGAGTCAAAACTATGAACAGTTATTCCCCTTTCAAAAATGTAACATAGCTAGCAACTGTTCTGGCACATTTTATCACTTGAAAGAAAAAGACATCATCTTTAACACAATACACAACCCTCTCATTGTGTTAAGAATCACCTGTTCAAAGACACACTTTCCTAGAATTCAATGTATGTATTGTGAAGAAGCAAAACACTAACACAACCAACACATATTGAACAAGATATCTGATAGATAAATAGATGCATCAGCAGTGGATTCTATTAATAAAACGAGAATGCTACAGGACAAAACTTAATTGAAAAGCCTTCCACGCCCAATAACGGGAGTTAGAAATTTACTCCCAAGAAGAAACAGAAAAAAAAAAAAAAAAAGAAGGGGGTAGCCAGGTGCATTGAAGTTTCCTCTTTGCACGCAATCCGGGGAAGGGACCGACCACAAGGTCTAATGTACACAGCGTTACCTTGTTTTTAGTCACATGGCAGCAACGTTTTACTCCCCTTCAAATGGAGACAACCATGAATAAAATTTTAGCTAATCAACTTAAACTTCCCTACAAGGGGAGAGCGCTTAGCATCAAACCAGATAACAAATAATAAAGCATAGTCTCAAGGTCATTAGGGAAGGGATCAGAGGAAACAAATTAAATATGCCTCTGGGGTCTTGAAAAAATACTACTACTCCGTGGCCGTTGCATGCTAGAAAAGGATATGTCAGGAACAAAAAGGCCACTATCAGATGAATATTGAAGGTTCTTTGGCCAGTGTAAACCAGAAGCTGTAGGAGGGGATGGGACCTGAGGAACTGTCAAGGATGAATCTGGAACACGTCCCATGTAGTCATAATCCTCCATTTCATCTTCACTTGATCTTAAAACAGGTGAACCAGAATCCCCAAGCTTACCACTATCAGCCTGCACAAACTCATCAGATAAAGAAGGGGTGAAAAAGAAAATCACAGAACATACAACCATAGAGCTAAGACCAAAACAAAGCTTTTAACAACTATCAAAGCAAAATTTGAATGGATGATTCATGAACAATTGTTTACAATGTCAAAGCACTCTTAAATAAGTATAGTGCAATTTGTCTATCTATCTTACAAGATAAACAAATACACGAAAAAATGTGAGAACAATCAACTGACTGAATTTAGTAATCTTAATGTCGGAAAATATCAGTCTTTGATAGATAGTGCTGCAACAATAGCTCATCATCCCCTTCAAGATGTCGAGCTGCAACAATAGCTTGACATCCCCTTCAAGATGTCGACTTGCTAATTTTCACAGCTTGTAATATTTAGTTCAGAAAATAATATTTATAACATGTTTTAAGTGAAAGGCAACTGAACATTTCACTTTGCAAAGGGCGAGCTTTCAATAGTTAAAACGGGTTTACAACTTACAAGGGAAAAAAAGAAACAAAGCACAACCACTTCAACCAACAAATAATGTACCCCACAGTACTTCACAAACTGTCAATTCAATATCCGCAATGTACACAATACAATACCGTTCGTGACCAAAATTTGCACCATATTTATGAAACCTATGTTTGTCATTTGATTAGTCTTGTGATCATGAAGATAGGATCATCCCTATCACAGTCCCTCAACTTCGTAACTGCTAATCCTTTAGTCCAATTATGTAGATTCGGTTTGTAATTGGTACATGCAAAAGTCAGTAAAGCATGCATGCCCCCATGGGTGGGTGGGTGACAAAGTGCGTACATATGTGAGAGAGTACGTACGTGTGCGCACGCGAGGGTAAAAGGGGGTGTATCATAGTAAAGATAATTAATCCATGATGGAAGATAGATTTGAATTCTGGAGTACTAACGCCAGTAACAAACAAAGCATCAAAAGATAGAAACTCCAAAAAATAACAAAACCAACGAACAAGAAATACCAGGCAACATTGCAGCGGGATCTCGATGACAATAATTTATGAGGGTGTACAGCTACAACTATGGACATACCCGTGATGATCCGTCCATGTAATTATAGTTCTGACTAAATTCATTAAGGCCAAGAAATTCATCAAACGTCCACTGTGAGATGTTTGTTGCTGAAGAACCGCCACCGTAAGAAACCTTAGCTGGTGGAAACTCCCCAAATCCTCCAACTTCAGTGGGTAACACTTCATTGTAATTTGATGACTGAGGCACTGTAGAAACCTTTCTAGAGACAGAAGAAGACTTTGTATCAGAAATTTTCTCCCCAGAATCTGACTTCAGAGAAGTTGAGGAAGCACCCAGCTCCGCAGCTTCAAGGCCTACTCTAACGCCAGTGAGTAGAAACCTTTGGTGACCGGAGACATATGCATTTGCAGTGTGTATCGACAAATCACATTTTCTGCAAAGTAGAGCCCGATCCTCTAGACAGAAAAAATAGCCAAATGCTTCCTGTAATGAGTAACAGACTCTACCATCATCGCAAGCTGATCCAAAATGACAAACATCTCTAACTCACATACTTAATCAGGACAAATAACAAATTAAGAAGGTTTTGACACCACAGAAATGCCAACAATGATTTCAATCACAAACATTTTGGACTCGTATAAAAGCCAAACTTTTTCTATTTCCTGAAAGGAAGCAATAGGTTTTCTTGAAAGTACACTACTACTAGAGACTAAAATACCCAAGGTAAAGAACTCACGTCAGAATTTAGAGAAAGAAAAAAAGCAATTAATGAATATCTCAAGCACTTTCCACATCCTAACTTGTTACAAGAGGCTCCCAGAAGATTATCGTTACCACCAACAAAGAAAAAGTTTTGAACAACTATTATGTAAGTTCCAAGCATGTAAAATATATAAGTTGCCCCAAAACCATACAAAGATTTTACCTTCACGCAATTGGATCAATGATGTCATTATTGAAATTCAAAAATATAAATAAAGAAAAATGAATGCCCTCTTTTTATAACTATAAAAATGGAATTTATTGTGGGACCGGTTTCAATTTTCATTTTTTTGTTTACATTTCTTTGTTTTCTATTTTAATTACAAGATTTTCACATTGTTTTCAAAGTTTAGAAAAGGAAACAGTAATTCCTTTGTAAAACTTTGAGAACAGGATACAAGGTAAAAACAATATGTAAGTTTTGCATTTAAAACTGGAATAAGAAAATGAAATCAAAAAATGGAAATAGATATCCATCTAATAAACATGAAACTCATTTTTCAGATTGAGTACGAAATCGAAAAATGGTAATAGAAATCTATCTAATAAAAATGAAACTCATTTTTCAGACTAAGTTTTATTCACGTTTATCTTAAAGTGTGTGCAAACGTCACTTTACACTTGTGTCAACGGATATTCAAACATAGCTAATCTTTGACTAAGATATAGTTTTTGTAGTTATGACATGGTTTTAATAGCTATGAGTGTTTCCATTTCATGATTTCATCCCCTTCCGTCCAATTTGGGGTGAGAAAATTGATGGTAACTAATGAAATGTGATGGAATGGAATCGATTTATCTCATTCCATCCTCATTTAACAAAACCAAACAATCGAACATAATAACACTCCACTCCATTCCATCACATTCCACCACTTCCCATCAATCCAAACAAAGGAATAGGCCATTACAAAACTTACTAACAGCAAAAATTAATTGATTCCAAAATCAGCAGCAAAAGTTGATAAAATCCAAAACAAGTCCGTCTGAGTAATTGTCTTCAGTCTTACTCTGTGATTGCCAATACCCAATATTCTCTTTTCTATGGATTTAGAACAGCAAAATGATAACAGTTATAAAAACAAACAAAATATCTCTCCTCTGCACCAACAGAATAATTAAAAAAATCAACTTAAAAAAATATATACCTGACAAATATCACATTTAGGCATATGAGATGAAGAGACAGAAAGAGGAACTCTCTGGTGCTTGCTGGCGAGTTTATTAGCTGCGTGAACCTTCTCATCACATTCCCAACACAGCGCCGCCTCATCAGCACAGCACAGAACCTTCGCCTCCGCAGCTTCACACACGTTGCACTGAATCTTCATTCTCTTCACCTCAAACCCCAGTTCAAGCTTCTCCTTTTTTACCCACGCCAAAAAACCTTGCTTGTGTCGAAAATACACCTCAAAATTTATCCTCTTGTCTATAGAGAATGATCAAATTCAGAGTGATTCAGAGAACGTCGTTGGAAATTGAGATAGAGAGAGAGAATTTTGAGGAACTAACGCGCATAGGACACAGGGTTTAAGAAGCGGGGGAAGAAAGGAAGAAAGAAAATGGAGGATATTTTGGTGCCACGAAGCTCCGTGTACACGTGGCAGATAGTGGGTAGTGTCGTGGCAGAGGAGACCGCCTTTGCTGCTTTGTTCATATAGTAGTGGTAGTGATGGTACTGTAAAAAAGAATTTCAAAACAATACAAAAGAACAAAAATCTTGATTTACTTTTATTTTTTCAAATTGCACGGTGTGTCTCTTGTGGTGTTTCACTCACTGGTTTAACTATGTTTGGTATATAAAAGAAAAGTAAGAGAATGAGAAAAGAAAGTAAGAGAAAAGGAAAAAAAAAGGAGAATAGAGAATGAGATGATTATGTTGTTTGGCTGAAAAGAAAGTGATAAGAAAAGTAAAAGAAAAGAAAAATGTATGTTTAAAAGTATCATAACTAATAACAATAAAAAATGTATGTTTGGCTGAAATGACATCATTATGTAAAAAGGAAATATCATAACTAATTTTTATGAAAAAAAGATAGTTTTAAAAGATAGTTAATTTTTTTATTAATATTATTATTAAATGTATTTTTATGTTTATTTATTTTAATTATAAATATAGCAAATCGTGTCTTCAGGCCATTTTCTCGCCAGTTTGGCGAAGAAAGAATATTGGTGGGGCCCTTCATATTTTTCTTCTTTCGATCTTGTTTTTAGTTTGTTCCAAACCAAAGAAAATATCTCGAAAACTGAGCTTTCTCAGATGCTCTTTTCTTTCACCGTGAGTTCGTTCCTTCCAAACAACCCATTAATGTAGTGGAAGTTTGAACAAGATATTCTGATGTTTTTTTTGTTACAAAGGAAAAGAAGAATAGGAAACAAACAGAACACTAAACTGGAGCATCCCAGCAAAGAAGCGAAATAATGAATGATGATGGAGCCTTCCAACTACGCATGGGGTAATTACTCTAAGAAGTTTAGCTAGAGCATCGGCAACTCGGTTCCCTTCGCGATTGATGTGGAGAAACTCAATGCGGCAATCCTCTCGCACAGTAAGGATTATGTCTCGTAGCCAATAATTTTGAACATCCTGACGTTGCATCACAACATCGAACACTTCCCTGCAATCTGTATGACACACCACCTCGCGAATTCCCAGCCTCCAAGCTTCCGTCTACCCGTCCCTCACTGCCAGCAGCTCAGCCGTGAAGGCATTTCCAGCACCATACGCACGAGCAAAGCCAAGCATCCAGCGCCCTGTGCGGTCGAAAACAACGCCGCCACCCCCGATATGGTTTGACTGGCTAACCCAACTATTCAGCATATGTTAATTGTTTATATGCTATGTGTTGTTATATGATTCACATGAAATCTTTGGATAATTGCTATTAATTGTGATATTGGTTTTATAAGTATGTTTTATCATGCCATGCCATATTTGTTGAGAATATTATTATCCTTGTTGTCGGATAAGTATATAGTTGATGGTTATTTGGCTAACATCATGGCATCTGCATATTTTTTGTTCGATCGAGGGTCATTCCTATGATTTTTGGTTCAATCGAGGATCGTTCCTGTGCTTCTTGGTTCACACGGTAGTCGTCATCGGGTTGTTCATGCTCAAGTGGCTGACCTTGCAAACGGCCTTTTTGTCCCTCTCATCGTGTAAGGAGTCGTGATCGTCCCGTCATTCCCAAAGTATTTGACGCTAATTATTTGGATGATGGTTTTAGTATGAAGGACGTACTGTGCATACATACCTAGACTAACCCTAGGTTTCCCTTTGAAATATTGTTGATATCTTTATTATTTGACTCATTATATTGTTGTAATATGCTTCACATGTTGATATTATTTGAGAATCATACTTGAAGGTAAGTTAACCCTTGCACTATTTGTTATATGCTTGTGTGGGTGCTAACGCTAGATGCAGTTCGGTGTGTCCGGGGAATTCTGTGCCCGAGGAACGACGAGATACACCTACTTGACCAGCACGACTTGAGCGCCTGGAGTTTCAGCCGCGCCGCACGCATATCAACCTACAACTGTTGGACTAGGGTCGTCAGATACAATTGCTACGAACTTCCAGTAGACGTGCTTTACTATGACGGTTCCATCAGCATCATGATCCCTTCTCAACCCTTTTGGATGAGGTTTTCCGGTTCGACGACAAGACGACTCGGTATGCTGCCCAGTATCCACCCCCATCTCCAGAGCCGGATGTTGTCTGGACCATGGATCGACAGTAGCACATGGAGCGTCAGTGGAGGATGCAGAGAGCAGTGGAGCGTATGCGTCAGGAGGCGGAGTGGCACTGTCAGTCGGCTCAGCGCAAGACTTCCAGGGTTCCGCGTCGGTAGAAAGTCAGTTGGGGTTCTTATGATAGAGTCTATTGAACTTTTTTTTTTCTTTCCAGTCATTTGATTCTCCATCATCCTTGAAGTTTTACTCCCTGTGTGGAGGCTTGGGATGGTTGGTCTAGTTTCTACTTATTCACTTATGCTTCGGAATAATTGCTTCCTTTGGGCGGTTTAAATAATGGTTTCTTTTTCGGTTTAAATTTCTGTTGTCGTTTATTGGTTTATTTATTGTTGCGATATTAAGATTCTAACCCTCGAGAAATCGGGGTGTTACACTTCATTGCTTCAAATATATTGAACCTTACCGAGCAATCACTGAATTCCATAGATAATGTGCCAGCGTACACATCTATCTTGGTTCTCGCAATTTCGAGGAAAGGTCTCCCTAAGATGAGAAGACCTGCATTGTTTGGAGACTCCTCTTCCATATCCAGAATGTAAAGATTAGTAGGAAATATGGAAGTGTTTACCTTTTCTAACATATCTTCTATCAAACCTTTGGGATATGCACTGCTCCTATTTGCCAGTTGGATAACAACTCCAGTAGGCTTCACGGGCCCGAGGCCAAGTGATTTAAAAATGGACAAGGGCATGACATTTATGGAAGCTCCCAAGTCTATCACAGCATCGTCAAATTGAGACTTTCCTATAGAGAATGTACCTGGATCCTTACATTTTGGAGGCAAGGGCTGGTGGATGAGGCCAAAAACATTTTGGCAGTTCTTGTTAGTTTCTTCAATCTCCGCTTATGGGTGCACAAGTCCTTCAGAAACTTAGCATATTTGGGAATCTGCTTCACAACTTCAAGAATTGGGATGTTGATCTCCACTTTCCTGAAGATGTCCATGATCTCCTTGAAGGGAATCATGAGGTTGATATTCGCAACAGAAATTTAATTCCCTAAGAAATGTCTTGCGAGAACATACATCAAAGATCACAAATAAAAGCATAAAGAACAAGAGATACAAATTAGCTCTTGAATACCTGAGTGAACGAAGCAGTTGTGGCCTCGACTCTATGTCCACATGAATTTTCCCACCGGAAAACCCTTGCGTCTCCTTGTGCTAGCAGAGGCAAGAGTGTGAGAATTGTTTTATCTAGGGTTGAGCATCTTATGCTCTATTTATAAGCACTTACGTGAAGGCTAACCCTAATTCTTATTAGTGAACCCGGTCCAATTTACTTCATAATCTTGGTCCGGTTCATCTAATGAATCAGGCCCAAAAAGACACCTTATTCTAGTGGACTAATTCTATGCGTGTGACCCCATAGATATCTCTTACATATTTAGGCTGCAATATTTAAATATAAATATTAAGCTAATAGTGCACATACCAACACGCTTTGTCTTCTTCCAGCCCATTCATCTTCTTTTGTTGAACAACTTTTTGAGGGAAAGGAAAAGGTACAGCAAATTGTGTCTCAGCTTGTGTCTTAACTTTGTCTTTATTAGAGTCCTCCAAACCAGAATTAGGAGTTGTAATACGTGTTCTAGGATCAGCCACAGTAGTAGTTCAATCATCATCATTAGAATCAACTTTAGTAGCAACATTAGTGTCTGCAAAAGAGTTCATTGTATTTCCAGAACGCAAAGTGATAGCACTTACATTGCTTGCATTTATTGGATTGATTTCTGGCTGGGCAGGAAGTTTGCTAGTAACTTGTGTTTGCATATGATTAATTTGTGTTGCATGTTGGCTCACTATGGTCTGCAAGTTTTGGATGGAAGCATCAGTTTTCTATTGCAATTGCTAAATCGAAGCATCGTTTTTTTGCTGTTGTTGGAGAGTATTAGTAGCCATATGTTTGATAAGGTACACAAGTGATGGCTCAAATTTAGCTAGGGTCTGCTTAAATTGTTGAGGCCTAGCATGTTGTTGTTGATAAGGTGGCTGAGATGTTTGTGCAACATTATTGGTCATTTGAAGTTGGGATGACCTTTCCAACCAAGGTTGAATGTGTTGGAAAATGGATTACATTTTTGCGGCTGTTGCTGATATTGTGGTATGTATTACTGTCCACCTGTAAAAACTCCGTTCACCCCAGCGAGTTCTGCATCTTGCAAAGTGGGGCATGCATTAGTTTGAGTTTGAGGTGCAGGCTAGTTTTGATTCAAGGCGAGTTGCCTAATCATGGAGGTTAGCTCTTTTAGTTTATTCTCCACCCTTTGATTGTCTGTTGTGTTGGCAATGCGCACCTCACTCATAGCTTTGGTTTGAGAAACCATGTCAATGCTAAATTATTGGGTATTCGATGCCATGTTCTCAATCAGCTGCTTTGCGGCTGTTAGTGTTTTGTTAACCAACGCGCCTCCAGAAGCCGCATCAATCATGCTCCGGTCCATGGGTAGCAGCCCCTCATAAAAGTACAAGATTAACAATTGATTGCTAATATGATGGTGAAGGCTGCTACCACAAAGCTTTTTGAAATGCTCCCAATACCCGTACAACGTCTCCCCTGTAATCTGTCTCATGCCACAAATATCTTTCCTTGTGGATGCAGTTCGAGAGGTAGGGAAGATTTTCTCTAGGAAAATTTTCTTGAGGTCATTCCAACATGTGACATCTGCAGGGGTATGAGAGTAGTGTCAGTCTTTGGCAATATCCTACAAAGAAAAAGGAATAGCTCACATCTTAATGGCCTCTTCTGGGGTTCTCTGCGGTTTCATGTTGATGCAGATAAACTGGAACTCCTTCAAGTGTTTATGAGGATCTTCTTATGCTAAACCATGAAATTTATGAAGAAAATGTACCAAACTAGATTTAAGCTCAAATGGAACGTTAGCATCAGGATATTGGAAGCATCAAGACTGATAATTAACATCAGGAGCAGCAAGCTCATTCAAGGTCCTATCTTGCTTAGCCATGACTATAGAGTTTGAAACAGGAGCAGCAAGATCTTTAATAGCAGAAGTATCACAATCACGGGATCCCGACCATTTCCAAGTTGTACCTTAGGGGCTACTCCTCAGCAGGTGGTGTGACATTGATGGTTGACTGGCAGGGTAGTCGGATGAAAGGGTGGTCGTCGAGGTAGGTGATCCTCCCATCATGGTGGGACGGCCGGACCTTCCCTCACAACACTAAGCTCACACGCAAACAAACCTTAGGCCACACGATGAAACAGCGGTCAAAGCAATCTAATGACCCTCCGAAATCTATGCACCTCAAGATGCTCCCCCTAGCATCAGAGCAACACTTCAAACCTCGTACCCCGCTACTTAGGAAGTTAGAAGTTCGCGCCTAAATAAGGGCACGAGCCAAGAGTCTAGAGGTAACTAATCTATCCCATTTTTCTCTTTTTATTGTGTGAAAACTTATCTTTATTTTTAGCTGGCTGGCTGACTAGAGTGACTGAGAATGCATATACCCAATTATTTTGGGAAATGCTTTGACTTATGTAAACAAAATGAGATAGCACAAAGTTAGATCATGACCTGTTGTCCCTGAGAAAACGTGAACTAAGGTTTTAGGATTCGCAAGCGTGAACCGAGGCCCCAATGTTGAGGCACGAGGGGGAAAATGAGAATGAGTTCAAGCTTGAATGGGATATTTTGTAGCATGAGATGAGATACACCGTGATTTTAGGCAAACGGAGAATGGGATATTTTATAACATGAGATGAGATACACACACAAGGGAGAGGAAAAAGAGTTTTCCAATGAAAAATTGCTACCAAGAAGGGACGACAACCTGGTTCTTGTTGGAGTCTCGGAAAGTATACATGAGGTGAACCAAAAATTAATTGTGCAGTGACATGACATGCTATCTCACTCACTTATTTTCCTATGAAATCCATTTAACAATTTTGGAGAAAAAAATAGTTCAACAACTTGGACCTCTGTGTATGGAATTGATTGGAGCAAGAGTAGGATATTCGTTACATTGATAGTAAAGATTCAATGTTGTGCTTATTGGATCAAACTAAAACTTACTTTGAACCCGTAAAAAGAGAAAATAGTTAATTGTTTCTGGAAACAACTCTGTTTTTATGAACATTACGGTTTTTGTCATAATTTAATTTGTTATAATATCATAATTAGGCGAATTCTATGGTATGGAAAGTATTTTATGGAGAAGTTGAAAAGACAAACGAAAGAGATTTGAAAAATAAATAAAGCAAGTGTTTGGGAGAGCTTATGTAAATAACTTATGACCAACCTATAAGCTGTTTTGAGGTTATTTTCATAAGCTAACCAAAGTAGCTAATGAAAAAGAACTTATGTTTATATATAGCTTATTTTCAATTTATTTCAATAAATTTCTTAAAATAACTTATTAAGAAACGCTTATTCCATAAGTGCTTATGGTCATAAGTGCTTAATTAAACTGTTTTTCCAAATGCGGCCAAAAGCAGATATAATAAAGATAAATGCTTTTGTTGTTGTTGTTGTATGATAAAAATAAATGCTTTTGAGCCTGATCTAGATCTGTGCAAAGATGTATATTTGCTTAAACAAGCCCATAGGTCCATTTCAAGGCCCGGTAGGCTCATTCTATAATGGCCCATAAACCAGGCTCATTTCAAGATGGCTAGTTTCTAACATTAAGGAAAAGGAGTCTAACATAAACTCTTGATCCCTCCAGGGAGACCGAGAAAACCTGTCCTACCAAAAGGATTATAAGATATGAATTATTATCGAGCAAAATGCCCTGCAGATGATGAACCACAAGACTTCCCATTATGAAAAAAACTCTGGTTGGAGCTTAAGAGAAACTTATCCTCGTCAGTTTAAAACTCAGTTCAGCTTCACCTTCACCTTCAGGACTTGAATTTGGATATTACCGTATGAGACTCTGAATCGCATTTGTAGCAAAATCCTTTAGAGGGTATGGGGCATTGCAAGCTTAAAGAATGTGGCCTAAACTTTTTCATTGCACACCTAGATCCTCCAACAAAACTTGTGTATCCTCTTGATGATGATATGGTGCGGAGTTCACTTTAATTCACATCTTCTCTAATCATAACAAGTGATCAGGCAAGAAAACTTTCAGACTCGGAGCTTTGGAAGATATCTCAATGATATCGCCATCTTGGACGGTATAGTTGATATGAGAACCATCAATATATATCACACCATTTTCACAAGACCAATTAATGTTCATTGTCTTGTCATGTTTGATCAATCCATGCATAGAGTCTGACACTGCTCCCACTGAAATAGGCTCCCTTACCATGTACTGGAGATCCCGAGATAAAATGGGCATCGGAAATCCACCAGCTGATTGCAGTGCAGCTGTTGAACCGGCAGCTGTTGAAACTCTTAGACCACTTGATCTGCAGTTAACTAGTGGGGAACCCCGCTGATCTTCCTTTATGATTCTGCAAAGATTCATGCTTAATTGGCTTCTTTTAGATTTCTATTATTTTCTCTTTTCATCTGCTATTTTTTTAAGTTTGGGTTGTGGGAGACAGAATTAATACGGAGATGAAAATAAGGAATAAAATAGATGAGTCAAGAGCTATAATATCTCATAGGGAAGCTAGCACTTACCTGAAGGAGAACGTAGAAAGTGAAGCAGGACATGGATGTGCAACTAAGATATCATTGAGAGCATAAATTGACAAGTCTAGTGCATTAACAGATATCTTTATCCTTGTTAACTTGGAAGGAACAACATGATCTTCCAGTATACCATCTAAGACCTGAAAAATAGATAGAAGAATGATTATTACTGAAAGCAGCTAGCTAGCCAAACATATTGTTTTTACAGTGTTCAAGGTTTATAAAAAAGATGGAATGATGGAGATGACTAAAAGACAAAATGTTCATAGGGATTTTCTCCACTCGAATGATTTGGACTGTAGCACTGCAAATTGCAGGAAAGTTTCTTCCACCTGATGTTAAAGAGAGGATGTATATAGTTGGGGAATTGATTTTATATTCTCATTAACATGGATTGAAACAAATTTGAAAAAACATAAAGATATAGCTCCATGAGACTGTTCTAATAATAAGGTGAGAAGGCAACGAAATACAAAGGGAAAAGTCATTTCTAATTCCTATATATATATATATATATATATATATATATATATATATATATACACGTCAAAGTTTTATCCATTCTATATTTCTATTTTTCGACATTTTGTCCCAGTTTCACCTTTCAAATTGTCGTATAAGTGGGAGAATGTTCTGCGTAGGGTTCATATCTCGAGAAAAATCCCTTAATTTCTAGATATGTGTAACAAGGGTATGAATTATTATATCACAAAAATAAGCATCTGATGCTGAATAGTTGTGCAAAATTTGAACCAGTCACCTATTATTTCAGAACAAATAAGCATCTGATGCTGAATAAATGTGTAAAATTTGAACCAGTCACCTAAAAATAAAAAAATATATCACGAAGTGAATTTTCATTAGGGGAAACAAGACACAATATAGAAATTTTGAAACCTTAAATTTTATGAATAGGTTCCCCTTCAAAAGATATAGCCACTTGTGCCGCAGGCTTGCAGTTCATCAACTTACAGATAAGATTGGTATCAAATTCGTAAGTTAACTGTTAGGGGTGCAACTCCTCTAAAGTGAGTGGGATCACTTTACATGGTAAAGTGAGCATCACAACCGTTGATTGAGTTTTCTTATTGACTTTTTCAAAGTAGGTAATCATTATTAATGGTAGTTTGAATAATAAGATGAACACAGAAAAACAGAGTGGAGGAAATTCGTGCACGTGAAGAGGATCGCAGGGAGAGAGTTGGATCCCGTGAGGAATGCGGAGCGATTCCAACGCCTTGAGGAATTGATCGCAGACCGGCCACGGCGTGAAAACGGCGATACAGCTTCGAACGAGACTCAATCCAACCATGGCGATCCCAATCTCAACAGAGTGGTTGGAGGAGGTCAGCTCGCGAGGGATCAGTGGCGGCGCATGGAGATACCAATCTATGATGGAGAAGAGGATGCATATGGCTGGGTGAGCAAATTGGAACAGTAGTTCCGCATTCGAGATGCATGGGAAGAAGAAAAATTGCAAGCGGTGATGGTTGCCTTGGAAGGGAAGGCACTGAGTTGGGTTCAGTGGTGGGAGAATTGCAATCCTGGCTGTAGCTGGGAGGAGTTCAAGAAGGCTATAGTAGAGCGATTCCAACCTTCCATGGCTGTGAATAAAAACAGAAACCCCTAAGGATTGGTACAAGAAAATAAAAACAGAAACCACAATCCTATCTTATCTAATTAAGAAACAGTATCCCTAAGATCTTATCTTATAAGATAAGAAACAATATATCCTATCTTATTAAAAAGATAATCAAATCCTAACTAGTTAAGGAATAACAATAAAATAGAAATATCCTAAATTAACCTAATAAATCAATTCTGCCTATTAATAAAAACAAATCAAATCAAATCAGCACCCTTATCAGAATCCTTTTGCAGCCTTGCCCGCCTTGAAAAAAGATGGCAGTGTGGGGGATTATGTTTGCTCAATTCAAAAAATTTGCAGGCATGCTGAGGGATGTGGATGAACCTCATCTCATGGACATTTTCATCAATGGCCTCAAAGAGGACATAGGAGCAGAGGTAAGTTGCATGAACCACACAGATTGTCAGTTTTGGTTAAAAAAACTCTGATGATTGATCAAAAAAATCAAGCTGTGATGAAAATGGCAACATGAAGGGGAACAAGGTTCAACAGTAGATATAAGAATGCTCATGTTGTTTGTTCAGTGGCTTTTAACACAAGGTATAAAGGAAGTACAGGGGGTTCTACTTCATATTCTTCAACTGGAAGTAATTCTGAAAAATCTATGAATAAAAGTAGACCTGGAGGAAGAGGTTGACTGAGGCTGAGATACAGGACAAAATTAGGAAGGGGGAGTGTTTTCGTTGTGAGGAAAAATATGGCCCTAATCACATTTGCAAGAATAAGCAATTCCGGGTTATGTTGTTAGAGGAAGAGGAATTGAGCACAGTTCCAGAAGAAGAGCAGGTGATAGATAAGGAGAAGAAGGGGAACCACAACTATCTCTTCATAGTATAGTCGGATTTACTTCAACGAAGTCCTTGAAAGTTAGAGGAAGCATTGGGGAGCATAAGGTGGTGGTCCTAATTGACTGTGGAGCGACCCACAACTTTATTTCTCAGGAATTTGTGAGGAAGGTGGGATCGCCAATTCAAGAGACATCCCCTTATATGGTAGAGGTAGGGGATGGACATAAGGTGATGTGTAAAGGGGTTTGTGCTGCAATTACTTTAATCATTCAGAATATGCCCATAACTAAAGATTTTTTCCTGTTTGGGCTTGGGGGAATAGATGTTGTGTTGGGGATGGAATGGTTAGCTGGCTTGGGAGAAATAAGGGCTAATTTTGAGGAATTAACCTTGAGGATCAAGCTGGGAGGCCAGAAGGTAGTCTTAAGGGGCGAGCCAGAGTTGATTAAGAAAGATGCATCCCTAAATTTGATGTTGAAAGCTTTGCAACAGGATGCTGAGGGGTTTTTGGTGGATTACAGAGTGGTGACTGCTGATTCAGGTCAAGAAGTAAGCATTCCAAAGGAGCTGCAGGAAATTCTAGCTTCTATTCCAAGAGTTTTAGAGGCTCCTACAGACTTACCTCTGTCTAGGAGGCATGATCATGCCATTCATTTGAAAGAGGGTGCTGAAATTCCGAACATTACACCCTACAGATGTCCTCATTATCAGAAAACTGAGATTGAGAAAATGGCTACTGAGGTGTTGGATGCTGGAATAATCAGACCCAGTCTTTGTCCTTACTCCAGCCCAATCACATTGATCAAGAAGAAGGATGGAGGGTGGAGGTTCTGCGTTGATTACCGGGCCTTGAGTAAAATAACCATTCCTAATAAGTTTCCCATCCCCATTATTGATGAGTTACTAGATGAATTGGGGGAAGCAAATATCTTCTCCAAGTTGGACCTGAAATCTGGATACCACCAGATTAGAATGAGGGAGGAGGATGTGGAGAAAACAGCCTTCCGTACACGTGAAGGTCACTATGAGTTTTTGGTGATGCCGTTTGGGCTCACTAATGCTCTGTCCACCTTTCAGTCTCTAATGAATGAGGTGCTGAAACCCATGCTCAGGAAATATGCACTGGTCTTCTTTGATGACATACTTGTTTACAGTATGTCCATGGAGGAGCATGTTCGCCACTTGAGTTCTGGGTTGCAGGTGTTGCAACTCCATGTTTTACAAGTAAACTTGAAGAAGTGCACATTTGGGAAGTTGCAGCTGGATTATTTCGGCCACATAATCTCTGGGGGAGGGGTGGCAGCAAACCCTAAGAAGTTGGAAGCCATGTGGTTGTGGCCAACTCCTAAGGACGTGAAGGGGGTCGCGGATTTTGGGGTTTAACAGGATATTACATGGGTATAGTAAAATTGCTAAACCCTTGACTCAACTGTTAAAGAAAGACAAGTTCCTTCGGAATGAGGAGGCACAAGTACAACACGCTTTTGATACACTCTCAAACACGCACGACTATGTTCCCGACCCCTAGCTGTTCCAGATTTTTCTAAAACTTTTGTTTTAGAAACAGATGCTTGGGGTACTGGATTAGGGGCGGTAGTATTGCTGCAGGAAGGTAGTCCTTTGGAATTCTGGAGTACCACATTATCTGACCGCAGCCTAAGGATATCTGTTTATGAACGTGAGTTGATGGCGGTGGTCAAAGTGGTTCAGAAGTGGCGACACTACCTGTTGGGCAATCATTTTATTATCAGGTCTAATCAAAAGAGCCTGAAATTTTTGACTGATCAAGGGCTATGGGCTGAGGAGCAATTTAGATGGATTTCTAAGTTGTTTGGTTATGATTTTGAGGTGCAATACAAACCTGGAAAAGATAATACTGATGCTGATGCAATGTCCAGAAGAGGATCTTATTGTGCTTTATCTGTTCTCAAGGTTCAAGACTTTGTTGCGGGGTATTATTCAGGACTTGCTGGTTGATTCAGGCTCTCATCCTGGGTTTGTTTTAAAAGACCAGAAGCTGTTTTACAAAGACAGGTTGGTTTTATCGAAACATTCTTCTAGGGTCCCTCTTATCCTCAAGGAGTTTCATTCCTCACTGGTGGGAGGTCGTTCTGGCTTTTTCAGAACTTATAAGAGAATTTCATAGGTGGTTTTTTGGGAGGGAAAGTGACATCAAACATTTCGTGGCTGCTTGTGATGTTTGCCAACGAAACAAGTATGAGAGTTTGTCTCCTGCTGGACTTTTACAACCACTGCCAGTTCCGACCACAGTTTGGGCTGATATTAGCACGTATTTTATTGGGGGTTTGCCTAAACCGAAGGGGAAAGACACTATCCTGGTGGTGGTGGACCGTCTTACAAAGTATGCCCATTTTATCCCACTTAGTCACCCATTCACAGATAATGAAGTAGCTGATGTATTCATACAAGAAGTGGTTCGCCTTCATGGATTCCCAGCTTCTATTGTCTCGGATAGGGATTTGATATTCCTTAGCAATTTTTGGAAATCCTTATTCAAGGCTGCAGGGACTCAACTCAAGTTCAGCACAGCCTATCATCCGCAAACGGATGGGCAAACAGAGGTAGTTAAAAGTTGCTTGGAGACTTACTTGCAGTGTGTGACAGGAACTAGGCCTAGAGGGTGGGTTTCTTGATTATTGTGGGCTGAATTTTGGTTTAACACCAACTTCAACAGCTCTAGTAAAATGTCCCCATTCGAAGCTTTATATGGAATTGATCCACCTTCTATTATCAAGGGGGCTGTCGAACCTACTAGGATTGAAGTGGTCAATCGTTTGATAGCTAACCAGGATTCTTTGTTGGCTGAGTTGAGGGAGAACTTGCTGCGTTCTCAGGATTTAATGAAGAATTCTGCTAACAAACACTGTTAGAGAGTATTACCTCTCAGATATTTAGTAACTTTACACAGTAACTTTGTTAGCAAGTTACTGAGACAGCTGTTAGGAATATAATGGTATATTATAGTACTCCCCCCGTCCCAAATTATAAGACCCTTTAGAGACAAATTCGTTGTCCCAAATTATAAGACCCTTTCTAGATTTCAGAAAAAAAAAATAAGATTTTCCTTTTTTACCCCTTGCATTCATTATATTTTAAATTCCAAAACTTTAATTACCACCTCTACTAATTACTTCTTTCATATTCCCAACCAACTTTTGGTATATCCAATACTTACATTAACAATTTCCAGATTTTTTTTTAAATAGGGGCATATTTGGAAGATTTGTATAAAAAGTAACAAAACAAACATATTAATTAGCTTGTTACATGTTTTCTTAATAAGCGTGATTGTCTGAAAAGGACCCTATAATTTGGGACGGAGGGAGTATATTACAAGCAAAATGCTGAATGCTGTGTATGACTTACTAGAATAAGAAGATTCTAGTGATCAGGTTGTTAGCCCTTAGGACAGCTGCACTATTTCCTCTCTCTCTCTCCTCCCAATATATATCATACATGATGTACTCCTCTCTTTACCAATCAATGAGAATGATAATATGAAATTCGGTTCTATTTTCTGTTTGTTTCATGGTATCAAGAGCTAGGACTGAGCCATAGCCATGGCTGCTTCTGCTACCTCTGCTCCTCTCACAGCGTCGAATGCTCCTGTGACGTTCACGCACACCCTCACCATCAAACTCGATGATATGAACTTTTATTCCTGCCGACAGCAGATTGAAGGTGTGATTCGGTCACACAAGCTTCAAGGATATGTTACCAGTGCTTCGATTCCTACCAGATACCTCAACGATGAGGACCGCACAGCTGACCGGACGAATCCTTCCTACTCCGACAGGGAACAGCAAGACTCAGAGCTGTTCACATGGCTTCGGTCGTCGATTTCAGCTTCTCTTCTTCCCACAGTTATACACCGTGTCCATAAGTTCTAGGTGTGGGACAAGATTCATAGCTATTTTGAAGCCTTGGCTCGTGCTAAGGCAACCCAGCTCCGATTGGAGCTCCAATCCATCTCCAAAGGATCCATGTCAGTTGCTGATTATCTGAAGAAAATAAAGGCGTTAGTGAACACTCTCACCTCCATCGGCGAACCAGTGAACTTCTGCGACCATCTTGACACGATTTTTGATGGTCTCCCTGAGAACTTCAACGCATTGATGACTATGGTCTATCATCGCGAGTCTGCTTACACCATTCACGGAATCGAGTCAATGGTGTTGTCTCATGATGCGCGTCTTGAACGCACACGCAAGCGGCAGGTTCTGGATGCTTCAATCAATGTCACACAGTCTTCAATCAATGTTGCTCAAGGTCTCACCAAAGCTCTGACGGATCTCTCGTTGCAACTTGCAAGCACTGATTTCGTCTGCTCCTGCTGGTTATGGAGGCACTACTGCTCAACCAGCAGCGCCGGTGACTCAGTTGGCGGGATTGGTTCCACCGCCGGCAAGTTTTATGAATTCAGTCACTGCTTAGTGAGTTGAAAATTCCATTTCAAATACCTCACATCTTTTGTGACAACATGAGCACAGTGGCTCTAACACACAATCCAGTTCTCGAATCCAGAACAAAGCATATGGAACTAGACATTTTCACTGTTAGGGAAAAGGTCCAGAACAAAAGTCTGTAGTCCAGCATGTTCCTTCCTTGGATCAACATGAAGATATTCTAACCAAAGCTCTTTCTCCAACACGGTTTACAGAACTTAGAGACAAGTTAAAGGTGGATGACAAATTTAGCATTACTCACCCACCTTGAACTTGCAGGGGGGATGTTAGGAATATAATGGTATATTATAGTATATTACAAGCAAAATGTTAAATGTTGTGTATGACTCATTAGAATAAGAAGATTCTAGTGATCAGGTTGTTAGCCCTTGGGACAGCTGTCCATCGACAGCTGCACGATTTCCTCTCTCTCTCTCCTCCCTATATATATCATACATGATGTACTCCTCTCTACCAATTAATGAGAATGATAATATGAAATTCAGTTTTATTTTCTGTTTCCTTTAGCTGTCAAGGACAGCTGTATTGTTTGTACAGAGCACATGCTCTCTCCTCTATATATACTGATGTACTGCATCCTTATCCTTTAACAAAGATTATTATTATTCGGTATTTTCCCTTTTCTCTCTCTCTCTCTCTCTCTCTCTTTCTCTCTGTTTCTTCTTCCCTTTCATAGCTAGGTTTCTAAAATGGTATCAAGAGCATAGTCCGATCTACCTTCATGGCTTCCTCAGAATCACTATCTTCATCTCTGTTTTCTCATACGCTAAGCGTAAAGCTCGATGACTCCAATTTCCTTTCCTGGCGGCAACAAGTTAATTCGTACCCACAAGCTACAGAGCTTTGTTCTCAATCCAGAGGTTCCAGAACGCTATCTGAGTGATGAAGATCGTGTCTCAAACACGATCGTGTCTCAGGTTTCTTATCAAGAATAGATCCGGAATCCACCGTAACAACCTTATTGAAAGAACTGCTTTGATACAAACTAGTAGGTTTAGTGAATTGACTTGTGGATTTCCTTTTCTGAACCAAATTCTTTTGTTCAATCATAACAGATTTCTCAATAACTTCTGAAAGAGTTTTGAGTTCGTACAGCCTCACCTCAACCTGAATCTCCCCTTTCAACCCATTAAAGAAAATTCCCTTCACAAAATCTTGATCAATTTCTTTCAAAGCTCCCACATATTTCTCAAATTCATTAACAAATTCCTCGACTATACCAGATTGCTTAAGAGAAAGTAGCAATTCAAAAGGATTTTGCACCATAGAAGTTTGGAATCTTCTTACCACCGCCAACTTCAATCCCTCCCACGTTGGAACAGGATTGCACCACTCCCACCACTGATACCAACTCAGCGCTCGCCCTTCCAATGCCACCATGGTTGCCTTCATGTGTTCTTCCTCAGTAACTCCTCACAACTAGAAATGACGTTCCACTTTGTGAATCCAACAGTAAATAGGAATTTCCAATTTGCATCATCGTTCGCGTGTTTTGTCCCCTGAATCATCGCGGTCACCATTCGCCTCGCTTCCACCGTCGTTGGATACGTCTTCATTCGCCACCCCTAATTTTGCGGCGATCGCAGCCAGAAGTTCCTCCATCTTCTTTGTTCGGGCGTTGTTCAGATCCAGTCCGGTTCTCAATTCTTCCCGTTCTTGTTCCCATTCATCAGCACTCCGTGCCATGCTCCTTGTCTTCATACGCAACTCGAAAATCGCGTGGTTTTCAGGCGCTAGATCGGTGCTCTGATATCAGTGTTAGTAATGGTGGTTTGAATAAGATAAACACAGAAAAACAGAGTGTAGAGAATTTATCCAGAATCTATGTGAAACTTAGTCAGATGATTATATTATTACTTGAGAAAGAGAGATATACATTTCTGAGAAAGATACAACTGATTCCCAATGATCAGTTCCTCCTACCAACAACTTCCCAAAAACTGAATACAAAAGTATAACTGCCTCCTATTTATACTAACTAAATATGCTAACTGATAGCCAGTTATTTATTCCTTCCCTAGTCTATTCTGGCGCCTAATATAGACCTTCCTTATAGGAAGTCTAATTTGCTGACTCATCCTATCATTAACCAACAAAATTGCAACCTGCATCGATGTTGGGTGTCCAACAAAGTATTTAAAAAGGATAAAAATGAATATTGGATGCACAGCCATTTAGGTTTCTCATCTCTTGTCATGGACTAGAGGTACCTTCTGAACCTCAAACCAGTCCTATCTCTATTCCAAACTAAACCAGCTTTGAAAGGTTAGTTACAGACAGTATAATAATCAGCTCAACAGAAGTTATTACCAGCTCATCATTATGACAACAGTGTCATCAAATTTAAACATTTCAAGTTTTTGATCCACAACATGCAAGCTGCTACAGCTTCGACTCAAAGCTCAGAAGAAACTGATTACTGTAAATATTTCCTATAAAGGTATACAAGAGTTAATCTTACCTGTTCAAAGTTCTTAACAGTTGCAGCACAAAGATGGCCAGTGCTTCTGGTAGCATCAAACTCACTGCTGAACTGTTCCACCTATTGCAATTGAAATATGACCAAAACAAATTACTTAGCCAGGTTGACTTTTTTATGTAAAGAAAACTGAACTCTGAAAGCAATATATCAAAATTTAAAACCAAAACTACATGTCTATAGACCTCATCAATCTGCGTAGGGTCAGAATTCACTCCAAGAACAGGAATTTTGTCATCCATGAAATGGCTGGCCTGCAGAAGTGTTCCATCACCACCAACTGTAACAACCAAGTCCACATCATTGATGGGCTGTGACAAGTCGTTACGTGGCACTGCTTTCCATTCAACTGACTTTTTCCGCAAAATTGCTTCACAAAACTTTATGGAATCATGGTGCACCTTACGCCTACTATCCAAGAAGCGTAAGATCTGCAATTTTCCCAACAGAATTTTGACTTTCAAATTACACAAGAAAGACATACAATTTTGCCTACAATCCAAGTCAAAAACCTGGAAGCATCCCTTATTATGTAAGAATTAACTTAAGGATCGAGTTCCTTGATATAGTCAAGATTAGCTATTCTCATGACACAGAATTATTTTCTTGGTTCAAGCTCATTTGTAAGAAATTAGAATTACCCCTTTTTACCAACACAAACAAGCATATATTAATAATCATTCAGCATTCAACCAAGGCTTCTAGCAGGTGGAAAATGGCAATAAAGCTGGAAAGATACCAAAAAAATAAAAATTTGTATGATCCTGGGTTTACCCACTTGCCCATTCGACTACAACATGGACATTTTATCAAGCAAGATGCATGCAAATAGACATGGGAAAGTGCCAGACCATTTCAAGAATCAAGGACTCCTGCAAGATTGAATAAAACAAACAAATCCATAACGCTAAGTGGAAGTAACCAAGAATGTGGAAGAGACGATGAAACAAAAAGGGAACATGGCGGGTGCAGACCCAATATCGAGAAGACGCATTACCTGAGGGTGGGTGTGGGAAGGTGGTGCCGAAACGCTGAAGGGTTTTAGCAGCAGTAACAATCTCTTCATCACCGTTTGGTTTTGTCCTCTCGATTCTCCTCAAAAGTATTGAGCAACGCAAACGTAAGCCAAGCACCGCACCTTTGTTTCTTCTGAAGATGAATTTATTATTATTATCTTGAGTTAAATATATTTTTAATCCTCAAAATACATGAAAAATAGTTCCGTACCATTACTGAAGGAAAGCTTGAGCATGGTCTGGAACAAAGGGCATAAGCTAAGTGATGAATTAGCTTTTTGACATGGCACTTACTAAATTTACGTGGAATACATTATTTTCCATGTAAGATTTAATTATATTTTTAAAAAACAAGAGCCATCTCTTATTTTACGAAATACTTCTTCTTCTCCCCTTCTTCCCCTCCTTCGGTTACATCTTTGTTATTCATCGTTTCTTCCACGTTCTTTTATTCATCCCTTCTTGTGTTCTTCTCATTCTAACTCACTTTTTTTGCGACCACTATTGGGGTTCACAAATCGCACTAGAGGATGCGTAGAGAAGGCACACCTTTTCCCTCACCCTCCTACATACACTGACACGGTTTGGTAATGTGGCTGTGTAGAGGAGACTTTGTTGTTGATGTCCAAAAGTCCAAGCAATCCACTAAGGTCATTTTGGAGATGCTCAAATAGGAACGCGACTGCTTTTACATTTAAATTTTAAAAAATAGGGTCTTACTTCTTGTCTAAAATTTCCCAACTTGATTTATTCAATTTAGAGAAGGAAGAAACATGCAATTATTTCGATGGGCACAAGATGAAGATTTTAGCCAAGGAAGTGTTCAACATTGTTATCAACATCCTAACAATGAAGAGGTTGAAGACTTGAAGAAGATGATCTCAAAGCTACAAGGAAAACTAAATAGGGAAAGAATGAAGGGGGGGTGTTAGGTTGTTTGCTTGTGATTTCTTTTGTAGTAATTTGTGAGATTTGTATGGTGGTTTTTGTAAAATGCAATGGAATTGGGAAAATTTATGGGGTGTACTTTGTTGTTGTTAGGTTGAGTGATATGAGTGAAATTTGTGGTTGTTGTTAGGCTCAGTGAAATGGGTGAAATGGGTGAAATTTGTGGGCTGTAATATGTAAACTTTGAATCATTTAATCAAGTTTTAGTAGTTTAAATGATCATTTAGTCAAGTTTTGTTTGCAATGAACTTAATTTTTTTTATTACTTTTGGACTATAAAGTTTGTGTCCTTCTAATTTTTGTTAGACTTGAACTATGAAGTTCCTTTGCAGTGCACGTTCAAGCTAAATGATGCAAAAGCAATGATACAAAAGCAAGCTGCAAAATGATAAAAAAAAAAAAAAAAAACTTTGGTTCTTCTTTTCTTACTATTCTAAGTTGTAGAATAGGTGACACCATGTTCTAACTATCCTTATGACTGTGTTTTTGAAGTGTCAAACATTAAGACTCTCCATATTTGTGACATTAGTATATTTCCAAATGAGTGAAATGACAATGCTACAGGGACTTTTTTTTTAAATAATGCAAAAATATTTTTTTTATTAAAATAATGTATGTTGGAAAATATTTGTCAAAATATGGTAGTTTGTGGAACTAGCTTTATCTGAGGCGTGTTTGAACTAGCCTGAAATAAGGTTTATTTGAACTAGTCTCAAACCAGGCGTGTCTCAATAAAGACAAAAAGATTATGTTACACAAGAGACATGATGGGACAAGAAATACAGAAAAGTGGTTCAAACTCATCGTTAGAGATCTATCACTAGACCAAGAACCAATTTACTAGTATTTGCTGATAAATAAAAAACTAGACGGACAACTTGTTTGTGAGTATTGAGTAATACTAATATTATAATAATAATAATAATAATAATAATAATAATAATAATGCAACTCAACTGGACTAGGTTCATTACAACCCAACAAACCGGCCGGGTCAACCCATATTGACCCACCCGTTTTATGAATCCATGTATGATGCATCTGAATCGGATCTAACCCAGTTTTCATCCACACGCAGGGAAGGCATGAGCATCGGGTTCAGTCTCTTTCCTCACCACAATCCGAAACCCTAATTCTGCCGGATCATCCGACCGGACTCTGCCATAATTCAAAATCTCAACCACCGATTTCTCTGTAAGACTCCATTCCTTCAATTGAAGCTTTCCGCTTTTTTTATAAAAAAGATTAAATGATATAAAAAAATCTCTAAATCGTTAACTTCATCATTTAGTGTTTTCTTCTGCTGAATCTTCAATATAAATTTCTAGGTCACCTGCTGTGTCCCGTGCTTGGTTCTGAAGTGGGAAATTGCACTGTTCAATGGTTTGAGAATTAAGATTTAGTTGAATTGCGAAAATTTGGTACAGGAGTCTCATTATTAATGGAATTTTCTGGATCGCATTGCTTTCAAATTATGATTTTATTTTATTCTATATTTTTATTTTTTGAGTGAGATTTGTTCAAAATTGGTGATAAGTGACTGATAAGCCTTGTCTTAATGGTTGTTTCTCTTTCTGTTTTTCTCTAAATTAAAAGAATGGTGAGGGGGATAGGGGTTTTTCATGTTAAGTTTATCATTGGTATACTATTGCTGTTGCTGTTTGCCAAGTAATGAATATCCAGCCAAAATTATTTTCAAAATAGTAAAAAAAAGAATATCCAACAAAAGTGTAGTTCGAAACGAACTATGGAAGATACCTTCACTTGCGTGGTCTTTTGGTCCCTGCATTTTTTTATGGACAAAAGTACCCGCTTGGATGCAAATCAAAGAGCACTTATTGGAGCTGATTTGATGCATTTTCTAGTAGATAAACTCGAATAAGCACATATCCAAAAAGAGCTAAAAATGAGGAAATCAAATGAAGTAGAACATGTAAGGAAAGGAAAGGAAAGGGAAGATAATTAGGTTTTTGTAATGGTTTTCCTTCTTTCTTTTGGTTGGGTGTCTAAAATCTTCTGAAATTGGGTAACTTTGACATGTTTAGGAAAAAGAGTAAGCAAGGGTTTGGAAGCGAAAGAGAAAGTTCACCAAACCCCTTTACAAAACATACTCAAAGGGTACATTTTTAATTAAATGGAATGTTCGAGCTACAAAGCCTCTACATTTTGTTTCTCTCTTATCCATTCACCTAAGGGTGGTGGTTGCTTTATGACTTGTTGAGGTTATGCATTTTTTATTTATTTATTTATTTATCATTTTAGGTAGTTTTTTATGATTGATTTCTTTTATCTTACTCCATCTGTTCAGGTGACTTATCTGCCAAGTTTGTGTGATAAGTAGATTAGTAGCAGTCCCAAGCATATTTGATGGAAATAGCAAATGATTCAGGCATAAAGAAGCCTAAAAGGCTTACATCTGTTGTGTGGAATCACTTTGAAAGGATTAGGAAGGCTGATGTCTGTTATGCTGTTTGCGTACACTGTAACAAGAAACTTAGTGGGTCAAGTAACAGTGGAACTACTCATCTGAGAAATCATTTGATCCGGTGTCTGAAAAGGTCAAACTGTGATGTTTCTCAACTACTTACAGCAAAGAGAAGGAAAAAAGATAACACTGTCAGTGTTGCAAACATTGGTTTTGATGAAGGTCAGGGGAAGGAAGAATACATCAAGCCAACAATCATCAAGTTTGAGCCGGATAATAAGAAAGATGAAATCATTAGCTTTGCGGGTCGTAGATTTGATCCCGAGAAGAGTCAACTGGATCTTGCAAACATGATCATATTACATGGGTATCCTTTGGCCATGGCTGAACACGTGGGATTCAAGGTCTTTGTTAAGAACCTCCAGCCTCTCTTTGAGTTTATGCCAAATAGTGGTATAGAGGTTTATTGTTTGAGAATCTACCGGAGGGAGAAAGAGAGAGTTTATAACATGATAAACAAATTAAATGGTAGGATCAATCTGTCAATTGAAATGTGGTCTTCGGCAGAAAATTCTTCATATTTATGCATAGTTGCACACTACATTGATGAGGAATGGACCTTGCAAAAGAAAATCCTGAACTTTGTCACACTTGATCCTTCTCATACGGATGACTTGCTTCCGGAAGTAATTCTTAAATGTCTCAGTGAATGGGATATCGAGTGTAAGCTGTTTGCTGTGACACTGGATGATTTTTCCATTAATGATGACATCACTCTTAGAATCAAAGAGCAAGTGTCTGTGAAAAGGCCTTTCTTATGTACTCGTCAGTTACTTGATGTACGATCTGCGGCACATCTTCTAAATTCTATGGTTCAAGATGCCCTAGATGCACTGCATGAGGTGATCCAAAAGATTCGAGACAGCATCAGATATTTTAGAAGTTTACAAGTAGTACAAGGAAAATTCAATGAAATTGCTCAACAAGCTGGGATTAACTCTCAGAAGGCCCTGCTTCTTGATTTTCCCAGTCAGTGGAACTCAACATATACCATGCTTGAAACAGCAATCGAGTACAAGACTGCTTTTTCTCTCCTCCAAAAGCAAGATCCCTCCTATTCATCATTTCTAACTGACGAAGAGTGGGAATGGGCGACTTCAGTTACTACTTATTTGAAACTTTTACTTGAAATTACCAATGTCTTTTCAGGCAACATGTTTCCTACAGCAAATATATATTTCCCTGAGATTTGTGACATCCATATCCAATTAATTGACTGGTGCCGAAGTTCAGATAATTTTCTCAGTTCCATGGCTTTGAAGATGAAGTCTAGGTTTGACAAGTATTGGAGCAAGTGCAGTTTGGCTTTGGCAGTGGCAGCTATATTAGACCCCCGTTTTAAAATGAAGTTGGTTGAATACTACTACTCCCAGATTTATGGCAGCACTGCTTTGGATCGCATCAAAGTAGTTTCTGATTCAGTCAAAGAACTTTTTAATGCATACTCTGTCTGTTCAACTATGGTTGATCAAGGATCAACCTTGCCTGGAATCAGCTTACCTAGTACAAGTTTTGATGTTAGGGATAGACTGAAAGGCTTTGACAAGTTCCTCCACGACACGTCACAGGGTCAGAACGTAACATCAGACTTGGACAAGTATTTGGAGGAACCGATTTTTCCTCGTAACTCTGATTTCAACATATTGAACTGGTGGAAAGTCCACATGCCAAGGTACCCCATCTTGTCTATGATGGCACGCGATGTTCTTGGGACTCCAATGTCAACAGTGTCACCAGAATTGGCATTTAGCACCGGAGCGAGAGTGCTTGATCCTACCCAGGCTTCATTATGCCCTGATACGCGTCAAGCTTTAATATGCACACAAGATTGGCTACGAAATGAATCAGGAGCAGGTATGTACTCATTTTGTCCCCTCCTTAAAATGAATAGTTATTTTAGCTTATCTCTGATTCATTATTTTAACTCTAACATCTGATCAGATTCAAGTTCATCCTCAAGCCATTATGCTCTGCCACTTCGCATAGAACCGAGTTAGGTTTTCCATGACATGCTTCTCTACAACTTGCATCATATGCTCCAATTCTCTCCAAGTCCCGTCGCTGAACACTTGTCTCGGTACTTAATTATGGGCTTTGTTGCAAGCTTGGTGGGCTTCATCAGGTATATTATGTTTACCATGGTGTTCATTCATTCATATTTGCTGGGAAGTGCTCTAGTTATCTCACGTATATTCTATCAAGAAGCATTGTATATTTAGAACTACCAATTAATGTCTTGTCTTGTGTATATATTGACTAGATGACTAGATGTTAATTTACAGAGCTTTTGCATATATAATTGACTGAGCGTCAGCTGTTATTGGACTATAGATTCTGATTAATCTGAATTTGTATAGAGAATTGCATGACCTTACTATCCACTTGCATGAACATTTTTGTGCATGGGAGATTTGCACGAAGAAAATCTTAAATTGGCATCGATTAAAAGTTCAAACGGTCATTTAATCTCTATAACTTGCCAAGCGCAATTCTTATATCACATTTTGGAGTTATATTGTCAAATTGATTTTAATGTGGTCTTGTTACCGAAAGTGTGGTGTTAAAAGTGTTTCGTTGGACTTGTTAAATGAGCTGGCCAGAACAACACAGTTATTAATTTGTTGATAGTTCATCAAATGGGTTATAGATTTTTTTTTTGACGGAAAAGTCATAATTTCATTGGAAAATATTCAGAAGAATATCCAAGAGAATTGATTGAATGCAAGGCGGAATACAGTTAAACCAGGTTTCATCCTCATGAGATAAGGAATCTTTAGCAAGGAAATGTGCAGCACCATTTCTTTGTCGAAAAATATGTGCAATTGGGACACCCTTTCACAATCAGACTCGACAATCACTCTCTGAGCATTAATCCTGAGAGCCAGTCGCAGAACCTTCAAAATTATAAGAACCAAAAATCTAGTCCCTTGAATGATGCTAATTGTGAGACCAATATAGAAAGAAAATCTGCAGCAAATACTCATTGTGGGACTGATATGATAGCAGATATTGCAGCAGCAAATAAGGAAAGAAATTCCTTAAATTTGTGGCCCAATCAGAATATTCTCCTGGAATGCTTTTAATTCTCTATTCTCTATTTTAGAATTGCTGTATATATAGATAGATACCTTTGAGTGTTTAATAAGAATGTGAAAACACATTTCTGCACCTTTTTTTTATCGCTTCTGCATCTTTTTATGGTATCCTAGCAGGGAAACCTGCAAGCCAAAATACCACTATGTCTTCAAGCAATACCAAATCATCCCTCCCAAAAACAGAACCAGACCTCAATATTCAGGTTTTTCACTAGTGTTCAAGTTTTATTTCCATTAAACTGAGCACCAACAACCTTCATTTGTGGCGTAATCAAATCACACCTTTAGTTTGAAGTCTTAGTATTCTCCACCACCTCACCAATGGAGAAAAACCAGAAGAGGAAGTTAAAGGTGATGCAACTGAGAACAACCCAAATCCAAACTATCAAAGATGGGTCAACGATGATGGACTCCTGACGGCATGGCTTCTTGGAACCATGAAAGAAGTGATGACCGGGGTCAATGGTCACACCACATATGAGATTTTGACCTCTGTTCAACAGATCAATTGCTTCCAGCTACAGTCGAAAAGGCTCGAAGCTTGAAGAACATGCTGATGACCATTAACAAGGGAAATCGGTCATTGGAAGAATATTTAAGGGTATTTAAATCAATTTGTGACAATCTAGCTGCAATCGAGGAACCTGTTTCTGACCAAGACTAGGTATTTCATTTTGCCTATGGTCTTGGACCCACCTATGAAAATTTTCGTGTTGCCATGCTTATCAAACCACCCTATCGATCCTTCAGCCAATTTCTATCAGCACTGCAAGGATACGAGCATGAGCAGATGCTGAATGCTCGAAAGGAAGAGGAGAAGAACATTGTAGAACATGCACAAGCATTCTTCAACCAACGAGGTCGAAATGGACGTGGCAGTAGAGGTCACTTCAACTCTCGTGGAAGAGGTTTTGCATCTGCAGGTCGATATAATGGCCATGGTGGATAGCAAAATGCTGGCTTTCCTGCAAAGCAGCAACACACCTCAGGAGAGAAACAACGTCAAAACACTCAGACCAAGATAACAGACCAAATCACAAAGCCATTGATTGCGTACAGGTATGACTATTCTTATCAGTCAGAAGATTTTCCACAAGCCCTTGCTGCTCTCACTCTTAATGACACCAAGGACCAATCTTTCATTGTAGACGGGAGCCACATCCCTCATGATTAATGATGCTGGTAACTTATCTTATATTAGGCCCTATTATGGAAATGATGTAATCTATCTGGGTGATGAAAATACCTTCCCCATTACACATACTGGAGATGTGAATATTGACACAACACAAGAACAGTGAATTTAAAATTGAAAGATGTTCTTGTGGTTCCTAACTTGAAAAAGAATTTACTGTCGGAAAATTTACCTCTGATAACCATTGCTGTTTTGAATTTAATAATTGTGGTTTCATTATTAAGGACCAAAATCAAAGGACCATTGTGAGGGGGCATAAGAAAGGGCAATTGTACACACTCAAAGGAGGCTACCAGGAGGCTCTAAGTGCAATAAGAGGAGGAAGCTTCACTTCTACTGTTTGACATCAACGACTTGGACACCCAAACCCAAAAGTCTTATCTTTGTTAAAAGACAAGATCAATATCACACATCGGGTATCAAAGCCCACTATTTGTGTTGGTTGTCAAATGGGAAAAGGCTGTAAATTGCCTTTTCAAGTTTCTAATAAAATTTCAGCATGTCCTCTTGATAAAATTCATTGTGATCTTTGGGGCTCTGCACCTTTGGCGTTTAATCAGAATTTTCGATACTACGCACACTTAATAGATGATTATTCTCGCTTTTCATGGATATATCCTTTAAGAAGAAAGTCAGAATTTATAAATTGTTTCCTAAAATTTCAGAGGTTCGTGTGGCAAATCAACTCGGTAGGAAAATTAAGTGCTTCCAATGTGATGGGGAGGAGAATTCAATTCTAATAATTTTTTGAATCATCTCTCTGTTTGTGGAATTGAACTTGAAGTTTCATGTCCAGGGACCCTCGAACAAAATGGCACCGTTGAGAGATAAAAACGTCATATTGTTGAGACGGGATTAACCATGATGTTTCATGCCAACATTCCCTTATTTTTATGGATTGAATTTTTTCTCACAGGTGTTTATCTGATAAACAAGATGCCATTATCTACACTAAACTATGACAGTCCATACTTTAAGCTCTTTAAACGACATCCTAAATACAGTGACTTGCGGGTGATTGGCAATAAGTTTTCCGCTAAGACCTATCCTTGTATTTTTATAGGATATAACCCAATTCACAAGGGGTACATGTGCTTGCATCCAAAGACAAAATGAGTGTATATCTCCCGTCATGTGGTTTTTGATGAAACAACCTTCCCTTTCAAATCATCGTTTGAAGCCATCTCTCCTCCAAATTTAGAACTCATTGAGTTTCCCAGCGTTGATGAATGGTTAGAGCCCACCTCAGACATGAATCAATCCACAAGTCAAGTCAATTAGTGGATTTCACTACGGAGATCACTTTAGACCAATCAACTAATCAAACACCTGAAGATATTGCTAACCAATTCTTATTTTGTGATTAGAAGTGTTTTGTAGGACCTTGTGAGCATCACAATCAAGTAGAAAGTTCTAGTTCTGCCCAACAAAGTGAAGAACAAGTCGAAGAGGTATTGCCTGAGCACCAACCTCCATTACCAGAAGAAGTGTTGCACCAACTTGATGACGATTCTGCAGTACCCATCTTACGGCCAACTAGATTGCGCAGGCCTTCATCCTATCTTTGTGATTATGTTGCGCTCGCAACAACATCACCGCAACAATATTCTGAACCAAAAACATTGCGTAGGGCTTTCAAGGAACCTTATTGGGTCAATGCAATGGAGGAGAAAATGCATGCTCTACATTCAAATCACACATAGGAGCTTGTCCAATACGAATGTCATTGGATCAAAATGGGTTTATCGCATCAAGTTCAATGAAGATGGCTTTGTTGATCGCTTCAAGGCTCCATTAGTTGCTAAGGGTTTCACTCAAATTTTTGGAATTGATTTTGATGAAACTTTTAGCCCCATGGTCAAGCAAACTACCATTGCCTTGTTATTTCTCTTCCTGTCTGTCTCTCTCTCTCTCTCTCTCTCTCTAAATTGGAGCATGAGACAACTTGATGTGAAAAATGCATTTCTACATGGCCACTTGAAAGAAACTGTTTACATGGAGCAACCGCATGGATTTGTGCATCTTAACAAAGCGGACCATGTGTGCCTGTTGAAGAAGTCTCTCTATGGTCTCAAACAAGAACCCCGTGCTTGGTTTGGTCGTCTATCATCATTCTTGTTCCATCATTTTTAAAAACAAACTCAGTGATTGCTTCTAATCTATGTTGATGATATTTTAGTTGCAAGAAATGATGATTCCTTCATTGCAACTCTCATACAACATCTTCCTCATGAGTTTGCCATCAAAGATCTTGGACCTTTGCACTACTTGTTCGGTGTAGAGATAATTCGCTTTAAGGGCGGTCTCTTCGTAAGTCAACAAAAGTATACCAATGATTTGTTATGTAAAACAAATATGTTATCTAGTAATGTCATTGCTACATCAGAAGTTCTCAAGGAAAACCCGTCTTCTGATGATGAAATTACTACTGATGCTACTGAATTTCGAAGTATTGTGGGTGCCCTTCAATATTTGACTTTCACCCACCCAAATATTACTCATGCTGTCAACCGCACTTGTCAACGCTTCAGCAATCCAACTATGGCAGATTTGAAGGCTGTTAAGAACATCTTGCACTATCTTAAAGGCACACAAAATTGGGGACTTCGTTACCTCTCCAACACTTCATTTTCCTGTTAGATTCAAACGATTTCATAAATTATTATATTTGATAAAATAACAATTTTACTCAAGGTTTAATATCGCTAGATAAAGATGTCCTAATACTTAGAATATTTTATACTCAGGAATACCTATCTACTTGAAGAACAACTGCATACATCCATACAAGGCATTATCAAAAGCTGAAGTTTAAAGAAAAACAAAGAAGATGAGCACGTCTGACAACTTATTGAAGACCTAGTTTGCCAGTTGAGTGCGTCTGCCAAAGATGTACGTCCGGCTATGAAGTACGTCTGGCTACTCAACAAGGTGTACATGCCACACACCCAATGGAGTACGTCCGCCTTAGGAGTACGTTTGGGAATTATCTGAAGACTTCGTTCGCTAAAAAAACTGAAGAGTTCATTCGCCAATAGTGCTGAAGAGTTCGTTTGACAAAATGCTTCGAGCAATAAAGATTATCTACCTCGTCAAAGCATTAAATGAGGCACTGTTGATTGTAGAATGAAGAAAGAGACATAATTAATACTTTATTCCTCGTTCCTGCAAACACTCTGACATTCCTTAAATCAAGCAACCTTTTCAGAGTCAACGACGTGATTTTCTGAACATAGTATCTCCAGCTCACTGCTTATCGATAGGCATGCCATTTTTGTGAGACATCCTTTGGGCATACTGATTAGCGATGAATTTTCACTAACATAAAAGTTTGTGACGGTTAAAAATTACCGCTAATAAGTGCGTCTAAAGAATGTCTAACTCAGATGATATGTCTATCAATCTTTACCGTTTACATTTGATAGAAAGAGATAGAAATACACGAGAAATGAAAAAAATGTGATAAGCAAGATCAAAACTCATAACACGAGAAATGAAAATATGAGGATAGATAAAAGAAAGAAAACAAAAAAAGGAAGAAGATTTAATTATAACTAAATATCAAAACTCATAACACGCTAGATATGGGGGGATAATGAAGGCAACGATTAAGTGGAGGGCTAGTGTTGGGCGAGCAAAGAATTATAAAACAATGAGGCTTAAAGGTAGAGAGAATTGAAAAAGGAAATGGGCCATCACATCCGAGCGATATCGCGTATCGACTTGCTTTGCCACAAAAGCTGACTCCCACCACACACTAGACAAAGCTTAAAAGCTGGACCCAATATTTTCAATTCAATGTGGCTTCGATAAATAAAGAATCCTGCTGGAAAATCGAAGTGGATTCCAGTCACCTCTTCAATGCTGCTTGAGGGTACTGCATCATCAAAAGCTCGTGGAATTTTTTTGAGGTAAACATGACTACTCAGAATCCAACATATGTTTGGACAGTTCAGTAAAGTTTGTGTTTTTTATATTGGGAGAGGATTCTTTTGTCTGGTCCCTGGTCTAGAACCTTTTTCAACGCATACCCATATCTTTATATCATGTAATCATGCATGAAAGTAAGTGGCTTGATCGTAATGTTTTTGCATTTTGTCACTTAAATAAGTGGTTGAAATTAATTTTTCAACTGTTGCGAATAATAAAAATTAATTGATCAGATAGCATAGGGCGCTAATAATGAAGGTGAAGAATTAGTCTTACAGTTATCAGCTATGAAATACATTGATTACCATAAAAAAAATGTAATCGTACCTGATCTTTTCATTATATTGAGGTTTCTTTAGTCCTCCGCTCTGTTCATTTGCGATTTTATTCGTGGCATGTGACTAATCATTGATTTGTTTCGGACACTATTCAGTGGTGGGTTTGCATGCTAAGTGCTCACACAAAATATCCCCCCTAGTCAAAGCTTCCTATATGTCTAGATTTCGTGGTCCTCAATAGAGACGATTATGGTTGTGAACTAAACTAAGAGTCCAATTACTGAGGAGTGTGTTGTTGTGAAGGGAGACCGTGAATTTTCGTTATATGTAGAGGTGGTTGGTGGCTTACAGTCGTCCGTCGTGCTCTGTCGTCATTCGTGTCACGGAGGGGTCTCTGCGATGACACTATGATGCATAAGTTAGTAACATTGGGAGAAGAAAGAGTTCTTAGGATTAGAATCATGCACCTTATGAGGACAAAGGCTTGGCCTTTTATAGGAGTTGGAATGCCTTGAGAACATCGAGGACGTAATGAGTGCTACGCCTCCTAGACTTTTCTTGGCCGTTGGATCCTTTTGCCACATATGCTACCTCGACGGCTTGATCCTTGCTTAGTGCTGTGAATGAGGTTTAGAGTCTTGCGCCTGTGGTTAGGGCGGCTGTGCATGTAATGAGGGATGACAGCTGGCTCTGACCTTCCTTCTTGAAAGGGAACCGAGCCAGAGTGAAGGTGACGATCGTACCTCCCCTTGAAATAGTTGCCCTCTAGCACTGGTGCGTAAGTCATTGCGTGACAAGACGTAGTACGTGTTCGACCGAGGGTGGTTAGACCTCTATGGGGTTAGTCGGCTTGACTAGACAATTGATTGGTTGGTGTGTCTTAGATCTGGCTGCCCTCTAGTTACTAAAAAAATAGAGTTAGTTGGTACTCATTGCCGATCGTAGTGTTGTGCTGATTTCAAATTTTTTGTTGATGATTACTTCCGAGTGGACGAGGATTGGGCCTGTACTGGTACTGCCCCCTAGCCGTTGGGGTGCAACGCTTTTGGGGCTCAAGGGTTAGTTAGGTTCGATTGCCAAGGTGTGACCACTTGAACGCTGTTGCAAAAAGGGGTAGAGTTGCGTCTTGCACCTTTTGAATTTTAAAAGACGTGAAGTTGAAAGGTTTGAGTCTTGAAATAGTGTAGTGGATGGTACCACATGCTTGCAGGTGTCCACGTGGCGAGTTTGGATTGGAGCGTCGCTCTGTTTCACGACAGGTGTCTTTACTGCGAGTGTATTCGCATTCGTCCATTGTACACGAGTGATGGCCTTACTATTGGGGACGCCTCGTATGTCGTGCCCTCGTCATGGCTTGTCAACGCGTTGCTTCGAAGTAAAGACTCCATTGCCTATATAAGGGTTGGGTCTCACTTAATTTCTCACTTCCACTTTTTCATCTTTGTGTGTTGGAGAGTGAGTGCTAAAGCTTGAGAGAAGGAGCTCCGGCAAACTGCGGTGGTTGATGGCGTTTCTCGGTGAGACTTTTCCAGGTTCCAGCATTCTCTAGGTAACTTCTCTCTCTCTACAGCCTTTGGCACGTTTCGTATTCCATTCTTTCACACTTTGGAAGGAGGCTAGTTCAGAGGGATTCCCCTTGGGTTTCCCACCCACCGTGCTAGCGGCGAGGGTGGTGCGGGGTGTTCCCTTAGGGAAAGTCCTTCGTGCTAAGATTTCCCTTTTCTTTGCCGTGAAAAGGTTGACATGACACACTCCTACTTGCAATTTAAGGTTCTCCCCGTAACACCCGGAATTTTCCCCAGTAATTAAATAATTATTTAATTATTCCAAGGTACTGTTTGGACCCGCTCGGCGGCATCGACAAGCGATATCGACGGCCAAAGTACCGATGAAGTATTCTTCGCGACACTTGGTAGGAAACTAAGCTAGACTTGACTTTGAGTTCAGACGAGAATAAGATGTTCTTACTATCACCATGACGATCAGTGGAAATTTTCGCGAAGAACGACTGTAATATTGATATGGTTTCCTCCCGGGGCCCGGGAAGGATTTTTCGCGCTAACGAGACTTTTCGCCGAAACTTCAGTAGGCGAAACGGACGACTTCGGGACCCCGGATCGAGAATCTAAAAAGCCCCAAACGATTTCGTCTCGCGTTTCGAGACCAATTTTATGAAGAAGATTTTCGTGAATAGTGACCTCGTGAATAGTGTTTTCGGGCAGCGTGGAGCGGACTTCGAGAAAGATCGACTCGGCCCCGAATTGTGCGGGCCCGGTACCCTGAGACCAATAAATGACCCCGGGGAAGACACTCTCAGTGACACTGATATACTCACTGATGAGCAGAACCTGATGATGACCGGTGACTTGACGCACTGACGCGTCATGATTGAGAATTTATTAATAAACAAACCTAGATATTTTATTTGGAACTTTCAAAACTTAGAGTTTAGTCCCTGGACTTTGAAACTTAACGGTTTGGTCCTCGAATAGTAAAAGTTTTTTTTTACCTTAACCATTTACCATCTTTACTTAGGTCCTTAAGGTAAAAAAAATTTAAAACCCCACCCCATTTTACCCCCCAAACCCGCGGCCTAAGTGATATTTAAAGGTAAATCCCACACTCATTTCACAAAATGGTTCATTAAGTGAAAGCTTAGGAGAGATACGTGAGAGCTTAAGAGAGAGAAAAAGTTAGAAAAAAACTACTCATCTTCTTCCTCACCAAGCTTCCATGGCCGAACCACTCCCTCCCTCCTAGCTCCATCATCTTTTGTCCTTCCATCTAGCTCCTTTGAGGTAATGTGTTCATCTCCCCTTGATCTACATTTCTACCGATTCAAAATTTCATTTTGTTGAGTTTAAATTTTATGCTAGTGCTAGAACTTAGAAGCTCCGTCATAAATGTTGTTCCTACTACCATGAGCTTTGTTTTGAACCGATTGGATTTTTGATTTTTTGAGTTTTGGTTCCTTGAAGATTTTGAAGTTGAGTTTTTGTTAGGGTCCCCTTTGGAAAAGTCATTCCCATGACATTGATCTTTGAAAATCCCCAATTAGTTTTCTTGAAAGTTTAGTTTTTGGAAAATTGATTATTAGGGAAAAGTGATTTTCAAGCTTTAAGTAATTATTTGTCATAGATTTCTTATTACCTTTGATGTGTGCAAATTAGTTTTGGAAGAAAAATTTGTCCTTGAATTAAAAGGTTTGGGCCGAATTGATGTAGTATTTTGGGACATTGGAAAATTGATTTTCTAACTAGCTTTTTGTAGTGTTTAAAGCTTGTATGTGAGGTTTGATGCAAAGGAAAATTATTGCCCTAATTTTTTATGAAGAGGTTGAGAGTTAGAAAATGTTTTAAGGGTTTGGAACATTTATTTTCATTTGGTTTTGAGAGTGAAGGTTTAGAAGGACTAAAATTGAACTCTTGGGTAAATTTGACTATGGAACTTTTAGCTTGTTTCAGGGTTTTGAAAAGTTGAGAAATAGAGAATTTAAAATTTGACAATTGAGTGAATTTTTTATGTTCTTGACACTTAGGGTTTTGTTGAATTCAAGAGTTGGAAAATTGATTTGGAAACTTGTAGAAAAGGTGAGTTTTTGGGCAAATTGGTTTTTGAAACTCATTGGCAAAATTAGGGTTTTGGACATTCTGAAAACTTGGAGAAATTGGTGTGGAAAATGGATTTAAAAGTTATGTTTTTGGTTGTGTGATTGATTCGAAAATTTAGTGAAGTGTTGGGTGAAAATTTGGAAATTTTTAGGGTTTTTGGTAACTTGGACAGAATTGAGTTTTGATGAAAACTTGTGTGCTTTTGTCTTCCAAAATCTTGTTTAAGGCTTTCAAAATGGTTTGTAAGCATCTAGCTTTGGTGCTCTTTTTATGGTTTAAAGTTTTGGAAAATTTGGATTGCGTAACTTAGAGATTTCTAAACTCTTTTAACGATCATCGAAATTGCTAAAAATGTTTTTGGCTTCCGAGGTTTTCCCTAAGCTTCTTGTGCAACAACTAGTCGTGGAGGAGAGACCATTTGATCTTCATTTTTCGAATCATCATGAATCACAATGTGATGAATGACAGTAGGTACCTCAAACAGCCGGTCCATGAACTTGGAAGGATCACCTTGAAGCAATTCCTTGAAATGTTGGACCCGAGGAATGAGAGGGGTTCCCCACCCTTCGGCAGCTTGGGTGCAGTGATGCTTCCACTGTGGAGAGGCTGTAGACAAAGGAGAGTGTTCAACAAGCTTGACTCTCACCCGGTGTCGGTTGTTGATGTTACCCAGTATAGCTATGGTGGGTTCTTCAGCAACGAGGCCTAGCAAGGGCAAATAGGTACAACATTGATTTGGTGCCAATGTTACCAGTATTATGTTGAACGCTGTGGCAGCTAGCAATCCCATGTCTGAGACTGAAAACCATTTCGGCTCATATGCTACTTCCTCTGGGGCAAGTTTCAGTGCCATCAACACAACATCAACTTCCTCATCAGAACTGAGGATTTGGGAGTGAAGGTTCCTGTTGTGAAGAAGTTCTTCGATTAGTTGGCGTCGTATTTCAGGCCAGTACTCTTCAGGTTTCCCCAGCCATTGGGCAATGTATCTATACCTGCAGTTGCCATCATCTTCAACATCAATGACGTCTGCAATGTAGTTGTGGAAGAATGGTGGCAGAAACTTCAAGTAATAGGCATGAGCGTCTGAGAGAAGATCAGACGTGTGATGAACTTCTTGTGGTTGTGCAGTTGCTTGTGGAGTTGAGGTGGCAGCTGTTCAGATGGTTGTAGGATTGAAGTACTGGGTTGTGCAGAGGGTTGTTGGGTTGAAGTTGTAGGTTGTGTGCACTCCTCAGGGATGGCAGCAAGTTTGATCTGCTGCTTGTTAGGAATCAATGCTGAGATAGGTAGTATATCTTCAGTCGCATCGGATGACGTAGTCAGTTGATCGTCTGTGGTCTTTGTCAAGGGAGGACCTCTGACCAAACGGCGATGCTTCGGTTTCGTAGCAGGCGGAGTCTCGGTCGCAACCTCACCAGGCGGAGATTCTTGCACACTTAGAGCCCTTTTTGCCCTGGGTTTTCTTGGAGCTTCGGCCTTTGAGAGAAACACATTGACCCCCTTGGCCTTCTTCTGTTTAGCCCAATTGCTCAGGAGGTTTTCTGGCACTTCAGATATATCAATATCAAGCCGCATTCTTTGAACGTCACCAAACTTAATGGGAGTGGGGTAGACGTAGTCTCTTGCTATGAATTCTTTTTCTTCTTCCTCTGGAGTCAGAATCTTCTTTTTACTCATCATTGTTGTAATCAGTGAGCCATATAGATTCGACCATGATTTTCGTTCGAGGCCGATTTTCAAGTTTGGAATTGATTTTTCAAGTTCGGGATCGATTTTCGAATATAATTCGGGGCCGATTTTTTTTATTCGAGTCAGAATTTCAAGTTCGGGACCGATTTTTCAAATTCGGACCCAAGGGTAAGGTAGAGATGAGAAATTTGAAATTCCTTCATTTTTAGGTCATCTCAATTCCCTTGAATCTAGTTATTGTAAATACCTAGTTAAATTGTCATGGATTTACAATTCATTTCAAAAATTTAGCCAAACAATGTATTTTAGAAAAAAAACATTTCAAATACCCTCTAAAATTGCATTCCCCCAAAAAGTTACTTCATCCAAACACACCCTAAAAATTATTTACATTCGATGAGTTTCTTTCTTATGCATTAGTTGTGAAGAGACTAAAGACCGGAAATTATAGTACTTTTGAAGCCGCAAATAGCAACTTTGAATTTGTGTTTAATAATAATTAATAATAAAATAATAAGAAAAAGGTAGTTTAAACTTTAAAAAAAAAAAAAGCTGAACCAATTCCCTCCAAGCGATTGGACACTTCGCCCCCCACACCTGTGTGCCCCGCCAAAAAGGATGCCTGGGTGACGATACCGTGTTTGCAAAATGCACCATCTCACTCTCAATCCCCTTCCTATTTAAACCCTTCCGTTTCTCTCTTCCTCTTTCAGAACCATCACAAACCTCTCTCTCCAAATTGAGCAACCTCCGTTTTTACTCGCTTCGAAATTCCAACGAATTGAAGCAGCATTCATTCGAACTTCTCAGAACTTCGCCGTTCAGGTCAGATTTCTCGCTCTACCTCTATATGTTTGTATTTATTGATGTGTGATGATGGATTCAATCGACTTGAAGTTTGAATCGGAGGGTTTAGATCTGGTTAAGTGCTTGATTATTGCATTTTCTGTTCGATTTTTGTTTATTTTTCTGCTATATTTGCTGCCATGATCATGTTCTCCGCGAGAAAAAGAGGTTTCTATTTCGCTGCTGAGAAAAATTTGTGGAAACCCCAAAACTACAGTAAGAAAGATGAAAACGACCTTCATACCTTGTTCGTTTGCTGTATCTCTGTTTTTTGCACGCGTTCTTCAGTTTGAATCACTGACTGACAAGCGATTTTTGTTAGTACCGAATTCGAACTTAGTTCTGCTCTGTTTATGGGTCTATATGAGTTTCTTAGTTATTAATGTTTCTTTTTTTTATGATTTTTAATTTATCCTCTCTATCACTATCACTAGTAGCGAGCTTTATATATGATATATCCGAATAAAAATGTCAACTCACTGGTTAGAGATATTGTTGGCGTGTTATTCTACCCTCTGTGAAGTGAAGAATGAAAATGCCCGAACCAGAGTACTCAGTTATGGTCTAAAAGCGTTGAATTGTTCTTAGGAGCTTCTGCAGTAGATATTTTAGTAGGTATAGGAAAATACTAGCAGTGACGCAATGTTTGGACATTTGTGGTCCCCTAGGATGTTTGTTAATTTGCTTCTGTGAGCATCTCCGTGAAAATTCCCCAATTCGTTTTTTGAAATGCCCTCTGCAACCTTGGAAGTTTAATTAGTTTGTGAATCTGATTTCCAAAAAGGGCTTTGTCCTTTTTGTGTTTGTGTGGAGGGGAATGGAAACATGGAAAGAGAAAACATGTTGTTCTATAATGACAAGGAAAAGAAGCGGTGGAAATGAATTGTGGTCATGGCCTCAGAAGATAGGGTTTTGAGTTAAAGGTCTCACTCTGTGTATCATGCAGAACATGTGACTCGCTCGGGCACCCATGTGGTGTAGTTTTGGAAGCCAGAAATAATGGACCCTGAACTGAAAGAGCTATTCTCGAGGTTTCTACCGTTCTCTATAAGATCATAAGCATTAGTAGTGCTTCTCAAGGTTTTACAAGTGCCCCTGTTCAAATTCCATCTGATCATTCAAAATCTGCCCACCTATTATGTGTTGTAATGGAAACACTATTATTAAAAATCGATAATTAGTAGCTTTGCACGTTATTCATATAAGAATTTTGGAGGTGTAACTCAACTACAAAAACTAGTTTAATAGTTTATTATTATCTTCTTATATATAAACTATCTTGATCATATCTCTAGTCAATATCACGCATAAGGCTAGACATTGGGGCATAAAATATATGCATGAATGAATATTTCAGGGTGATGCGTATATCCACTTAACGAATCTAGTATAGACTCTGATATTATATTAGAATTTGATAGACCTAACTCAACCACAAAACTAATTACTTAATAGTTAAAAATTATTTTCTCACTAATTATATATATAAGGGATGTGTTGACGATATATGTGAGAATCTTTTAACAATTTAGCTTCAACAATTCCGACGTTGAGGTATTGCTGTGCTATTTGCTACTGCTACGAGACCTAGATACGACCAGAACTTACAGCTGGGGTTCAGCTGTTTTATCTCACCTCTACCATTCGCTATGTAAGGCGACGGACTACACCCGCGCGGATCTTATTGGATGCACGCTGCTTCTTCAGCTATGGGCATGAGCGAGGATTCCCAGTACAGGCCCAAAAACTTTGCCTCCCCTGCGTATAGGAGCACCTCTCGGTGGAAGGCACGAACGTATTTCCTTATATTAAATACATGTAGGAGCACCTCTCTACATAGTTTTAATTTTTAGAGATTCTGATTACGTTCCTTAATTCTAAAATTACCTAATAGGTGGATCCAAAGACCAAAGATGGATACGTATCCCATTTGGTCGTACTGGAACAAGCTAGATGCGCTGATCGAGCACGACGTAAGTGGTTGCCCGTGAACTGATAGTTGCAGTGCTTATTATTAATCGATTCATTATAATAATTTTCAATTTATATGCAGTTCGTGTGGACCCCATACTCTGAGGTCGTGGGTTTTCTTCCCTCGCAATGTGTGCAGGATCAACATTTGTTCAGGGTATTGGTACCGTTGATCCAGTATAACCTTGTGGAGTGGCATTAACCCGACCGTGTGTTGATGCAATTCGAGATGAGTCAACCTATTCCTCGCAAGCCTTTGCAGGATGACAGTCTGCATGATGTTTCAAGGAGGGGGAAGACACACCTGAACTGGACAAACGAGATGCGGGGTTACATAGAGATGTGGGATGCTAGAGAGATCTCTGTTGTGCCACCGACCTCGCTGACGGGGGATCCGGGCCCAGTGATGAGTACGTGATGTGGTACAGGCTGCACACGCGTCGTTGGATGACGTTGTCAGTTGCTGCAAACACACTTGTGGTTAGTGAATTTTTACTAATTTACAGTTTCTACTTCTAAAATATTAATACTAACAATTCTTTAATTGGTAATGTAGGCTAAGAGGTTGCATCGGTTGTGGACCATGTCCGCACCTGGAAGGTATCAGAAGGGTGTCACTTGAAGATGTACATCAGGAGATGGTTGCCTGCCTCGCGACCACGAAGGAGCTCAATCGGATACTTATTCCTTCTAGACCAGCTCTAGAAGCGACCATGGACGTGCCACAACCTATGAGGCCCAAGGTTGGGAAAAAGGAAGGCGTAGGCATTGCACGTAGGAGGAAGACTGTCGTTGCCCCCGATGTTACCTTTGATACTTCTATACAGCCAGGGTAAAGACAATACTTTTATCCAGATGGTCAGCGAGGAGACTCCCAGGCATATGTGCCATATCAGTATCCCTTCAATGAGGATACATATGCTGAGCAGTATGCCGGGGGTAGCGTTTCACACAGCAAGGTGGGCCCTCTAGTTTCCATCAGCCAGGTGGTAGCTCTAGTTGCTACGACCCTCAACCTGATACCGGATACTACCAACCTTCGTCGCATGAAGGATTTGACGGTTTTGACTTTCAGACGCAGTCTACACTGTCCAACTTTCCAGACGTGGTCACGCAGCAATCAGACTACATGCCTGATTTTGCCACACCAGATATGCCGGCGGACGCGACTGTTCCATTGACTCCAAGTGCACTGGTAGCACCCCACTACTACAATTACAATGTTGGCAGTTTCATGGATACGGCTCCCGTTGCTGGCTGGTTTCACAATGATAATCCAAGCCAGTTGCAATCAGAATTAGAGCTTTCACTGTCATTAGTTGCAGCTGGAGGATCCCAGAGCCCCGCTCCCGACCCCTCCGCATCCCCTGCCTGCAGGAGAAGAAATCAAACTCGAGGGTTGGGAGGTCGTTGATTACGACTTACTTGTAGTGATTACCAAAAATAGTTTTGTTATGACTATGAAATTGTTCTGGCTTCCCAGTTTTGTTATGAATCTAGTTTTTTGCAAATTCCTTGTTTTGTTAAGAAGAGAATATTTGTAGTGTTTATATTTGATAGAAATTAAACAGAGAAATAACGAACTAATTAAAACACAAACTACCATTCAACTAGTTGCATTCAAATTGAATCAACAATATCATCATCAAACAACGCATTCACACGGGCTGCTATAACCGGACAACCGGCTCTGTTGTGACTTCGAAGGTGACAAAGCCCACACCTGTTTGTAGACTGAGACCCTGGCAGGTCCATCTCGTTTCGAATACGAGTTGACTTTGGACGCCCCTTACCCCGTACTGTGGAGGGATCAGGTACAATACGAGGACCGTACCATGCAGGCATGTTTTGGTCATTCCCAATTGGATTCCACTCCGCACTATACGCATTTGCAACATTCTCCAATTTGTAAACAGGGTCCACGTACTGGAAGTGGGTGACCGCAACACGGGCGCATGCGGATATAACATGGGTGCATGGAAACTTGTAGGCCTGAAAGCGTCCACACTCAGTATTTATCGTTCAAGATGACTTGCCATTTCATGCCACTTCCCTGAGTGAGTGGATCAACTCGTTCCTCAACCTCAAATTTCGATCTGGGGAGGTCATACAATACAACCTGGAAATGACCTGCAATCTTCTGATTTCTGTGCAGCTTTTTCATGACCTCATCGCAAAAAACTTTGCCCTCTACCATCTCTGCTCTTGCACGACCACTCCTATTAACAAAATATGTAACCAATCGGCTGTATGTGCATTTCACCAAAGCTGTGATTGGTAGATTTATAGCACCCTTCAGCACTTTGTTAATAGCTTCAGATAGGTTGGTCGTCATGTATCCGTATCTACGACCACCTTCGTCGCACGCAAGGCTCCATGTCTCTTTTCTTATGTTGTCAATCCATTCACAGATGGCCAGGCTAACTTTTGATGGAAGTGGGCCAACCTCATCTCAAAATAATATGGACAAGGGTCATAAGCTGCATCAACGGATTGAGCAAGGTCAATATTTACATCATCAAACAATTAATATGTTACAGACAAGGAGATATAAAATTACCTATGTCAACCAACTCATCCTTCATCTGTTTGTTTTTGAATTTATGGTTGAAGTTACTAGCAATGTGCCGGATATAATATACATGGTGAGCATTCGGTGGCTGCCATTTTGAGTAGGTGGGCGTAACAATTGGTGGCTTCTAGGATGCATCTGCGGTCTAAGTGTTGCACCGTACAATAGTAAAAATGACTCATAATAATGGGTATAAGTGACTTGCTGATAAAAAAAAATATATAGATTACAAAAATACCCTTTTACATTTCACATTCTCTCTCTACCTTTCCTTTCTTTCTCTACTTTTTCTTTTTCTCTCTACCCACCTGAGGCACTAGGATTAGAGATGAGAGAGACAATACAAAAATTCTTGCCATAACCTTCAAAGACTGGAAAACAAAAATGTCAAGAAATGAAGGGAAAACACATTTGAAATGAAAAGAATGACATCAGGAACTAGCCATGCAAGCTTGGAAGGTGGGAACTAGGAAGCAAAAATAACTATTTACAGAAGAGAGGCACCAATGCATGTGAGATCATAAAAATGTCGGTGAAATCTTGCTTTCATTGTCAATTTGGAATGAACTGAAATCTTGCTTTCATTGTCAATTTGGAATGAACCAGATCTGGGTCTCCACCACCAACTCGATTCAGACCCAGATCGGGGTTCTTCTTCAAGCTCGATTTAGACCCAGATCGGGTTCTTCTTCCGCTTTCAATTTCATTCATGTCGAAACTGTCTCCTCTCTTATGTATCTGGAAACTCTGAAATCGTGGGGGCTGTTGTGTGATGGGAGAAGGTGAAGGGCGCGGTGGTTGATGGGAGATTGCCAGGGTGGCTGGCCGGAGACGGTCCGACGACGTTTTCTAGTGAGGTTGAAGAAGGTTGAGGAGAACACACTAAAGGGGCTTTATTGTAAAGAACAAATGAAAATTATAATAAACTATAAAAAACAAATTTCAAGTTGAACAAGTAACCAATAACCCCTCTTAACTAGTTCGTTTGATCTAACGGCTCTAAGAGGTGTGGCACCAGTGCAACACTTAATTGGTATTGCACCTTAAACAACACCGTAACAATTGATTTAGTAACTTTCTATATGTTCTTAAGAATACTTATTCAATTGTTTCATTAGTTTCTCGGAATCCTTTATTTTCCCACAAAATGCTACTTGGAGTAGCTTCTTCTAGAGTTACTTTTCCCACTTATGTGAAAATTTATTGAATTTCCAAATGTGAAGAAGGTCTTGCTCCTGACCCTGGCTGTGGTTTTGATGACGACAAACTCATCGACAAAAAGAAGAAAAGAAGACTTCGAAGAAACAGCGCTACAAAGTTCATCAATAGTCTAGAAGTCTTAGTTTAGGTGAGTTATGCTTCTAAATGTTTATTAAAGCATAAAGGCTCTTAAAACATCTAAACTAATCAAGCTAAGTGTTTTCATATTTTAAAAGAAGTAGAAAACCTTAAGCCGATCTCAAATGATCAAGTTTCTGGAAGATGGACTTCAGTGTAATCGATTTCAAGATTCTGGTAATCGATTACACCTAGGCAAGTAATCGATTACCCATTGCTTGTAATCGATTACATGGTTGAATTTGAAATTCAAACTGAAACGGCTATTAGTGTAATCGATTACACTAAGTGATGTAATCGATTACCAGAACGAAAAGTTGCATCTTTTCATGAACCATTGTGTCCCAAACCTTTTGGAAAGGGTTGTGATGGTTCAAGGACGTTTCCCTTGCCTATATAAAGTCCATTTGAGTCCAGAACACAACAACACATGAGAATACAACATTAGGCCAAAGCTTTGTCAAAATTAGTTCATCTTTTAGAACTTAAACCTTCAAGAGCCTAAATTCTGAGTTCATGATCTTCATGTTTATAAGAACACCTTTGTTGTTCATATCTTGAGGAACTCAGAATCATATTATGCTTAAAAGCCTTAAAGCATAAATTCTCATGATCAATCCACTTCTATGTTAAAGGATTGATACAGTCAATTGTAAACTCTTCTTCATCTCTTTCTGTAAGATTGAGTTTTCACCGTGGTATTCGGTGAAGGGTTCTTGTCACTGAAAGTGGTATACTTTCAGGGTATTGATTGAAGGTGGTTTAGCCTTCAAGGTCTGAGGGTGGTTTGCCTTCAGGAACTGAAAGCGGTTTGCTTTCAGGGGCTGTTGAAAGTGGTTTGCTTTCACAGGATATTGGTAGAAATTCTTGGGGTCCTTGGGTTAGGAACTTGTAAGAGATTTTTATCAATAGTGGAAAAATCCTCAAGGGGTTTTCTTGAGGGACTAGACGTAGCCTTCGGTGGATAGAAGGTGAATCAGGATAAAACTCCATGTGTGAATTCCTCTCATCCTTCATCTTTTACTTTCAAGCAATTCTCAATTCTGCTGCAATCACAACTATCGTTTCGTGATCATCACTATCTTGAAAGTAATAATTTCGATAAGGCGAAAATTGGGGCAACTCTGATTCACCCCCCTCTCAGGTTGCTATCTGAACTAACACCAAACACATACTAAAGATGATCTTTAGTATGAATAAAAACTGGTTTTACATATTTGATATTGGTATGAATATGGGAAACAACATTATTAACAAAATAGTATATTTAAGAAACATTTTTTTTATGTATGTTTAGGTAATTTTCCAACTAACTATTATATATTTCGAAACTCTTTTACAATTGATCAGAATTAACTCTGCCCTAAAATTCTTATCAGTAGTTTCTGATTTTTAGAATTAATTCTGATAAAATAAAAGTTAAATTCTATATTTTTCCCTTGAATTCTTTTACTTATTTTACAGGTACCTTTCTTTTAGAAAAGAGATAAATAAATGACAATGATGTTTATACACTATTTTTATTATTGGGTTAATGGTTAAATTAGTCGTTGAATTTGTAAGAGAGTTTGATTTTAGTCCCTTGACGGAAAAATGATGTTTAGTGGCGGTCAAAAATTGCCAATAATTGTAAAAATGACCGCTACTAAATGTCAATTTCCCCCCAAAGGACTAAAACCAAACTCACTTACAAAATCAAGGACTAATTTGACCATTAACCCTTTATTATTTCATTGCCATAGCTTTCTTTTTAAATAATAAAATAAGCTCATTTCAACATTCACTTTCGTTTACACAGTAAATTAAAATACACATTTCAACATTCTTTTCTTTTGTTGTGGATAAAGCTGCTTTGGTCTTACTTATACTCATGTGCACCAGTAGTTTAAGTGAATAAATAATATAATCAGAAATGGAGAAAATTTATTTGCAAAATGATGGATGTTATGTGAATTATGCAAGTTTTTTTAGCATAGGTAGGAGGTAGGCATAACTTATTAAAAACCACTAGAACGGGAAATGCATGGTCTGGAAGGATGGAAGTAGGTTTTTATTCTCTCTGTATTGATGTGTGTTTGTTACATAATAGAATACAAGAGCCACACTTAAGTAGAATTATAATGTAGGAACTAAAAGCTAAAATAAAGCTACCTAAAAAGGGAAAATCTAAAGCAATAAATTATAATAAGATCCTATTAATTTCATGATATTCTATTAATTACAAAATAACTAAAATATCAATCAATCATAATTTTTTTTAAACATTCATGGATTAATTAAACAAGAACGGTAGATGCAAGCGCATCCGAATAAAAAAGAGCATTAATGATCGAAGGCCTCTCCTCAACCCAAACGCGGTTACTAAAGGAGGGCGCCTTACGGGCAAGGAGATCAGCAACACAATTACCTGAGCGCTTAATGAAAACAAAATCAAAAGATACAAAACCCTGAGCCAAAACCTGGCAATCCAAAAAATAGAACCAGCATAAGAAATGTCAGACCGAAGCCGCTTCCACTTCTCAAGAAGGGAGAGGCAGTGTAACGCCCCGATTTTTAGGGCATTACTGTAGCAAATGAACAGTAAATAAACATGCGGAATGTCTTTCGAGCTTACGAAAATGCAAGTGTATTTTTTTTTCAAACCGTGTTAAGAACTTCATGCATTACTTATATATAGATACCCAATTTAACAAAACATATATGGTACGTAATTAAGTGATCAACATAGGTGATATAGTTTCGAAATCAACAGACTCGTTTATAAAAGAAAACCTGCTATCACAATTAAAACCCAACCTAGACATCCTACTCCGTCATACCTCCTATGATGTCGTGCAGGGCGACTGCATAAAGGTACATTATCTCGGAACTCTACCCTACCCTGGGCATGCTCATGTACAAACACAAAATCAAATAACTATCTCTAGTTTTCAAGTGACGAGATATTCGTCCTACTCCCTCGATCTGTCTTCGGTTCGGCATCATCCGGGTGCTCCTCGGCTAACAGTTGTCCAACTAGCGACGGATCGCCAGGAAACACAAACAACAAGCAATGCGAGGGTCAACTTCTAAAGCAACGAGTCTAGGAATGTATGAATGCGCCACCAGAGGATGCAGAATAAAATCCAATAAAGGTTGGTTCCAGCCACCCTCTGGAGCAATCAACTAAGACACTCTCGAGATGCCCAACTTAGACACAAGGTTCTCGTGGTAAACGAGCGAGGACCCCGAGGGGATCCACATATCAGTCCAAGGGTTGATGGACTTGCCATCACCCACCATCCAAAGACCTCCATCCTCGAAGATCCTCCTGGAACGTAAAATGCTCAACCAGGCATAACTTGGTCAATATCCTTTCTTAGTGGTTTGAAGAACCCCATAAGGGAAATACATACCCTTAAACACACGGGAAAGCAACGAGTCTAGGAATGTATGAATGCGCCACCAGTTCTTCCTAACCAGAGCGAGATTAAAAGAGCTAAAATCCCAAAAACTGAGCCCACCATCTTGCTTGGGCAGACACAACCTGTCCCACTTAAGCCAATGTAAAGAGCGGCGGGACACGTCCCCACCCTAGAAAAATCTACTAATCAGGCCCTCGATCTGAGCGCATAACCCCTCCGGCAAGATAAAACAAGACATCACATAAGAGGGGATAGCCTGAACCACGAGCTTGATAAGAACCTCTCTCCCCACCCTAGAAAGAGAGAGCGTTCCTTCCAACCTTTCACCTTCTTCAGGACTCGATCCTTGAAAAAATTAAAGACTTGGGACTTGGACCTATCAATAATGGTAAGGATCCCCAGATACTTATCTTAGCTCTCTACTGCCTTAACTTCCATCAGCTGCTTAAGCTCATCAAAACAAAAGTCTGGCACATTTCGGCTTACAAAGAGCATTGACTTGTCAAGATTGATCATCTGACTCGAAGCACGTTCATAGGTTGCAGGGATGTTATTGATACAAATAGCCTCCTCGGCCGTGGCACGACCAAAGACTACACTGTCATATGCAAACAACAGGTAAGAGATGGCAGGAGCATGCCTAGCAATCTTAAGGCCATGAAGGCCAGAGTCAAGCACAACTCTATTAATCAAAGCTGAGAGCACCTCCCCACACATGATGAATGGGTAAGGTGATAGTGGGCCCCCTGACGCAGTCCCCGCTTAGGAACAAAGGGATCCTGGGGGTTACCATTCAACAAGATCGAGAAATACATCGTCGTCAACAACTCATGATCAAAGAGACCCATGAGTCGAGAAAGCCCATCTTCCTGAGAACGCTCTCAAGAAACATCCACTCAACCCGATCATACACCTTGGACATATCCAACTTCAGCGCTGTAATGCCATTCTTGCGATTTATCTTCTTCTTCATATAATGGAAGCATTCATACACTATTAAAGCATTATCTGTAATCAAACGTCCCAGGATGAATGCACTTTGGGACTTAGAAATAATGTCAGGCAAGATCAACTCAATCCTATTTTCCAACGTCTTCGTGATAATCTTAAAAATCATGTTACAAAGGCTAATCGGTCTAAAATGGCTTGAATGCATGGGCTTTTTAATCTTTGGGATCAGAACCAAGAGAGTATGATTAACCAAACTAGGGGAGCATTGCCCATGCAGAATCTGCAAGCAGAAGTTGGGGACATCATCCCCAACAATATGCCAAAACTTCTGATAGAATAGAGCTGGCAAACCATCCATACCAGGGGCTTTCGTTGGGTGCATCTGAAACAGAGCCTCCTCGATGTCGGCCCGAGAGAAAGGAGCGGATAACAAACAGACATGGGCTGGTGATAGCTTGTTTGAGACCAAGGACATCACTGCCTCGATCCCCGCAGGATTGGAGGACGAGAAAAACGTGTCAAAATAGGACCGGAGAACTAGAGCTATCTCATCCTCATCATCATAGGTCCTATCCACATCATCCTCTAACTCGTTGATCGAATTTCGCTTCCGGCGCTGCGACGCCTTCTTGTGAAAGAAGGACGTGTTCTTGTCGCTATACTTCAGCCATGATGCTCGCGACCTCTGCACCGACCAGCAAAAAAAGATGGGCAACGATCCTCAAAGGGGAAATGCATTAATCACGTGTTTACTAAATTAAAATACATTAGAAACATCAGATTCGAATAAATTAATCAAAATTGGTGTAACAGTGTAATAATTAGAAGGGTGTAACTTAAACCCTCCTCATACATATATAATTCATTTTGTATCATATAAATTAATGTCCTCAATTTGGAAAATAAGTCTATCATTCTTCTTACCCTCTTAATTAGACTATTTTTAAGATTTTCTCTTCACTTGAATTTCACACAATGAAGAGTGCAATTATCTTAGGAGGAACACATTAAATACTTTTTAAATTTCAAATTTCAATCCCTACTTTTGAAATTTAAAATTAAAATCCTTTACTATTTTTCTTCTAATTATAATTTATCTATTTGTATGAATTCAAATTTTATCTTTACAATTTTGGTTTATTTACTTAAAAAATTAATTTATTTGAAATATCATTTATTATCAAATTATATAAACTTAACTTTAATATTTATTAGAGATATAGTATGCTATTACTATTCAAAATTGAATAATTATCCAAAAATTATATAATTGAATAATGGGTTAATGGTTTGACAGGTCCTTGAGTTTGTACCAATATTTGCGATAGGTCCCTCGCCGGAAAAAAGTTTGCAATAGATCTCTCAGTTTGCACCAAGTTTGTGTTTAGTCCCTGCCGGAGACCGGAGCTCCGGCACGGGCATACATGGCGTGCTGACTATATTAATGATGCTGACGTGGAATTTTTTTATTTTTTTAGGGATGCCATGTAATAAAATCATTTTAAAAATAAAAACCCCAATTTAACTTGAAAAAAGAAAAATCCCAAATTAACCCCAATAACCCCTAATCCCCCTAAATCAATTCTGAATTCTAACTTAGAAACCCCCAAATCACGAAAACAGATTCAAATCCCTAACTCCTAAATTTGCTGTTATTGTGATATATGACTTTCGGATCCTGCAACACTTTTCTCACAAAGTAAACCGGCCTTTGAAAGTTCCTCAGCTTTGAAAATTACCAGATTGTCGGGCCTTGAGTCATAAGCAACTTTAACTATAAGCTTTAAATTCCTTCTTCGAACTTTTGAAGAACTCCCTCTACTAGAAACTGAATTGATATGCTGAACTCCTTATTAGGAGATTCTAGGTGGCTCCAAGTCAATATACTTTGAAGTTGTAGCACGAAATTCTCCCAAATTATGAGGAAATGATTTTGTAATGAAGTATGAATTGATGTGCTAAGTCTCATGGTTTCATATACCAATTGCAATTTGCTTTGCATCTTAATTTGGGATTGCAACAAACTCCTTATGAAATCTTATAAAAAAGCATGAATTGTTCATCCTTGCCTTGCTTCCATTTCATCTCAGATTGAGAGTTACTACTAGCAAAATGTTAGGCAAATTGCAGTGAAAATTCGTTCAATCCTTCAATGGAATGGGGTGGAAGACATTAGAACCAACGCGATGCATTTTTCCTCAGAGTTATTGGAAAAATGTTGCAAGCCAGAATTGATTAGGGAGATTAGAAGAAGAACAACGACAAAAACAATAAATTTAGGAGATAGGGATTTGAATCTGTTTTCGTGATTTGGGGGTTTCTAAGTTAGAATTCAAAATTGATTTAGGGGATTAGGGGTTATTGGGGTTAATTTGGGGTTTCTCTTTTTTATTTTAAGTTAAATTGGGGTCTTATTTTTAATATGATTTTATTATGTGGCATCCCTAAAAAAATAAAAAATTCCACATCAGCATCATTAATACAGTCAGCACGTCACGTATGTCCTCGCCGGAGCTCCGGTATCCGGCAGGGACTAAACACAAACTTGGTGTAAACTGAGGGACCTATTACAAACTTTTTTACGACGAGGGACCTATCGCAAACATTAGTACAAATTCAGGAAGCTTTCAAACCATTAATCCTTAAATAATTTAGACTCTGATATTTATACATCAAATTTTATTTACTTCTTTTAAATTTATAACACAAGTTATATTTAAAATTCCGATATATCTGTTTTTAGGTTCTCGTGAGCAAGTTTAATGAGGTGAACTTTTCAAAAAAAGTTTAATGAGGTGCATGAACTTCATTACATGTTCTTCTATTATTACAAAAAATAAATATCTTTATTTGTCCGTTACATAATATCTTCATGAAAAATAAAGGGTTAATGGTTAAATTGGTCCCTAATTTTGTAAAGAAGTTTGATTTTAGTTCCTTAGTAGAAAAATGACGTTTAGTAGCGGTAAAAAAAAATAGTAATTGTAAAAATAACCGCCACTAAACGTCATTTTATTGCCGAGAGATTAAAATCAAACTTACTTATAAAATTAGGGACTAATTTAACTATTAACCGTTAAATTTATATATTAATGTTAATTTTTTTTGTGAAGGACGGAAAAAAAGAAGGTTCTGAATAGTGTTCGAGTTGGAGGCCTGCGGTGTGGATTCTATAGAATCTTTTTCACTCGGATTATTTATCTATTTTTCTGAGTAAAATATTTTCTTTCTGTTTTCAACAATTTCCTGATGTCACCTGCTTGTCAGTGGGGTTATCTGTGCCTTATAAAGCTCACACGAGGATCCGCCTGTTTTCTCTCTCTGTTTTTTTTTTTCCCACTCACTTCGTTGATTCTCCCCATTCAGATTTTGCAGATTTCTACTCTCTACGCACCCTCTTCATCTGACTTTAACCCTCTCACTCTCACCAATCCAGCTTTTAGCATCCGCTGATTTTCTAGCTGTTCCTGTAATTTCACTACTCTATAACTTGATTAAGTCTTTGCATCAGATAGTCAATCCTCTAAGAGTAATTTAAATAGACCTTCTTCTGTGCACTGTATTCGTTTTTTTCCTTTCTTTTATCAAAGCAGGATTTTGATTCCCTCCCCTGTTCTCATTCTTCTGTTTTGTTTAGTTTACATGAATGTAACAAGCCGACCGATGTGGATAATTCCGCTTTCATAAAAAAAGCTTACGAATGGGAAATTTCCAACTAATTGGTCGACCCCCATTCCTTTTGCCATTTATAATTTTGTGCATACTGTTTTTCTCTTTGTCTATATTTCACATTAATTTTCAGTAATTAAAAAACTTTCTTCTCTGCCACTGGAAAACCAGTGTACTGCTGTTATACTCTTTTTTTTATTAGAAGCTAAATCGGGATGTTTTGTAACGAATTGCAGGAGAGGAAGATTGCTTATTTGCGACATTGACAATGGTTGGGTTCCATAGTGACCGAATGCAGCATGGGAACAAGTATGACGGTAATGGTAATAGTTTTCCGGCAGGTCGTGTTGAACGACTTGTGAGAGGAAGAGAGCGAAGAAAAAGCACCCGGGAATCTCGTTTGAATGATTCTCCTGATAGTAATAATCATAATAATCATGTGGCTACTGAGTCTTTTGAGCATGACCGGCGCTTAATAGAAGATAATAACTGCTCCTATGTTGAACGGTTCCTAGAAGCGGCCGCAGCAGCAAGGGCTCTTACTCTTAGTGAGGGATGCCAAACGGAGGATGGGAAACCTTTCAGACAACGGCTTTTGGTGGTCGCCAATAGGCTGCCAGTCTCAGCAGTTAGGAAAGGGGAGGATTCGTGGTCTTTGGAGATAAGTGCTGGTGGCCTCGTAAGCGCTCTTTTAGGTATGTGGTGATGTGGGTTTTAACTACTTTGTTGGGTATCATTTTCCATACTGCGTTGTATCTGCTCTAATTTGAATATGGTTTTATTTTTAACAGTGATTGGTTTTAGAAATTTGGTTCCAAATTAAGTTTGTTACATTTGGAGTCCTCTAATTTATGAGGAATTAGCTAACACGATTGGCTTCTTTTGACAAAGGTTTGAAGGAGTTTGAGGCGCGGTGGATAGGTTGGGCTGGTGTCAATGTGCCAGATGATGTTGGACAGAAGGCACTTACTAAAGCATTGGCTGAAAAGGTACTATAGTTTCTCCATCACAATGCATATGTGAATGTCCTGTTTCATCTGTAGGTTTTACTATTTTCATATTTAATCTTTTTCTTGCTTGTTACCTGCGCTGTAGAGGTGTATCCCGGTATTTCTTGATGAAGAGATTGTTCATCAATACTATAATGGCTATTGCAACAATATTTTGTGGCCCCTTTTTCATTACCTTGGACTTCCACAAGAAGATCGCCTTGCTACAACACGTAGTTTCCAGTCTCAGTTTGCAGCATACAAGAAAGCAAATCAAATGTTTGCTGATGTTGTGAATAAACACTATGAAGAGGGAGATGTTGTTTGGTGCCATGATTACCATCTTATGTTTCTTCCACAATGCTTAAAGAATCATAACAGTAAAATGAAAGTTGGCTGGTTTCTCCACACGCCATTTCCATCTTCTGAAATTCACAGGACACTGCCATCTCGTTCGGAGCTCCTGCATGCTGTTCTTGCAGCTGATTTGGTTGGGTAAGTTGCAATGTGCTCTTCATTTAGGAATCATTTCTTTTCATTCGTCTAATTTTATGCTGTACTTTTTTTAGTTAGATAATATGTTGGATATAGTCATATTGATTTCATAATACAATGGTTTCATGTGACCCCTTGATGATTTGGGAGTGGGAAATTGAGTGTTGTAAATGGCTGATGGTTGAAAGCAAAAACGGGCTATATTTGACAAATACTGATGGTGCATGACGGATTATGGCAGAATATCGGCCATGCGGCTTGCTAGAGTTCCGCCTTGAGATTTGACCATGGCGCCTGATATTTGACAATACTGCTTGAGACAATGCTTATTTATCAATAAGTATGAATTTTTAGCTGTGATGCATCCATTTGGGACAAGCCGTGTATCACTAGTTGGGCATATGAAGCGCTATTTTTGCAGAAAAAACTATAGCTTAACACTGGAGGATATGATCAAAATTACTCTTTGAAGAAAACAAAGAATTAGAGAGAGAGAGAGAGAAAGAGAGAGAGAGAGAGAGAGAAAGAAAACTGATTCTATCAATTGAATTATTAACCCACAGATACAAGAGATGAGGACACCTTATATAGAAGGTGAAACTAACAGAATAACTGCACTAACAGTAGCCTAACAGAATAACTGCATAACTGCACTAACAGCATAACTGCATAACTGCACTAACAGCATAACTGCACTAACAGCAACTGACAGCTGTAGCTGATGACAGCTCAGCAACATACTCGATATCTCTAATACTCTCCCCTCAAGCTCAGCTGTGAAGATCATGAACAGTGAGCTTGCTTCTAATTTCTTGAAATTTTGAAGAAGACAGGGGCTTGGTTAGAGCATCTGCCAGCTGATCTGGAGCAGGCACATGCTTGACAAGCAGCTGCTTGGCCTGAATTTTTTCTCTGACAAAGAAGAGATCAAGCTCCATGTGCTTAGTTCTTGTGTGTTGCACGGGGTTGTGAGCAAGAAGAACAGCACTCAGATTATCACATAGGATAGTGGGGGGTGTAATTGTGACTCTTAGCTCCATAAGCAGAGACTGAAGCCACAAAATATCAGCTGTTGCTTGAGCTAAGCTCCTATATTCAGCTTCACAACTACTCCTTGCTACTACTGTTTGCTTTCTTGACCACCAAGTCACCAAATTTGGACCAAGAAAAAGACAAGCACCTGATGTTGACCTTCGGTCATCAGGATCAACAGCCCAATCTGCATCACAAAATCCCATTAAAGAGAGGGGAATGTGAGCAGAAGCAGGCTTCAAATGCAGACCAAAATGTTGAGTTCCTTGCAAATAGCGCAGGATACGTTTGACAGCAAGCCAATGAGTGTCAAGAGGACTTGTCATGAATTGACACACCTTGTTAACAGAATAACTCAAATCTGGCCTGGTTATGGTAATGTATTGCAAAGCGCCTACTATGGACCGGTAAAGAGCAGGATCTGAAAAAGAAGAACTGCCAGTTCTTGACAACTTTGTCCCAGAAACCATAGGAGAGGAGATGGGCTTGCAATCTGCCATATCAGCCTTGGCCAATAGATCACGAATGTATTTACTCTGAGTTAGCAGCATAGATTTATCAGGAAGAGTTTTTACCTCAATTCCCAAGAAATAGTCAAGAGTTCCCAAATCCTTAAGAGCAAACACATCCTTCAATTTTGAAATAAAATTCTGAACTAGAGACACTGTTGGTCCAGTGATTATTATGTCATCAACATACACCAAGGCATACATGGTTATGTCATTGTGCTGAAAAACAAACAAGGAAGGGTCACATTTACTGGACACAAAACCAAACTGCAGCAAAGTAGATCTTAGCCTGTCATACCAAGCCCTTGGGGCTTGCTTCAACCCATATAGAGCCTTGCGTAAACGACATACCAATGACTTGTCTTCAACCTCAAAACCAGGTGGTTGACACATGTAAACCTCTTCCTCAAGTAACCCATTGAGGAAAGCATTATTTATATCAAGCTGTTGAATGCACCAACCTCTAGTTAAAGCCAAAGTAAGAATTACCCGAATGGTGACCGGTTTAACTACAGGGGAAAAAGTCTCCTTGTAGTCATAACCATACTGCTGATGAAACCCTTTGGCAACCAGACGTGCTTTAAGCTTATTCACAGTACCATCAGGGTTCTCTTTAACCCGAAAAACCCACTTACATCCAATGGGCTCACGGTTGGAAGGAAGAGGAACCAAAGACCATGTCCCATTTTGATGCAAGGCATCAATCTCAGCCTTCATAGCTGCTGTCCATCCAGAATCCTGCAAAGCCTGTTTCACAGTTCTAGGTTCCACAGTTGTTAACAACAAAGTTGGTTGCAATCTTGGTTTTACAATTCCATTTTTTAACCTTGTTATCATAGGATGTGTGTTCTTGGGTGAGTGAGGTGGTGGTAGAGGAGAAGACTGGGAAGGAGTGTTTGAGGTAGATTGTGACTCTGAAACAGAGGATGGCTGAGGTACAGTGTTTGAGGTAGGCTGGTGATCAGAAACAGATGTTGTGGGGGGAAAGGGCTGTGAAGAAACAGGAGGATTTGGGAAACTGTGTGGACAGACAAGAGGAATAGAGGCTGGAACAGAAATATCAGCCTGTGAAATAGGCTCAGATGACTTTGATGAAAATAGGAAGGGGTAAGGAAACCTAAACTCATTAAACACAACATCTTTAGACACGACGATTTTGCCATCAGGAGTGAGACACTTATAACCTTTATGCATTGTGGAGTATCCTAAAAACACACACTCCTGAGACCTAAACTCAATTTTGTGTTTGTTGTAAGGTCTAAGAAATGGAAAACAGGAACAACCAAACACATGAAGAAAGTTATAATCTGGTTGAACATGAAATAACTTGAAATATGGAACCTGGAAATTTAGAGAAGAAGTAGGTAACCTATTTATGAGAAAAACAGAAGTAAGGAAAGCCTGATCCCAAAATTTGTAAGGTAGAGAGGCTTGAGATAAAAGGGTGAGTCCCAACTCAACAATATGCCTGTGCTTTCTCTCCACCACACCATTTTGATGATGTGTGTGGGGACAAGCAACCCTATGAGTGATACCCTGGGCCTGAAGGACTTTGGACAAGGATCTATACTCACCTCCCCAATCAGACTGAACAGCCTTGATAGACTTCCCAAATTGTAACTCTACATGTGTTTTGAACTCTTGGAACACTCTCAATGTATCAGCCTTTGATTTAAGAAGATAAATCCATGTAAATCTGCTATAAGCATCAACAAAAGAAACATAATATTGATATCCACAAGAAGAAATAAAAGGAGCAGGACCCCAAAAATCTGTATATATCAGTTCTAATGGACTATGATAAACAGTTGTGGAATTAGATGAATGCAGTCTATGTGATTTACCAACTGCACAAGCAGGACAAAAATCAAAAGTAGATTTATCTGGAACAGCAATATTACAAGACTGAAGCACCAACTTTAATACATTTGCATTAGGATGACCTAGGCGTGAGTGCCAAACAGAAAAGGAAACAGTATTATTAGAAGAGACTGAATTAACAAATGCTGCAGTATTATAAAGGGCAGTATTGGCAGACAAGTGGTTGAGTGACTGAGCTGGCAGGAGGGAAGGAAACTGATAAAGGCCATCAGGTCCAAGAAAACCATGCAAGAGAACCTCATGTGTTACCTGTGATTTCACAAGACACAAGTCATGATGGAATTCAAAAAAGACCTTATTGTCTTTAGCAAACTGGCTTACACTAAGCAAGTTCTTAGTGATTGAAGGAACATGCAACATGTTTTTCAGAACAAGGTTAAAATTGGAATTATATGGAGAGTTAAACCAAGAAGAACCATAAGAGACAATGGGCAAACCTTGTCCATTGCCTACAAAAACTTGATCAGGACCCTCATATGGCTGTTTCTGCTGGAAATTCTGCTCTGTAGGCGTGACATGATTGGTGGCACCTGAATCTGGATACCACACACCATTCTGTGATTGAGAGGAAGGCAGTGATGGTGGAATCGAACTGTACAAAGCCTGATGCTGTGGAGTTGGCAACAAAGGAGGCAGGGCGCTGTACAGATGATGAGCCTGAAATTGAGGCAGAGAAGGTACTTGTGGTGCACGATAGTGTTGTGGAACTCCAAACTGTGGTGAAGGTGCAGCATACTGCTGTTGTGGTGGTGGTGCAGAATACTGCTGAGCAGAGTATTGCTGTGGAGGTGCAGAATATGGAGAATCAGGAGGTGGCTGAGGAACATAGGCTTGATTAAACCTATGGTAGCAAACAGCTGCTGTGTGACCATGTTTAAAACACACTTGGCATTGCACACGGCCACGGCCACGACCACCGCGACCTCGACCACGACCTCCACGCTGTGCATTCTCAAAACCGGAGTGTTGTGAGGATGAATCACCAGAGGAAGAATTCTGATCACCTGAAGACTTGTGCACTGATGAATTTGGCAAATTAGAGGAACCAGTGGTTGCTGTATTGACTGAGAACTCAGTCACAGCCTCTTTCTTGGTTTTCTCAATACGTGCTTCTTGAGAGAGAAGCAGAGCTTCAATATCATCAACAGAAAACACCTGAAACTTGCTACTCATAGAGATAAGATTGACAAGAGACTCATACTCACTTGGCAAACCTTCAAGAACAGCGTCAACATGTTCCTTATAGGAAACTGGATCACCAATTGCAGCAAGTGAGTCAACAAGTGATTTCTTGTGTTGAAGATAATCAGCCACACCTTTCGCAGCCATAGATGAGCTTCGAAGCTCTGTTTTCAGTTGTCGCGCTCTTGCTTCTGTTCGTGAGAGAAATCCACCGTGCAAGCGATCCCAAAGTTGATGAGAGTGCTTGCAGCCAATCATCTTGATGAGAACATCACTGGTTAAGGTCGATTGGAGCCAGGACAGAAGATGAGCATCCTGTTCTTCCCAAACAAGATACGCAGGAGATAGAGTACCAGAAAGTTGATCTGCATCAGTCAGAAACTTCGGAGGAATCACTGGTTCAACGAGAAACCGATGCATGCGATGTGAAGTAATCACTGGATCAACTTGCTGTTTCCATAGCAGAAAGTTACGATCAGTGAGCTTCACAGAAATGGAGTGCGGAAACGTGACAACTCCGTTCGTCGAAGCAACAGAGAGTGGCGTCGCACGAATCGGAGAGTTATGCCGCGGAGGTGAGCGCGGCGGCGAGGGAGAATCACCGATTGCCATAACCACCGGTGGTTAAGCTCTGGATACCATGAAGAAAACAAAGAATTAGAGAGAGAGAGAGAGAAAGAGAGAGAGAGAGAGAGAGAAAGAAAACTGATTCTATCAATTGAATTATTAACCCACAGATACAAGAGATGAGGACACCTTATATAGAAGGTGAAACTAACAGAATAACTGCACTAACAGTAGCCTAACAGAATAACTGCATAACTGCACTAACAGCATAACTGCATAACTGCACTAACAGCATAACTGCACTAACAGCAACTGACAGCTGTAGCTGATGACAGCTCAGCAACATACTCGATATCTCTAATACTCTTTCTATCTAAAGTTCCGGAATCCGAGTTAAAAGGTGATAGGAGGGCTCGACCCTTCATTAATAAAGTATATGTGAGAAGGGGAAAGGGAGTTAGAGAGAGTTAGCTGAGTTGTATATCCAGCTAATATCAATAGCATATAAATACTGTATGTGTAATAGAGTGAGAGTGGAACTAGAAGTGGTTTTGAGTCAGTTGGTGACTCTAACCGATTCTGTTGGAGAATTGGTTGTTCTACCGTCTCTGTAACTTCTGTTCTTGAGAAATACAATTCTTTCCCAGAATCTCTAGGTTCTGGGGTTTCAGTTCCATTCCTTTGTTAATTCTTGTTGGTTGTGGTTACCAGTTCTAACACTGGTAACAGAGCACCGATTCAGGTGCCCTGAAAAACCACGATTCCGTTGATTCTGCGCATGAAGACAAGAAGCATGGTGAGAAGCGGCGAAGATTGGGAGCAAGAACGCGAGAACATGCTGGCGCGATTGGAATTGGCAGAAGCACGTGCGAAACAATTCGAGGAATTGCAGAAGAAGAACGATGAACCAAATAATATACTTATTGAGGTATGAAAGGTTCTAGGACAGAAAGACACTAGTTGAACCAAATAATATACTTATTGAGGTATGAAAGGTTCTAGGACAGAAAGACAAGAGATGGCTCACAAAATTGCTTAACAAGATTATGAGATCTAAGAGCATGACAAATGAATGGAAGAGCGGTGTTTAACCTATATCTTTAAGAACAAAAATTACATGCAAAACTTGGAAATTTCAGGTGGATTATGTTCACCTGTCATATTATGAAACTTTGGGAGAGTAAATGAGTTGAGATTAAGACTAGAGACCCACATCACTAAAAGTCAATTTAGTTTTAGTTTGAGACTCTCTCTTTTTGTTAGGCTGCAAACTATGTGATTTCCCTTTATAATTTATGTTGGTTTCTTCTGTTTGACCAAATTTATTTTCTTTTATGGCCATTGCTTCTGACTTGGATAAGTGTAATTTTTGTTGAGCAGTTTTCACACCTACGATTATGCACGGCATTTTGTCAGTGCATGTACTCGCATTCTTGGACTTGAGGGCATACCTGAAGGGGTTGAGGATCAAGGGAAGCTCACTCGAGTTGCTGCAGTTCGTGCTCACAATTTTTTTTTCGATATGACCACTCATGCTTCATACTTAACATTAAAAAATTATTGGAAATTTTAAAACAAGCTTTTCATAAATTTTTTAAATGAAACTGTTCTTGTTTAGCTTTAACAAATTAGCATGGCTTAAGATTAGAATTTAGAACTACTTATTTATTTGTTTTTCCTGTGCATGGCAGTTTCCAATTGGTATAGATTCAGAACGATTCATACGTGCACTTGACCTTCCTCAAGTCCAGGGTCACATCAAAGAATTACAAGAAAGATTTAAAGGAAGAAAGGTGCATCCTTTATTTTGTACTAACTCCTTATTTTTTTTATCATGTACTATAATGTATTGTTCATGTGTGTCCTATTTTGAGATTGTTTAAGATCAAGAGTATTTCTTTTATCATTAATGACAGATTTATGGCAATTGTGGAAAAGTTAAACACTATTAAGGATTATAGATAGGAAACTGGGTGCTGTTTTACACTTGAGAAAATTGGTATCATTTGAAACAAACCAGATTGATAAAAAGGGAAGGAAAATATGCATCAAGACCATGGCATCTGTTTCTGGTTAGAGGCCACAAAGAATTATCATTCTATCATCTATCATCTTATAAAATCATGGGAAAATGTAACATGATCGCATAATCCTTGGTATATATAACATGCAACTACACTATGCCACAATTAGTCATCATTTTTTGAGTATGGTGATACTGATGCTTTCTTCAACTAATAGGTTACAAGATAGACTTTGTTCAACTTCTTTCGGAGGTTAATTTCTGAAATATGTAGACTCTACAGTATTAAATTTATTGCTTTCTGTTAGAAATATGATGTAAAATCCTTCATATGTCATCACCCAATAGCTTAAGTTTTCGTATAGTTGGTTCATGGCATGGTACCATAGCTTCTATGGCCAAGTGTTCAAGAGTTCGATTCTTGTAACTCCCAATCTTCTAATAAAAAGTTGAATGTCCTCACAAGGTATTGAGCTTGTCCAATGTCCATGCTTTAAGAACAAATAGCTCTTGCATGAGGGGAAGTGTTAGAAATATAATATTAAACCATTCATGTGTCTTTTGAGATACTTGATTCACGGCAGTTGCTTTATGCAATTTTTACCTTTTATTGATATGAGTGTGTGTCTGTATGAGGTTGGCTACATGCACCAAATGATACCATTATGCTTTATCAAAAACCAAAGTTTTTTCTTTTCTTCGTCGACCTCTTGCAATCTGACTATTTCAATTCGATCCATTTTCTGTCGAGAGCCTTCGTTGATCTTCTGTTCAGTCCTCATGTGATGAAATCACCTTAAGTGAGATTCCTCTCTTATTAATATAAAAAAAGTTATTTACGAGGAAAGCATAACAAACTTATCCTGTGTCTTTCCTTTTTTTCAATAATAAAATCTCATCTATTATTACATGAAGAGGGCTGAAGGTGTCTACAGGTAATCTTATCATTTCCTAATGAGGTCCTTCTGCCACTTTGCTTCTACACAAAGCTATCAATCTGTGGTAACTATATGCCATGTTATAACTGATATTAATATTAATTTTTTATTTTAATGATAATAATTTATGTTGAACTCCTCTAGTAAGTGGGCATTAAAATAGAAGTGATGTTGTAAGATGCTTTCACTATAGAAGTTTTATTTATTTGGCATGAGATGTAATGATGTTCTATCACTTAAATATTTTCTTGTTCGACAGATAATGTTAGGTGTTGATCGCCTCGATATGATTAAAGGAATCCCTCAAAAAATTCTAGCATTTGAGAAGTTTTTGGAAGAGAATGAATATTGGCGTGATAAAGTAGTTCTGCTTCAAATTGCTGTGCCAACAAGAACAGATGTTCCTGAATGTATGATACATATATTATTGCATTTTTTCGTGTTCCATGTTCAATGTAGTAGGTTACAAGATAGTCTTATTTTTTCAAATTTTTTTCCTGTGCTTTTAACAAGTGAATAATTAGGTTTCTTTTATATTCAAAGCAGATCTAATACTTTTGGTTCCTTTGTTGTTTGTATTGTACTCTGATGTTGGACAAAAGGAAAGTCTTTTTAGACATAAAATGAAAAAAGAAGTAAAAAGAAACAAATCATTTCTGAGATCTCTTGTACACTAAAATAGTATGTACGTATGAAGATATTTGATTGTATTTTAAATCCATTTATAAAGATTATTAAAAAGAATATTTTACTAAAAAATTTGCTCACGTGAAAATAATGATCTTCAACAACTGTCATGTGGAGAATGAACTATATTCTCATATTTATTGCATATTTACAGATCAAAAGCTTACAAGCCAGGTTCATGAAATTGTTGGTCGCATCAATGGCAGATTTGGAACACTGACTGCTGTTCCTATTCGTCACCTGGTGCGTTATTGAGACAGTTATCATCTGATGATCACTATATTAATGCTAATACATCATCTCATACTATACATAATCTTTTCCGTGATTGTTACTAAAGTCTTGTTAGATTATCTAATTTAGCTGTACTAGTTGCACATAGCTTTGTTTATTTCTTTCGTGCTATGTATTTATCCCAATACTTCCTTAAGAACAGTTATCTTTCTTAAGAACTGAAAGTGTATTGGGGAAGGGAATAACTTGTGAAATTACTTTGTAATCGAGCAGTGTGCTTCAGTGGGAAAGGGAAACCGTTGGAGGAGGCTACTCTCCTTGAATCTCAATAACAGAAGCATTTATTTATCTTTCTAACCTCCTTTCTCAACTCTTAATGTCTGTAAGTTTGTAACCCTTTCCTAGGTTCTGACTAGACCTGTCTAATGTGCTGCTGGCATGGTCAGTGTCTTTATAGGTGTCATTTCTGATTCTGAAGGTGTTCTCTGTCTTTGTTGGCTCATTCTAATAACTGTACAGGCCACCTTATCTTAACCATTAACTAGTCCTGGTTCTATTCTAACCAGATCCCAAAGAATAGGCAGGTCCGTTATCTTGTTTCTGGGCTCTTCATTGATGCAAGAACAACTAAGAAACTGTTAGAAATATAATATAAAACAATTCATGTGTCTTCACCCCCATAGTTTAAGCTTTTGGGATAGTTGGTCCATGATATTACATTTAATGTTACGATATAAAACTTGAAACTGACCTAGTTAGATAATGAATTTAATTTTGAATTTGTGGTCATTTTTAGTTAACAAACAAGTTCAGTTGAGCCCTTAAACATTAAAGCTTTAATAGCTACACTACTATTAATGATAGCTATGAGCTGTTAATGTTAACTAGCACCAAATATGATTTGTAAATAACCCTTGACATTTTTATATGCTTGTTGTGGTGATCTATCTACATCCACTATTTATTATTGATCACATTGCAATGCTAAATGACTTAATGAATTTGCTATGTCTGCAGGATCGCTCTCTTGATTTTCATGCACTATGTGCTTTGTATGCTGTTACGGGTACTATTTATCTTCTCCGAGATTTTTCTCTTTGACTAAGCTATGCTGTAAATAACTTAGGATACCATTTTTCCATTTACAGTAGTCAGGATGTGCAAAAATAACTTCTTATGTCGAATTGGGTTTTTGATGTTGTAATGCATTCTTAAGTAACTTAAAATGGAAAATACTTGTTTCAATGTACTTTTGGACATGATTATTACCATTTATGCACCAACGCCTTTCTTTCCCTTTAAAACTCTTCATTACAAAAGTTATTTACATTTTCTGTTTCTTTTTCCCTACATGAATGAATTTATCCGGCACACCACAGGCCTTTAAACAGTGAAACTACATTGACATGTCTCACTTTTTAAATGGTTGCTATAACACCTATACTGTGGCTGGTATATATGTTACCTCACTGTTTTAAAATTTTGTTGCCTTGTCGAGTTGTGTTATTTTCTCTTCACTTATAGGAACCAGTTTCTTTATTGCTCAAAATAAGGAAATCTCTTAACTACAGATAGTCAGATACAGGTTGTTGAACTTTTCTTGGCCACATTTCTGAATAGGATATCAAATCTCTTCTTCTTTGATAACCCTTCTGTGTTCGAGTCAAAAAGTGCTTCATCATCAGTCACCGTGACACTACTTCTGCTTTTGTTTCTTTCCAAGACTCTTCCACCTTTACCTGAAACTCTTCCAGCTTTGTCTCCAAGCCCTCCAATCATGTCTCCAAATCCTTATTCATCACTGAACCTCCCATTCTTGAAGGGAACCATTGCCCACAGCCCCAAGATTGAGCTCTGGTACCTGTTGATGGGAACCTGTATTTTTATTGCTCAAAATAGGGGAAATCTCCCTTGATTACAAATATGAGCCTCAAAACTAAAAATTACTTGACACCATCTCCCACTCAACCTCCCCTCTTATTTAGGTAACATTATTCTTACAAACTAACCCAGCCCAATTAAACCAACTTAACTAACTCACTTATTAATTGATACTTAGTACTAACAGATATCTAACACATTTTTGCTTACTCTTTTATAACACTTGGAACTTAAGTAATTTCTGGTGTTTGATTCCCTGGTGATTTTTGTGGCGTTGAAAAGGTTAAACCATGTAGTTTCTAATTTCATACTTTCAAGTTTCAACCTGTTGTGATATGTTGTAATTAGTATTAATTGTAGAATAATTGTTTTTTATTATTAGGAGATATTTTTCATTATTAAGAGATTTGTTCTCTTATTAGGAGATTGAGTACATATTTAGTTTCCTCTATATAATGTAATCACTTTGTAGTTTGGTTTAAGTAATAAGATTATTATTTCTCCTACTTTCTAGTTTGTATCAGAGCTCTCGATCTTAAGGGCTCTGCTTCCGCGCTCAAAACCCTAGCCCTTCTTATTACGGCCTCTGTTCTTGGTCAAGGTTCACTTACTTGGAACCCTAGTGACCCTACTTACGTTCCTAGCAGCCACTGTCTACCGTCAAACCCCCAAAAACTCAAACTCATCGGATCAAACCGGAAACCAGCCCACCACAATCGCCCTGTCCCGATCTCCACTTTTCCTCAAAGGGCCGCCTCCACGCGCCGCCATGCACCCCTTCTTCACCGGCGCGTGAATCCCACTCACAGTCCCTTCTCCGGCGCGTGTGAGTCACGCTCCACCTTCTTGGCCGCCGTTTTTGACGCGACCACCACAAAAAGTTTCGCCTCCATCTCCTCTTGCTGTTCCAAGGCTCTGATTGTCCAGATTTAAAGTAGTTTTGGGTGTTTGTGAAGCCCCTTGCTCTTCCGTACGTTCGTTGCTCGTAAGTTCCCTCTCGGTGCAGTTTTTTGCTCTCATTTGAGCCTCTGTTTCTTGCTGGCTGCTTTGGTGCCCGTGTTTGCTTGGTGGGTTTATCAGACCATTTGGTTGTTCCCTCTGTGTAGGAACGTTGGTCTCACGTCTTGGCTTGTTGTTTGCTGTTATTTTTCCCCCCTTGTTGCTGCCGTTTGAAGCCATCTTTGTTGGCGTTTCTCGTTGGCAGCCCTTGGAATCCTTGTTACATTTCTATTACGACGTTGTTGGTTTCTCCTACTGTGGGAAGGTTTGATTCTCTTCATGGACTCCTTGAGTAAGTCCTCTGACACTAGTTCTTTCGCCATGACTGGTACGAACTCTAGCTTCTTAGCTTTGAATGCTTCTTGTACCGAAGATTTCTGGATTGTTGGCTCTGGTGCAACTGATCACATGACCCCTCATAGGCCATATCTCTCTAATTATTCACCTATGCCTGGTAAACATCATATTACCGTTGCAAATGGAATTCGAGAACCGGTTGCCGGTTATGGTAACCTCCACCTTAGCCCATCTCTTTACCTAAGTCATGTACTTCATGTTCCAAATCTTTCTCACAATCTTTTGTCTATTCACAAACTCACTAACGAGTTGAACTGTGTACTAAGTTTATTCCATAAAGGTTGTTCTTTTCAGGATATTGCCACGGGGAAGACGATTGGAATTGCTTTTGAACAGGGCGGGTTATATTATTTGCCGCATAAGATAAGCAAGTGTGATCAGACAAGTTCAGAATCTTGGAATTCTTCACAAATATGGCTCCAACATAGGCGTCTTGGGCATCCTTCTTTCCGTATGCTTAAGTCTTTATTCCCTCACTTATTTAACAAAGTGTCTGTTGAGTCGTTTCACTATGTTGTGTGTCAGTTCGCCAAATCTCATCGAGCAACTTATTCCCCTAGTGATACTAGGAGTGTTGAACCTTTTGATCTTGTTCACTCTGATGTGTGGGGACCTTCAGTTTCTAGTATTTTTGGTGCAAAATGGTTTGTTACTTTTATTGGTGATTGTACTCAAGTTACATACGTTTTTCTTATGAAAGATAAGTCTGAGGTGTTTCAATTGTTTGTTAACTTTTTCCACATGGTTAGAACACAATTTGGGAAACCTATTAAGAAGTTATGGTCAGACAATGGGAAGAGTATGTCAATTAGAATCTTTACAATTTTCTCAAAAATGATGGTATTGTTTATGAGTTGACTTGTGTTGACACCCCACAACAAAATGGGGTTGCTGAAAGAAAAATTCGCCATCTTCTTGAAGTCACTCGAGCATTACGCTTTCAAATGAGTGTTCCTAAGTTTTATTGGGGGGGAAGCTGTCTTGACCTCTGCTTATTTAATCAATAGGTTACCTTTCAGTGTTTTATCTGGAGTTAGTCCCGTGCAGGTTATGACTAGTTTCTTTCCGTCAGTTCCCATTATGTCAAGTCTCCAAAGTCGTGTCTTTGGTTGTTCTGCCTTTGTGCATATTCATGGTTCTCACCGGGGAAAGTTGGATCCTCGGGCTATTAAATGTATCTTCATCGGATATGCTTCAGATAAGAAGGGATATAAATGTTATCATCCTCCTAGTCGTTGTGTCTACATATCCATTGATGTTACCTTTCAGGAAACATAACCTTTTTATCCTAGTCCTCAGCTTCAGGGGGAGAATAGTCAGGAAGCTGAGTCTCTAGAGTTGTCTGTTATTCCTTTGACACGGGAGCCGTTGATGCCTTCCTCGATTCCTACCATTGAGGAAAACGATCCTGAGCCAATGCCGCCGGTCCAGAATGATGGTGATGACAATGGTCCTGAACCAATATAGGTACAGAATAATGATGGTGATGACAATGATCCTGAACCCGTCCAAAATAATGATGGTGTTGACAGATACATGATAACGTACAAGCGGAAAACCGTCCTGGTCCAACAACAAGTTCAATCGTCTGAACCTGAGGTAAGTGTTCCTAACATTGAGCCTAATAATTCTTGTGAGTCTAACCTTAATGAGCTACCTATTGCCTTGAGAAAAGGAAAACGATCCTGCACCAAGTACCCCATATCCTAGTTTGTGTCTACTAAAAATTTGTCTTTGCAGCATCAAAGTTTTATTTCAGCTATTGACTCTATTAGAATCCCTGCATCAGTACAAGAAGCATTAAAAGATAAGAACTGGATTCAAGCCATAAATGAAGAGATGCATGCGCTACAGAAGAATGAGACTTGGGAGATTGTTGAGAAGCCAAAGGACAAGAGGACTGTAGGTTGCAGGTGGATATATACAGTGAAGTATCGATTTGATGGCACGCTTGACAGGTATAAGGCAAGACTAGTTGCAAAGGGATACACCCAGACCTATGGAATTGATTATGAGGAGACATTTGCTCCGGTTGCAAAAATGAACACCGTAAGGATCATTCTTTCGTTAGTAGCTCACTTTGATTGAGAGTTGCAACAGTTTGATGTTAAAAATGCATTCTTGCATGGAGATTTAGAGGAAGAAGTGTATATGGAGATTCCGCCGGGGTATGACCCTACTTCAGGAAGAAATGAAGTGTGCATATTGAAGAAGGCCCTATATGGGCTCAAACAGTCTCCCCGAGCTTGGTTTGGGAGGTTTACTTAAGCTATGGTTTCCCTTTAGTTATAAACAGAGCCAAGGAGATCATACGCTCTTCATAAAACATACTCAAAATGGCAAACTCACTATTCTGTTAGTCTATGTAGACGATATGATCATTGCAAGTAATGATGAACTTGAGAAGCAGAACTTGAGAAAGGAGTTAGCAGCTCAGTTTGAAATGAAGGACCTTGGAAAGCTGAAATATTTCCTAGGTATGGAGGTGACATACTGGAAACAAGGCATTTTCATCTCTCAGAGAAAGTATGTCCTTGATCTTCTCAAAGAGATTGGCAAACTGGGTTGTAAGCCCACTGGAGTCCCTATAGAGCAGAACCACAAGATTGGGAGTAATGAGGAGGGTCCAAGGGTTGATAAGGCCCAATACCAGAGACTTGTGGGAAAGCTCATTTACCTATCTCACACTAGACCTGATATAGCTTATGCAGTTAGTGTTGTCAGTCAGTTCATGCATAACCCACGGGAGAGACACTTACAAGCTGTGGATAGAATCTTGTAGTATCTGAAGGCAAGTCCAGGAAGAGGTCTATTGTTCGAGAAAAATGAGCAGTTGCCTATGAAAGTTTATACTGATGCAGATTATGCAGGATCAATTGATGACAGGAGGTCCACTACAGGATACTGTACATTCTTGGGTGGAAATTTAGTGACATGGAGGAGCAAGAAGCAAAATGTCGTTGCCAGATCGAGTGCAGAGGCAGAATTCAGAGCGATGGCTCAAGGAGTCTATGAGTTATTGTGGATGAAGATCATTATAGATGACTTGAAGATAAAGGGTGAAGCTCCCATGAGACTTTTCTGTGATAATAAGCCTGCCATTAGTATTGCTCATTATCCAGTCCAACATGATAGAACGAAGCACATAGAGATAGACCGGCACTTCATCAAAGAAAAATTAGATAGTGGTCAATATGTCCCCTCAGGACTACAGTTGGCTGATGTGCTCATCAAAGAACTTCCCTTGGAACGATTCCAAGATCTTACTTGCAAGCTAGGAATGATAGACATCCATTCACCAGCTTGAGGGGGAGTGTTGTGATATGTTGTAATTAGTATTAATTGTAGAATATTTGTTTTTTATCATTAGGAGATATTTTTCATTATTAAGATATTTGTTCTCTTATTAGGAGATTGAGTACATATTTAGTTTCCTTTATATAATGTAATCACTTTGAAGTTTTGGTTTAAGTAATAAGATTATTATTTCTCCTACTTCCTAGTCCTTTTATCCCTTTTTAGTCAAACGTAGTGCACATGACAAGATGCCTATGCCATGTTGGCGCCTTTCATTTCCCATTTCCTGGCGAACTGGTAGCTGCTTATGACATGTCAAGAAAGTGATATTTGGAAATATTCATACAAAAGAAATATAAAAAAGATGGACCTATTTTACTTAACAAACTCAAGCCACACATACAACACATTTGCAACTGAAAATATGCTTCTACAGCTTTCACTTCCCACTGGTAATATTTTTTTGGTATAGGCTCAGTAGATCAGTACTAAAACATTGTATGTGTTCTGTGAATTGAAGCCAGGTTTTAAAATATATCTTAGGACCGAATATTTTTGGTAGAGATGAAAGTATGCCCAATATGCATATAGCTCTACCCCAAGTCGATTAAATTGTAATATTTTTAATATTTCCCTGAAGTCTCAATTGTCTTAGAAAGATTAAATTTGTTTATTGCTGATATTTATTTTTTTACTGTAAACTTTCTGCTAATAGCGTATTCATACTCTGTTTCTTACTCAGATGTAGCACTTGTCACATCTTTGAGGGATGGAATGAATCTTGTCAGTTATGAATTTGTGGCCTGCCAAGATAAAAAGAAAGGAGTTCTCATTCTCAGCGAAGTAATTACAGAATCTTATTTGTATATTTATCTTATATTTTAATTTCTCAATTCAGGCTATGTTAATGCTTATCACCCCTCGTTCAACCTCTTTTTCAGAAGGAAAGGCTAATACATTTAGCATCTTAAAGATGTAAACTATTCATGTGCCATAACCTAAAAACTTCAATTTTCTGAAATATTGGTCATTGATAAATTCCAATATTAAACATGGTCTACTCTTCGCACTTTGCTTAAACTTTTACGATTTAAAGTAGTTTGGATAAATGAGGTACAAGGTTTCATCTCTTTATTCCTGTCAAGACTATAGATATATAGTTCCTATCCCTGTTTATAGCTACCAATACCTCTTATTTATGGCATGTTTAAATTAGCTTTTGTACATTTTTCCTGTCAATTTCTTCCTTTTGAATACTTTTCCTTTTTAACTTGATATCTATACTAGATGGGATAATGCTCAATTGTTGTTGTTTTAAGAAGATATGTATTCTCCTGATCTGACATCTGACATTTGATCTTGGGTATTGTTCTTGTAGTTTGCTGGTGCTGCACAGTCTCTTGGTGCTGGGGCGATTCTGGTCAACCCCTGGAACATAACAGATGTTGCTTCCGCCATTGCCAAGGCTCTGAATATGCCATCTGACGAAAGAGAAAAGAGACATAGGCACAACTTTCATCATGTGAAAACCCACACTGCTCAGGAATGGGCAGAAACTTTTGTAAGGTACACATGCATAGTATTCCCAGTATCAGCTCTTATACATTAGATGTTTGTGATTTATAATGAGTTTGATCTATCTTATTAGTTTGCAGTTCAGACTCTAAACCATAATTCTGTAGTTTTTTCTTTAGTATTACTTAAAGTTATTTGCTTGATTTGCCTAATTAGTTATAGTCCTATACTTGATTGTATCTTAAGGCTTCTGTTTTCTTTTTGGGAAAAATATATAGAACTATGTTGATTACTTTGAATGCTGTATTTTTAGGAATAGTAGAAATTTTGATTATGAACCAAATTATGTAATTAGGAATATATCTCTTTGCTTTGTTTCTCCAATACCAAGATGGTCTGTATCTTTTATTATTTGCAGTGAACTAAATGATACTGTTGTTGAGGCACAGTTAAGGACAAAGCAAGTTCCACCACGGCTCCCAACCAAGACTGCAATTGAACGTTATCTGCAGTCAACTAATCGATTGATTATTTTGGTAAGCTGTCTTATCATCAAGCTTATGACTTCTTCGATTACTGATCTTGAGGAACCTTTTTAAACCATTGTTTTCTCCAAATATTTTAATACTTATCTGAAAGTTCCCTAGAAACTTCAGAAAGATAGAAAAACACTTGGTTGTTTTATAAACGATCTCAAACATGTGAAACACATTTTGTTTTTATTAAAATGAAAAGAAGGAATGTAATAATGGAGGCTTGATCTTATGTATTACAAGAATGAGCCATATTTTGAAAGAAGAAAAAAAGCAAACTCAGCTATGTTCTCCTGAGATCCCACAAAATGCATGTTCTTCCTCTGTATATTTGAGGCACAGGAAACTCAAAGTATGTAATGAAATAACCAAATATAATAAAAATAATACCATTGTAAAATGTGGATGTACTTAGCCGAAAGATTATAAAAGTTATCAAAGATGGAACAGTTACTTTAATCTGTTCAGGAATGTCCAACAGGGGAGAAATAACTTGACGTGAATTTTTGCACATGTTCAAATTCTTGTTAACGGCTGAAATTCCATAGTAAACATGCCATAATGTGGTTGCTTTTAGCCGAGTAGTCTAGATGAAAAAGATACCTGATGAGTGAAGGCAAACTGTTGTAATACAATGTCATGATTCATGAACAAAAAAAGTATTCTAAGCCTTAAAAGTAGTCCGGGAAACAAGAGGACGAATCATAAAGTGAATATTTCTGAAAGTCTGCTTGAATATTGGAGCGATATTTTTATTGCCATATTGAATGTCATGTTGAGTGTGCGTCTTGGATTTGCAGATTTTATTAGACTTCACTAGATCAATGAATTTTATCCTGAAGTTGTTTCCATTATTTTTGCAAACCCCAGAAAAAAGAACATTATCATTAGAGTATGTAAAAACTTTCCCAATGTTTCACTAATTGTAAGTCATGAACTCTAGCATTTATCATAGTTTCTATAGAAAATTTCTCATGATGTTGCTGATGCACTACAGGGATTCAATGGAACTTTAACTGAACCAGTTGAGAAAAAAGGTGATCAGTATAAAGAATTGGAGCCCACAGTACACCCAGAACTGAAACAACCCTTGTCAAAACTTTGCAGTGACCCAAAGACCACAGTTGTTGTGCTTAGTGGAAGTGGTAGATCAGTTCTAGATGAAGTAATTACTGGTACATTACTTCCTTCTTTGTGAACTACTTGATCCAATTTTAACTCATTGTTATCACAGAACTTTAAAGAACATGACGTGTGGCTGGCAGCAGAGAACGGGATGTTTTTAAACCCTTCGAAGGGAGAATGGATGACAACAATGCCAGAACAACTGAATATGGAATGGGTTGACAGTGTGAAGGTGCATATTTGAAGTTTCAATTCTTTTTTGATTGCCCCTCTGTTGAGATATTGACATTCATTGGCGATCCTGTGCTTTTAGCATGTTTTTGAGTACTTCACAGAAAGAACACCTCGGTCACATTTCGAAGAAAGGGAAGCTTCACTTGTATGGAATTACAGACACGCAGGTACTTGAGTTGCTTTTAGGAAGACATTTTTGTGTTCTGTCTGCTGTCTTTCCAGTTATTGATCCTCTCACCACAATCATAGATGTTGAGTTTGGAAGACTTCAAGCAAGGGACATGCTGCAACATCTCTCAACAGGTCCAATATCTAATGCACCAGTTGAAGTTGTGCAAGGGAGCCGATCTGTTGAGGTGCGAGCTGCTGGTGTTACAAAGGTGACCTCTTGATTCTAATAATTGACTTTTCTCAGTTCTTCTTGGCATGAAATTTTGATAATGATCTATTAATAATATACACCAAATTTTCACTTAATCAGGGAGCAGCTATTGACCGCATCCTGGGGGAGATAGTCCACAGTAAATCCATGACAACACCAATTGATTATGTTCTCTGTATAGGACATTTTCTGGCAAAGGTGAATCAAATTTTCATTTGATATTTGATGCTTTTGTCAAGTTACTTTTATTACCTTGTTTTCTAGTCTAACATAATCTAGTTGGATAAGGCTTTTGTAGCAGTTGTTTATCCATCTAATATGAAAAATTGTGTTCTTGATTTCCTTTCGAGCAAGGTTTCATAAATGATGATTTTCAATTATAAATTGTTCCCATAGCTGGCAAGATTGTCTAGTATATGCTTGTACTGTGATAGGAACTGGATATATTGCTAAGTAATTGGAGACACTTAGCCACTCTCCCTAAGTCCCAAACCCCAAATGATCCAAAAGATAACAAAACTCGCCCTAAGTTCTCTATTTATAGGCAACATGCCTCACTCACTAACCCACCCACTAATTAACCCCCTCTCGCTAATTAAGCGTGTCTAACATACTGTTACCTCAGTATGCCTTAATACCTTATACTGCACAAATTTTTCTTATGGGAGAAAATCTCAAGTGAAAGCTTATAATCTGGTGACCATCATAGGATAAGTTTTAAACAAGCTTTTCTAAAATATAGAGTCATTTCATCAGGTAACATTGTCTGTGGAAATTACTATTGTTAATTATATGGAGAGTTGTTGATCAGTCTGAAGAGTTTTAGATTTTCACTAAGTCGCGAACGCCACTATTTATTATTTTACATACACCTTTGCCACTGTTAAATCCTGTTTCTGTGGTGTTAGGCCTCATTTGTGATTGCCAGCTACTTCCGTTTTCTGGTTGATATTGTAAGCAACCAAATTTAACATTATTGATTGCAGCAGGATGAAGATATATATGCCTTTTTTGAGCCAGAGCTTCCTTCTGCTGGTGTGGGTCATGCACGAAGTAAGGTAACAGATGGAGGAGTTGATAGGATATCGCCTTTGAAGATCCCAGCTAGTAAAAATGGAGTAAAGTCATCTCAAAATAGGGGACAACGACCTTTGTCTAATTCTGAGAAGAGAACAAGTAACCATATCTCCCGTGCATCGAGGAGGCCTGCTCCCGAAAAGATCTCTTGGAATGTGCTTGACCTCAAGAAGGAGAATTACTTCTCATGTGCTGTTGGAAGAACTCAAACTAATGCTCGGTACACTCTTGGATCATCAGATGACGTCGTTGCCTTTCTGAAGGAACTAGCGGTCAGAGCATATGGGAGTTGAGATTCCTTGCTTTTGCGACTTGGGATGCATCCAGCTTCAGAATTTGACATATCCTAGCATTCATACTTTCCCTCAATAGCCAACTTTGAAAGATGAAGAGTGTGATTAAGTCACGGAATTCTTTGTACATGTTCTTGCTTTGTTAAATGTACCTCCGAGAGGGTAGTAGCCTTTCAGATGCTTCTCTAGTGAATAACTACTAAGTACTAACGGCTAAGTGTTTACGTGGGAAATTGCGCCCGGTGCAAAAACAAATATGAATCCAACGGGCAATCTAGATTAAATCCTGGGGTGAGTTCTTTTTAATTTGATGGCTTATTAGTTATCCTATGCTCTGAGGTCGAAAAAGGGTATTTCGAATTGTCAAGTTTTGTCAAAAACAAGTTGGAAAACCACGAAGTTATCCAATAATAACTTGCAAAGTACTGACACCGGTGAATTTGAGACTTAGATTATCGAAAATGTTCTTGACTAGTAATGAAGAAAACAACCAAATTACCCGGTGATAATTTGGTGAATTGTGGTTCCATTGAACCTAGAATCAGGTTTCAAAGGGTTCGAGTGACAAAAGTAAGAAAATAATTTGAAAAAGTAAAGTAAAAAAAAGAGAAAAAAAAAACATGAAAAGTAAATGAAAGCATTAAAAGAAAGCATGAAGTTAAAGCAAAATGATAAAGAAATGCTTGCAAGTAAATGAAAGGGAAGTTGCATTAATTAAATGACAGAAAATGAAAAGGGTGGATGAAACTTTAATACACTATCTCGTGTAGCCTCTTGCCTGTGTGATTGACGTGTGAGCGTGTTAGTATTCTGGTGTCCAATCACGATTTTATGTTACATTATCCTATTTATAGTACTGGAATGCAACTAAGCTAGCTAATTCGACAGTCTAGATGATACTTGAAAGAAACTGCCTAATCTAAGCAGTTCTCTCAGCATGTCTTGTTCTTGCCTCGAGCTCTTGTCTCAGACACTTTTTCCGCCTTGTCTTGATCTCCAAGTACCTAGTTTCTGGTAACCTTTCCAAGCAGGTCTCTAGCGCGTGAAACTTCCAGAGCCTTGAGATCGTGGGTTCTACATGTAAAAGTCTATAGTCACATCCATGTAACTATAGACACACCCCCTTTGAAATGCCACTTGCACCAGGCACGTCGTCATGACCGTCCCGATGAAACTTCATTGTCTCGGTTCCTCACCTTGAGCTCTGATGAAATACAATGCATGCATGTTCTATTATAGGTCAGTCACACCAACGCATATGGGACATCCTTGTCACGAGTCTGAGTTCCTTCACAAGCAAGGGCACCCTTCATGGCATATCTACATCACGTGGTCCTCCTAACATGGTCTCTTCCCCAACAACTGACATTCGGTCGAGGTCGATAGACATTGGTACAATTTGTAAATATTATAAGGCAGACAGAGATATACATACCAAACAACATATCACACGGTATCTTCATGTTATCACGTATATACTGTCATGATAATTTCAACATGTTATAGGAAGAATTCAACAACAACTATAACGAAACCAATAAATCATAGCATATCATTTTAAGCATATTCACACTAAACAAGCAATGATTTAGCAAACATCGGACTACCAATTGGTGTCGTCAACCACAATATTCCCAACACATCCTATGGTATACATTTTATGCATTTGTGCTAATTACATATAGCTATTAAAGCGAAGTTCCCTCACAAATGTGACTTCTGACCCCTCGTCCGACGTGTGCTCCAAAAGTGTTGACGTCACTTGAACCTTCACAAACACATAGCCTAGCTTAGCGTCTTCTCAAACTAAATTCCATATTCTAAACTATGGCTTTAGGAATTATTCTAACACTTAGGAAATATAAGCATAGATTTTCCTGAGTCAAAAACCAACATAATCAAGTTCATACAAGCTTTCAAAACTTAGAGAAAAATTTGCAAAATCTTACTAACCATACACGGCTAGGAGCTTTTAAAACATACAAGATTTTTCTTCAATCTTTCAAACCTTTAAAACTCCATTTCTTTTCACTAAGCAAGTACCAGAACAAGACCGAAAACCTTAAAGCTTTACTGTAAGACCCTGAATTTATTAAGTAATTAAATAATTACTAAATTAACTTCTATATATTTTGGAAATCCTTTGAGCATAAGCTAATTCTTTAAGCTATTCGGTTGATCGATGCAATGTTTTATGAATGATAGTTTGCCTTGGAACCTTAATCCTGACCCATTCGATGTTCGAGCGAGAATAAGACCTTATTATCTTCATGATGATCAGCAGTTCCTTCTGAAGATCTGAGGGAGATTTTCCCCTCACCGCTGAGAGTTTCAGTATAAACTTTCGCACAATAAGACAAAGATATTCGGAACCTCGGATGAAAAATCCTGGAATCACCAAACGACTCTGTTTGACTTGGCAGGTCCAGATCTGCGATAAAAATATTTTGGTGAATAGTGTATTATGAATAGTATTTTCGAGTTGTACAAGCAAATGGTCTGAGAGGAGCGAGTGACCAATGTTAGTCACACTAACCAGCATTGGAAAATAAGCTAATTATATGTATAAATAAAGGTTATGACGCTTATGACGCGAATGATGACCGACTTGATGACCCGTCAACCAGACTAGACGTTTAATCTTAAACTAATCCAAGATACTTTCATTAATCTTTTCACCTTTAGACTTTAGTCCTTGCCCCATGGGAGTTTAGACTTTATTCATCCAAATAGTAATTAGATATTTTGCTAAACTTTTCACTCTTCAACTTTGGTCCCTAGGGTTTATGAAAAATCAAAATTTGGCTCCCCTTGTGCCCTGAAACCCGCGGCCTACATGGCTATTAAGGGGTGATTTTTTGACTTTTTCTCTTATGCTTCATTAATGAAAAAAAAATCACAAGAGATTAGTGAGAGAAAGTAAGAGAGAAAGGAAGCTTTGAAGTCACTATTCATCCTCCTTCTTCCTCTCAAACCCGCGAGCAACATCATCATCTTCCACCGCCACCACTTTGCTTTATCCTTTCACTTCGTTGAGGTACAATACTCACATCCTCAAGCTCTTGTTTCCTATGGTTTCTATTTTTAAAAAGGCTAAGTTTTGGAATTTGGTTTTTGATAAAATCCTTAACTCAATTCTTGTTTCTCATAGTTATTGTCATGCTCTTTTACATGTACTTGTTAGTTTTGCAAAAAGCTTAGTTTTTGATTCTTTGAGAATTGGTTGTTTAGCTTTTGGCATTGTTGGCTTTAGAAATATTGTTCCCATGGACTTGATATTTAAAGATCTCAAAGTAGTTTTTCAAAAATTTGTTTAATTTGAAAAGTGCTTATTTTAGAAAAGTGATTCTCAAAGTTTGAGTTTGCTTTTTACCATGGAGTTCTCTATGGCTTTGATGTGTACAAGTTAGATTTGAGAAAAACTTCTATCTTAGTTTATTTTGGTGCTTGGCCGAACCTATACTTAATTTTTGGGCTTGGAAGAATTAATTTTTTAACTAGCTTTTAGTGTGTTTATAGCTTGTATGTGAGGTTTGATGAAAATAAAAATTATTTCCCATGGTTTTTTGTTGAGGTCGATGGCATGCATAGGGTTTTAGACTTGAGAAATTGATTTTGAAACTTGAAGGTTTGTGAGTTATGTTTAGGGACTAAAAGTGAGAATTGTGGGTGATTTGATTTTGGGACTTTGATCTTGTTTTAGGGTTTTCGAAGTTTGAAGTTTTGAAGGAAATGCTAAGTAGTAATTTAAAGTGTTTTGGGTGATTTTGAACAATGGAAGTTTGAAAGAATTCAAGGGAAAAATTGTTTTTGGGAATCTTGTAAGGAAAGTTGAGTTCAGGCTTTTAATATATATTCTAGGAAGCTTTATGTGTTGATTGATGAAGAAGGAAAAAAATTTCTTTAGTTTATAAGCCTAAGGCCGACTTCGTGTTTGTGTTTTAAGAAATATTTTGTCTTCAAAAGCCATGTTTTAAATCCTATTGTGTTAGAGTTTTATTCTTGATTGATTGGCCTTTTGAAAGGTTGAAGTTGTTTAAGTTTTTGAAGCCTTAAAGTGGAAGTTTTGCGTAGTTTTGAATAGCTTTAAAATTTGCCAAGAGTCTTGATCCATGGACATAGTTCTTGTGAATCATGCCATTTTCTTAATTCTTGGAAGTTCCTAAGTTCTTTAACTAATGTCTTGGAACTAGTTTATAAGCTCTAAACTTGGTTTTGTTTCTTAAAGGTTCACGGGGCGTAAGAACTTTTGAAGCAAACGTAGCTCTCCAGAACGATTCCAACTTCAGTAAGGGCATTTTGCTAACTCACATAGCTATTTGTAGCATATACGTATATGCTCTTGTATTTATTAAAGAATATTAATGCATGGATTAGAAATATGATATGTTGTATTAGAAATGCTTGATGTTGTGATATTGATTGCAATTTGTGGCTTGACTTGTTAAGTGCTTCCTTTCTGAATTGCTAAGTGTTTAGAATTACTTTTATGACATGATTTATATCTGTACAATGGATATGCTCACATGATCTACATGATTGTTTTTGTAATTCTGAAGTTATGTGAGGTCACGTCCTTGTACCAATGTTCCTTTGAAATCAAGTTTGTAAGCACACGGCTTCGTAACTTGGTTCGTTGTTGTTTATCATGTCGTGTCAAGCATATTTTTAGGGTCGTCGTGGTTTGAGAATAAACATAGCACTGGACTAGAGATGGAAAATATTGGGTCGTTAAAAAGAACGTACTCGTGTAAGTGGCAACTCATTGATTTACCAGCAGCACTAATAGGCTGGCGTAGAGTCCGGTCGAGTGTCCCACCTGCCTGAGGAATTTGGTGTTACATCTGGATGAAATTTTTGTACAATGAGGGGTTGTACGTGCATATAGGGAGTCATAGGGTCATCGACCACTTGTGTCTTAATTCAGGATTATATGATGCTTACTATGTGTTAACCTGTATATTGCATGCTCTGTTTTGATTATATATGTTGTTGTTTGGAAGTGACCTTTGCTTTTTTATGTTTATTCAGATGAATCATTGGTGCTTCATAAATCATGGTAGGCAAACTCCAAGTGGATTCGTATGCAAGCCTTCTCCCTCAAGGGGAAGTGGTCTTCCACTTTCTTGATCGTGAGGATTCGGCGTCATGGACTATCGACCTGTTGTCGTGGCGAGTCCGGTATACAGGCCGGTAGCTGAAGACAGGATCGATTGCCTAGCCACTCAGTTCGGGCAAAAAATCTACCATATCACATACGATTTCCCCTTACCCTTCTTAGTTTTGATGGATCTGGCGCTTCAACGTTGGGGACGACCACTATACTGGCATCCCCTGCTGCTGTTGCTGCTCCACATCCCACACCCCCTGTGGTAAAGGTAGAGCCTCCCACTCCCCTATCCCCAGGTTATTCTTTCTTTCCATCAGTACCCTATCAGATTGTACCCTTGTTATATGAGGTAGTGACTAGGGTCACCATGACCGTCATAGACGTAGATGTACCCGTGATAGATCTCCTCGACTCAGATGGAGAGGTCCCGTGCGAGGGTGGTGTCGGTTGGTTAGAGGTATCCAATGGTGACCCGGAGGATCTTGAGGAGGAGGAGGTAGCGAGTAGGTCTGTTTCTTTTTGTTGATATGACATGTAATTGACTTAGGGGCAGGGTAGGTCCCCGATGCTTTACTTTTTGTGTGGGCTTCTTGCGTGGAGACAACAAGGAAGTATATTGGATTTATGAGGCCTATCTCTAGGATTTAATAGCTTTCATATATCTCTTCTTTTGATTCATCGGGTTTTAATATAAATTAATTACTATCACTACTTTGACAACAACTTGGTTCCGATTATTATGTATATACATGATATATGCTATGCATTCGCTTTTGCATGTTTTTGAAAGAAAATAAACTCGCATTTTTATAACCCTGAAAGTTGGTTAGCATGTTTATTTATTGTTCATTCGCTACAGTAACGCCTTGAAAATCAGGGTGTTACATTGTGGTATCAGAGCTCCGGTTGAGAATGTCAGGAGCTATTAGGGAATAGGTCTTTTGTGCTAGGTTGTGTGATCTCTGTGTTGTTTTCTTTGAAGGTTGTTTGTGCGTAAAGAACCTTCTTGGACAAGTATTATCCACTGGGTTCTAGGGAAGAAAAAGAGTCCCAATTTCTGAAGCTGCATCAAGGGAGCATGTCTGTTGATGACTATGCTATGAAGCTAGAGCCGTTGTCCAAGCATTTCAGATTCTTTCCACAACATATTGATGAGACCTACCTGTTCACTCGATTCATGAAGGGGCTGCGGTACAAGATCGAGAAGTCAGTCAGACCGTTAGGAATCTGCCAGTATCAACCTTTAGTGGAAAAGTGCAGAGAAATAAAGCTCATGAAGAGTGGGAAAGGGAAGAGATAAGGAAGCGGAGGGCCATCTCGGCCGGGAAACCAAGACCAAGGAAATTATAACAAAGAGAAACATTACCAAAAGAAACCTTATCGTCGTCCTCACCGAAGGGGTCAAGCCTCCAGACAATACAAGTCGATCACTGCCACCACAGCGAGTCGGGGGACTTAAACCCGGGGGACTTAAACCCGGGGGACTTAAACCCAGAAGAAGGCCCACACGTGTTTCAAGTGTGGAAAGTTGGGACACTATGCCAATGCCTGTCTAGCAAATGAGGTGACTTGTTGGAATTGTCGCAAGACAGGGCACATTGCTAAAGATTGTTGAGCGCCTAAACTAGAGCCAGCCATGAATGATGTGAGGGGAACTCGTCCTACTGCTAAGGGGAGGGTCTACACTATGAATGGTGATGAAGATACTGGTGCTGAGAAACTCATACAGGGAAAATGTGACATTGCTGATAACCTTCTATTCGTTATGTTTGACTCGGTTGGATGCATTTATTCATTTCAACGGGTTATGTTGATCGCCATAAAAATGCATGTTTTTGTAACTTCCCAATTTTGGGTTGAGGGTCACATAGTAAATTCGCGGAAATTAAAATCTCTCAGAAAAACAACTCAAATTTTCAAAAAGGTTTCATCTCTCAAAAATATTACTCAATAATATTCACCATCTTTTTACTTTAACCGGAAGAAATCAAAAGAATATCAGTTGCATCTGTTTCACTGCAATACTGCATATACAACCCAAATACAAGAATACAAGCAAAATCCACCATAAAAAAATTACATATGCGCAATACAAGAATACAAGTCTTCCAGCTCCAGGACGCTTAAGTTCTCTGTAGCAAGGTTACAGGGAACAAGACCCTATCTGAGGCTGCTCTTAACATACGACACTAGAAACTATAACAAAGCTGTAGAAATATTAACTTAGCAAACACACCTAATAACCCAATTATAATAGTATCACCCTCTAACACAGTCCCAGACTGAAACCAAACCACCAATTAAATAATGAGTGCTCTACGTATCCCGACACGAAAAATGCATATTACGTTATGCCTAAAAGATGAAAAGTGTTTAATATTTTCAAGCATTTTTCTTGTTTGGCTCAAAGACATACTTGATCAGAGATTCTTTGATGGAGAGCAAATCTGGGAACTCTTTCTTCAATTTGGATGCATCCATCTCGTTGTTGCTTCGTGCAGCAACTATCACCTTGGCTTGCTCTTCAAGATTGAAGTTAGCCCACTTGAAGTTTGGATCAATGTAATCCCTGTACATCTCAAGAATCTCGTTATGGCTCACAGCCCCAGGATTTGTGAAGTTCCAGATGCCACTCAAGTTCCGCTTCGCCATCTCAATTGAAATAGGCAGAAGTTCATCCAAAATAGTCATGCTGTTTGGAATGTTTACTACTTTATTATAACGAGAAATCTTGGTAATGAAATTGCGTGGATTACTCAGGTCAGAGGAAATTGGCATGCGAACCCTGAGGGTGCATACATTATCATATTCTTTCAAGAGCTCTTCAACCTGGCAAGAATTCAGAGACAAATTAGTAGAGGTATTCATAATCATAATGGAAAGGGAATAAAACCACATCATATTTGCAAGCTTACCATAGCCTTAGTTTTGGAATAGAAAGAACCATGGAAGTTGGGTTTGTCTTCCTCCTTAAAACCAATGCCAGAGCCCTCTGGATGGGCTTCATCATACTCAAATATGCACCCAGTCGCATAATTTATCATCAAGAGTCCATGCTCTCTGCTGACATCAGCCAATGTCAAAGTCCCAGCAACATTGGCGCGGATGGTTTCCGTTTTATGAGATTCACACCAATCAACATTGGGTCTGCCAGTCACCCCTGCAGCATTAAAAACATGTGTAGGCTTCACATTCTGAATATCGGCCACGAGCGATGACCGATCCTCTAGACGCCCTTTTCCATATTCATATGGAATCCCTTGCTTGTCACACAATTTCCCCAGCAAACCCCCGATCCAGCCTGTTCTTCCATAAATCAAGAATTTGATAGGATGTTTCTGTGTAGAGCCAACAGTCTTGGCTGTTGGAACCACCATCCGAGTATTAGTTGAGACATATGATGTGGAATTTTCTTCATCAGATCCGTCAACAAGTCTCTCCATCCCACCAGGCATCATCAGCATCCTTGGATGAGGAAGCAATGCACCACTGACATCACCCCACCAATCAGGATTCTTGATGTACCACTCCATGGTTTTCTTCAAGCCTTCTTCCCATGTTGTCCTCTCAGACCAACCCAAGATCTTCAGCTTTTGGTCATCAAGAAAATATCTCTGGTCATTAAATGGTCTGTTCTCCACAAACTTTATACTAGTGTCTGGGTCCATTGAGAAAAGTCTGCATATATCTTTGGCTACATCAATAACTCTCCTTTCCTTCTTAGTTCCAATATTGTAAACATGTCCAACCTCTCCCTTGTGAAGGATAACTTCAAAAGCTTCTGCAACATCTTCACAATATAAATAACTCCTCACATTAGAGCCATCCCCGTGAATTGGAAGAACCTTTCCTTGCATAGCCAGAAGGATGAACTTTGGAATTAACTTCTCAGGAAACTGATTGGGGCCATAAACATTGTTCCCACGTGTTGTGATCACTGGTAACCCATACGACCTACCGTATGCCATGACAAGCATTTCTGCCCCAGCTTTTGTTGCAGAGTATGGATTTGTCGGAAGTAGCTGAGAAGCCTCGTGGTTTCCAACAACAGCATCCTCATCAGTCTCTCCATAGACCTCATCAGTGCTCACGTGGATGAACCTTTTGATTTGGCCAGTTACCTTGCAGGCTTCCAGTAGGACATGAGTACCGTATATGTTGTTCTTGGTGAACTCAAAGCTATTACCAAACGAGTTGTCGACATGGGTTTGAGCAGCAAAGTGCATAATTGTGTCAATAGACTCGGTGATAAGAAGGTAGTTGACAAGGTCAGCACTTCCAATATCCCCCTTCACAAACTTGAAGTTGGGAGATGACTTTGAAGGAATGAGGTTCTTCAGATTAGAACAATAATCAAGCTTGTCAAGAACAACAATTTTGTAGTCAGGATAATTCCGGACAAGTCGGTTGGCGACATGACATGCAATGAATCCAGCTGCCCCAGTAATGAGGATATTTTTCGGGGTATGCGTAGCCATATCAAGCAACTTCTACAATAAACATAAATGCAAATCAGAGTATACCAATGAGAATCCCAAACAAAATAATCACAATATCCTTTTCTCACCAAATAATCTCATCAGGTAATATAAAAAAATATAGCATATTACAAGAGCTGTTGATCTCAGAATAAAAAGAAAAACGTTCTATTTCTATATTGAAACCAAGCTATCTTTTGGATAAGAAACCAATACTACGACAAAAGTTTGGTAGTGTGCAGTAGAACAGGAGGTGGTAGTTTGAAACCACCCTGCCTAATGGGCACAGAGAAAGAATCCATGAGGAAATTGTCCATCTGTATAGCTACAAAGCTCACCCAATAAGTCAAAGAGATAGAACAAAGAGAGTAAAACCTAAGGGCTTGTTTGGGAAAGGGGGGTTTGGAGGGAAATGGAGGGGGTTATCATTTATAAATTAGAAGAATTATATGATATTTTTATAAAAATAACTGATTAGTTTATGCCAGCTTTTATTTTTTAAAATTATCAAATTGGATACTATTTATTTAAAAATAAAAAGTGTCATCCCTTCCCTCCAAAAAAACACCCCTTCCAAACAACCCCCGAAAGCAACACTTTTTCTTGATCTTGTTTGTTAAGATGTTAAAAATCAATCCATCACATAATTCCTCAAAGGAGTTTTAACCATCAAATCCAGATAAAACAAACAAGGGAGTATTGAAAGCTAGAGATGGAAACACATACACACGCATAAACACAGAACTATAAAGAAACAGAGAGATAAATTGAAATAATTGACGCATATTCCACATAGACACTGCTAAGTGCAATCAATTTTTCACACGAACAATCACCATAGCTTCGGAATTACAAATCCAACACAGATCTGATTATTAAACTAGCATCAGCTGAAACGATCACGCGGATCGAAATACAACAGTAACACCCAAGAAAAACGTAACGTCATCTTCATAATCACCACAGATCAACCAAAACGGAGCAATACACAGATCAGAAAAATGAACCATCAACCTAAATTCAAATCTTTGCAAAAGAAATTCTCGAAATGCCAAAGGGGCAGCATCAGGATCATAATTAAAGAAAGAAAATGGAGACAAACAGAAGGGTGTGTTCAGAAACTACTTACGAAATGGAAGGGATGGAGACCAATGAAGCGAAGAAAAGACCAAGACGAGACGAGAATGGAAGATGGAACTTCGCAGATTCAGATTTAGAGTCTATACGCTTTCTCTATTTATAAATACGCGCTTGTGTATGAAATATGATCGAGTATGGGTCTGAGACAGTTAAGGGGATCCAGAGGATATAGTCGATTGACAGAAATGCCCTCCTATCTTTATAGATCTACGTTGGCCCACTTTCTAAATTCCATTTATACTCCCATAACGTGCATTTTATGAATTTTGTAGTTTTGCCCAAACGTGGACGAAAGTTCAAATTAATCTTGCACTAATTAGCCTACGTGGTGAGTTCCATGTCATTTATTTATGACTCAGACACGATAGCAACTAGAAAAGTGTAGCAATATTCTTTTCAACATTCTCCTTGCTTGATTGATATTGGTTTAGGATTCACTAAAAATGTGGTCTCCCAATTATTATGACATAATCAAATGGAATGAAAATGGTGTTAGAATTAACACCTCATTACCCAAAATAGCACCCCAGGTTTTTTCTGTTAATACCAAAAATACCCTTTTGTAACATTTAACCCCACCCCACCCTACTCTCCTCACTTTTCCGGATTGAACATCTCGACAACTCTCTCTCACCCCAAGCTCTTCGTCTCCCTCACGAGAAACCTCTCCCCCCAAGCTCTTCGTCTTCGTCGCGCTCACGAACAGTCCCTGCACTCACCATTTCGTCATCATCAACCGGACCAGAACCTCACCAGGTAAGCTTCACAAACTTCTTCTTCTTGCATTTCTTCATTATTTTGTTGTTGAAGACGAAGGCGAACAGTCCTACATTTCTTCGTTCCGGTTTTAAAATTTTGTAACACTTAATTTAGTTTTAGGGTTTCGGGATTTGAATCCCGGAACGTGCAATGGATTTAGCTTTCCAGGAATTAGATCCCGGAAGTTCAGAATTTAGGGCTAAACCGGGTTTTAAAACTCGGAAGGATAAAAAACACTTTGGTTTGCTTTCGGGTTTTAAAACTCAGAAGGGTAAAACACACCTTCGTTTGTTTCCAAGTTTTAAAACTCGAAAAAGTAAAAAACATGTTGGTATGCTTCCGGGTTTTAAAACGCGGAAGGGCAAAACACACTTTGGTTTGTTTCCGGGTTTTAAAACTCGGAAGAGTAAAAAACACTTTGGTTTGTTTCCGGGTTTTAAAACTCGGAAAGATAAAACACACTTTGGTTTTTTTTTTCGAGTTTTAAAACTCAGAAGTGTAAAACATAATTTGGTATGCTTCTGGGTAATAGATTCCGGAATTGAAAAACTACCTTCCGGATTTTGTAATCCGGTAATAGAAATGTCAGTTCTGGATTTTATTAGTTATGCATGTTTTATTGTAATGTTTTAAAATTAGGACTCATGTATGCATTTTTTATCTAACTTAGATGGCTAGGACTCATTTCAGACCACGTGGTCGTGGACGCGGACGGAACGCCAGCGAGGGAAGCGGTCATATCCCAGGTGGGCGTTTGCCACCCACAGCGTCCAACAGGAAACGCAAAGCCGATGCTTCTTCATCAGTTCCACCTCCTCCTCCACCACCACCTGTTGCTCAGACAGAGGTCCTTCCTATTCCACAACCTGCACCAGAACCTGTTGGTCAGACTCATGTCCTACCTCCTCCTCCACCACCACCAACAGCACCTGATCTTCAGTCTGAGCCAGAGACTGAAGAGTTCATTCTTCAGCGAGAGGCATACTTGGAGACGAACCCGGTAAGCATGTTAAAATGTTTGATTTATTTTGGTATTTATTTATTTATTTATTAACGTGGATCTGCCATGTGTTTTCCAGGAGTATGTCGACAGGGGAGACCTGACGATGACCACTTGCGGTCACAAGCTGGCGAATCTCTCTTGTGACAAAGTGCCACAAGTCTTGGAGATCGTGCAGCGGTCCACCTTGTACCCCCTTGTTTCATGTTCATACACAATTATGGACAAGGGGCTAGTGTCTGCCTTTGTGGAGAGGTGGCACCCGGAGACTTCCTCATTCCACATGCCTTTCAGAGAGATGACCATCACGCTGGATGATGTGTCATGCTTGCTGCACATACCGGTGCACGGGAAGATGTTCTCCTTGCTAGTGATTGACGAGGGCGTTGCCCTGGAAGCCTGTCAGCGATTGCTTGGAGCTGACAAGGAGGACTTGTTGGAAGAGTTCGAGAAGACGAGGGGCTGCAACCTCCGATTCTCGTGGCTAGCCCAGCATTACGCAGCAGTGGTTGCAGGTACCTTTTTATAATAACTGGTCATTAAATACTTACTATTTTTTAGATTCTAGTATACTTACTTTTTTTTAACTTTCAGACAGGCGATGGGATCACGCTGCCCGCTTGTACCTGCTGCATCTTGTTGGCGTTACGTTGTTCGCCAACAAGAGTCACACTTACAGCAGTGTGACCTACCTTACGGCGTTGGAGGACCTAAATATGGTCGGGACATATGCTTGGGGAACCATGGCGCTGGCCGTGTTGTATGACCAGCTAGGAGTTGCAAGCCACTATAAGACGAAGCAACTCAGTGGCTACACGCCACTCCTACAGGCTTGGATATACGAGCACTTCACGGCCACATTTTTCTTCAGACATCCGGTGCCGGACTATACAGAGGATATGCCAAGAGCGGCCATATGGCGGTGCGGGAAGCAAGGGACAGTTCCATGCCGGACACGGAGGGAGCACCTGGATGACATGGATGCCCATGCAGTTATTTGGACCCCTTATGCTACGCATATGGACCATCGTCTATTCCACCCGGTAGGCACATTCCCCGGATACATCCGCGGACCGGACGGGACTCGACCGTACCTACCAGAGAGGGTCCTCTGCCAGTTTGGCCACATACAGACTGTCCCCCGATCTCCCCCCGGTCCACCACCCTCTGCGGATGACATAGACGCTGCTTTCAAGGCTTTCACAGATGTCTTCATCCCATTGGGGCTCCAGGTTTCATTTCCTACGCAGTCATCACCATATTACATGACGTGGTTCTTGCGGCATTCACACCCGCTTCTGATACTAGATTGCAGGCGTGACAGCGTTGGAGTAGCGGTAAGTTCTTTATCCCGTTCAAAAATCCATTTAATTAATTCATATTAATTATTCTAATATAATTTAATGACATTTCAAATTGGTTTCATTTCAGTCTATGCTTCAGAGATTGGATGATTGGTTAACACAGTCTCTCATGGCGCACGATGCACCTCCCGCCGGCGGACCTAATCGAGCTGCATTGTAGCGAGCTTTGGATTATACAAGGCAGAGGACAACGACCAATTTTGTGTATCAGAGGAGGGGTAGGGGAGGGTCTTCGACCTCGATGTCGAGTGGGGGCAGATGAATGTATATATTTTGTAATTGACTTGTTATATTTTGGATGATTTTATGTTAGATTTTATAATTGACTTGTTATATTTTGTAATTATGTTATAATTTTTTGAAATGTTATATCTTGAATAATATTAAATCTCGGATTTTCATTTTGACTTCTTAACTTGTTATATTTAAAAAAACCTAACATAAAAGCTTCCGGATTATAGAACCCGGAAAAACACACGTTTTAAGATCAATTCCGGATAGTATAATCCTGAACCTTTTAACTTTCTGGGATTATAAATCCCGGAATGCATGTGTATGCACTTTCCGAGAATGTAAATCTCGGAACCCAACATTTACATTCCATGTTTATAAATCCCGGAATGTAAATTTAATTTATTCCAAGATTTTTAAACTCGGAATAACATGAATTATTCATACATGTTCCGGGTTTTAGACACCGGAACGTGATTTATGTTAAACATTACAATCCATGATTTAAAATGCCGGAAGAGGATTCAAAATTAGATTCCGGGTTTTACAATCTGGTACGTACTAATGGTCCCTAGTTCCGGGAATATTAATCCCTGAACGCATGAAATCTAGTTTCCGGGATTTTAAATCCCGGAGGGTATTTTGTTTGAGGAGTATATATGACAATTACTACAGAAAACTGGGGTGGGATTTTGGGTTCTAGGGGTGTTAAATCTAACACCCGAATGAAAAGTGTTGAAAGAGATTTTTAGATTAAGTGTTGATAGCACTTCTCTCATAACTATTGGGAAAAAAAAAGATACCATAATATATTTTATTTTTATTTAATTACATTTTTAGTCCTTCATCTATTGTGATAGGTCCGATTTAGGTTTCTCATGTTTAAAAGCAACAATTTTGGTACTTAAATTTTTTTGCGTGTGAAAATTAAGTCATTTCGTTATAGGGACATCCAAAAGCTAACAAAGTGTACTTATGTGGCGTTCATTTATTGACGTGGAAACTGGAAGCCTAGGTTTGTGTCATTTGGTTTGACACCGGACTAACACTCTTCTTCTTCCCTCTCACTATGTATCTCGTCCCTACCCTGTTCTTCTTCTTCTTTTCTCTCACCACTGTCCCCTAGGGCGGATCCATTCACAAAATGTTGGGGGCAAGTACTCCGACAAGAAGTTTATGCTTACTTCTAGTTATATATGTAAAATGTACTAATCTCTCAAAAGTTTTTTATATAATTGAACATTACACTACTACAGAAATGTCATGTTACCACAGTTCCGGCAGCCTGTTACCACGGTTAAACCGTGGTATCAGGCATCGAAATAATAGATAAAATACCACGGTTCATGACGGAACTGTGGCAACATCATATCTCTGAAATATCCGGTTCTGCGCTGAACCGTGGTAATATCAGACATTTGCTACCATGGTTGCAGGAGGAACCGTAGTATTTTGTCCCTATGTTACCACGGCTCCTTTTTGAACCGTGGTAATAAGATTTTTTTTAAAGTTGTAATGCCACGGTTCCTTCATGAACCGTGGTAATAATTTTGTTATTTTATTTTTTTACCTCTTTTACTACGGTTCCTGTATGAACCGTGGTAATATGCGTGGTTTTTCTTTGGTGCTACGTACAATCAGAGACATGCAATTCAAATAGTAAACAAATTATAATCATGACTTGCAATGCAATGGAAAAAGCCATGACAACATAATGTACAAGCAATATATATAATATGTACAACCAATCAAATATGTACAAATTATATAATATGTACACATTTTAGCCTCTAGCAATTACAAACTTTGTCTAACCACCAGATCACCACTGCCTTGGTGTGAAGGATTCATTTAATTTCCTAAACAACATGTCAAAAGTGTAAGTGACAAATACAATTATTTTACACATACATATGAAATATATCTACATTATAAAAAAAAGTGCATACTTCTGTAAGTTGTTTTATTAGATCTTTTCCTCTTCTGCTTTAAAAGGCGAATACGTGTTTTTCCTATTTTTTCATGGAATGTTATATTCATCCAAATTCCCTCTTGTGAAGAAGGTCTCATCCTTGGACTCGGCTGAGGTTTTGATGAAGACAAACACATCACAAAAAGAAGAAAGACTTCAGAAAAGAAAGGAAAGACTTCAAGAACCGGCTCAGAACGTCAAAATCAATCATCAAGGTTATTGCTATTAGTAAGTCTTGTTAACTTAGTGTGCTATGCTTTATTAAGGTTATATTGCATTTGAAGGCTCATAAAAGATCAACTAATTGAGTGTAATATGTTTCCACAAGTAATACTTAGTAGAAACACTCAATTAGGGTTTAAACTGTCAAAAACTGAGTTCTGGACTATCTGTAATCGATTACAGGTTGTATGTAATCGATATGTAATCGGTTACAGGAAGGCAGTAATCGATTACCACATCCATGTAATCGATTACTCAAAATTGAATTTTGAATTCAAACTGCAAAGGCTAGTGTAATCAATTACCAGGTTGCTGTAATCGATTACCAGGTCAACAGATGTGTTGTTTCATGAACCAATGTGTCTCAAAACGTTTGGGAAGTCTTGTGATGGTTCATGGACGACCTCTAGTGCCAATGTAAAGTCCATAGACACTCAAAAACAATAAAATTACTTGCACTACAACTTTCATATTCATTAAAGTCATCATTCTGAGATTTCTGCTCTCTCATTTTCATAAGAGCACTCATGCTATTCAACATTTGAGAAACTCAGAATAAATGAGCCTTCATTGTAATTGCCTGGAGCATACAAACTAAGATCAATCCAACTAGTCTAAAGGATTGTATCAGCCATTGTAAAGGCTTCTTCTTCATCTTTGAATCAGTTTGATTCATTCACCGTAGTGTTCGATGGTTGTGGAAAAGGTCCTTTGAATCGGGTTTGATTCAAAGTCCACCGTAGGGTTTGGTGATTGTGAAAAAGGTCCTTTAAATCGGGTTTGATTCAAAGTCTGTTGTAGGGTTCGGCGTCATCAGTTAGTGGTTTGCCATCTGAGGTTTGACAATAGTTCTTAAGGTCATTGGTGTAAGTTCTTGTAAGAAATCTTGATCATAGTGGAAAAATCCTCAAGGGGTTTCTTGAGGGACTGGACGTAGCCTTCGATGATAGAAGGTGAACCAAGATAAATTTCGTGTGTGATTCTTTCTTCCTTCATCTTTTACTTTCAAGCAACCCTTATTTCCGTTGCATTCACAATCATCAATTGTGATTACTTTTATCTTGGAAGTAACAAGTATTGTAAAGGCGAATATTGGGAGAACCTGATTCACCCCCCTCTCAGGTTGCTATCTATACTTACAATTGGTATCAGAGCGTAAGTTTAGGTAATTTGCTCCTAAGATCCGGGAAAAGATGGCATCCTCTTCTAGTCATGGTACTAGTGAGGGATTCAACTTAAACAGACCACCATACTTCAATGGAGACCACTATGACTTCTGGAAGATCAAGATGAAAATCTTTATAAGGTCATTGGATGTGGGAATATGGAAAGCCATTGAAGAAGGTCCGTTTATACCAATGAATGAAGTGGGTGATAGAAGACAACCAAAACCAGAAAACACATGGAGTGAAGAAGAAAAGAAAAAAGTTCAATATGATCTTAAAGGCATGAACATTCTTACATCTGCTCTTGGCATGGATGAATTCTTCAGAGTATCCACGTGCAAAACGTCAAAGGAAATATGGGATACTCTAATGGTAACTCATGAAGGCACGGATGAAGTCAAAAGATCCAAGATCAACACATTGTCACAAGAGTATGAGATGTTCAGAATGTTACCAAGGGAAACTATTCTAGATATGCAGAAAAGATTCACTCTCTTGATCAACCATCTAATTGCTCTTGGAATAAATTTTTCCAACAGTGATCTGAACTTAAAAGTCTTCCGATCATTATCAAGAGAATGACAACCAAAGGTAACAGCAATATCAGAAAAGAAGAGTCTTACAAAAATGACATTGGCTTCACTCTTTGGCAAGTTGCAAGAACATGAACTTGAACTCAGAAAGATGGAACAACAAGAAGCAGTTGACAAGTACATTCGACCTATTGCATTGAGAACTAAAGTTACAAGATATGATAGTTCACAAGAGGAAGATTCTCAATCCAATAGTGATGATGATGATGAGCATATAAGAATCATTGTGAAAAAGTTTTGCAAAATGCTCAAAAAGAAAGAATATCAAAATCTTCAAAGGAAGAAGCATGACTTGAAAAAGAAATTTGAAGAAAAGGTTTCCAAATCAAGGAATGCATACATGGAAGACAATGAAGCAAATTCATCATCCAATTCAGAAAATGAAGAAGCACATCTCGTCTTGATGGCGATACTTAATGAAAACAATGATGTTAGTAACAATAAACTTTCATATGATCAGTTACAAAATACCTTTGTTGAATTGCATGATATCTTCATAAACATTTCTAAAGTATATGCAATACAATACAAAACCATTTCATCTCTAGAAAGGAAAGCTAATAGCATGCAAGAGGAATCAGATCAAGTTAAAATCAAAGTGGATATTCAAAGAGATCTAATAACTCTTGATAAACATGCAAAACTTGAGTCAAATATTGATGAAATAAATCAAGTGTTAAAAGGTTATGAAAAAGATACAAATGAGATGAATATTCAAAGGTATGATACTCAACCCAGAAAGGCACAGTTCAAATCTTTCTATTATCTTAAAGACAAAGTGCCTAACATGAAACCTAAGTGCTCTTACTATACTCCTAGTTATCATAGAAATGATGGAGTCCCCAATGAAAGATTCATATGGGATGTGAAAGGAACTAACCCAAAAGGACCCGAAGACTATTGGGTACCTCGAAAATACCATTAAGCTTATTGTGCAAGTGTGCTTGAAGACCTTGTGATCAGAAGTGTCATATACAAAGGATGGTCATTCAAGACACAAACATAGAATATTGTATTGTGCTTACCAAGCCTGAAAAATCAAGTTTCTGGATTTAGTAATTGATTACAAGGAAAGTTTCGGCCCAGGACGTTTTACAGAGATATTCAATAATCGATTAACCATGACTAGTAATCGATTACCTTGGGTTTGTTGGCCCAGAAATTTTTCCAGAGATTTTCAGTAATCGATTACTGAAATGCTGTAATCGATTACTGCAAGGTAAAAATTCAAAATTATTGGTTTTTAGACTTTGACTTGTATTTTCATAGGCTTTGGTCTGTTTCCAATAACCCCTATAATATGCTATGATTATGCAATATTGTTTCTGCCATATCTTCCCTTTATTTCGATTATCCTGGAATACTTTGTATGACTTTTTCTTCTTTTTGATGATGTCAAAAGGGGGAGAAAAGCCTTGTTGCGTATGCTTGATCATTTTCAGGATACTGAGCTTCAATTGCAAAACAAAGGGGGAGATAGCTTCAATTGCAAAACAAAGGGGGAGATATAAATGCAAAACCAAGGGGGAGATATACAAGACAAGATAAAAAGTCAAATGATCAATCAACGTTCAAGCATGTTGTTTGTCATCATAAAAAAGGGGAGATTGTGAAGAAGGTCTCGTCCTTAAGTAATATATAGGTTTTTTTTACAATCTATTTTAAGTAATATATAATAGGTTGATTTATTTATTTTTAAACATTATATCACGTAGGATATTTTAAGTAATATATAGGTTTTTTTTATTGGATAAGTAATATATAGGTTGATTTGAATAATCTTTTTTTAAATGATCAAAATAAATAGGTTGATTTGTTTTTTTTAAATAATCTTTTTATATTTAAAATCAAAAGAAGGCCTAATCAACAAAAAGTAACTAATTATTTTTATGTTTTTATTTTTGATTTGTTTTTTTTTAAATATCTTAAATAAATAGGTTGATTTTTTTTTAATTTCAATAGGATTTAAATATAATATATATACGTATATGTTGATTTTTTTAAAATAATCTTAAATAAATAGGTCGATTTGAACAAAAAGTAACTAATTATTTTTATGTTTTTATTTTTTATTTGGTTTTATTTGTTTTTTTTAAATTATCTTAAATAAATAGGTTGATTTTTTTTTAAATTTCAATAGGATTTAAATATAATATATATACGTATAGGTCAATTTTTTTTAAAATAATCTTAAATAAATAGTTTGATTTGAACAAAAAGTAACTAATTATTTTTATGTTGTTATTTTTTATTTAGGTTGATTTGTTTTTTTTCTAAATAATCTTAAATAAATAGGTTGATTTGTTTTTTTGAATTTCAATAGGATTTAATTTTAATATATATACTTATAGGTTGATTTGATTTTTTTTTAAATAATCTTAAATAAATAGGTTGATTTGATCAAAAGGTAACTAATTATTTTTATGTTGTTATTTTTTATTTTATTTTTTAAAATTATCTTTTGATATATCACCAAAATTAAAGTAAGAAGTCTCAATAGGATAATTACATAATTTAGGCTGATATATTTTTTTTAAATAATTTTAAATGAATAATCTGATTTTTTTAATTTCAATATGATTTAATTATTATATATATACGTACTTTAAGATTACCAAACACACAGTATATTTAGGTTGATTTAAAATAGGTTGATTTGTTTGTTTTTTTAATTTCAATCGGATTTAAATATAATATATATACATATAGGTTGATTTTTTTAAAAATATTCTTAAATGATTAGGTAGATTTGAACAAAAAAGTAACTAATTATTTTATGTTGTTACTTTTAATTTATTTCTTTTTTAAATTATCTTTTGATATATCATCGAAATTAAAGTAAAAAATCTCAATAGGATAATTGCATAATTTAGGTTGATATATTTATTTTTTAAATTATCTTAAATAAATAGGTTGATTTTTTTTTATAATTTCAATAGACATAACATGTTGATACTTATTAATATATATACGTATATTTTTAGATAATTTATGGATACTTACACTAAAAATATATTTAATATTTTTAGATAAATATAATTAATAATCTAAAAATAACGTGTTGATAGCAATCACTATATTGAAATTTAGCTTTTTTTAAAAATATTTAGAACCAATTTATTTTATAAAAATGTTGAATCAGTGAGTGCGCTAGAGCAACCTATGTCAATAAAGGTCAAATTGCCAAGAAACACAGACAACTCAGCCACAAGCTCTTAAACTCACCAACGAACCCATAAACACATGTCATAGCTTAATTTAAGCAAGCAATGTCACCCGGAAATAGGAATATGAAAGATACAAAGCTTACGCCTTGGTTATGTTTTTCTCCTATAGCTTTGATATCAAACCAATCAACAACACCAATTCTCCTGGCCATTTTGCTTCCTGTGAGTCCAACAGTATTATTAATGATCTAAAAAATAGATTTTTTACAATCTCTATAGTTAACAATGCACTACACTAATCACTCCCCGTGTCTCACATCTCAAAGAATAGTACGTCTTTTATATCTATAGCTACAATTTAACTATATTAGTGACATTGTTACCGTTGTATGTTTTCTTCAAACCTATCTCAGTGTTCAATCTATTTTGGTGATTGTAATATAGATGAAAGCCCACTGAGTACTGGTCGAAAGAGATCACTTTGCACCATACAAAGTAATGAACATATTACAAGTAGGTATGAGCTGAATCAAACTGCACCAAACAACACCCCAGCAACATCATTTATACCTGTGTTATCATCAGGTGATAACGTTTTCGACGTTGACCCGTTGGCAAATCAAGATGGTAACTGTTTTTTACTATTCTTAACAAGATTTTGACACACTACGATGTTGGCTATCATAAAACGGTAATTCAATTATGCACGTGACCTTTGCATTTGATTTGCAAATCCTGTTGGTTTCGATGACATAAATTTGGGTGAGCTCATTGATGATGATCCATTCAACGACACTAACGAGTTCCAAGGTTAGTAAAATGTTATGTGTGCACTTAAACCAATATCTATACATACATGTTCAAATAATATCCAACAGTCAATGTAATGATATACATCGTCTTTTGATGACTACTATGTACAGACGACGCCCCATTGGAATTCATGAACAACGTCGCTAGAACCAGTCAACAATTAGGTATTAAATGTTCATATCATAATTTGATGTTCCAAATATATTTTTGAATATGTCATAACATATCTATCTTCTATGCATTTTTTGATCATTTTCTACGCAAGCCATGTGGGACATGGGAGATCCTGGTCATAAGTGTCTGCATTGCAAGGCAATGATGTGGTACGATGAACAATTAAGGTGGAATGTGCCTACAAAGACCCCCAAAGTTTTCTCTATGTTTTTTGCAATGCAAGGTGCAGCTACCATTGCTGGAATCAGCACCTAAAATTCTACAAGACTTGCATATAGGTGAAGATGACAAGTGTAACACCCCAATTTTGGGTTGAGGGTCACATAGTGAAATCGCGGAAATTAAAACCTTTCCGAATACAACTCAATATTTCAATAACGTTTCGTCTCTCAAAATAATTAACCAATAATACTCCCATAATAATAATAATAACTACGCGGAAGCAGAAACGAAGGAATATTTATTACAAAAATAAACGCTCAACAAACGAGCCCAAAAATAAAATTAAACAGCAGAAGTTCTTTAACATTGTTCGTCTTCTTCTGAATCTTCCACGCTTCCACTGCGCACTCTGATTCCATGACGCTCTTCAAGGGATAAAGAAATCCTCGCCCTGTCTGTCTATGGCATTAAGCGCCCAAACACAAACAGAAAAGGTTAACTCTTAAAACAAACATCAAATAGCACGCAGCATGTTGAAGAGAACTTAACATAACCAACAGTAACAACATTTTCAACATACAGTAACAACAAATTAACGACAATATCCAACAACAACATTAATAACTCAATTTAACTTCCTAAAATTTTATTTGCAAGACTCTTGGCCAAACTTCTCCCAAAACTGGCGAGAACGTTTGCAGGGGACAAATTACCCTCTCACCGAATTCAAGATAAATCGCATGGGACAAATTACCATCTCATCTACCTTAGGCATGATCACATGGTACAAATTACCATCTCATCATCCTTCCAAAACTCATCCACTAGGCATGATCACATGGGACAATTCCCCATCTCAATCATCCTTCCAAATGCACATGTCATAACCCATAACAGCCAACACAAGATCCAACAGTTCATAGTACAACGTATATTATCCATTTTCCAAAATCAAGTTCACAAGATCATCAACAACATATCAAAATCATCAATTCTCAAATCCAAGCATGTATCACAAATACCAACAATTTCATCATAAACAAAAAGAATAGTCTCCAATACAAAATCATAGGTAAAACACCACTGACTCAATCTAGTACTGAGTTACCCTTACCTCTTATTCCTTTGCATCAACTTGTCCTCCAACCTCGTTGAGAGAGTTGATCAAGAAGGTATATAGCACGACCCTAGACCTCCAAGAATGCAAGGAACCTCAAGCTTGATGGAAAATAAAGGTTGAAGCAAGACTAGTTAAACCCTAGAAAGAACAAGAGGTTGATCACCAAAAACTCAGAATTTAGGAGAGTTTGATCACTTACCGACTGCACTAACCACTAGGGTTCTTGAGAGAGGATTAGGGAATGAGTTGAACACCACAAGATGAAGGAAGGAGGTCGACACAAGGCTCCAAGATTCAGCAACACTCCAGAAAATTCAGCTCAAGTGTTCTAGGTTTTTTAGCAACTTTTTTGTGTAAAAAGAACAAGGAGACAACCACCATGCTTCAAGGAAAAATAGTTGTAAGGGGAAGGGAGAGGGAGCACGACCTAAGCCTCCTTCTTATTCAGAATTCACCCTCTTCATTGCTCATTTATTCATAGACCAAGCCATAAACTCACTTTACACCCCCTTATTAGCCATTTGTAACTCCCGACAAGCATTAAACTCTCTTAACACCACTTATTACCATTCAAATTCATTTGCATAAAATAAAAACCCACCTCACTAGGATTCGAATACAAGACATGCCAATCAAATGCTTAAGTCTCAACCATTAAACCAAGGTTCTTCTTGTTAAAACTCTAACAAAACATTCTCTATATTCCTCTAAGCCAAACCAACATGTCCCCAATTCAAATTTGAATTCCAAGACATCCTTAAAAGCTCCTAAATGCGGAATTCCAATTCAGTCTTGACTAGTCCAAGGACTAAAACACAATTATCCAAACTTAAATGATCAAAACCTAATAATATAATATCCAAGGACCAAAGTATAAATACTCCAAAACTTGAGGGTCTTACAACAAGAGTCGTCATTTCTTGAAAAACATCCGGATGTTCAATGGAATGTTTGCATTAACAAGACTCTTATCAAGATGGTGACCATACAAACTAATGGAGATGTTACAAGTAGGTTTGAGATGAATCCAACTGCACCAAACAACACCCCAATAACATCATCTATACATGTGTTATCATCAGATGATAACACTTTTGACGTTGACCCGTTGGGAGATCAAGATGGTGACCATTTTTTACTATTCTTAGCAAGATTCTTAACAAGAGACGATGGTAGAACGGTCACAAAGGGTAAATCAGTGCTGGATAATAGGTATGTTGTGCCGTATAACCCGATGCTTCTAAAAAAGTTTAGAGCTCACATCAATGTCGAGTACACATGTCAGACGAGTGCTATAAAATATCTTTTCAAGTATGTTCATAAAGGCAATGACAGGGTGACAGCTGCACTTTTTCGTATATCCATTTGTTTTGGTATGACGATCAATAAATCACAGGGACAAACACTTGAGTGTGTTGGTGTATATATTCCAATGCCAGTTTTCACCCATGGACAGTTATACGTTACTTTGTCAAGAGTAACAAGCAAACAAGGACTGAGGATACTAATAGAAAATCATGACGACCTCCCTCCTAACACAACCGTTAATGTTGCGTACGAAGAAGTGTTTGGAAATATAACTCCATAAGGTACTGTTTATCGATATTCTATAAATGTATTACAATTGATATTATACTCCTATGTGTTAGAACGTTAATTCTAATGAGCGGTTTGCCTTTTTGTGTACCAGGTGGTTTTCTATTATACTTTCTCAGTCATCAGCCATGAGTTAAATAAAGCTAGCTTCCTGCGAGGATTACCAACTGTGAGTCTTTTTATTATTATGTGATTATAGTATTGTATATTGTTTTGGTCTTATTATTATACAATGACTTATTCATTAAACAGATTAGATTTCACATACTAAATATAACATCAAGTACTTCAATCATCACTAAACCAAGCAATCAGTGTACCGATAGTTCATAATTCATCTCATCTGCATAATCAATTGTACAAAAGTTTTAATGCATGTACTAACATAAATATTTCTGCAGAAATTTGGAATGGATCAAGGCTTAAGAAGATGCTTTCCTTTGTTAGTGGGTAATGACAATAAGTTATTTTAATCTTATTCAGACAATAAGTCATGCATCCAATTAATATCGGACGACTCAGATACGTGAATTTAGCGAATTTAGAGACTATGTAACTGCTGCGAAGAATCCAAACTCCATAACAAATATACTAGCTACCTTTTAATTTAACGTGAAATTTGATGACTTAGGTTGGATGTAGTTCCTAATTTAAGGAATAAAAAAAGGAATTGGAGTAGTATTTAAAAAAGAAAAAAATAATAATTAAGGGTGAGATGGGACAGATCGATTCAGCTGTGTTTGTTTTCACAATGACCGTGTCTTATCAGGTCCTATTCCGAACAGCTAAGAGAAACCCGAACAGACGCAGCACGCGCTCATAACCCTTTACACTAATTTGCAGCAACTTGTACATTCAACGTGTGGACATACTCAAATGCAGATTGCTCCTGTTTCGTGGCTCCAAACCCATGTTAATTTTATTTTTGTGGAGTTCTTTGCTTCAGCCACTGATGATAAATGAAATATTTCGAATATTTAAATCAGGTTAGTCTTATCTGTCCTCGTCAAACACAAGATTTGAGATAGAAACCTATGAATATTCGTAAACGTGGGGGAATTTTTTTGCTTTTAGACAGAAAGAGAGCGCATGTCTCAAATTTAGTCATCAAGTGGGAGATATAGATTGAGGCTTTGGCTTCATCTAATTAAAGTTGTTGTTTTTCCCTGGAATTGGTGTTTGAACTTTGAAGATTAATGTCTATGTTGGCTGCATTTTTCATCACTCAAGTTGCCAAGGATGCAGCTGGAATCGCTGGTACAATTTTATTTTTCTTTAAATCTTTTCTCAGTTTCTGGGGGTTTATTGATGAATAAAAAGGTCCACACTTTACCTTGTTGATTATCATTTCTCACAATTCAAAGTATATGCTTGCTTATTTTCAGGGAACATATTTGCTTTTGGGTTATTTGTATCTCCCATGTAAGTTTCTTAATTTATGGATCCTGAATCATAATTGAGGGCATGTTTGGAAACTCGTCACGCTGATGTGGACAAAAACAACTTCCTTTAATTTTTTACTTTTGTGTACCATGATTTTAATTCAGAAGTGTTTCCATACATGCAATGGAGATGAGAAGAAATTGTGGTTGGTCTAATTGTCTCCCTTTTTAATATGTAACTCTGTGTTCTGTTTCGAAATTCTAGACCCACATTTAGGAGAATTGCCAGAAATGGGTCAACAGAAATGTTCTCAGGGTTGCCATATATTTATTCCCTCGTGAACTGCCTCATCTGCATGTGGTATGGCACACCTCTGGTATCACCTGATAATTTGTTGGTTACTACTGTTAATTCAATTGGAGCAGTCTTTCAGAGTGTGTACATAATCCTCTTCTTGATGTATGCTGAGAAAGAAAAGAAGGTTACCTTTCTAACACTATTGGAACCCTATTCTTACTATATGTGTAAGCTCAAAACTCTTGTTAATTTCTAAGAACATTGGATAGGTGAGGCTGCTTGGATTATTACTGGCAGTTCTTGGCATATTTGCAATCATATTAGTTGGAAGTTTGCAAATAGCTGATATCGAATTGCGCCGCATCTTCGTGGGATTCTTGAGTTGTGCATCTCTCATTTCCATGTTTGCTTCTCCATTGTTTATAATTGTAAGTATGTCCTTTCCTACTTATGCAACCTCTTTCCATTAGCTAGGTGAAGGTACTAACATGACCAATGTATGTATATTTCTCAGAAATTGGTGATTCAGACAAAGAGCATTGAATTCATGCCATTTTATCTATCACTTTCCACCTTCCTAATGAGCACCTCTTTCTTTCTTTATGGATTGTTCAACGACGATGCCTTCATTTATGTAAGGTTCCTTTCAGCTCATTTTTTTTGTGTATATTTATGTTGGTGGCCTATATTTGCAATATCACATGCATCTACATCTCTGCTTGATTTTGTAGGTGCCAAATGGGATAGGAACTATTTTGGGAGTGGTTCAGTTGATATTATATTTCTATTATGAAAGTAAATCTAGAAAGGAATCCGGAGAACCATTGATGCTGTCATATGCATGATCAGTTCTGCTGAAAAAAATGAGGTAAAAGCAAATTTTTGGTCATTCGGAGTCCATGAAGGCAATTCTCTAAAATTAGCATGGGCATTCTGTTATGAGAATCCCTTTTAATTGTATGATATAGTTCTCCTGAATTGGCTGAATCAGTATATGTTTCTTATGAATGGCATGTTTGTATTCCAAATAAGCCTAATGAATGTTGCGGGGGTTTTGTGAATCTGAGTTTGTTTTCAAGTTTCCTCAGATTTCATAATATTTTAAATTTCATTGCCGTTGTTGATTACGTGTTTCAAAGTTTCCTTTCTAGAATCATTTTCAGAACCCTCTTCTCTTAAATCCCAACTCTCTTATTGTTCTATTTCGTAGCAGTCCCATTCTTATCTGTAACACCGTACTGTTGCACGATCTTGTTTTCCCTGGCTTCCCTCTATGTATATTGTATAAGGTAAAAATTCAAAGGATCCCACATTAATATTCATAGAATCCCTCCCATATGTTTATACATATGAAGAGAGAGATAGGCAAGAGAGAGTTTTCACATAAGAGGATCATGATCCAAAAAGAACTAGCAAAATGTAGCTCTTGCTAAGCAACAATGGCTCCACGAGTTGCTTGCTTTTCTATTTTGAGTGTAACAATTAATGATGAGCAAGTCAAGAGAGTGTTTAGTACTGATTTTATATTTAAATTTGTGGTGATATATTGCAATGGTAATGGCAGAACTAATAATAATAATAATAAGGTTTTATTGCACTTTTGGTCCCTGATCTAACACGATTGTATGATTTGACTCTTCCATGTTTAAAATGAGCAATTTTGGTCCTTCAAGTTCTAATTAATGAAAATTGGGTCTGTCCGTCAATTTGCCATCAAAATTTAGACGATAAATTGCTGAATAGGCATTTTCACTCCTCTTATCAAGCCACACCACCACCGTGCAAACCTCAACCCCCCACCCCCCACTATGCCATCCTTCCTTGTCCTACCATGACCACTTGAAACTCTAGCACCCATCGTTTCCAATGCACTTGATTTTTCTGCCAACCCCATCACAACCATCCTAATTTCCATCCCACAAAACCTTGTCAGTCATAAAACCCAAAATAAAACTCAGAAAAGAAGAATTTCAAAAGAAAAGAAAACTAGAAAACCCCTAAAATCCAAAAAATCAGGAAAACTAGGAAGATGACAGATCAAATGATGGAGATGGAGTGCACAAACATGAGGAAGATAAAACCCCTCAAAACTCGAAAACTCATAAATTTGAATCCCCAAAACCCAGAAAACCCAAAATCAAATGAAGCAGAGAAAACCCAAAAAGGAGACTTTCGACCCACTTGGAGCTCTCCTAGGTGCTCGCTCCCTTGCTCGATGTAGAAGAAGAGGTAATGAAGATGCGGGGTAGAGATATGAGGTGTTGCGGTGGGAGTTCCAATAAGGTCGCAGTGTCCATTGTTAATTTTTTATTTTCATTTAAAAAAACATAAAATAAAGTTGAAATCATGTTTGGTTGATATTTAGAAAGTTTTTTTTTTTGAAAATATTTTCTCAAATATGACCAAAACAGAAAAAGAAAAAAAATTGTAAGTACTAAGATGAAAAGCAATGGTGATGGAGGTTGGCAGTGGTGATGATGGTGATGGTGGTGGTGATAGCGGTGGCAGAGGCAGAGGTGGTGGTTGGTAGTGGCGGCGGCAGTGATAGTTGCAGTGTGGTGGAGGTTGGTGGTGGTGACAGCGTCGTACGTAAAATGGATTAAGATAATAATAATTTGGCATGCACATGCATGCATGCGTTGTACGTAAAAATTGATTGTTTATGTATGATTAAATATTGCTTGAAGGTGCATTATCTTCTTCGGATGATATTTTCTTGGAATTGAGTGCAAACCCCTTAATCGGCCAAGGTAAGGGTAACTTAATCCTTAGACGTGTCTGCATGTAAGAATGCTATGTGAATTATATTGTACTTGTTATATCCTATTCTTAGTAATAAAGATGTTGTGATATGATATGTTGAATACTTGACTATGTGATTTTCTTGATTATTTGTCAAAGTGTTAGTATCTCGTGCTCAAACTAATTATATATTTCTTATGCTTATAAAAAATTATTAGGTATATATGAATTTTTTTCACATTCTTTATGTGAGAAAAATTGAAATTTTCTTATAAATCATATTTCTTTAGATCTTGGTCACCCCTTTTAAATTCCTGCCTCCGCCCTTGCCAGCCAGACAACCATTAAATAAAAATAAATGAGTTTGCTTTCCAACAACTTTCTTTCTAGCCACATAAATAAAAAAGAACATTCATCATAAAACTCTATCTAAATAAATAAAAGAAAAAAAAATTCACTTTCAGTTCTCTATTTTTTTTCTTCTATTCTCGTCTGCATGCAAACCAACGCTGTTTAAAGCTTATTTGTTACTTAGAAGTTTAGAACCACGAACAAACAGCTATCTGAAATGGCCATCTTGTGGAAATGCACCTACAGAAAAGCTTTGCTGTCCTTGTCATTTTCAAGGGTCTTTTCCTCTCATGCACATTTATTCTGTTCTTGGTACTCCGTATTTTGACCTTTGACAGCAAAAGTTACATTTTCATCAATCGCAAATCAGTACTTGTTGTTAAATCTTCACACCCAAATCTGAATAGAGATAAAGAATATAAGAGATAAGAGATATGATGAGTAATGTGTTAGAAAAATAAGAGAAAAAGTGGATGAAAATAGAATGAAAATGACAGAACGAATGTAATTTATCTATTGTTTTAAACAGTTAATAGGAAAGAGAAATAGCAGGAATTTCCATTTTAATGCGCTTGCTGCAAATTCGGGCTGTCTGATTGAAACAACTAAGAGCACAGACAAGGATGAATAGACTAAAGAATCATTTTAATAAGGCGTAGTCCACATGGAAGCTTCAACAAAAAGGCTCACCTCCGAGGTCACCTCTCACATCTTTAGGTCTCACTAGTGTCACTCCTTTCCACTACATTGTTCACTTCTAGTCAAGCCGTCTCAACCGTGTTCACTGTCTGCCAAACATTCCTCCATACTTCTTGTGAAGGCTGTCTACCACTGTGGGTCGTGATTGTTTTTACGTTTGACAAGATCCGAATTGCTCCATACCACCACATCTCTTCAGATGCGAGCATAAATAGAATGAGAAGGAAAACCTGGCGACACTCTAAAACCAACCCATTGACCTCAAAATCCTAAAACCCCAATCATTGAACCCTCCACCTCAACGAAGGCGGCATTTCTAATACTCTTTAGGACTAGGCTCCTGGCCCATCCCTGTCAATCACTGGGCTCAGTACTTGGCCCAGTCACGGCCATATGAGGTCTAAGGCAAATACTTATAGCTGTAACATCAAGGATATCTCAAGATCCTTGATCATATAGTAACTGGATACGCTATGATTTTTATCCCTTCTTCCAGTGTCAAATCTCGGATGCACGCTTAGCTAGCAGCTATCACAACAGATCTCACCGACTTCAAGGGACCTATAGATAAGACACACAATGTCCTTCAGGTACACACACTTCTTACTAATACTGAAACCATACTAGATCAAGAACTGACTTGAGCATCAGAGTTTCTTTTCAGACACCTCCACCAATCTCCTCTAAGGAATCTAGAAGTTTTAACCTCTGGATAGAGCAACTCATCCCTAACATGGAGCACCTTATAGAACAAATACACTTTGTCTAGTGCCTCCTCCAAGCACGATCAACTTCCACATTTCCTTGACCAGCTACCAGGACGAGCTCAAGAAGCATATTAATCCCATCCTTGACCCTGTGTGATAAGGAAAACCCACCTGTAATTCAAGTTTACAGCCGCAGGAGGAAGAAAATCGGGCCAACCACCACTGTGGGTCGTGGCGCAGCCACTGTGGTGACTGTAGAGGCTGCTGCGCAGCCAATTCAGCAAAGAGAGAGGGAGAATTTAAATGTGGCAGAAGGTTAAAAGCAGTTAGTAGTTAATAGGAGTTAGTAGTTATTAGAAATTAATTTATGTTTCAGTTTATATTTAAAATAAAAACTGCTCTAAGCAGTTATATATAGTTTTATGTGCCCCTTTTGTTGGCTGTTCAGAAATTTCAAAAGGTTGTAGTAATGGAGAGAACAGTCTCTCGAATACCTGCTGTATTGTACTATTTCCAGTAGAGGTTCTTCTTCTCTGCTGTATTAATAATATCTATCTACTTCTCTATATCCTTGTCTCTTGTCTCTATCACTGTGACAATGCACAACCTCCTCATTCTGTTGTACACCTAGCCAGTAAGAAACTATTTGATCTATTAGAATAAAGGGGTTCAATATTATGTATTGTGGGTTGTGGTAGTTGTCAGTTCCATCATAGTTGTTCTTGAACTCCATTCTAGCCAGTGTTTACACCCACCGGAGTGAAGAGGGATCACAATGCTGTGCAACGTCTGTGAGATATGTTCAGAGATTTAATTGTGAATTGCCAAATCTAAATAACATATCCAACCGAGTTTTCTTGCTCCGTCATGCTAGCTGTGTCGCCTTTAATGAAATGCGAAATACACAAGTGAATTATACCAAGAGTGCATCTGAAGAAATTAAGTAAGAATTATATAATTGAGAATCATGCAGGAAAATGGAATTACAGAGTCACACAGACAATTCAATTATAGTTGGGAACATCAGAAGTTGACTCCAAATAGCAAGGAAACAACAGTTGAAAAGTAAATAACTGACACCAGGCTCTTTCTCTAGATGTCTAAATTATGGTTTTTCTTGACTAAGCAAGAACAAGAGGATAAATCTAAAGAAGGGAATAAAGGTTGAAGTTTTTCAGCAAAAACTTACTTTTGCAAGTATCATCAATGACAACTAAGAAGATCCAGAACAGATTTCCTATCAGGCATGCTGGGCATGGCTCCCTTCACTTGAACACAAAGAGAAGCTGCAGCAGCTGTTACAGAAAAGTTGTCACAAAATAGTTAGGTACATTTTGTAGAAGAGCAAAATACCACAAGGAAAAGGGAAATGCATTACACCATACACACCAGCAAATCTTAAGCATTCTTTTTTAGACTTGCCCTCAACTATTGCCACAGCAAAAGCAGCAGTAAAAGTATCACCAGCTCCAGTTGTATCAATGACTGTTTTAGCATATATGGCAGGTTGCTGAATTGGTTCTTCTCCTTCTATGAAAAGGGAAGATCCTTTGGCCCCAAGTTTTACGAGGACTTGCTTCAGTCCCTGAAATTACAGAAAATTAAGGAATAAATAACACCAAAACTAGAACCACCGAGATTCTTGTAATGTCGGTGACAAAAGCATCATGCATCTATCAGACTTCAGGAATCAACCAAGGTATTTAAGAAAAATTCTGGGACTATATCAAAATCTATTGCACATTCAAGTTATCAATAGACAATAAAAAGTAACCCATTGCTATAATGCTTCAGTCATGACAAAGTCTAAGGAAGGGTCAAACCCATTATGGGTCTATAAGACACAGCCAAGAAATTGATTCCACGACTCGAAGCCATGACCATCTAGTCATACGGCAGCAACTTCAACTGTTGCGCCAATGCCCCCCCCCCCCCCCCCCCTCCCAAATAAGAAAGCAAAAACTCGCATGGAAATAAGTGGCAAAAAGACTAAACAGCTCAGAGACAAACGGTGGAATTAGAATATATGACAATTCTGTAGATGGATCTCTATTCTTTAATAAATATCTAAACGATGGTCATCCTTTATGCAGTGACCCTATTGATGTCATCTACGCAACTATGTATACACATGATACACTTGGGACGGAAAGCTAATAACATGCAATCACAAAGATAAATCAGATTTTCAATTGTGATATTTGAAATATTTAGTTCCTCTTAAGATATCTTTGGCAATGAATATGGCATTCAAGTAGCGTAATGTGAAAAGCATTTTATTGTGATCCCTAAAGTACTACTTGAACTCACCAATTTATGGCATTTAGCAGCAGCCAGTGTAATATCTTCAAAACTTTCAGTTGGCATTTCCGTAAGGCGACCAAGTTCAGTTTCATTAGGACTTATAATATCAACACAATTAAGTAATTCTGGTGGCAGAGGTGCATCCATGCCTCCAGAATCGAATAGTACTGGGACACCGGCATTCCTTGCAGCCTGTATGCATAAGAGCATAATACATAACCAAATATCCAGGAATCATGTATTGTCTTACCGAAATCTATCACTAGAAACTTAAACGATGGGAGAAAATAAGATACCAAAAGGTGAAGCAGCTATTCATATCATAGGTTCACAAGAACCCATGACAAAATATGAGAATTACAAGATACAGAACAGATGAGTCTTTCCACTAAATTCAAAGAACTAATCTAATACGAAAATGACCAGCTGAACAGAACTCAGGCATTGATATCAGAAGTTAAGTATATACACAACAATTCTATAAAAAAATTGTCAACACTGTCACCATTTACTAAAAAATATAGATCCAACCATAGTTATCAATCGCGCAAGATAGCGGCGCTATAGCGCCGTCACGTCGCGGAGCGGAGGCCTGCCGCTACGGGATTCAGGGCGCAGTCGCGGCCAATAGCGGCCAAATTGCGGTTTTACATGTATGGGATTTCAATTCTGGGGGTCATTCGGGACAGGCCGCGATCCGCGATTGACTACCTTGGATCCAACACAATTCACAGATGGCCTTTTACTTACCAAGGGGTCTCACTAGGGGGGGAATATTCATGTGGTTCATTTTGGAACCCTAAACCCTGGATTCAACTATTCATTATTCAACAAATCTCTAACCAACCAAGATTATTGGGAAGGAATCTTTCTTTTGGCTAGAACTCATTGGCATTGAAAAAGTTTGTAACTATTGCACTGAATGATGCAATAGATTTTTTCACTTTTTCTGTCTACACCCCATTTGGTTTTTCTCCCTATGATTTTTGTTTTGTGCTCTCTTCTCACATATTCATGCAAACTCATCCCAAATGAAATAGCTTAACACTTCTCTTTTCCTTAGGGAGTCAAATCATGCTGTCTCAACAAATTAACAAAGACAATGAGGCAGTTTGGATAGCTTCATCACCTCACCTTTGCCACTTCAACATTGACATGATCTGGGATCTCCCTCTGCAACAGAACGATCCCAGCAGATGCCACGACCTCGAAATGCTGACGCGGCAGAACATGGGGCCAGCCGCTCATGTTGGCGCCGCCGACAATGATGATGGAATTCTGGCCACCAGGCTGGAGCATGACGACGGCATTTCCGGTCGGCACGGAAGGAACGACGGCGAGATGATCAAGGCGGACCGCGCAGTCGCGGAGGGAATCGGCGATGAGGCTCCCGTGAGCGTCGTCCCCGACCTGGCCGACGAAATAGGTCGGGTGCGAGAGCTTGGCGGCGCACGCGGCCTGGTTGGCGCCCTTGCCGCCGGCGAGGGTCTGGCCAGACTTGGCGGACAGCGTCTCGCCCTCTTTGGGAACACGGTCGATCTCGACGTAGATGTCGGCGTTGGCGGACCCCACCACAACAACCGGTGGTTGTGATGGGTTCGCGGCGAAAGAGAGGACTGGGAGCTTGTGCTTGTGGCGGTGGTGCCTTGTGGTGCAGAATCGAAGGAATGGGGTTGGGTTAACAGTGTTTGTAGTGAATCTGTTCGTCGGGTGCCATTGGCTTGATGGTGAAATTACATTTCCGCTCATCCTTCTTCCTCCACCTCCGATTTCGATCCCCACGCCCCACAAGGTCAACCGGTCTAGGAAAAGGTGACTCTATAATTTCTACGACTAGTGCTATTTCCCCCCTCAATGGATTAGGATGGTATTTGGCCTAATGAATAAATAAATAGGGTTTAATATGTTTTTGTTACCCACTTAGAGTATCAACTACTGCTATCTTTTGTTTGGGTTTAAAATGCTCCTCAAGATATTTCAGTTTCATTTAAAAAAAAAAAATTTCAATCTCAATCACCTCATCTATGATTGTATTGTCACAATTTGATCATCCGATGTCTCGTAATAAGCATTTTTTCACTTGATACGGACTATTTATACTCTAATCGAAAATGATCTTTAAAAAAAATTATATTCTTGGTCCTTGAATTTTTTGTCTTTTTTTCATCCTTGAAAATTATTGTTTGATTTAAAATGCTTCATTTGACGTCATAATGTTTATTTATAAATAATCAATTCACGTAGGCGATACACTTGGACTTTTCACATCCGTTATGGTCTTCTCAACAATTTATTTTATCAAATTTAGTCCTTGTCTCATTTTCTCTCCTCTTCATCTCCCCCCTCCCCACCTTTTCTCAACACCATTGTTTCCGGTGAGCCACCGTGACTACTCATCCCACAACCACCATTAACCAACCATGTAACACCCCGATTTTCAAGGCATTACTGTAGTGGATGAAGAGAAAATAGACATGCTAATCATCTTTCACAGTTATGAAAGTGCGAGTATATATTTTTTAAAACAAAAACATACAAAGGTGGAATGCAAGACATATACCTATATACCCGAGCAAGACTTATTACAACACAATATTATATGTATACATATCACTCATAGGAGGACCAGTGCTCCAGCACCTATAAGCGTCGTTAAAGGGTCCTCCCTGTCCTTATGCCCTCCGTCGTCACCGGGTACCCTTCAGCTAGCAGCTACTCAGCTGGCGACGAATCGCCCAAACACAAACAACAAACAATGTGCAAGGGTCAACTTCATAATAATAAACTCCCCATGTGAGCACATGAGTGCAGCAACTATAGTCAGCATATATAAGCATGTCAATTAATGTACATTGTATTGCAGTTATATATATATATACACACACACACACACTAAGCAATTTCAACTATAATTATGCAAAACAATTCAGAATCAAGCATCTTTTATAGTGCAAGCACAATTGCAAACCAAACTACACTCAACAATCAATTCAAGCTAGGCACACATAGCAATCATCTTAGAAACAATCTAGATGTTATGATGATACTAGTATCTATTATGATCCGGATATTCGTGTTACTGCACTAAGTCAGCCCTTAGCTGATTGGGGATAATCTTGTTATCTCAATCGTATTGTCTTCATACAGTGTGCACACAGCCTACACACAGTCCGCACACAACCAACACACAATCCGCACACAGCCATCACACAGTCTGCACACAGCCTACACACAGCCCACAAACAGCCTACACACGGTCCGCACACAGCCAACACATAGTCCTCACACAGCCTACACATGGTCCGCACACATCCTACACACGGTCCGCACACAACCAACAGACAGTCCGCGCACAGCCAATACACAATTCCCACACAACTCACATTGTCTGATGGATGGATAGTCTTGCTATCCAAATTAGTTGGAAGAATGACGACTACGTCACCTTAAGGAACATTCATGAATGCACGACTCTACATGCTACGAACAAACAACAATAACAATATAAACAGAGGTGCCTTGACACGAGTCCGAGTTCCTCGCTCTAGTTTCCCCACCTAGCGAAAACGTTTTACGAATCTGAGTTCCATTTCGAATGCGGGGTCACCCTTGTCAGAGTGTCCGCCTTTCGAGGGATTTTGGTCACATGGCCGTCTTGGTCCAGTGACCCCACATCGATAGGCATCGATGCGTAAATTGCTCGCTACTATCGATGAACACACTCCCAAAACACTACCCTATTTTCTTGAGAAAACATCTCTTGAGATTCTTTTGAGGCTTTTTCAGTAAACATGTCTTATGATTCCAAGTAAGGAAGATCTCATAGTTCTTTTTCCAAGATATGTCTTAGGTTTCTTTACAAGATGTGACTTGTAGAATAAGGAAGTAAAATCGTCCTTAAGATCATAAAAGGTTTGATATATCCATTTAGTACATTATGAATTTTCCTTCAAGAAAGATTAGGACAAATTCATTTTGAAAGCTCACGGTCTTAACCGCGGGTTCTCTTGAAAGCATGTTTCCAAAAACATTCGTTAAGTTTCTAAAAGAAAGTTTCTCTTCGTATTCTTTCCAAAACTATTAAGCCTTTATATTTTCCAATACAAGATCTTTATACTTTATTTTGAAAGAAACTCTATCCCACGGTAGCTTACTTTATTTTCCCTCAGCTAGTGCACTCGATAACAATCGGTGGCAAAGCATAGCAACATTGCAAACAAGCAAACTCAGGGAAAAGAGTAGTCCAACCAACATGTTATCAAACTTAAAATAGCATACATTTCAAGTATTACCTGCTCTTCTCACATGAGCTAATTAGCATGCTTTCTTATAGTTAATCAATATGTACTCAAGCATCAATCATAAGTCTCTCAATAACATGACAAAAGCAAGAAATGCTACCAAACAATTAGCCATTCATAGGATTTAAATCATCAATCAAATCTAATCCAGTATATCATATGCCTTCAGCTCCATGCATTAATATATTACAATCAATATAATTCTAATCGGGTCGTTCTCAGAACTCCGTCAACTACCAATTCCAATATCATAGTATACATTCACATAATCATATACGTATGCTTAGTAGCTAAGAATAGTGAAGTACCCTTACCAAGGCCCCTTTGCTCCAAACTCAAACATTTGCTCCGAAAGCTACGTCCATTCTGAAAGCTACGCCCACTCCGAAGGTTCCTATGCTCCGTCAACATATATGAATCAAAACCTAGTTTAGAACTTATAAACTAGTTCTAAGACACTAGCTAATGAACTTAGAAGACTTCCAAGGCTTAGGCAAATGTCTTCATTCACAAGAATGAATCCATGGAATTCAAAACTCTTTTAGCAAACTTTTGAAACTCTCAAAACCTTTGCAAAAACTCTAAGTTACAACTTTCAAACATTTCCAAAACTTCAATAATTTTAAAGAGCAATTAGGCTAGATATTCACTTGTCAATTTAGGAGCCTAAAACAAGTTTTTGAAAGCAAAAACATACACAAAACCTCAAGGTCTCAATTCTGTCCAAAATTTCAAAAGCATGAAAACTTCCCATTTTCATCGAACAATTCACTAAGTCCCTCAAAACAAGTTCACAACCCAAAACTTAACTTCTCCTACAAGGACTGGACGTAGCCAGGGATTGGACGTAGCCCTAGCATTCAGGGGGTGAACCAGGATAAAATATGTGTGTGCTTTACTGCTTTTCTGCTTTATCGTCTTATTACTTTAGTATCCGCATTGTTATAACTTGTTTAATTCCACTACTCACTCTATCGTCTGCTATCTGCTATCTGCTTTCTAAATCTTACAAAAAAGACTTTGAAAATTATATAATTGTTTTTGAAAAGCAAGTTTTTATAAGCACACAATTCAACCCTCCTTCTTGTGTTGTCCCTTATTCTATCGATTAGTATTAGAGCTTCGACTCTGAGAAACTAACACCTTCGCAGGTGTAGAGAAAAGATCCATGGAAGGCAACACATTCCCAACAGGTGCAGCAACAAACAGGCCACCATTTTTCGATGGCTCAAATTATCCTTATTGGAAAAAGAATATGCGATTATTTATTGAGTCTACAAATTATAAAATTTGGGATATTGTTGAGGTTGGTAACTACGTTCCGAAAAATGATGCAGGTGAACCTATTCCACGTGCTTAATGGACCAATGAACATCGAGTGGAGAATCAATTAAATGCCAAAGCCAAACTATTTCTCACATGTGCTCTAAGAAAAACAGAGCATGACAAGGTAGATATTCTGGAAACAGCAAAGGAGATTTGGGACACATTAGCAATGGCTAACGAAGGGACTTCCAACGTTAAACACACAAGGATCAGCATGTTGGTTGCTCAATATGAGGCATTCAAGATGAAAGAAGACGAGTCAATTGATGAAATGTTTTCACAATTCCAAATCATCATCAATGAGAGGCGGGATAATTCCACTGTGAATGGTGCAATGGTGGCTTTCCATCGACCCCTGGGATTCGCCACTTCGCAGGTGTGGTGCAAGCCTCCCTGCCCGGATACGTGTTCCAAGAGAAGCTCAAGCAACTCTGTATCTAGTTACTTGCCGCATGGTATGTATGTTCAATTAACTACCCAAACTAGGTCTTATTCGTCTGCATACGTTGCCTATCTTAGCTTCATAATTAACAATAATCAGGTAGAGCATGGGTACATATCTAAATAGATATAAATCATGTGCAAAAGGAGATCATGCTTACATTTAGCAGTATAGCAAGAACATCATACAAGTCAGGCCGCACATTCAAATAATTTCAACGATGTCACACATCAATGAATTCTAATCCAGCATATCAGATGCCTTCAGATACTTGCAATCACAATTCAAGCAATTTAAAGTCGGGTCGTTCTTAGAACGCCGTCGACTGACAATCAACATCATAGTACATACATTCACATAATTATATACATATGCTTAATACCTAATGTAGCGAAGTGCCCTTACTAAAGAAATGTTCGATCTGGGTAGTTACGTAAGCTCTGTTCGTCCTGGTCGGTCCGAAGTCTCGTAAACCTTCAAGAAACATAGCCTAGCTTAGAATTTGAAACATAGCCTACAAGGTTCCTATCACTTAAGCAACTTTCCAAATTCTTAAGAAGATCCTTGGAAGTCGAAAACGTTTTTAGCAACTTTGACGACCGTTGAGAGAACTCAGAAAACTCTAAGTCACAATTTTCAAAACCTCCCAAAACTTCTAAAGAGAAATAAGGCTAAATAATTACAAATCAATTTGAAAGCCTTAAACAAGATTTTGAAAGCAAAAACACACAAAACCTCAAGGGTTCAATTCTGCCCAAAATGTGTAATTTCACAAAAACTTCCCATTTTTACCAAGCAATTCATTAAGTTACCCAAAACAATATCACAACCCAAAGCATAACTTCTATTACAAGTTTCTAAAATAAATTTTCAAGTCTTGAGTTCAAAAACTCCTAAGTGTCAAAAGCACAAAATTCCATTCTAAAATTCCAAAACCCAAGTTTTCTTAACTAAGCAAAACCCTAATCAAGCTATGAGTTCCAAAATCCAATTTACCCAAAAGCTCAATTTTAATCCTTCAATTCCAAGTTTCCAAAATCTTCTAGAAATAAATTTTCTAGGGCTTTAAACATACAATTTTCTCTAGGCCCTTTTGCACTATGTACGGCAAAATCTTCCCTTCAAACCCAAAACCATTTACACGCATTTAACCGGCGGAGGCTGAAGATTGAGCTTCGGCTGCTCACCCTCCTTCTCCGCTGCCATCGATCAATGTCGTTTCTGTGAAACCTGAATTCGAATGAACGGCGGTTGACGAAGAGAGAAGGAGTTCGAGATAATCGATGATGGAAGAAGAAGAAGAGCAGAGAGCGACGTAGAGGTGAAGGGGTTCGAGAGTGAAGCTGGTGGTCGAAGGTGGGAATGAAGAGAAAAGTGAGGGTGGTGAGGTCGTGAGGGTAGCGCGACGGCGGCAGCTTGTGTGTTTGGGGAGAAGAGGATTAGGGTTAGTAGAGAGGGAGAGGGCCCGACGGCAGAGAGAGCAGAGCAGATTGAGAGTGTGAGAGTGAGACCCTTGTTGCCCTTGGATTGGATTGGGTCAAGAGTCACTAGCCAGTACCCCAGGTCCTACCAACAACAAAAAAGGAGCTGGCCCGCCCCGGCCCGCCAAAAAAAGCGGGTCATAAATGTGGGTTGAAAATGGGTATTTGGGCTGAATTTTCTAACCCAACCCGTCGAAAAAGGCAGGCCAAACGGGCTGGCCCAGCGGGCCTAGCCCATATTGCCACCCCTAGGCAGAGATAGGAACCATGTTCAAGTCCTTCATCGTTAGTATAGTGCTTCCATCAAACACTATATATAGACTCTACTCCAAGAGTCACATCATTTCATACCAAGGGTCACACCCCTCTATTCAAGAGTTATGTCTCTTCCAATAGTCATGTCATTTCATACAAATAGTCACAATTATTAATTCAAGAGTCGTAACGTTTCACTTAAATATCAAACAATATGTGCATTCACATGAGACATTTCTTATAGTGTCTCGGCTGATTCACACGTTAACTCTAAGCTAAAAATCTATTTGAACTAAGGGGGGAATATTCCCCTGCACCTGTAGCAGTAGATCTGTCTTTGGTTAAGTCCTTACCATATTTATTAGAACCAACACATACATTATCATCCTAAAACATTATCAAAACACCACGAACCACATAAATTCAGTCCATGAAATATTGGAAACAACCAGATCGCGATTACTTTCATTTCTGAAACTCAAGGACGGTATAGAAATGGTCGACATGAAAGGCTCTAAAACCATTAAAACCTGCTGAAATGGCTAGCTGCCTGAACTGTTCTTCAGTCCTGTGCTTCCCCTTGGCTCTGTAGATTGTCATTACGAATATGTCACCTTCAAGTAACGCTCTGGTTCGGTGACTATCATCGGAATGCTCTGGGACCACTGGCTCACAAGCAATTAGTTTGCCTCCCTTTGGAAGTGCCTTGTAACAATTCAGCATTATGTGCTTGCATTCCTCGTCGGTCCATGTTGTTAGCACCCACTGTCAAACAATTCCACAGTTATGTTTCACAAACCACTAATACTACAAACATCTCTCAAGCGCTCAACTTTTCTAATTATCACACCATATATCATGTTCATTACTTTTGAATCTTTTCCTCATTACTTACTTTAGATTTCTACACTACACTCATCGGTGGTCTACCAAACATTTTACACTTCCAAACCATATATAACAAGATTAATTATATATTTCCACACCCGTCTCATTAATGTATCTAAAATAAATTTATTTTCTATTTTTTTGTTATAAATTATTGAATCCAACAATAAATACAAAAAATGTAAAGAAAATAACATTCATTTCATATGTACAAGTTTTGGTGGTGCTAATAGTGGTTTTTAGTGAAGATGAAAAATCCTAATTGGTCGCACTGAATCCCTTATTAGCTAGTAGCCGCAAGAGTGGCATGACATACTGATATCTTTCTATCTATAAAGAGATTCTTTTCTAATTTTTTTCATTTATATCCTCATTTAACGATTTTATTTCACTTATCACATTTCATATTAATCAATCACAACTTTTCTTTATCAACTAAATGGTTGCACATGGTACTTAGTAAAACTAAATAAGAGTATTTTAGTAAAATTACACTATCAGTAATGATCATCTTACTTTTTGTGTCACAACCTTAAACAACAATCTCTATGGAATAGAGGGAGTACTCCTAAGACAGGTGTATCATATAATTTTATCTTATTTTTTTATAACAATATTAATATTATTATCATGACAATACCTCTTCACCTTACGCTAAGATAAAAATATGAGAAAAATGAGTGATATGATATAAATGAAAAATAAAAATAAAAAAATAGTAAAAGTAATATATGTAAGAAAAACTTAACTATGAATATATAAAAAAAATTAATCAGGCGCAGATATTTTGAGACCAATTTTGTATTTTTGCAAATTATAAATGGCCAAGTTTTACTGTCAGCCAAAAAATTAAATTCGATATAGGAAGAGCTGTAAGAATATCTCGGGCAAGGGTAGGACGCACCTTCATAAAGATAGCATCCGCCTGCGGAATATATTTGAACATGTCGCCACCCACGTGGGTTATACCTGAAATTTTCGGATCATAATTCACAAGTAACAACCGAATCTTACCAAGTACAGATCAAAACCTAACATTAATGTAACTTTTAAATTTCTAGAAGTAATCATGGAGATTCCAATAAAAAAATCAAGCATGCTGAAAATGTGAAGTCAATGGTTTAATTAGTTTCTCTTTCAATTTTAAAATATATCTTGTTTAAAGTTATTCATATAGTTTAAAAATCCATTCATTGATAACATAATTTGACTGAAATAAGTTGAGTTATCTTAAAGAGAAAATGATAATTTTTAGTTAATAAATTAATGAGAATTGTGATAGGTGAAAAACAAAAATGGTCGACAAGAAATATAATATAAATTGACGGTATAGGTAGAATAAAAAAGATAAAATGCTTTGAATTTGTAAAATAATATAATATTTTGAAATGAATACAGTAATTACTTTTTCATACTTACCTGGAATTTGTGGTGCTTTAGCAACAACTTCAGGGAGGTCAAAGTTGATCCCTTCCTTGACATTGGGGTGTTTATGTAGGATCATGCGGAGGCAGTCGCCACCACTGCCGCCCACGTCGACCAGCTTCTCCACACCTTGAAAGCCATCATAGCCCTCCAGCATTGCCCTCATGAAGGGCATCGAGACCCCTGCCATGGCCTTCAACATTAACTCGTTCATCTCGGGTTGCTTCAGGTAGTATCTATATGCTGCCTCTCCGTTTTCCCTCTCAAAGGGCTCCCTCGTGGGATCCACGACTGCCTCGTGCACCAATGGCCATGCTCGCATCAACGCATCCTGCAAGGCACACGCGTGTAAGATAGCTCAGGCAATAATGACATTTCTCATCACTACTACCCACTTTTTAGTTCTCCTACTAAGAGCATCTCAAATGGGTGTCTTAAAATGAAATCTTAAAATAAGATCTGTATCTTACAAAATCTCATCATTAGAGATTGTTTACATGGCATGAGATCTTAGCAAAAGTTAAGATCTGTGTCTTGGATGGTTCCTCACCAAAAGTGGGATCTTAAATTAAATATAATTCTTTCTCTCTCATTCAGCTATAACAGAAAACAAAGGGAAATCCAACCAGAACAATGAAAGAGGATGAAATACAACAGAACAATGGCAAAATCAAGAGATCTATTTGGATCCAAAATTTAAAAAATTACATCAACAGAATAGGAGATGAAAAATACATATACATAAAAAAAATTACAAAAATGGTGAAGGAACCCCCTTCTGATCCGTGAAGGCCGTCGTACAAAGAGAGATGAAAGACCGGCAGCCGTGAAACTTATTCTGAACCGTGAAGGCCGAGAAGGAGAAGGGTGAAGCGAGGGTTACAGCGGCAGAGAGGGAGAGGGGGAGATCGAGGGTTACGACGACAGAGAGGGAGAGGGAGAGAGCGACTATTTCTGTTTTCTGGGAGGTGAGAAGGGTGAAGCAGCAGTGAGGGAGAAGGAGAGAGCGATGGTTTCTGGCCATGGGAGGTGAGAAGGGTGAAGCGGCCATGAGAGAACCGGTTCAGTCGGTTGTGGAAAGAAGAAGAAGAGGAAGAGGAAGAGGAAGAGGAAGAGGAGGAAGAGGAAGAAGAGGAGGAGGGGGAGGAGGAGGAGGAGGAGAAGAAGCGCAACATCTGGAGTGTTAAAGAAGATACAAGCTCTCGGCCTTTACACAAAACTTAGGGCAATAATTTTCCTTTGCGTCAAACCTCACATACAAGCTTTAAACACAATAAAAAGCTAGTTAAAAAATCAATTCTTTCAAGCCCTAGTAGCAGCCCTAGGTTCGGCCATGAGGAGTTAATTTCCAAGATGATTTTTTCTTCCAAAACTAACTTGTACACATCAAAGGAAATAAGAAATCCATGCTGAAAGTCAATTTCAAAGTTTGAAAATCACTTATTTCAAATAATCACTATTCAAAAACCCAACTTCTTGAAAATCTAATTTGAGATTCTAATAGATCAATCTAGTAGGAACAACATTATCAAAAACACTTACACCAAAATCTCAACTTCTAAAACTCATGTGGACCAAAACTCAACCAATTGAAAATGTAATCGGTTCAAATTGAAGATCAAGACCATGGCAACAACAATTGTGAAGTGAGTTTGAGATTCTATCAACTATCAATAACCCAAAACTCAACATCTTGGAAATCTAAAAACATAGGAATGTAGAGCTTGAAGAGGAGATCAACTTACCTCAAAGAATCAAGAGGAGAAAATGAGTGGAAGAGGTATGAAATTGAAGAGGAAGAATTCGGCCAAAGTGAGCTCAAGGTTGAAGATGATGAATAGTTCCTTTCTCTTTCTAATTCTCTTTCTCTCACTTAAGTTCATCTTACTTTCCTTAATGAACTCAAGAAGAAAAACAACTCAAAACCCACCCAAAAAAGGCCCAAGGCCGTGGGTATAGAGCCCCCATGGAGGGTCAACTTAACACTTTTCTTAAACCCTAGGACCAAAGTTGAAGAGTTATCTAGTTATTATTTGGAGGACCAAAGTTCAAACTTTCAAAGTTTAAGGACTCAACTCTAAAGTTTATAAATTTTAGGAAAATATCTAGGATTAGTTTAATATTAAATGTCTAATCCAATGACACGTCATCACGTCGTGCGTCATATGCGTCAGTTGTGTCATAATTCTCGTCGTTATCCGAATCCGACCGTCGGTATGTTTCCCAACGATACTGAGAGTATCTAACACTAGTTACTCATTTATTTTTGACCTCGTGCTCATACAACTCAAGCCCGGGTCATTTTCCTTGAAATGCGTGCCGATTCTCGTCCGAAAACACTATTCACGGAAACACTGCTCATGAAACACTATTCACGAAAAGTTTTTTCGACACATCAAACAGAGTCGTTTGGTGATTCCTAAATTTTCGATCCGAGGTCTCGAAGTCGTCCGTTTGGATTGCTAGATTTTCGACTGAAAGTCTCGCTAGCGAGAAATACTTTTTCCAGGCTACGGAAGGAAACCATATTGATGTTATAGTCATTCTTCTCGAAATTCTTAACTGATCGTCATGGTGATAGTGAGAATGTCTTATTCTCCCTCGAAATCAAAATCGAGTCAAGATCACTCCTACAACAAACGGTCGTTTGGAAAACATCGCATCGATGATATGAGTAACTTTTGGCCCTAACTTTCGCCTGCACACATTCCTAGATATGCATTGATTGGCTAAATAATTGATTCAGGGTCTTACAAACTGCACCTAAACTTTACCCTCCTCACTCCCTGATCTCTCGTCCTTTTCTCATCATCTTTTCTTAATCCTAATAAACACCTATATCAGATAGCTCCTCATGTTTAGAGTGGAAACAACACCAGTATCAAAAAGGGCTTGAACCGAAGAACTAAGCCACAATCTAAGAAAACCACCATGTAACACCTATATTTTCAGGTTCACGTGGTAACCATTTATAATAAAAGATATGTTGGTTGTCTTTCAATAATCATAAAAAACTCGTGTAACTATTTTTCCATTATCTAAAACATTTTCAGACCACGCTATACATAATACTCATAGCTCCCGCTTATAAATACTAATACAACATTATCAGCATATACACATTGGTCGCAGGCGAAGCTTAGTCTTAGTACACGAAATTGACACCTTGGATGTGTCCCCATCATCATCATCATCATCAGCATCCTCCATCCCTATTATCTGAAGTCGTCCCTGGGGAAGGCATCACCGTCTGGTGGAGACACCCAAGGACATCCGTAAAGAAATAAGTACAATGGTCAACTTGTAGAAGAGTTGATCATAAGAGTATAACAGTGAAATAAAATAATTTCATATTAAACAAATCAGACAATATGTATAGATCACATGGTATATCAATGCACATTTACTCATGTTGTTCCATCAACCACACATCATCTAAGTACGTATTCAGAATCACACATGAAAAACCACCTTAGAGTCAAACACATATATACAAGTCACACATAGAGAACAACCTTAGAGTTAGTCTACATGTTATTCTCATGCAATGTCCATAATGATCCGGATATAAACGCCAACGCAATATTGGAGGTGGGACAACCACTCAGTATCTAGTTCAATAGCTTATGCTACCAACCCCTCTAGTGAATGCCACTTACATGAACGACCTTTTTGTCATCCTGAAATCACCTAGACTTTAGCTTGATACTCTGAATAGTCACCAAACCCTGCTAGTTCAGCCTCTAACCTGATGATTCAACCGTTGTCAGACCCCGTTAAATTAATGAATGCATGACATGTTTTCATGGTTAGTCACACAAAATGGAATGTCCTCACACGTGTCCGAATTCATCTTTCACGAATGGTTCCACCCTTAAACTGAGTGTCCGAGTTTTGTCTTCATAATCGAGACCACCCTCCGTCGAGTGTCCGAGTTCCACCTTCTCTTATGAATAACCTTTCTTCTCTCAAAACCTTTGTTTAGTAATCCTCACACCTTTACACGGTTCTTTTTTAAAGAGAGCCTCACGCTGTAAAGAAAATAAGACATCCATTAATTTATAAAAGGTGTGACAAATTTACATAGATGAAATATATATATTTTTATTCCTAAAAGCATAGGTCATGTTGGTTCCATTTAGAAGGCTCTTGGCGTAGTTTTTAATTTACTTAAAAAGCATACTTTCGAAACATTGATTGATTTTAAATAAATTCCCCTTTTTATATTTCTTTCAAAAATATTATGTCGCTGCCCCAAAAATTATTTATCACGATCTCACGTCTAGCTGATAACTCTCTTTTTGCTCCGCTTTCGCATTCAATAAACAATCAATGTCATATTTAATATGGAAAGCATATAACACTTGGGGAAGCACAATAATTCAGCAAGACACACAATGCAAGTAGCAATAAGGCAACAAGGCCACACCATACAAATATGCACTTAAAAGTGCTACTATGGTTAGGTCGTGAGGGTGGCGCGGCGGCGACGGCTTGTGTGTTTGGGGAGAAGAGGATTAAGGTTAGTAGAGAGGGAGAGGGGCGGACGACAGAGAGAGCAGAGCAGATTGAGAGTCTGAGAGTGGAACCCTTGTTGCCCTTGGACTGGATTGGGTCAGGAGTCACTAGCCAGTAGCCCAGGACCTGCCAACAAAAAAAAAAAGAGCTGGCCCGCCGAGCTAGCCCGCCGAGCTAGCCCGTCCGAACCCGTCAAAAAAAGTGGGCCAGAAATGTAGGTTGAAAGTGGGTATTTGGGCTAAATTTTCTAACCCAACCCGCCAAAAAAGGCAGGCCAAACGGGCAGGCCCAGCGAGCCTAGCCCATATTGCCACCTCTAGGTAGAGATAGGGACCATGTTCAAGTCCTTCATCGTTAGTATAGTGCTTCCATCAAGCACTATATATAGACTCTACTCCAAGACTCACATCATTTCATACCAAGGGTCACACCCCTCTATTCAAGAGTTATGTCTCTTCCAATAGTCACGTCATTTCATACAAAGAGTCACAATTATTAATTCAAGAATCATAACTTTTCACTTAAATATCAAACAATATGTCCATTCAGACAGCAACTCTAAAGCTAAAAATCTATTTGAACATATATATATATATATGTAGTAGTTTAAGTTTAAGATCTAGTGGGGGGAATATTCCCCTGTACCTTTAGCAGTAGGTCTGTCTTTGGTTAAGTCCTTACCATATTTATTAGAACCAACACATACATTATCATCCTAAAACATTATCAAAACACCACGAACCACATAAATTCAGTCCATGAAATCTTGGAAACAACCAGATCACGATTACTTTCATTTCTGAAACTCAAGGACGGTATAAAAATGGTCGACATGAAAGGCTCTAAAACCATTAAAACCTGCTGAAATGGCTAGCTGCCTGAACTGTTCTTCAGTCCTGTGCTTCCCCTTGGCTCTGTAGATTGTCATTACGAATATGTCACCTTCAAGTAACGCTCTGGTTCGGTGACTATCATCGGAATGCTCTGGGACCACTGGCTCACAAGCAATTAGTTTGCCTCCCTTTGGAAGTGCCTTGTAACAATTCAGCATTATGTGCTTGCATTCCTCGTCGGTCCATGTTGTTAGCACCCACTGTCAAACAATTCCACAGTTATGTTTCACAAACCACTAATACTACAAACTAGGGGTTTTCATAGGACGGGTTGGGACGGGTTTGTCTGACTTTTACCCGACCCTAAATATTGATAGGGTCAGTTTCTAAACCCGAACCCGTCCCTTGACCCGGAGAGACCCGATGAGGTGTGGGTTTAACACGGACCCGACTGCAAAAGGATAGGTCCGGTTGGCCCGAAGGGCAAATTGAATACCAATTTCTATCCTATCAATGAATTATGGAAGAAACTATATAGAACTGAAGTTTTTCATAACAATATGCTTAATTAGAGAAAAGAATATAAATTATATTCATTTGAAACCAGAATATAAATTAAGATATACAAAACCATATTTTGAAATTAGTGTATAAATGGTGCTTATGGGACGGGTTGGGACGGGTTGAACTTGACTTTCACTCGGCCCTAAATATTGACCGGGTTCAATTTTTAAACCCGAACCCGTCCCTAAACCCGAAGAGATGCGGGTTTAAGGGACATGGGCCGGGACGGGTCAAGGGATAAGGCTGGGTCTTGTACACCCCTACTACAAACATCTATCAAAGGCTCAACTTTTCTCATTATCACATCATATATCATGTTCATTACTTTTTCAATCTTTTCTTCATTACTTACCTTAGATTTCTACACTTCACTCATCGGTGGTCTACCAAACATTTTGCACTCCCAAACCATATGTAACAAGATTAATTATATATTTCCACACCCGTCTCATTAATGTATCTAAAATAAATTTATTTTCTATTTTTTATAAATTATTGAATCCAACAATAAATATAAAAAATGTAAAGAAAATAACATTCATTTCATATGTACAAGTTTTGGTGGTGCTAATAGCGGTTTTTAGTGAAGAAAGATGAAAAATCCTAATTGGTCACACTGAATCCCTAGCTAGTAGCCGCAAGAGTGGCATGACATAATGATATCTTTCTATTTATAAAGATTGTTGTTTTAGTGTCAGTTAATTTTTTCCAAAATGTTCGTAGTTTCATAAAACTAAGATTCTTTTCTAATTTTTTTCATAACTTTATTTCACTTATCACATTTCATATTAACCAATCACAACACTTCTTTATCAACTACAACCTTCTCAGTTTCAAAACAAAACAAAAATTACATCATTCTCTCTCCAAAGTATGATTTAATGGTTGCACATGGTACTAGTAAAACTAAATAAGAGTATTTTAGTAAAATTACACTATCAATAATAATCATCTTACTTTTTGTGTCACAACCTTAAACAACAATTTCTATGGAATAGAGGGAGTACTTCCTAAGATGACCCCTGAGGTGTATCATATAATTTTATCTTATTTTTTTATAACAATATTAATATTATTATCAATGACAATACCTCTTCACCTTACACTAAGATAAAAATATAAGAAAAATGAGTGATATGATATAAATGAAAAATAAAAATAAAAAAATAGTAAAAGTAATATATGTAAGAAAAACTTAACAGTGAATAAATAAAAAAAAATAAAATAATCAGGCGCAGATATTTTGAGACAACAATTTTGTATTTTTGCATTATAGATGGGCAAGTTTTACTGTCAGCCAAAAAATTAATTAGATATAGGAAGAGCTGTAAGAATATTTGGGGGCAAGGGTAGGACGCACCTTCATAAAGATAGCATCCGCCTGCGGAATATATTTGAACATGTCGCCACCCACGTGGGTTACACCTGAAATTTCGGATCATAATTCACAAGTCACAACCGAATCTTACCAAGTACAGATCAAAACCTAACATTAATGTAACTTTTAAATTTCTAGAAGTGATTATGGAGATTCCAATAAAAAAATCAAGCATGCTGAAAATGTGAAGTCAATGGTTTAATTAATTTCTCTTTCAATTTTAAAATATATCTTTGTTTAAAGTTATTCATATAGTTTAAAAATCACATAATTTGACTGAAATAAGTTGAGTTATTTTAAAGAGAAAATGGTAGTTTTTAGTTAATAAATTAATGAGAATTGTGATAGGTGAAAAACAAAAATGGTTGATGAGAAATATAATATCAATTAACGGTATAGGTAGAATAAACAAGATAAAATGCTTTGAATTTGTAAAATAATATAATATTTTGAAATGAATACTGTAATTACTTTTTCATACTTACCTGGAATTTGTGGTGCTTTAGCAACAACTTCAGGGAGGTCAAAGTTGATCCCTTCCTTGACATTGGGGTGTTTTTGTAGGATCATGCGGAGGCAGTCGCCACCACTGCCACCCACGTCGACCAGCTTCTCCACACCTTGAAAGCCATCATAGCCCTCCAGCATTGCCCTCATGAAGGGCATCGAGACCCCTGCCATGGCCTTCAACATTAACTCGTTCATCTCGGGTTGCTTCAGGTAGTATCTGTATGCTGCCTCTCCGTTTGCCCTCTCAAAGGGCTCCCTCGTGGGGTCCACGACTGCCTCGTGCACCAATGGCCATGCTCGCATCAACGCATCCTGCAAGGCACACGCGTGTAAGATAGCTCAGGCAATAATGACATTTCTCATCACTACCACCCACTTTTTAGTTCTCCTACTATGAGCATCTCCAATGAGTGTCTTAAAATGAAATTTTAAAATAAGATCTGTATCTTACAAAATCTCATCATTAGAGATAGCTGACATGGCATGAGATCTTAGCAAAAGTTAAGATTTGTGTCTTGGATGGTTCCTCACCAAAAGTGGGATCTTAAATTAAATATAATTCTTTCTCTCTCATTCAGCCATAACAGAAAACAAAGGGAAATCCAACCAGAACAATGAAAGGGAATGAAATACAACAGAACAATAGCAAAATCAAGAGATCTATTTGGATCTAAAATTTAAAAAATTACATCAACATAATAGAATACATGAAAAATACATATACATAAAAAAATTTACAAAAATGGTGAAGGAACCCCCTTCTGATCCGTGAAGGTCGTTGTACAAAGAGAGATGAAAGGCCGGCGGCCGTGAAACTTATTCTGAACCGTGAAGGCCGAGAAGGAGAAGGGTGAAGCGAGGGTTACAGCGGCAAAGAGGGAGAGGGGGAGATCGAGGGTTACGGCGGCAGAGAGGGAGAGGGAGCGAGCGACGGTTTCTGTTTTCTGGGAGGTGAGAAGGGTGAAGCGGCCATGAGAGAACCGGTTGTGGAAAGAACCGTTGAGGAGGAGAGGAGGAGGAGGAGGAGGAGGAGGAGAAATTTATAACTTCATTAATTTTTTAACGTCTTTTAAAATTAGCTCAGTACTGAGAATTGAATTTTATCAAATTAATTTTTAATATAACACTGATTAGAAATAGTTTTGTGGATATACTAGATAATTACTTTTATTATTTTTACAAAGGAGGGGCTAGGGCCCGAGAACAGAAAAAAAAAACTACCCAGAGGTAGGAACAACAGATGGAGAAGCACTCTTATCTTAAGCTAGAAAGCATGACACTCCCCAAACGGAGAATCCACCAAGTGGAGACTCGCTTGGAACCGAAACCCAACCTTGGCCATGTAATCTGCCAAACCATTTGCCTCATGATGCACATGCCGAAATCTAACAGCTTTATGCTCTTCCTTAAGAAACCGAATAGACTGCACTATATCATTGAACTGATGAAAGGCCACAGAGGGGGCTGACAAAAGGTTAATCACCTCAAGGCAATCAGACTCAATCACCACTTGAGGAATCTCCAAGGCATCACCATTTCCATTGTCGTTAACACGGCCATGAGCTCAGCGAGGAAAGCATTGACAGAAACGAAGGTGCCCAGATTCTTGCAAAAACCCTTGCACCACTAACCTTCTCCATCCCGAAGAGCACCGCCGAAGCTAGCAGACCCGATCAAAGCCACTGCGCCATCAACATTAAATTTGAACCAACCAGCCTCAAGAGGCTCCCACGCACGCTGCTGAGCACTGGTGAAACTGCTATCAAACACCGACGGTGGCTCCCCCAAGGACGGCAACAAGGCCGCAATAGAGCCATGATTAAAACCCTAAAGCTTGGTCGAACTAGGTTGCTCATGATTAAACACCCATTCGTTCCGCGTCCTCCAAATCCCCCATAACGCAGTCGCAAAGAACCTAGGCCAATCCAAGCCTCCTACTGCCAAACTCGATCGGTTGATGTTGATCAAGATTATGCCAATCCATAGTGAAAAAGCTGGGATTGATTCCACCTCATGGTAACGCATTCCAGAATGAAGAAATGATGCTACAGTCACAAAACATATGCAGATAATCTTCCTGATGAGTAACGCAAACAGGACATATGTTTGAGTCTGCCATCATACGTCGCACTCGTTGAACATTGGATAAAACTCCATGATTCATCAGCTTCCACATAAACACACAAACTCTGTGAGGCCCTTGAATCCACCATATAACCTTCCAAATCCGAACGCCACCACTTGCTTCCTGATCCGACACAAGCTTCAACGTTGATTTCGTAGAGAAAGTTCCTGCAGGCTCACCTGACCAAATAATGCGATCAGGGCCACGCATAGCATCGGGAAAAGGAGACCTCATGATCTCATTAATGAACCTGTAAGGAAGAAAAGCCGTTAGTAGAAAAAGCTTCCATCCGCGACGCTCTTCATAGAAATGGGCTAGGGGAAGATCCCGCCATTCCACCGGGATATCATGGGTTGTAACATTGGCCAAGATATGGCCTGACATAAGCCAAGCTTCTGTCCAAAACCGCACCTCTTTGCCATCTCCCACCTTCCACGGGAAACCTGAATACAAAGTGTCCCAAGTCGAGCGCAACCCTCTCCACAACAACGACTTCGTGGACTGCTTCCTCACTTGCGGAACCACCTTGTTACCACACCCATACTTCCCTCGAAGAACCCTCACCCATAACGAGTTTGGCCTTTCCATCATACCCCACCCTATCTTCATCACTAAAGCTTGATTGAAATCATGCATCTTCCGAAAGCCTAGTCCAGCATGTTCCTTAGGGCTGCAAACCGTATCCCACCCCACCTGGCTACACTTTCGAACTCTGTCCGCCGCTCCCCAGACAAAGGTCCTCTGCATCTTGTCTAATTGCAAACACACACCCTTGGGCAACAACATGGTTTGCATACAATAAGAGGGAAGGACAGATATAACTGATTTAGCTAAAGTAACTATACCTGCCAGGCTAAGGGTACTAGCTTTCCAATTTGAAAGCCTTTTATGAGTCCTCTCCAAAATGAAATCAAAGGTTGCTTGATTCGGTCTCTTGTGGATAAGAGGAACACTGAGATATTTACCAAGATCAAAGGTTAAGCTGACCCCCGCTGTCCGGCTTATACACCTCGCCAACCCATTGTTCACATTATCTGATACCAACATTCGAGATTTCTCCTTACTCACCTTCTGACCCGAAGCATCACAAAAATCATTCAGGAAATTCATCATGACCTCCATCTGTCTGACAGAGGCTTCCACAAACAGAAGCAAATCATCAGCAAAAAATAAATGTGTGATCGGTGGACCCCTTTTGGACAGGACTACCGGTTTCCATCTAGCCTGGTCAACCTCATGCTGAATCTGGTGGGCTCTCTCCAATCAAAGAACAAACAAGTAAGGTGAGAGAGGGTCACCCTGACGCAAGCCCCGCGTAGGAATAGAGCTTTCAACTTTCTCCCCATTGACCATCACCTGAAAAGAGCTCAAACTAACACATCCGAGGACAAGATTACAGAAGGAAACATCAAACCCAATCTTTAAGAGAGTATCATGCAGAAAATATCAACTGATGCGATCATAAGCTTTCTCCAAATCAATTTTTATAGCAACCGACCCCTTCCTCCTTTTCAAGTAACCCATAGAGTGAAACACCTCCCGAGCAATCACAATATTAGCCGAGCCATGCCTTCTCGAAATGAAGCTACATTGGTTAAGAGCCACTAGATCCCCCATGACCTCTTTCAACCTGTTTGCGATTGTTTTTGCCATAGTCTTATAGACTACGTTACACAAGCTTATTAGTCTATACTGTGAGAGATGATCCGGATGCTCCAACTTAGGAATTAACACAATCAAGGTCTCATTAATCTCCTTAATTCTAATCGGGTCAAGGTAGCAACTCTGAATACGGTCCACAACGGACTTACCCACCACCTCCCATTGCGACCGGAAGAAGAGAGGTTAAGACCTTCCGGGCCTGGGGTTTTGAGCGCCCCTATACTAAAATTTGCGGTTTTAATCTCATCCTCCGTAAGGGGCTCCTGAATCTCTTGAAGCCTCTCAGCAGAGATATTCAGAAGCTCCCCGCACATCATAACGCACCGGCACACAAGGAGAGGAATAAAGGTCTCTAAAGAAACTCACAATCATATTCTTCAACTCCACAACGTCAGTGACTAAGGACCCGTCACTCGTAGTCAAAGCCTCAATCTTGTTCCTTATACTAGATAATTATTAATAAATAGCATTTTGTCATATAATAATAATAATAATAATAATAATAATAGTAATAATAATAATAATCCCTAAAAAAATAGTAATAATAAAAGTATTGCTATTTGTAGTATTCAATTTAGGAACTGACCTGGTGGTGTTGGAGTACATAAGGCGCGTAGGATAGGCCTTGTTCATCGGAAACGAGCGTTTTGCCAACGTCCGTTAGGGAGTATTTTCTTTCGCCGCCGCTGAGGTGCTCCTCGAAGACGCCGTAACTGGCCAGCATACGGAGGACGCGCTGGAGGTTCTCAGCGTCGCCGCCGGGAAGGACGCGCGCGAGGATCTGCGTGGCGGAGAGTGGAGCGTTGGAACCGCCTTGCCAGATGGCGTCGGCGACATTGAGCCGAACGACAGCGTTTAGGGACATGGGAACGCTTATCATGTTCGCCAGCTCCATAATGACCAGCCTCGCTTGCTTCCGCGACTCCGCGTCCACCTCCATTATCGTCCACTGTTTGATTTGGTTATGTGGTTTTCTTTTAAGTCTGATTTGATGCTAAACCCTCAATGCGGTTGAAATTTGTAGAACTGGGATTCTTAGTTCCAAGAGAGGGCAAAAGCCAAAAGGTAAAAATTGAAAGGTTAGAAAGGAGTGTCAGTTATTAACTTATTATTTTCCTGGTTTAGCTGAATTCGTCGTGCACTTTATCTATATGTGGTGGAGGAGTCATGTGCAGTAATTGACTGGGCCACATGTGTACGAAGTACAAGATTGAGGATATCTGTCAAGTAAAACAATTGGTCAGCTCAGACCTCATATGCAGTTTAACGACCAGTTACTCCGTCCTAAATTATAGAGTGTTTTTCAGACCATCACGTCTATTAAGAAAACATGTAATAAGCTAATTAATATGTTGAATTTGTTACTTTTTATACAAATCTTCCAAATATACCCCTATTTAAAAAAATCTAGAAATTGTTAATGTAAGTATTGGATATACTAAAAATTGGTTGGGAATATGAAAGAAGTAATTAGTAGAGGTGGTAATTAAAGTTTTGGAATTTAAAATATAATGATGCAAGGGGTAAAAAAGGAAAAGCTTATTTTTTTTTTCCTGAAATCTATAAGGAGTCTTATAATTTGGGACACCCTATTTGTCTCTAAAGGGTCTTATAATTTGGGACGGAGGGAGTAATAAGCAGTGATAATTTTAGACATTTTTTAATTTAATTGGGGTTTTGATTCACTTCCGCTTTTTTCTAATTTTTAATTAATTCTTTTTATTTCTTTCTTAATTTTCCAAAATATAAGAAATCTCTAATTTAGCATCGGCATGGTTAGCGTTTGTCAAAATTGAAATTTGTGTCACTTAATTAAAAGTTGCGTCCACTTTGAAAGTACTGGCTTGGTTGAGGATAAAGACATTGACCAAATTACTGTCGGCCATGGCGCCGTTAATTTGACATGGATCCGGCTTGTTTATTCCGCCCATGTTTTATCATCGTCCTAGTCGACGCTAATGTTCGATGAATATTATGCTCGTGCTTTCGCGAGGTATACTAGGTTGTGTTCGTCTTTGTATAACCTCCCGCTCTCTTTTCCCGAATCTCCCACTCTCTTGGTAACCCTCCCCTCCACTCTCCTGACTCTGCCAATGCCGCCAAGTCCTCCCCTTTGAAGTGTCACCATCACATGTGTCGTGTCGCAGTCGTTGTGACATGGGTGAGCTGTGAGCATGTGACCTCTGCCAATTCATCGTGTGTTAGCCACCGCCGCATTTGCCCACCTTGGTCATGTCACTGCCTCCGTGACATGGGTGAGCCTGTGACGGTTGCCCATCCATTGTGTCGTGCTGCACGCGCGACCTAGGTTAGCCCCGCCTCCGCCTCATTCCCTCTATTGTGTCGGACCACAACATGAGTGTTCGTATTAAATTTAAATTTACTGATAGGCACCGGGTTGGTGGCTATCAAGAACAAGTTAGGAAATTATAGAGAGTTAAGAGACAAGTCAATTGGTAGAGCAATGCTCAATTTTCTGATGATTTATTCAATGAAAGAAAAGTACAATTTATAGAAAAATAGAAAGCAACAACTAGTCCTAGAAGATAAAGATAATGGAAAATAACAAACTAGTAACAACCCTAAGAGATAACTAAAGGAAACAAAAATCTAAATGCTAAAACTAAATCTAGAAAGCAACTGAATCTAGTAACAACTAAATCAATAAACCAAAATAACCGAAAGTATTATATCATAATTAATTAAAATTAATTAGATATAATCTTTCAAATATTTGGGTTTATTAATACTCCTTTTGGGTCTATCATTTACTTGCTCGAAGATTTAATAAAAGAGAAAACTTGACCAAAAATGGAAAATATTCATAAACAGACTATGAGGTTGGTTGAGAATTCGACTCAAATAAAAGATTGCAAGATTGAATATGTTCTTAATCAAATTGGCCAAGTATAAACTCCTTTTTTTATCAGATTGTTGCAAGGCCATGAATATAGATAAAACTGGTCTAATCTAGCAACAAGGTTTCAAGAAAGGCACGAAGTTTTTCCTAAGTTCCTATGAAGGAAAAGATTGATCGAGAACTGGAGGCATTATTCAAGAGATTTGAATTCAAAAGAAGGCAATTATTCGAGAAGGAAGAAATTGATCGAAAAATACATGGAAAACGGTCAAGTAGTTAGTTAAGTGTTTAGGACACATGTCAGATTCTGGTTGATTTCCTGTTGTTTTATAGCTAGTAACTTAGGCTATAAGTAGCCGACTTAATTCATGTAATAGGCAGGTTACTTTGCTAGAAAAGTCTTATATGCTCATATGTCCTACTTGCGTGACAAACAAGTAAACGAGAGAAGTACAATATGTGATCCTCATTTTATTTCAATGGAATTTATTTTCTTTCATTTGTTTTTTCTTTTTCATTTTCAATCTTTTCTTTACTTATTACTTTAACAGAAATTCTTCAAAGTTTTTCAAACCTATACAAAACAGCGCGAATAAACTTTTATAATCAGTTTTGATCAAAGTTGACACTTAGACTTTCTTAAAGAACCCAAAAGGATCTGAATCAAAACCTAGATTTCTCGCACATTCATTGGTTTACCAAAAGTTAATAAACAAGTTGGCATGTCTGGTGGTACTTGGTCTGTGAAAATATTATTGAGAGACATTTTAATTTTTTCATGAAAACTGTTGTTATTTGCGTTTAAGGAGTGGTTAGTTTGTGAACATGAAGAATAAAATATCAAGAAGCGACACTTCTTCTTCTGAAATTCCTGGTCATAGTCATAGCGTTAATGTTAGCAACCCAGAAAATAACAATGCTGACAATGGCAAGTATTTGCCCATGTCTACTTGTGTAGGCGTTACTCAACCAAATGGTTATATAACTTTGTCCCTCAACCATGCAGAAAGGGGTTTCGATCATTGCAAGCGCAAATTGTCGTCAACAGTTTACTGCTAAATAACTATTTCTCACGGCTATAGTATTGATCACTAATGTCGACCTCACAAAAACATGTATAAAAAGTTATAAAAAAAATCATTCCACATACAATAACTTTAGTTTATCCAAAGTTACCCGTGCCTCTAAGTCCGTCCACATGTTGTTGAAAAAACTTTAAAGAACTTTATATATTTGTATTTCTCTCAATATTTTATTAAATTAAACAAAACTTTAAAATTAAAAAATATAACTATATTGTTAAGTTCGGTTTTTCATATCTCACAAATGACAAGTTTTTAATTATGATAATAGATAATTCAGATCCTACCAATTGGAAAATAACTGAACAATGTTAAATTTCACTATCTAACCATTAATAATATTTTTTAGGTTTTTATTTTCTTCAAAATAATCACATATATATTTTCACATGATAATTATTTCTCTATCAATTTTTAGTAATATCTAGATTTTGATATATTATAAAATTTTACATTTAAAAAAAATCAAAAAATTCAAATTTGAAGTTGATAGCACCGAAATTAAAGTAAGAGAATCTCAATAGGATAATCACATATATATTCCCATGTTAATCTACAAAGTCTTAACTAATTATTTTTTATGTTATCATTTTTTTTCAATTTAATATTTCATATTTTAATAATTTGTAATTATAAAGTAATTATAAAATTTTGCATTTAAAAAAAATCAAAAAGATTTAAATTTGAAGTTGATATTTCTCACTTCCATTACTCACTTATTCCTTCATATTTCTCTCAATCTCTCTCAACATTTCTTCAATCCTCATTTCTTCACTTCCGATGAGCGAGTCCAAGGCATCAGACGATGGGGCAGTCCAAGGCATCAGACGATGAGTCAGTCCAAGGTATCAGACGATGGGTCAGTCCAAGGCATCAAACGATGGGTCAGCCCAAGGCATCAAACGATGGGTCAGTACAAGGCATCAGACAATGGGGCAGGCCAAGGCATCAGACGATGGGTCAGTCCAAGGCATTGAACGATGGGTCAGTCCAAGGCATCAAACGACAGGTCAGTCCAAGGCATCAAACGACGGGTCAGGACAAGGCATTAGACTATGGGGAAGTCCAAGGCATCAGACGATGGGGAAGTCCAAGGCATCAGACGATGGGGAAGTCCAAGGCATCAAACGATGGGGAAGTCCAAGGCATCAGATGATGGGGAAGTCCAAGGCATCAGACAATGGGGCAGTCTAAGGAATTAGACGATGGGGCAGTCCTTAAAAAAATAAAAAAGATTCAAATTTGAAGTTGATAGCACCGAAATTAAAGTAAGAGAATCTCAATAGGATAATCATATGTATATTTTCCCATGATAGTTTTTTCTCTATCAATTTTTAGTAATAACCAGATTTTGATATATTTATAAAATTTTGCATTTAAAAAAAATCAAAAAAATCAAAATTGAAGTTGATAGCACCGAAATTAAAGTAAGATAATCTCAATAGGATAATCACATATATATTCCCATGATAATCAACAAAAACTAAACTAATTATTTTTTATGTTGTTATTTTTTCAATTTAATATTTAGAATTTAATAATTTCTAATTAAAAAAACTGAACTAATTATTTATAGTAATATTATAACGAAAATAAAATAAAATTGAACTAATCTATAAAAATAAAATATATAATACTCACAAGGGCCATTAGCTTCAAACATGCTAAATAGAGTTACAAATAATTCTAAATACTAATAGGCTGCTAGCATTTGAGTTTCCAGCATTTTCAGGCACTTGAATCTATGCAGTTCTTTTTCTAGACTTGGTAGAATTTTCATGCACTGCACTAATCACTCCCCCGTTCTGACATCTCAAAGAACAGTACTTCTTTTATATCTAAAGCTACAATTTAACTATATTAGTGATATTGTTCTTGTTGCATGTTTTCTTCAAACCTATCTCAATGTTCAATTTATTTTGGTGATTGTAATATAGATGAAAGTCCACTGAGTACTGCTTGAAAGAGACAACTTTACACCATACGAACTAATGGACATGTTACAAGTAGGCTTGACCTAAATCCAACTGCACCAAATAACACTCTAGCAACATCATCTATACTTGTGTTATCATCAGATGTTGGCCATCACAAAACAATAATTCAATTATGCACGTGACCTTTGCGTTTGATTTCCAGATCCTGTTGGTTTCAATGACATAAATTTGGGTGAACTCGCTGATGATGATCCATTCAGCGACACTAACGGGTTCCAAGGTTAGTGATGACTGGATTTTATATGATATTTTTAGGGTGATTTTAGTCTTTTTATTTTATTATTTTTGAGTCTCATATAGGATTTTTACTCTTTTTATGTAGATTTTATATTTATTTTGCATTTTGCATATAGATTAGCTTTTATTTGGTTTTTAAACTTTATTTTATATTTTTAGGAATTTTTAGAGTTATTTTTATATTTTTAGGAAAGCTGGTATAGTTATCATTTTTGTCTAGGGACCAATTTGTAAGTTTCAGGAAAGGAAGGACTAAAGGTGCAAAAGTTCAAGAGTGGAGGATGAAAAGTGAAGTTTCAAGGATTTAAAGGACCAGAATTGAAGTGCTAGCAAAGAGAGGACTTAAAGTGGAAATCAAGAATATGAACCAACACTCTTTGAATTAAGCACATGGAAAATAAGGTTGAAGGATTGAGGGTAGTGGGAAGGAGGTTTCAGAAGTGATTAAGGGCTGAGTGGAGGCCATTGAAGGCATTGAAAACCCACTACCATGAAGGAGAGCAAGGCGAGCAAGGCTTGAAGATGAACCAGCAGTCGAGCCAACGCTCAAGCGTTGGAAGCCCAACGCTCAAGCGTTGGGACTCTGACTAGGAGTTGAGTAGGATTTTCGTTCCAGCGCTCAAGCGTTGGAAGCCAGCGCTCCAGCGCTGAGCTTATATCTGCAACGTGGGATTTAATTGCGCTGGAGGGCAGATTTTTACTATAAATAGGGGTTTTTGCTTCACTTGTAAGACACACCTTTTCATAATACAACAAGTATTCTTCTTTCTCCCTTAAGAGCATTGTTCCTAGGAATTGTGGGAAGCCATTTTTGAGCTCCTAGTCCAGGGTAATTCGATGCCTCTATTAGCCATGCTTGGCTAATTTCTTTTAAGTATCTTGGGTTGTTTTAGTTTGTAATTTATGCTTTAGTTTTCTTCTACATTTCTGAATAATACTTCCAGTTCATGTTTTATTTCCTTGTTCTTCATTTATCTTGGTGCACACAAGTTTCTTGCTTATTACTTATAACAACGGAAATTGGTAAGTAGTAAGGGAAATAAGACTTAAAAGAAGCTATATGATATATCACTAAGGAATTAGGATAGACTTAGTTTTATGTTGGCCTGGATTCTTTCTTCATCTTCTTCTTGGTTTTTTCTATTTCAAGGAATTGAATTTAGTAATTAGGAAGAAAGTTCTACATTTGTAAGGAATTAACTTGTAGAAATAATAGGCTATAGCATCATGAATTTAGTTCTAAAAATCAAAAATTAAGTAGGAGTTTACTAGCATATTTTTATAAGCTATATAATTCAACCCAAGTGCTTAATTCTCATCTTCATCTTTTCTTTATATTTTATGCTATTTTATTTTCTTGTTCTAAAAACCAAACATCAGTATACATCTTTTTATTTTCTGCACAAGGCTCTAAATAATTTAGTAAAAAGACACCTATCCCTTGGGTACTATATCTTTTATATTACGCGATATTCAATCGTACGCTTGCGGATTTGTCTATCAGTTAGTGAAATGTTATGGGTTCACATAAACCAATATTTATACGTACGTGTTCAAATAATACCCAACAGTCAATGTAATGATATACATCGTCTTTTGATGACTACTATGTGTAGACGACACCTCAGTGGAATTCATGAATAACATCGCTGGAACCAGTCAACAATTAGGTATTAAATATTCATATCATAATTGGGTGTTCTAAATATATTGTGGAATATGTCCTAACATGTCTATCTTCTATACATTTTTTGTTAATTTTCTATGCAATCCATGTGGGACATGGGAGATCCTATTCATAAGTGTCTGCATTGCAAGGCAATGATGTGGTATAATGAACGATTAAGGCGGAATGTGTCTACAAAGACCCCAAAGTTTTCTCTATGTTGTTTGCAAGGCAAGGTGCAGCTACCATTGCTCGAATCAGCACTAAAAATTCTGCAAGACTTGCATACAGGTGAAGATGACAAGAGTCGTCATTTCTTGAAGAGAATCCGGATGTTCAATGGAATGTTGTGGAATATGACCAAATCATACTACTTCAAGGATAGATTTACTTTAGCCCCCACTGTTGAGTTAGTTGGAAAAGTCAATGACAGCATGATGTCACAGGTACCGGGATTGCCACAAGATTATTTTAGCTCTGATGAAATATGAAAAGAAGATGCCAGTGTCGAAATTGAGTTGGATGCATTTTCTCCTGAGGTTTTGAATGCTATAAACTGTTCCGGGCTTCCTCCTCATAAGTTGACTTTGAACACATAACTTTACCCATCGTCTGATACCTTGAGCTGCCACATCGTCTGATGCCTTGGACTTCACCATCGTCTGATGCCTTGGACTACTCCATCGTCTAATGCCTTGGACTGCCCCATCGTCTGATGCCTTGGACTGCCTCATCGCCTGATGCCTTGGAATGACCCATTGTTTGATACCTTGAGCTTCCCCATCATCTGATGCCTTTGACTGACCCATCATCTGATGCCTTGGATTAAGATATGTGGCAATGATGATTGAGTGTGATGATGGACGCTTTTATTCAACAGTATATGACAATAATGCTGGAGTTGTACGTTGATTTATCTGAAGCCGGAAGTTCATCAATACAAGTGTCAACGTATTCAATGAATACCCAACATATGATAAGTGATGAAAGTGCTAGACATATTGCAGAATCTGTTGCTGGTCCAGAGACTATTAATTTGGGTGGCTCAGTTAATTTGCCTGACGATGATGTCTACCCTGATGCTCATAATGTGAATGTTAATGTCATTATTTCAGATGACGACCATGATGAGGATGAAATAATTCTCAATGAACGAGATTCGTTTGACTCGGACGTCGATGGTGGCTTGCTCGGTAATCCTGGAGCTGAGATGACACCTCCTCTTCCTCCACCTGCATCGCCTGTGCCGGTGAATGTTCATTCTGAACTGCCTGGTATGTACATGCAACTCATATTATCGCTTGACGTGTTTTATCTATTTTTAAAATTTCCTTAGTTGATTTAAATATCTACAATTACAGGGTTCCCAACCACCACCCAATTTCCATTTTAAACCCATCATGTCAAATATTTTATTATTATGGTAAACAAATGAAATATTTTATGAGAAATTATCATCTAAAGTTAGCACAAGATGTGGCGTGGTGGTTAGCTCACTTCGTCCATCGACCAAGCAGAAAGAGGTTTCGACCCTAACCAATGAGAGTGAAGCGCAAATTGTCACTAATCGTTTACCACTAAGTGACTGTCTCTCACGATGAGGGTATTGGTCACTGTTGTTGACCTGACAATAACAGGTATAAGAAGTTATAAAAATAAACCATTCTACACACATTAATTTTAGTTTATCCAAAGTTACCTGTGTCTTGCACGGGTTAATCCAGCTAGTATTATATTAAATGAGAGTATAGATAAAAAAAAATGTGACGAATAGTATTGACTTTCTAAACCAACAAAAGTTTTAAAAAATTGTTCAAAAGCTAAAACAACCAAAATCTTGAAATGTCGGGGGACTACTTTTTATATCAGTGCGTATTTACTATCACATTAATAAATGATTATTTTTTATAATTCACATCCTATTTTTTATCCACCTATTTTCACCCATTTTTATTTTTATTTTTTTCCTCTTTTCATATATCATATTTCATACTTTTTCTCTCTTTCTATTTCTTTTGTTTATATTTTTCTCCTTTTTTCACCTCTTTTATCTTTTTTTAAGGTGTGAAAGTAATATTTTTGGATTCATTAGTGAGGAACCACCATGGGCAAATTGTTAATTAGTTCTTCTACTTACCAAACATAAACATAGTGTGAAAGTTAGCTCAGCATTCACTACGTGGCCTATTTTTGTACACAAATGCCAACAACCTCCTATCCAATGCACTTCCAATGACTTTCATCAGTCATCACCGCACCGCCTGCTTACCTTACAACTTCTATCTTATTAGTCGATAATCAGTTCCATTGACTTTCATCACCGCGTTCACCTTACAACTTCTATTTTATTATAGGCATGTTAGGTGTAGTATTTAAATTCTCACCAACTTGCTGCTTAATAGACTCTTTAAATTATCTCCAATTTGTTGCTTAATGATAGAGACTTGAATTGTAGCCCTCAGATTCGAATTTCGTGGGGGCGTTTGTTAAACGAACCTAGGACTCTTATTTTGAGAATATTAGAATGAAAATGTTATTTGCAGACATCTTTAAAAAATGTGTTTGGTTAGCAGATTTAATTATTAGGAACTTTTTTTAATATTACTGGGAACAATTATAATATGCGTTTAGTAGTGAATTTATGCAAATCACTTTCTTGAGAATAAGGGATGTGAGAGCAAATATTTTTCTAATCTACTACTAAAAAGAGAATCTACGGGTGTGTTTGATTGTGTTTTCGATTTTTTTGTTTTTAAAATTGTTTTCTAAAATAGTTTTTAAGAACTATTTTTTAGAACAATAAAAGAAAAAAACTTGTTTGGTAATATGATTTTAAAAACATTTTTGAAAATAAAAAATAAAAAATCCTTACTTTCTAATTCCTTTTAATTACAGTAATGTCATTAATGAAACAAAGCTGAAAATAAAAAACAAAAACAACTTTTTTCTGTTTTGGTTTTTCTGTTTTAAAAACAAAAAAACAGGAAACTGTTTTTAAATTAATTTTAAGAAAACATCTTGACCAAACAAGTTTTTTTGTTTTTTAATTTTATAAAACAGAAAACTGTTTTTAAAAACAGATTTCAAACAGGCCCTACGTCCCCACCATCTTATTTGTGTTTATATTTTTAAATACCTATCTAACAAACGTTCTTTCTTTTATCAACTACCATCCACTCACCACGTGCCATGTCAGGACAATTAAGAGTTGATGGAATCATGCCTCGTTTCGCGTAACTGTTACTGATCAGGTCCCCTCGTAGGTTGGCATCACGTGGTTAATAAAAAATTTACTGATATATAAAAACCCTTTACAAAATTAGTTTTTAATATTTAGTGTTTCAAACTCTAATACTGTTCCTAAATTAAAGGATTACTCCGGAAGAGTTATGATTCATAAACATAGTAGACACCCAGAGAAAAAAAGAAAGAGAAGAGATAAGTAGTAAATATGATATATGATTGATATGATAAGAATAAATAAATAAAAAAAGAAAAATAAAAGTGTTTACATGTGTCTGCATTGTTTATATGTTTATGAATATTTTTGGTTTCCCAATTATAAAGTAACCCCTGCCGCACGTTTATTTCACCTCAATAATACAAGCGAAGAAGTTGTTATTGAACGTCAACTCACATGAATGTCAAACAAGTTATATATCGTTGAACTTTTTTCTCATCTTTGCCATTCAATCGGTCTTCTCAACCCATCCTTTGAGTAACAACCCAGAAACTGTAAGGCGCTGTTTGGCTTAATTTTTCAGGTATGTTCTTGTCCCCAATCACATGGTGCTTGCTTGAATGGTTTTTACTCTGACACATGACACTAGATTTGTTTTATTCCCACTTAATTATTGAACACTGTCTAAACTTGTGAAGCAGGTGCTTCGTACTGATCATGGATTCAAATGCTGCAAAAGAAGTTGGCGGAGAAATGGACATAGTTAGCAATTTACACGAAAGCATTCTAGGTCACATACTGTCTTTCCTTCCAACTGTAGAAGCGATTCAGACTAATGTGTTGTCTAGAAGGTGGATTGATGTTTGGAAATCTATAAAAAATCTCAAGTTTGATGACAGTTTGCTATTTCATGGCAAGAAGATGCAAAAAGAGCAGTTTGAGTGCTTTGTGAACAAAGTCCTTCTTCATCTTTCTGATTCAACCATCCAGAGTTTCTCTCTTTGTTTAACATGTTACAATCATGACTCATCCCAAGTGAGTGCATGGATCTCCTCTGTCTTAGAAAGGGGAGTCCAGAAGCTTCACATTCAGTGTTACCAAAAAGTCTTTCTTTTTTCCAATTCCCTTTTTAGGTGCAGTTCTCTTGTAGAGTTGGTGCTTCAAATGAGATGTACTCTTAATGTTCCAATCTCTGTCTGTCTCCCAAACCTTAAAAGTCTTCACATTTTTGGAATTCGGCTAGTGAGTGATTCCCCCACTTATTCCAAAGACATAATTCTCAGCTTCCCGGTCCTCAAAGTGTTTGAAGCTAGAGGATGTGAGTGGTTAACTGTGCAGGACATTACTATTCAAGCACCTCTACTTGAAACGTTTTCCATTTTGAAATCCCTATCAAATGAATCATGTAAATCTGCTACCATCAAGATTTGTAGTTCAAAACTAAGAGATTTCTCGTATGAGGGCGATCTTGAACAAGAGATCATTCTATCTGATCCGTCATCAATTCGCAGTGCTTCTGTTGTGATTATTATTGATGAAGATAGAAAGGACAGAATTGAAGAACTTGTGTTTCAAGCACAAAAGCTTCTCAGACAAATTCATGAAGTGGTACAACTGAAATTATTGTTTTTCAAGGTATGATTAGGTTTCAAGATACTTGAATGACAATTATGCAGAGAAATGTGTGGATATATAACAAAGCTGTTTTTGGAAATGTATTTCAATTATGGGCATGTTTGGAAAGTTATTCGAAAACCACGGTGAATCAAAAATCATGGCGGACAGTAGCAAAAGACAAGGAAAGTTGCTTTTGCCCACCATGATTTTGACTTTACCGTGGTTTCCAAACGAGTTTCTGAACATGTACAATACAACCAAAGTCACTTGCTAATCTTGTATGGAGGTTGAATTGAACTATTAAGAAGAACGTTTGGCTGTGCCTATCTTGCAGGTTTTAATCCATGCTAAAGATATCTTCACCCATTTGCCTGCCTTTGGAAGGTTGACAAATCTGCAACTAAATGAGGTTACTGGTGAAGCTCTATTGCAGATACTCCACCAATCCCCATATCTTAATACTCTTGTTTTACTTAATGTGAGTTTTTTTGCTTTACATAAATGATGTTAAAAGCCCTTGTTTATGTATTTGTTTGATAATACAAGATGAATTACTCATTGTGCCAAAATCATTTCAGGGAGTATCTGACTTAAATAAAGATGTTTTTAGTGCTGCATCAGTGCCCCTTTGCTTTTTGTCAAGCTTCAAAGTATTTCAGTTTAATGGATTTAATGTGAAAGAGCATGAGCTTTGTCTGGCAAAATTTGTGTTGGCAAATGCAGCAACCTTGGAGCGGGTGACTATATGTCCAGCTTTTTGGCTGCGATATTCAGATATTGACATGAAGATAGTTAAGGAGCAGATCATCTCATTACCAAAGTGCTCCATCTCATGCATGATAGAATTTTCTAATGTCACTGGTTCCTGAAGATTTCACAACCTCCGAAGAGTACTTGAACCACACCTGTCAAATTTGTACATGTTGCATGCATGGCAAACTTTAATGCAAATTATGCTAAACTGTTTATCAGTCTATTATGACCTATACTTTTTGTTTCCTTTTTCATTTTTGAAAATAAATTATTTAAGCCATAATTTGAAAATGGGGACTGCTGATAAAAACTCAGAATAGAATTTCAATTCAAAAGACCATTGCTCAATTAAAAGAGGAGTTTTTTTTTTTAATATTGGAAAAAAAATTAATTGTCATTGTGAAATTATTTGTGAAAATGGGGTTGTTTGCAAGATTAAAGCAAGATTATAGCATGTTATAATGTGATAAAAATAAGGAATTTCATATTAGACATAGGTTATGTTTGGTTCGCCGTCTGCATGTCGCAGACGCGCGTTTTGGCGGAAGAAACTTGGTTTCCATTCCTGTCGCCATGTTTGGCTGCGCTTCGCCGCCGCGATTCTACACCAGGACGTGAGTTCCACTAACGCAGCTCTGGGCCAGCTTCTCTGTTCTGCTTAACGCGATTCTGGTTGGACGAAATGCACTATTCCCTTCATACCCATTCCTTCCCCTTCAATTGGCAACTGAGGTATGCTTCTCATCGCTCTCTTCCGTTTTGATCCCTCCTTTTCTTCTGTTTCCATTCATCAATTTCTATCGATTTCCCCTTCTTCTCGATTCCCCCTGATTTTGTTTCGGAGCTGAAATTTTTCCCCTTTGTTTCACCGTTGGTACTCAAATCGCGGCAGTGAGAATCGTCAAATCGCAGCGGCGAGAATCGTCAAATCGCGGCGGCGAGGACTTGACAAAGGGGTAAATCGCGGCAGCGAGGACTTGACAAAGCGGCAAATCGCGGCGGCGAGAATGGTCCTCACCAGGTATTCAATTTTGCCTACAATTAATCATCTTGTGTAAACGCACCATGAATGTGAAAACTCTCTGTGCTAATACCCCAGTCCTAAATCTTACCTTGTGTAATTCTGGTCCTAAAAGGACAAGTAATTACTCGTCTGTGTCTCATCACTACTCTCATGCTATGATCATAAGCCTGGTGGTAGTATCCTCCTTACTGGCTTTCTTGTCATCATTCATGATGATCAGAATTTACGGAAAAAGAAAGCAAGAATTGAAGAAGTCTTGGAAGCTCACTTCCTTTCAGAGGTTGAGTTTCAATAAATCAAACATTGTATCATCAATGAAAGAACATAATATCATTGGTAGTGGTGGGTTTGGTGCAGTATACCGTGTTGCGGTTGATGGTTTACACTATGTAGCCGTGAAAAAGATATATAATAGCAGAAAATTACAGCAGAAGCTTGTGAATTCATTTCTTGCAGAAGTTGAAATCCTGAGCAATATTCGTCATAATTCATTTTGTATAATCATAAAGCTTAAAGAATAAATTGAATGGTTGTCAGAATGCAGATTGAGTAGTAGTTATGCAACAACCACAAATATTCAATGCTCTTCCTATTTTTCTTTTCTAGCACTCAATTGAGCCTGTTTTTTCCTATTTTGCTTTTCTGATGGCTGAGTTAAGGTATTGGTATAGTTAAAAAATTAACTTAAATTCTACCAACTAATTTATTTGGCTCAACTAACACTCACCAACCAAATTTAGTGTCAGCCCTTGTATCTATTATGTTTCTTTACTTCCTTCCTTCATTTCTTGGTTTGTAAACTTGTTTTTACTGTGAAGCTTGCCATTGGTGGGCTCATTTGCTGTCGGTGTGTGTCAAGGTAAGTTTCTACCCACTATGCTCTTGTTTGCTGCTGATCTGTTTGTTACTCCTCCTCCTCGCCCATGAAAAACTCTCACCTAATGTGTATAACTATATGTGCATCATATATTTATGATATATATGAATATTGTTTGTGTGTGAATGTTATATATATGCATCTATGTAGTTATGCAAGATCATGTGTATGTATGTTAGTGCATTTATAATTGACTACTCACAGTAAGTGCAACAACAACAACCACAAGATCATGTGTATGTATGTTACTGAAGGATGGAACTTGGATTGAGTTCCCCTTTGACGTGTTTCACAATTTTAACTCCACTTTTATGAGCTCGTGTCACATAAAAAATTAGATTCGATAGTATAACAGACACAAGATGAGAGATTGATGCCAACCAGAATAGCTTCTTCCTCCTTTTATTATATGTAGCAGTTTTGTTGGAATTTACTGATATTTGGAATGTATATGAATGAACCATGTGTAGCAGTTTTTCTGATATTTGGAATTTACTTGTTCCATGTATATAGCAAAATGAGTACTGAGAAAACACCAAAAGCTTCTTGGGACGTTCAAGTGACTGGATATTTTTTCCAAGCATGCTTGGTTCAAGTGGCCAAAGGCGAGCGCCTAGGTACTAGCTTTACCAAGAAGGGGTGGATAGGAATTAAAAATCAATTTAATGAGCTAAGTGGAAGGGACTATGACAAAAGTCAGTTGAAGAATAGATATGATAATTTGAGAAAGGAGTGGCGAGCATGGTATGCTATATGTGGCAAAGAAACAAGCGTAGGATGGGATCATGTGAAGCACACTTTTGACGCACCGGATGAGTGGTGGGAGAATAAGATCATGGTATGTAATTATGGTATTTGTGAAATTTACAACTCTGAAATTTATATTTAGTGTTTGCCATTTTATAACTAGATTATTGGATATGCAGGCAAACCCCCTTTATAGAAAATTTAGGGATAAAGGACTTCCATTTGCTAATGAGTTGACTGCACTTTACAAAGATGTGGTGGCAACTAGCGAGCATGCATGGGCACCCTCATCTGGGGTACTGCCTAATGGGGTTCATGATGATCATGATGGATACCTCCCATCCCTAAAAGATCTTGCCCTTGGTATGACGGAAGGCTCAGCTGATAGTGAAGCTGATAGTGTAGGTTGCATTGGCTTAAGGAGGCGGCATATAACCCGTTGCCATTTATGACTGCGTAGGACTAGTTATGTACTCTCTTTGTTGTGGACCAATTATATGTTATGTACCCTCTTTGATGTAGACTAGTTATGACTTCTCTATGTACTCTCTTTATTGTGTAATGATTAACGTCTGATGTTGTGTATTGACTCATACGAACTTAAACTATCATATAAATTGTGGTGTACAGGTGTGTAACTTAAAATGAATAATTGGAATGAACTACCTGAGCTTGATACCAATGAAGAAAACAACGAAGATGAACAAATTATGCAACAAGCTTATTGTGTGGCTGCACTTATTGGTCAGTATGCAATTCATCATTTATGTAAATAGCCATGTAGAGTTGGTGAATACACAGGTCATGCATGGGTGAGAGAAATATTGAATGGTCATCCCATTCGTTGCTATCAAATGTTTCGGATGGAAAAACATATATTCCACAAACTTTGCACAGAATTAGTTGGGCATGGTCTAAAGCCCACTAGGATTATGGGGGTTGAGGAGATGGTTGGAATATTCCTAAACATTGTTGGTCATGGGGTTAGTAATAAATTGACTTAAGAAATGTTTCAACACTCAGGAGAGACTGTGAGTAGACATTTTCATAATGTACTAACTGCTTGCCTGAAGTTGTCAATTGCATACATTAGGCCACAAGATCATATGTTTCGAGATAGCCAAACAAAACTTCGTAATGATCGACGTTATTGGCCATTTTTCAAGAATGCAATAGGAGCTATTGATGGTACACATGTTCAATGTGTGGTTTCTCCTAGTGAAAAAGCAAAATTTATTGGAAGAAAAGGTTATCCCACTCAAAATATAATGGCTATATGTGATTGGAACATGTGCTTTACTTTAGTGTTACTTGGATGGGAGGGCACTGCTCATGATGCTCGTGTTTTTGACCAAGCTGTCACAAATCCTACCATGAACTTCTCGCATCCTCCTACTGGTGAGTTCCTTTGTATGGTTCTAAATAATTTGCTATTTTATAAGAAAAATCATCTTGACATTTTCTTATTTTCAGGTAAATATTACTTGGTAGATGTCGGATACCCAACACCAAATGGCTACCTTGGACCCTATAGATGTGAACGCTATCATCTTCCTGATTTTAGGCGTCAATCTGGTTTTTCAAATCACAATGAGTTATTTAACTATTATCACTCAAGCTTGAGGTGCACAATAGAAAGAACATTTGGTGTTTGGAAGAATAGGTTTGCAATTCTGCGGAAAACGCCTAAGTTCAAAATCGAAACACAAGTTCAAATTGTTTGTGCAACAATGGCTATGCATAACTTTATTAGGAGACATGTTGAGATGGATATTGATTTCAATCGCTATGAAGATGAGAACTTGGTTATTGAGACAGATGATCAAAATCATCATGCTGATGTTAACTTGGAATCCTCCTGAGTTTTTAGCATATCTTCCTCACCAGAAATGGATTATATTCGAGACTCCATAAGAGATCAAATTGTAATGTTCAAGAACATTAACTAGTATTGTAGTTATTTTTGAAGTTGTATTGGACTATAATTTGTATTTCTTATTGTACTTTTTAAATTATATTTTAAATTGATTCTCATTAATATAAAGTTTAAAAAATTATTTTAAAACTTCTATAATGATTAAAATATTCATACCCATTTTGGTTATTACATATATTCAAAATCAATTCTAATCAAATTTACCCAAACGAAAATCTGTTACAAAAATCAATTCTGGGTAAATGTTTCCAAACATAAATCACGTTCCCTAAATCACGTTTACCAGACTCAATTCTGGCCAAACTCAATTCTGGCCAAACTCAATTCTAGACAACATTGATCCAAACACACACATAGTTTAGGCGTTTTTTGTGTAGGACAAAAAAGTGGGAATCAGAATCTACACTGTAGTTGGATGGGATGTTGGGAGCAGGGGAGCAGTCTAGCACGTGTCAGAACACGCCTTTTTTATGGCATGTTATGTTTAGCCTAAAGTAAGGCTTTTTATGTTTAGCCTTAAAAAAGGTGTGTTCCAACCCATTGGCTGCATGGGGTGGTGCACTCTGCCCAAGAAACCTACCCACCCCCTCCCCCCCACTCGGCCCACTCTAGATTCTCCCCCCATTAACGCCCCCACCCCTTCCCAACCCCCTTTTATCCTATTTAAACCCCTCCCAACCCCCCATATTCACTCTCATACTTTCCTTCTCTCATTCTTTGTGAAATTTTAGAATTTTGAACTGCTTCAATTATGTCAGAAGAAAACGTGATTAACCTCGGGCTCTTGAATCCTTCCCTCCTGACCCAACAATTAGTACACGTCTCGTTATCCTCCATTATGTAGATCTTTTAGACAAGATTGCCCTCATCCTCCATGGACAAGGGTGTTCCTATGTGGAATTCGGGCACTTCACATAATAGACAGTTGGTTTGGACTCAACCACACGAAAAGATTGGTGAATCTTCATCGCGTAGTGCTTCAAAGCATGTTGAACAGCTTCTTTGGAATCAAAGCGAAGGCCAATGTACAACTCATCCCCAGCCTCCCAGTTGCCAGGCAGTGCCAAAAAATCTCGATCTGGTTCTTGGTCTGGATGATCCCAATTAATGTTTGTATAGTGGGGAATATCATTCTAGAATGGGACGGTAGACACATCTGCTCATAAAAATTTAAAAACTCAAGAAAATGAGGATAGGTAAACATTAACGCGTGTGAAAATACTAAATGACACGTACTGTTTGTTCCTACATGGACGTTGATGGGCACTTCCACAGGGATTGGGGACGACTGGGAGACCGGTGCCATCGGGCGTTCATCATCTGACGAGTCCTCAACAAGAAGGCGATAATCGTCACGCTCGTCATCATCTACGGAGCGATATGCATCAGGATCGACGTTAAAATTGTTATTCTGCTCACCATCGTCTGACAAACGAACGATGAGAGCTTGACTTTCAGGTTCATCTCCATGAAATGTTCCATCATAGTGTACTGGCAGTTGTATGTTCGTCAAATTGGGTGGGGCAGGTACGGATGAGCTACCGGCCTCGTCGATTTCAACGTACAATTCTAGCACTGTCATGAATGTCTGTTGCGCAGATGTGTCCATCATGATTCCCACATCTTCAGTGTCGCATACTTCAAGACCAATGTATTGCTTGGGGTTGCTTGAAACCAAAAAACGACATGTCACAGAAGATATAAGCTGGTTGCGACCAAGCTTCAACTTGTTGTGAAGTTCCTTCCTTAGGTTGTTCATGTTCATGCATTGTTTGAGTCGTGTGGTTCTCCTATCCCCTTCGAACATTTGCCATTCACTGCCTTCAAATTTTCTATCATCGAAGTAGATCAAAGCAACAGCTTTGGTCATCGATCAAGGACAACAAAAATCTATAGAAGGTGAATTTAGAGGAATTGGAAGTAGAAGAAGAGAATGAGTGTGAAGGTGTGAGTTGAAGCTCGGAGGGATTGGCAATATATATAGGCAACAGAATTTTGCATGGCGTGTGTGCAACAATTTTACACGACACACCTTATATAAGACTAATCATAACAAGCCTTTTTTAAGGCTAAACATAAAAAGCCTTACTTTAGGCTAAACATAACACGCCATAAAAAAGGCGTGTTCTGACACGTGGGGCACCAGACTGCTCCCCTGCTCCCAACATCCCATCCAGCTATAGTGTAGATTCTGATTCTCACTTTTTGGTCCTATACAGAAAACGCCTAAACTATGTCTAATTATGAAACTCCTTATTTTTATCACACTATAACATGCTAAAATCTTGTCTAATCATACAAACAACCCCATTTTCACAAATAATTTCACACTAACCCCAAAATGACAATTAAATTTTTATTTTGCACTAAGAGCTGTTACAGAGATAAAAATAGTCCAGAGGCTGAGCTCCTCTAAAAGAATATTCTCTGCGCAGCTGGAAGACTAAAAAACTTCTCATGGTGTTTGCCTTTTTTCTGCTTCTTCATAGTCTGTGATGTAGATGGAGGCGCTGGAGATGACTCTGTCTCTTAGGGTGAAAGGTTTAGAGTCTTGGAAACATCAAAACCAGTAGAAAAAACAATATAATTTGGAAAATATTGGAGAATAGAGCTTGGAGCTTTAGAAAATGTGAAAGACACCTTGAAGGAATCGGTGATGCTTCCTATTGTAATTGTTTTGGATATAACCTTGCAAGGGAGTATTAGGGCAATTTTAGAAATCACTGCTGCTACATTGTTGACAAAGTTTGTGATGAATTTCAATGGAGATTAAGTAACTAAGCTTTAGACGTACACTTGAAGTTCTTACTTAGAACACTTTACAATTAGAGATTATACTCTAATCTTGTATAGATTGCTAACTATAGCAACCTAAGAGGGGTGAATTAGGTTTGCAGAAATATTATCAAACTAAAAACACAAACATTAAATTCAAACGTATCGTAAGCGTATTAAGAAAACTTAGAATGATTACCAAGTATGCTAATAAAATGAAATGTTGAAAGTAAAGAGATAAGGGACACGAAGATCACAAACAGCGATATATCCTGGTTCACCTTCAACCACCGAAGGCTACGTCCAGTCCCCCTTTATGATTTGGAGATTTTCCACTATGTAAATGGTGTCCAGTACAAATGTCACACCAACACTCTCAAGAACACCCTCAAGAAAGCATACCACTTTCCCGTTACACAACATTCACCGAACCCTATGGTGGAATCTGAATCATGCCGATCCAAAGTACATTTTCCTATCGCCAAACCCTATGGTGATCTTCACCAAACACTATGGTGGACCAAGAATCAAACCGATTCAAGATGAAGAAGAAGATTTTACAATGGCTTAGAAATTCTCTATCCAATCTATAAGATAGAATCCTTATCAAGATTGCTATTCAAAACTCTAATTCTCAAAGGCTTATGATTTTGGTTTTTCAAAATTTGGACAACATAAGACCATGAACATAGTTTTTGTGAAATCACTTGAAAATCATGTAAGTTTGTGATCTAAAAGTTGTTCATCGAATTCTGAGTTCGATGAAGTATTTATAGACTCTGGAGAGTCATCATGAACCATTGAAACCCATAAAAAACATTCAAAAACTCACTGGTTTATGAAAAAATGCATTTTGTTAGGCTGGTAATCGATTACAAAGAGCGTGGTAATCGATTACATGCCTCTGATGGACGTGTCAATTGAGGCTACAACATGTTGTACTTGATTTTCTTGATGTCGAGACTTGATGAAATGAATTGGAGTACTGAGTATAACATGTTAAAGATGATTTTAAGAGGAATTGGCTAAATTTTGCATATGATACTATGACTGAAAAAAAATGTGTGAACTGTTGGTTCATGATGAACGATTATATTGTGTCATAGCATATGCATTATATTTAGGATGTTTAGATTGATGTGATGACACTTTGTCTTGTGGGATCAACCGAGGGCAATGTGGTGGATCTTTGTCTCACGTGATTGTCCTGCCCTTGTTCTAGAAAATATTGGTCAGAGTTATGCATGTAGTTATATCAAGACTAATGTGCATGTTTTGAGGATCAAATGAATTTTTTGGAAAACTTTGTTTAATACTGTTGTTTATTTACTGCTGTTAATTATTTGCTGTTTAATTGGCTGTTGTATTAAATTCTGCTATTGTTGTATTCCTATATTTGAATTCTGTTGTTTCTGTTTTAATTATAACATAGTTGATAATTATTATGATTGATATTTTTGGAGTTAACCATTTATGTCTGTTTGTTTGTTGTTTGGACCCTTAACGCCACAGATGAATAGCGCGAGGATTAAACTGAAGATTTGATTGTGGCTAGTTGAAGAAGGAAAAAGTGAAGAATTTCGAGACTTGAAGGAAAAAATGATGTTTACTGTTTTAATTTCACCTATGACTTAGCAAAATTATGTTGCAGATAATTATTTATTTTTATTGCACGTTGAATCATACAATTTATGGTGATATTACTTATGTTTAAATAATTATTGAGCGACGAATCATTTTGAAAGTTTTGAGTGGCCTTTTTGAGATGTTTTACTAAACTTATTTTCTGCGAATTTACAATGTGACCCCTGATCGGAAATTGGGGCATTACACTTTTAAAGTCACAGAAGTATTTTTAGATAATGCATATTTAATTCAAGAAATTGATGCAGATCGACGAATTCTTAGCATAAAAGGAAAATACTTAAAGAAATATAAACCGACACTACACGAAATCAAGATAAAGCCAGGCATAGAATAGGGGTTTGCTCACCATTTCGCAACACATCCCTTAAACGTCATTACACTCGTCCATCGCTACACGTCCGATGACTGCGACATACAACAATTAAGAGTTAGAATGTACGTGATTGAGAAACTGAGAAACCATAACCTTTAAACTTATGCAAATTTATGCTTTCAACACTTTCAATTCAATGCAAATTTATGCTTTCGGTTTGATGCATTTTCCATTTTTCTTCAACTTTTCTTGCTTTTTGAAGCATTTACACTCAATTTTCTTTTAAACTCTTCTTTACCCAATTTAGTCGAACACTTTCGACGAATTCCCTTTTTTCCACTTCATTTTGCACTTAAAGCACTGGTCATTTCAAGTCCTTACGTCCGGAAGAGGATCAGGGTCCAATCTATTTATCAACATTTGGATTCACTTGTGGATTTAGTTGATTTTACCAAAAATCACAGTAAACAATTAGTTGGTTGGTTAATTATGCGAAAATAAAAAGAAACAGGAATGATGAAGGTTGTTTGAAAGAGATGGAGAAAATGCATTGGGGAATTTATTTCGTTAACTAATCACTATGTTTCTACCCACTCAGATTATATATGAATTTAATTAAGTTCATATATGATGTTTTGCCTAATTTCTTACTCACTAATTCCTTAGCTAAGAAACTCTTTTAATTAAATAGCGATAGCTAATCGCTACATACCTAATCATATTTAATCAAAGATGAAGAATAATAATTCAGGTCAACACAAATAATCGCTACCCTTATCCTATCCTAAGGTATAGAAACTCCCCTATTCAGTTCTTTCCCGAGCGTTTGTACTTGGTTGGCCGGCTCCAAACCCCAGATGTTCCATAGCCCTCCAAGGCTTGTGGTTGTGGCTAAGGATTAGCCGCAAAAGCATGGGAACGCCTATGGTGCATGAGGTAGGTACAGGTGTACCATGCCTTTGAAGAAAAGTATGATGTTTTCAATTTTAGGTATTTGTAATGTAGTCCTTCATTTGTCCTTCAATTACATTTTGAACCTATGCACTTGTTACCCCACATTTTCCATAATTCCCACAAAGGCCCCCACAAAATCTGGTTAAATTTTTTTTTTTCGTGCATTTCCAACTTGGCCAGAATTTTGTAACTATTTTTTGTTAATGTTATGACCTATAAAAAAATTAAAATTTGTTATGTTCACACATATTGGTTGTTGTAGTGTCGATGGTGGTCGTGGACATGGTGGTGGTTGTTTTGGTGTTGGTGGTGGGAGTGATAACGATTGATCTGGTATACCGCATGTTTTTTGTCATATGGGCCTGTTTAGTGGTCAGTATATGATAAAAGCAGAATATGATAAATGATTCGATAAGCACAGCATATGATAAAAGTAGGATAGACTCTTATTCTATCCTAGGTTTAATGTGGACAGGATATTGATAGGATATGATACAAACAATGAAAAATGTATCACAGTTTCCTTGAAATAAAAAAAATATTATTCTTAAAGATGTAATTTTGTAATTTTTTTGTTTGAAAAATTGATAATTCTATTAAATTTAATTTTTTTACATACTTATAAATGAGCTTATGTTTTAATATTAACTAAGATATTGTACAAAAAAAAAATATTAACTAAGATAAAATTTATTTTTATTAATTCAGTTATTTTTTTTTCAAGGGAGTCTATTTCAATTAAAATATTATATATATAATCAATGAGTTTTAACTTAGTAGGGGTAAGTGATTAATGATAAAAAATAATAAAAAAATTTAAATTTATTAAAAGATATTATTCCTACAAAAGTAATTTATATTTAAAATATAAATTATAATTATATCAGTATAGAATTAATTTCAAATAATATCACATAATAATATAAACTTAGTCTATAATTACTATTAAAAAATTAATATTTATATATAAATGTGAGTAGCCTATTTTATTGTTAGGGAATAATTATGTTGTGTATTTTTATTATAATATAAGTAATGAAAAATAATGTTAACTAAGCAGTAGTTTTTACCAAAAAAAACTAAGTAGTAGTAAGTAATAATGAAAACCTAAATATTTTATATGAGTGAATCCAATATTTTCACCATTTATAAATAAGCTTATAATTGAATTAAATTTATGAGTTTCCACAAGTGTTTAAGTTAACAATAACAACTAGTAATTGATAAGTAATAAAAATGATATTTTTTAAAAACAAATAATTATACTTATCAATTAATATTATTATAAATTACATAAAATCTTGAAATGAATTTTGGGTTATGGTATTAAATAAACATAAAACAGATATACTATTCTGTTAGGATAATTTCTATCCTACCTCCCACCTGAAGATAACTTTTACACATGATGAACATAATAGGATAAGGGATATGACAGTGCTATCATATGTTGCTGCCGCAACAAACAACAAATAAGAACGAGATATGATTACTATCATATCCTGTCTCTGCTAATCTTGTCCCCCAAATGAGCCATATATTATTCTGGTATTTATAAAAGTCACCCACATGATCTGAGTCAACAAAGAAACGTTACCCGGAAGACAACCTGCAACCCACTGTGATTTCTCACTTTTCCGTCAACATCACCTTAACGCGAAAACCATAATAACGAGTCCAGGGGTTGTAGTACTGAGTTATGAAAAAACTTTAAACATTGCTTTAGTCTCGAGTTCTTGTATAAATTTGTTAATAATGTTAAAATGGTTTCGAGCAGGAGAAATTGCGCCAAAATTGTAATCACGAGTTCAGGGATCTGATTTAGTTGTGGACAAGAGTGCGGTATAGGCACCGGCTGTAGAGCTAGTACACGGTTGACCCTTGTATGTTGGAGTAATTGCTGGTGTTGAAATGGATCTTTTGAGGTGTGTTTATCACCATTTAGGCGTTTGTTGGTTACCCAGTTAAGAAACCCATCGACAGAATATTTTATGAAAAAAATATGCGGAGGAGGCTGTGGTTGTCTTGAATTATTACGCAGTAGTGATGGTGTGGGTGGTAGAAGGAAAATGAGGTGGATGTGGGGGGTGTTGGTGAATATGGTGGTGGTTGGGAAGAATGTGGTTGAGGTGGTGTTTAGGGTTTGGTGGTTAACTTGTCGGTGGCGTGGTGGTGGTGGATTTGGTGGTGGAATAGCCGGCGATTGTTGTGTTCTAGGGTTTGGTGGTGGATATGGTGATTGAGTTGGTTGTGGTGGAAGAGTAGATGGTGGTGGCGGTGGCAGAGAGGGTGGAAGTGGTGGCGGTTGTGGATTATGGCGGTGGGGGTCGTGGTGGTGGTGGTAGACTAGATAGGGTGGTGGCTGCGGAGGTTGTAGACTAGAAGCCAGCAGTGGCGGTAGCCTAGACGACGATGGTGGGGTGGTATAATAGTCGGTGCTTGTGGCGGTGGTGGTGGCGATGGTGGTGGTTGTGGTGGTGGCAGCGATAGTGGTGACATGATGAACGCTGAACAGTAAAAGAAGGTGTGATTATGTTGTAAGAGAAGAAAAAAACATATGAAATATGTGTATTAGTTTTAACTAGTTCGGAACACCCGTGTTGCGGTCATGGGTAAGTTTGGATAAACCAAAAATTAGTGTGTGCGATCACGTATTTTTGTAACTTCGTAGACCTGCTGTTATGGGAGAAATCCTTTACGGTTAATAATTTTTTATTTATTTGCATATTCAGATGGTTAATATTTTTATAGCCTTAATTTTTTTTTTTGAACTGAATATTTTTATAGCTGAACTATTCACACATTCATATTATTAAGAAATTTGTCAAAATAAATGTGGGTGCCTGCCAAAAATATTAACATGTTTAATATTTTCTTAACTTAACTATTCACATTCATTAATATTAAGAAAAGAAATTTTGTCAAAATAAAGGTGGAGCCCACCAAAATGGCTAATCAGAAGGGTTTGGAACCCTAATTCGACTCCCTGTTCCCTCTCCTTCGTCCTCTGCCATTACCCAGCCTCTCGCCGCCGCCCTTCCGTAGCCTCTCGCAGCCCGTCCTTCGCCTCTGCCTCTCACAGTCGCCATTGCTCTTCCTGACACCGCCACCGTCCCTTCCTTCCGCCGCCCTTCCCTAGCCAGTCGCAGCTCGTCCTTCGCCTCTGCATCTCACAGTCGCCATTGCCCTTCCTGACACCGCCACCGTCCCTTCCTTCCATGGTAATGGATTCGGATTCGGACATAGGAAGCGAAACTGACGGCGATGACGAGGGATCTGCAAGGGTGGAGGGTTCTGCAAGGTTCGAACGTCAGGGAAGGGGAGATTGGGCCGGTGCGGTGGTGGGCGAGCGAGGGAACGGCGACGGGATGTTGTGGGAGAGAGAAGAACAAGAGTTGGGGTTTCTTTCGTGAGAGAGAATGAATAGAAATTGAAGGACTCAACTGTAAGATTTTTAAAATGAGGACCAATTTTTAATTTCTCGATTTTATGCTGCAAGGGACTAAACTATAAAATTTTAAAAAATAAATCACCAAGTGCACCATACCCAAGTTTTTTACTAACCCACCTTAGCCCCCACCCAAAAGCATTAATCTTTTTAGCGTGCCGTTAAAATCTTTATGCATGACAAATCAAATAGTAGCTGCGGTTGATGGACGTGGCATCCCCCACAACAATTTCTAGCGCCCCCTATTATCTACCAGGCCATAAATTCTGCACTTTCTTAAACCAACGTTAAACCTCATTTATCGCTTTCAATTCACAACTGCTCCTCTGGCTTTTCATCTCTCACCTTCTCTCACTGGTACCATCCTCTCCCAAGTGCTCTGCGACTCCCGCCCTAGTTTCCGGCGCAGCGGTCTCCAGCCGCGCGCCCCCCCGTCGCTCTGTCCTGGCCTCCGAAGCTGGGATCTCCGACCGCGAAGCCCAGCCGCCGCTCATCCACCAGTTCGGCGTACGAACAAGGTTCACCCTTCTTCCTTCTCCTTGGCCGCCGTTACTCCCCTTGCTTCATGCCTGAAAGTGATTTTCGTGTGCTCTGAATGGGTGTTTTGAAATTTTATCAACATCTGCAAACCACGTAAAATTTGTGTAGAAAGTTTGCAAATTCTTAAAAAAATCATTTTCTTCTGCTATGTCTGTGACGTGAATTTGATGATATTGTTTCACAAATCAGGTGTTAAAGTTTGCAACTTTATCCCATTTTATGCCTGTTTTTGGAACCCTCCTACATCACGAATGTTTTTTCCTTCTTTTTACATGCCCCTTTTTTATGTTTGGGATCTTTAGGACTTTCACAAAATTCTTCCTTTGCGTAAACGCCCTTCATCTTCTGACTTATCTGACCCGAGATTATGGCTTGGCCGAACCTCCTCTCTTGTTTGGGTTGAGTGCTTTTGATTTTCAAGCTTGCTTTTATACTTGTGTGTGCTAGAAATATGTTCGAAAGAGTTTGGAAAATTGTATTTAAGGTAATGTTTTTTAAAAACCTTGTTTGGAAGTTTATGAAAAACATAAAGGTTTTATGTGCATTCTTTAAGTGTGAATGTATAAGCATATAGAGTTTATAACTCATGAGGAATAGTATCCTTTAAATATAGGTGTTAACTAAAGAGTTTCTAAGATATAAGCTTAGATTATATTTCTTGTATAAGGTACGTGATTCATGAGGATCCCTTTACCGGTAAGCAGTGACGGATCCAGGAATTTAAGTATGGGGGGCACAAAAATATTTTTCTTTTGAAATATTTTTCCATTGCTGGATAAAGTTAAAGAAAAAAAGAAACACCACAAATGGTGACACACCACAAAAAAACAGGATTCAGATTCACATTTCAAAGTAATTCAAATACCAAATTGTTGGCCAATGAAGGGTGCGGTCGTTACCTTAATAACCAAATTGTTGGCCAATGTGCCGATGAGAAGAGGTCCAACAAATGGAAGCACCCAAGTTGCAATTATCAGAATGCGAAAAAGCCAACCAGATAATGCGAACCAGTCCCCAGATGAAGAAAATCGTCTAGAAAAGGAAAACCACAAAATCAAGATTCAAGACTGAGTAAGAGTAGGCACAACACAACACAACACAATTAATCAAAGCTCGTGAATCCGTCACTGCTCGTGAATCCTAATTAATCAAAGAATATGGTAAAATTGATTACGGGCTTACGGCAAAGCTTATTCAGCTGCCTCCTGTACTGCCTTCTTCCGACGCGGCGGCGCAAGCGAGGACGAGGACGGGAGGAGGCCCGACGCGGTGGTGCGAGCGAGGACGAGGACGGGAGGACGCCGAACACGCGGCGGCGCGAGCGAGGACGAGGACAGGAGGACGCCGAAGACGCGACGGCGCGAGCGAGGACGATGACGGGAGGACGCTGAAGACGCGGCGGCGCGAGCGAGGACGAGGACGGGAGGACGCCGAAGACGCGACGGCGCGAGCGAGGACGATGACGGGAGGATGCTGAAGACGCGGCGGCGCGAGCGAGGACGAGGACGGGAGGACGCCGAAGATGCGGCGGCGCGAGCGAGGACGAGGACGGGAGGACGCCGAAGACGCGGCGGCGCGAGCGAGGACGAGGACGGGAGGACGCCGAAGACGCGGCGGCGCGAGCGAGGACGAGGACGGGAGGACGCCGAAGATGCGGCGGCACGAGCGAGGACGAGGACGGGAGGACGCCGAAGACGCGACGGCGCGAGCGAGGACGAGGACGGGAGAAGGCCGGACGCGGCGGCGCGAGCGAGGACGGGAGGAGGCCGTGCGACGCGGGCGGCGCGAGCGTGGAGGCTGAACAGGGGAGGCAGAACGGCGCACAGGAAGATTGAAAGAGGAAGAAGAAAGAGAAAGAGGGTAGGGTTTGGAAATTATTAGGAAAGTAATAAAAAATAATTATATTATATTAGTAATATTAATATTAAAATTTTTTTTCAGAAAGTTTATGTGGGGGCACGTGCCCCCCACTGGACCATGTGGGTCCGTCCCTACCGGTAAGGGCTCTTTGCATCTTGGACATCTTAACCTATGTGACTATATAACTTGTGCTTGTTATCACATGATCACCGGTCAGTTCTGTAAGTCCCTGTAAGTTTTCAAGTCTAACATCAAAGTACAAAATTCAGGTAAAATCAAACAAAGACTACAGGTCATGCACACTAGGCGGTAGGAACTTCACTCGCTAAAAAGCACATACCTTGAGATACAAAATTCGGAATAACATGAAACCAGCTGGAAATTTTTTTTAATTGAAAGGGCTACAATTTATATGAAGACATTTTCTATGAATTCTGCCAATACGACCGCTCAAAGAAAGGTTAAAGAGGACCTAAGTTCTGCCCAATTTTACCCAACAACCCCAAAGTTTCAAAATCAATTTTCCCATACTCCAAAAATGAGCATGGGTTCGGCCATCACTAGAGAAACATTAAGGCCTAGTTTTTCTTCAAAATCAAGATGTACACACTCAAGATTAAGAGAAATCTATGGTTGAAAACAAGTTGAATCCTCCAAAATCATTTTTCTTAAATAAGCACTTTTCAAAAACATATTGGAGGGTTTTTCAAACCTAACCAATAGGAACAAATTTTGTGAAGACAAGTTGCAAGAAATTATAATTTTCAAAATTACTTTTGAACAAAAATCAACTTCTAAGAAAGCAAATTATTTCGATGGAATCCTCTTAACAAGGGGAAGAAGAAATACAAAGGCTAAGTGCTTTAAAGCAACTTTTTATGGCCCAAAATCACTTTTTCAAAAATTAAAACCATCACAACAAAGAGCAAGACAATGGCTACCATTTTCATCAAAGGAGCAAGATGAAAACAAGAAGAAATAGTGGTGGGATTGGAGCATATAGGGCTGCCATGGATGAGGAGGAAGAATATGATAAGCTTTTCTTCTCTTTCTCTCTCTAACTCTCCTTCACTCACTTCTTATCCAACACTTAAGCTAATGGAAAATAAAACACATAATTATGGACTTATGCATAAGTGGCCGCAACCCACATAGCTCAAGGGGGAGAATTTGAATTTCTTTAAAAGCTTGGGGACCAAAGTCTAGTTTAGTGAAAAGTTGTATGACAACTAGTCTAATCTCTTACACATTAAGTCTAGTCACTTTCACAAATACTATTCACGTCATAATTACTTTATTAATCATACTTTATCATGCTTCCCTAGAGATTCTGTTTTGTGACTAACATCGATTGCTCGCTCATCTCGACTCAGACGCTCATCATACTCGGCGCTAGTCGCCAAAAATATTTCAAATTGTTTTTTTGAGATTCCGGTAGTTTTCGATCCAAAAACACTACTCATAAAAAATGAGTTTATTTCATAAACGAGTTCCTCACGACATTCTAAGACTTTCCATCTCGTTCAAAAAATTTAGAAATGCCTAAAATTGCCCCGTCTCCGCACGATAGGGTTTCCACAGACCCTTTACTGCGTGCCAAAAACTTTTCCAAGCCCCGAAACAAACCATATCAACCTTACAGCCAATCTTCACAAAAGCATGCATACATTGTCATACAGATAAGTAAAAAGTCTAATTCTCATCCGAACGTCAATCGGGGGTTCAGTTGGAGCTTCTACAGTGAACTGCTGTTTCAAAACCTTTCACGGCAACTCGAACTGCTCAAGCCATTTAACTAGGGTTTTAACGCATTCAACAAACACGCGTAATCAAATTATTATTTAAAATATCTAGGATCTTATAAATATTATATTAAATGAAGGTATAGATGAAAGAAAATGTGACAAATAGTATTGAGTTTCTAAACCAACAAAAATTTTAAAAAATAGTTCAAAAGCTAAAACAACCAAAATTTTGAAATGGAGGGACTGCTTTTTATATTTGTCCGTATTTACTATCACATTAATAAATGATTATTTTTTATAATTCACATCCTATTTTTTATCCACCTATTTTCACCCATTTTTATTTTTATTTTTTTCCTCTTTTCATATATCATATTTCATACTTTTTCTCTCTTTCTATTTCTTTTGTTTATATTTTTCTCCTTTTTTCACCTCTTTTATCTTTTTTTAAGGTGTGAAAGTAATATTTTTGGATTCATTAGTGAGGAACCACCATGGGCAAATTGTTAATTAGTTCTTCTACTTACCAAACATAAACATAGTGTGAAAGTTAGCTCAGCATTCACTACGTGGCCTATTTTTGTACACAAATGCCAACAACCTCCTATCCAATGCACTTCCAATGACTTTCATCAGTCATCACCGCACCGCCTGCTTACCTTACAACTTCTATCTTATTAGTCGATAAATCATAAATGCATTTAAATTTTTTTGACGAAGTTTTCATAAAAATAAAATCTTTGCAAGCTAGATCGTTTTTTTTTGTTACATAAGGAAATAAGACAAATAGCAAGAAACACACTAAGCTTCCGCATCTTCGCACAAGAACGGAATCACAGAAGAAGGGGGCTCCTTCCAAATACGCAACGACACTGTTTGAGACGCTTGTCTCGCCAACGCATCGGCAACAACATTTCTATCACGCAAAACATAAGAGAATTGAACTTTCCAATCCGCAGCCAACATCGTCCGAATAGAAGCAATGGTATCTCGTTGCCAAAAGGATCGGGTCCCTGTTCTGGCTCAAGAGCTCCACAATCTCCTTGCAATCCATATAGTAGACAATATAGCGGAACCCCGAGTCCCAGACTAGGTTCAAACCTGTGCGAAGCGCCAGAAGCTCCGCGAGGAAAGCACAGCCAGCCCCATAAGAACAAGCAAAGCTTGATAACCATCGGCCAGCGGAGTCCCTCGCTACACCACCACCACCCATCTGATTAGACACAGCAACCCAACTTCCATCCTTATGGAGATGGATCAAATTCGTACCCTTGACAAACATGGGATCACGAGGACTCGGCGTTATCTTCCCCCACCTCGCAAATTCATTAGTTGTTATCAAAATCTGACGCCATACCAATTGAACAGGCCACGGATGAGAATCGAAAACCACACTATTCCGCCAACGCCATATACACCAGAGAATGACAATCGCAAGCACCTGATGAGATCCCTGAAGGAGGTGACGAAACCAATTCTGGAAGGAACACACCGCAGGAGGGGTTGGCAGCAAGCTATGAAAGTGACTCCATAGTAGTCGCGAGTCACGACAGTCTCACAAGAAGTGTTCAGCATCCTCATCCTGCTCGCCACACCGAGGACAAGTCGCGGTCAAGCTCAGATGGCACTGGCGCCGCTTCGAATTCGTCGGAAGGGCGCTGCGCCTCACCAGCCAAAGGAAAAAACGAACCTTTTCTGGTGCCTGAGATGTCCAGATCACCTTCCATCCGCGAGAACACTGCTAGATATTACTCTGCAACATGTGATATACGGAGGCTGTCGAGTAAACTCCTGAACTAGTTCCTGTCCAAAGAATCAAGTCCTCGTCATTAGAGCGCAGCGGTATACTACCCGACCAATCTCATTAACTAACTCTGGTGGAAGAGGCGTGCACACCGCAGTGAAGCTCCACGCCCCATGTATCCAAAGATCAGAAACCTTAAGCTCTGTATCCGATATATGAATATAAGGGACACGATGACACAAGCTCCTTTTTCCAAGCTAGTTAGAATACCAAAATGATGATTGTCCATCACCCAAACGCGGCTGGAAACCTTGCTTGACAGCATCCTTAGCATTGATAATTCCCCTCCACACATAAGAGTCCCCGGGTGATATGCCGCCGACAACACCGAATCAACTTCCATATATCTCTGTCTCAACACTTGAACCCAAAACATGTCAGTATCATACATGAGATTGTTAACCAACTTCCCCAAGAGAGCAATGTTATTCTGCCGTGCACTGCGAATGCCAAGTCCCCCCTTGTCCTTGGGTAACGTCACATCATGCCAATGCACTAAATTCCAACTTCGACTCGACCCTCCTTTGGACCAAATACAATTCCGGACTAGCTGGTCAATATGATCACAAACTACTTCCGGAAGCCACAAAGCTTGCATAGTATACACAGGCAACGAGGACATGACAGGCTTAGCCAAACACAACCGCCCCGCTTTATTCAAAAGTTTATGTTTCCAGGACGCCAGACAGGTGTTCATCTTATCAATTATAGGAGCAAAGATATCCCTAGTTACCCTCCCCTTAAGGAGAGGTATCCCTAGATACTTACCAAGATTTGCCGCCCTACTAACCCCTGAAGTATTCGATAATTCTTGCTGTGTCCGTTGGTCTATGTTCCTTGAACAAAACATGCGGGACTTCTCTAAATTCATCTTCATTCCGGACGCTTGATATAAAGCTGAAAGTGTGTCAGAGATCATACGCATTTGCTCTTTAGACACCTGGCAAAAGAGGAGAACATCATCAGCGAAGAACAGATGTGAAATATCAATCCCTTCCTTTGTAACTCGAATGGGTTGCCATACACCTTCTCAGACAAGTTGCTGAATATGAATAGCTAGCCTTTCCATACAAAGCACAAACAGGTACGGAGACAATGGGTCACCTTGCCTAAACCCACGTTGCGATGTAAAGGATGGTAGTTTAGAGTCATTCCAAAGGACGGAGATATTCGACCCCTGGACACCCCACATTATCAAATCCACAATGGACGCAGGGAAGCCAAAATCATAAAGGGTTGCCCAAAGGAAGTCCCTACTTACCCGGTCATAAGCTTTCTCCAAATCAATCTTCAAGGCGACTAACCCACCTTACTTCTTATGTGTGTGAATCGTATGCATCACCTCTTGAGCTAGAATAGTGTTGTCTCTAGTCCCTCTCCCTGGTATGAAACTCCCCTGGATTGGTCCCACTAGCTCAGCAAGCAGCGGTCTGAACCTATTCACCAACACCTTAGTAATAACTTTGTAAGCAACATTGCAAAGGCTAATCGGGCGCAAGTCCCGCAGGCGAACAAGGTCATCCACCTTGGGGATAAGCACAAGCAACGTGTCCAGTAAGGAAGAATCAGCTCTCCCATTCTGAAACGCCATGGAGACCATGTGATCAAGATCCGTACCAAAGACGTGCCAATACTGCTTATAGAAGTAAGCTTGAAAGCCGTCAACACCGGGCGCCTTAAAGGAGTGCATCCCCATAACCGCTCGTCGAACCTCATCAAGTGAAACTAGTTGAGCCAATGCCACCCTGTCCACATTGGAGATGACCGGAGTCCTATTCTCCATAATCACAATCCGGGACACCTGCATATCCACAGAAAAAAGGTTGATAAAAAATCTCCGTGCCTCTTCTTGAAGGGTCGTTGGGTCCGTACACCAATTGCCGTTTTGTATGAACAAGCCATGTATCTTATTCCGCTTTCGTCGCACTACTGTTTGGGTGTGAAAGAATTTCGTGTTCCGATCACCAAGTCTCACCCAATTCTCCCTGGATTTTTGATACCACAAAATCTCCTCCTGTATAAGGATGTCACCATACTCTTTCTGAAGGGAACGCTCCAAGCGACACAAGGCTTCCGACTCGCGCCACTCAAGCTCCTTCTGGACCCCATGTAATCTCCGCTCTACGCGCCGTTTCCTCGCATGAATGCTTCCAAATACTTCCTTATTGAAAGTAAGCGAAGACTCCTGAACATTCAATAATTTCCCTGTCAGGCTGGTAGAATACTTATTCCAATTATTAATCACAACAGTTTCAAACGACGGGTGGGTGGCCCAGGCCGCCTGAAAGCGGAAAGGACGAGTTATACGATCACCGGATGGCACCTCACAACGCAGAAAGAGGGGTGTATGATCCGAGTAAACTCGTGCCAGAGCTTCGACGTACGCCTCGGGGTGCTGCAACCGCCATTCAACATCCCCCAACGCCCGGTCGAGCCTCTTTGCAATCAGCCTTCTTCCATTTTCCCTCCTTTCCCAGGTAAATCATGGACTTGTTGCTCCAAGATCCATAAAACTACATGCATCCAACATCTCAAGCATAATCATTGCCCGAGCTTCACAATATTCCCCACCGATAACCTTTGACGGCGAGCAAATCTCATTAAAGTCTCCAATTGCCAGCCACGGATCCCTGCAACGCAACCGAAAGGACCCTAGATACTCCCAGAGCTCACGACGTTTCACAGGATTAGGACTAGTATAAACTATAGAGCAAATCCAATGTTTACCCCGGCAACGGATATCCACCGACACCATTTGCTCATGAGTGTTAATAACCTAAATCGTAAACTCGTGGTTGCAAGGTGAGAAAATCCAAATTCCTCTGCTATGTCCATGAGCAGCAGCCTCACCAACCAGCTCGTGCCCCAAATTATGCCAGAAAGCTCTCACACGATTAAACTGACAATGTGTCTCGACAACGGAGAAAATAGCAGGACTGAAGGATCTCACAAGGTCCCTAACTCGCCGTTGACTACGTACATTCGCACCACCACGAATATTCCAAGCTATCAAATTGAAGGTTGTACTATCCATAAGCACGAATGGAAGGTCGAGGGCGCAGTTGTGGTTAGGCACGCCGTGAGGGTTGTGTGTCCACCACCATGATCGAGAGTTGTCCCGGATCCGGGAGTTCCTGGGCTAAACCCGATGCCTCGCTGTCTGAACTCCTAACCTCCACATGCTTTTGGAAGTGAATGCTGCTACCCCTCACCGACAACAAGCTCATCGTTGACATTAACCCGCCACCATGGTCATGGACAACATGATCGCCAATTTTCTTCAAAACTGTAGTTTCTTGCTGCGTCTCCGAGCCATCGGTACTAGGACGCCTACGAGTCTCCCTTGGACGAGCAGGTTGTGCAGCCACCGTAGTCTCTTTCTTCCGTTCCTCATAACGTCCACGTTTACTTGCATTTGTTCTTGTCCTTGTCCTTGTGTTCTGATCAATATTACTTCCAGCACTAAACTATAAACCATCATTAATTGGTGAATTTTCCATATCTGATAACACATGTAACGTGGCATATTTGTTGCCATGTTTTTACTCCCTTATTTTTCTCCCCCACGTGATGCTGCTTAATTATTGGCATGTTTAGGTGTAATATTCAAATTATCACCAACTTGCTGCTTAATATAGGGATGTTAGATGTACTCTTCAAATTATCACCAACTTGCTTCAAATTCGAATTCTGTTTCTTCTTTCTTTTATCAATTACCATCCACTCACCATGTGCCAGGTCAGGACAATTAAGAGTTGATGGAATCATCCCCGTTACTGATCACGTCCCCTGCTATGCTGGCACCACGTGGGTAATAAAAAATTTACTAATATATAAAAACCCTTTACTAAATTAGTTTTTAATATTTAGTGTTTCAAACTCTAATACTATGCCTAAATTGAAGTATTAGTTTTCGAAAGTAACCCCTGCCGCACGTTTATTTCATCTCAATAATACAAGTGAAGAATTAAGCTTCAAAGCGTGCGACTCAGAAAACTTCAAGAAATGTGATTTTTCTGTGCTGCTCAGGCCTTATTAATTTCTGTGAGTCAGTAATTCCTCATCATGCACAGTCTTCACTAATCACGTTGTTAATGTTTCTCATTATCACTATTAAATAGTTAAAGATTTGCAGTTACTGGATTTGAGTTCATGTTGAATTTCACTCTCACCCATTCTGTTTTCATCTCTTTCTAATCGTAACCCATAATGTTTCAACTGGTAAGGGTGGAAATCTGAATTACCTACTTGTATTTAGCATCTTGGGTGCTTTGCCAGGAATTCAGGAAGCAATTTGCTTCTAAAGCTTACATGGTAAATTTCAAGAGTGCGTTTATCATGCATTGTGTATTTGTCTTTAATTAAGTTGGTATTTGGATCGTAGGAGAGGCTAGTAAATCATGTATTAGAAGCTGTTATTGAACGTCAACTCACATGAAAGTCAAACAAGTTGTATATTGTTGAACTTTTTTCTCATCTTTGCCATTCAATCACTGTCTTCTCAACCCATCATAGCCTTAATTTTCAACTTGTTGATACCTGTTGCTGTCTATAAATATTGTATTTATGTTAATAATCCTTTAAGTAACGACCCAGAAACTGTAAGGCGCTGCTTGGCTTAATTTTTCAGGTATGTACTTGCATACTTATTTACTTTATATAGTATGTTCTTGTCCCCAATCACATGGTGCTTGCTTGAATGGTTTTTACTATGACACATGACACAATAGATTTGTTTTATTCCCACTTAATTATTGAACACTGTCTAAACTTGTGAAGCAGGTGCTTCGTACTGATCATGGATTCAAATGCTGCAAAAGAAGTTGGCGGAGAAATAGACATGATTAGCAATTTACACGAAAGCATTCTAGGTCACATACTGTCTTTAGTTCCAACTGTAGAAGCGATTCAGACTAATGTGTTGTCTAGAAGGTGGATTGATGTTTGGAAATCTATAAAAAATCTCAAGTTTGATGACAGTTTGCTATTTCATGGCAAGAAGATGCAAAAAGAGCAGTTTGAGTGCTTTGTGAACAAAGTCCTTCTTCATCTTTCTGATTCAACCATCCAGAGTTTCTCTCTTTGTTTAACATGTTACAATCATGACTCATCCCAAGTGAGTGCATGGATCTCCTCTGTCTTAGAAAGGGGAGTCCAGAAGCTTCACATTCAGTGTTACCAAAAAGTCTTTCTTTTTTCCAATTCCCTTTTTAGGTGCAGTTCTCTTGTAGAGTTGGTGCTTCAAATGAGATGTACTCTTAATGTTCCAATCTCTGTCTGTCTCCCAAACCTTAAAAGTCTTCACATTTTTGGAATTCGGCTAGTGAGTGATTCCCCCACTTATTCCAAAGACATAATTCTCAGCTTCCCGGTCCTCAAAGTGTTTGAAGCTAGAGGATGTGAGTGGTTAACTGTGCAGGACATTAGTATTCAAGCACCTCTACTTGAAACGTTTTCCATTTTGAACTCCCTATCAAATGAATCATGTAAATCTGCTACCATCAAGATTTGTAGTTCAAAACTAAGAGATTTCTCGTATGAGGGCGATCTTGAACAAGAGATCATTCTATCTGATCCGTCATCAATTCACAGTGCTTCTGTTGTGATTATTATTGATGAAGATAGAAAGGACAGAATTGAAGAACTTATGTTTCAAGCACGAAAGCTTCTCAGACAAATCCATGAAGTGGTACAGCTGAAATTATTGTTTTTCAAGGTATGATTAGGTTTCATGATACTTGAATGACAATTATGCAGAGAAATGTGTGGATACATAACAAAGCTGTTTTTGGAAATGTATTTCAATTATGGGCATGTTTGGAAACTTAAACCAAGGTGAATCAAAAATCATGGCGGATAATAGCAAAAGACAAGGGAAGTTGCTTCTGCCCACCATGATTTTGATTTCACCGTGGTTTCCAAACGAGTTTCTGGACATCTACAATACAACCAAAGGCACTTGCTAATCTAGTATGGAGGTTGAATTGAACTATTAAGAAGAACGTTTGGCTGTGCCTATATTGCAGGTTTTACTCCATGCTAAAGATATCTTCAACCATTTGCCTGCCTTTGGAAGGTTGACAAATCTGCAACTAAATGAGGTTACTGGTGAAGCTCTGTTGCAGATACTCCACCAATCCCCATATCTTAATACTCTTGTTTTACTTAATGTGAGTTTTTTTGCTTTACATAAATTATGTTAAAAGCCCTTGTTTATGTATTTGTTTGATAATACAAGATGAATTACTCATTGTGCCGAAATCATTTCAGGGAGTATCTGACTTAAATAAAGATGTTTTGAGTGCTGCATTAGTGCCCCATTGCTTTTTGTCAAGCTTCAAAGTATTTCAGTTTAATGGATTTAATGTGAAAGAGCATGAGCTTTGTCTGGCAAAATTTGTGTTGGCAAATGCAGCAACCTTGGAGCGGGTGACTATATGTCCAGCTTTTTGGCTGCGATATTCAGATATTGACATGGAGATAGTTAAGGAGCAGATCATCTCATTACCAAAGTGCTCCATCTCATGCATGATAGAATTTTCTAATGTCACTGGTTCCTGAAGATTTCATAACCTCCGAAGAGTACTTGAACGACACCTGTCAAATTTGTATATGTTGCATGCATGGCAAACTTTCATGCAAATTATGCTAAACTGTTTATCAGTCTATTATGAACGATACTTTTTGTTTCCTTTTTCATTTTTGAAAATAAATTATTTAAGCCATAATTTGAAAATGGGGACTGCTGATAAAAACTCAGAATAGAATTTCAATTCAAAAGAGAGCTCTAAGAGCTGTTACAGATATAAAAGATAGTCCAGAGACTGAGCTCCTCTAAAAGAAGACTAAAAAACTTCTCATGGTGTTTGCCTTTTTTCTGCTTCTTCATAGTCTGTGATGTAGACGGAGGCGCTGGAGATGACTCTGTCTCTTAGGGCGAAAGGTTTAGAGTCTTGGAAACATCAAAACCAGTAGAAAAATAAGGATGAAGGGGTTTGGGGCTTTAGAGAATGTGTAGCAGTAGAAGGCATTTCAACATAATTCTACTTACTAAAAAAAGGAACAATATGGAATTAACACCCACACTTGCTGAGTTGTTTTTCCAGGATATAGTTGCTGAGAATGAATTTGAGAAAAAAAATGCTTGGTGATGTTATTCCACGAACTGATACTGGGGTATATTTGATGACCTTGGAGCTTTAGAAAATGTGAAAGACGACACCTTGAAGGAATCGGTGATGCTTCCTATTGTAATTTTTTTGGATATAACCTTGCAAGGGAGTATTAGGGCAATTTTAGAAATCACTGGTGCTACATTGTTGATAAAGTTTGTGATGAATTTCAATGGAGATTAAGTTACTAAGCTCTTAGACGTACACTCGAAGTTCTTACTTAAAACACTTTACAATTGGAGATTATACTCTAATCTTGTATAGAGTGCTAACTATAGCAACCACCTAAGAGGGATGAATTAGGTTTGCAGAAATGTTATCAAACTAAGAACGCAAACATTAAATTCAAACGTAATGTAAGCGTATTAAGAAAACTTAGAATGATTCACAAGTATGCTAATAAAAGGAAATGTTGACAGTAAAGAGATAAGGGATACGGAGATCACAAACTGCGATATATCCTGGTTCACCTTCAACCACCGAAGGCTACGTCCAGTTCTCCTTTATGATTTGGAGATTTTCCATTATGTAAATGATGTCTAGTACAAGCGTCACACCAACACTCTCAAGAACACCCTCAAGAAAGCATACCACTTTCCCGTTACACAGCATTCACCGAACCCTACGGTGGACTCTGAATCACGCTGATCCAAAGTACGTTTTCCCTATCGCCAAACCCTGTGGTGATCTTCACCAAACACTATGGTGGACCAAGAATCAAACCGATTCAAGATGAAGAAGAAGATTTTACAATGGCTTAGAAATTCTCTATCCAATATAGAAGATAGAATCCTTATCAAGATTGTTATTCAGAACTCTAATACTCAAAGGCTTATGATCTTAGTTTTTCAAAATTTGGACAACATAAGACCATGAACATAGTTTTTGTGAAATCACTTGAAAATCATGTAAGTTTGTGATCTGAAAGTTGTTCATCGAATTCTGAGTTCTATAAAGTATTTATAGACTCTGGAGAGTCATCATGAACCATTGCAACCCTTAAAAAACATTCAAAAACTCACTGGTTCATGAAAAAACGTGTTCTGTTAGGCTGGTAATCGATTACAACGAGTGTGGTAATCGATTACATGCCTCTGATGGACTTGTCAATTGAGGCTACAACATGTTGTACTTGATTTTCTTGATGTTGAGACTTGATGAAATGAATTGGGGTACTGAGTATAACATGCTAAAGATGATTTTAAGAGGAATTGACGAAATTTTGCATATGATACTATGATTGAAAAAAATGTGCGAACAATTGGTTCATGAGGAATGATTATATTGTGTCATAGCATATGCATTATATTTAGGATGTTTAGGTTGATGTGACGTCACTTTGTCCCGTGGGATCAACTGAGGGCAATGTGGTGGATCTTTGTCTCACGTGATTGTCCTGCCCAAATCTTGGCCATAGTTATGCATGTAGTTATATCAAGACTAATTTGCATGTTTTGAGGATCAAATGAATTATTTGGAAAACTCTGTTTATTATTTTTGTTAATTATTTGATGTTTAATTGGACGTTGTATTAAATTCTGTTGTTGTTGTATTCCTATATGTGAATTCTGCTGTTTCTGTTTTAATTATCACATAGTTGATAATTATTATGATTGATATTTTTGGAGTTAACCATTTATGTCTGTTTATTTGTTGTTTGGGCACTTAACGCCACATATGAATAGCGCGAGGATTAAACTGAAGATTTGATTGTGGCTAGTTGAAGAAGGAAAAAGTGAAGAATTTCGAGACTTGAAGGAAAAAATGATGTTTACTGTTTTAATTTCATCTATGACTTAGCAAAATTATGTTGCAGATAATTATTTATTTTTATTGCACGTTGAATCATATTATTTATGGTCATATTACTTACGTTTAAATAATTATTGAGCAACGAATCATTTTGAAGATTTTGAGTGGCCTTTTGAGATGTTTTACTAAAATTATTTTCTGCGAATTTACAATGTGACCCCTGACCGGAAATTGAGGCGTTACACTTTTAAAATCACAGAAGTATTTTTAGGTAATGCATATTTAATTCAGGAAATCGATGCAGATCGACGAATTCTTAGCATAAAAGGAAAATACTTAAAGAAATATAAACCGACATTACACGAAATCAAGATACATCAACCATCGCACAGATCAGTGGATAATACAGTCGAATTATAAAGCTATCCTAGCAATCAAGCCGTTTGACATGGCTATTGTTTTAGAAGTTAAAATTCGATTACAAAAGAAAGCAAAAACGGTTTAGTCCTAATTTGAGCAAAACTATCTCGACTTTCCCTTGAGTCATAGCCGTAGTTTTTTTCTTCTTTAGCGGTGATGTTGCTAATTCTGTGATCTCTTGAGTATCTGGGCATGTTTGGGAAGTTATTTCATCTTTTTGAACTACCAGTCTTGATGTTTTTTCCCACAACATTCCGTTCACCAAGGAATCATTTTCTTTGAGAGAAGCTTTGAGTGAAGTTTTTCCTTCAATGGAATTTGCTTCAACAGTCCTGGGTTCTTCTACTTTAATTGGATGTTGGATATATTTTGCCACTAACTCCAGATCAGCAATCTCAACTTTCCGATTAGCCCGTAACTTAGCAAGGCGTTCTTGTGTCGTCGGACCAGTCAACTGTTTCTTCTCGATGATGGATGATGCGGAAGCCATGAAAGTAAAGGTCTGAAAATGAAAAAGCTTTGTGTTTTGAAGCAGAGGAAAAAATTGTGGTGAAAAGAGAGATGAAAAATACTTCTATTTATAAGAAAAGAAGAGGGAAGTGAAAATGCCATGATTGGATTGATGGAATTGAAAAGCCAAAATGATTATATTTCCATCATTTCTTGGGTCACTTGGGCTGAAGCCTTGGAAACCCAATACCCATCATTGCCTATTTATTAGTGTAGTTGGCTAGTAACTGCTCCACTATCATGATTAAACCGTCAGGTTTTAATTGCCCATTAAATAAAGAATAATTAAATTTATCTTTTTTTTAGTTTAAAATATCATGCTTCTCGAAGCATAATATTTTGGGGGGCATCTGTTAGTATGATATTTTTTCCCAAGTCTCAACTTGGTCGAAAGTAACTCGGCAACTGGTTTCGACCAAAATTACGAAGTTACTCTACTTGGTCAGGGAATATGCTTTTGATATTCGACTAAAGTCAAGAAAGATATTTTTGGTCAAAGTCAAATCCATATTGATAATGAATCTTAATCAGACAAGTGTCAGGTTCATTTCGACTAAAAGCTTAGCATCCAAGGAAGTTATTTTTCAACGGAAGTTTTTGGGCAGTTACATCAAACACGACGCGTGGAGATTCGAGAAGCAGACTCGAGACACGTGTAAAGCTCAGAGAATTTTTTCGTTGCAAGCAGTTAAGAACTTAGCCTATAAATAGAAGAAGTCAGACACAGAATAAGGGTTTGCTCACCATTTCACAACACATCCCTTAAACGTCATTACACTCGTCCACTGCTACACGTCCAACGACTGCGGCATACAACAATTAAGAGTTAGAACGTACGTGATTGAGCGAAACTGAGAAATCACAACCTTTAAACTTATGCAAATTTATGCTTTCAGCACTTTCAATTCAATGCAAATTTATGCTTTCAGTTTGATGCATTTTCCTTTTTTCTTCATATTTTCTTGCTTTTTGAAGCATTTACATTCAATTTTCTTTTAAACTCTTCTTTACCCAATTCAGTCAAAAACTTTCGAGGAATTCCCTTTTTTCCACTTAAAGCACTGGTCATTTCAAGTCCTTACGTCCGGAAGAGGATCAAGATCCAGCCTATTTATCAACATTTGGATTCACTTGTGAATTTAGTTGATTTTACCAAAAATCACCGTAAACAACTGGTTGGTTGGTTGGTTAATTATGTGAAAATAAAAAGAAACAGGAATGATGACTCCTGTTTGAAAGAGATGGAGAAAATGCATTGAGGAATTTATTTCGTTAACTAATCACTATGTTTTTACCCACTCAGATTATATATGAATTTAATTAAGTTGATGTTTTGCCTAATTTCTTACTCACTAATTCTTAGCTAAGAAACTCTTTTAATTAAATAGCGATAGCTAATCGCTACGTACCTAATCATATTTAATCAAAGATGAAAATTAATAATTCAGGTCAACACAAATAATCGCTGCCCTTATCCCTAGGGGTTTGTTTGGTTCAAAGGAGGGAAGGGGAGGGGAGGGATTTTAATACTTATTATGTTTGGTTCATAAGAGGGGAGAGGAGGGGAAATAACTCTTTTTTTGTTTGGTTCACGAGGGGAGGGGAGGGGAGGGATTTTATAATTAAATTACTTTTGTACCCTTTATAAATTTACTTGTATTTCAAACTAAGCTGGAACCAATAATCATCATCTTAACCTCAACACCCCCACAAGATTTAAATCAAACGCATTCATACTTCGAATCAATCACAAGTAGAACAGTAGTATGCCATTTCAAGTTAATATGGATGGGAGATAGAAAAATCCACCGAATCATCAGATAAAAATCATCAATCTTATGGAAACCTAGAGGTTGTAGACATTTATTTGGTGACACATGAACAGAAAGAGCAATGAAGTATAAAACGATGAATCTGTTGCTCAGCTCAACATCCACACTTAAACATTTTTACTATTTATCCTAAAAACCATTTCTGAGAATATCAAGTCCTTTTCCTCAAAGTTGCAAGCTTTATTGTAAATGCAAAACATAAGCATGCTCCCAGCAAGAGCAGAACAATACAACAAAACCAAAGTTCCATTTTTTTTTGGAGAAATTGAGATATCCAAGAGAGAATTTACAAACAGAATGCAATAAATATTCAAACTTTCTCTTGGACAATTTATCGAGCACATTATCTGCGACAATATAGAGACCAGACATGACTCCAAATGAGTGAACCAATTCAACATATTCGATTTCAGCAACATGACCCAACAATTACAGAACTTTTGACATAAAGCAAGAGGACCCATTATGAGAAAAATGGTAATTTCGAAGTGAATAGAACAGGTGGGTCAAAAACAGAAATGCTTCGCTAAATTGATATTATACCCTGTAAGAAGAGGCGTGCATGAAGAGAGACATGGTGGTTTCCATTGGTTTGAGATGAGAGGAATTGGACGTGAAGGATTTGAGCATCATGTTGAGGCTGGGCCTCTGCTCCACTCGTTTGCTTTGCAGCAGTAGACGGCGGCGGCGTTAGAGAGAACGGCGGCCGGTAGAGAGCGATGGACGGCGGTAGAGAGTGGCGGACAGAAGCAGGAAGAACCTCGTCAGATGAGTAGGAAGAACGAGAAGAGAATTGGGAAGGAAGAACGAGAAGCAGAAGCAGTTTAGGTATACTTAAGTTGAAGTTGAGAATTATTAAATTTGTCTAGGGATATTTTTGTCAAAAAATAATTTTCCCTCCCAATCCCCCCACTATTGGAGGGAACAAAAAATTGAGTGAGGAGGGGTTTTGATCCTCTACATTCCCCTCCCCTCCAAATTTTTTAACCAAACATAATTTATTTTTAAAAACCCCTCCCCTCCCCTCCGTTTCCCCTGAACCAAACAATACCTAAGGTATAGAAATTCCCTTATCCAGTTCTTTTCCCAAGTACCTAAATCCTTTTGTTCACAAATAAACCCAAAATCCTCACTCCCTCCGTGCGTTTGTACTGGGCCTGATGACGCAACGTTAAACCTCATTTATTTTCCCAGAAATAAAATAAAAAATATCCTTAATTATATTTAATTCCCAAAATACTTCAGTTTTCCTTTTCAATTCACAACAGCTCCTCTGGCTTTTCATCTCTCACCTTCAATCACTGCTACCATCCTCTCCCAAGTGCTCTGCGATTCCCGCCCTAGTTTCCGGCGCAGCGGTCTCCAGCCGCGCCCCCCGTCGCTCTGCCCTGGCCTCCGAAGCTGGGATCTCCGACCGCGAAGCCCAGCCGCCGCTCATCCACCGGTTCGGCTTACAAACTAGGTTCACCCTTCTTCCTTCTCCTTGGCCGCCGTTACTCCCCTTGCTTCATGCCTGATATTGCTTTATAAGTATTATTTAATTCTCTGAAAATAAATTAGGTAACTGCTTGCTGCTGATATAATTTTGATGAACTAGGATGCTAGAAGTTATGAGAGTGAAAGTGTAAGTATGTGGTTCCTGGTAACATGATCAATACATGTGTTATTTTAAGGACAGCTCCTTCTAAATTGAAAGCTCTACAAACTTTGATTTTGATGAGAATTGAAGTTAAATATGTGAATGGGTTGTTGGATAGGGAATTCCTAATTTGCTGAACCCTTTGATAAGTCAAATGATAAAGAATCAATGCTTGGTACTTGAATTATAGATGCGGTTCGGATGTTAAAATGATCTGCATAATTTTTGTGTCAAGCATATAGTTTAGCTCATTACGGATATCATCCGCAAACATCCTCTTTTGTATATCCCTAGTAAGCATGTCCAGAGCCAAATTAAACAGGTACGGATTCAAGGTAAACCTATCATTATAGGGAAGTTATTAGTCATGCCACTAGGAGTTCTGACACTAGTAGTTTCCCCCTCAAACATGTCTTGTATAACTCGCATATATGCCACACAAACACATTTCTTTTCCATAGCCTTCCACAATACTTCCCTAGCCACACAATCATATGCTTTTTCCAAGTCAATAAAAACCATATGCAAGCCCCTATTTATACTTTGATACTTTTCGGCCAGCCTTCGTAGGAGGTAGATGAGTTCATATAGTTTAATTTAGGAAAAACATTGTGGCTTGATTGACATATTGTTACTGAATTTTGGTGAAGAGAATGACTCTTGACAGTGTGTAATTTGGATCTTGTAACAGTTATAAAGGTTTGGTTTGTTGATTATAGAAATTAACCCCTTGAAGGAGTGTTGCTTGTTCTGAAGAAGGATAGAATGTATGATTTCACCTGCATAGAATTAGAAATAGACATACAAGCAAGGGGTCATTGTTAGAACCAGAGATTCAGATAACAGAGACTGATAGGGGAAAGTAGAGAAAACAACGAGAATCTGTTATTGATACTATAGAATTTGGTGTAGCTATGAACAGAGAAAACAGACAGAAACAGAGAAGATATTACAACTGATTCTCCAACAGAATCAGTAACTGAATTGCCACCAATCAGTAACTACCAGCTACTTCTCTGGTTACAATAGGTACTATTTACTTACTTATACAGTCAACTATCCCCTTAGGCAGTGCCAGCCTGGCGCCTAGTGTACACTTTCTTAATAGCAGGCCTAGGGAATCTGCTTATCCTATCAATACTCCCCCCTAAAAGAGCCACCTTGTCCTCAAGGTGAAATTGAGGAAAACTGTCCTGAATCTGTGCAGCCAATTCCCATGAATTCTCACAGCTAGGGAGTAGTGCCCACTGCACCAAAACCTCTAGATTCCCCACTGAGTCCTCCCTCCACTGTATAATTTCCTGAGGCTCCACGACCAATTCAAGCTCCTCACTCAGCACAGGAGGCAATGGCTGTGGTTGTTGATGTGGTTTCAGTCCTTTCTTCAAAAGTGAAACATGAAAAACTGGATGCAACTTAGAATGGGATGGTAAATCCAACTTGTAAGCTACCTCACCAATCTTTTCCAACACTTGATAGGGACCATAGAATCTAGGTGACAACTTGGAAAAGGGCCTATGGGCCAGGGACCCGAGCTTATAAGGCTGGAGTTTCATGTACACCCAGTCTCCAACAACAAATGTCACTGGCTTCCTATGCTTATCAGCCTGATGTTTCATCACATCCTGAGCCTTCAAAAGGTTTTGTCGCAGTTCAGCTAACACAACATCCCGATTGAGCAACAATTGGTTGACCTCCTCCACCTTGGAAGTGAAAGTACAACCCTTAATCAGGATTGGAGGGTCTTTGCCATAAAGGGCTTGAATGGTGTCATTCCAGCTGAGATATTGTAGTTAGTATTAAACCAGAACTCAGCCCAAGCCAACCAATCAACCCACTACTTAGGTTTGGGTCCAGCAAAACACCTCAAGTAAGTTTCAAGACCCTGATTCACCACCTCAGTCTGTCCATCAGTTTGAGGGTGATAGACGGTGCTTAGCTTTAATTTTGTGCCTGCCAACCCGAAATGTTCCTGCCAAAATATGAGGAAGATAGGATCGCGGTCTGAAACAATAGAGGAAGGGAAGCCATGCAATCGGACCACCTCCCTAAGAAAAATTGCTGCCACATCTTTTGCTGTAAAAGGATGCCCCAAAGGATAGAAATGTGCATACTTTGTGAGGCGATCTACCACCACAAAGGTACCTTTCCCCTCAACATTGGCAAACCCGCAACAAAATCCATGCTTATGTCCATCCAAACCTGAGTTGGAATAGGCAGTGGTTGCAAAAGCCCTCCTGGTGCCAAAGTAGAATATTTATTTCTCTGACATACCTCACACTCCTTCACATATTTCTTAATGTAACTCTTCATATCCTCCCAAAAGAAGAAGCTAGCTACTCGTTTATAAGTCCTGAAGAAACCCGAATGTCCCCCACTAGGACTGTCATGGCATTCAACCAAAACAATAGGAATCTTGTTAGAAGTGGCTGTAAGTACCAACCTCCCCTTATGCAGCAATCTTCCAGCTTGATATGCAAAATCAGGATGGGCACTAGGGTTAAGCAACAGATCTTGAATGACTATCTACCACTTGGGGTCATCATGAACCTCCTGGCACCAATCTGCTGTATCTGTGACTGCCAAAAGTGAAACTGCAGAATACATTTCTCTTCAAGATAGTGCATCAGCTACTAAGTTTTCTTTCCCTGGCTTAAACTGGATCTCAAAATGCAATCCGATCAATTTTACAGCCCATTTAAATTGTTCCTCTGTAAATAACCTTTGATCTGTCAAAAACTTTAAACTCCTCTGGTCAGTTTTGATGATAAAATGGTTGCCCATCAAGTAACGTTTCCACCTGTGAACAGCCTGAACCAAAGTCATGAGCTCTCTTCCATATACAGGTTTCTGTCGTGCTTTAGGAGACAAACCTTGACTCCATTAAGCCAGTGGTTTCCCTTCTTGCATCAGGACTGCCCCCACCCCTTTACTAGATGCATCAGTTTCAATTACAAAAGCCTTGCTAAAATCGGGAACAGACAGAAGTGGCAAAGCTGCCATGGCAGTTTTTAATGTGTTAAAAGCCACTGGTTGACTTTTCAGTCCAACAGAAATAATCTTTCTATAATAGCTTAGTTAGAGGCTTGGCAATCACACCATAACCGTGCACAAATCTTCTATAGTAGCTAGTGAGGCCTAGAAAGCCTCTCAATCCTTTGATATCTTAGGGAATAGGCCAAGTAGTCATGGCAGCCACCTTGGATTTATCTGCTGCAACTCCCTGAGCAGATATGACATGTCCCAAATACTCCAAACTAGGTTGGGCAAACTGCACCTCTTTTTATTGGCAGTCGAAGAATGTTCCTTGTGAACTTGCAAAACTTGATGAAGATGTCTCACATGCGCTTGCACATCCTTACTATATACTAGGATGTCATAAGCAAAACAAGGACAAATCTTCTTAGGCAAGGTTTCAATACCTCATTCACTAAGGCTTGAAAAGTGGAGGGAGCATTGGTCAACCCGAAAGGCATGACCACAATCTCATAATGCCCCTCATGTGTCCTAAAAGCAGTTTTCTCAATGTCCCCAGTTTTCATCCTTATTTGGTGGTAATCAGATTTTAAATCTAGTTTAGTAAAAATTGTTGCTCCCCCAATTTCATCTAACAGCTCCTCTATAAGAGGGATAGGGAATTTATTAGGGATAATAATCTTGTTTAAGGCCCTATAGTCAACACAAAAACGCTATCCTCCATCTTTTTTTTTTGACTAATATGATGAGACTTGAATAGGGACTGATGCTGTGTATAATGACCCCAGCCTCCAACATCTCTTGAACCAACCTTTCTATCTCGGATTTCTGGTAATGAGGGTACCTATAAGGCCTCAAAATTGGAATCTCAGCTCCCTCTTCCAGGTGAATGGCATGATCATGCCTTCTCTGAGGAGGAAGACCTTGTGGATCCCTGAAAACATCTTAAAAAATTGTTGCTCCCCCAATTTCATCTAACAACTCCTCTATAAGAGGGATAGGGAATTTATTAGGGATAGTAATCTTGTTTAAGGCCCTATAGTCAACACAAAAACGCCATCCTCCATTTTTTTTGACTAATATGATGAGACTTGAATAGGGACTGATGCTATGTTTAATGACCCCAACCTCCAACATCTCTTGAACCAACCTTTCTATCTCAGATTTCTGGTAATGAGGGTACCTTTAAGGCCTCAAAATTGGAATCTCAGCCCCCTTTCAGGTGAATGGTATGATCATGCCTTCTATGAGGAGGAAGACCTTGTGGATCCCTTAAAACATCTTCAAACTGATGCAGCTGATCCTGAATTTCTGCTGTAACATGAAGACCTGAACCCTGTGTGACTTCTTCTGGACCACATTGTAATAACAGGCCCTCCCCTTCTTCCTTAAGCACCTGTAGGAAAGCTTCAAAAGACTATTCTGTCTTAGCCAGAGCAGGGTCCCCTGTAATCCTAATCACCTCTGCACCATGCTTCAAAGTGAGTTTCAACTTACCAAAGTCTACCTTCACCTCTCCCAAACTGGCCAACCAATCTAGCCCCAACACCACATCAACTCCTCTCAACCCAAACAAATAAAAATCATGAGTAATGGGAAGTTGCTACATTTGAATTAACAACTTGGCACATTTTCCCTTACACCTGACCTCGTGACCATCTCCCACCTCAACCAAGTAAGAAGGTGTGTCTTCAACTGTCAATTTGAGTAAATCCACTAACTCTTGGGCAATAAAATTGTGGGATGCACCACAATCTATCAAAAACACTACTGGTTTAGCACCAATGGAGCCTTTCACTTTCCAGGATTTAGTTGTGGTAAAACCAATCATGGAACACAGTGATAGCTGTAGAGACTGAAATTGTTCCAACATGTCCCCATCTTGAGCTGGCTCCTCATCATCCTCATCTTCCAAAATTATCATGGTAATTGCTTGTTCTTACATCTATGTTCTCTAGTAAAAGGTTCATCACACCTAAAACATAAACCTTTTTCCCTTTTGTCCTGCATTTCTGCCCAAGTTAATTGTTTAAATGGTCCTCCCCTGGTACCAAAACTGTCCCTAGCTTGTAAGGGAACAAGATTACCCACGGTACCTCCCACTGGAACTATCTCTCGCTTGTCATTGGCAGGTTTAGAATCTAAAGTCACAGTTCTAGTGCAAGTATTATTCCTAGAAAAACTTGGAATTTTAGGAAAGTTTCTATTTCCCTTTCTACTCAAAACTAAATTTTTCTGTTCAGTCAGAATAGCTTTTTGTATAACCTCAGAAAGTGAATTCAGTTCATACAACCTTACCTCCACTTGTAATTCCTCCTTCAATCCATTCAAGAAGATGCCCTTGACGAATTCTTGATCAATCTGCTTTAGAGCTCCTACATACTTCTTGAATTCAGAAACATAGTCCTCAACAGTTCCAGTTTGCTTCAGAGAAAGCAGCAGTTCGAATGGATTCTGAACCATGGATGTCTGAAATCTCCTCACCACCGCAAACTTGAACCCTTCCCATGAAGGAGTGGGGTTGCATCGCTCCCACCACTGAAACCAGCTCAGTGCTCGACCTTCGAGTGCCACCATTTTGGCCTGCATCTTCTCTGCCTCAGTGACCCCTTTCAGCTGAAAGTAACGCTCCAACCGCTGCGTCCAACCGAATGCATCATCCCCCCCCCGAAAATCGGAATCTCCCATTTGCGCCATTTGTTCCCGCTCCGATCTTTCCAATTTCCACTAAATTGAGAACTTCCGCGTTGAAACTAGGGATTTGATCGCGCCTTATCCCCAATTTCGCTGCGCATGCCATCAAAAGCTCTTCGTCCCGCTTCCGATTCTCCTCTGCAGTCTTCGCGAGCGCTTCTGCAAATTCAACATGTGCCATCAAGGTTTCACGCTCCTGCTCCCAATCATCGGAATTTCTCCCCAACTTCGCATCTTCATGCACTATGGTCGATGTAATCGTTCGGTTCAAGGCACCAGGATGATGCTTTGATACCAATGTTAGAACTAGAGATTCAGATAACAGAGATTGACAGGGAAAAGTAGAGAAAACAACGAGAATCTTTTATGATACTATAGAATTTGGTGTAGCTATGAACAGAGAAAACAGACAGAAACAGAGAAGAGATTACAACTGATTCTCCAACAGAATCAGTAACTGAATCGCCACCAATTCAGTAACTACCAACTACTTCTCTGGTTACAACAGAAAGGTACTATTTACTTATTTATACAGTCAACTATTTCCTTAGGCAGTGCCAGCCTGGCGCCTAGTGTACACTTCCCTAATAGCAGGCCTAGGGAGTCTGCTTATCCTATCAGTCATCAGCAGAAGCTCTTACCAGTTTAACCCAGAATTCAATGAGTTCCTTTTTTCTTGGCCAAACAGAATCCAATGATGAGTTTAAAAAGTGTTGAGTTACCCTCAGATGCCAACAAAAATAGTAGGCCCTGTATGTCTTGTGCGATTAGGTGATTTTTCACCAGTAACAGCCCATGAACAAAATAAATTGGAAACCCACTATTCCACAACACACACTCTTCCATGACACACAACACACACAAAATACAGTACACACTAGGTCGTCAATCTTCCTCTTTAAATAAAGACTCTGCCTCTCTCTCTACATGCGTCTTTCTTCATCTTCCTCTTCAAACTAGAATTCCTACAGTCCAGGCACTCTGTGCTGCACCGTCTTGCTCACTTCCCATGTTCCACCTTTGTTGTGTCTCCTTTGGTCTTGTCATTCTTTTATTTTTATCTTTTTATTATGGATTTATTCATTTATTTTCGCGAATGGTTATTTTGCAGGGAGGCGGTTGCAGCAGTAGTGATAGTATTGTTAGGTAATAATAAATAAAGATGAACCACCACAACCCGCGATCAAGTGAAGGAAGGCCTGATGATGATGCTGCCCTCTCTGATTTCCTTGCTTCCTTGATGGATTATACTCCCACTGTAAGTTTTCACCTGTGCATCCACCCTCTGTTAAATTTATTTCAGTTTTTTATCTGACTTCTTTCTCATACCCCCCCTAAAAAAATTATTCCTTTTACTTTTGGTTTTAGATACCTGATGAGTTGGTGGAGCATTACTTGGCCAAGAGTGGCTTTCAATGTCCTGATGCTCGATTGTGGGTACTCCCTTCACTTAACTTGGATTGGAAGTCTTTGTCTTTCATATATTGTGTGTTTGACTAGAAAAATTGCTTTTATCATCACTATTTCAGGACTAGACTGGTAGCTGTTGCCACTCAGAAATTTATTGCAGAAGTAGCAGGCGATGCACTCCAGTATCTTCATATTACCCCACTTTTTTTTGTTTTATTTAATTTGTTTTGAGTCTCTGTATGACAGTTAATTATCTACCTGCATAATAAATTTGGGGAATATTCTTCCGTAGAAATCTGTTTCTAGTTTCCTAAAAAAATGATTAACTCATTGCAAGAAGTTGTTCATGCATCAGGGTGAAGTTGATCAGTGCTGATGGAAATCTTTGATCCTTTGATGATTGTGTGCCTAAGGCACAGTTCAGTGGAGTTCTTGTGCACAGTTGAACTTAATTTTTCTGCTTTTATGCCCTTCTTCTGTAAAGCTCCATAAATGCACACACAATAATTAGGCAAATAATCCAAGGAAGACTGTAAATCAGAAAATTATTGAGGTTGCTGAGTGACTTTTACCCCCTTGGAAGATGCTTGTTTCTTTGTCTAAGTTGATTGGTCTTCTTGGTTTTACCATTATGCAATCTAACAGTGTGATTTCTCACTTTTTATAATCATCTGCAAGGGTGTTACTGTTTCTTTTGGCAATGTTATAAGTTTTGTCATTTAGTTGCTCTGTCTGTCTATCCCGGCTTAATGATTTCACTGGATGTCAACTGTAGGCACTGCAAAGCAAGACAAGCAACAATTCTAAAAGACAAAAGGGACAAGCAACAGAAGGTTTTGACAGCTTTTAATCTGGTTTATCTGTACACATTCATTGTATGCATTTAGTACTTACATTATTTTGTAACAGGATAAGCGTCTAGCTTTGACAATGGAAGACATATCAAAGGCACTACATGAGGTAATAAAACTTATCTAGATTTAAATGGAGTAAGGTTTCCTCCTTATTATAAGTGTCTTAAGATTTGCAATCATTATTTGTATTATTTACTATTTATATACAGACCATCAATCATTATGCTATATATTCACACCAGTTGTGGGCTGTGGCTATATATATTTCCTTGGTGTGCTCCCTTCTCTGCGTCTAGCTACTACATATATCCACTCTTCTAGGCCACTTTGTTACATGTCATGGCCCCATGCATCTATTAACCCTTTGCAACTACCATTAGTATAAGGCATTGTTATCAGTATTGCACAAAACATATATTGATATGATACTGATTCTTGAGGCAGCGATTCAGATTGCATTTTGAATAAAAAATGAACCTCAACTCCAGCCCGTATCGCTGAATCGGAGTTAGATTGCATGATTCGTTAGTCGGTGCTGAATCGCACGATTCAAAGTCTCATGCGGGTCGCATTCATCTTGGTTGGGTCGTGCGATGAGCCATAGCATGATAGTCAGCTTCAGTGCTTGATCTAGCAACAACACTTTACTTCTTACTCTTCCAACAAATGAGATTTCCACCTGTTAACACACAATAACCAGAAGTGGATCTTTTATCACCTGCTTCACCAGCCCAATCTAAATATGAATATCCAATAATACTAGTGTTCCCTGTATCAGTATAAACAAGTCTTTTCCAGGTGATCCTTTTATACATTGAAGGATCCGAACAATAGCCTTCCTATGAATCTCTCAAGGAGAGTATGAAAACTGACGGACAACACTAACATTGAATGATATATCAGGCCTGGTCATGATGTGATAATCCGACTTCCCTACTAACCTCCTATATCTTCTTGGATTAGAATAAGACCCCCCCCCCCCCTTGTTAGGAAGAAGCTTCAAATTAGGGTCCATGGGAGTATCCACAGGCCTGCAGTAAAGAAGATCTGTTTCTTTGAATATATCAAGCGCATACTTTCTTTGGAAAATAGCCATGCCAAACTTTGATTGAGCATACTTCCGTTCCCCTTAGCCCTCTCCCATGGAATTTTTATTCAAGTGATTGAACTAAGGACCTCTGGCCGAAAAACACAAGCTACTTACCCCTTGGGCCATCCCATGTGGATAGTCTATTACTGTTTTTATAATATTATTTTTAAGTTTCTGGATAGCGTTCACTTTTCATTGATTATGCTTATATGTTGACATTTCTTTGCATTTAACTCACTTGTTATCTTTTATGAACAGTATGGCGTGAATTTAAGGCACCAAGAATATTTTGCTGATAGCCCTTCTTCTGGAATGGGTCCTGCCACTCGAGATGAATGAGACCGTTCTTGTTTATTTGTGTTCAGGCTTCCACATTCTCATGTTATGTAAGTACTTATATACACCAATGTGGTATTGAATCTGTTCCATTGATGTGTTGCTTGTTTTCTAGTTTTATGTTGTCTTAATTCAATGCCCTGTATGGATGCATTTCATTTTACTAGCTAGTAATATCGTGTTTCATTCCATGTTTTTAATTGGTTGCTATTTCTTTTGTAGGAGTAAAATAGCTGTTTTGTATTGCATGTGATGGAATGATTTTCGTGATGCACAAGCTGTAGCAACGTCTTCCCGAAGCTGCCAAAGCACCGCAATCGCTCGCCACTAAGTGCTCGTAATAACTCATCAATCTGTGCCATGGGAATACTCTATCGACAATCAACTTACATAATTTTTATTTTTGTTTTGTGATTGATATTATGTATTGCAAAGGTCATAAAGTCATGTTATTCATTTTCATCCAATATTCTTCAATAAAAACATAAGGCATATCGTGACTTCATTTTAGTCCTTGTTGTTAATATTTGATATTTGTTCATCCACTTTAGTCCTCAAATTCATTATTTGGTTAATAATCAATGCTTCCAGTAGAGCTGAACCAGTTAGTCCAGCACTTTGGCAGTCCAAACTCCTGAGTAGAATAGCAGTAGGCAGCAGAGGAGTTTCAGGGGACTAAGGGTGGTAGACATGACTCCCCAAACTAGCACGTTACTGCATTAGTTGTTTTTTTTTTTTGATAAGTTAAAATTTGCATTAAGACGGGGCACTAGGGGTACCCCAACCCATAATACAAATGGAAGAAGGAAGATAAGAAGGAAGATAAGAGGAAAGAAAGAATAAAGTATCAATACATTCCAAGCTTCCCATCACAAATTGATCTAAAAAGAATGACACCAATAGCCCAACATTTTCAAGGTATCAGTACAGAAGCATATTAGCAAGGGGAATGGTATCCCATTAATGGTTCCTGCATCTTCCAGCATAGCATCTTCCAGCATAATAATTAATCCAAAGCCAACTGCAGATAGAAAAATAAAGGGCAAATTCACCATACTGGTTCAGCCATAAACCCAAATTATTCAATTTCCCCATATACGTCTAACACCTCCCCCTATGCCATACTTGCTCCAGCACCACACAACATTTCAATCCCAAAAAATATGTTATAGCCTGAGTGATGAACCATGTGAATGTTCCTTAGAAAACTCTAATTAAACAAATAAATAAATAAAAGATCCCCATGGAAGAACATTTTCAGCAAGACAAACTGACCAAGTGATGAACCCGTGATTAAAAAATCGTGAAATGCAAAGGAGAATGAAAAAAGGGAAGGAATTTGAACTTCCAGTAATCAGCAGGGATTCTGTGTTGTTTATTTCTGGTTTCTTGCACCTTCTGCGTTCCTCCAGTATGTTGGCTTGTTGCAGATAAATTAGCGTATTATATTGGCCATCTTACCTTAGTACACAGATTGACCAGAAATTAGTAATTAAGGTGGTTGTTTAACTTACCCTCAGGGTTGTCTACATAACCTTTATATTCGAAACATGGTTTCTCTCACTACAACCTCCTAACCCATGGTTGTAACATTCAAACTTGAGGGAATTAATGTTTGGGAACTCCTGTACATTTTGTTTGGTAGAGTTGATTTTGGGTGGAAAGCTTATAGTGGAGAGAGTTGCGCTTTGTTTGGTTTAGAAGAGAGATAGAGAAAAGAGAAAGAGATAAGAGAGAAGATGAGTAGAGAGAAAGAATTGAGAAAGAGTAAAATTTGAGGTTGTTTGGTATGAGAGAAATAAATATGAAAGGGAAGAGAAGAGAAATAATGAGGTGGTTAGTGTAAAATGAAAAAAGAAAAAATAATTTTTTGCCGAATGACATTTTTGCCCACTACAATTTAAATATCTAGCATTTCGTGCCATCAATGTTAGGATAAAAAGCTAACAAAAAGTAGATAAGCTCAACATGTGTTGTCTCTTGTCTGCACCTATCTCTCATCCGTTATCATATGAAACCAAACACGGTTGGCTCTTTAACTCATGGCAAACTTTCTTTTCAATCTCTTTCTTCACAAACCATCCTCTAACAAACAAATTGTTTGAGAAGAGAGAAGAGTGCCACCCTTATTTGGTAGGGGAGTCGGGGGAGCGAGGGAGCCCCATAGGTGGGCTCTATAACCTTTGTGGGGTCTCTCCAAATTGAGAAGAAAGGGGTTGGAGGCTGACTTTTATTTTTTACCTTAGTTTTTCCGGTATTTTTTTTTAACCACATTGGATTAGATTTAAATCACATTGCGCATCTTTCACCTAAAATCTCAAGGTGAGTGTATGTGTCTCCTCACTTATATATTATTCAACACTCTCCTTTTTACTCAATGTGGAGCTTCTTTATTTCTATTTTCTTATTCACGCTTGAAGAATTTTTAACAAATTTCTCTCACTACACATCTCATGTCTGGATATGGTTCAAATAATAAATATTACTATTTAATGGTTTGAGGTTGTATAGAATTCCAAATGATTGTTATTAAGAGTGACAAGTACGATAAATAATGTAGAAGTGCGATACGTGCCATGAAACTCTATTGAAAAATACAATGGTCGGTTGATAGTGAGGATCAAAAGTGTACATAAAAAAATAATCAAAACGGGTAATTTTTTTTAAGTGGACCTATACTTCAATTTAGTGATTTTATATGGCAAAAAATACATTTACCCCTACACTGAGCTAACATTGTCTATTTTGATGACATTTATTTCTAGGTTTTGTCTATGATTTCTTTGTACTTCTACTTCCTTTTTGTTGAATTTCATTGATGATATATAATTAATCTATTAATATATTATTTAAAAGTTAATTTCATAATGAACTTATAAATAAAAATAATTTAAAGCAAAAATAAAATTATATATATATATATATATATATATATATATATATATTTTGATCGTAAAGAATACCCAACCTTACGTAAAAAGGAGGGGTAACAACAGCCAAATCAAATTCAAACCCAGCAAAAAACCTAGAGGAACAAAAGAAAAGCTCTCAACGCCAAACTAAAACAACAAACCAAAACCACCACAACAGCGAAGACACCCAACAACACCCACAACCAAGACCTAGAGGGACACACATAGAAACTCGACAAAAAAGTAACGAGACTAACCAACCAACCAAAAAGCCATCAGAGAAACAAGTAAAAAAACTTACAAAACAAGAAGAGATCAAACCTGCTCTTTGGTAAGGAAACATAACAACAAGCAATGGGAAAACCTCCCCTTTAAAACAAATCAAACACCACCCCTAAAGAGTTTACGCTCTTGAATCTAGGCCGCAATCTGGAATAAAGCCACCTCATCTGTACAGTCATGCACCATGCCACAACGTTTTCCCACCAAGAGTATGGTTCTGAAAACTCGGCCGGCAGAAGCATCCGCTAATTTCCTTCGTAAGCCTCCAGATAGGCTGAGGCGCTTGCTACATCAAAGCCACTTGAGATCCCATCTAGAACCTTCTTCTTCTTGTCTCTCTTCTCAACTCTCCTAGGTCTCCCTCTTGGCCTAGGGGTATTCATGTTATATTTTTTTTCAAACATATCTTTATTATGTTGTTTAATTAACATAGCCAAGTTCTTAAAATAGGTCGTGAAATAACCACAACAATACAGGAAAGTGCGCAGTTAAATTGTCTCTTAATAATTTAAGCAAGTACTAACAATTTTGAAAAGCTAGTAAAGAAACTATTTTCAACAAGATTGTTGTATTGTCCATTGGTTGCAGAAGATACGTTAAGGAGAGTGTTAGGATAGCAAAAAGTTTTGTTATAAAACCCTTTTTTTTTTCATACCAAGGTATTCTCAGAGCCGTCAATCATGAGACTAATTCCTTTGAGACTCTTAGATCATATTAAGTAGGTAAACATCTCCCAACAAATTCTTCTCCATACACACTGTCTAGGTAAATTAAAACCCTTATAAAACTTCTCCAACAAATCCTTATAAACCCATTTTTGAAAACTACAATTGTAACTAATCCAAGTAAACTAAATGAGTTGAAAGTTGTAATTTATTATGTCATTAGTTCGTAATTTGGACAACAGATAGTTTAATTGAGTTGCATATTCAACTTTAACCAATCACTTGGAAGCAAAAGTTTTGTTTCTTTGATTTTCAAGAAATCACCAAGAAAAACATATAACTAGTTTTTGACAATCATTATCTTTGAAAGCAATGAATCAAGAGAACCCTAGAGCTTCTTGATGTATTGGAGTAAATGCTGCACAAATACTAACGAAAGACTCTAGGAGAAGACATGGATTGACTAAAATTCTGAACCACAACTAAGCAACTCTTCTTTTTTAAATGCAATGACACTGACTGCTCTTACAATTATAACCAAGTTTTGCTGCTACAAAAATTATTTATGTATTTGTACAAGAGGAGCTTACAGAAGTTTCTAAAGAATTCAAGCATTGGGAAAGTTCAATGGGAGCTTCTACCTGCATCTTCATTTGATTAAATTTCAGTGCCAAGATTGGTTTTGATAACATCACACAGGTGCTGAAATTCTGTCTATCATTTTCATGCGCGTGGCTACTGCTCCCACAGTCTTCTAAAGATTTCTCCTTCTCATCATCATTTGTAAAAGGGAATGCTCCTGAAACCTTCAATAGTTGCACTGCTTCCACCCTATTTCAATATTTGCATTGAGAAGTTACTTCAGATTTCAAGAAAGCTCAAAATTCAGAAAACACAACAACGGTATTGCTTAATTTTTTCATGCTTTTGGTAAGGGGAGAAAACCTGCATTCAATCTGACAAGAGTACTTAAGGAAGTTAGGACTATACTCTGTACCGCCACTGCAATTTTCAAACAAATTGAAGATCAATGGTGATGGAAAATTGAAGACACTAGTAGCAGAATGTTGAGATACTTCAATGAACTGACTTTACCTAAAACTCGGAAGTGACATTCTGATTGTTGGCCCCATCCAGTGCCCGAAACTCGAAGACGACACTGCTATCAACATGCTTGTAATCAGTAACACCTTATATCACTTACAATAAAGTAAAAACTACAGAAACAGAATGAAAAGCTGTTCAAGAGCAAAGAAAATTATTCACTGTGTTATTAGGCATGTTGCCATGAGTTAAAACTAGTAACACACGCATATGTAGTAATTCATAGCTTGAAAAAAGCACATGCCACATAACTTGGGTTGAAATTCAGCTTTTCTTTATTATGAAAGTTGGGGACAACAAGCATCAAACTTTAGACAACCTGGTTATAGAGCTCCGATACTATGTCATGAACAATTATCCCAAAAGTTTAACCCGTTACTTAAAGGATACTTCAACAGTTTATATTATATTTCTAACATATGTATCCTCCTCCAAGTAATATAATTGAGGAAGCTCATGGAGGCTAGTGGAATCAATTATCAAAATCCACTCACCAGCACTTATGAGATTGATATTATAAGTATCTGCTGCGTCAAGACATTTGATGTTGGTCTCTTGAACATTCAGGTGATCCTCAGAATTTTGGCAGAACTTAGCACCAATTCCAATCATATTAAAAAATCTGTGCATGCTGTCCTTCGGCTGTCTTGGGATAGCAGTAATTGTCTGTTTGAAAAATGAAAAAGATCAAAACATGCATACCAAGCGTGTGATCTAAACATAGAAGATTTCGATCATCATAATTTCTGTACAACTTCACAAGGTTGAGTTTCCATAAGTACAATGATGCACTAGATAAAAATGATTACCTTGGAAAACCTAGCCATCTGACTTGGAAGCCCCACCTCCTGTAGAAAAAAGTGCAAGTTACAAAATCAATGACAATAGAATACCAAAATCAAGCACAAAAGTTTGGTCTCAAACAAAGGTATTTGGCCTACTAAAGAGAGAGCATTACACATGTAAGCTTAAATATAAGTAAATTGTTTTGTGGGTAACCAAACAAGTGAGCTCATATTGCCTATTATTAAAAGAAAAAAAAGGGTAAGAAACAAAGTTTGTAGGCCGTAGCCCATGTCATATTAAAGGGGGTTTACACCCTTATTTCATATTGGTGGCTTATGTGACGTGAAGAGACACATCACAGTGAGAGAGAAAAAAGTTCTCAATAAAAAGAAGGCTTGATTGCACTTTTAGTCCCTTACCTTTCACGATTTAGTATTTCTAGTCCTTCTTGGAATTTATTAGCCTACAAGGTCCCTCACGATTACTAACTGTTGCAGTTTTGGTTTTCCGTCAACCCCATCCAATATTTAACGGAATATTCCTTTAAAATTAATTAAAAAAAATAAAATTAATTCATAACAACAAATCTCTAATCCCCTTCCCCCAAAACCTAATTTCTCATTCCCCAACTCTTCTTCTACCAGAGCCACCACGCCCCCTCCTTCCAATCATCCAAATGTGAACCAGCAACAACAACCCCTCACCTCCACCTCGACCTTCATGGCCTTCACCCCATCAGATCCTGTCAGTGGGGGTTTGAGCAGAAGAAAATGGGCATGGCTTAACTGGATTGCAACGTTGCACTGTATTTGGCGTGGTAGGAATTCAGTGGTGTTTAAGGGTGGTCAGTTTGATATCTCTCAAGCACTTGATCCAATTCAGTATAAGTCGTGGAGATGGCTGCGAGCAAAGGTGGAGAGTCTCCAATAGTCTTTGTTTGAATGAATTTTGAATCCATTGATTTGTCTGCAGGTGTTGTGAATTGAATGTTTTTTCCCCTTCTTTCTTGTTGGGTTTTGTGCAGCTGCAGTTGGAATTTTTGTATTAGAATTCCAGTTGCTTTTTGCTTTGACAGAACCGAAGGAAACCAAGTAATCTGGGAATTGGTGTTTTGGAGGCTTTGGTGAGTTGTTGTTTTTCAAATGAAATAGTTTTTTGGGGGTGGCTAGCGATGCTTTTGTGAGCATTGCTGTGTAGTGGAGTTTCTATTAATTGGCAGGGGCTCTAGTAAGGCCACTTTGGGGTCTCTTGGTGGGTTGGTTTTTATGAGTGAATCTTTGGTTTTTTTTGAGTTTTTCGGAAGAACATGGTGGAGATATTTGAAGATGATGAAGAACTGTATAAAGATTTTTTTGGGTTTTTATGTTTTCTGGGTTTTAGGATGAAGATGATGAAGAACATACTTGAAGAAGATGAATATTCACAATATTCTAGGTTTTCATTTTTCTTTTAATTTTTAATTAATTTTTCATTTAAAAACCGTTAAATATTGGATGGAAGTTGATGGAAAACCAAAACTACAACAGTTAGTAAACGTGAGGGACCTTGTAGGCTAATAAATTACAAGAGGGACCAGAAATGCCAAATCGTGAAAGGTGAGGAACTAAAAATGCTATTAAGCCTAAAAAGAAAGAAGAGTTCGGCACAGGCTTAGAGAAGAAGAGGATGAATTTGGGTGGAGGAGATCCAAGAAATTGATGGTGGTGCATAGGGTTTGTGAAAATAATTATCTTCACTTTTTAGAATTTTAAATATTTTTTATTTTTATCTGAGCTCCTCTCTCTCCTAATGGGTTGTTGATATCATTTAAAAAAGTCATCATTTAAAAAAGTCCATGTCAGCAATAAATATTAACTTTTAGACGGAAAAGAGGTGAGAGACCAAAACTACTGACAATAGTTAATATTGGGGAGGAAAAATGTAATTTCAGAACTTTAGAAATCATTAATAAGCAAAGACCATTATGAGGACTAAAAGTGTAATCAAGCCTAAAATTCGATGCTCTTTCTTCAGGATAAGGTAAAATTCAAGAAAAATTGATAAACAAGTTTTATGCATTTAAGAATTTTCTTTTCCTACCTTTCTTCCGTGATAACAAGCCTCATCGCTGTTCACGTACACTCTTGTTGCCCATCTGTTGACATCAATAATAAAAATTTATGACTACATATTTATCTTTATATATATATAACACAAAAAGGAAATCAACTCTTGCATCCTCGAGAACTAAAGAGTTTAATCTTATGAAAATAAAATAAAATATTATGTTGGATCAAAAGGAAGAACAAAGCTTATTCAGAGAGAAAAATAAAGTTTTATTGTAAAAGAATATGAAGTTAATCAGTGTACTTATCATACTTCAATTATAGAGGTTACTATATAAGAAACGACCAAGCTATATCAATTGCCTGGTTATGTGTGGATATTTAGAGATTGTTCTAGAACTAAGGGATTATTGTTTGGGCACTTGGTAAGCTTAGCCATGGCGTGTTAGAAGATCCTACTATCCTTTGGGTCGTTGTACCTCGTACCCATCATGACATTTAAACTCAAACTTCTCAACCTCAGAACTCGGAACCACCAAGACCCAACCCTATAAAAGGTGGGTTCCACACTTCATAAGGTACAGACACTCCCACTCTCAGGCTCCGAAGTGTCATCGCAGGTCCCCCATTGTCGTGACTCGACAACGGAGAAGCGCTTTCCTTACTTGAAGAAGAACCCTACTGGCAAGAAAAACCACCATATCTTGTGCCATTCCCTCCTCTTAACACTCTCCCTATTGATTTAATCAGGCTTACTTGATCAGAGATGAGATGAAAATAGATGTAATGAGGCAGTAAAGCAGAGTGGAATGAAATTTTTAATGAAATAAATTTAACATCATGTAGTTTGAAAACTTTAAACTTCAACGGGGAAAGATAAAATTCTTTGTTAAAATTTCTATGAATGAATATTATTCTATACAAGTAAGGTCCACGTTTCCTTTTAAGTTTAAATCACATATATCATTTACAGAGTCAATTATGTTCAAGTCGGACAGGACCATTATGGTAAGACTCAGACATATTGTTTCTGTTTAAGTTAGAAAAATCTCACGCCAGTTGATTTACGCCATCTATGGTGTCATACAATCTTTTTTCATAAATTTATACATAACCTAATGAGTAATGACAATATTTAATAAATAAAAAATAAAAGTAAATATTTTAATCATTGATAAATGAAAAAAAAATCATCTTTTTTGTAATTGACCTTACTATTTTTTAAAGTTAACATTTGCCTATGTGAAAATTCCTCCTTCCCAAGGCATGAATCTCACGTTATCCAAATCAAGGATGCAAGCTTTTTATTGGTCAGCTAGCTTTGCAAATATGAATAATACAAATTTACAACATTACTGAGCATTGAGGTGATAAGATTTGTGATAGGCTTGTTTGGATCGATGTAATCCAACTCAATCTAAACCACCAATTTGATTGGCCAGCAGATAGGCCACAACCTCAACTCACGTGGAAGATTACAACGTGTCTGCTATTGACTCGTGTACACCTAAACAGTACAGACACTTCTGGACACCTTTTTTTTTTCTCTCTTTATCTCTTTCTTCAATTACATCACTTCATATATCACATCTATCACTTATCACTCATCTTTCCCTATCTCTCTAGTGGTCTACACTCTTTAAATATCTACCAATCTTTATCCCGTATAGTAACATGCCATTTTAGCAAATGGCTAATTACTGAGTGAGTAGCCTAATGATACTATAGCTAAAGAATCAGAGGTGAAACAGTAGCTATAAAAAATTACCATTTAGTTATTCAATATATTTTTTTAGGTATTTGATAGGTTTAAATCAGTTTGCAAAACTGGAGTAATCTCTCTCACAAATGATTTTTATGAAGTTCAAATTTATGTCACTACTCTTACGAGATCTTACTTATCTACTATGAGAACAGGACCTTGTTGATAGTTACTGAATATATTAAAGGGTAAACATGTATACCTTTTATTTTTAAGCTTTTTTTAGGAGTTAACTTAAATAGTCTCAGGACTAATAATTTTATTTATAAAAAATTAAATAAAATTGTAAATGTAATTTGTAACAAATTTATTTTAATCACATTGATCCATCTAAGATGAGATTGTGAATTATTGGGATAAATTAGACAAGCCATGATCTTGTGTGATATGAACACTTGTTAGCATATCTTAAAGTTTTTTATGACATTGGAACTAGTAGCAGCATGTTCCATTCCAGATTCCAGTGCTGTTGCCTGTTATAGCCTATTATACTCATTCTTGTATTAAATTATGGAAGAAGGAAATAATATGAGGATAGAAAACATACGCGCAGGACGTTGGGCGGTTCCATACAAGTCCTGCAATCACCACAAGCTGTAATGTAATAAATACATCACAAAGTTAAACACATCGATCGTATTTAGATACCAAATGCAGTGCAGACTTTGAAGAAAAATAAAAATGATGTTAAAAATATAACCTCATCAAAGACACCAACTGGACTGTTCTCATAACTCGCCAGAAAGAACCCACCAAGAGTGTATCTGTAAGTAAGCAATTACAAATTTCATAGGACCAATTGGAAGCAAAAACACCAAACTTAAAAACAGGTACCTACCCAAAAGCTTCAACCAATTTGAACTCTTTTGGAATACAAGCTCGAGCTTTCTCTGCTTTCACAAGATGGAGTTGATACCAGGCACTGATGCACAGAAACAGAACTAGTTAGTTAATTTCCCACCCAATAGAGCACAAAAAAAGCATAGCTACAGAAGGATTGTTGCACTTGCCTGCCTCGAAATACCCATGGAGGCTTACCATACCCAGATGAAGATTTTGCCTCTACAACATCCATCAACTAAAGATTTGATAAATTTGTCCGACTAACTGTTTTCGAATCTAGAAACATACACATAAATAAATGGTTCAGTTTTGCAGTGTCTGAACGGGAAGAGTGAAGAGGGGAAGAAGAAAAGGAGGAGTGAAGTGGAATATTGTGTGGAAATAAATGGATAGAGTGAAGACACTTCATCCTCCGTGTCTTATCGTAAGAACATTAAAGCAACCAACCAATACTTCGTTTGGCGCCAACACACACAAACTACATCACGGGTAAAATCTTCTTTCGGGAATACTATGCATTCTTTTAAGACTTAATTACAACTCTGGTCCCTACTTACACAAAACCAACGATTTTGGTCCCTAACAAAAAAAATTACAAAAATAGTTCCTTACGAAAGCTTCTGTTAGCAACTTTGGTCTTCCGTCTATTTTCTGTCACAATACTAACGGAACTTGCTTATGTGGATGGTCAATGATGATATGGCGCTGACATTGGAGAGAGAATGTTTATCATGGCCTCACATGACCGTCACGTGACTTGTCCCAACGGTCATCTTCTTCTTCCTTCTTAAATCGCGGCATTGAAGGGATAATGAAGAAGCTTTCAGCAGTGCAACCTAGTGCAAGGGAGAAGAAAAATCGCGAGGAAGAAGTTGAAGAGAACAAGGTTCGAACGACAGACAAGCTTGGGTAGGTTTGATTATGGGTGGATCTAGCGAAACGAAATTTGCGTTTTCTGCATCTGGGAGGAAAAACAGGTTGAGGCTTATGTGCGATTATGGAGTTGAAGCTCCACTTGTTACATCATGAACTGAAATTAACCATAGAAGGGTGTTTTATGGGTGTGGATTGTACAAGGTATATGGTAAGAGGTGTTGCACGTTCTTTAAATGGCTGGAGTTGAAGGTTATGGAGGGGATGATAGGGCAGTCAAGGTTCTTGGAGCACTGTCAAGGAAAATCCTTCAGATGAGGAAGATACAGAGGGGATATGATGGGATGTGGAAAGCAGAAGCTTACTCCTTCCTCCTTCCATCGTCTACTCCTTCACCCTACTCTAAAAGATCAACGACTCCTATTCTTCTACCATTATTTTCCCTTAATTATTACTATTATTTATTTCCCTTGAAAAAAGTCTTGCTTTATGTACTACTAATTCAAATTGTAATCCCAAGCAAAGGGGCTGTCGTCTGCTACGAATGCAAAAATCCTGGGCACATCAAAGCAGACTGCCCTCGTCTGGTGAAGAAACTTGCTCAGAAGAAGAACTTCCACAAGAAGAAAGCCTTCTCAAGTCAGAATGAGGAGTCTGAGGAACAGTCTGAGCAAGAAGAAGCAGGAGATGATAATGAAGAATCATATTGCGCATTTATGGCATCCACCGACCCGTCTGACATAGAAGCAGACAAAGAAGCTGAAGCCATGATGATCACTGTGGATTCGTCTTACCACGAGGCAGACGACAAAGAGGAGGTAACTTCTGAAATATCCAATGATGATTATAATGAGTTTCTTGAATACTCTCGTTCCTTAGCTATTAAATATAGTAACTTAAAGAAGAAGCATGATAAGCTAGAGAAAGAGTTGCATGCATCTAAGGAAGTTCCATTCATGCTGACCAAGAAAAACAAAGCCTTGTTAAAACAAGATTCAAACAAGGAAATTAAGATTTTGAAACAGAGAGTCAATAGCTTAATCAAAGATCCGTCTACATTCACTCTAGGATATGACAACTTAGTAAAACTAAGTGGTAACAATAGAGCAATGTATGATAGAAGAGGTCTAGGCTATGAAGAAAATGATTGGGATATCATTGCATCTTGAAACAATCATCTGCAACTCCATGCGTATATAAACCTGAAATGAAATTTACATCATCAGAGTCTAAACTGAGTAAACCTAAGACATTTGTTGTCAAAGGTAAGGAGAAACAAACTCCTAATAAAATAGTATATGGGAGGACTGTTCCACCCAAGTTTATGACTAACAAGCAAGGACCCAAGAAAGTTTGGGTACCTAAATCCATGATTGTGCCACTTGCAGATGTGCTTAACAGTTCAAAACCGAAAAGAGCAATGGTACCTGGACAGTGGCTGCTCACGTCACATGACAGGAAGAAAGTCTTTATTCCCAAAGATCCGTGCTAAACGGAATGGAGGAACGGTTACCTTTGGAGGTAACCAAAAGGGGCTCATCGTCGGTGAAGGTGACGTTGGTAAGGCCCCTCATCCTGTAATACGAAATGTTCTTTTAGTTGAAGGACTAAAACATAATCTACTTAGCATAAGTCAATTATGTGACAGTGGATTCATTGTTTCCTTCAATCAAGTGAAGTGTAATGTCACAGATGACGATGACGATGACAATGTTATCTTTGAAGCTCAGAGACAAGGGGATCTATATAAGACAAACTTGGAAAACCTTGCAAGTCAAAATGTAACATGTCTAATGTCAGCAGAGGATGATAAATGGATATGGCACAGGAAGCTAGGGCATGCATCCTTAAAGACCATTACTAAAATGATCAAGCATGATCTAGTACGTGGTCTGCCAAATCTATCTTTCAAATCTGATGTCACATGCTCTGCATGTCTTCAAGGAAAACAATTAAATAGCTCTTTTTCATCTAAGAGCGTTGTGAGTACTAACAGACCTCTGGAAATGTTGCATATGGACCTATTTGGACCTACTAGAACGGCTAGTTGTTTTGGACCTGTTTGGACCTCCTCCTTCATGGATGACTTCAGGTGATACATGGTGGACACTAATGAGGAGGAGAACCCTTCTGAGATGTCGCCTTGTGCATTAGCCCTAGTTCGCCTGCGAGCGACATGTGTATGCTACTAATATTGTAGTAGTTTCTATGTGGGGTTTAAGGGTAGTATGTATGTAGCAGTATCATGGTACGTTATCCCGCATTTTTATTATCTTTGAAAGATAACCAACATATTTATTTTCGTTTAAGGTTACTATTGTGACCCCTGAAAATCGGGGCATTACGGGTGTGTAGGGTCGATAGGAGTGCATGTGGGTAGAGCGTTCACTGTGGTAGGGTGAAACGCATAAGGTTTTGTCCAGCTTGTGCCTGTACTTTTGTTTTAGGATAGGGTAGGTACTAGTTTTTCCTTCTCCTGTAGTCTTCCTACGATGAGGTTACATGGAGTATACCGGGTATTGAGGTCGTCTGGGTCTTGGAGATTTCAAAGATGTGGTATATTCCTCCTTTTGTTGACTTTTTTCAGATGATGTACTATATATCTCGCTTGCGAGCGACCTACTTGTATGACTGGCGTATTTTGGTTCATTTATGGGAATTATGCATTGCTTGGTATCAAAGTATGTTCAGTAAAGAAAAAAAAGTACCTGCATTTTATGTTTTTGAAATATAACAAGCATGTTTATTTTAAGTAAAAGGTTACTATCGTAACCCTTGAAAATCAATGCGTTACACCTGCAGCTTCCTACCAGGTTGAAGCTAATCCATCCTTGACAACACAGCTTGATGCCATCACCGAACAACTAGAAACTCTTGTAAGGCACAAGCTAATATGATGCAAGAAATACCTCTGCACCAGTGTGTGATCAATGTGAGGAGAGTGGACATGAGAACAAGGATTTCCATGTAAGCCAATTTTTCTCTAAATCTACAGATGATGCAAGTTTTGTGGAAACTTAGAACAGGAGCCAGGGAGATCCTTACCCCAACACTTACAATCTAAGTTGGAAGAATCACCTGAACATCTCTTGGGGTGGACAACAACAAAAGGCTCTTGCTCAAGGTGCCTATAGTCCCCCCCCCCCCCATTCGCAAAATTAGGAGAGGTTCAACACATGATCAAGACTAATGAGTGGTTCAAAGCATTGGAGACCAGTCCCCAACATAGCCACTATAGTTTCCTTGAGTGTCCAAGGAACGCCTCCTCCCCATCAAAAGCAAAATTTAAGAGAAAAGGTGAAGGCCATTACACTCTGAAGTGGAAAAGGCTTGAGTGGGCCAAATAGGAAAGAGGAGGAGACTAATACCATCAAACGACAATTAAAGAGATGATTCTACCTATTTTTCTTTCATTCTTATTTCTCTAAAATCAAGGTGGAGATAGAGGTGAAGAAACTTTTTCCTAAAATATATGAAAATAAGACAGTGTTTAGACCCAAAGGAGGTTGTCGTGACCCTTAAGTCTCATCTCAAAAAGGCAAGCAATCAAATACGATACATAGAGACACACTAAACACACTGAATAAGGAGACAGGAATATGGGCTCATCACTATTTTATAGTTTTATAATAACATTGGATTTTGTTTATTAATGTTTCAAGTAAAAAAATAACTTTTTTAGAAATTTCATGTGTAGTGAAAGCGTTTATTTTTTTTTCATTATTTTTTATTTTGAAAAATAATTACAATTATTTTTTAGATATTTTTGAAAAAAATTCATAAGAAAGGTGAAATGAATCGATTCTTTTAAATTTACAGAAAACAATTACACTACATTTGGCAAACAACAATTTAAAAAATTACAATGAAATTTGTGAGAAATTGATTAAAATTAGAGTTAGTCAAAATAATCAGATGAAAAGAAACATGTTACACCTTAGAAGGGGGCTTGATATGAAATGAAATTGGTAAAGATTTTTTTAACGGGTGGAGTGAGTATGAGCTTCTTTCTCCCACAAAAAACCCACCTTGTAGATTGTACCCATTCCATTATATTACCCACCCAGTGAACCAAAACTCCTACGTCATTGACTTGCCTTCTCTCTCTCTTCTTCTGCAGCTCTCAACCAACCAAGGCTGCAATGGGTTGTGCTGGATCCTCCCACTCCAAAGCAGATGGTCAGCCTGCCTTGCTTTTCTTTCTCATTTCAACTATATGTTATTGTTGGCATTGGCTTTTTCTAAATCCTCAGAAATTTGATGTTGGGTTCGGCTCAAATTGTTATTTCTTGCGATTTCTTTGTTTGGATACTGATAATTGTTTCAGAGTTCATGCTAATTTTGAAGAGGAAGGATTTGAACTGCATAGGGCACGAATCTTTTTCTTTTTCTTTCTTTCTTTCTTTCCTTTTTAATATTTACTAGTGTATAATATGTTTCATTTGTTATCCGAGCGAGCAATTTTTGTCTGATCATCGTATTCTTTAAATCTCTATGGTTTTGCTGATGGCTGGAGCTGGAATTGAGTGATCTCTTATTTGTGGTTTTGAAATTTTTCTTAGCTTTTAGCGATTGAATTGAGGATGGAAAATGTTTCCTCTTGATTCCCGTGTCAAGTTCAAATGTGTAGCTACAAAGAGTAAGTAAATATTAATTAGTTTAATACCTTTTAGTTGAGACAGATAATTATTCGCATTTTTCTATCCGTATTAGTTACTTTGGTTCTTTGATATTTTGGTTGAATTGAATTGGAGTGTGAACATTTGAATGAAGCAATCCCATCCCATCATTAGCTAGCTTTATGAATTTTAGAAACCAAAGGCAGCAAAAGTTTATACTATTGATAATGCCTCCTGAGTCTTGTGTATCCATCCTGACTATTACTGAGGCCTAACATTTCATTTTTCACTTTCACCTAACTTGAATGTGTGATCTATGACAAGTGAGCAAATGTGAAAGGAAAGGCGGAACTACTAGTAAGAGAATGTGTATAGCTTGTATCACTATGTGTGTTTTTGCTTGCTTAGTCTTGCCTTCAATTTGTTCTGTATTTGAATCTGTTGAAGAAAGGGTATGCAAATGAGGTGCGGCAGCTTGTCAATATGCAGTATAGAATGTCAATATGCCTTCAATTTGTTCAATTTGCTTAGTCTTGCCTTCAATATGCAGTATAGAATGTTTTAGATTATTGTCATTGTCATTTTTGTTGTTGTCGCTGTTATTATTTTTGTCGTTCTGTTTCTAAGATTAAATTGTCAGTCTGATTTTCTTCTTGTATATTATTTCAAATGCTCGTGGTTAGTTTTTCATTCCTTACATCTTCCAAAACGTGGAACTATCTTTAGTGGCTTGTTCCTAATAACAATGCACAAGTTTTAGATTAAAGTTTACACAATATAAATTTAAGTATTTTAACAGGGACAGCAAAAAAGATCCGAAAGCCTAAGCCTTGGAAGCATCCTCAGCCCATAACTAGGACTCAACTAATACAATTGCGTGATGAGTTTTGGGATACAGCTCCTCACTATGGTGGCCGGAAAGGTATTGTCATGATTTGATCAATGACCATAAATGATAACTTTATACGTGTGAATTCGCTCCTCATAGTTTGCTGCATTGCTCTGATTTCTTCATTTTCTTTTCTTGCTGATTTAAATAAATTATCCATAGCTTGCTATTTCGCATCAATCTCTTCTAGTATGACCATGTTCTATAATATCTCTATCTTCACCAACAAGGATGTTGTACAATAGGATTGGTAATTATTAAAGATGTAAAATGACATTAACAAGGTAACATGTAATCCCAACCTGAACCGGTGATTCCATTATTTAATATTCTAGTCAGAGAATGCATAGATAGCTGATCTGTGTTAAGGGTTGACTTTTTATTTCACTAAGAGCCCGTTCGGATACTGACGTTGGAGCTTATCTACTAGAAAAAGCACTATATAAGCTCCAATAAGTGCTCTTTGGTTTGCATCCAAACGGGTTTTAATAACAACAAGCAATTTGTAAAAATGCATTTTATCAAACAAATTTTCAAAAGGACTCTACCTATATATGTGTGTTTATATTTCATCTAGCAATTTCAGTCCTGGTAACAAATGCAAGTGATGTAACAGGACCTTTTAATGTTTAGCACATTAAGACGCAACAGTGTGTTTGTATTTCTGTCAATGCACATTCTAAGGCAGTTTGATCGTATTTTTGGCCAATCCATGTCTCTTGTGTCATTGGAGTGAATGTGCTCTTGGCCAATTTGCACTGAAATACAGACACACACATGGCTTTAAGCTAGTTTTGGTTGGAAGGGATGTTAAATTTACATGAAGGAAAAGTTCGAAAATTTTGTGCTTTTGAAAGAGTCCTGTTTGATTGCTAGTGACTCAATGCATGTATGGGATATGTAACGGGGCTTTATCTGTCTTCCTCTATCTGTAAATGCTTGGAGCCAAGAAACGTGTGAATGAAAATATACAAAAAATTCAAATTGTATCTGATGATTGATTGGACTTGATGTTTTAGTATTGTTGCTAAAAGAATCAACACTAGAATTAACCTTCAAGGGTAAGAAAAAGGATTATCAATTGCAAAACTGACCACTATGTTGTTTTGAATGACTTAGGTTAAGATCTTTTTCACCCTTCAAGAAGGAAAATCTGACTTGATTTCCTTTGGAACATTGTAGCTCGAGAAGCCAGATTTCACTTTTATGGTGAAAACAACTTTGGCAAATAGATCATTAGCCATTTTATTTATTTGTCGAAAAAATATTTTGTCAAATAATGAAATCCTTCCATAAATAATAATGATAGTATGTTTATAGAAATGCCATTTCAGAAAAAAATGGAAGTAAAGATCATATAGGCTTACAATACAAGGTATTTTGTTGTGGCCGATCAATATGCTGCCTTAATCACATATCTTGATTGTTTTAATTGAAGTGCACTAACACTCTGTGATTTTGTGCATGCTAGAGATTTGGGATGCTCTTCGAGCTGCTGCCGAGGCTGATCTAACTTTAGCACAAGCAATTGTGGATAGTGCTGGGGTCATTGTCCAGAGTTGTGATTTGACAGTATGCTATGATGAAAGAGGTAAGCTATTACTAATTGAAAGTTGAAAGACCTCAATAGATTCAATTTCCCTTGATTATTAATAATACTGTTTATGAAATTGGAAGTTACAATGAAAAGCATCCTAGAAAAGTTTCTAGATACGTTTCCCCTTAAATTCATTATCCAATCACGTGATACCCACCTCACCTAGATTACCTTTGTCATGTATGTATGTATTCTCAGTCACAATCAAAACTTGTTTTTACATCTCTTATCCTGAATTTATTACTTAAAAACAAAACAAAACAAATGTTTTTATGAGAACACCCTTCAAACATGCTTGCAGGAGAAACGCAGTAAAAGAGTAACACTCGCTTCTCGTCTAACTAAGATTATGTGATAGTGGAGCAAAATTCAAGGAATTCAACGTGTACTAATGCAGCTTGTGTTTAATGCAGGAGCTAAGTATGAGCTACCCAAGTACGTTTTGAGTGAGCCAACTAACCTGATCCGTGACAGTTAACATTCATGGGAAACAGACTGTAAATCATGTATATTGTTCGGTAACTTTGATAGGGTAGCAAAGCAACAACTGTTTGAACAAAAATTATGTCTGTTCTGTTCTGTATCAGATCACAAGTAGCCATCCCTCTCTGGCTTTGGCTTTGTGTATTTCCCATACAAGATGAGTGAATTCTAATACGCTAATTACTCAAAACATCCATGTGTGTTTTGGGGGGAACAAACTTCTTGGACACCTTTTTCAGCTGTCATTTTTTCTTATTAAATTTTCCCTAGTTTCGTACATGCTTCAAGTTCTGTACGGAAAACCCATATCTCATCTCTCTTCATTATATAGAAACGCACCTTTGCAACAACTGTAATTAGTGTGTGGAGTTAGGGATGAGAATGGGTAGGGTCGGGTAGGGAGGACTCAATGAATGCTTATATGCTCATTCCCGTACTAATTATCCACAATTTAATAACTAAAATATAACTTCTACTATTTGTTGACCTATAATTTTGGTAAACAGTAAGAAATTCAAATATTAATAAAGAGGTTGGATTTTAATCCTCTTTAGATTTTTTAACTGAAATTAAAGTGTCTTTGAATGTGAAATTTAAAGATGCAAGTCAGAATTCTTTAAAGAACTCGACCATGAATGAAAGACAAGCATTGTAAAGAAATGAAAGAAATGAATTTATGATAAAACAAGGGTAAAGATGAAAAGAAAGTATAAATTTGCATTGAATTTAAGGGGTTGGTCTCACTTAATACATACTGAGGAACTCTAACTTTGCTAATAGTCTCGATTGCTTGGACTTTGAGCAAGTACAAGAGTCTTTCGAGTAATTGTTTGCGATCTATTTCAGCCCCGAAGTATTCTATTGATAGGCCTAAACATCTAACTGAAACCAACGGTCAATAAACATTGACCTTACACGTGTCATGAATACTCTCTCTGTTTTCCATGCGTCTTAAAAGTCTTTAACCGCTTCAAATGTCAATCAAAATGAACCTCCTCGTTTCTTGATCAATAATTGTCTAAGTTCACCTTTGTGTTTTGACGGATTTAGTCGAATCACATTTAGTTGAAACATGTTAGTTGTCAAATAATACTTCGACAACATTTTTAGAGAATCTTTGTTCTATCATTTCGACTAAAAAAGACTGGGTGAAATTTCATGCTAACAAATGCCCCCCAAAATATTATGCTTCGAGAAATTTCTCCTTGAGAAGCATGATATTTTAATTATTCTAATCTGGTAAATAAAAATATAAAAACACTTATCAATTTCTTCACCAAAATTTATATTTGGCGGTTATAAGAAAGGCAAAAGGTCTCCACTACTTCATGATGCTACTAAATAGCAATGATGAGTTGACGGTTTTCAAGAAACTAGCCCCCACGTGACCTACGAAAAGGTGATGGAAATTTAATAGTTTTTTAATGGTTTGAAACGTGGTAACTTCCACTAAACCAAACATTTGCCATTCTTTAGCATTCACCCCACACCTATCATTGTAAATAAAGGTTTTCACCTTCTCTCTTTTTTTACCTTCTTCACCTCTTCCAACAAAGAAAAACTTGCTTCAAAACCAAACGTTCAGGCTTCAACCTTTCACGCACCTCATTTATGCCATGGCATCTTTTTCATCAACACGTTTGGTCTCGGTTCCACTTGCTAGATTGACTAGCTGGAACAGCTGAGTCATCAATGCAGAACCACCAGCTAGTCAATCTTCCAAACCTCATTGTTCAATACATGAACCAGACGCTGGAAAACTCAAACACTAATCTTCCATATGGCTCGCTAATTACAGCCATGACAAGCAAAAATAAGATTCTGACTACAGAGAAGGAGGAAATGGAATTCATGGCACGAGACTACGTCTATGCCACACCTATTTGGTTCAGTGATGTTCGCGGAATGAGGCTCGACATTGATGACTCAGCTGTTCCAGAAAACATGCTCAGTAAGTGGGCAAAGCAGAAGAAAGCCAAAGGTGTGCCCTCGTCTCCCTCTAAAGGTCCTTTTGCTAGAAAACCAAGAGTTAAGAGAGCTCTGACTGCACCTACGACTCTGTTTGGCGAGGCTACTCCGTCTTCCCGAAGCCCAAGCGTCGCCGTTTGGTGTAAGGGCCTCGTATGGTGAAGGACACTGACGACCAGACGACCTCTTCATCTGCCATAGCTGAAGACGCAATGCCAATTTCAGCTTTCATGCCCAGCAAACAACAACCCAGACTTGAAACCATACCTGAAGAGTCTGCCCAACCTACCACCTTACTTCAACAACCAACTACACAACCAGAAAAAGTGCACAACACGTCTGACCTTCTCTCAGACGCACATGCATACTATTTGAAGTTTCTGCCACCTCTCTTCCACAACTACATTTCAGACGTCATTGATGTCCAAGACGACAGCAATTGCGGGTACAGGTGCATTGCCCAGTGGTTAGGACAACCTGAAGAATATTGGCCTGAAGTACAACAACAACTCATTGTCGAACTTCTTCACAACAGGCCTCTTCACTCACAAATCCTCAGCTCTGATGAGGAAGTTGAATTTTTACTGATGGCGTTGAAACTTTCCCCTAGGGAACATGCATTTGAACCGAAATGGTTCTCGGTATCAGATATGGGCTTGTTGGCTGCTACAATCTTCAACATCATCTTGGTGACTTTGGCGCCAAACCAATGTTGTACATATCTGCCCCTTTTGGGTCCAGTTGCCGAAGATCCAACCATAGCTGTACTTGGCAACATCAACAACAGGCACTTGGTAAGAGTGAAACTTGTTGACAACTCTCCATTACCCACGGTCACACCTCAGTGGAGGAACCACTGCACTCCAGCTGCAAAAGGATGGGGAACCCCCTCATTCCTCGAGTGCAACACTTTAAGCAGCTGCTTCAAGGCGATCCCGACAAATTCCTTGATAAACTGTTCGAGGTGCCCACAGTCATTCATCATCTAGAAATACATGATGATTCTGAGGATGATGATCAAATGGTCTCTCCACCAAGGCCAATAGTTGCTAACCCTTCATCTCATGTACCTACACAAGAAGCTGTTCAGAACGCTGTAGAAAATGTACAAGAAGTTGGAGAAATTGTGCAAGAGATTGACAAAGTAGCTGGTCTGGATGGTGACAAAGGACCAAGTCCGGCAAGAGAACCTAGTCCGCTGACCGTACCAAGTCCAGCAAGAGAACCTAGTCCGGTGACTTTACCAAGTCCAGCAAGAGTATCTAGTCCGGTAACTGTACCAGGTCCGCCGGGTGACTCAAGTCTGGCAAAGGATCCAATACAAGGACAAAGTCTGACTGATGCTGCAGATGCACACACCCAATATCACATACCTTTCTGTGCGGATCCAGAAGAACCTCGTATAGAAGATCTTGCGATCAAGCTCCATAAGACTTCATCTTCCATTCCTCTCACCTTTCAGTGCCACCGCCACATACTCATCCTGTACCACCACCATTAAAGGCTGCAAAACCTGCTCAATCTGTTGCCTCATCACAACACTCCAATCCTTCCAACAGTGAAATTTATTTTATGCTGAAGATTCCCAGACGGCCACGCTCTTCAATGGTTCCTCAACTCAGCAAACGGAAATGGCCCATGCACTTGCAGAATAAGGTTCTATTTCCGGGTTTGTCTGCCGAACTCCTTGGTTTCAATTTTTGCTTTCATGATGGATTGTGGGCACCCCCTGGTTGTGCAGATCTGAATCTCACCATCATAATAAGAAACAAGGATGATATGTTCCACTTCAACTGGGAGATCATTGCCTCTGCAATCACCCATGTGGCGTACATTCCATTCTTCATGGTTGGCGGTGTTGATCCTCTCATCATGAAGTTTGGCAGCTGGACACTTGCCTTGATTCCTTATCTCCAAATGTCGCAGAGGAATCTTGGTTTTGTTCTGGAATCTTCCCATCCATCACCCTTGATTCCAACGGCAGCTCACAAAGTTCCATATCACATACCAATGGTTCCTGTGAAGTTTGATGCTCATCACATTCACTCTTCGGAGCCTATCTCAGTTGCTATACCTCTGGATGAAATTGGTGCTGAAGTGATTTCGTCTGGTCAATCCATTTCTGTTGCTCTGCCTAAGGACGACGCAACAACTCAGAATACTGAAGAACATGCAGAAAAAGCAGTCGAAGGAAACGAGGAACAAGCAATCACATCGGTTCAGTTAGTGCAGCCAGACGACAATGATAGGATTGCTCTCCTAGAGAAGAAGGTGGAAGAAATGCAGGCAATCAATGATAAGAAAACTAAAGATATGCGTAAAGAGATGAAGGGGCACATGGACACCAAGTTTGAAATGATGCAGGACATGCTTGCCAAATTCTTCGACCAAATGAAGAACACCTTCAAATCCTAAACTCTTTCTCTTTATATTTCCATTGAACCATTTACCTTGCTGAATTCTTAATTGGTTATATATGCTTGATGCAATTCAGTTCATTTTTGCTTAACCTGCTTATATTCCCTGCTTTAATCTTATACGTTTGATAATGCCAAAGGGGGAGAAATTATAGAGAAAAAATTTCTACAAAAAGGGAGAAGTACTACCTTAGGGGGAGAAAAATTAGCAAATTTTGATGCTAAGATAGATAAACTTACTTAGAAAAATATATATCATGCTTAGGGGGAGCAATGAAACGAAAACTTAGGAATTTATTTTTCTTAGGGGGAGTTAAAAATAATGCTAAGTAGTAACATGTCCTCGTCTGCTTAAAATAATGCTAAAAAGAAAAAATGTTCGCGTCTGCAAGTATTTTCAAGATCGCTCATGTTTTTCTAGATAAGAATTTTTTTTGAAAAACTCTTCCAATACTGGTTTTACTTTGAAAATCACACACGTGCTCTGATATACATTTTTCAAAGTATACATATTAAACCTTTTTCTCAAATGAAAGTTGTCATTATCAAAAAGGGGGAGATTGTTAGATTCAAACGATTCCATAAATTATTATATTTTGATAAATAACAATTTTACTCAAGGTTTAATATCATTAGATAAAGATGTCCTAATACTTTGAATATTTCATATTCAGGAACATCCATCTACTTGAAGAACAACTGCATACATATATACATACATACATACAAGGCATTATCAAAAGCAGAAGTTCAAAGAAAAACAAAGAAGATGAGTACGTCTGGCAACTTATTGAAGACCTAGTTTGCCAGTTGAGTGCGTCTGCCAAAGGTGTACGTCCGGCTATGGAGTTCGTCTGACTACTCAACAATGTGTACATCTGGCCACACATCTGAGATGTACGTCCGCCTAAAGGAGTACGTTTGGTAACTTTCTGAAGAGTTCGTTTGCTAAAAGTGCCGAAGAGTTCGTTTGACAAAATACTTCATGCAATAAAGGTTATCTACCTCGTCAAAGCATTAAATGAAGCACTGTTGATTGCAAAATGAAGAAAGAGACAAAATTAATACTTTATTCCTCATTTCTGCAAAAGCTCTGTCATTCCTTAAATCAAGCAACCTTTTCAGAGTCAACGGCGTGATTTTCTGAACATAGTATCTCCTCTACGGTCAGAATCAAATATCTTGTTCAGATCATTAAATGTTCTCTTTGCTGGCATGCACGAGCATTTAATGGCCAAACGGGAACTCAAGGCTAAAAGAATTGAAGAACCAGACGACGTCAACAAAAACATTTAATGCTGCAATAAATGCATGGCAGAATACATTTAATGCTGATACAGAGATGCAGAAGTGTCTGTTACTCACAAGGAAGCAGAAATTCAAACGGAACTATTTTCAAATCTTCATCAAGCTCAGAACACAGACCCTACTGAAGATATAAATAGAGAACTTAGCATCTGAATTCAATTGGCGACTTCCAAACGGTCAAGCATTAAAATCTTTCTAAGTTCATCAATTGCAATTGTTCAATAGCCACAACTCAAAAACTCAAAGCAATCATTTACCTGAGTTAAGTCGTCTGCCTGTGTGAACCATTCATAGAGTATAACTCTTATCCTTTTCACACAACCCAAACAGAGAACCAACTTCCTTATAATCTCTATATATCGTACTTCATCTTTCTACCCACTCTTATTGAAGAGACATTGTAGAAACATAAACCCTCTTTGTTTAAAGAACTGGGAGTAGTCCTGCCGAATACTAAACTAGGAGAAGTCTTGTGTAAAACTTGTAAAGGAGAAATCCTTCGAATACTATGAGAAGTCTTGCAGAATACTTGTACTATTTTGTGAAATTAGTGGAAAATCTTGGTGAAGCCAAGGGCTGGACGTAGCCCTGCCGATTAAGGGGGTGAACCAGGATAAATACTCTGTGTGCTTTACTTTTCAGTCTTAAGTTAATTTCCGCTGCACTTACTCTTGAAAAGTATTTGAAACTAATAATTGTTTTTATTTAAAAAGAAAGTTTTAAAAATCACACACACAATTCAAACCCCTCTTTTCTTGTGTGGTTTATACTATCAAGTAGAACTTCAACCCACGTTCAAGATGGAATGTCTGCCTCAATATTCAAACAGTGATGACTTGCAACGTCTGCTTATTCAATGAAGCACTATTTTCATAAGAACCAAGAAATGACATATTTAATGGAGAAATATTCATAGTATCTGCCAACTCTCTGAACGCTCCGTACTTCAAGAAACACCTTTTCAGAGTCAACGACGCTCTTTTCTGAACATCGTACAACTTCAACGGTTAGAATCAAATCTCGGTGATCAGAAGAAGAATATACGCTTTGCTGTTTTCCTCTGCAATAAATGCTCAAACACTATTTAAGAAAACACAATAGAGAAGAGCGGACGATAGCATAAGCTGCATTAAATGCTGCATTTATTGCATAGCAGGTTTGCATTTAATGCTTTGATAGCTTGCCAGAAGTATCCATTGCAACCTCAGAGAAGAAGATACTCAACGGAACTCCATCATCTTCATCAACGTCAATCCTACTGAAGATATAAATAGAAGACTTGAAGACTAAAAATCTTGGCGACTTGCAACGAACAAATTCTCAAGCATTCAAAGCTTTTCTAAGCAACCAAGCTCTATACTTAAGTCAGAAATTTAGTGTCATACTCTTTTGAGTCTTGTCGTCCGCCCCTGTGTGAAAAATCATTTAGAGTCAAATCACTCATCCTTTTTACACATCAAACAGAGAACCAATCTTCATATCATCTTTGTTCAAAAACTATAGTGTTCACTTAAGTGTCAAACACCTTCAAACACTTAGAGTTTAATGTGCTTATAATTTCTACTATCACTCTTATAAGAAGAGAACCCTTTGTAGAAAAATCTTATCTTTGTTAGGAGACGTCCTGCATAATACGTGGTTAAGGAGAAGTCCTGTGAATACTTGTATCTAGAGAAATCCTATGACGAAAACTTGTCTGGAGAAGTCATGTGACTAATACTTGTACTGTTCTACTAAATAGTGAAAATCTTAGTGAAGCCAAGGACTGGACGTAGCCTAATTGTTCTGGGGATGAACCAGGATAAATTGTTGTGTGTTATAAGTTTTATTATTCACACTTTAAATTTCCGCTGCTATCGTCTGATAGATCCTTTCGAACTAATATTGTTTTGAAAAATAATTTTAAAAATCACACACACAATTCAAATCCCCCTTATTGTGTTGTCTTTACTTTATCAAATGGTTTGCTCATTCACGCCCTTGTAAGAGGAGCTTGAGCAGTTCACCTTGTCTTTCTTTTCAGCAAGTTTTCTAAGAGAAGATTTAGAGAGAAAAGTGAAGGAGTGAAAGAAAAAGCTTGGAACCACCATCAAAACACTAGAAATCTGCCACCACCAATGTCTTTTCTTGACTTGTTCATCTTCTCCATTACTTAAACGTCTCCATGAGCTTTGAGTTGGTAGGCTCATGGTGTGTTTTGATGAGGCTTAGGGCAATGAATCTTTGCTTTTGGTTGCTAGACTTCATTATAGTGCTAGTTGAAGCTTCCATCTTGTTGTTCTTGTTTTTGGTCTCAAAACTATTTGAGTTTGTGAAGTTAAGTTGAGGATGTTCATGGTGAGACTTGAAAATCGGGGCGTTACATTTTGTTTGTAGAGTATGGCTTGTGGAGATGGAGTTATTTATACTTGGTATTTATTATGCATTCTATTAGACCATCTTTTGGGAAAAGAAAAAAAAAAAAATATATATATATATATATATATATATATATATATATATATATATATATATATACACACGCAACTTAAAAAGGAAAGTCAACATGCTTATTTCATTTAAGGTGGTGACCCTGGAAATAAAATAGGGGCGTTACATCTTACACAAAGTCTTATTACTTACAAACCACTAAGCTTGAAAGAGCCCGAAGATAACCTTATCCGTGTCCCCATATTGCTTTTTGGATATATTTGTTTGCTTGTGTTTAATTCACTCGTAAACAGTAGCAATTAAAATTTCATCCCCAAATTGACGTTCTACTATGTTTCAAAGCAGACACAAAAGGCCGTGAAATTTCCAATTCAGTTTTTTTTTGCTTAAATATGTTTAGTCCCTGTAAATTAAGGGTGAATTGATTTTAGTCCCTCCAAAAAAATTTCATAGATTTTAGTCCTTAACATTTATGAAATATGGGAAGTTAGTCCCTATCATTCATTTTGTGGTGGTTTTTTTAATTAGCGACGGCTAAAACCCGCCACATAACGAGTTATTAGCAATTTATTTGCATTAGCGGCGGTTAAAACCTGTCATAAAATGCGTTAGTGGCGGAACCACAAAAAAAAGAACAACGGTGACTGACTTCATATATTTCACAAATGTTGGGGACTAAAAAGCTACGAAGGTTTTTTAAAGGGACCAAATCCAATCCACCCTTATTTTACAGGGACTAAAATCATATTTAACCCTTTTTTTATATATGGTTTGCTGGTTTAACTTTTTATAACCTTACTTTACACTAGTCCCAATCAAACTAGATGCAATGTATATTTGGTTTTCTGTATATGGGGGCTACAATTGCACAAGAGAAAAGCTACACTTGTAGGCTGTAGCTAATAGAGGTGTGTGCAGTGGAGAATATGGAACCCATTTCCAAACATACATGTAGGTTGTATATTTTGTATAGAGATATTACGAGTAATTTAATTTTTTAAATTATTCTTTGGCAGAGGGAGGAAGGAAAGAGGTGATTCCATGTCACACCGTGGATTCGCTGTGCACTTAGCTGTATGTAAATTATGCATATTCGGGCAAGAACATGAGTAATATATTAGTTATCTAGGATAAATCGTGCTCAAGGGAATGAGAATTCAGATTATTCATGATTATCAAGCTACAACCTTGTATCACACACACACACAAGGTATTTAAACTATTCGGTATTCAGATTCCAATTAAACCCCGAACAGAATGAGAACCGGATCTACATAATGCAAGATCCTCAGGGATTAACATTGATGAATTATCCTGCAAAGACGATGGGATTGTCTTCGTGAAGATCTCAAGCTCTCTTGAAAAATGAAAGAATATTGCCTTGTTTGGGATCCTTTAAGTTTCCTGCTTTCTTGTTTCCTCCTTTTCCAGTAGGATTGGAAACGGTATTTGTAGCTGCTGGCTTCTTAGTTGCTGGAGCACTGGAATTGCAATGAAATAAAGTTAGTCATGATTATCAAGCTACAACCTTGTAATAAAGCAGTATTTTGTTTACAAAAATCGGAATTGGAATTTAAACCAGATTAAAACTACGGGGAATCTACAAGCTTTACGGCTCTAATCATCTGGTAAGAACAAGCTCTTATATCCCTGAATGGCTCCTATTGACAAAGTTATGGTGCCAGTTTGATTCCTGTTCCCAACAGATTTTTTTTTGCTTCTCGAAAGAATGCTTGTCGTTTTACTCTTTAGACTGTTTCAACCCCTTAGTGCCATGCCGTTTCTGTATTTTGAATATTTTCAGCTGAATAATGGATTTTAAACCATAAAAACTAGGGTTTAGAAAATGTAAGTTCATACATACTTTTGGGTTAGAAAAAAGTGACTTAGCTGTTATTTTACAATATTATCCATATTAAATTGTTAATACACCACCTCTATACTATATCTATCATCTTTATGTCTTATCTCTAAAAGTAACTTCACTTTATTATATCCAAACAACGTTCATTTTTTAAAACTTAATTTTATACATCATCCTCAAACACATTTATTTTTCTAAACTTCATTCTATTGAACTTAATATTATTTCAGGACAGGCTACATCGTAATTAACTTGGACTGTGCAATTTCAATAATGGCAATTTCCTAAATAACTAAAAAACTACAATTTCAATGCATAGGCTACTGTTCAAACAACACAGGCAACACGGTTTATATTGAACCTTCTTATTTTTGGTACTCAAGTTTTAGTGAATTGTGAACCTAAAACTTGAATGTGAGAAATATAGTGTATTCCACAATATGATTTGTACAGTATATAAATACACAACAAAAGAAATCATTCCTAAATAAAATCCTAGTTTTAAGGAAACCATGAAACAAAACAGCATGTAATAAAAAATAAAAAAAATCAACAATTCCCCTCAAGCTACGGCATATATATCATATGCATGCAGCTTGTTACATATGACATACATATGTTATCCTAATACCCTATAAAGACTTTAGAATGACAATCGACCTCGTTATGTCAACCAACTTGGTTAATATATTTGCAAGTTGATCTTTAGAATGCACATAAGAAGTCTTTAGTATGCCTGAGAGGATCTTCACTCTGATGAAATGACAATCGACCTCTATATGTTTGGTCCTCTCATGAAAAATTGGATTTGAGGAAATATACAAAGCTGACTGGTTATCACAAGCAAGCTCCATAGGTCCTATCACAATTTCAACTCCCTGAAGCAAGTGCTTTAACCTCAACAGTTCACACGTAGCATTAGCCATGGCATGATTCACAACAAAAGTTTGCTTCTTGCTTTTCCAGGAAATTAGATTTCCTCAAATAAGAACACAATAATCAATAGTAAACCTTGTATCATTAACATCACTGCATTAACACATCTGATGACATTAGTATGACCTTGTACGTGTAAACAAGCCTATTTCCTTAAATGTATCTTAGTATCCAAATGTCTGTATTCCAATGACTCACATGGTGAGTTAAGAAACTGGCTCACAAGATTGACGGGAAAGGCAATGTCAGGTCTAGTCATCGTGAGATAACTCAACTTACCCGCTAACTTTTTGTACCTCACTGGACCAATATAGGGCTCCCCTTGATTAGGTAGAAGCTTCACGTGGGGTTCCATAGCTATGTCAACTGGTTTACAATCAAGCATTCCAATTTCTTCTAGAATATCAAGAACATATTTTCTTTGAGAGAGCAATGCCTGCCTTTGATTGAGCCACCTCAATCCCTAGAAAGTATTGTGATCGACCAAGATCTTTAGTTTGGAAATACTTGAACAAATATTGTTTCAACTCTTCAATGCCCTTTTGATCATCACTTGTAATAACAATATTGTCCAACACACAAGATAAATAAATTTACATGATGATGAACATTTAAGAAACACATAGTGATCCGCTTTATAGCGAGTCATACCAAACTGATGACTTTCCTAAACTTTCTAAACCAAGCTCGAGGTGACTGTTTCAAACCATTCAGATATTTATTCAACTGACAAACCTGGCCTAACTCCCCCAAGCAACAAACCCATGTGGTTGTCCATATAAATCTTCTCCTCCACGTGACCATGCAAGTAAACATTCTTAATATCAAGTTGATACAACGGCCAATGTCGGATGGCATCCATAGCTAACAAGAAACAAACAGATGTCAATCTTAGCAACGGGAGAGAAGGTATCACCACAATCCAAACCATAGATCTTAGTGTACACTTTTGCAACCAGCTGAGCTTTTAATCGGCGCACCTCTCCATCAAGGCCAACCTTAATAGTAAAGACTCATTGACATCCAACTGTAGATTTACTCGTGGGAAGTGGAACAAGTATCCACGTATGATTGACTTATAAGGCAGTCATCTCATCAAGCAAGCATAGTCTACCTCCATCCTCGATGGGAAAGTGCTTCTTGAACAGTTTCAAGTTCATAGAAATAGAAGACAAAGCAAACACAAAGGCACAATAGGAAGGACATAACCAGTGATAACTTAGAATGGTATAAATAAGATGAGGATTAATAGTGGAATGATTAACTTAACGAAGAGCGATACACTAGTCATCAGGAGAATCAGGTAGGGCCGCAACAAGAGTAGAGGTTGGAGCTGGAGGTGAATCACGAGTATCAATTGTAGGAGGAAGCTCTGAGCTGTATGATCGTTGTCGGTCATAAGTAATGCCAAATCAACGTGATGAGTCAATGAGAGGCACAAGTATTACTTGAGGAGTAATGTTTGGGGTAGTGAAGTCATGTCTTACGCAGTTACAAAGAATGACGTATAGTCAAAGATTGTAACATTTGAACTCAAGTGTGTAGTGGGAGAATATCCTTTCGCCAAAATTAGTGGGGACGTGGCAATAGGTTCGGAGGAATTTAGTGAGTGGGGAGAGAGTGAGGTATTATGAGATTTGGTTAGTTTGTTAAGAGAGTTCTCTCTGGTAGGAGGGTTTCTTCCCTCTGGTAGGAGCCTCAGATCTAGTCACTCCTCTCTTGTAAGCGGTCTCTATCCATTTTCATTTATTAATACACAAAGGTCTTCTTTATGGAACCACGTGTTCTATCATTGGTCCGACCTGCCGAATTATCGAGAGGAGCTAGCGAAGCGTTGCCATTCTCCATGTCATCGAAGATGACTGACAAGGTTGAGCGTTGGAGGTGAGAATGACGGCTTTGGAGGCATCCTGGAGGAAATCCCTTGTGGATCTTCGTCAATCTATGTTGGAGGAGTTTTCTAAGCTGTGAAATGGCTGTACATCGGAGGAAACCCCAGTTTCTTCGTTCTCTGAGGACTCTGCGACAGAGTACAACTTGGCAGTGCCGAAGGTCAAATCATCACCGGTCGATGGCACAGATCTGATCAAATTATTGTCGTTTGGGTCTATTCCGACGCTGATTGGCTCTGTTCTAACACTGTTTCGCTCTATTACTACTTGGTGGTGCTCCTCCCACCATGTCTGTTGCCGAGCCTGTCTTTGCTACAGAACCACCGGTTCGTCCTGTTCCTCGAGTTGCCACCACCGTCGGTGGTGAATTTGCAGCCATCGCAGCTTCTTCCAAGGCCTCCGCCATTGAAAGAGCCACCGCCTCAACATAGCCAATCATGTGCATCATTCAATTTAAAGGATAGGATTTGCGGGTATAATGAAAGAGGTGGATTTGGGCCGGGCTAAAACCCGATTAGGGGCAGGTACGGATCTGGGCCAAACATGGGTACACAGCCCAAAGGGGGTCCGTCCCATTCTGATTTTCGACCCTCTTCTACCAACCAGTTGGTTCGCCCAAGCAATGAAGACGGAAGACGACCACAACACAGCGACCGGAGGAACGCCGATTGGAGCAACGACGACCTCAAACGTCTTCCCTATTCAGAGTTGATGAATCGGAAGGAACGGGGTTAGTGTTTCAGGTGTCGGGAAGGCTAACACCCTTCGCACCAGTGTGCCGAGAAGCAACTGCAATTGGTGGTGTTAGGCGACGACGAAACCGTCATCGCTGTCGAATTGACGGAAGACGAAGAAGATGAGATATTGAAATGCAGCTCTATGGGGTTATTCGGGGAAGTGGAGAACTTTAACCACAAAGCCCTTCCCTCAACTTTACTTCTTGAAGGAGAAGCGCGAGGAGTCTCGGTGCTGGTCCTAATCAGCAGTGGTTCAAACCATGATTTCGCATCTCCTCAAGTAGATGCGGTGTTGGTGTTTCCGTTTGAACGGGGTAAAGCTATGGGAGTGAAGCTAGGCAAGACAGTGGGAAAGTGTGAAGGCATCAAGGTTCGATTTGGAAAGTGTTCAAAATTAAAAGTTCAATTGGGAGGTTCTACTACCATGGTGGATTCATACATATTAGAATTGGAAGACCTTGAATTGATTCTTGGAATAACTTGGACTAGGAAATTTGGGAGGGTGGCCTTTGGTTGGGATGAGATGATACTTAGTGTTCCTCGGAAGGAAACAAGAGTGACATTGCAGGGGCTGAATGGTATGTCAGGAAGCTCAAAAGAGAAGAGTACTTTTCATAAAGAAACTTCACTGCATGGTTGGTTGAGATGGGAAGGTGAAGAGGAGGAGATTCCTTTTGAGCCGCGGAGGGTCTATTGGGTTCCTTGGGATGAACAGTGGTACAATACCACTTTTCATGTATAGACGGGTAGTACTTCTTTTGAAACTATGTACGGGAGGAAACCACCTACCTTTTAATCCATTTTTTACAGGGAGAGGCAGTAGCAGTTGAATTGGTGGACAAAGATGAATTTCTTAGACAGCTCAAACACCATTTAGGCCCCATTTGGGAGAGCTTATTTGAGCTTATCTTTTAGCATAAGCGCTTATGCATGTGTTTGGGAGAGCTTATGTAAATAACTTATGACCTTCCTATAAGCTGTTTTGAGCTTATTTTCATAAGCTATTCTGAATAGCTTATGAAAAAGAGTTTATGCTTATTTATAACTTATTTTCAAATTATTTAATAGCTTATGAATAAGAGCTTATGCTTATTTATAACTTATTTTCAAATTATTTCTATAAATAGCTTATAAATAAGCACGTATGCTATAAGCGCTTTATAGCCATAAGCGCTTAATTAAGTTGTTTTCCCAAACGCACCCTTAACCCAAGCTCTTGAACAAATGAGGAAGTATGATGATAGGGACAAGAGAGACTTGAGCTTAGAAATAGGGGTATGGGGATTTTCGACGTGGAAGCCACATAGACAACAAACAGTGGCTAACAGGGTCAATAAAAAACTTTGGGACATTTCCAATAATAGAAAGAGTGAATTATGTTCCCTACAAATTGAAGCTCCCTGAAACTGCTAGGATATATCTTTTATTTTACTTTTTACAGTTGAAGACCAATGAGAATTATTCAGCAGCAATGTCTCTTCTGGTTGGATTAGAAATCGAGCTAAATGAAGATGAAGAACTTGAAGAGTTGCTGGCTTCAAGGGAGCTTCTGCACAGAAGGCAGAGTTTTAAACAATGGAAGAGTAGAGCTGTGGAACACACCTCTTGGATGGGTGGGTCAGTATTCAGGTGTCAAATTTCTTCCTTCAGCCTTGAGGACAAGCTGTTGCTAAACGGGAAGGCAGTGATAGGACACTTGGGCCTTGGGCCATAGACATGAGAAGCTGCTGTGTTGGGTCATGATCCAAAAAGGTCTGTTATATGGAAAATAGGTTCTAGAAGATAGAAAATAGGGACAGATGGCGGAGAACAAAATTAGTGGGGACGTGGCAATATGTTCTGAGGTATTTAGTGAGTGGGGAGAGAGTGTGTGAGGTATTCTGAGATTTGGTTAGTTTGTTAAGAGAGTTCTTCTCTCTGGTAGGAGGGTTTCTTCCCTCTGGTAGGAGCCTTGGCTCTGGTCACTCCTCTCTTATAAGCGGTCTCTGTACATTTTCATTCAATAATACACAAAATTCTTCTTGATGGAATCACGGGTTCTATCAAAGTACCCCAACAAATACACATTTAATAGCTCGTATCCTTTCCGACTCCGAGAGCACCCCAAGAAATTAACATTTAATAGCTCGAGCGATCAATTTGTCACATCCAGGAGTTTGATATTTAGGGTTTGTCAGAGTTTGATTCCGAATGGATTCATAGTCTTTATGGAGGCCAGAAAAAATGAATACCTTAAGCACATAATCAAGCTTCTTTGACATTTTCAGTGCATCATCCCTTTTCCATCATCGGTTTGATTCCATCACAAATAGAATGCGCCTTGCTCAAATATGAGGGAAAATCAGAATCCACATTTGAAAAGACATACTATGAGTCGTTTCATAAAGTCTTTGAATGTAATTAGCATAAGCAGTCTCAGCTTACTTCCAAATATCAAAATAAGTTTTGCAAGGACGAAAGTGAACCATCAATCTAGGCTCAATAGACTGCCATAACAAGTATATGAGCTGACAAGCCTTTTGCTATTCTTCTTTCTAAGGGGCAGCAATGTCAAAAGCCTTTGTAGATAGATTGTCAAATAATCCCTGACCCAAAATCAGATTTCAACAGCATCATGCCTATCCAAATAATTCTTCCCTTTTAGTTTCTTCGATGTGGTGGTCGAAGAGACCAAGCTCTGTTTTGAAGACTCACTTTTAGAGGATCCAACCATGGAGAGTCAGAAAACGAACAAGGAACCAGATAGAGGGAGAAACGGACTTGAACAGTATTTGAACAGAACAAAACACAAGGGTGTCATAAAGTGAACCCACGAACCAAACCTGGGCAAAACGGAAAAGGGAGACCTCAGCGATCACAAGGTGGAGGCAGTGTCTTTCATAGTGACGTGAAGGGCAATGTGGCTTACATGTGCCGCTGGTCGGCGGAGCGTGGTGACGGCGTTTCTGGAACTGGACAGCGGCGCGTGGTGACGGCGTTTCTGGAACTGGCCGATCAGAGGCCTCTAGACCCAACCATGGTGTTAGGTTTTGTTGACACCAAAACTTTTTGATAAAGGTTCAGCACTTAATGGCGGCTGTAATCCTAAAAGAAAAAAACCCTACCGAGCTTTGATATCGACTTGAATCTGAGAAATATACTTTCTGTGTATTCCTCAATATGATTTGTAAAATATTTTATACGCGGCAAAGGAAAGCATTCCTAAATAAAATCTAAGTCCTAAACAAGGTCAATGAAATGTATTAGGTCTAGGCTCATTTTGTATGTTAGCTAGTTTCAACCTACAAATCTCAGTAATATTTTGAATTAGTTCAAATGAACCAAGCGCATGTTTCAAGATCATGAATTCAAGATTTTTTATTGTCAAAAGACCAGGAAGGTACTTCAAAACCACCTCGCAAGTTGCAAAGCAAACCTAACAAGGAACCCTTTTATACTTCATGGGACAGCTACCAAGTTGTCATTCAGCCTTTTAAGTATTGGCTGTTTCCAGTCACTCAGTTCAAATGTATGAAGGATAAGGAAGAATAACCCTAACCTGTTGACGGCTTTGGTAGGTGGATTACTGACAGCTTTGTTTGTTGTGACTGTATTAGCTTTCTTTGCTTCTGTCTCCTCCCCCTCCCAGACTACTTCTGTAACTAAAGAATATAATAAAACTAAGAAAATACAAGCATCTATAATACAAAACTGGTGAAAATTGATATTTCATGAAGAACAAAGTGAGTTAATTTGTATTGAGACTTAAAGTTAGCTTGTGTGCTATAAGAAGCTGCTGAGTAAAAATAATGTATTTAACGTAAGTACCTTCTCTCCCCCGTTCATCAATCCTGGTCTTCATCACTTTCCTCCTCCTAGGTGAACCTGGGGTGGCATTTTTTACACTATCCTTATTTACACAAAACTCAGGAGCAGAACTCTGAAACTTTTCAGAAGATGACCTCCCAGTATTTGTGCACTTGCTGATAACTGATGAATCTCCTCTCGGTGGCTGGTAAGCTTTTTGTTCAGTTTCTCTCTCTTCTTTAATGCTTGATTTATTTTCTATCTCCAAGTCAAAAATCAAAGTAGTTTTCTCTGATGAATTTTTGTCATTTTGCCTGGAACCTTGAGATGGCTTTTTATTTGGGAAATCAGGTGATGCTAAATTGATGGCATCTTCATCTTCATCTGAGAAATCCAAGACAACCCTCCTTTTCCTATTGGAAGATCTTTTTAAGGCGACATCTTGATAATCATCATCACCACTGTCACCATCTCTCACTTCATGAGCACAAGTTTGGGCAACTTCAGTAGCTTCTGAAAGACTTACTGTGTCAATAAAAAGCATTGAAGCTCAATTGTTATATTACTATTCTCATTACATCAGGGAGTTGCATTGTTATATTACTATTACTATTATAATCATAATCTGAAAATCTAAAACAAAGCAAATGGAACAAATTGCAATGGAAACCGACCAGAAGGATTTGAAAACGTGTTACTATTTTCTGCTGGCAGAGAGCAAGGCTTGGGTTTTGCAGATGCATGACCCCAAAAGCTTGCTAATGAACCACCAGTAACAGAACCATTTTTGTCAGATTGTACTTTCTTTTTGCCTGTGGGCAAGGGAAGGGCCTTTCCTTGGTCTGCAGTAGGTTTATTGATGTTATCTTGAACTTCAGTATTCCCTGTACCTTTGTTTTCACTCTTGACATCTTTCACCACATTCTGTGGTTTGAGATCAACTTTAGCAATAGAATCACGTGGTATATGCTTTGGAGGTTGGTGAACTATGTTACTCTTAGTTGATCCCATGCCTACTGCAGATTTTGCTTGTTGAGTGGCAAAAACTGATGTTGGGCCATCAACATTCCTTTGCACACAAGAATTAAAGATCCCACAGAACCTGAGAAGTATGCTAGCTAGTCACCAGGAAACCTCCAAAAATATTTATAAAATAATAATGAAGAGCTGAAGAGTGAAGACATCATATTTCGTTTAAGAACTAGTATATGAGAGTCATGCATGCATGTCTACTGAGCACCTGGCAGTATATAAATTGATATAACCATTTTCACTGTCTACATTCATCACTAGTGAATGAAGAGATCCTGGATATTAAATCTTATATTTATGTAAGTATATGTTACAACAGTAAGGAACAGCCAGCAGACAGAGATCTTAAAATGAGCTAACATATTGCACAAAGATACAAGTAATTGAGGACAATAAAATCAAATCATCACATTCTTTCTGGCTACAAAATTCACTAAAATGTCAAAGATTCTCAAATTTGAAAGCCACAACAGAACCACTTCTAGTTGATCTGAAACAATAACAACCAAAACCTTTTCCCTTAATTCTCAAAGCATCTTTTTCTTATGCTCTTTTTCAAGGTTTAATGCTATTACGTGTCCCGCAGATACATAGTAATATCATAGCATTCTTTCTTTTATCCTTTCCCAGCAAAATAGAAACCCAAATCAGATTATATATATTCTACTAACTCTATGCACACACAAATAATGAAGACTTACTGCTAATCACTCTTTATAAATCCTAAAATGATGCTCCATCATTCCCGTGCTGAAAGCATATCCCAAAAGCAGAAAGCAGAGGACAGCAGGATCTTAGTTTAGTTCTATGAATTTTCTCTGGTTGAAAACTATTTTTGGTTATTTTATTAGAAAGAAATTATTAAGGAGAGAAATCCCAAGGTTTTGAAATAGTAATAATGATTAATGTGTCATTGGGAATTCTCGGAGTCAAGGTATCATTGGAAAGTTATTACAGTCATTGGAAATAGTTTAATTCATTTTTGTTCTTGCAAATGTCAAATATAATTATTGTTTACATATATAACTATCAAGGATACTGAGTATTCCCACTCAAACAATTCATGTAAACCATTCCTAAATTCTTTCTGGTCTCGTCGTGTTCAAACAGAAAAAGTATAGTTAATCTCCTTAGCAAAGACAACAAAAAAGAAAATAAAACTCATCAGTGCAATATAAGTGACACTGAATCTCCTGGCATAATTTCATCAAGTGAATCAGAATAATAAAGAAGGCATTCTAAGTAGCAATAAGTTTTGACTTGCCTTGTAGAAAACATTTTGTTTTGCAGAGTGTCTTATACTTAGCTTTTATGTTTCTCTCTGTTTCAATAAAAAACAAATTCCTCTTATAAAGAAAAGAAATTTCTTTCCCCTGCTATAGCTATAGCCATAGCTCATAAGTGATAAGATCCACAAAATTCAACTGAAATTACCTCCTTCATTTTATTGTTTTATATAATTTAGAATCCTAAACCATTTAATGTCACTGAATAGAGCATATACCCCTACAAATTCGCAAATACTGGAAGCAATGATCAGGAAACCTATCTAAACTAGAAGATGATGATGTGATTTGTTAACAGATCTTGTAGAAGTTTTATATACTGCAACTGCAACTGTACAGCATACATGGTTCCTTGGATTGAAATATTAATGTCATAATAATAAATTTTCATCTTCATGTTCATATGCATATACTTGTGTAAAAGATTAACTGGTAATAGCAAATGGATTGAAATTAAAAACAAACTTCAGAAAGTTTAATACTTTCACTGTATATCTGCCATCACATGATCAAACCAAAGGCATATGTACTATATAGATATTCCGGAGACATGGAACCTACCTATTATCTCTCAAGCAGTTGTCAACTGAGGAAGGCTGCTTGAAAAGCTCCTCTGCTTGAATGAATTCTGCATTCCAAAGCATAGCTGGATCCTTTGGAATGCTTGCTTGCACACTATATACCTGAACTGAGCAATTCCCATCAAATTCTTTTTGAGCTTCTGCATAAAAAGTGGGAAACAGTTTTGCATTACTCCTACTTCCAAATGTTTGTAAGCCACTTCATATCCAAGGTTGACAGGAATTATTTTTTTTCACAAACCATGAAGTAGCTTTGACTCCCAAAATGTAAACTGAACATCTTAATTGTGTTGCATACATTAAATGATTAATGAAAGTCCTTGATAAGAAGTTTTTTTAATAGAAAAAGAACTCCTCATACCAGACTGGTCAGTCAAGGAAACACCAATTTGATTCATGTCCTGGTTTCACATAGGATGAGAATCGCGAAAACACAGATTAATTCAGGTTATATTATATAAAATAAGATGCAAAATTACAACTATCACTGCACTTGAAAAAATTGACACCCATCAGTTCAGCTAAACAGTAGCAGAGCTATTAATAAATATGTCAGTTTTATATAATTAGAGTTTAAGATATAGAACAAGAGAACATTATCATGTCAACTCAAAATATCTCATAAGGGAACAGCAGTAAAAAGACATTACCATGATGGAAAGTTAAAAATATGTTTCATCATCTTGAATTCTCATTAAACCATATATGTAGAGTTGTAGACAGATTGATAGCATGTAAAATACTCTAGAATAACCATTTAATTGTTTTTTTTATTGTTATAATTAAAAATATCTTAGTACCTGCAAGCTTTGGCCCAGTAACAAGCCTTATGTGGTAACTAGGATGGCTACTCTTTAACCAGCCAGACAAAGCATACACCACCTCCAAACCACCTTGATGCTTTTGAACAAATTCCTGAAGCGACCTACATATAACAAAAATGTCCAACTGCTCATTAAATCACAGCACAACCTAAAAACCAGGAAGTTTTAGAAGTTAAAGATTTTCACCCATTTCTTTCTTTTTTATTTAGGAAAAACAAAAATCCCACCTCTTTGCTTCATCGGATGATATCATATAACTGCGACTTAGCCACTTGTAAGAAACCTGAAGAAGACGCCACACGACACGGTGTGAAATCAAATATTTTCCATGAATCGAAACAAAAACCCTCCGAAATTCAAATCTAGGGTGAGAAAAGTAAGGTTAGAAGAAAAAATTGAAAAAAGAGAGAGAAGAAGAGGAAACACAATAAAAAAGTCACAACAAACCGAAAGAGTAAAATTGCACAGGTAAAACGAAAATTTCTGAAATACCACTTGAAGCTTATCAGAGACGAGAGATTCGATCTCGTCAATCAAGGCTAGGGATTTGGTTTGCGCCATCGGAACAGAACAATGACCGAAGGAGAGTTTGGTAGGGTTTTTTCTTATTTCCCTCCGTTTCGTTTTCCCGCCAATGTCTGCTGCACTTGTGTGAAGACTAATCAATCACTCGAGTGGTTATATTTGCAAGGGTTAAATATGATTTTGGTCTATGTACTTTAAGCGAGATTTGGTTTTAGTCCCTCGCTGGTATAAAGGTGGATTTTAGGGCTCAAACTTTCATTTTTGCTTGGTTTTCGTCCCTTGCGGAGTCAGTCGTTAACCGCCGTGCCTACGTGTTACGGCGGAGCTTACGTCGCATAGGCCACGTCATTTAGTTAATACAGCTGGAGTTTTTTTTACATATTTATTAAATAAAAAATGAAGAAAAGAGAAAAAAAAAAAAAAAAAAAGGGGAAATCAGAAGGTCCTCCTTCTTCTTCTTCTCCTTCTCCTTCTCCTCCTTCTCCTCCTCCTTCTTCTTCTTCTACTTCTTCTTCTTCCCTTCCTTCCTTCCTTCTTCCTCCTCCAATTCCTCCTCCTCATCTTCCTCCTCCTCCTCCTTCTTCTTCTTCCTCCTCCCCAAACCACCACCACCGCATCACCCACCACCACCACCTGCAATCCCCCACCCACACCACGACATAACGTGAACCCATAAAATTATGAACATTCATCTTCTTCAATCATCTCCTTCATCTAAAAACCCAGAAAATCATAGCAAATTCATAAACAAACCCAAAAACTTATGAGCAAACCCATAAATGCGTAACACAATCATGAACAAACCCAAAAGAAATTTGAACAAGTAGATCCTCATGATAAGAAAGGAAAATCGGAATCAAAGCAACCCCAACCCCCAAAAACCCAGAATCAACACACCACAACCCCAACCCCAGAAACCTAGAATCCACCGCAACCCCAACCCCTAGAAACCCCAAAACCTTGAATCCACCGCAACCCCAAGAACCCAGAACCCCCGCTGCCAAACACCCCAAAACAGAAGAAGAGAAAGGAAAAGAAATTAAGGTTTGGATATGAGAAGCATCAGTCCTTAGAAGCAAAAACCCCAAAATAGTCGCCATGTCACCGCCGTGCCGTCGCAGGACCACCGCGAAGTAACACCGCAAGCGCCGCACTTGCAACCGTGATCCATTGTCTTCGACCTCCGTTTGCGTTGAGCTCTGTCCGCCCCAGATCCAAGAGAAACAATGAGAACCCTGGAGCAGAGGTCCTGAGAGAAGAGGGAAGCAAGACAGGAAGAAGATCTTCGTGCCACCGCGCCGCGCGCCACTCTTTGTGTCACCCAGCCGCCCCAAATCTGGGTTTTGATTTTGGATCTGGGTGGTTTGTATGGTGGAGGTGGAGGAAAGAAAAGAGAAGTTGGAGGTGGTTTGTATGGTGGAGGTGGTGGCTAGTAGAGGAACCAGGAAGAAGATGAAGAAGATGAGGGATGGAGAAGAAGAACCACAACCAGGAAGAAGAAGAAGAACCAGGAACCAGGAGAAAGAAAAGGAAAGTAACAATTCTACTTTCTTAATTAACAATATTAATTTTTTAATAATTAATAATATAATTTAAAATAAAAAAATAAAGGAAAAAGAAAAGGAAATTCCACGTGGCCTCATTAATTGACGTGGCGTTGCCACGTAAGCTCAGCTGTGACACATAGACACGACGGCGTTGACCAAACTCTGGCAGGAACGAAAACCAAACAAAAATGAAAGTCTAAAGCCTAAAGTCCACTTTTAAGCCGTTGACCAAACTCTCGTTCAAAGTACAGGACCAAAAACATATTTAACCCTATTTGTAAAAAGACTATTGTTATTTGTGTCGTGCACATATTTAATTATGTCATTTCAAAATTTAAAAAATCTAAAGTTATCCTTAATTTTAAAATACTTTACTCGACTTTCTAATGTATTAATTTTTTCACCTGCATTTTGTAAGGCGTAATATCGTACTTTAAAGTGTGGTAGTTTAAAAAGTGTGGTAGCAAAGCATTACTTCACATATAGGAAAAGAAAAGCATTACTTCACATATACATAATTGGTGAGGTGTTGAAACTGAACTTTTCATATTGTTTCTTCTTATCACTGTGAATAATAAAAGTTACTCTCTCTATCTCATATTATAAGTCACAATTTCTCTTTTTTTCCTAAAATATAAGTCACTCTTTTACATCTATAAAGTATTAATTATATTTTTCCATATCTACATTATATTTAATTCTCAAATTCTCATATGAAAATAAATTTTCTTCTTTCCCATACTTATCTTTGTTTCCAATGCCACCATCATTAATATTACATTTTAGTTTTAGCAATTTTCCATGTACATTTTAAAAGAGTTGGTTCTTTTCAAATTTTTGGATTAAACAATAGTTTAATGAAATTAGACTAGTTCAACTCAAATTCCATGTAGTCGTACTAGTATAAGTTTCACGTATCTGAACACAAATGTGAAAGTCCAGGTTGTTTTTTATATTCTTCGTGTGCAAAAAGCTGAAATGGAGAACGATAAGAATTCACCTACTTCCTTCAACAATTCAAGTTTTGTCATTCAACCGCAGGCACATGGTATATAGTTGATCCATTGGGTTTAACCAAAATGTTGCAATATAAGGTGGAGAACAATGTTGCTCACATAAGTGAGGATGCACTGACCTTCATTTCTTTTGCTCCCTCCGTTTCCTTTTTAGAAGAGCTAAACAATTATTGCACACCCTTTAAGAAAAGTAGTTAAAGTGGTTGTTAGCATTTAATTTGTTCTCAATTTACATCAACTTTTCAAAATTGTCTCAACTTATTTTTTAAAATTTTTATTGATCATTAATGCATTATATAGTGGAAAGAGAGAGAAAATCCAATTAAGTAAGGGTAAGTTTGTCAAAAAATAGTTAATGCACTACAAATTTCAAGTCACTTCTTATAAAAATGAACACAACACTTCTCAATTTAGCTCTTACAAAAAGGAACGGTGGAGTATAATTTTACTTAGAATTGTTGGGTTCTTTTCCGACAAATTGGAGATATTTTTTTAAATATTTCTATTTACAAAGAGAATTTTAATGAGATTAACTATCACAAAGAGTTGTTACAAAACCTGAGAATCTCAATTTTCTTAGGTATTTAATTCGCTTGACATATGAAAGAGACGTTCCTATTGTGTGGAGACATATTTACGGCAATCAAGTTGTGATAACGTTTAAAAAGCAACATCCATCTACTGAGTTTCCATCCCAATTTGATGCTTTGATGGATAATGTATATTTACTCAAGGTAGAGGTAACAAAAAACAATATCAATAACAGTTATCAGAGTTACGTTGTGAAGACGATTTTTAAAGATAAACTTTTGATAGATCACTTCCAAAGCATCCATTCAATTAAGGTGATTTTTTCTAGCTTCAATTGGTTTTTAAATTGATATAAGATTTTATCTTTTTTGTAGGCCTTGACATTACTTAAGTTGTTTGATATTTGTTAGGGATTCGATTATATGCAAATAAAGATTGGTAAACATTTAAAGGGGTAGACCACTAGAGAGATAGCAAGAGAGGAGAAATAATCGATAAGTGTGATGTAATTAAAAGAAAAAAATAGAAAGAAAAAAAATGTCCAAAGGTGTCTGTACTGTTTAAATATACACAAATCATATTAAATAATAAATACAGGAGACACCTATGAGCAAAAGATAAGGTAAGCGTTTAGCGGATGTGGTCGATATTTTGAGCATTTCAAATGATGCTGAGACTCAATCATCCAGCACGAAAATGCATAAGAAAAATGGGATCACGAATGAAGTGATGGAGCTGGAGACATCTCCATCAACATGTCCAAGATGATTTCAATAAAGATAGAACCAGGGACATCATCAAAATTCAAGATTTGTTCGGGATATAAACATTTTGTTATGTTTAGGCTACTTAAGTCTTTGATTTTGTTATTTCCATGGATGATTTGAGTTTTTAGATTTCGGGTATGTTCCGGTAAAGCAATCGGAGGGAGAGAAGGAATAATGAGTAGAGATTGAAAGGAGTATATTCAATTTATTTAGTCAGAGAAAATGAGAGAGGTCCCTTTTACATGAGCCCCTGACTATTTATAGAGGGGAAGCCATAAGTAGCATTTAAAAGTCATAAATAGCATTAAAACCCTTGAATACATGATATGGATCATTGGGCCTCAAAACATAGGCCCAACAGCCTCAGCCTTTCGCATCTTGGCTCGCCCAGCTCGCCACTCCCTAGTCCTTGCTTCGGTCGCCAGGTCGTTCTTAACTGGGCAGAATGTTCGCATAGTCCACAAGACACCAAGCTTGAAATGTGAAAGCGAAGTATGTCTTCATAAGTCTTCATAGCTCAGCACCGGGAAAATGCTCGCACAGTCCACAAGCCCACAAGACACCGAGTCTGAGGCATGAATATGAAGCGTGTCTTCATGAGTTTTCATAGCTCGCCATGGGATCCCAACCGACGCTTCCTTTGGGCGGTCATCCCTATAGAACGTGTCTAGCTAAAACATTCCTAGGAAAAACCGTGTGGAATAAAAACCTAGTGAAGGAAAAACAGTGCAGCATCTTATAGAGAAATGAGTCGCCTAAGGCTTGGGCGTGGCGGTCATCAAATCACGTGCTGACTCGCCGGAAAGAAATCATTTGCACCACGAGAGTCGTTGGCCGTCCACGAGTCTTAGAAGCCCACATGTATTGAACAGTTCGCCATGCCTCAAAGTGACCGCCAATTTAGAAAGTGTGAGCCTGGTGGAGAATCACTTGCCTGATTAGGATGGAATCAGTCGCCAAGCGACACGTTGCTTCCTGTTACCTATTTTTATATTCCCCCAAAACAAACACAATTATTAGTTCTCAAAATAACTGAATGTCTTACGAGTGCCTGTTGAGCGCTCCCACCGGCGCCCCTGGTCGCTCGCCACATGCCTATTGCCTATTGGCTCACTTACTAGCGACGTACTCTCGTGGTCTTTTAATACACTATGGCGTCATGAGTCACGTTTCCCCTCTCCTGGGCTGCCCCGCTGGTGCCAGTTTGTCTCGTCTGTTCAAATTTTATTTTTCTCGCAACTGCTCTGCTTATTGATGTGACCTGTACCTACTTTCTAGAATTTTGAAACCATGCGCCGCTTTGCATTAAATGCGCAATCATCACTTTACGCGAAACAACGTGGCATGGAACAACGCGAACAATGATGGGATTTGATTTCCCACTAACTCATTTTTCGTGCCTGCCCCTTCAGACTTTCCCTCTTCTCTCCTTCCTCTATATAAACAACACCCCTTCTCGAATTATCACCTTTGCTTCTCCTGTGTTTTCTTCTCCTGCGATTTCCGGTGATCCCTGCCCTTTGTGCTTCCCTGCTCCGCCGCGAACTCCTGAGGTCCGCCCTTGTCTGCCGCGTCTACTGCCGCATCCCCTCTTTGTCTTCCCTAGTTGCCAGTACATTCTCTCCTTCTCTACTCTTTTTGTGTCTTTGTATAAGTTTTACGTATGGATCCTGCCACCAGCACTGCTGCTAACCAACAGCCACCTTCGTTGTCTCCGGCCACTCGTGCCCGAAACTTTGAGGAGTCACTCCCTCGACCAGTCCAAACCGGGCTGGTCGCCCCTAAAGTTGCAGGCGCCTCCCCCACGTGGCTCAACCCTTTTATGATAGAGTGCCTTTGCAATAAAGTCTGCGGAATTTGTTCGGAAAACTATGACCCTGACTTGGACGTCGTTCCTTGCACCGCCCACAAGCGTGTGTGTGACACTAAACAAGAGGAAAGTGACCCCCACTTTTTCTACGTTTATGTTTTTCTATTTGAAGATTTCGGGATCAAACTTCCCTTTTCCCCTTTCATTTGTGAAACCTTAAAAGCCTTCCGTGTCGCCCCTACCCAGTTGAATCCAAACTCCTAGGCCTTCATTCGTTGCTTTGAAATTCTTTGTGAAATCGTCGGGGTCGCCCCCACTTACAACGTTGTCTTTTTCTTTTACAAATGCGTCACCCCAAGCAAAAATGGGCTGAACGTGGTGCCCACTATCTCGTGGGTCACCATCTCCGCCAAATCCCCCAAATTATGAGGTTCAAAAAGCTTTGTGATGGTTCATGGACGACCTCTAGTGCCTATAAATAGTCCATTGATGCTCAAAAACAAAAATAACAACTTACAAGAACTTGAGAACAACTTTCATATTCATTAGAAACATTATTCTGAGTAATTGCTCTTTCATTTTCATAAGAACACTTATGTTGTTCAACATTTAAGAAACTCAAAATAATTGAGCCTTCGTTGTGAGTTGCCTGGAGCATACAAACTAAGACCAATCCAATTAGAAAGAAGGATTGTTCAGCCATAGCAAAAGCTTCTTCATCTCTTGAATCGGTTTGATTCATTCACCATAGTGTTTGGTGGGAAAAAGGTCCTTTGAATCAGTTTGATTCAAAATCCACCGTAGTATTTGGTGTCATCAGAAGGTGGTGTGCTTTCTGAGGGTTGATAGGTATTCTTAGGGTCCTTAGCGCAAGAATCGGTAAGAACGCTTGATCAATCAGAAAGCGGTGTGCTTTCGAGAGGATTGATAGGTCTTCTTAGGGGACTTGGCGCAAGCATCTGTAAGATTACTTGATCAATGATGAAAAATCCCTGAATCAGAACGGGGGACTGAATGTAGCCTTCGGTGGTTGAAGGTGAACTAGGATAAAATACGTGTGCAATTCTCTCAACCTTTATCTCTTACTTTCAGCAAGTCTTTATTCCGCTGCATTAACAATTAACAATTGTGTTTCTGATCATACTGAAAGTAATCGGTTTTTGATAAGGCGAAAAGTGGGAGAAACTAATTTACCCCCCCCCCCTTCTTAGGTTGCTATCTATACTTACATACTCAACATATGGTTCACACATGGTAACGTCAGCTGTCAGATCATGTAGATCAGACCTCTTATTTTTTAGGCGGCCGTCACCCTTTTTTGGCACCCACCGCATAGCTTGATGCATCTCCTCCGTGTATTCTGGGTTAGCCTATCTGTCAAACAAAGTGGATGGGATGTGCTCGTAGATCCAGACCTATAAAAACAAAGACAGAAAGTATGGATGTTAAGCACATGCCTGTAACACCACATGAATTTAAAAGTTAAGAAAGGAAATTGAAAGTGATATGTACCTGAAGCAGAGTCGTAGAGCCTCCAATAGATTTTGTGTTCCTCTGACTAGCCTGATGTGGATGGTGGTACATATACGCCAATGCCGTCGTACCCTATGCTATCTTGCCCACCTCTTCCAAATTTGTAAAAAGTGAGAGATAGCAGATATTGGTATGGGTCCTACTCCTATCAGCAAATATCGTGAGGCACACAAATCGGAACATAAATGCATTTGCAGCGGCCTCTAAATCACCCCCATGACCTTAATATTTATAACTCTTTACAACAATGAGAACTATACGCTCTTGCCCCTGGTTTTTAATGTCTCTGACGCGACTTGTTGTGAGTGACCCGCAAATGTGAAACAAGCACATCCAGACACTGATCTCGATCAAGTATAGGCAGTGTGAAAAAGTTTCCATGGATGGGGATATGGTGAAGACATGATACATCATCCAGAGTGATCGTCATCTCACCAAAAGGAAAATGGAAAGATAAGGGCTTTGGATGCCACCTCTCTACAAACGTAGAAACCAGTCCCCTATCAATCACACTGTACCGGCAACGGGCAAGAGCAGCAAGACCCGACCTCTGCAGAACTGTATTGATGTTTGGAACACCTCCACCAACATTCATCCTCAACCTCCTGACATGAACCTTCAACACAGGCCTATCCGGTATGGTAGGGTCAATATAAGACCTCCACACCCTCCTAGCAATATGAGTGTAGTAGCTCCGCAGCTCAGATAAATCATTTGGGCCACCTGGGAATGATGTCAGGTTCTTGTCCTCCGCATCCATCTGTCACAGTCACCGCTTTAACTTTGTCTGATACCTGCTCTTCCTCATCACCATGGCCATCATCATCATTTTCATCCTCATCATTATTATCGTCATCCTCATCATTATGTGGCTCAGTCTCCTCCTCATCACCATGACCCATATACTGGTCATGATCAATAAAACCATGCTCCTCCTCATAGTCCTCATCATTATCTGGCTCCTGCACCACTGACGGTTGTTTGCCCCTTTTACGGGCCGAGGCGGTGGGTCGGAAACACTCTTCATCTTGCGTTGGTCCAGTGTCAACTTGTCGTGCAGTAAAATGTGTTCTCACCATATCTATGACAAAAACAAAGTACAAAAACATTAGATATAGAATACAAATACCATAACTGGCAAAGCCAAATTAAAAAAACAATCAAAAACAAAACAGTGGATAGGATGCACTTGGGAGTGCATTTAATAGTTTCTGAATCTGCACTTACATGTGCGTTTGCTTCCCTACCTCCACCGCACATATAATTGTGTATACATTTTCCATTTCAGATTTATACCAGACACACTTATAAGTGCGAATACGAACGATATCATCCGTACTTATAGGTGCGATTAATCACGATAAAAAAAAAAAACATCAAAACCACACCTAATAAGTGTGGAAAATTTACAACACAGATCAAAGAAGAAACAGTGAACTACGCACAAAACACCGAAGACAAGCGATTGGAAATTGTAAAAAAAGAAAATTACGTTTTTACGTGGATGATTTCTTCAAGAAGGAGAAGAAGGAGTTGAGGTTGGAACGAGAAGAAGATGAAGGTGAAGGAGATGAGTGCGGTGCTGCAGATCAGAGTGCGGTGAAAAGGGTGGTGAGTGGGCTGAAGAACCAAATCAAAGTGCAAGAAGATAGGGGATTTAGGGTTGGTATGGTGGGAGAATGAAGAAGGTAGAAGAAGAAGATATGGGGATGCCCATAATTTTATTTAGATCCTTATAATTTGAAACTTTTTAAAAACGTATTAATAATTTAAATTTTTTAATTAAGTCCTTGATTAATAACGTGTTCTTTTTTAGTGTTTACGCATTGGAATAATTCTTTAACATATTCCCTTTAGTCATTGGTTTATTGTAAACACCCCAATTTTGCCCTAGTTTTTGTTAATTTAGTAGTTTTTTTAGATAAAAATCCAAAAAAAGTAAAAATCATGAAAAAAGCATAAAAATGGTGAAAATCCCTAAAAATGGTAAAAGTCTAGAAAAATACCAAAAAATACAAAATACAAAATACAAAAAAGCTTAATCCAATGAGTTTAGATTTTAGTTTAATTTTAATTTTAATTTTAATTATTTGTGTTAGTTAATTTTGAGAGGGACAAGAATAAAAAAGAAGAGAGCCCAAAATGTTTAAAGAATCAGCTTCTGAACAAAAAAAAAAAAAAAGAAGAAATTGATCCAAGGCCCAGCTGAAAAGAAAAGAAAATAATAAATAAAAAAAGAGAGAAAATGGGCCGGTCGGCCCAGCGTAGAGATTGAGAGGCAGAGGGACTCAGTCTGAAAACCCTAATTGGATCGTGGGCTAAAATGTAAAAAGAAGAAAATTTCAGGGACTTAAGTGAAAATTCGTGAAACCCTAGCAACAAGGACAGGACGCGTGTCATGATGCAAGAGGAGGAAGTGGGCGCTGGGGGGCACTCTGGTAATTTGCCACCCCCGAAACCCTAATTTTCTTCAACTATTTAACCCCTCATTTCTCGGTTTCTGGGCAGGCAATTTTCCACTATTCACTTACTCACCTAAGAAGTAAAACCCTAGCAGCAGCCCCTCTAAATCCTTCCTTTCCTCCCAAACAGCCGCCGGGCCCCCCATCCCTCTCTCAGCCTCCTGCGACGCCCAAACTTCTTCCTCCCTCAAGCCTCTTAACCTCGCCACCTCCTCTTCGTCCCTCACCCAGACACCACCGCCACCACTGTTCCTCAACCTCGAATCACCACCACCATCTAAGGCTTCATTCACCCCTCTGCTCACCTCCGAACCCCCACCAGCGCCGCCGCTCCCTTTTCCCTTCCTCTCCACTGACGAGTCAAGTCTAGCACCGCCGTCCTCATCCTCGACAGAAACCAGCTTCGCCGACCGGAGTCCCTCCCTCGGTCGTGTCTCCCGCCAAAGCTTTTCCTCAACGCTGTCGCCGTCTCTAGCGCCGCCGCTCACCGCCACTGGTACCGCCGTTCCAGAGCCGCTTGGAAGCTCATCCAAACACCTCAAGAACCCGTGGCTATACCCCTCTTCCCCTTCGGTTGGTTCATTATTTCTCCCCCATATTTCTCACAAACTCGTGTCTCTGTTCTGTTCTGGTTATAGTACTCTGAAATTTTTTTTTCCTTTCCTTCTTAACCTTCTGATGATCTTCTCTGTTGTGCCCAGAAGCTGGGTTTGAAAGTTTTTTTTTCTTTTTCTTCTTCTTTGATATGTTTGAGTATTTGTTTCTGTGGTTGCTGTAAAATTTGATGTTAAAGTGATTTCTTTCTTTAATTCGGTGATGTCAAAGTTTTTTTCTTTTTGGCTTGATTATGTTAAAGGTTCCTCCTTTTATTCATTTTCTTTGTTGTTGATCTTGGACTGCTATATGTGTTGAGGATGATGAACATCATGATGAAGGATGAAGGACGATGAATGATGGATATATGGTATAAACTATGTTCAATTTTATTTCCCTGCTTACTGGTTCTGATTCTAGATGTTTGCCGGTTCTGAATGTTGGCCGGTTCTGAATATTTGCTGTTTCTGTGCGAATAAAGGTTTGTTTGTCTTCCTTGAAGTTGGTTTATCATAAAGGTTGGAACTTTCTCATATTGAATCAATTCTGCGTCCTGGAAAATTTAATCGACGGCCACCAGTGTTAAACTTTTGCTGAAGTTCCTTGCTTATTTCCTTTCTTAACCTGATGATGATCAAGCTGATTACAGGCTCTTCTTTTTAACATGATAATTTCAAAATTCTGTCTTGATTAAGCTCTATTTTTTTTTAACGTGAGGATGCTGATGCTGATGCTGATGCTGATGCTGAGGTTTCTGTCTTTTGATAATCAGAATAGTGTTAAAGCTTTTTTTTCTACGTTGATATTAAAATCCCTGTTTGATATTAAAATCCCTGTATAATATAATATAGCGGTCAAATTCTCAGTTTGCTAACACAACTTTTTTTTTAATATGGTGTTATTCAAGATTGTTAGAGAACTCTCTTTTCCATTTATCTGCCAAACATAGTTTTGCCGAAAACCTGTTCTTGTTAACCTCGTGGAGGGAACGACATTATTTAATACCTAAAGTTAATTAAAGTAAGGATGATCAAGTGTGGAAATGAATTAACGAAGATGACATGAAACGCATTAAGAAATTTTGAAGTCCATTTCACGCGACACGCAACAACGTTGTTAAGAACGTCTATAGGGCGTCTCTCTCAAGTGTTGTTTGTGCGTAAGGGTTTTTGAGGCTTAACATTGTTTAAGTCCCTGAACCCCGTGCATGAGTGGATGGATTTCACTTTTTTTTAAATGGAGTAAAACATATAAAAGAAAACTTCATATTAATATTCTTTATTGTGAAAATTAAATAAACGTTTTTTTCGAAAGTTTTTTAAGACCATGACGATAAATATTTTCAATATATCTCACGCGACGCGCGATAACGTTGTTAAGAACGTCTATAGGGCGTCTCTCTCAAGTGTTGTTCGCGCGTAAGGGTTGAGTCTTAACATTGTTTAAGTCCCTGAACCCCGTGCATAAGTGGATTATATCCTTACAACTTTTATTAAGAACTACGTAGCCTTGATTTCTCGTTTTAGAGATACGTAGGACCGGGAATTGAACCCGCCAGGCACCTCAATAAAAAATCGCTTTTCATAATTAAACAAATTTAAGACATTAAAGAACTACGTAAGCCTTGACGCCTCTTCGGAGGGTACGTAGGACGGGTTAAGTCTCGACAGGCGCTTAAAAATAAAAATAAAAATTGTTTTCTAAACTTTTAAAACCATTAATTCCTTTTTCTTTCTTTTAACGGGGTAATTCAATATTCTAAATAATCAAAACATGCACAAAATAATTAAAAGTTACCGTCTTAAGACGGATGCATTAGGGGTGCTGTGGGGTTCATTCTCCACCCTTCCCTATGCATAAATAGACTCCCGAACCCAACTTTGGTTTGTATGCTTAAAATTGCTTAAAAATGGGTTTTTCCAATGTTTTCCCAAAATAAATATTGGTGGCGACTCTGTTTGTTTGTCTTAAATTTTTAGGCCCGGTCGTTACATTTATCATTGGTCTTTTTTGGCTTAGCTTATCTCAATTGGCTAGCTAGGTTTGCCATTGGTCTAACTTTAAGTTGGAGAAATTTTTATCACTAAAGGTTAATAAAAGCTATCACTAGAAGTACTTCATGGAGTATATCCAGATTGAAAAAGAGTGTTTCATGAGTGATTCATAACTTTAGGTGGAAGACCACCATATATGGTCTTCGAAATTCGAAGTTTACCGAATTGGCACTCAAATGGCAGAATTCAAAGTTTACATATACCATGGAAATATGTAATACTTGCCTTTTAGGCAAGAGGAGACAAAGGAAAAAAAAAAAAGACAAGATAAGCAGAAAAATACACCAGAACAAAATGATCAGGGAGGAATCTTATGTCAACCTAATAATGTATTAATACTTATATGCAAGAGTATATACAATTATGTGCAGGCATTGTTCAGTGATCATGAAAATAACATAGTTCATCAGGAAAGTTTATCAGTTTAACAAAAAAACAGAAACCTGCTTGCATGATTAGATATGGTTATCAAGTCTCAGAATTTCTTTTTCCTAGAGGATGTTGAGGTTTTACTGTTAGCCTTCTCAGTCAGCAAGAGGAATTTCTCACAGTCCTTAGCTCCACATTTGGCAAAATCCTCAACAAGCTTCTTCACATATCCAGCTAAAGACATCTTAAATCCCTGTGAACTGCTTCCATCACCCTCATCAACATCTTGAACCCCACCTTTGACCAAACATCCAACTTGAACACCTTCCATGTATGTTTTACATGCCATCAGAATATCATGACCTCGACTGCGAAAATGCCCCACAACAAAGTCCTCAAAATACTGAAACACCAAAAACAACTCTAAACAGTTAAATTTTGAACCACAAAAAATGAATAGACACAGATTTTAGACAATAGTAACCTTGCTAGAGATAAAAAAAAAGACTTGAACCAAGCCTAGAATCAAACCTTTGGAGGCCTATATATCGTATACATCATTGTCCTCAATGATAGAATAAATGTGTCTTCATTATACTTCAGGGACTGCTTTTGACCATTTGCTGTACCTCTCAAACTTTCCCATCCAGGCTCATTAAAGTAAGGGTTTGTATTCAAGATGAGACCTTGTATAGAGACTAGAACTTGTAGCATTGTAGAAACACCTGGTTGCCACTTTTCTTTCTTGTCGCCAGACCAGGTGTTAAGTAGACTAAGGCATACTTTGCCACACGCATACAAATTTGGGTTGAGCCGGAGACCTCCAGAGTGGTAGTGGACTAGCTGCCATGAAAAAAATGTCCCCTTTGTCAGGCTTGAATTAAAAAGGGTGAACAAAATGACATTGTCAGTAAGATACAGTATCCGCAACCACATACCGGTGGGCCACTAGGATAGCTACTAGGAAAGTGAACATCAAAAAAGAAAAGGCCATCATGGTAAGGAGTCCCTTCTGCTCCAATAATCACAGCCCTCAAGAGATCCATCCTTGATTCATAAACTCTGACAAATATTGAATCTGATGAGGATAAGAGGAACAGTGAGATTCAGCAAAATGACAGTAGCAAGCTGCATACTTGGATGTTCACATCAAAATTTTACAGCTATGAAGTTCTTAACTCCAAATTTCAGAACAAATATCTGGACACCACTGAGGATAAAAAAATTGATAAGCTTTCCATAGTGGTATATCATAAAGAAAATAAGCCAAGACCCTTTGCATATGACAGGATCCTAGCCTAACATTTCAATAGCAATGATTGGAATTCTACAAAAAGAATAACAGTGGTTGCAGATGACCCACACAGTACAGGTCCATCAAGTTTAAATGAAATTAAATAATTAATGAGATATGAAATGGAAAATATTACAAGTTATATTGTAAGAGGAACACTAAACAAACTCACCTGGCAAATCCTTCTCTAAAATCTTCCAATCATCCTGGATTCTTTTAGCCCACTTCTTTGGATTCTGTTCAGAAAATAGGTCTATTGTAAACACAGAGTTGAGATTTGAACTAAAACAAGGTGGGTCTTAAAAAACAATTACCTGCTTCACGGAAGAATTATGGTGAAAATAGTGATGGTCTGCAGCATCTTCAACAGTGTCAAATTTCTTGAAACTTCGGAATTTCCTCAGAATCTCATCGCTGACATCATCAGGTTTTGCCAAAACAGGGTGATCCAAAGATTTTCTCTTATTTCCATCTCTGGCTGAATTGTGAACCCAGGTGTCATCATACAAATGCTCAGGAGGGTAATCAAGAGGATCATAAATTGGATAGGCAGTAATATCAGTAAATACTGGCTTAAATTTATTAGACTTCTTCCACCCAGGGTTTTTTATTCTGTTCTTAGAGGATGCAATGATCCACCATGTCTAATGAAATTTGAATGGTATGTGTTGAGATATCTTTGAGGAGATATCTATTAGGAAATATTTTGTTGAAAGGATTTGTTAGGATTAGATTTTATATTGTTAGAATTCTGTTATGATAGATTAGGATAAGATCAGATTTTATTGTCTAGATTTTATTCTTTAGACTTCGTAGTTGACTAGGAAACCTCTATAAATCTAGTCTATGAATATTGTGCTTTTGACTTAAGTATCATTCAATTATTCAGAAATCTTCCAGTTTCAAGAATATGAACTACTACCGCCAGCTAACTTCTTAGCACAATTAAACTTCCCAAAATATAGTGACTTACCTGCACGTGGCAGCTTCAGGGCCTCTGGGTTGTCAACCGAACCATGGTTTTTTGAAGCACTAGACACGGATGACCACTTAGACTTGGATGACTCTTTTCCTAATGAAAGATTCAAGTCACGTCCACTTCGCTGTGATGTAGCTGATTTCTTCTTACTAGGGGAAGCTTGAGAAAATGATTGAGGAGACAAATTTATTCCAGAATAGCGACCAACATTGTCCATTTTGATTTGCAAATTAGAACTACTCACTGTAGATCCTTTAGCAACTGACTGCATATTACTCCAAGGATTAAATGTACTATTTCCAGTCTTATTCGAAACTAGGTCATATTCTGGCAACCAATTAAAAGGCGCCTCAATTCCGGGAGCTATATCCTCATTATCAAAGTGTGCCTGTAATAATAAAGCATACTCATCTACATCCACAAAATTATCCGAAATAATACCCATGATATTATCATCTTTCTGAAAAGGGTTTGAAGCAAAATGTTAGTCATTTTCAAGTAGGAAAAGATAACATTCTGCAAGAAATAAAATAAAAAATCATGTACAAACCACGACTTGATGATCCCCATAACCATTATAAACGGATGGAATTGCCTTCCCCTTGTTACGTTTAGTTTCTTTTTCACCAATAATCACTACGTCATCGGAGTCTTCATAGTTGTCAATGTCAATCACATCATGCACAATGGCCTAGAAAAGTAAAATACAAGTATTATATTGGAGTAAAGAAAAAGATAGACTCTTAGAAACATTCACAAACACAGAACAATAACAACAACAACAACAACAACAACAACAACAACAAAGTCTTCCCCACTACATGGGAGCGGTTCACATGAAGCTATAATACTCTGTCATGTATTAAATTCAGAGATAGACCATTTATCTCTCTTAATGGTTTGAATTTTAGTTTTCCAGTCTCCCCTACCTCTACGAATTGGATTGTATTTATTAGATTACATAGTACTATAGTAGAATACTCTATACTAGAGTGCACCAACTTAAAGTTGTCAGTCAGTCATCAGTTACTATACTGAGTTAGATTCTGTTAAACAGTAATAACAGAAACTAACTAGACCACAAGGTGTGTTACTTGGGTACCATAAGCACCTATGTAAGTCATTGTACCCTGCGTAGAGCTGATTAAGGAATCAGAATTTCACATTTTCTTAAAAGGGGTTCTCTCCTTTCTCTCTCAGAAAACTTCCCTTTAGTTTTTACTTTTGCTTTCTTCACTTTTTGATAATCTTCCATATGGCCAACCCTCTTTACCAATGCTTCTATACACACATGCACAAACCAAGTAAAATGCGACCATCTTTTCTCGAAAGAGAGGCCTCCCTGAGGATTGTATTCATATCCCATCTTGTGAAACCACATATCTATTATAACGTTTTCATATCCGAGACACTGCGCTTCTTTGTTAACTTGTTACCGCCCAACATAAAATCCCATACAGCATTGCAAGTCTAATTTCCCATACAATAAAAATAAGTACATAAATAATGAATTCTATACTATTACAGATTATATAAAGGGATTATCTGATCTGCCTCATTCTATAACTTATCCTAAAATCACTAAGTCCCACCATATATATTTACACAAAGTAAGCAGGCAGGAAATAAAACCGAGGCAACCAAAATAAAAGAAACAAGGTGGCATCTAATGTGAAATACCACATGGGCGGTGTATTGGAAAACCACACATGTGGGCCATTGGATATATTGATATTTTAATCAATGGTTGAGATTTTTAATCAGTTACGGAGTAACCTATTACACAAATTAGTTTGAAAATTTTAGTAATGCCCTTCAGATGAAATAAATAAAATCACAGGAAAAGATACTAAAACCATTGATGAACACCAACAGAAAGATTCTACTTTTGAGTTTTGAGTTGCACCGCTTATTTATTCAAGTGGCAGCTGCATTTTGAACATTGTAACAACCTCCCTTTATCATACTTCTTCCATTCATATCACTAATCTCACTGGACCTCTTACGAAGACAATGATTGGTGTCATTATTCATTTGACCTTTTTCTTGGCTTAATTGGTTTTTCCTGCACTGCATGGACAGGGAAAACATGCCGGATTTGTGGAGGGGGAAAGTGTTGTTTTTGTAGGGAGGAGGGTGGAAAACATAGTGGACCAATTCATTTTAATCATTTTTCCACCAACTACCAGATAGAGTCAAACTTGTTCTCTAAATGCTAATCAGATAGAGCCAAACTTCAATTAGTGTTTGTGCAGTCCTACGGCCTCTACAACCCTTTTTGTTCCCAGTTTGAAGAAGCCTGAGGCAGCAAGGTTTAGGCTTCAGAGGCATCGTTTGTTGATTTGTGGTGAGAATGGTTGCGGGGTGGACAGTGATTTTGAACCTTGGATATAATCACCAACACCGCTACAGAATTTTTTTATGCAACAAACCCTAATCATTTTGTCCAAAGGTATGCATAGCACTTTTCTACTTCAGTTCCTTCAAGTCACAACAGTGTGGTCATCATCGAAAACCCCAAAAAGCCAAAATTTACAATGCTGACATGTTAAACAAAATCCAAGGCGTTGTACTATCAAAACACGCACGAAGCAACAAACAGCCATGAAGAACGGAACAATAAAAATTGCAAAAGCAAAGTCTTTAACCCAGAAACCACAAAGGAAACAGGAGAAACTGAGGATCAAAGTTAAAAACCCAGGTTAAGAATCTGAAAAAGATGAAAACTTTGGAGAAATTAAGGACCCCCAGGAGACAAGAAAGAAGAATTAAACAAACCCCTTACTGTTACTTACTAACTATGACATAAACCCCTGAGGGAAAAAGAGAAGAGAGAATCAGTGGGAGGAGGAGCAAACCTGTTTGTGCTTTTTGAATCTGGTAGTGAGGTGAGTCGGGGGAGGAATCTCGAAGACGTCAGGGTCCTCCATGAAGCGAGAGTGAGTGAGTGATAGAGAAGATTGAACGTTCCCGCGGAGTATGATGATTGTTATATAGTATAATTAATTAACAGAGAAGACAAAGAGAGTGAAAGTATAATAAAGAAAACAAAGAGACCGAGGGAGAAAAGCGAATCAATATGTCTGGGGAGCGGCGGCTCGATTTGCACTCACAATTTCAATTCGGATGCGTTAAACATTTAATTAAAGCGTTTAAACAACCCATTTTTACCATTGCAATCGACACTCATTTAGTAAGTAACGATTTATATGATAGATAGAAAAGAGATAAGTAGAGTGATACAAGTTTAAATTGTTTTGATTTAAAATTAAAGGTTTAATTGTGAACGAGTAAAGCAGTTTTACGCTAGCACTCAATCATACTATGCCACATAAAATGTACAAGAAATTACATTTATTTTTAATTTTAATTTAATATATATTTTTTAATATAGCCAAAATCAACTGAATGTTTGTGTAAATAAAATTTGTATGGACCCTACATAGAACTTTAATCCTAAAATTAAATTGCGGTTTTGAAAAAAATGGAAATAGAATTTATTTTGATTACGAGAGAAAAACTAACAGTAAAACAAACTACATAGAGCATCAAAACCCAATGACGCAATCACATCTTGACGGGTTAAGAAGTCAGCAGCATTATTTGATCAACATAGGAAATTAATTAATTTAAAGACTTTAATTTGGATGTATTGATAGTGCAAAAAGATTACACTCTCGTCCAATCATATTTCAAATGCATGTGTTTATACGGCTTCTAATTCAACTCTAACGGATAAATCGATAATGCAGGGGGGCAATGTGTTGGCACCTAAAATTCCGTAATGGCTAGTTAGAAGCCGAAGGGCCACTCGAGTCGATTGGATAGCATTATCGAACAACATTAGCCGATTCTAGTGGGTTTAACCGATTGGAAGCACAAGTGATCGGCCAAAGCAAATCGAGTGTACAAGGACAAGATTCGGGGAAGATGCAGAAACTTAAGCTTCAAGTAGGATGAGTCATCAAGTTTCTAAAAGCCTCCCACGTGTGAAAATAGTTAGTGGGCTCGTTCCCGCGAAAATACGAGGAAGTGGTTGCGAGCTAGTCGATGCAATGAGGAACGAATGAAACAAAGCCTCTAGGCTAACTAGGAGAGAGGGAACAACGATACCCCACGATTTTATAAACACTTGTAATGATCGAAGAACGTGGGGTGTCGTATGTTCCTTCCAACCGCTAAGTAGTTAGCCGATTTGCCTCTATAAATAGAGGAAGGGTCATTTGTACAAAAACACACAAGCAATCAATCAAAATCTACAAATTTCCTGCATTTTATCTTTATTTTACTTTTCATCACTTTACTTTTCATTCATTTAAATTCTTTATCGCTTTTTGCAATTTATCTTTCAACTGATTTACAGCTTTTAGCCTTTATTTTCTTTACTGCTTTTTAGCCATTTACATTCCTTAGGAGTAGACCTTAGTTCATAGCCAAAGTTCTATTTTAAACATCCTTCAATAGCGAGGTACTAAGGACCCGTTTGGTGGACAGGATAAACAGAGACAGGATATGATAGTAATCATATCCTGTTGTTATCTGTTGTTTGTTGCGCCAGCAGGATAGGATAACACTATCATGTCCCTTATCCTATCCTGTCCATCATGTGTAAAAGTTATCCTGAGAGGGGAGCTATGATAGAAATTATCCTGACAGGATAGGATATCAGTTTTTGGTTTGCTTATTACCATGATCCAAAATTAATTTCAATATTTATATTTTATATAATTTATAATAATATTAATTAATAAATATAAATTTTTGATTTTAATAAAATATTAATTTTATTACTTATCAATTACTAATTGTTATTGTTAAGTTAAATTATTTAGTTACTGATAAATTTAATTAAAAAATAAAATTATTTATAAATGGTGAAAATATTGAATTTACTCATATAAAATAATTAAATTTTCATTATCACTTACTACTACTTAGTTAACATTATTTTTCGTTATTTATATTATAATAAAAATAGACAAAATAATTCTTCACTAACAATAAAATAAGCTACTCACATATATATATATATATATATATATATATATATTAATTTTTTAATAGTAAATATAGACTAATTTTATATTATCATATGATATTATTTAAAATTATTTCTCTACTTATATTATAATTAATAATTTAAATATAAAATATTTTTGAAAGAATAATATCTTTTAATAATTTTTATCATTAATCACTTATCCCTACTAAGTTAAGTTAAAGCCCATTGGTTACATACATAATAATTTTAATTAAAATAGACTCCTTCGAAAAAATTAAAATAGTCGAATTAATAAAAGTTAATTTTATTTTAGTTAATATTAAAAAATAAGCTATTTATAAAAATGTAAAAAAAATAAATTTAATAGAATAATCACTTTTAAAAAAAAACTATTTAGAAAATTAAATTTTAAAAAATATTATGTATTTTTTATTTCAAGAAAAATTTGATACATTTTTCATTGTTTGTATCATATCCTATCAATATCTTGTCCACCCCAAACGCATGATAGGATAAGAGTCTATCCTGCTCTTATCATATCCTGTGCTTATCCAATCATTTATCCTATCTTGTTCTTATCCTATCCTGACCACCAAACGGACCCTAAGAGCTTTTTGGAGTATCTTAAGAATCCATATTGAGGAACAGAGTCCCTTCCTTCAGCAATCGCTTGATTAGGGAATCATAGTTGGTTTTTCAGCCGACCACACGGCTTCAGATCGACCGAATCCATTTCCTAATCGACCAAATCTATTTGTGAACCAACAAATTGGCACGCCCAGTGGGACCACTCTAGCTACTGACCGATTTCCACACCTACTCATGACCTAAATTGGCGTATGCAATTGAGGCCTGGAAAGAAAATGAAGTCTTCAAGCAACCGCAGAGTCAGTAGTAGCCGTACCTCGCTTGTTGGTACCGCTTCTACCTCCACTACAATGCAGCACAAACAGGACATGCTACAGATCCTGTTGGCCATGTCGTTTCGGCGATAGCTGCAGCGACTGTTTCTCCTTACGTTGAAGTCGTTGAGACAACAAACAAAGAAAAAGACACAAGCATGGTTACCACATTCCTTCATTCGGCAGAAGATCGACCTGGGGATTAATGATATCATCGCTCAAGTCTTTTAGAACTTGGCCGAAATCGTCAAACCCATGGTGCACAATGAGATGCACTTTGCCAAGGAGGACTTGCAACGGCGAGGGCCGGATATTCCGCCCCATGCGGTTCATAACGTACCCACACTCGGGGGGCATGCCACTCAGGGTTATCCCCACATGGCTTCCCTTCAGTATAGACAAGTTTCCATAACAAAGCGTGGAGAAGGTGTCAAAATCGGCAGTTCCCCACAGCCAAATTTGTCTCTACAGCCTACTTTTCACATTGGAGGAGGTTCCTTGGTCCAGCCACCACCGTTGTTAGCCGAACCTGTTTGGCCCAATGTGTCTTAGTGGATTAGCAAAGACAACAACTAGCAGTGGAACCCCACATGCAACACTGGATTCGAAGCAGTGCCTGAGCAACCTTATAATGAGTAGACCACGCAGCCGACTATTCACTATCAGACACCACCAACTCAGCCAAGACCACACTACTACATAATTGTCTTTTTACTACTACATATTTAATTGATCTCCTTTTAAAAAAATAAGAATTTTAGGGCCTGATTTATTGCAATTTTTAAAAATTGTTTTCCATTTCTATTTTTAATTTTCAAATTTCAGTTTTTTAAATGTTGGAAAACATCTCATTCAACAGGTTTTTTTTTACTTTTATTTTAAAAAACAGTTTTTAAAAACTCTTTTTAGATATAGTTTTCAAAAACTGCAACTAAACATACCCTTAATCTTTTAATTCATAAATAAAAAAATAACCAAATTACCGTGCATGGGTCATCACACAAGTTTTACTAAATTTATCCAACTTTAAAACAAACGAGCCCTACTAGTCACATAGGTACTGACCAGCTCATATTTGAAATTTAGAAATAACCACTGGGCGATTAAATAAAGCCAAAGTTTTATAATATTCACCAATGTTGACATTAACGGGATAGAAAATACCAAAAAAATGCAGCTCAAGGCTTTAAAAACAGAAGCAACATTTGACAGATAGAAAAAAATTGGTCCGAGTCCGAGGCTTTTTGAAATCTGTCAACATTAAAAATGTCACCTCATCATGGTTATGGAAAGCTGCTGCATAACAATTGTTGACTCAGGAATACTTCATCACTTCCAAACTATATAGCATATTATACGTTCTCCAAGCTGTGTTCAAATTACTCAGCAAACAAAGTTGTAATTCTGATAAATAGGAATGAAGGAACCAGAATTAAGCATAAATAAATTTCAGTGACCATAGTTTATATGGCATTTTTGTTCATATCGACCACAAGGAGGAAAGTGGCCTCCCCTTCCTGCATTCTGTGACACAATCAAGTACCATCTCTTGTAACTGTTTCTCCACATCTTCTATGGGCTGGCAAGCATCTACAACCTGCAACAAGCAAGAGGACAGAGATAGGAAGAACAAAAGAAAAACGAGAACGAAGGAAGAAAAGGTTTAGTTTAGCATTGTTAGATAATTAAACTTGGCTAAATTACTACACATGGATTTGACACGGTTTTATAAGTAGTCAAAACTAATTTGATAAACAAACTCTTCGTGAAGCAAAAATTGTAGGCGCCGAAATGTTGCACCCCTGACAATTTAATTGCAAATGCACAGCAAGATGCACAACACCCCCTGGGATTCCCTTCAACATTAAGTTCTGTTAGATATCTTGTAAATAAGAATGATATCTTTTGTTTATGGTTATTTGGTATCCTAATCATGTAACTAGAGAAGTAATCATCTAAATAGGGAAATAGAATATTTCTAGGATATTTTGTATTTATTGTGCCTATATGGTGCCTATTATAAATAATGATCCCCATTGTGTAGTTCAGACACATGGATTAAATCTAATATTGTCTCACGGTTTCGCCAAATTTTACAAAGTTCAATTATTTTATTAGTATTTTGTAGCCATAAAAGGCAAGGTGATGTAGTGAGTTGTAATATCAAGTCAAGTGAACCGCATAACAATGAGTTCAAGTTGAGAGAGCAAATCAAAACAAGTGCTCCAGCGAGCGCTTGTGTGTTGTGAGTGGTAGAGATAATTTAGTATTATGTTGGGTGTGTAAATTGGGTACTAATATTAGAAAATTGGGAGGCCTAACTCAACCACAAAAGCTAGCTTAAGAGTTGAGGTTTACCATACCCTTATAAACTCTAGGATATTTTGTATTTATTGTGCCTATATGGTGCCTATTATAAATAATGATCCCCATTGTGTAGTTCAGACACATGGATTAAATCTAATATTGTCTCACGGTTTCGCCAAATTTTACAAAGTTCAATTATTTTATTAGTATTTTGTAGCCATAAAAGGCAAGGTGATGTAGTGAGTTGTAATATCAAGTCAAGTGAACCGCATAACAATGAGTTCAAGTTGAGAGAGCAAATCAAAACAAGTGCTCCAGCGAGCGCTTGTGTGTTGTGAGTGGTAGAGATAATTTAGTATTATGTTGGGTGTGTAAATTGGGTACTAATATTAGAAAATTGGGAGGCCTAACTCAACCACAAAAGCTAGCATAAGAGTTGAGGTTTACCATACCCTTATAAACTCTTGATTGGCCATATCTCTAGCCAATGTGGGACTTCAACACACCCCCCTCACGCCCAGGGCTGGACATCTGGAGCGTGAAGTTTGCAGGACTGGACATCTGCGGGTGACCCATAGGGGCAGTCTCCACTAACAAACGGATCTAGGATAGGCTCTGATACCATATTAGAAAATTGGGAGGCCTAACTCAACCACAAAAGCTAGCTTAAGAGTTGAGGTTTACCATACCCTTATAAACTCTTGATTGGCCATATCTCTAGCCAATGTGGGACTTCAACAACTAACAAAAGCCAAAGTGTGTGAGTGTATGCTGTTAAAACTTGCATGGAGATCCAAATGCATCTCAATAGAAATAGTTTGTGTTATATTTATTTCCCATAGCATCTCTTTCAACAAGGCAATTTATTTTAATTGCCAACAAGCATGCTGTCAAAACTTGCATGGAGATCCAAATGCAGTAAAATACTAAAATAGCAACAAGCAACAGATATGGGACTAATGGAATCATAAAATAGTACTGTCACTTTGCAAGACTGATAGCTTCAGAAAAGCATTGGTATCAAAACTATAATTTCCGAAGGAAGGGCTACATAAACAGTCAATTACCTTCCAGGAGTCATCATGGAGAACTTTGTAACTTTCAGCAACTTTTTTCTGAAACTCCAGCTTTTCATATCTCTCAACTCCATACCCTCCTCTTTCTGCAGCTTTCTGATATGCATAGAATAGTAGAGAATATAAATAATCTAAAAAGGGACATAGGTGCGAACCAGGTCCCAACATGTGAGCCAATTAACAGTAAGAATATCAGAAAAACCAGGTGAATACAAGACCTTTTCTACAACACAAGTCTACAATACAATTTTTTTCTCTCCATTTCTCTCCATCACATATTCACATCACCCATCTTATCCGCTATATTTATCTTTTCGCTTCCTATATCTCTCATATGTACAGAAAAGTTGTAGAAATCAAAAGTGGGAGTAGAATTATTCTTTTCAAATAGGATCGCAAAATGCATCTAGACATTTAATATTTAGGACTTCAACCACTTTACTGGAGAAAGTAAAAATTTAACTTTTGTAAATCGGCGCCAACCCCCTCTTCAAATATATAGATCCCAACAGCGTGTTACATAGAAAAGGGAGCAGAGAAACACGTTTTAGAAAATAAGCATGGTTTCGCAAAACAAAAACTTGTTCCAGCACGAAAGAAAATAAAACTAATGTTTATGTTGTGATATGTTCATAATATTTGTTTTTCTGTTATTAGGAGATATTGATATTTGTCATTATCTAGTTTGTTATCCTATTAGGAGATAGAATTCATATCTAGTTTTCTTCTATATAATGTAACCTCTTTGGAGTTTTGAGTTAAGAAATAAAAATATATTTCTCCATATTTCAACTTGGTATCAGAGCTCTCGATCTTGAGGGCTCTGCTTCCGCATCTAAACCCTAGCCGTTTTTCACTACGGCATAGTTCTGAGTTTTTTTTTTTTCCTTCACTGCTGCATATTTCTTGGAAAATACCACAGTGCCACGTCCACCGTCACTGTTCCGGCCGCCACCGCGTACCACCACCACCTCCACCGTGCTCGCCCTGCCCAGATCGGTCAGTTCCCGAAGCCGCGTCGCCAGACCGCCCAGCACGCGCCCCCACGCGCCGCCTCCGCCTGGGCGAGTGAGATCCACGCGCAGCTTCGTCCCGCGCGCGTGAAGCTCACGCGCCGCCTTCCCAGCCTCCGTTCGTGTCCGCGCCGGCACAGAACGGGTCGCCAGCCTCTCCTCTTGCTGTTCCAAGCCTCCTTTTGTCCAGATCGGCCTCCGTTTGTTGCTGCTAGTGACGTTTGATTCTTCCTCCCTTTGTAGGAGCGTAAGAAGAGGCTCGTGTGTCCCGCTTTAGAGTATTTTCTGGGTGTTCGTGAAGCCCTTTGTTTTTCCGAACGTTTTCTACTCATACGTTCACCGTTGGTGCAGCTGTTTGCTCTCGTTTGAGCCTTTGTTTCTTACCGGCTGCTTGCTGCCCTTGCTTGGTTGCAGCCTTTGAAGCCATCTTTGTTGGCGTCCTTGTTGGTGAACCTTGGAATCTTTGTTACTTTTCCGACGTTGTTGCTTTCTCCTACTGTGGGAAGGTTTGTTTCTCTTCATGGACTCCTTGAGTAAGTCCTCTGACACTAGTTCTTTCGCCATGACTGGTATGAACTCTAGCTTTTTATCTTTGAATGCTTCTTGTACGGAAGATTTCTGGATTGTTGACTCTGGTGCAACTGATCACATGACCCCTCATATGTCATATCTCTCAAATTATTCGCCTATGCCTGGTAAACGTCATATTACTGTTGCAAATGGAATTCGAGAACCGATTGCCGGTTATGGTAACCTCCACCTTAGCCCATCTCTTTACCTGAGTCAAGTACTTCATGTTCCAAATCTTTCTCACAGTCTTTTGTCCATCCACAAACTCACTACCGAGTTGCACTGTGCTCTAAGTTTTTTCGATAACGGTTGTGTTTTTCAGGATATTGCCACGGGGAAGACGATTGGAGTTGCTTTTGAACAGGGCGGGTTATATTATATGCCGCATAAAATAAGCAAGTGTCATCAGACAAGTTCAGACTCTTGGAATTCTTCACAAATATGGCTCCAACACAGGCGTCTTGGGCATCCTCCTTTTCGTATGCTTAAGTCTTTATTCCCTCACTTATTTAACAAAGTGTCTGTTGAGTCGTTTCACTGTGATGTGTGTCAGTATGCCAAATCTCATCGAGCAACTTATTCCCCGAGTGATACTAGGAGTGTTGAACCTTTTGATCTTGTTCACTCTGATGTGTGGGGACCTTCGTCAGTTTCTAGTATTTCTGGTAAAAAATGGTTTGTTACTTTTATTGATGATTGTACTCGGGTTACATGGGTTTTTCTTATGAAAGATAAGTCTGAGGTGTTTCAATTGTTTGTTAACTTTTTCCACATGGTTAGAACACAATTTGGGAAACCTATTAAGAGGTTACGGTCAGACAATGGGAAAGAGTATGTCAATCAGAATCTTTACAATTTTCTAAAAAATAATGGTGTTGTTCATGAGTTGACTTGTGTTGACACCCCACAACAAAATGGTGTTGCTGAAAGGAAAAATCGTCATCTTCTTGAAGTCACTCGAGCATTACACTTTCAAATGAATGTCCCTAAGTTTTATTGGGGGGACGCTGTCTTGACCTCTGCTTATTTAATCAATAGGTTACCTTCTAGGGTTTTATCTGGCGTTAGTCCCGTGCAGGTTATGACTAGTTTCTTTCCGTCAGTTCCCATGATGTCGAGTCTCAAAGGTCGTGTTTTTGGTTGTTCTGCCTTTGTGCATGTTCATGGTCCTCATCGGGGCAAGTTAGATCCTCGGGCTATTAAATGTATCTTCATCGGATATGCTTCAGATAAGAAGGGATATAAATGTTATCATCCTCCTAGTCGTCGTGTCTACAAATCCATGGATGTTACCTTTCAGGAAACAGAGCCTTTTTATCCTAGTTCTCAGCTTCAGGGGGAGAATAGTCAGGAATCTGAGTCTCTAGATTTGTCTGTTATTCCTCTAACACGGGAGCCCTTGATGCCTTCCTCGATTCCTACCACTGAGGAAAATGATCCAGAGCCAATGCCGCCGGTCCAGAATGACGATGATGACAATGATCCTGAACCAATACAGGTACAAAATAATGATGGTGATGACAATGATCCTGAACCCGTCCAGAATAATGATGGTGTTGACAGATATAGGATAACATACAAGCGGAAAGTTAAACCCGTCCTGTTCCAACAACAAGTTCAATCGTCTGAACCCGAGGTAAGTGTTCGTAACATTGAGCCTAATAATTCTTCTGAGCCTAACCTTGATGAGCTACCTATTGCCTTGAGAAAAGGAAAACGATCATGTACCAAGTATCCTATATCCCAGTTTGTGTCTACTAAAAATCTGTCTTTGGAGCATCAGAGTTTTATATCAGCTATTGACTCTATTAGAGTCCCTGCATCACTACAAGAAGCATTAACAGATAAGAACTGGATTCAAGCCATGAATGAAGAGATGCATGCGCTAGAGAAGAATGAGACTTGGGAGATTGTTGAGAAGCCAAGTGACAAGAGGACTGTAGGTTGCAGGTGGATATATACAGTGAAGTATCGACCTGATGGCACACTTGACAGGTATAAGGCGAGACTAGTTGCAAAGGGATACACCCAGACTTATGGAATTGACTATGAGGAGACGTTTGCTCCGGTTGCAAAAATGAACACTGTAAGGATCATTCTTTCCTTAGCAGCTCACTTTGATTGGGAGTTGCAACAGTTTGATGTTAAAAATGCATTCTTGCATGGAGATTTGGAGGAAGAAGTGTATATGGAAATTCCGCCGGGCTATGATCCTACTTCAGGAAGAAATAAAGTGTGCAGATTGAAGAAGGCCCTATATGGGCTCAAACAGTCTCCCCGAGCTTGGTTTGGGAGGTTTACTCAAGCTATGGTTTCCCTTGGTTATAAACAGAGCCAAGGAGATCATACGCTCTTCATAAAACATACTCAAAATGGCAAACTCACTATTCTGTTAGTCTATGTAGACGATATGATCATTGCAAGTAATGATGATCTTGAGAAGCAGAACTTGAGAAAGGAGTTAGCAACTCAGTTTGAAATGAAGGACCTTGGAAAGCTGAAATATTTCCTAGGTATGGAGGTGGCATACTCAAAACAAGGCATTTTCATCTCTCAGAGAAAGTACGTCCTTGATCTTCTCAAAGAGACTGGCAAACTGGGTTGTAAGCCCACTGGAGCCCCTATAGAGTAGAATCACAAGATTGGGAGTAATGAGGAGGACCCAAGGGTTGATAAGTCTCAATACCAGAGACTTGTGGGGAAGCTCATTTATTTATCTCATACTAGGCCTGATATAGCTTATTCAGTTAGTGTTGTCAGTCAGTTCATGCATGACCCACGAGAGAGGCACTTACAAGCTGTGAATAGAATCTTGCAGTATTTGAAGGCAAGTCCAGGAAGAGGTCTATTGTTCAAGAAAAATGAGCAGTTATCTATGGAAATTTATACTGATGCAGATTATGCAGGATCAATTGATGACAGGAGGTCCACTACAGGATACTGTATGTTCTTGGGTGGAAATTTAGTGACATGGAGGAGCAAGAAGCAAAATGTCGTTGCCAGGTCAAGTGCAGAGGCAGAATTCAGAGCCATGGCTCAAGGAGTCTGTGAGTTATTGTGGATGAAGATCATACTAGATGACTTGAAGATAAAGCGTGAAGCTCCCATGAGACTTTTATGTGATAATAAGTCTGCCATTAGTATTGCTCACAATCCAGTCCAACATGATAGAACGAAACACATAGAGATAGACCGGCACTTCATCAAAGAAAAGTTAGACAGTGGTCTTATTTCTACACAGTATGTCCCCTCAGGACTACAGTTGGCTGATGTGCTCACCAAAGGACTTCCCGTGGAACGATTTCGAGATCTGACTTGCAAGCTGGGAATGATAGACATCCATTCACCAGCTTGAGGGGGAGTGTTGTGATATGTTCATAATATTTGTTTTTCTGTTATTAGGAGATATTGATATTTGTCATTATCTAGTTTGTTATCCTATTAGGAGATAGAATTCATATCTAGTTTTCTTCTATATAATGTAACCTCTTTGGAGTTTTGAGTTAAGAAATAAAAATATATTTCTCCATATTTCAACTGTTTATAAAACTGATTCTGATAAACAAAGCAGTTTCCAGACACTGTCTAGAAGTGTTACTTGCCTCTGGTGATATGTCAAGGTATGCAACCAGATCAGGAGCCAGCAACCCAATCTCTGGGGCCTGCAAAAAAATAAAAAATTCACTGTATTCTAACAGAGAACATAAGCAATAATGCAAGCTCTCAAGTGTACAGAAACTGAAGACCTCATGGTAAGTCTTCATTGCAACTGTACATTTTTTTAGACAATGAAAAAGGAACCACTGCAAACCTTCTACCTTACACCATTCAAAATTAAGTCCCTTGGCAGAAGAGAAAGCCACCCCAGAATAAGAATAACGGTCAACAATGAGAGTTGTTCCATCTTTAAGCTTTGTTTCCATCAATGACCTGCATAAACAGCAGAACTTAACAAACAGCATTATAAAATAATCTTGAAAGTATACTTGTCATCCAACAACTACCAACAAATATATCGAAATTTTTTGTGCTATGAAACATCCAGACATCAGATTGATGGTCAGCTTGCAGTAACTCAACTTGGTCTTACAAACCAAAATCCAGGATAGTAGTGGGAATGTTATGGTGATGACCACCAAGAGTTTCAAAGGTTCGCAGTTCATGCATTGATTTTGACCTGTAGTTCATCTAGCTGTGAGCACAATTGCGTAGTGCTTGTTTTGAGATGGTGATTTATGAAATAAAGTGTGTTTAGGTTCACACCAAGAAAAGAAACCATCTACCACAAATCACCATGGATGATACAGTATGTGTGATGATCAATTCAATATTGGCCAAGAAGAAGCAACCTATGAAAGAAGATAGCTTTAACATTGAGGATCTAATCCTCATGATGATTGGATAGTAGAGAATGACAAAAACTCAATGCTGGATTTGGATGCTCTAGCTGCTGAGGAGGATTTGGTTCAACTAGGAGGAAGATGTTATTGCTAGTGACAGTGTAGGTGTTGCAGCTTTGGGATGATATGGTCGTTCCTTACATTGCTGATGATGAAGTTGATGAAGGTGGAGATGTACATGCCACTAATGAAAATGAAACTCGAATGGAGGATGACTATCATGATTGATGCATCACTGATTTGCTAGGTTAAATATCTAGATTTTTTCTAGATTCTAGTTGGAGGCCTTGACTATTTTCTTCTGTGTTTTAGTTCCGTGTTATGAACCACTTATGTTATGTGATGGATTCTAAGTTGTGGTGGATGTTACACACATGAATTTTCAGTTTAAAATTAGTTTTAATGATGTGATTTAACGTTATTTACCTTACCTATGCTATTTCCTATGCATATGTACATGTCCGTTATACAATCCTAGTATATCATACAATTTACAATCTTTGACCCCCATCTCGATCCTAGGTAGAATCTAAAGATTGATAACATTGTAAATATGCTTCCAACTTTATATCCCTACTCTTCTTTAAACTTCTCATACACTTTCCAGCTTGACATGGACAGAGGCCATAAATCAAACTTCGAATCATGAATCAAGAATTTGCTTTATTCTTCCCTTGCTAGTTTTACAAATCACTAGCACATCAAAACTTCTTAAACACCCAACAATGAACAAACTACGAACTTTCAGAAAACTATAAGTGAAATTACGACATTATCACACTTCACAAAACATAAATTTCATTAACTCAAGCCCAAAACGCTGCACAAGACATATAATATCTATCTAGTTTTTAATTATCTGAATAAAAAGACTGTGCAAACCTCTTTTCCCAACGGTTAGCACTGAAGAGGAGATGAATAGTATGATCATCCAATTGTGATGTGTTAGTAAGATAGGCAGATATCATTTGACCAACAGACGTCGTTCTGTCAGGAAATCTCCATAATTCAGCAGAGATTCCTTGCCCCTCGAAGTAGGACACTAGTCTGCTACATTGTGAAGACTTCCCAGAACGATCCAAGCCTTCTAGGACAACCAAGGCACCTCTAGACTCCTTCCTTCTATTCCCCTCCATGCTACACTTAATCAGATTACTTTCTGTTCTTATCTGCCTAGGAGAACACTTGGAGGAGAATTTCACTTGAAAATTCAATGAATGCCGCAACACTAGTGTTCTGAAACTCCTGCTAAAGAAAAACCAGTCGTTATAGAGGCAGAGATTATTTTAACACAAATTTAAAAAAAAATTAAAAAATACTCTCCTCTATCCTTGATTCCTTCACTGAGAAATCCTGATAGAACTACAAATATTGAAATCAAAACCACAACGCTTTGTATTTTCTTAAAACACATCTCCACCCATTGAACTAAGCACAATAACAAATTACAAACATTCAAACATAGTATATTATAACAAAAAAAAGTCAAACATATAGTATAACAAAAAAATGTAAATGGCGAAAAACAGAGTCCAACTCTCATATTACAACCTCTGCATCAGCCAAAAACTTACTTTTTAAACAAATTAGCTTTGAAGCTAAAACCAAAAGAAGCAAAGAATTCTTACAGTGTGTATTTAGAAGCTGTGATGTAAGTGCCATAGATCATATCCTCACCCCACCCTTAAACTGAAACAAAATAAAACATGAAATTTAAAAATTCTTCAAATCTGATAACAGTAAGTATTGACATATGATTGTTGAAGTTTTATTTTTTGTTCAAGGTTATGATATAAGCTTTTTAAACTAGGCTTAATTGCACTTTTGGTCCCCCACTTAACACGATTGTACAAATGAGGTCCCTAACCTTTAAAATTCCAGTTTTGGTCCCTAATGTTACATTCAGTTTGCACTTTTGGTTTTCCGTCTCACTTCCGTCCATAAACTAACGGTTTCTGGGTTAGAAGTTAAAAAAAAAAAAACAGAAACATTCATCATATGCATCTTCTTCAAACATCTTCATCATCTTACCCAGAAATATTCATCTTCTCCAACCCAACCCAAAAAAAATCAAACCCAGCAAAAGAGCACCCACCCAGAGACCCAGAACAAGAAAAAATTAGAAAACCAGAAACAAGAAAATTAATGCAACAATCTCAAAAATCCAAATTTAAAAATAAAAAAAAATTAAAAAAACCCAAATTTGGGACAATATACATTCCATCAGACACAGCAAAACCTGCAACAATATGTTACAAAACCCAGATTAAACCAGATTGAAGAGTGGAGAAGGTTATTGAAATGAAGGACATTGAAAGAAGGACAGATTGAGACAGAAAGAAAGAAAGGGGGAAAGATAGAAATGTAGAAGGAAACCAACTCCTTCAACCACAAGACCTCTCCGCCCATTTTTCTTCTTCGTTTTCCCTCCACCATAGATGCACCAGACCTACCATCTTCATGAAAAGCCATTTTCTGTTAACCTCGATCCCCATTCTTAGACCCACAAAACCTTCCTTTCCTGACCGCACCATTAGCCTCAATAGAAAAAAAAAAAAAAAACCGCATTAGACCAACAAAACTGCACCTTTCCTCAACATTTCCATCAACCAGTGACTTCAGTAACTAAGCGTATTACAATATCAGAGGGAGAAAAGGTGCTTTTGAAGAAAGATTTAATTTTTGAAGAAAGATTGCATTTTTTGGACTTCAATCTGCTATGTTCAAGGATCCTGGGGCACAAAAAACAGAGGAGGGTTTATTTCCACTTGCACCTGCATACACCAGCGGCAACCATGAAGACGGAAGAAGAAGACGTCAATGATACGAAGAGGTGCCAGGGTTCGCCAGCACAACGAAGCTTATCTCCGAGAACCCAGCGTTCGCCAGCACACCATGGTTGAGATTGTCATGCCGCTCTCTCTGTTCGGACCTGTGTTTCAGATCTAACGAAGAACTGAAGAAGGATGAGTAACGGAACCCAAGAACTTAAGAGTTTAGAGTGAGGTCGAAGGGGGCGGTGGAGAAGAAACTGAAGGGAGGAGGAGGAAGTAGGCGGGTAGGCGGAGGGAGGGAATGAGGAACAAGAAAGATTGTTAGGGTTGAGATTCAGATTAAGAGGTATAATAAAGAAAATCCAGAAGAAAGATTGAGGGTGTATTGGGTTCAAAGGAGATGAGGGGAGGGGAGGGGAGGGAAGGGGAGGGATTTTAAATGTTATTGTGTTTGGTTAAGAGGAGGGGAGGGATTAAGGAAAGAGAGGAGAAATAACCCATTTTTAATTTGTTCAACGGAGGGGAAGGGAGGGGTTTTAAACATAATTACTTTTAACTCCTTTTTGTTTACTCCTGAAGCCCCATTCATCTTCATTACACGATCCCTCAATAACATAGTGAGGGATTCAAGTTTTCCTGTTAAAAATGCAAACTTTTCAGAACCCAAGTGGCAAATACTTAGTGGTCGAGCAAAGAATAAATATGATATAGAAGACATGGCCCCAAAAAAGGTAATCTTTTGGGATGCATGATTCAGGGCGTGAGCTTACAGAGAAGTGCGACATAGTGGCTGGCACCGGGATATGAGAAGAACACGGTGAGGTGGAGAAACAGCGGTGGTTCATACACATCAAAAGAGAAGAGTGTTTGTAATAAAAGTAAATGTAAGGGAAGGTTTTTTTTTCCAATAAAATGTTTCTCCTTCCATTCTCCCCCCAACTTTTGGAGGGGACACAAAATTGAGTTAGGAACCCAATAAGATAAGTTTAAAAAACCCCACCCCTCCCGTCTCCTCCATTCCCCTCCAACCAAACATCTTGTGAGAGTTTGAGATTCAGATTAAGATCGAGAGAAGAGAGCAAGAGCATCTTTATTTTCTTAAAAATAGGAAGAATTGGTGCAAATTTTTTTGGGTTTTCTGGATCAAGATGATAGATTTGTCTGGGGTTTTCATTTTTTTTTAATTAATTGTTTAAGGCTAAAATGTTAGTTTTTGGACCAAAACTGCACAATTGTGTAACGTTAGGGACCAAAATTGGGATTTTTAAAGGTTAGGGACCTTGTTTGCACAATCGCATTAAGTGGGAGACCAAAAGTGCAATTAAGTCTTTAAACTAAATCTTCAATGGAGGATTTTTGTTAGGAATATATTGTTAGAGTACATTGTTTTAGTAAATTACAAAGTGAATTATCAATAATCCCTTGTCACTCCTTATCTTCTATATTAGATCACAAGTGAATTATAAACATATAGACTTGATCCCATTATCAATAATCCCTCCCTAACATAACCCTGAAGACAAGCAGCCATCATCATCTCATCATTGATATCGATTCAGGATACACAAGACACAATCACAGAAATCGTGGAACATACACAATTGAATCCAGGCTTCAAGAATTGCCCATCAACAAAAGCCAAAATCATAAAATAATGGAATATACACTGTTCAATTACTAGATTAATAAATTTAATAAAAATAAATTAATTCACGATCCTAGTATTTCAGAGGATTCTAACACCTTTCATACTAGCAAAGCTTAACCAGTAAACTGACATTCAAACAAACAACTAGCACGAGTGGAACTTGACCTCGGAATCCAAATTGACAGTGATAATTGATCCCAAACTAAATCCTATTGTTAACATCAAAATTTGTGATTCGTTTGGGTCAAAAATAACAAATTGAAATGGCAAGCATGCATGTATGTATGTCGCGGCCGCACCTTGAGGATCATCGAAGTGCTCGCGCCAAATATGATGTTAAACGTGACAGAGTGGTTGGTGGCATTGTTGTCATTGAGCCAGCGGCAAAAAACGGAAGGGAACGGAAGACCAAGTGACTGAAGTGAGAAAATGAAGATTAAAGGGTGGGAGGGAAGTAGGAAAAAAGAGGGTCGAAAAATTGACCGAAAAAAGGGATTCAAATTCATATCCTGTTGAAAACTAGGGAAGACAATGGGTCCCATGCCAACCTGCAAAAAGACTCATCATTGGTAGGGTAAAAACTCGCTAAGTGGATATGAGTTTGGGCAGGGATAAATACTCGCAAAAATTCCTAGGTATGGGTACTACAGCACCCAACCTGCACAGCATACCCACATATATGTGTATCAATGTTTTCAAAACAGGACCGGTCATTGAACTGGTCGAGGCACCGGCCTAAGGCACCGTTTTAAGGGTCAATGGTCACACAATATATTGATTTTCAACTCTCAAAATTACAGATAAAAATCCTATGAGCCACTAACTATTCTCTTCCCTAATATTACTGATTATCTGTGGACTTTAGATATTTTGGCCTAAACAATATCTGATCAAGAATGAAGATTCTTGGCATAGAGAGGAGTAAAACAATATTAGGTTTTAAAGTTTGATAGTGCAGCATAATAAAAATGCATTGCCAGTTTGCCACTAATTCAGTTATAATTGGGAATTAAAATATAATGAACATATAAAAACCACAAACAACTAAAATAAATGAAAGTGGTGACCAGAATTGGAACTGCAAAAAGTGATTGGAACCATAACATAAAATCAAATTGCAAATGATAAGGTGCTGCAACCATCACACTACACACAGAAAGGCCATTATCATCATTCATTTCACAGCAACACACAGAAAAAACTGCTAAACAACACACCAAGTTTAAGGTCTAGGCATGCAGAAAGATTTGAGGGCTTTTATTATATTTTGAGCTTCATCTCCTATATTTATGAAACTGCTAAATTACGAGATAAAAAAAGTCAAATCTAAATTTAATCATATTCAGTCTGAGTTTCCAACATACTTTCCTAGCTTCCGGTTTTCAAACTTGGTTCAAGGTTCCTAGAACAAGGGACTTTTAATTTAGCCATGATTTGAAAGAACAAAACAGAATGGGTAAGCACGTGTATTTATCTAAGACTTCTATTAAAAAAATGAAAACTAAGATTCTGAACCTTGGAATGGCATCTTAATCATCTTAGAAGCTAAAGCACAAAACAGTGACTCCATTATACAAATATAAAGTTAAATTCCTAAAGTGATATTCCTATAGCAGAATGTTGGCATCTGAAACTTGGAGCTTGATATATATAGCAAAATTATGGAAACTTAAACTGAGAAAATGAAACAGAACAATGAACCCCAACCTAGCAACAAAATGTGAATAATTCCCATGGACAATTACCAGCAAAAGTAAGAAGAGAAAATCAGCACCGAGAAACCCTAAGTCGTAGCAAGGGCCCCTACCCATGCACACCGTTACAGCAACTTCATTCCATTTTTTCAAGAAACAAAATAAGGGAAGGGAAGGGGCTTGCTTACCTTGCCGTACCTTGTCAGTGATTTGTTATCGGATGGTTTGTGGGTCGGATTTTTTCGTCATTCTTGCCGCAGGGACATGGGGACCATCAAGGGGGATTTTTGAGAGAGACCCAGATGGAATCTCTGAATGAAATGGAAAATGCAGGTTGGTTTGATTGATCAGAAGAAGATGGGTCGATGATTCTCTCAAAAAGCACAGAGCTTTCCCTCTCAGGTGGGTGGGTGTAGCACAGAGAAAAAGGGGAAAGAAAGAGACAAGGGAGGGGAGAGTGGGAAACAAGGGACAAACGTGGAGAAGAGGGTTTAACACAAATATTTGGGTTTGAAATGAAAGGGGAAGAGTGAGAGTGAGAGTAAGAGTGAGAGCTCCAAAGCGTCACACAGAATCTAATCTAAGTGAGTTATATATCATTTGGTGATTAGGATACGTAAATGACATTCTAGTGTAAGGTTGTTTTTGCACCAGCAGAATACGATAATATTGTCTTTTATCTTGTTAATTATATGTAAAGATTCTAGATTTACACTTACCCTAATAAAATAGGATAACTATTTTCTGTTCTTTTTTAAGTATCCTAACTCTAAATTAATTACTACAATGTTTATACATTATAAAATTTATAATAATATTAGTTAAGAATGTAATTTTTTAATTTTAATAATATATTAATTTTATTATTTATCAATTATTGCTAACTTAAAATTATTTAGTTACTCATAAGTATAATTAAAAGATAACTAATTTATAAATGATGAAAATATTTGATTAACTCATGTAAAATAATAAAATTTTCATTATCATCTGCTACTACTTAATTAAAATTATTTTTCATTATTTATATAATAATAACAATAAATAAAATAATTATTCACTAACGGTAAAATAAACTGCTCACGTATAAATTTTAATTTATTGACAGTAGATATAGACAAATTTTCTATTATAATATGTTATTATTTAAAATTATATCTCTACTTATATAATAATAAATAATAATTTAAATATAAAGTAATTTTGAAATAATAATATATTGTAATGATTTTTTAAATTTTAATTAATTATTATCATTTATCACTTATAAAAACTCATTAGTTACCTATATAAGTTTAATTAAAATAGGCTCCCTTAAGAATTAAAATAGGCCAATTGATAAAAATTATTTTAATTTTATTTAATATTTAAACATAGGCTCATTTATAAGATGTAAAACAATTAAATTATATAGAATAATTACTTTTTTAAAAATTAATTTAGAATATAAATTTTAAAAAATATTATGTATTTTTTATTCAAAAGAAAATTTGATACATTTTTCACTTTTTGTATTATATCCTATCATTATTTTTCCCACCTCAAACACAATACATGATAAAAGTCTATTCTGCTCTTATCACATTTTACCCAAGCATTTATTCTATCCAGCTATTATCCTATCCTGACTACCAAACACACCCATAAGAACTTAATATGGATTTTGCCACATAGTGATTGAGTAATCTTTAACATTCACTTCAACTGGTACTTTAGTCCCCGGAAAATATTTTTAAAATAATAATAATATAATTTTTATAATCATTATTTTAAACATAATTTATAATATAGATTTAAAATAAAATCGACAAATTTAATATTTAAATAATAATTTTTTGAAAGTAATATTTAGATATTCAAAGTATAACTTTTAAATAAATATTTTTAAAAATTTAATAGATAAATATAAAATATTATTAGTTTAAATTTAATCTTAAATGGTAATGTTACAAATTTGATGAAGACTAAAAAAAATTTGATTTAGTATTTATTGGGGATTGGGAGTCCGACGCTCATGCGTCGGCTCCCTGCCAAAAACTCTAAAAACCATGTTTTTCACCCAAAAATCCATTTTTAATCAAACTCTTTCAAAACCAAGATTCTTCCATGATTTCAATCCATATCACAACCTAATAAACAAGTTTCCTCCCATAAATCCAAAGGTTCCTAATATCACCAAAACTCAAAAATTAGAGAGGATCGATCACTTACCGATAAAACTAACCTCAAGGGTTCTTGAGAAAGAATTATGAAAGATGTAAAATACCACAAGAATAAAAGAGAGTCATGTCCAAGCAGCACCAAAATCCAGCAACACTCCAAAGGATTCAACTCTAGAGTTCAAGGTTTCTCTAGCAAATTTGTTTCAAAGAAGAACAAGGCAACAACCACTATACTTCAAGGAAAAATAGTTGCAAGGGGAAGGGGGAGGGAGCACGACCTAAGCCTCCTTCTTATTAAGAATTCACCCTCTTTATTGCTCATTTACTCATAGACCAAGCCATAAACTCTCTTAACACCACTTATTACCATTCGAATTCCGCTTATAACTCCTTTCATCCTCATTAAACTCATGGCTCCCTTTCAAATTTCAAAATTCAGCCACAACCACTCAAAATTTGCATAAAATAAAAACTTAGCTCACTAGGATTTGAATACAAAACTTGTTAATCAAATGCTTAAACCTCAACTACTAAGCCACAACTCCTCTTGTTAAAACTCTAACAAAACTATTCTTATAATCTTCCAAGTCAAACCAACAAGTTCCCAATCTGAATTCAAAACATTATTAGAGCTCTTAATACTAAATCTCAATCCAGTTTTGACTAGTCCAATGACTAAAACTCAATTATCCAAACTTAAAGGACCAAAATCTAATTATAAAATCTCTAAGGACCAAAGTATAAATACTCAAAACTGTAGGGTCTTACACCACCTTCTGATTACAGACCTTTCACCGAACACTACGGTGGACTTTGGATCAAATCGGTTCAAATGACTTTTTCCACTAACCCCAAACACTATGGTGGATGAAGAAGTTTTTACAACGGCTGAACAATCCTTCAATATAAATGGATTGAACTTAGTTTGTATTCTCCAGGAAATCACAGTGAAGGCTCATTTATTCTGTGTTCTTTTAACAGTTGAACAACATAAGTGTTCTTTGAAAATGAGAGTAAATTTGCTCAGAATGATTGCTTTATGAGTTATGAAAGTTGTGATATGAATTCAGAGCATCAATGGACTATTTATAGGTACTAGAGGTCGTCCATGAACCATTGCAATGTTTTCCCAACGTCCAAGAATGCATCGATTCATGAAAAGACACATCTGCTGATATGGTAATCTATTACAGCAAGTGGGTAACCGATTATGCTACTAACCGTTGTAGTTTAAGTGCCAAATTCAAACATGTAATTGATTACTGATTTGTGGTAATAGATTACTGCCATGTGTGGTAATCGATTACTCTAAGTCCGGAATTTAGTTTATTAAATTTTAAAGCCTAATTGAGTGTTTCTACTTTGTTCTAATTGTAAAAACATGTTATACTCAATTAGTTAATTATTTATGAGCCTTCATATGTAATGTGACCTTAATAAAGCATAACTTACCAAGTAAATAGACTTAAGCTAAAACTAGAACCTTAATTAATCTTGAAGTTTGTGAGCTGGTTCTTTTAAGTCTTTTTTTCTTCTTTTTGGTGATGTGTGTTGTCATCATCAAAACTCCAGCCAAAGTCCAAGAAAGAGGTCTTCTTCACAGGCAGCAACAATCTCTATCTGTCACATCGTCTGATGTTCCTGAATCATCTGTAGTTCCTGAACCGTCTGCAGTTCCTTCATCGTCTGCAGTTCCTTCATCGTCTGATGTTCCTACATCGTTTGGTTCTGCAGCATCGTCTACCACTCATCGATCGTCTGATGTTATAGCATCGTCTAGTAATCAGCAAGCACCAGTCAACACTCATGCCATGCAAACTAGATCCAAATCTGGGATTACTAGGCCCCCGACATCCTCAGTTTCACCTCCTCTGGTCAACACTCACATTGTGCAAACTCGTTCGAATACTGGCACTGTCCAGCCACAACTTATTTTAACTCAGGTTGAACCAACCTCCTACAAGAAGGCTCTTCAAGATCCCCGCTAGAAGCAGGCTATGCAGGTAGAGTTTGATGTCTTGCAACAAAACACCACATGGTCTTTGGTCTCCTTACCACCTAACAGAAAACCAATAGGTTGCAAGTTGGTGTTCAGGATCAAGCAAAAAGATGATGACACTGTTGAAAGATACAAAGCTAGATTAGTGGCCAAAGTGTATAATCAGATTCAAGGTTTTGACTATTCAGAAACCTTTTCCCCCGTTGTGAAGCTCATCACTATCCGCCTGATTTTGTCATTAGCTGTCACCAAACGTTGGGATATTCATCAACTTGATGTCAACAATGTCTTCCTGAACGGCACACTTGATGAAGATGTCTACATGGACCAGCCACCGGGGGGTTCCAAGCTGAAGATCGAACGTTAGTCTGCAAACTCAACAAAACTCTTTATGGTCTCAAACAAGCTCCCTTAGCTTGGTTTGACAAATTAAAAGGGGCTCTGCTACGATTTGGCTTCAAGGCCAGTTGTTGTGATCCATCTTTATTTATCTACAGTACAACTTCTTGTTGCATATACATCTTGGTCTATGTTGATGATATTATCATCACTGCAGTTCCTTACCTCTCATTCAGCAAATTGTCACCCAGCTCAATACAGAGTTTTCACTCAAACAACTAGGTACATTGGATTACTTCCTTGGAGTTCAAGTTCAACATCTGCAAGATGGGCCTCTTCTCCTATCACAATCTAAATACATAGGTGATCTTCTTGACAAGGCAAATATGACCAATGCGACAGGGTAATCTACGCCTATGCTTAGTGGAGCCAAACTCAGCAAACATGGTACTGATCTATATGCTGATCCAACCAACTACAGGTCTGTTGTTGGTACATTGAAATATGCCACTCTCACCATACCTGAAATTAGCTATGCTGTCAACAAAGTGTGTCAGTTCATGAGCCAGCCTTTAGATGTTCATTGGAAGGCTGTCAAGCGCATACTACGATACCTCAAAGGTACTATCTCTCATGGTTTGCTTCTCAAGCCCTGCAATTCTAAAACTGTTGTGCCCCTGACTGCTTACTGTGATGCTGATTGGGGTTTGAATCCGAACGATAGACGTTCCACGTCTGGTTCATGTGTTTCCTTTGGACCCAACTTAGTGTCTTGGAGCTCCAAGAAGCATACGATTGTCGCACGGTCAAACACTGAAGCAGAATATAGAAGCTTGGCCAACACTACTGCTGAACTTCTTTGAATTCAATCTCTCCTCACGGAGTTAAAGATTCCTTTCCAAGTTCTTACAGGATACTATGATAACATGGGAGGTGTGGCCTTAACTCACAACTCTTTTTGCACACCAGAACAAAATATATGGAATTGGACATCTTTTTCGTTCGAGAGAAAATTCAAAACAAGTCATTACTTGTTTATCACATTCCTGGTTAGGATCAACTGACTGATATCTTCACCAAACCTCTATCGCCTCAACACTTTGCAGCAATGAAGGCCAAACTCAATGTGTTTGCAAAGGCTATCGTCTGGCCAGTTAGTCATGCCAGTTGTGTGATAGTTGACCCGGATTATCCGGGATCCTGTCTGATGGTGTTGACCTGGAATATCCGGAATCTTGTCTGTTTTTTGTCAGTCTCTCTCTGTATATAAACAGAGCTTGTACAATAAATTAATCAGAATAGAAAGAACATTCAGTATCTTTGATTTCTCATTTTTCTTCTTCAAATAAAATAAGAAAGTTTGGGGGTGAAAATAAGAAAGTTTGGGGGTGGAGTGTTATATTTGAGTAAGTTTGGGGTTTAGTGTCATAGGGAAACCTCAAAGTAGTGGAGTGTAATTTACTCTTTTAATTACTCCATACAAACAGAGAGTTTTACAATTGAGGAAATTTAATCATTTTATTCAAACAACGGAATTTAAAAATTCAACATTTAAAATTCCTTGAACTTTTACATTCCCCATCCAAACACAAACTAAGGATGCAACAAAGTAAAATTCCAAATTTCTACAAAGGCTCTGCATCCACCAGGAGAATTTCAGCAACCACAGTAAAAATGAAACCCAAGATTTTTCCATCAGATGTTAGGTCTATTTCTCCAAAACCTAGTTGCAGGACTTGAAAAATCTTGGCAATTTCTTAGCAAAACTCAACCTTTTTCTTCTTTTTAGCATTATTATTGTTCTATAAAGCCCAAATATTTACATTCCACGACAACAACTAATCATATTTCTCCCTCCACATGTACACAAGAAAGAAGACCCATGAAATGGCCAAAGCAATGTCCCCAAAAGCATGCCTGGGCCAATCCAGTGCAAGATCCTGAAGCTCCCTCTCAAAGTAGCATCTCCACACCGCCACAGAAATGTGAAGAAGCACACACCCTTTGGCAAAGAAACTCTGGAACTCCCAGTCCTTAACACAAGCAACCATGAAGACAAGGAATCCAATTGTGAACAACAGCAACCCTGAGAAGGAATCTGAGGTTTGAATCAGTAGCTGATCATGGGGTGTTGATCCTTGAAGCCTACTTGCTGCCTTCTGTCCATGGCCCAAGACACTAATCTCTTTGGTGTAGAACACCATCAAAGATCCACAAGTCAAAGCTATGGTTGAATGCAGAACACAGATTAGGAAAAAGCATGAAGAACCACCCATTGGTCTAAAACCACTGTGAAGAAGTCTTTTAGTTTCTCACTTTTAACTCAATTAGGCTTCTTTCCTAGCAAGGACAGTTGAAATTCAAAGCTTTACTGACCAATCCTGATTACAGTTTGAAATTCAAGGACAGTTTGATCACTTTTTTAATCTGCCCTTTAGTACTTCAACTTTTATGATTGCAATTTTCAACAAATTAGAAGCTGCAATGGATCATGGCTTGTAACATGTTTGGAAATTCTTCTATTGATTATAAAATCAAAATCAATTCGGGAAGAAATTGAAATTTCAAAACTGACTGAAAAAAAGAAGTTGATCCAAACATGTTATTATTTACTCTATCGTTTCAAACATAGCAGCAAAAGAATACATGAGTTCACCTTGACCATAACTTGTTGACAAATTTGAAGAAACAAATGAGCAGGACCTTCTCTCAATCAATTACTAGAGTCTTAAATAAGAGGAGGAAGAAAAGGAGAAAACCTTGAACCAGAGATATTATGGAAAGCGTTGGATATGAAATCCTGTCCTTGAAGAAGCAGTGACAAAGGACTTACATGTTTAGATCTGATGAGTGAATTTGCGTAGAGCATATATATATATATATATATGCCTTATATGGTGATGGTTATTTTGCTAATAAATGCCTTATATGTTGCCTCCATGCAGATAATGCCATGCTTCTCTGGTTGCTTCGTTTCTTGTTCCACTAAGCAATTGAAAGCATGGTGGGGTCATGGAAATGGGTCGACATAAGATAATTCATAGCATTTTGTCTTTTGAAGGATGTAGGGCCTGATTTTGGACTTGATACATAAACATGGTTGATCTTTTTAATATTACCTTTCAAGTTGTTTTCATGTCTTATTCTGAAGGAGGGTTAGGTGGCTTCTATAGGGTGCACTTGCACTATAAGTGGTGCACCGTGCAACACTCTAAATGACCTATTACAATAATTTTTTTTTTCCTGATTTTTAAAAAAATTGAAAATAATAATAATTGGTCAATACCATTTTTACCCCTTCTTTCACTAAAAAAGACTGAGAAAGGAGGAGAAAGAAATTAAAAGGGCTTCATAACATAATACCATTTTTACCCCTTCTTTATTAGTACCTTGAGGGGGCGTTTGTTAGACGGTATGAAAAAATATACCCAGGAATCTTATTCCCGGGAATATTAAGATGGGAATGTTATTCCCGGGCATCTTTAAAAAATGTGTTTGGTTAACAAATTTGATTCCTATGAATCTTTTCCAACATTCCTGGGAACAATTATAACATGCGTTTGGTAGTGAATGCATATTCCTATGAATAAATAATGAAATTATTAAAATTCCCTTCAAAAAGGGAAAAATAAACAGAAATCGTGGGTGAATAAAAGGGTAAAATAGTTTTTTCCCTAAAAAAAATTGCTACCCAGTTTAGAACATTCCCGGGCATCTTTGATACCCACCCTTAAAGATGGGAATGTTGAGGTGGGTGAATGTGTGTAAATCACTTCCCCAGGAATGTGGGATGCCCGGGCATATATTTTTCTAATCTCCTACCAAACAAGGGAATCTTCATTCCCACACTCTCATTCCCGGGTATATTTTTTTATACCCACCTAACAAACGCCCCCTGATATTTTTATTGATATTATTCCAATGCTTGATAACTTCGGTAACTTTGACCGGATACGAGACTTAACAAACAGATACTTCATCATCTTATCACGATCATAATTAAATTAAGAGTTTAATATTGATGCACATATTCAGTGTAAAATCTCTTTACATAGACAATCAATCATATTTCTTAAATTTTTCATATCATAATTTAATTTTGTAATTAATTGAATAAATTTTGAAATTAATTATCTGATATGACAAAAATCCGACCGTCCATAAGTATTAAACTGTTAAATTAAATTTAAAAATAAAGAGTTTAAATTTAATTCACCATCCGTGTAAACCTTCTTTGCACTTTTTCACACCGACATTCAATCATTTAATACCACATATTTAAAAGTAGCTAGATTTTTTATTTTAATTAAATTAAAATCTTATTTTCGCAACCAATTGAATGTGTAAATAAATTTTACACTGAAAAATAAAAAAGCAAAATGAAACATAATTAAATGTCTTGAAATTTTTAGTGTCAGCGAGTACTTTACGGTTGTTAAATTCACATTTGTTTTGCGAGGAACTAGCTGTTTGAACTTTTGTCAGATGACACTGAATGTTATAACAACACGAAAAGAAGAATCTTCTTTTAACAGTAACCAAACTTCCTACAAACAGCAACACTTGGGATAAGGAGACAAAATAACTAAAAAATCATGTGTACAAGTTGTGTTGCACGCACAAACTGAGAACCCTTTTCTTTCTTTCTTTCTCCTTTGGCCTTCCCTTTTGGAAATGGTGGTAGGGATCTTGATTCTTGTCACAGACAGATATTTACAATTTAAACAGAAAAGAAAGCAACAATTTCAAAATCTTGTCAGTTGTTGAGAGCTCTTTGATGTATAATTAGCAATGAATAATGCATTTACAGTTTAGAAACCGTGTTGAAAAGAAACCAAAACCAAGTACCAAGATAACACTATAATGAATTTTGATTCATAACAATGCCTACTTTATGATGACGCTTAGAACCTGATCTCCTATCTCCTCTTCCGCGCTTGGGATTCTTCGTCTGAGGCCTAATAGTGCGCAAAACAGGTGGACCAAGACGACGGGTTACGACAACCCTTGGAGGAGGCATGTGCTCCAATATGTCTCTATGGTAAGCCTGTTATTATTTATAACAAACAAACAACATAAAAGTCCTCAATTTCAAAGAACTAAAGAGGAAATAGATATTCTAAAAGAACTTTAGTTACTTCTCACAAGAAAGAAATATAATGCAGGGTGAGTTTTTTGAAAGGCTACACTAAATTTGAGTCCTTAATGGTTTGCAGTTGTGGACCGCAATGTAACGGGTTTTGCAGTCTCTGCATCGCATTGCAACCGCAATTGGGTCCGCAACGCAGCCCCAACCGCGACAGTGATTTAAAACCCCGATAACACCCGAGTCAATATCAAATCCAAAATGAAAATATTAGGGCGTTTTATGAGTGATTAAAGTCGCTTCCAAACGGTGCAGTATGATGACTTTAACCTTTTCCGCCATCTTGTATTTCTAACTTTAATACAATAAACAATGACGAGAAAATCATTGTGCTCGGTTTGAACTCTTTCTTCCCCCTTTTTCCCTTAATCTAAATACAAGTGCCAATGCAGCTGACATGCATAATACATAACACAGTAAAAACGCATTAAATAACTTGGTGACTTCAAATCCAACAGAACTTGCTAAGATCTCTGAATCACTTGGTGCTAAGAACAAAATTTTAGATGTGAATCTTGAACTCAAACTAATAGTACCCATCCCAAAATCTGAATAAAAAATACGGCAGGATGCAAAAACTAACCTGTATCACAAAGTTACGTCTTTCACAATCCATAAACATATTAATACTCCAATCAACTTTTGCCATTATTTTGTCTCTTACAGTGGAAAAGCTTAACTGATCCCTGGAGGTAAAGCGATCAACTTCATTGAACCATAAGCAGGTAAACAGATTTGTGATTGGAATGTGTTCTCTTATAATAACACAACCTTCAGGAACATCTGCAGAAACCCATAAGCATTGAGCAATACTTCAGATTTTTAAGATAGACAAATATGTGGAAGCAAAGACACATATCTCCACACATAATCAATCCATTTTGCACTCGCAGGTATGTACATATCAAAACTGTTCCTACCACTTATTATTGGAAGCTTATCCTTGGAATAATGAGTTAAACCATCGTGGTATTGATAAAATTGAACTTGGCTATCAATGGAAGCATTTTCATATTTCCCAGCAGCTTTATTAGCCTCAGCCTCCACAAAGACATCAAAGCGTCTATAGTGTTTTGAAATTGCAAAAGTAGCATTTGTGCGCCACAAGAACCTGGATGATATAAAAGGCAGTGACAACAGAGATGTTACACATATAATCACAAGGATTTATTGAAATATATCCTTCACTCAATGTGTTACAAGATAAAGCCAGCTGAATAAATTGCTAATACACATCGACATCATTCAAATCGAAACCATTAAAAGAACCTAGCAAAAGTGATTAAAGTTCAAAATTATATTCATGTTTGGCGGAGAAAGCAGGACACGTGATAGTAAAAAGCAAAGTAAAGAGCGAAATAAGACCAAGTAAGCCAAACAACCATAAGTAAAGTGATAGGATTAGTAATAGTTCTAGGCCTCCTATTACTAAGGTATACGTCAGGAGGCGCCTAGCTAGAGCTAGAGTTCCTAACTGAATATCAGTTAGAGGTTCTGTTACAGTTACAGTTACTTTCTGTTAGTGATTGAGTCTGTATAAATAGAACTTAAACACTCCTTTGGTAGTTAGCTTTTTAGAGAAATGGTTTTGGGTGGAACTGAATTCTGTTGGAGAATTCAGTTAGGTTCCTTCTCTGTTCTATAGCAAAACTCTGATTCATTCCTTCTTCTCTGTGATTTTCTTTCTCTTTTCAGTGGAATCGCCAGTGATAACACTCGTATCAGAGCACCAATCAGTGCCCCCCTGAAATCCACCATTTCCCTGTGCTGCGTATGAAGACGAGGAGTATGGCGCGCAAGACCGAAGCTTGGGAGCAAGAAAGGGAGAATCTGCTTACGCGGTTGGAGTTGGCAGAAGTGATCGCGAAGAAGCACGAGGAAAAGCTGAGGAAGAATGATGATCTTCTGGCAGTGTGTGCTCCGAAATTGGTAAATCGACCTGGTCAAATCCCCAATGATGATGGAACATGGACGTTTGGGAACGGAAATTGGGAAGAAAGGTCCCACGATAAATGAAGCAAATTGAAGATTCCAATTTTCGCCGGCAACGAGGCGTTTGGATGGACTCAGTGGCTAGAACGCTATTTCTTGTTGAAAGGTGTTACAGAAGCTGAGAAGATGCAGGCAACAATGGTGGCCTTAGAGGGAAAAGCGTTAAGCTGGTTCAATGGTGGGAGCGTTGCAATCTAGAGCCTACATAGGAAGGATTCAAGTATGCTGTGGTGAGAAGATTTCAGCCATCAATGGTTCAGAATCCATTTGAGTTACTGCTAGCTCTCAAACAAACTGGAACAGTGGACAAATTTGTGGCAGAATTTGAGAAGTATGTTGGAGCCCTCAAAGTCATTGATCAAGATTTTGTCAAAAGGCATTTTCTTGAATGGGTTGAAGGAGGAGATCAAGGCAGAGGTAAGATTACACGAGCTAAATTCTCTTTCTGCTGTTAACTCAGAAGGAAATTTTAATTGAGCAGAAAAATTTAGTTTTGAATAAGAATGTTGGTGGTAATTTTGTTTGATCCTCTGGCTATAGTAGGAGTAGTCCTTATTCTAGAACTGTTACAATGGAATCAAAACTCATTGTTTCAGAAAAGAAAGGAAATATAACTGCGGAGGGTGTAATAGCTGGTTCTAGTAATTTTCAGCAAGGGGATAATGAGGGAAATTGAGGCAGAGAATTTAAACATTTGACTCGGGCTGAGATGCGAGGAAAAAGGGAGAAAGGCTCGTGTTTTAGGTGTGATGAGCCCTTTACTAGGGGGCGTAGATGCAAGAACAAGCAGTTCAGGATGACAATTCTGGAGGAAGAAGAGGATAGTGAGGAAGAACACCATGAGGTACCAGCTTGCAATTATCACTATGTTCCATGACAGGGTTTACAACTACAAAATCTTGGAAGGTGGCTGGACAGTTGGGGAACAATTCTGTTGTGATTCTAATTGATTGTGGGGCTTCCCACAACTTTGTAGCACAGGAACTGGTGCAGACTCCTTCATATGTGGTGGATGTAGGAGATGGCCATAGAGTCGAGTGTAGTGGCAAGTGTTCTCAATTGATGATGGTGATGCAGAATTTGAAAGTGGTTCAGGACTTTTATTTTCTTGGTCTCAAGGGGGTTGATGTGGTGTTGGGATTGGATTGGTTGGCCAGCTTGGGTGAAGTTAAGGCTGACTTTGGGAAACTTGAGCTCTCCTTGAAGCAGGGAGGAGAGGTTTACAGAATAACAGGGGACCCTTCTCTGACCAGAACGGAATTGACTTTTGGATAAGCCACCATTGAAGCCTGCACCTTTTCTTCTTCCGATAACCCTTTCAACAGAAAGCACCCTTCTATCTGCTGTGTCCAGTCATACGCACCATCTCCTGCAAAAATTGGAATATCCAATTTTCCCCAGCAAACTCGCCCTCGCTCCCGGTGAATTTCCATGCACAGTACTGTGGTTTCAGCCTTTCAGGCACCAGATCGGTGCTCTGATACCAATGAAAGGAACCAACCCAGAAAATACTGATGCTACTCAAGATAAACCCTAATCCCAAATTGGGAATTAGAGCAGAATACAAGAGAGGGATACCAAACACCCTCTAGAGAGTCCACACCCTCTCCCTAATCCCAATACCCAAATGATGCAAAAGATAACCCTTCTCTCTCTCTCACTTCCTCTTATTTATAGACCCTCTCTAACTAACTATTAACCTCCTAACTAGCCACTTAACCGTGAGTAGGTTCCTATCACATGGCCATGCCATTCACCTCAAAGAGGGGTCAGAAATCCCTAATCTGAGGCCATACAAGTATCCTCATTATCAAAAGTCAGAAATAAAAAGATTGGTCTTGGAGATGTTAGAATCTGGGGTCATAAGTAATAGTATCAGTCCTTGCTCTAGTCCAATCATATTGGTGAAGAAAAAAGATGGAGGTTGGCGATTTTGTGTGGATTATCAGGCTCTGAATAAAATCGCCATTCCCAACAAATTTCCTATTCCTATAATTGAGGAGTTGTTGGATGAAATTGGAGGGGCAACCATCTTCACCAACAACAACAACAAAAGCCTTATCCCACTAAGTGAGGTCGGCTATATGGATCACACTACGCCATTGAGCTCGATAACCATCTTCACCAAGTTAGATCTAAAATCTAGGTATCATCAGGTTAGAATGAAGGAATCTGATGTTGAGAAGACTGCTTTTAGGACACATGAGGGGCATTATGAACTTGTGGTGATGCCTTTTGGCCTCACCAACGCCCCCTCTACATTCCAGGCAATCATGAATGCGGTTTTAAAACCATTTCTGAGAAGATTTGTCCTTGTTTTCTTTGATGACATCATGGTTTACAGCAAGGATGTACCTTCTCGTGTTGCTCATTTGAAGCAAGTTTTAGAAGTATTACAAAGCAATTCTTTGCGAGCTAATAAAAAAAATGCACTTTTGGACAGTTTAGTCTAGAATATCTGGGCCATGTTATTTCAGGGGATGATGTGGCTGCGGATAACACCAAGGTTGCTGCTATGTGTTCTTGGCCAGTTCCAAAGGACATAAAAGGTCTTAGAGGGTTTCTTGGGTTAACTGGATACTATAGGCGTTTTGTCCAGGATTATGGCAAAATTGCCAAGCCTCTTACTGAACTTTTAAAGAAAGACAGCTTCATTTGGAGTTCAGAAGCTACTGCAGCTTTTGACAAGCTCAAATCTGCTATGGCTGAGCTTCCTTTGTTGGCAGTCCTTGATTTTACAAAGGATTTTGTCATTGAGACAGATGCCTCCAGCATAGGGTTAGGAGCAGTTCTTATGCAGCAAGGAAGACCATTGGCATATTGGAGCCAAGGTTTATCCTTAAGGTCTCAGCAGAAATCAGTTTATGAGAGGGAACTTATGGCACTAGTGCAAGTTGTTCAGAGGTGGAAGCACTATTTGCTGGGCAGACACTTCATCATTCGAACGGATCAGAGAAGCCTCAAGTTCCTCACAGATCAGAGGTTATTTAGTGAGGAGCAGTTTAAGCAGGCTGTTAAGCTAGGGTTGGATTTTGAGATTCAATTCAAACCTGGAAAAGAAAACACAGTGGCTGATGCCTTGTCCGGAAGAGATATGTATTCATCTATGTCAGTTTTGACAATGGCAGATGCAGAAGATTGGTTTCAGGAAGTACAGCAAGATCCTAAGTGGCTTAAGGTCATCCAGAACTTAGTTGTCAATTCCTCTGCTCGCCCTGGTTTTGAGATAAAGGCTGGCAGATTACAGTACAAAGGGAAATTGGTGCTTGCTAAGGGTTCCAATCGAATACCTCTAATTTTCGCTGAGTGTCATGACAGTCCAATAGGGGGACATTCAGGGTTTTTCAGAACTTACTAGAGAATTTCCAGTTTCCTATATTGGGAAGGAATGAGGGGTGAAATCAAGAAGTATGTAGAGGACTGTGACATTTGCCAGAGAAGCAAATATTCCACATTAGCACCTGGGGGTCTCCTCCAACCATTGCCTATTCCTACCCAAGTGTGGATGGACATTTCTATGGACTTAATTGGTGGGTTACCTAAGTTCAGGGGCAAGGATACTATCTTTGTTGTAGTGGACATACTCACAAAGTATGCTCATTTTTGTGCTTTGGCACACCCTTTCACAGCCAAGGAGGTAGCCAGCATATTTCTTACAGAAATAGTCCGATTACATGAGTTTCCTTCATCCGTAGTATCGGACATGGACCAGATTTTCCTAAGCAATTTCTGGAAAGAGCTTTTTAGTCTGGCATGACCACAATTTAAAATAAGTACAGCATTCCACCCCCAAACTGATGGCCAGACAGAGGTGACAAATAGATGCTTGGAGACTTATCTTAGATGTTTCATTGGTCCTGATCCAAAGCTTTGGGTGGACTTGCTAGCTTGGGCAGAGTTCTGGTTTAACACTACTCATAATGCTTCTATTGGCATGACACCTTTTAAGGCTTTATATGGCAGGCTATTCTGATCAAGGTTGTACTTACACTTCTAAAGTGGATGCAGTCAATCAACTGTTACACAATAGAGATGCTGTCCTGGCTGAGTTACAACAGATATTGTTAAAGGCACAATCTCAGATGAAGACTCAGGCCAACAAGCATAGGAGGGAGGTGGTGTTTGAGGTTGGTGATTGGGTGATTTTGAAACTACAGCCTAAAGTCCTTGGCTAGTAGGCCTTATGCCAAATAGGCAGCCAGATTTCATGGTCCCTATCAAGTGCTGAGCAGGGTAGGGGAAGTGGCTTACGAGTTGGACTTGCCTGATTACTCTCGGATCCATCCTGTCTTCCATGTTTCCTTGCTTAAGAAAGCTCTCAAGCCCCATCAGCAACCTCAGGCTCTTCCACCAATGTTAAATGAAGAAATGGAGTTGGTGGTAAAACCTGTGGACATTCTACAGTACAGGGAAGATGGGCTGGGCAACATTGAAGTGCTGGTGCAGTGGCATAAGCTTCCAGATTGTGACAATTCCTGGGAATTGGCAGCACAAGTTCAAGACAGTTTTCCTGACTTCCCACTTGAGGACAAGTTGGTTCTCTTAGGGGGGAGTATTGACAGGATTAGTAATAGTTCTAGGCCTCCTATTACCAAGGTATATGCCAGGAGGCGCCTAGCTAGAGCTAGAGTTCCTAACTGAATATCAGTTAGAGGTTCTGTTACAGTTACAGTTACTTTCTGTTAGTGATTGAGTCTGTATAAATAGGAGTTAAACACTCCTTGGTAGTTAGCTTTTCAGAGAAGTGGTTTTGGGTGGACCCTTCTCTGTTCTGTAACTCACTTCTCCATTCTATAGCAAATCTCTGTGTGATTCTGTGGAACCCCCAGTGTTAACAAATAGATGTTTTGCAAGGACAGAGGAAGGGTTTACTGCATCCTACTGCAAGATACAACTTCACAAGCTACTCAACTTCAAAGAGGCACAAGTTATTTGAAAGGGGTTTTGGAAAACATCATAAATTGTTGATACGCATAAATTAAGCATTTGTTAAATAGTTACCTACTTCCTTGAGAAAACCTGTTAAAATTACGTAATGAATAAATATTTCAAATTACTCAAAAAGGAAAGTATTATATGCTTCATGGATAACCAAACTATTAAATGCTTCCGCTCTTCATACAATACTTTCAATTTTAATTCCTTAAATAGTCCCTAAGGGCAATTATTATTATCATAGGTAGAGAAACCCTCACCTCTAAGCTAGCTTTTGGGGTAGAGTCAAGAGCCTAACAAGAGGCAACCCTAACCCTAATCCTAATCCGTGACTACCCGGTGGCTTTTGGGGCAGAGTTAGGTCTAACACAAATTCTAAGATGGTATCAGAGTCTACCCTAGATCCATTTATTGGAGACTACCTATATATGGGTCACTAACAGATGTTCGTTCCTGCAAATTTCATGCTCCCAATGTCTCACCCTAGGCGCGAGGGGGTGTTGAAAAGTCCCACATTGACTAGAGATATAGCCAAATAGTGTTTTTAAAAGGTAGAGCAACCGTCACCTCTAAGTTAGCTTTTTGGGGTAGACTTAGACCTAACCTAAATTCTAATAATTACATTAGCGAAGTCCTCTTGGATAAGTGAGCAGCAATTACTTGCAGTGCACCAAATGCGAAGCGTATTGCTGAATTGCATAACTTTAGAAAAATAAAAATCTTAAGTCAGTATTACATAATAAGAACATTCAATTAATGAAGTTGGATAAGTGCATTCATAGCAGTTATAAGATGTAACGAAATCTTCAGACCTTTTATAGAAAATATCGAGAGAACAACTTGAAATTTCCATTACCATATAATAAACAAATTTGTATGGCTTGTCATGCATCAAATAAAGGATATGCACAAGTAACTCAAAGTTGAAAATAGCACAAATAATAAGTAAAAATAACAATCGTGTAAATCTATGCAGGATATCATTTAGCAACTAACAAAAGAAAGGTTAATTAAGTTGTAAGTCCTTCTAGCTTTATCACATTTTTAATGAAGCCCCTAAAATTTGATACTTTAAAATGTCTTTGTAGTTCTATTATCTATAATTTTATGAGATCCCTAATGATTACCACAGTTAAAACTCCATTAAATAATGACTGTCCAACATCAGTGATGTGGTACTCTATTCTTATTTTCCATCTAAATCTTTTTTTTTTCACAACTCATTTTATCCCCTAAATCCATAAATCTTGGGTGCTAAAAAACACTGCCATGCATGAGGATCCTTTGCTCCGAAAACCAAGAGAGGCACATACATTAATGTAGGACGTTGGTGTTTGTTACACATTTGTTGAATTTGAACATATGTCAGGCATTCATATTGCAGGCAAGGTTTGGGTCTGTTTTTAAGCTATAAATTTTAGATATGCATTAGTCATTGCCGTTAGTTATGACATGGTAATAGCCCTTCATAGTCCAACACTACTATTAAATGCACTACTTGATCACAGTGAACGTAGAATCATTTCTGCTTTGTAAAGATAGTGGAAAGACATGTGTTGAAGAGCAGAGGCCAAATGGTAATATTCCTTTCAAGGAGGAAGTATGCTTTCTTTATTCTTATTAATTTTAATTTTATTATTTAATTGAGAGATTTGGGAGATAAAATATGTTGTAAAATATTTTATATATATATATATATGGATGGAAAATAAAAATAGCAGGCCATGTCAAAAATGTCATATAATAATGACTTAACAAAGTTATAACAGCGTTAGTTATTACGGTTCTCATAAATTTTAGAACTACAAGGATTTTTTTGAATTGTTTCAAACTATAGGGACTTATTTAAAAAGTAATAAAACTATAGGAAGCTACAGAATAATTTAACCTAAAAGAAATAAATCCTTCAAACAATATGACTGATACTGTGATCTAAAAATTCTAAATCATACAATCTCATTAGAACAGAACTTGGAGCCAAACAATATTATTCTTGATTTGCAAGTCTAATTGACAGTAAATAGAAACATATCCCACTCCACACACAACAAATAAACATCTGGCAATTTAAGTAATACAAAAGACATGGTATTTTACCTTTCAAGAATTTGATATGGGTCCACAACAAGCTCAAGCTTTCCATCAATCCATATTGAATATCTAACATTGGGGAAGATTCTGTGCAAAAGAAGCTTTGGAACCTACAACATGTGTAGAGGCATCATATGAGACCATACACAATAAGTTCCACACTCATTAAATTGTAAGTGGACTGATATAAAAAAAAATCTTATTCAACTTCAATAGAATACAAATTGATTATTTATTTATTCAAAAAGCAAATTTTTAATACTTCACGGAAACCAATAATTCAGTGTTCTTTTCATACGACTATTGCAATCAATAAAAAACCCTTTCCTTTTCAGCTTTCCTGATAAGTTTCTATCAATTATATGTTTCTATCACACAATCTACTTCGGCCAAAAAAGTTACTCATATAATGAAATGTTAGAAGATATTCTAATATCAACAAATCAATTTCCTAGACTTCGTGCATGAAAATCTCATCTGACACACTGGTTTAGAAAAAAAAGGTTAAAATCATGATCTTACATAGGATTGGGACATAAAAGATCATACATCGAAGGAATGTAACATGGATCATAGGATTCAACCAAAAATTAAAAATATATAGTAATATAAAAAAATATGATTATATAACTAACTAATGCTCGCAAGCCCGGGTAAAACTAGTCAATATCTTCAATATGGATCAAACACTATAGATTTGTGCTGTTGTATATAACTAACTAATGTATGTAATAGTATAGTATAAATAAAAAGAGGATAGTATCTAGAGTAGAAATAACATGAAATGTGACTGAAATTTGACAATAATAATAAGTTAGAAATCAACCTTTCCATTACGCCGAGCATCAGCATATGGAATATTACGGACAACAATGATTCTCCACAATCCAACTCTCCTGCTGCTATCCAATATACTAGCATTCTTCATATTCATTTCTGTTTCTTCATCAATGAACATATAAAATGGAATGTTTTTCTTTGCTTCTGAACTCATGTTCCTGGGCTGCTGTATAACATCATAGTTTCCTGGCATCGATGGGATGGATATATGACAAACAGAAAACAAACAACAGAAAGTATATGTTGAATGCATCAGTTATAAGTCATAAATCATACCAAATATGGCAGATGCAACAATGATATCATGATACTGATCCAACTCTAAGAGATCTGCCTCATCAAAATCGAATCCTGTCTGCCGACCAGGTCTGCTTCCTTTGACAAATCTGATAAGAGTTACGCCAGCAATGAAAATGAAACAAAAGGATATGGATTCAGTAAGGAAAAACTAATTATTATGCGACACTAATGTAGGAAACTAAAAATTTTATGAATTCTTTCAAGGTCGGATCTACTCACAAGGGGGCAATTGCCCCCACAAAAAAATTGTTTTTATTGCCCCCATAAAATATTTTCACTTTTATACTATATGCTTATATGTGTATATGTGTGCGTGTGTCTATTTTGCCCCCGCGAGTTAAAGTTTCTAGATCCGGTCTTAACTCTTAAAACAAGTAACCAAAAAGAACTAACCCACAATGCACTGTCATGGTCTCTTTTATATCAAAAGCAGCGTCTCTTTCTTCCAGAGAAGGGTAACCACCAAAATCAGATCCACCATGTGGCTCACTTTTAATTGGATTTTCATCATGCACATATGTCAAAGTGCGAAGTACAGGAGACTCTGATGGGGAACTTGGCATACTAGCTATAGCTTGCTCCACCGGAATGTAACAAACAGGGCATGCTGAAAGAGAGAGAGCATGAACCTGACCAACAGAATTCTACAATAACAATAACTGAATATGCACTGTGTTTGTATGATATGCATAGATGAAATTGCACAAACCGAGCATATATATTATGTTTCTAAGTTAAGAATTAAGAAAAAGGCCCAAACGAAAAAACAAAACTTACGGCGTGGTCCAGTTCGTCTTCTATCAGCTGGTGGTGGAGGAGGAAATGCAAAATGGTCACATTGATGTCTGAAAGTAGGGAAATATCCTTTTCTTCCTTTAGACTTATATGAAGACAGTGAATGAGGAGCAGGGGGAGGCCTTGTTGTACTTCTATGCCTACTTGTGGATGATGTCACTCTAGTAGAATTACTATCCTGCAACTTATTTTCTACGACTCTGTAAGGTTCTAAAATTCCATACCTACTAGTGGCATAAGATTGTATATCTTCAATATCACTAGTGATGTTTCCACCTAGTTCAAAACAATACCAAAAGCACACCATAAAACATAAGATATTTTTTTGCAGATAATCAGAAAGCATATGAAGATAAATGAACCCATAAGAATCAACAAAAGTCGAAGACAAAGGCATGACATTTCAAAGCATATATAATTATAAAGACATACAAATGCCAGTGCCAAATGACCAGAACTGATACCCAAAATTATGGCTAATCTTAAGGCTACAATCTTAGAGGATGCATGAAATCATTGAAATAATTGTACGCCAAACTGCAAAGTACAACATATCTTAAAAAAGACTGAAACAAAACAATATAGATCATAGAGTTTTCCCACAACTCAACAAGGGATACTATGTGGTGAAACTAGATTCAAATAAACACAACATCAAGAAGCAAGACATCCCTAAAGCAAACTTGCAATTCTATAAGTGAAAAGATGAAGACTGACCTTTGTAAACTGCAAAGCAACCAAACACGAAAACAAAAAGGCCAATGCAAAGCAAGAGCAGCATTGCAACTTTTCCACGTCCAAGGTGCCGGCAAATCAAAGGGCAACCCCTCTCTTTGTCTCTGGGGTTATAAAGGAGCGCCTTTGAAGGTCTACGCACAAGCATGGGAGGAGCCGCGTGAATCTGCGAAACGTTGCCGTTTTGCAGCAGCTGCAGCGACCCATAGCTCCCTGTGCGTAGACCCAATGACACTCCCGTCATCGCTTTGCTTTCAAAATCTCACCTTTCATCTCCCTTTCACCATCACCAACCAATCCCTGACCCTTCCCCCACGAATCTGAAATCCCAAATTCACCACCCTACTAATTCTAAAATAAAATTTTTCACAGGATAAAGAAAATCAATGCCCGCCAACCTTAATCTCTTAAAATCCACTCGAAATTCTCCCTACATTTTACAATCATTTGAAACCAGGCGATTCATTGCTACAGCTGCATTTGATGCCTAGCGCTATGAACCGAAACCCACGATTCATTTCCGTCGCTGAGTGCGTGGGGAGCATAAAAAACGGCACCTGGATCGGACGGAAGGGGGCGCCGAATGTGGTGGGTGGCACTGGGACCCACTGAGACTCTGTGACACGAGAAAATGCTTGGAATGACAGCGCAACCTCGGCGTCAACGTTGTCGTGGTTGGGTTTCGAATCGGAGATCGGAAAGGGATTTGGGGAGATGCAGATTTGATTGAGGCGTGGCGAGAATGGAGGGAAGAGACGATGGCCACTGTTACAGGAAGAAAGAAGATGCATGAAATTGCAGAAGAGTACATAAATGGGCCGAACTCTGGCCCAAATAATGAAGCTTAAAAAGTACTAGGATGGCCCATCTTTCAGAAAGGCAGCGGAAGAATTGAACTCAAATTTTGAAACTTTCGATCAATAAAAAACGAAGTTTTTTTTCGTAGGCAAAAGAAAAAGTTAAAATCTTGGGAAAAATATATGCAAACTGCAGGAAAAATAAAAAAAATCTACAAGAGGAAAACTAAAGAATGAGAACGAAAACTAGCTGGATTAACCCGTCTAATGCACGGGTAACTTTTAATAAACTAAAGTTAAAGTGTGTATAATAGTATATTTTTGTAACGTCTTATACGTCCAATCGCAAAAAAATATAAATGATCTTAAGGCAAATATTTATATTTTTCAATCTAATAAGCGGAACAACATAGAAATAGGTTTTTTTGCAAACATACATAAAGTTCAGAATAATATAAAAAACAACATAGGAGACTTGTAACATCATAAAGGGTTACACGATATTGATAAAACAAAAGGAAGTCCAATATTAGCAAGCAGACACACTTGAACTGCTTGATCTCTAGCCACCAGGTCCTCAAGTCTACGAAGACATAATCTTCATAATTCAGGCTCTCCCCTCACAAAACAACGAACCAACTTTACTCACTAATCACAAATAAACTTATCTACAACTCATCCACCGAGTGTAACTGCGCAGTGTAATTGGAGTTTTGCCAAATCTCAGCAGGAATGGAGCTATTTAGGATGGAAATACCTGTTAACAAATATTAATTATTAATCATAACGGTTCAAAGATTAAATTGATTTGTAATGTGTCTGACTTAAATTTTAAATTGTCAAGCAAAAACAAATTTTATTAACAATTTTAAAGATGGAGGGAACATAACAATTTTATTTTTTTATTAACAGTATATGAATTGAAGAAAAAAAGTAGCATATTTGAAAATAGTAATTAAGAACAATAATAAAAGTTTATGCATTCACCAATTCGTGTGCAACTGTTTGATATTCAGCCATGGTTAGGACCAATTTTGAATTTTTATGCTTGTAGAATAAAACAACCTGGGTGCCAGGTTCATTCTTCCAAATTATAGGAAAGTCCCTCGTGTTAGTCAAGGGGGCTAATTCGCGAATTATTTCTAAATTTTCCTCTTTATACATAACTGGAAAATCATGATACTTAATTTCATTAAATCTTTCGTCGTAGATAGTTATGTAAAATGCATTCAACTTTTTAATTTGTTTAAAAAGCACCCAACAGTTTATCGTTTGGAACCGAATGAGCTAAATTTGGGCATTGAGAATCAAATTGAGAATAATGATTGTCTTATGAACTTTTTGAAATAAAAGAAAATAAATAGGGAAAAATAATAGTTAGTTTAATGGGGTTTAAATTATTTTGATAGAATTCATTATTTTAAGTGAAACTTTTCATTTACATGGAGGATGAAACTTACAGTTGTTATTGCCGTTCCACATTTCTAGAAAAGAAAAACACAAAATAATACTTACGTGAGTATAATTTGATTAAATAAATTCGGTTGAGAGCAGCAGCGGTCTTGCAGTTGCTGGCTTAGTCCCAGGTTGGCTCATCTTCGGTGCCGGAGTGTTGGGTTTGCTGGTTGCCTCCTCCGGTGGGTTGGGTCACCCTTAACGCTGACGGTAGTTCTCTTGGAATCCCGGGCGAGCAAGTTTTGGTGGTTTCTTCGAGGGCCCATTGGTGAGTGGATTTTCAGATTTTCTAGCTTCTTAGGCATTTCCGAGATTCTGTTTACTAAGCTAATGGCGATTTGGCATGGGTTGATGTTTTGCTGGGATCGTGGGTTTTGCCGGGTTATTGTTTACTCTGATTCGTTGTTAGCTCTACGTTTGTTGGCAAGGAGGTTTCTCAAAATTTCATGTTCATGTTGCTGTGTTGGTTGCTATTCCAGGCCTCTTCGTAGGGCGTGGAGTGTGCGTCCTTAACATTCTCTCCGAGAGGGGAACGTCATCGCAAATTTCTTTGTGAAGTTTGGTGCTCGGGCTAATGATGAGGTTGTGGTGTTTGATCGTCCTCCTCTTGCGGTGGCGTCTCTGCTATGGAGTGACCTGGGGATGAATCAGTGGAGCGACTCAACACTAGGTCGATGATTTTGAGATCCCTTTGTACTCCGGCTAGTGGAGTGGGAAGCTCGAGTAATGCTGCATCATCCCGACTGAAAGCCAAGAGGGTAATCCATACTCGGTAAGAGGAGTGGATCAACGTACCGAACCCATGTTCCCAAGTGGCGTTCTGAAGCAAATGGCTATGTATCAGCCAATGGGCCGATCATTCATGAAAAAGTTATGAGAAGTTGATGAGTCGTTCTTCTGGGAAGAATGATGACACAAAGAAAAGGGCGGCATACATTGCATTATTTATATTGTATGTAATTGATGAATGATTTACTCGCAATGCTTGACTTGAGATCTGTCTCATTTTCGTATATGGTTGTTTGTGTTTTATATGTTTTGTGACTGACCCTTGCAGCTTTATTTTTACAGACGAGGTGCTAATTCCTCGGGATGACACAGCCTCCTGTTGAATCCATCATAGCATATTTTGCGGTGTCTGCGGGTTGGTATGTGGACCCAGCCACAGGCTATTGCCACTATGAGGGAATGTCCATATTCTGGTATGGCAACCAGGTGCTGCTTGACCTGGTTACTCAGTAGCTATGTGCAAATCCTTCTCTTTTTATATACCTCGTCGATACCTAGTACCTTTGTTTTATGCAGATGCTGATGTACGACCAGCTCCACCTCCATCACCTAAGACCCCTCAGCCAGCACCGGATGTACAGTTGCCACCAGATCCTGAACCTGAGGTTCCTGACATTAATCCTACACTTGAGTGGAGTGGTCCCCACTGTAAAGTCACTGCTAGGAAGAGGGGTGCTTGCTCCCAGAAGGACTAGAGTGATAATGATGAAATAACACAAGAAGGGGGGTTGAGTTGTGTCCTAATTAAAACTTGACTTTCAAAAACAATTATTAGTTTCTTAAAACTTGACTTTGTCAGACGCTGCTTTCTCATTTTTGATCTTTGGACGATAGGGATTATTTCCTGAAAATAATAATTCATATAGTTTAGGAAATAAAATTGTTAGCATTCAAAACATGATAAACGATCTAACTTGTTTGAACCTAATAATCTCCCCCTTTTTGGTGATGACAATTCTATAGAGAAAAAAAATTTCTCAGCCTTCCCCCTTAACCTAAGCTTTTTCTCTTCTCTCCCCCTTTGTCATTATCAAAAACATAAAAAGAATTTTCGTTGAAAGATCGTATGCACTCCCCTCTCTTTTCCAAAAAGATATCTCTTTTAAATTTTAACACTCCCCCTATGTTCTTGAAACAAATATAAGCATGTATCAGAGCAGAACATATAAAGGCAAGTGAAACTGACAAAAAAAAAAAAAACTGATAATTTGTGAAATTTTGTTTTGAAACAAATTTGTGAATATTACGCACAATGAAAATGAAATAAGAATTTAATTGTATCTATTATTTTATTAGTGTATTAAATTGCTCTTGTAATTCACACCCGAGTGTGTTGAAGGCAAAATAAATTCCCAATAATGCGGCTCCTAGTAGTTAAACTAACAATCTAGGAAATTGTAACTATTTTAAAAGTAGAAGAATTAAATTCACTAAAAAATTATTGAAGAATTATAATTATAAATAAAAACTATGAAGGAGATCTCATCCTTGATTTAGTTAACACTAGTAAGTTTCCCAGAACTTAAATATTTTAATATAAAAGTTAAATTAAAATACATAATATATTAAAATTCAATTTTTTTCAACTAATCTCAATGATATAGAATCAATTTAATATTCAAATATCTTAATTGATTTAATATTTATTAATGAGAAAAATTTAAGCACTAATTGATTGAATATACATTTAGAAAGTGATTAATGCTAATAATTTAATTGTTTAAGTATCTTTCAAAAAAGTATTTAATTTGATTCATATTTAAATATAGACTTAAATATGTTTGGGGTCCCTGAAAGGGAATCATTCTAGGTCCCTGAAAAATTAATTTGTAAAATTGGATCCCTAACATATGTTTTTAATCAAATTAAGGACAAATCTCAATTTAAGCTGATTAATGATTCTAATTAGCCCAATCACCAGTCCACGTGTTAATAATTTTTATTTTTTAATATCTTACTTAATTACTAATATTCCACATCATCTTTTTACCTGCCATGTAATTTATTCTATTTTCCCTTTTACCCAAAATCAATTTCCCCAACATAAACCCTAAATTGGAGAACTTGAAGGTCTGTAAGAATTCTGAGAAAGAAAAATCGCAGGAGAAGGACGAAGGAGAAGACGGCGGAGAAGACGACGGAGAACACACGGAGAAGGAAGCACTTCACAGTGACTCGTGCCTTAAACGCTTCAGAAAAGGATGCGGCAAAGAGAGGGTCACGGGGCAGTGAAGTCACGTGGTTTGGCTGTGGGATTGGGGTCAAGGTCGAGGAGGTTAGACGGCACGGGTGGCACGACAACGGCGAAGTGGAGGAGGAGAAGAGGATTTAGGGTTCAATGTTGGTCGCGTGCACACCGTAGGTGAGCCCTTGCATCAATTGAAGATGGGGACGGCGAGGGTGAGGGGCTTGCGGGAGAGAAGACGAGGGAGGTGGAGCAGCCGCGTCTGGTGGAAGCGGTCGAACGCCGCTGTCACGGGCTCTGGTTTCGTTGTCGTTTATCATCGCAATTTGAAGGTGGTGAGAAGAAGGAGGAAATGGAAGAAAACCTGAATAGGAGAAAACAGGTAGTCGTTCTGTGTTTTATCGTTCTTCAGAGTTCTTCTTTCCTTCAATTCAGTCGAAGCACTTCACAGTATTTCTTTCTCTTTCATGGGTTGGAGGGGTCAACGACGAGAACGAGAAGATAGAAGATGGGAAGTCAGGTGGTTCGAGTGGAAGAGGAGACAGCGGTGAGAAGAGAGGCGGCGGCGGTGAGAAGAGAGGCGACGGTGAGAAGAAGATGAATTGCAAAAACGGATGTGGTGGATTATGGTTCAGTAAAGTGAAGGTAAAATTGGGGGAATGGTAAAAAAAATTAAGGTTAACAATTAGGCTGATGTGGATTTTAAAAAAATAACTTAATTATAAAAAATAATGACTGTGGTCTGTTAGTAGCACATGGACTGATGATTGGACTAATTAAAATCATTAATCAGCTTAAATTGGGATTTGTCCTTAATTTGATTAAAAAATATATGTTAGGAATCCAATTTTACAAATTGATTTTTCAGGGACCTAGAATGATTTTATTTCAAATGTTAAATATCCCAAACATATTTAAGCCTTAAATTTAAATATATGGAAATTCATGATTGACTTGAAATCATGAAATTGAAGATTGAGCTTTAGTGCAAGATAGAAAGAGGAATTTGATTGAACGGTAAAATTACCAAATGCATAATATCCTACGGTCGCTTTTCAAAGTTCAAACTAAAGATGTTGTGATTTTTTTTTCTTGGCGCGTGGCTGTGTTTTATGAAGAAGAATGTTTTAATGCACAGGGGACACTCACTCTTCGTTACATGAATAAGCGCCGCGACAACATTATAAAATAATTCTATAAATTACTTTCTAGTTTTATAATCTAATCAGATCATGATAAATTAATATTTATTAATATATGATAGGGAAATAATGATTAAATGTTTATGAACAAATCAATTATAATAAATAACTTTGTGTATGTTGGGTCTAATTCCTGCTCTTGTTGTAACGACTATGTCGGTAGGTAATCTAAGTATATTCGTAAGTAAACTTACATGTGATGATGATCGGAGCTGAATACACCCAAACTAATAAACTAATATTTATATACAATTATTTCTATATATATTAGGAATATATATATATATGCATACATATTCCTAGTTTTATTCATTTACTGATAATAAAATATTTCTATAAACACATAGAATTATTACTTTCTAGTTTTGTTGTTATATTAGATTATATATAGAGAAATATGGAGTTTTTTTTTAATATAGGAAAAAACAAATTGTTAGTTTAGGGTACATTAGAAAATATTTGTTAAAATGGGGTAGTTTTTGAAACCTGACTCAATCAAGGTGTGTTTAAACATGACTCAATCTAGGCTTGTTCAAACATGACTCAATCTGGGCGTATTCCAGATAGGACAAAAATAGTGGGAATCAGAATCAGAATATTAACTATGCAAGGGAACATGATGGGATGGGGGAGGCAAAAAGCACGTAAATGAGACATGGCTGGATCTAGGCGTGTCTTCCCTGATTGGCTGGTTTGGGTGGCAGAACAAGACTTGGCTGGATCTAGGCGTGTCTTAAACATGCCTCGATCTGGGCGTGTTCAAACATGCCTCATTCTAGGCGTGTCTTGCTTGGTTGGCTGGTTTGGGTGGTAGCACGTCCCCCCCCCCTCCCACACTTCCCCACCCTCATATCTTCCCAACCACCCATTCTGCTCCTTCCCCATGCACGACCCACCCCACCCCAACCCCTTATCTCCCTATATAAACTCATCTTCTAACCCACCTTCTTCCTCACGATTCTACCTAACTATCACATACACTCCTTTCATCTATTGTTCTATCTTTCTATTAGTCTCTCCTTTCTTTCCCCATATTTTTCTCACAATTTTTTTTACTTCCGTTATGGCCGGAGAGAATGTGATAAATCCTGGTCCACCGAACCCTTCACTTTTGACGCTGCAATCTGTACACGTTTCGAAGAAGGTGTGGAGCGGCACATTTGAGGAGAGAATTCTAAAAGTCCGGCTGGCTCGTGACTCCAAGTCTATTGAAGACAGATTATTCGGCGCTGTTCCGGCTGAAATTTCTAAGCACCTTAGACGCGCCGGATTCTACGAGTGCGCGTTGGTGGGCGATGTCCACCCGGTGTTAGATTCAAAAGATTTCATATTTTAAATATATTTTGATAAATAACAATTTTATGTAAGGTTTAATATTGATAGATAAAGAATTCCTAATACTTTGAAATATTCACATTTCAGGAACATATATCCATATGGAGAACGTATGCATATCCTTTGAAAGCATTATTAAAAGCAGAATGTAGAAGAAAAACAAAGAAGGAGAGTACGTCTGGCAACACTTTAAAAGAATACATCTGCCTATGGAGTACGTCTCACAACTCGATTGAAGAATACGTCCGCCAGTAGAGTACGTCCGATAGTAGAGTTCGTCCGCCAGTAGAGTGCGTCCGCCAAAGTACTAAAGAGTACGTCCACCAAAGTACTAAAGAGTCATCCGCCAAAGTGCTAAAGAGTTCGTTTGTCAAAGATGCTTCAAGTAATAAAGACTGTCTTCGTCGAAACAATTAATGAAGCACTGTTTGCAGCAGATTCAAGATAAGGACATAATAAATATTTTATTCCTAGTATCTACAAACACTCTGACATTCCATAAATCAAGCACAACTTTTCAGAGTCAACAGCGTGATTTCCTGAACATAGTATCCCCTCAACAGTCAGAATCAAATCCTTTGTTCAGAAAGAAGAAATTCTCTTTGCTGTCTTCCACAAGCATTTAATGCTTAGACGAGCACTCAAGGCAGAAGCATTGAAGAACCAAATGAAGTCAACAAGAGCATTTAATGCTGCAATTAATGCATGGCATAATGCATTTAATGCTGTTACAGAGCTGCAGAAGTATCTGTTGCACACTCAGAAGCAGAAATTCAAATGGAAACACTTCAATCTTCATCAACGTTCATCAAGGGGTTCCTTATTGAAGATATAAATAGAGGACTTAGACACTTGATTCAATTAGCGACTTCCAACGATAAAATTTCATAAGCTTTCTAAGTCATTCTCCTGCAATCTGCTCTATAGCCAAAAACTCAGAATCTCAAAGTTATTCTTTCCTGAGTTAAGTCGTCTGCCATAATGTGAAGCTTTCATAGAGTGAAACTCTTATCTTTCTCACACAGCCTAAACAGGGGACCAACCTCCATATTTTATTTGTATATTGTTCTTAAACTTTCTACCCAACTCTTATTGAAGAGATCCTTGTAGAAACACAAACCCTCTTTGTAAAAGAACGGGGAGTAGTCCTGTTTAATACTAGAAAGGAGAAGTCCTTCGAATACTGGGAGAAGTCCTGAACAATACTTGTACTATTTGGAGTAAATAGTGGAAAATCTTGGTGAAGCCAAGGACTGGACGTAGCCCTGTTGATTAAGGGGGTGAACCAGGATACATATTCTGTGTGCTTTACTTTTCAGCTTTAATTAATTTCCGCTGCACTTAGCTCTTGAAAATTACTTTGAAACTTATACTTGTGTTTAAAAAAAGATTTCAAAAATCACACACACAATTCAAACCCCCCTTTCTTGTGTGTTTTATCAATATCACCCGGACCACCACCTGCTTTCGGCGTTAGTGGAGCGTTGGAGACCGAAAACGCACACGTTTCACCTTCCTGTCAACGAAGCCACTATAACATTAGAAGATGTTGTAGTGCAACACGGGTTGAGGATCGACGGCAAGACGGTCACTGGGCGGACACATAGTGACTGGAAGGAGTTGATTTCAGAGCTTCTAGGAAAAGAAGTCACAGATGCAGACATCTCCGATAACCGTTTAAAGATGCGGTGGTTGAACAAAAATTTCCACGATGTAAACGAGTTCTAGGGTGAGGTGTGGTTGGAGCAGTTTACTCGTGCTTACATATTACGCATGTTGGGTGGCCTCCTTTTCACTGATAGTTTCGGTTCCGAGGTAGCGTTGTGTTATTTGCTGCTGCTACGCGACTTGGATATAGCAGGAACTTACAGTTAGGGCTCAGCAGTCTTGTCTCACCTGTACCATTCACTATGCAAGGCAACTGACTACTCCCGCGCAGATCTTACTGGATGCACATTGCTTATTCAGTTATGCGCATGGGAGAGAATTCGCAGCACAGGTCCAAAAAGTTTGCCACTGTTGAACGTAGGAGCACCCCTTGGCGGAAGGTATGAACGCATTTACAATAACATTTTTCAAACGGCTTGTTAGTGTTCCCATGAATGTAAACAATTATTATTTCAACAAGTGGATTCAAAAAGTGAAGGTGGACATGTATCCAATATGGCAGTACCGCAACAAGCTAGACGTGATGACCGAGAACGACGTAAGTCTTTGTCCGTAAAATTTATTTAACTGATTATCTTCTAATTATTCGATAAAATAAATTGTAACTTACACGCAGTTTTTCTGGACTCCGTACTCTGAGGTCATGGCCTATCTTCCCCATCAGTGTGTGCAAGATGAAGGGTTGTTTAGGGCACTTGTACCGATGATCCACTACAACCTTATTGAGTGGCATCAACCCAATCGTGTGATGATGCAATTCGAGATGGGTCAACCTCAACCTAGCGCACCCTTGCAAGATGACAGCCTACATGACGTCTCAAGAAGGGGGGAAGTTAGGGGTGAGCAGCGAGCGGGTTTGGGTGGGTTCGAGTGAGAGGTATCGGGTTTGGCCGGTTTTGAAACACACATTTGCAGGACCGAACCTGACCGTGGCTGATTTCGGGTGGAGCGGGTTCGGGTTTGCCGGGTTAGCGGGCGGTTCGGGCGGGTTCAGAACAAGAAAAAGAATCCTCCACCAAAAAAATGACAGAGAAAGAAATAAAAAAAATACAAAGAAGAAGGCCAACGACGGCAGTTCGTCAAATTACACCATTAGGGGTTTTGTTGCGGATGGCGAGGGGAGCACAATGGTGCTGCTGGTTTCTCTACCGGCGTCGCGATGTTGCCGGAAAACAGGAGAGAAGGTGCGACGGCGGCGTTTCCAAAACGCGAAGAAGAAGGCCACAGGGGCGGTGATGGTGACCAAAAGGAGGCACGGTGGTGGCGTGCCATGATGGCAACGGTGGTGGTGGTGGTGGTGGCCGACGGCTTCCAAGGCAGGGAGAAGAGGAAGAAACAAAACGCAGAGGCCAGAGAGAGGAGAAGTGAGATGCGTGAGTGATAAATGAGGGAATGAGAGAGTGAGAGATGATTTAGGGAGGTGGGGATAGGGGGACCCACCCTATCTCGTTTCTGATTGGCTGGAGAGGATTCTCCTCAACTCCTATTGGTTAAAAATCCAAAAGAGATAAGAAAAAAAAGACCAGTTGTTCGGGTTGGACTGGGTTCCGACGGTACATACTGAATAGGCCCGTCTTGGCGAACCGAATAAATCGCCGACCCGACCCGACTCGCATGTGTTAAAAAATCGATTTTTTTTTTTCCCGATTTCGGGTCGGGTTGGGTATTCTGCTCAGCCCTAGGGGAAGTCACATTTGAACTAGACTAATGAGTTGAAGGGGTACATTGCATTATGGGATGACAGACACGGAGCAGTGGTGCCACAAACTCCACCGAGCATGGGGCTCGGGCCAAGCGACGAATACATGTTATGGAACAGACTGCACACACGTCACTAGATGACACCGTCTGTTGCTGCGAACACACTAGTGGTTAGTTCTTAATCCACCAATAATCATTTAAATTCTCAAAAACATAATTCGTAAACAAAAACACGTGTGTTGACAAAAAATGCCATGTACCGTTTGTTCCTGAATGGATGTTGATCGGTGCTTCGACATGGATTGGGGGTGAAAGGGGAGACCGGTGCCATCAGACCTTCCGCATCCGACGAATCCTCTTCAAGAAGGTGATCATCATCATGTCCATCGTCATCTACAGTGTGATAGGTGTCAGGATCGATATTAAAATTATTGTTGCTGTCACCGTCATCTGCCAAATGAATAATGAGAGCTTGACTATAATGTTGTTCTCCACCATATGTCTCATCATAGGGTAATGATTGTTGTATGTTCATCAAATCAGGTGGCGCACGTATGGATGAGCTACCGACCTAATCAATGTCAACGTACAATTCTAGAATTTTCATGAATGTTTGCTGCGCAAATGTGTCCATCATGATTCCCACATCTTCAGTTTCGCATACTTCAAGACCAATGTATTGCCTTGGATTGCTTGAAACCAAAAATCGACAGGTAACTGAAGATATGAGCTGGTTGCGACCAAGCTTCAACTTGTTATGAAGTTTCTTCTTCAGGTTGTTCATGCTCATGCCGTGTTTGAGCCGTGTGGTTCTCCTCTCACCTTCAAACATTTGCCCTTCAGTGCCTTCAAATTTTCTACCATTGTAATAGACCAGAGCAACAACTTCAGCCATCGATCAAGAACCTTTATAAACAAACACAAATAATATAGGAGAAGTGAATAAAGAGAAGTGAGTGTATGTTGAGGGATTCAGCAACGTGAGTTATATAGCATGTGAGCTGCTGCTGGACGAACCTATTATGTAAGACACGCCTAGAATTAGGCGTGTTTTAACACGCCCAGATCGAGGCGTGTTTAAGACACACCTAGATCCAGCCATGTTTCGTTCATGTGCTTTTGTGCACTGCCTCCCCCATCCCATCATGTTCCTTTACACAGTTAATATTCTGATTCCCACTATTTTTGTCCTATCTTGAGTACGCCCAGATTGATTCATGTTTGAACAAGCCTAGATTGAGTCATGTTTAAATACACCTAGATTGAGTCGGGTTTCAAAAACTACCCCATTTTGATAAATACTTTCTAATATACCACAAAATGACAAATATTTTTTTTCCTATATTAAAAAAAAAAACTCGAGAAATATGATTAGATGTTATCAACAACAGTTGTATACAGTAGGTCTATATTAATTAAATTCTATATTTATATATATTCCTAAAATATTTCAAATTTTATTTATTTATTTACTGTGTTGGTTCATCTTCCAAAACACACTCCCCGGTTCTCTCAAACCTGTTTGCCCTAGATCCATGGCTTCCCTGTCCAAACCCTGTATCTCTTGCTGAATATCAATGCTGCCTTTAACTCTCTTTTTCTCCTTTAGTTACAAGGTGCTGAGCCTCTTGATATTTGCAACTTTTGCTGACTCCTGAACTAGAAATTAGCATGCTTTCACTGTGGAAATTCTACTGCTCTACAAACAACTCTCATTTCAAGTTTTCATTGCTTTTGCTTCAAGTGGCTAGAGGATAAAGTAATGATTTTAATAGGTTTAATTTGTTGAATTTGTCTGTTCTACTGCGTGTTGTTGGATTTTACACCTTATTGGGGTTTTGCTGCTGTTGCTGATTATGTGACCGAAATTGAGAAATGGGATGGAATACTGGATTTCTATTTTAACTCATATTACATAATTTTATTTGTATCTGTGACATTTGAGAAGAGTTCGTTCTAGCAGAGTTTGGTGGTGGTACTGAAGAAGAGGATAATAAGATAGAATACTGGAAATGCAGTTCAAGGGGTGAACACTGAGATTGGAGCTTGGTTTTTGTGGGAGGGTGGTTATTAGTGTGCATAATAATGGGTTGCATATTGTGCAAGTCTTCTGCCATTGAGGATAGCAAGGAGAGTCCAAGGGAGCCTCTATCAAACAAGGCTGTGCTGGATTCGCGCGTGTCTAGGGGAACTTCATTGAAGAGGGAAGGAAGATATCAGGTAAAGGATCGATATGATGGGAGAACTGCTTCGTCGATTGATAAGCAAGGGCGAGGAAATGGCGCTGTTAGAGTGCACGGTGGTCATTTTGAAAGGAAGGAGAAAATGGAATATGCTGTTGTTCAATATCCAGGGATTGGTAGTGTTCCCAAAGCCGTGGAAGGGGAGCAAGTTTCAGCTGGATGGCCCTCATGGCTGTCCGCAGTGGCCGGAGAGGCTATCAACGGATGGGTGCCACGGAGTGCGGATTCTTTCCAGAAATTGGATAAAGTATGCTTCTTTTCTTGACCTTGCTGCACAATTACACTGTTAAAATGCTTTGGTTTGATGCAGATTATCTGTTTTTCCCTTCTTAACTTTCTTGTTAGTTTGCAATTGCCAATAGAGCATTGGTTTAAATGTTTAAAAAAAATTAATTAATTTTTTAATGTTATTTTGTCCTGACCTTTTTGCTTTGCCTCTTCTTTTTTTTTTTTTTTAAACCATCTACATTTGCAAAATCTACTCTATGCTAGAGTTGGCAGTGTAGAAAACAGGGAATCCAGTGTGCGTCAGTTAATATGTTTTCACTAATAATTACAAAAAGTGTTGACTCTTTTCCATTTCCTTTGGAAATTCTTCAAAGAAGAAAATTAAATTAAAACAGGGTGACTTTTTTTTGTAATTTTTAATGGAAGAAAACCTCCCAACTTCCCCACTAACTTCTTTGATTAGTAGTATATGATGCTGGGCTTAGTTCTCGATCCTAATTATGTGCTCTTCCTTCGAATAATTCACCTAATTTGTTTAATTTCTACGCGAAACGTTTTTAAATTTCCTAGCTGATAACAACTCTTAGTAGATAAACTATTTATAGTGGATTTAGAACTCATTTTTACTCTTGCCAGTGTGATTAGTCTTTGTCATTTTCTTATAATGCTAAGCAGTGCATCATGCAAGCTATCTTTTAAAAGTGATTTTTTTTATCTTTATGATCTCATTAATAGCATTTAGCACAAAATTCTGGAGTTTTATTAATGATTGTATTTGTCTATTTGAACGTGAAATGGTAATGAAGGTATGCCTCATTTATTGCCACTTTATATTGGTGAGACCAATGCTAATATACTATGGCTTATGTTTGTATTTCATATATTCTGGAATTCATGCTCATATCTGTTTGAGATAAATTTCTATTAGAATATGGGATTTCTGGTTTCTGGTTACTTCAATGTGAATATTACCTTCTGAATGCTGTTTTGTCATGAATGATGAATGGTATATTTCTTCTCTCTGATGTGCAGATTGGTCAAGGAACTTATAGTAATGTTTATAGAGCTCATGATCTTAAACAAAACAAGATTGTTGCCTTGAAAAAAGTGAGGTTCAGTAATCTTGAGCCAGAGAGTGTTCGCTTCATGGCTAGGGAAATTCACATTCTGCGTAGGCTTGATCATCCAAATGTCATAAAACTGGAAGGCCTGGTTACCTCAAGGATTTCATGCAGCTTATACCTTGTTTTTGAATACATGGAGCATGATTTGGTTGGGCTTGCAGCACATACTGGACTGAAGTTTACAGAAGCACAGGTAGTTTCAGAAGCTTCTCTGTCTTACAGTTCTCACTGTCCATTTTACTGCAAATGTAACCTACTACATATATCCGGGAGACGCTGCCCTTAATATCTTTTTTTTGTGATTTTCAACCAAAAAAATTCCCCCCTGCTGTTTGCTCTTTATAGCCAACAGTTGAAGATAGGTTTCCTTTGTTACTTCCTAAATGAATTCACTAAAATTTGATTCCTTTTACTTTTTGCAATTGAAAATAAGTGGAAGAAACAAAATTGAAGGATAAAATTTCCAAGATTTTTAAAAAAAATTCAGAGATTTAATTTCTTTTTGGAATTTGGCAGGTGAAATGTTACATGCAGCAACTTTTACGTGGACTTGATCACTGCCATAGCTGTGGTGTGCTGCATCGTGACATTAAGGGTTCCAATCTTTTGATCGACAACAATGGTATCTTGAAAATTGCAGACTTTGGTTTGGCAAGCTTTTTCGATCCCAATCAAATTCAGCCACTGACAAGCCGAGTTGTCACTCTTTGGTATAGGCCGCCAGAGCTTTTACTTGGAGCTACTTACTATGATATTGCTGTCGATTTATGGAGTACAGGCTGCATACTTGCTGAGATGTATGCTGGAAAGCCTATAATGCCTGGTAGAACTGAGGTATGCATGCATGCTTAGGTGTTCCAATTCAAATGTGTCATTGTCTTTTTCTTCTTTTTATTTGGTTAAAATAACTATGGTGCATTGTGAAGCTCTGGTCTTCATGATTGTATGAAAAAAATCATATTGTACTAGTGGCTTTTCAAAATTCGTTGAAGACAAATTAGGATGTGTTAACATCAAATGTTCGCAGTAGTTGAAAATACACCAGTGGATAAATTTTGTGTTTTTTACAGTCTTCGTGTTCTTTTATGGTCTTGTGCATAAAGCTTGGTCGTATAAGAAAGTGATTAGAAACTTCAACTTTCTGTCTTGTAGGTGGAGCAATTACATAAAATTTTCAAACTCTGTGGCTCACCTTCTGAGGACTATTGGAGAAAATCAAAGTTGCCTCATGCAGCAATATTTAAGCCTCAACAACCCTATAGGCGTTGTGTTGCTGAAACATTTAGGGAGTTACCTGCACCTGCAATAGAACTGATAGAGACCCTTTTGTCCATAGATCCTTCTGATCGTGGAACTTCAGCATCTGCTTTGAAGAGTGAGGTGTGAAATTCTTGAGTGTCCTTTGTATTTTTCACAATTTTAATGGAATGCAACTCTATGAGTACATATAGGGAATGGATGTTGGTATTGGGAAAATCATTAACTTTTACGAATGTAGGCTGTGTGGGTGTTTCTTTGCAGCCTTAATTGTTTTAATGTCATCTTTTTGCATATTGACTCATGTTATAAACAAATTCATGCTTCTATGTCATCTCTTTATCATGTGTTTTCCTGAATGTATACACTATTGCCTCCACAACCTGAATATGATTGAAAATTTATTCAGTATTTCTTGCTCAACTAAAGTTTTGTAGTGCCTTTGTAGCTGTAGAATATTGTTTTTGAACTTCAGCATGCATTGCTCACTATTCTGTCATTTTGGTTTACTATTTAGTTCTTCTCAACAAAGCCTCTACCCTGTGATCCTTCAAGCCTGCCAAAGTATCCTCCTAGCAAAGAGTTTGATGCCAAAGTACGCGATGAAGAAGCTAGAAGGTGGGTGGCCAATTTTGGCACGGAATTCTAGTTATATATTTTCAGTATTGCGAAAATGTACTAATAAAAATTGTGGTTGGGGTCCCTTTATGCTTGTGAATCTCTACATTTATTTTGGTTGCATCTTTTTGTGTAAAATTTTGGTTATATCTTTTCAAAATGCAGTGACTTCATATTTGTTAACACAAGTTATATCCAGTACTTCACTTACAAGCATCCGTTTCATCATTTTTCGTTTTAAAACTATAGTTGAAAATACTTTCATTAATGGCATTAGTGTGGCTGCCCCAACACACAAACTTAAGTATAGAGGGGAATAGTTTACTTTTCACATTCCATATGATTCATGACATGGGTGTAACATTTGTTATCAGTAAATCAAACTGCATTATTAAATCGGCTACTCAGTTCTACTGTAATGTTCTCTTAGGTTTTGTACTCCTTTTTCTTGAGTGTTGGACTGTTAGTCTGTAAGGTTGTGTTGGAATTTTGGTTTTAGTTTTGGTTTACAACTGTTTGCAGACAAGTAGCAGTAGGAAGCAAGGAACAGAGACATGATCCTGAGAGAAGAGGAGCTAGAGAATCTCGCGCCATTCCTGCACCTGATGCCAATGCTGAACTTGTCTTGTCAATGCAGGTAGTTTCACTGTTAACTGTATTACTGTAATACTAACCCAACTAGGTCATGCGGATTTGTGAAATTGTCATTGTTATTTATGTATGATATTATTCTGTTTACTGAGAACAATTATCCTTTCAAGTGCTTGAATACATCTTTTGTGTGAGCTCTATATTTATGCTCTCAATTGATTATGTGCATGGCATCTTAGGAGAAATAATGAAGACTTATCCAAAAAAAAGAAAGATTTAAGTTTTCTTGGGCATGTATCAATTAATTCTTCTAAGAATCTTATTTCAAGCACCTCTTACTATTTTACAATGTGTTTCCGTCAACATGAACTAGGTGAAAAACTACTATATACTCTTTTACAGTTTTACTTAACACTTGCATCTCCTACAAATTTGTTGTAGCTCTCCTCTGTTACTGAATATTTATATTATTTTCCTGATGGTTACCGAATTTCTTTCAATTTCCCTTTCGGAATTCATCCTCTGTGCATCCTGATTACTCATTCATTTCTTATAAATATATTTTTCTTATGTTGAAAACCATTTTATACAGAAGAGACAAGGGAAGACTTATTCACAAAGCAGGAGTGAGAAGTTTAACCCTCATCCTGAAGAAGCTGCTTCTGGATTTCCCATCGATCCCCCAAGACCATCACAAGCTGTGGAAGTAAGTGTGGATTCCCAGGCGCATCAACGTAAAACAGCCTCCCATTCGGGTCTGCTGAATGACGCCGCTACATGGGCTAAAGCTGGGAAGAACCAAGATGATGCTCCAAATATTTCAATGGGGGGTGACTTACCAACAATCTCAGGCTTAGATAAAGCCAGGAGGAGTATGTTGTCCGACAATCGCAGTGAAAGATCTGGATCATCACAAGCTGAGGCTCCTAAACTAATAACCAGGTTCCCGGGATCCTTCAAGGAGGCCTCTGAATCATTGACGCGACAGGATCAGAAGCATCATGGGCATGCTCCTCCTCAGAAGGAAGAAGGGAGATGCAGTAACCAAGACCCAAATCTTGTAAGTAGTTTCACGTTCCCAAATCTGTGTATTTTGCTGTTTATAAGGTGGGTCAAGTTAGTTTTTAATTTTTAATTTTTTTGGTTTAGTCTAAATGTTTTGCTGGCTGGCTGACTCTCTATTCTTTTTTCACAATGCTGCAGATTGGTTATGGTTCCAAGGGTTATAAAATTAATTATTCTGGTCCCTTGCTAGTTCCATCACGCAACATGGATCAGATGTTGAAAGACCATGACCGCGAAATTCAGGAGGCGGGTAGAAGAGCGCGTCTGGACAAGGCAAAAATGAGAAGACTTCAAGCTGAGGCGAACCAGATAACCAATACATTATTTGTTTCTGGTCGTTGAGCTGTAGAGCCTGTTTGAGCAAAGCATCATTATTTTCTATTTTGCTTGTACAGCGAGTAGGTATCCCTTGCAGAAATGGCTCCACCTATAGCTGCAATTTATATGGTCATTCTTGTAAAGCTCATCTGCATAATACTAGGGGACAATGTCTTTCTTATGTTTAACTTATGATAGAGTTTCACTGGGAAGATGGTTATGTATTGTTCTTTTCTTGTTGCTTATCCCATCTTTCCACGGTGCATCATGCTTTAGAAATGATGATATTTAGATATGAGTAACCAAATTTTGAAACCACTTTTACAAATTGGATATACAAAATAAGATTTAAAATATAAAACAGATTTCTGTATAACCGGTTTTTAACAATTTGGCTATTTTAATTTTGGTTTAGGCATGGTTATGGATTGTATCTATAGAATAAGATATTTTGAACATGCCTAGTAATAACCAACATGTTACTATCCTCTCCAAAGGAAGCTTTCCTCACACAGTACTTATAACATCGTTTCAACTTATGACACGCCACTTAACCACCATCGTTAGATGAATTTTTGATTTAACGAATTGTGACTATGATCACACCGTTGGCACGTAGATATTTTACATTTTTAATGATCTGTTGGAGAGACATGAAAGCCCAAAACGATAATGGGTCATCTTACCTAAAATTATAGAAAGTTTAATAATTGTCCATTAAAAGACAAGCCAAAAAAAAAATTGTCCATTAAAAGTATATATTTTTTGGCTTCTAGGGTGCACTTGCACCCTAAGTGGTGCACCGTGCACCACTCTAAATAACCTGCTACAGCAGGTTTTTTACCTGATATTTAAAAAAATTTAAAATAATAATAATTAGTTAATTACATTTTTACCATTTTTTTAACTTTTTTTATAAAAAAAGGTAAAAATGAATTATAAAAAGAAGATTAGCAGAGAGAAATGGGTTTATAGTAATTAACAAATTAAAATTATAATAAATTATAAAAATAAAATAACCTGTACAACTGGTTACCAGTTACTTACCTGGACACTTGGGGCGATTTTATTGGCCAAAAGCTAATGGTGCACGGTGCACTACTTAATTGGTAGTTCACCTTAGACAACACCTATTTTTAGGTGGACCAATAATATTTAAGATAAATAAATAAATACGAAATTTTTAGTTCATTTATTTTGAATATCACTGGTCCACCTAAAACTTGGGTTATTTAATCCAAGTTTTTTCTTAAGCATTTGAATTTTTTTTTTACAGAAACATTTAAATAAGTTTTACCATTTTATTATATTATCTTTTAATAAAAAATAAAAAATAATTGGACACTTATATAGTAATTTCGATATGTGTACCCTTCAAGTTTCAGCTATCCCTATTTTAATATTATATGATAGAAATATGGAGCTATCCTTATTTTAATATTATATATATGAATATGAATATGAATTACTTCTTTTAAAAATTCAAAGAATAACTACGAGCTACTCAAATTTAATCTCTCTGTCTCCTTTAACCCCACTTGAGGCCACGGTAGTGCCACGTCCTTTGTTTGTAATAAAGCGGAAGATAATCAAGATGAAGAGGAAAGAGGAGGTGGAGGTACTCTTTCTCAGTTCCGAAGCTATTAAAAATGGTTAAATAAATAATTAGCAACTAGTCAAATAGATACAAAGGAAGAGCGTGTGAAAAATTCGCCAGATTTTACTATTTAAATATTCTCCAACGATCTTTGTATTGTACTTAATGATTTATTAACTATTATTTGTGTGGGGGAGGTCCTTGTTTGTTTTTGTACTTTTGCATTATTTTATTTATCTTTTTGTTGCTCCTTTTTTTAATTTTTCCGAAATGTTGGAAATTTATGAGGCTGTGGCGCTTCACTGTGTTTGTGCAACTTGAAAGTTTTCTTGTGTGGTTGTGTTCTGAGGCTCGCCAAACAGAGAAACAGGAGATCTTCTTCTTATGGTGATACTGGTACACACCTCTCTCTCTCTCTCTCTCTCTTCTTCTTCTTCTTCTTCTTTTTCTCTATGAGCCTCTTCTTTTCCTTCGTTTCTGTCTCAGTAGTCCACGTGTCTTTCTTCTTAACTCTAATGGGTGGTGGAAAATTCTGATCAAATAAGATAAAGTTTGGTCCTTTTGGAGGGTCTGAATAGTTTCCCTAGTCTTCTATGTTGTAGTTTGGTCCTTTTGGTATTCTCAAGTTTCATCTTTCCCTACTCAATAATTTGCTTTGCTTTGGAACTTTCTTCTTAATTTTGAATAGCTTTTCGTCTTTTGATAACATGACAGGAAGTTGTGATTGAGTTTGATCATGGTATTGGGTCCTTGTGGTTCTCCTCTAACTTCTGAAATGAATTTTGAGTTAAAATGGTGATGTTGGAGGTTCAAGTGTGTGAATCATATTGGAGGAGTCCTCTGTTTCATGGATTTGATGTATCTGGCCTACATGCAACTCTAGTTGGATAAGAATGGAGGGTTCTTCTGGGTCTGCTTTGCATAATTCTGATAGTTCTAGGGCATTAAACAGTTCTGGAGTCTCTGACAGGAACCAAAGGCTTCATTGCCCTGAAGGAAACCCCTTCTCCGGTGAGGCGGGGTCACATGATTCTGGTTTTAGAAAGGAAAGGGATTGGGCTGTGTTTGTACAAGGTGAACAACCTAAAAACCTAGGCGGGTTTTGTGAGGATGAAGTGGAGGCTGACCCTTTGTTTTGTTCTGTAGAATGGGGTGATATTAGCTTGAGGCAATGGTTAGATAAACCGGAGCGATCGGTAGATCTGTTCGAATGCTTGCATGTGTTTAGGCAAATTGTAGAGATTGTTAATGTAGCGCATTCCCAGGGAGTTGTAGTTAATAATGTCAGGCCTTCTTGCTTTGTCATGTCATCTTTCAACCATATCTCATTTATTGAATCAGCGTCTTGTTCGGATACCAGCTCGGATTCTTTAGGAGGAGAGGGATTGAACAGCCAAGGTGTAGTAGAGGCTAAAACTCCAACATCTCACTGCCTCCATGACGTGCATCCGCAGAGTTTAGGAAGTGAAGACTTCATGCCTGCCAAGGTTTCAACAACTGCTCTTTCAGATTCTAGTTGCATGCTGTCAAGTGCTGTGTATGCTGCTCGTGCGTCATTAATAGAAGAAACAGAAGAGAATAAGATGAAAGATAGGAGGAAGGATGAAGAAGTAGAAGGAAAGGAGCAATCGTTTCCGATGAAACAGATACTGCTAATGGAGATGAGTTGGTACACTAGTCCTGAAGAGGCTGCTGGTACTCCTAGTTCCTGCCCTTCGGATGTTTACCGATTGGGGGTTCTCCTTTTTGAGGTTCATTTCATAATAGGAATTGTACAATTCTTTAGTTCTTGTATTTTAATTTGGTGCTTTATATACTTTATCTTCTTCTTGCTGCTACGATGGAAGTAGGATATAGTGTTGAAACATCCTAATTACATTTCAATGCACTCTAAACTTGATTATTGTACATGTGAACAGCTATTCTGTCCACTCAGCTCAAGAGAAGACAAGAGTAGAACCATGTCTAGCCTCAGACATAGAGTTCTTCCTCCACAAATACTTCTGAAGTGGCCTAAAGAAGCTTCATTTTGCTTATGGTTACTGCATCCCGACCCTAACAGTCGTCCAACACTGGGGTAGTTTATCTTCATAACATCAATTTTACATAGCAAATATACAATTACCTGCCATTGAAAGTCTTCTCTTCTTTTCCCTTTTTGTTTTCGAATTAGCAAGAATTAGATCCTTATAAGCTGCTTTTACATTGAATTTCTGTAAGCTTCAAGGTCTTTGGGCTACATATGTCCTGAATACAAAGCCAATTATGAAGTGCCTATTTTAGAAACTAATTAGATAAAAAAAATTATATGGTGAGTTTTGCACTGGCCTTGTTGCGTTGGATCGTTTTAGTTTTCTTAAGAAGTTTTATATCAGATAATGATGTTTATGCTGAAGGTGAAAGATAAGTAATAAACCATTTTCTGATTGCCTGACTGATTCAAATTTTTTAGGAATTGATTGGCTAAATTTGAGTTTGCAATATTCATGGGAACTTTTAAGGCTTAAATTGTCTTTTGGGCAGGAGTCAGCAAATTCTTGCATGTGTGCTAAAAGTATGCATCTAGTGCCTGCAACCATTTGTTTACAAAACTCTTTGCTATTTTGACCTTTGTTATGAATTTTCAATAAGGAGATAGAATCTTATATTTCTAAATTTCTTCATTTGAGTACCTTATATAGACTTTGCTATTTAATATATTAGCCAATAATCAGGATTGTAACTGATCAACCTATTTTTGATCCTGTATTAGTCATCACGTATTTTTTAAACCATTTGTTTTATTGTCTATCAGGGAGTTGTTGCAGAGCGAGTTTCTTAATGAACAGAGAGATGACATGGAAGAACGTGAAGCGGCGATAGAGCTTAGGGAAAGGATAGAAGATCAGGAGTTGTTGCTAGAATTTCTTTTGTTACTCCAACAGAGAAAACAGGAAATTGCAGAGAAGTTGCAGCATACTATCTCTTTTCTGTGTTCAGATATTGAAGAAGTGACCAAGCAGCAAACTAGATTTAAAGAGATTACTGGTGATGATCGTTCAGCTTCAAGTTTCCCATCTGTGACAATTGTTGACAGCAAGGATTCTGCTTATATAGGAACTAGAAAACGAGTCAGACTAGGGATGCATGTTAAAGATATTGATGAATGTGAGGATAACATGGGTGATGATGAGATAAATCAGGGAAGTTTTCTTTCGAAAAGTTCACGGCTTATGAAAAACTTTAAAAAACTAGAGGCAGCTTACTTTTTAACACGATGCAGACCGGCCTATTCCTCAGGGAAACCGGTGGCTAGACATTCTGCGATAGCCAATGGTGGTAGAGGGTCTTTTGTTGCTAGTGAAAGAAGTTTCATCAATAACATATCATCAAAAGAGCAGGGCCGGGAGGGTACGAGAGCTTGGATAAATCCTTTCCTTGAGGGTTTGTGCAAGTACTTATCTTTCAGTAAACTGAAGGTTAATGCTGACCTGAAGCAAGGAGATCTTCTGCATTCTTCCAACCTAGTGTGCTCACTAAGTTTTGATCGAGATGGAGAATTTTTCGCTACTGCCGGTGTGAATAAGAAAATCAAAGTGTTTGAATGTGATACAATCATAAACGAGGATCGTGATATTCACTATCCAGTAGTGGAGATGGCTAGCAGGTCAAAGTTAAGCAGCATATGTTGGAATACATACATCAAAAGTCAAATTGCTTCGAGTAACTTTGAAGGTGTTGTACAGGTGAGTCAAATGCCATTGAGAAATTGTTTATTGTTTCTTTATCAATTTTAACTTCTTATCTTATTCAGTTATGGGATGTGACAAGAAGTCAAGTACTGTCTGAGATGAGGGAGCACGAACGGCGGGTGTGGTCCATTGATTTCTCATCAGCGGACCCGACAATGTTGGCAAGCGGAAGCGATGATGGTTCCGTTAAGCTATGGAGTATCAATCAGGCAATTCCATTTTTGCACTTCGTGGCTGTCAAGCTTTGAAACTAAACGTACTGCAGTCTTATTGCATGTTTTATATATTTAACGCTGGATGTATGATGAGTTGTTTCTCTCACCTGGGCTGTTACTGCAGGGAGTTAGTATCGGTACCATCAAAACGAAGGCGAATGTGTGCTGCGTTCAGTTTCCTCTGGACTCTGCTCGTTTCCTTGCATTTGGTTCAGCGGATCACCGGATATATTACTATGACCTCCGCAACTTAAAAGTGCCACTTTGTACTTTAGTTGGACATAATAAGACTGTGAGCTACATCAAGTTTGTAGACAATGTGAACCTTGTCTCTGCATCCACGGATAACACTTTGAAGCTCTGGGATTTGTCTACATATTCATCTCATGTCATAGACTCTCCAATTCAATCATTCACAGGTCACATGAATGTTAAGGTATATCTGTTGATAACAGAAATTCATGTATTTGCTTACATGTGAATTTTCAATTATATCTACCCAATGTTTTTGTTTTATTATGGTCACTCATTGAAATAAATAGTTTTCCTCAGTAAATAGAGATTATAATCATAGCAGTGTGATAATTTACTCTGCCTGATTCCTTTTTATTATGGTTAAATATACCCTTTTATGCATAAGTATATAACTCCTTTCTTGCTCAATATGCTTTTAATCTTTATCTCTAAATCCATTCACTTTTCATCAAGGTTATCAAATCACGAATTACCAAGCTTATTTGTGAATGATGTATTGTAAATCGTATTTAATTGCATGACTAAGACACGATGAAGAATAGCTTGTAATATTTCATATAAATGATTAACACTGCTCAATCGTTAGATGCATATATACACTGAGTGAGTGACTGCAAAACCTTGATTTTAGAAGAATGAAAATAGAACAATGAACTCTCACACAGAACATTTATTTTGCCCATATGCGTCCCCATATCAATTTTTTTCCTTGATTACTTTGTATAAATTATAATGCAAGTCCCCTCAGAAAAAAAAGAAGAAGATGAAACCTGCCTCTTCTTTCAAAGATCATGTGAGTATGTATTTAGCACACCCTCCTAAAATTTTCTAGTTCCTCCCTGAAAGCATTACTACGCCCCCCCCCCCCCTCATGATTAGTCATTATTTTTTCATCTTGTTTTTGGTTTTAACAGATTCCAGAACTTTCATCCAAATCAATATTTACATAGTTGGAAAAGAATTGTTAGTCATTTTAATCTTTTCAAACAACCCTATGAATGAATGAAATCTTTCTAGGAGATCCCACTGACTATAATTACAACCTGTTCATTTTATTCTACTGTATGACAATGCCTCTTCAGTGTTCCTGGCCTAGTGATTCATATTTTTGGGCCAATAGCTATTGATGAGATCTCACTAGTTTGCGTGTAATTCCTTGTTCATGGAGTAGTATAGGGTAAGGGTCAGGCCTAACTGTACCTCAAAAGCTAGCTTAGGTTAGTTTGCTCTACCCTTCATAAACATTTATTTGGTCATTACTCTACTCAATGTGAGCCTTCGTGTGAGAGGATTATTTGCTATGATAGGATTATTTAACATTAATTTCCACAAAATTTCATGTAGTAAATTTTCAATTATTGTGGGATCATATATGATCTTGCTGATGCTTCCTCAATTTATTGCAGAACTTCGTTGGACTATCAGTATCGGATGGTTATATTGCTACTGGTTCAGAGACAAATGAGGTATTTCATGTCACTTTCTATCAGTTTTCCTATTGTTTTTGCAGCACTAAAGGGCAGCCTGGTGCATTAAGCTCCCACAGTGCGCAGGGTCCAGGGAAGGGTCCGACCACTTGGTCTATTGTATGCAGTCTTACCTTGTTTTTACACAAGAGGCTGTTTCTAGGACTTGAACCGGTGACCTCAGTCACATGGCAACAACTTTTTACCGTGCGCCCCTTATATTGATTCTGCAGTACTACTACTGAATGTTATATTTCTATGTGGATCAGGTGTTCATTTATCACAAGGCCTTCCCCATGCCAGCATTGCAGTTCAAGTTTCAGAACACAGATCCACTTTCAGGGCATGAAGTGGATGATGCTGCACAATTTGTCTCCTCAGTTTGTTGGCGCGGTCAATCACCAACCTTGCTTGCTGCCAATTCCACAGGGAATGTCAAAATTCTGGAGATGGTTTAAGTTAACCTTTTCTACACACAATCTACAAATGATACAGAGTTTTCTGTGTATGAGGAGACACAAACCCAATCTTTGTTATACAGAGGGGTATACAAATTCCTTAATAATTAATTACTTGTAAGTTGTAACATAACAAATTTTTGCCTTATTAGATCATAGCGGAAGCAGTTAAAAAAGAAGAGTGACATTGATCTCGTGACCAAAAAGAAAAAGTTCTGTAGATAAAGTGCCAAATGGAAAAAGTTTATATGTCAAAAATCTATTTTATGATCCTTATTCAATTTTATATATTCATTTACCTACAGGGAAGCTGCTCTTTTCGTATAGAAGTCAATGATATCTGCTCATAAAAATTTATTGCTTTTATGTGCTCCGATGTGGCAAGTTTTGATTCGTTGAATGTTGTGTTACCATCTAAAAAGTGGTCCCCTACCTATGTGGAGGGAATGTTTTAAAGTTATATATATATATATATATATATATATATATATATATAAGATGTATCATATGAGAAATATGTTTTTACATGAGAAAGTAGGAATAAATTATGACTGTTAGATCTAATCATGAATGATTTTATGACATTTTTAAGTAGTCACGTAACTATTAAAAATGATCTTGGGTAAAAAATTGGGTTAAATAATTCAAAGTCCAAGTGTTCCAATGATATTATTACATTTGTTTTTTAAAAATTCCAACTCATGTTACATTGTCATCATAAAATTCAACTCATTTCATTATTTTTTTATATTTTTGTTAAATCATTTTATTAAATAATTTATTTATAGTTTTTTTTTTGGTTACAAATTTATTTATAGTTTGAACCTATAAACTATACAAAGAACTTTTTTTCTAAAAAAAACTAAACCCTAATCCGTAATTGGAATTAGAAGATGCTACTCCATTGAATTTGCACAAGCTTAAAGAACCTTACACAGCAACAAAGAAATGAGGGCACTCATTAATCTTCAGGTAGCTACGCAGGTTATTGATGAATTAATATCAAAGCCCTCAAAAGAAAAGAAAAAAGAAAGTTGAAAAAACGCCCAGAAAAGGCAAAAATAGAAGGAATTTTCTTTCCAGTTGGTGAATTAAAGATGAAATTGATTATTTCGATCATCATTTTCATTTACAAAAAATGTTGATTTCATCTGTTGATTGATCTCAGCAGAAACAATTGTTGTTGTATAAGGTTTTTAGGCTTGTACAGGTTCAATGGAGGCTCGGTAGGATCTTCCAATTTCAATTTGAGATTAGGGTTGTTAGTTTTTTTTTTAAAAAAGAACTTCATTGTGTAGTTTATCCTAATTGATGGGTTTAAACTATAAATAAATTATTTAATAAAATGAATTTAATACACATAACATGAGTTGAAATTTTTAAAAAACATGTGTAATAATATCATTGGGACACATAAACTAGGGTTGTTTAACTCATTTTTTACCTAGGGTTATTTAGACAACTCAATATATTAAATACAATTTTGGCCGATGCTTTTGTAATTTTGGACCAGAGGTGATGATCAAATAAAGTCTTTTGATTTGAATTTGATTGAATCAAATGACACTTTGTATTCCTCTTGTAAAAAAATAAAATAAATTCAAATGACACTTTTAAACAATCATATTCTTATTTTTATTTTTTTCTCTTATGAGGACTTATAGTATAAATTTATACAATACATTATAGATTTATCTATTTTTTGGTACTAACATTAAATTATATTAATTTAAATGATATAATAAGTTATACAGTGTATGATTAAACGCTGGATAGCATTAAACTTTTATTAGATTTTATCAATCAGACCTAACACAACGAGATTTTATACTATAAGTCTTTATACCATACAACATATCAAATGAGTCCTTAAGTCGTAGCAAAGTTGATAAAATAAAATAGGTGATTAGTTTTGTTACTTGTTCATTGTACCGTTATAACACCTGCAAGTCGTAGCAAAGTTATTAGATAGTTAGACTCGTTAAGCATTTAGTTGATGGTTCAATTGCGATGTGTAATGAGAAAGAACTATTAGGAAAGTCTATACTCTTAATGTGATCTTAGAACCATTAATCTCAGGACTACTGACTGTTAGAATACTTTGGTGGAAAAAAAAATATCGTAAGAACAAAAAATAATATAAACATGCTAACAAATCTACATTTAGATAAATTCAGTGGAAGGAAAAACAGATGAAGACACATAGCTCCATCAATTGCAAACTTTTCATGCCACTGACCTTGTTTGCTTTGTTGCCACTGGATGATGTTTGTTTTCTAAAGAGATGAGTGGACATAGCATAGTGACCCAAGACCGAGCAAAAATGTTTGACTTATAGAGTTCTGTCCATTACATAACTCAGCAAACGTGAAACAAAAATATGGGAGAGTGAGTGCTATAATTTTCGCACACTAACTTTGTGGGATAATGAGTTGAATACGAAGTGAAAATGGACCACAAATAAAAGGTAGAAACCAGGTCTCAGAACTAGTGAGTGTGAATCAGTAAACCCAGTGTTAGGAAGAAGAAGAGAGAATCAAACGAGCTCAAAACTCATGCACGCAGACCCAACTCTTTTTTTAATCACTTTATCACCTCCAAGACAATTTTGGTATATAAAGGCTTTTAGGAATTAATAGCTTGACAATGTAGGACTTACAACTTTTGAAATATTACTAATTTTCCAACAAAAAATATTTCATTCTTATCCCAAACTAAAAACAAGGCAAGTTCATTTTCCCACTTGGTCCATTTAACCCACCATCAATCATAACAAGAAATAAAATATATGAATCATGGCAATAGGTCCTCTGGTTGCAAGTATTATCTTCCATGTATCGCAATATATCAAGTCTCTCAATATATGCTCTTAACTCAATGAATGAAGTATAAGTCTAAACAAAAATATTTCTCAAAATAAACAATTATGTGCAAACAATATATGAGAAAACACTTAAGCCCAAAAATGAAACTCTTAAATCGTACAGTGTACAAGGTAGCCTCAAAATAAGAAACAAACACGACCTCCATTTTTAAAGTAGTAATCAAGGTTTGCTTTGCATTTCCCCAAGATACAGCTCCACAAATATAACTTGATGTTGATTTCTAGTTATCAATGCAACCAACACATTCCGAAATGAAGTAGCCAATCACTTCCAGATTATCGGATCATTAATACACGAGCATGGAGTTCTTCCATCTCTTGAGATTCTTTTCATAAATGTCCTTTCAGGCTTTTCAGAAAACATGTCTTACGACCTTTTAAGGAAGATCTTATAGTTCTTTTTCCCAAGGTATGTCTTATGTTTCATTACAAGATGTGACTTGTAGAAAAAAGAAGTGGAATCGTCCTTTAGTTCATAAAAGGGTTTGATATATCCATTTAGTACATTACGAATTTTCCTTCAAGAAGAGTTTACCCACGACCGAACCAAAAAAAAAATGCAGTATGCCATGAAGTTAGTCACAACAACAAGGCTCGTCCTATGACGTCCAAAATCATGCCCAAAGGCCAAGCCCAACAACAAGGGTTTACAACAACAGGATAAATCACAACAATATTATCTTCACAATATCCTTAACAAAAATAACTCAGCAATATCATGCTTGATTATCAATAACAATCAAATAACAACTATATCAACATATTTCAAAACAAACAACAACAACAACAAGTAGCACAACCACATGCAGACATTCTAGACCGAGTGCCCTTACCTTGGCAAAAAACGTAGTCCAAGTCCAAACCCATATTGAAATTCACTTCACTCGTCGAACCTTCAACAAATAAATATTTCTATATTATTTAATCATCTTAATTATGACTTAGAAAACCCTAACCATATCTTGTAAGCCTTCAAAAAGATCTTCCATCCCCATAACACTATACTACCTGCGGCCAAAAACAACAAAAAAGAGAAGTTTATTTTGTTTCCAAGATCAAAACCGAGTTTAGAAAATTTTATGAAGAACATAAGTATTATCTTGAAAAACTTCATAAGACTATATCAAAGAGAAACCCTTAAGAAAGAAAACTAAAGCCAAAACTAGAAGAGGCAAGGCTCCTACCTTGATCGAAGAACGAGAGAATAAACGAAAGAAAATTCAAGAAAGAGAGAGAGTGTTGCGGCTTTGAGAGAGAGATGAGTGCTTCCAGTGCGATTTTCTCACGGTGCCAAAGTAGGCTATTTATAGTTGTAAACATGTCTAGGTTTTCTCTCTCTCTCTCTCTAAGTAACTATATAGTGAATAAAATAAATAAAAAAGAAAAGTTATTCCCCCTCCACCAATCAGAGAAGAAATTCAGCCATAACTGTGCAGAAAGCAGGTAATTCTTATTTATTTAATCTCCAAAAGATAATATTAAAAACTGAAATTAATTTTAATTCAATTTCTAAAATAAATCTTGTCACAAAAGGATAAAAAATAAATATTAGCTATTAATTATCCCAAAATATTCAAATATTATAATTATAAAACTCTTCTATTTCTAGAACTTATCTATTAAAAATAATTTTAGATTTAATTAAAAATCCAAAACATTTCTCTTTACTTGTCAATTTTAATCAAGTAAATATCACTTAAAATACACAAGAATAATTTTCTCACCACTTATATGAGTGTCACGCCCCATATATATAGTTGGGGTGATATTTTCCTCCAAAATATTTTCCAAAGAACTCCATTTATTTAAATATCTTTTTTTAAAATAAAATAAAACCCTTTAAAAAACAACTATCAACAAAACAACAATTCTTCTAGAAACCATGTATAAAACACGCTCCACATGCTTATATGTGGTAAAAATATTTTCTTCCACAATCTTATCTTTAATATCTACCTAAATACTATTTTCAATTAATTAATAATCCTCTACAAAAATAAATATATATTCCCCTAGAGTATATATATATATATATACATACATGACCCTCCAAGGGAAATTATTCCCCAACAACCTTATCACTTGACACTTCAAGTAATATCCAACATATTTATTTCTTTTCAAATAACAAAAATTATTTTCAAACATTATCAATTATTCTCAAATATAATCAACAAATACCCCCCTTCTAGAAAATGATAAAAATCACGCCCACACCCTCCTTTGGTTATGGTGCGCAAAATCTTGCCACATCACAAGATCTTGTCACGTCAGTATGAGAATCTTTTCATCAAAATATTTAAAAATTCTTCTCATAAAAAAAAGCGATTCAGGTGAGATCCAATGTAGATCCAACTTTCTATTCACTTGTGGTTCTCCGAAATATTACCTTAGCAATATTACAGTCAAAATTCACAGAGTTTAAGTGCGTGATTGAGTTTATGTTGTTTGGATTTATGAAAAGCATGCTATTTTGCTCATATGAATGGGCAAGTTGATGAGTGGATTTTATATGATGTTTTTAGGTAGTTTTTAGTCTTTTTATTTTAATATTTTTGAGTCACATATAGGTTTTTTATTGTTTTTATATAGATTTTCTATTTATTTTGCATTTTGCATGTAGATTAGATTTTATTAGATTTATTAGCTTTATTTTTTATTTTTAGGAATTTTTCTAGTTATTTTATATTTTTAGAAAAAGCTGGTTTAGTTATCATTTTTGTCCAGGGACCAATGTGTAAAGTTTCAGGAAGTCAGGGACCAAATTGTAAAAGTTCAAGAGTGGAGGACTTAAAGTGAAGATTGAGAGAATATGAGGGCTTGAATTGAAGTGCTAACCAAGAGAGGACCAAAGTGAAAAAGAAGAATATGAAGAATCACTCTCTAATTAGCACATGGAAAATAATGTTGAAAGAATTGATGTTAGTGGAGGAAAGGTTTCAGAATTAAACAAGGCTGAGTAGTGGCTTTTTATGGCCATCAAAACCCACTACCATGAATGAAGAAGGAAGAAAAAGCTTGAAGATGAAGAAGCAGCGTCCCAGCGCTCCAGCGTTGGGATCCTAGCGCTCCAGCGCTGGGGTTCTGACTGGATGATGAGTCAGATGTTGACCCAGCGCCCAAGCGTTGGAAAGCCAGCGCTCAAGCGCTGGGCCTCGGACAGAAAGTGGATTTTTAATGCATCCTAGCGCCCATGCGTTGGGAATGCCAGCGCTCAAGCGCTGGAGGCTGGAATTTTACTATAAATAGGACCCTTTTCTTCACTTGTAAGACACACCTTTCTTAGAATACAACAAGTATTCTCTCTTTCTCCCTCTTGAGCATTGTTCCTAGGACTTGTGGGAAGCCATATTTGAGCTCCTATCCAGGGTAATTCAATGACTCCTTTAGCCATGCTTGGCTAATTCTTCTTTAAGTTTCTTGGGTTGTAGTAGTTTATATTTATGTTTTAGTTTGTTTTTACCTTTCTGAATATTACTTCTATTTCATGTTTTATTTCCTTGTTCTTCATTCATCTTATGCGCAAAAGATTTCTTGCTTATTACTTATACGAATGGAAATTGGTAAGTAGTAAGGGATCTAGGATTTAAAAAAGGTTATAAGTATACTTCACTAAGGAATTAGGAAGGACGTAACTTTATGTTGGCCTGAATTTCTTCTTCATCTTCTTCTCTAGTTAACTAAGTTGCAAGGAATTGAATTTAGTAATTAGAAAGAAAGTTCTACAATGTGTAAGAAATTAACTTGTAGATAACTAGGCTATAGCATCATGAAATTAGATTTATAATTCAGAAATTAAGTAGGAACTTGCTAGCATATTATATAGACTATGTAAACCAACCCAAGAAGCTTATTTGCTATCATCTTTTCTATTTTATTGCTATTTCCATGTGCTACCTTAAACAAACTTCCAACAAATACATCTTTTTTTTTTTTTTTTTTTTTTTTTTTTTTCTGTTTAAGTACTAAACTTAATATTAACAAGAACACCTATCCTTTGGGTTCGAACTTTTTTATTACGCGATAGTAAATCGTACACTTGCGATTTCCTTATCACAAGTGATACTTGAAAGGTATTAAATGGTGTAGTCGATGACATTTGGATTGAATTTTTGTTATTCCCTGAACATGTTGTTCTTGAAATGTTGTTTACATTATCGATTGTTGTCGAATGTGCAAGCGTAGGGAAAAAGAAAGTTACTGGTTAGATGGAAAGTTCTATGATGCATGGGTATAATGAATTTGTCTTGGAACAACGACTAAATGTTTTCGAAAATAATAAGAGGAGAGGACTTTAATTAGAAATTCAATTGATATTTTTGGAAGTATGTTTTGAAGAGAATTAATGGTTAAACATAGAGCTTTCGAAAAGAAACAAATCTATCCTAAGCTTTCTTGAATGAAAATTCATAATACACTAAGTGAATTCATTAAACACTTTTATAAACTAAGAGAGATTCCACTTTCTTATTAACACGAGACATATCTTTTGAAAACAATCGTAAGACATATCTTTTGAAAAGAATAATAAGACTTTTTACGAAAAGAATCATAAGAGAAGTTTTCAAAAGAAAGATGAGGGGATTATTCGTAAGTGAAAGGGTGATGAATTTCTTATCGATTGTTATCAATATGGAATCACTGGCAAATACGGCCACGTGACTAGAGATGATGTGATACATGCACTCAGTTAAGGGTGGACCCGCTTGAATAAGGACTCGAAGACTCGAACACGTATAAAGACGTTCCGCTGTGTGGACGATTTGAGGGACTCAGACTCGTATAAAGGCGCTTCCGTAGTGTTGATTGGTGTAAGGAACTCAGACTCGTATATAGAAGTTTCAGTTGGTATTGTTGATTCTTGTTTGTTGATGACATATCACATCATGCATTCATAAGTGTTCCTCGGGATGACATGGTCGTTATATCTGTACCTGATTGGGATAGCAAGATTTTCCATCAATCAGCTGTGTGTGGGCTATGTGCAGGCTGCATGTGGGCCACGTGCTGGCAGTGTGGACTGTGTGTGATTAATACGACAAGGATAGCAAGATTATTACCAATCAGCTGAGTGTTGGCTCTGTGTGGTGGTGCTGACGTCTGAATCATTTTGAGTATTTCATGAGCATGGCATCCATATTGATTCGAGATGATTGTTATATATGGTTTGAAATGATTTCTATATGTGGTTTGGGATGACCAATATGTATGTCTAATGATGCGATCCATATTTGGCAACTAATGACTCGATATGAGCAGTTGTAGTTAGAATGTTTAGAGTATATAATCCGTTATGTGACTTATATTTATACTGTCTAATCTTCTTAAACGCATACAAATACTCTTTTACCCCTATACTTCTATGAGGATCTTGTTGCAAGAAGTTGACTCTTGCACCTTTCTGTGGATGTACTTAGGGCGTCTCCACAGGCGGTGGCATTCGCTTCGGGGACGACTTCTAACGATAGGGACAAAAGGCAATGATGATAAGGAAGGTCTTCCGTGATGCTCTCTTGTACTAGAGCACGAGCTCGTCTGTGCGCGTCATGTATATGCTATTGTTTTGTAATAGTTGTATGAGTGGGAGTAGGAGTATTATGTAAGTTGCGGTGTCAATATGCGTAGAAAAGAAGGAAAAAAATATACGAACATTTTTATTATTATTGAAAAACAACCAGCGCTTCTTTTATTGTAAAATGTTACTAAGATAACACTCAAAAGTCAGGGCATTACAAGCTAGATCTATGCTTAATGTTTTTTGTTGTTGTCTTCTAGCGTATAGTGAGTTGAGTCTAAATTGTGAGAGCAATTTAATACAACTAAAAAAACAAAAACAAAAAAATGCTAACAACATTCTTTTATATACTCTTGTTATTCTTGTCAAAATTTTAAATACACTCTCAAACACACTTCTTATGATTGGTTTATTTTAAAAAAAAAAGTCAACACATTTTTGTCTCTCTTCTTAAAAAAATGAATTGACTTTTTAAAAATAAAACCATATGTTAAACCCCTTACAATCTAGACACATGTCCTACATGGTAAATTTGTCTTTCTTTCTTTTTTAACTTTTTAAATGAAAAAGAAAATAAATGTCTATTTGTGAAAGAGAAAGCACTGAAAGTTCACTCACAATCTTACACTGGGCCCGGTCAAGCAGAAAATTCTGTAATCTGTATGATAGTAACAATTTTTATAAGCTATTTTATAGTCTATTCTCTAATCAGAGGAAGCATGAAACCTTCAACCATAAGATCTCTGGATTGAGATTTCCTGAATTTGTATTGATCATGAACATTCATTGCCATTAAACTAGAAAATTGAAAACAAGTAAATCCCCACTGAATTGTTGATCATGATAAATAAATGACGATAAATGCTATATGACACACCAAAAAAACATGCACACCTTGCATTGATTTGGTGTGCTAAATAATATTTTCCATTAAATAAACCTATGAATTTCCGAGATCATGATGCTGCTAAAAATTTGTGTAACTTCTCATGTAAAAAGGATCTACAAAAAGAAAGATGACTCTCATGCCATCTTTGGTCCTTCAGGCAATATAGCTAAAGTGTGAATGAAGTGAAATGAACTCCAATCTCAAATGTTATTTCCATCCAACTGGGTGCTAGAATCATATACTTGGGTACAAAAATAACCTTCATTTATATATCTGACTCTTCCATCTCCAACAATTGGAACTACTTACATTGATCCTCACCAGATTGAGCCTTCAATGTTAGCCCAGCTACAAGGCGCTGAAGCCTCTGTGATCCCGGACCAGGTTTGAGTTTATAAATGTTCCCAACCTCGGTACACTTGGGTTTACCAGAGCACCAGCCACCGAGTGTGAACAGTCCATTTCTCCGGCGTAGGAATTTTTTATCAATCAAATCCAAGGCCGGGTCATCTTGCTTGAATTTTCTAGCAAAGGCAGCACCACTTGCAATCATTTTTTCTGTGTCGTTAATATTAAGGACGTGAGGGTGCTGTCTAGGAGGAGTGTCCCAGGAAATATAATGCATGTCGCTGTTGACAACGGTTTTAGCTAATTCCGGCACATTGCATGCAACAGTCTGAAAGTAGCCTTCAGGAGAAGAGAGGAAATTACTGTAGTACATGAGAAGGGTCCTTGGTAGATTATCCCAACCCCAGACAACAAATTCAACAAATTCACGTGATAAAACCATCCACGCTGAACCTGCAATGTAGCAAAAACAATTCAACAAAAAAAGAAAAGATCTTTGGAAAGCAAAGTAGATAATTATAAAAAGGGAAAACAATGGCAAGCAAGAAGTCAGTTGTTTCGCTATTGTTGTGTACTAAAAGGGGCATTGTTATGACTTATGGATTGAGATTAATTAACCTTCACTCCTCTGCCCTAAAGGTAAAAGGGTAATATTTCTTGTTACAAAAGTAGAAAATTTCACCAAACAAGTATGCTATACTGATTGTAAGAACATATGTTTTTGAAATTACACATGCATATATTGCAATTGTTCCTTAAAAAGCTATCTCCTAGGAGGTAATTAAACGTATCAGATAACGTATATCAGAACCAAATGTTATCTTATGATAAGTAAAAGGAAGGGGGAGTATCTATAACTATAACCTTCAAGGAAGTGATCAATTAGAAAATTACTATAAGCACAAAGAGGTGTGTGAAGAGGGAAACCAACCAGTGAATAGTTTAAACGCGGTTGGCAAAGGTCTCTTAGGATTGACCCAAAATATATCAGACTTGGTTGACATATAAAGCCCCGGGTCTACAATTAAGGGCATTGCTCGTTTATCCCTGCACAGTATGGTCCAGTTCATCATTATGAACAAGTTCAGGTTTCATATGTAGCTTTTCATGTCACGGAGGAGAGAAGAAAAAACTTACAGCTTCCATCCTAACCGACTCGTGTGCTCAATGAAGTTAAGGCCTCTATCTAAATTTGAAAAAGTATATAGTAGATCTGCACATTTATACTCCATATTAGTTTAACAATCATAGTTCACAAAAAGTTGCAGCAAACTTAACATTTGTATCAGAACAAAATACTAATAGAAACAATCATGTAAGATAACAAACTAACCATCCTGAGTGACAAGAGGATAGTCTGAAGCACTGAGATTAATAAACCAGTCCCAGTCTTTACTTCTCTTGAGCAGAATAGCACAAGCATGAAGAGTATTAGCAACCATCGTCGGTCCTCTGTAAGTAACCATATTAGCCTTTGTAATTACAAAAACATTTCCAACCTCTGAGAAGATATGCTGTTTTTCAACTCTAGAAGCAAGCTCCAACCTTTCCTCTAGCGCCGATTCAAGGTCCAAATGAACAACATAATGGTTTAGCGGATGGTAAAGTGCGAGAAGAGTTCTCCAAAGCTTATCCAAATCGCCTTTGGAGCCGGCGATCAAATATGCAAAACGCGGAATTGCAGGCTTAGAAGGAGCTGGAGCAGGAGAAACCTTCCTCTCGACGAATGCGAGGGAAGTTTGGTTTCCTTGTGAATGAGATGGGAGAAAGAAGAATAGTGAATTGATCGAGTGAATTGAAGATACAAGGCCCATGTTGAAGGTTGTGGCTAGAAACAGAATGCAAACAGCAGAGCTCATGATGATAGGAAAAAGCCATTTCTTCTCCATGTTTATGAACCCCATCACTGAGAGCTATCATGGATACTTATTCAATTCTCACATTCTAAATTCCATGAATCATTTGAAACATAAATCACCATCAAGCAGCCGCTAAAATAAACCTATATGGCATCCTCTTCATATATCTTTTCAATCAATAATCTCTGCCTTTGAACTGTGTCTGTTGGAATCCACATCAAAAATTAAATTAAAGAAATTTGTAGTTCTCTTCAGGGGTGAGATTAATTGTTCAACAAACAAAGGAATTGCAGTTTCTTAATCAAACAGGTCAATCAAGAAACTGATAATTAAATTACCGTAACTAGAAAGTAAGTAAAATGGGACAAATTTGGGCATAAAAAAATCGACAGAGCTTGCAAAAGATTAATAAAGTAATAATTAAACAACAAAATATTTTTCTCTTGGAATTGAAGAACTAAAAAATGAAGGGGAGAAAGCGAATGATGCAACGATACTGGTTATCATAAAATAATGCTTAAAAAATAACGATCTTGAAAAATATCGTTGAATTGGGATAAAATAAAAATAGGTTTCAGCTTAAACAATACTCTGTAATTTCATATATAACGATTGTTTTGGAAATACTATGAGATACACACAAGAATCGATGTGCTGAAACGCTTGAAAACAATATGATCATGAAAAGAAACTGAAAATAGGAGAAACGCGGATCAAAACATGAATGTTTGGTAGAAATTGAAACTGCAGAAACACGAAAAACCAACGAGAAAGGGAACCTGCATGTGAGAGTTAAGGTAAACTAAAAAATATGCATGAAGTGATTGATGAGAAGAAGAATAAATCTGTTGAGTAAATTGTGACAATCGAGATCAGAGTGATGTGAACTCTTAAAGAGAGATGAACACGAGAGAAGAACCTGTTTGTGACGGAGGACGCGTCCACGTTGAAGGAGGGAATAGAAGCAGAACAACAACACATAAAAAGTAAGATTCAGAGAGAGAGAGATTTATTAGTTGTAATTGTAAGCGAAAGGAGTTTCTTTTCTTTTGTTGTACGTGTCACACAAAGTGGTGCCATTTATTTAGGGCGTTGCTGCTATGCTAACTTGCCAAGATTACTACTACTTTAGAACTGAAAAAATAAATAACAGTCTCTTCATTTGCATGTGTTTTTCTTTTTAAAGTATTATTACTCACTCCATCTCATATTATAAGGACTTGTTCAGACAATTATTCTTATTAAGAACACATGTAATAAGTTAATTAATATTTTGGTTTTGTTATTTTTGGTATAAATCTTCCATATATGCCCCTATACGTTAGTATTTGATATATCAAAGGTTGGTTGGGAAGCATGGAAGAGAAGTAATTAATAGACGTGATGATTAAAGTTTTGGAATTGAAAATATAACGAATGCAAGGGATAAAAAAGTAAAAGATTATTAATTTTTTTCTGAAATCTAGAAGGGGTCTTATAATTTGAGATACTAAATTTGTCTTCTAAAGGGCCTTATAATTTGGGACCGAGGGAGTATTATTTTTGATTGGTAGTTAGAAACGCATAAAAAGGAGAGATAATTTAGTTTTACGAAATTAATACTTGTTTGGTCCGCCTCTACCAACTATTACGTGCTCAATTGACTTGTTATTTTTTATTATCATTAATGAATGCACATCATTATATTTCCTTCTCACAAAATCGTGCGTCTACCTGTAACAAATGTTATGTGTCTACCTGTAACAAATGTAATAATCTTCTATTCTTTTTTTGTCTTGACCAATTCCCAAAGCCGTGAGACTAATTTTTCACCCCACAGTCAGCGCACGAAGCGGTAGGGGGCTGACCAATGAGTTTTTTCCATTCACAAGAGTCGGGATTCGAACTCCCAACCACTTGCTTAAGGGACGAAGTGCTGAATTCTAAATCAAAATACAATCAACATTAATTATCATTTTAAATAATATTATTTGCACCAAAATACTGGGTGAAGTATAACTGTCCGAATTGATTCGGTTTTGAGGAATAAATTCACCCGATCTAATTTCTTCAGTTTCGGCACTTCACCATCCAATTGACTTTTATTATTGGTTCGGTTTGAATTGGATTTCAGTTTTTCAAACACGATTCAATTATAAAAATATATGATGAAATACAAAAAGTTCAACAGCTTGGAATGAAAAAGTCAAGCACTTGAAATTCCATAATATAACCAATATGCACCTTCTGTATTAGTTGGTCATAATTTTTCGAATTTTCAAGCATGTGTGTACAATTTATAAACACCTTTGGTGGATTTACGTGTTCAACCATAATTTACTGAATTTGTCCTAACAAAATTATGCAAATGCAATAAATAGATATAAAGAGACGTTACAAAACAGAACTGAGGAACACTGCATCGCAGCCTCACAAAAGGTACCCTTATCTAATTGCCCCTGAGCAATTCACCACAAATATTGGAGTAGGGTAAATTACTGTATGTTGTTAATCGGTTTGGTTTAGATTGGTTTAGTTTTCAATATAGAAATCGAAAACCGAACCGATCCAATAGAAGTCTAGTGGTTTTTTTTTATTATTTTGGTTATTTCGGTTTTTGATTTTTTAGTTCGATTTATACGGTTTAATTTAGTTTGGTTCAGTTATGAAAACCTCTAGTTTGGTTAGCCGCAAGAATGTTAGCAGACAACCTTTTTTGGCACACTCGATGGTAAGAGCAATCAAAGAAGATTAGTTTTGCACGTGAGATGATTTGGAGCAAGTAACGCGTGCTGAAACTTGGGATAATTGATATTCTCATACGATTTGTCTAGATTTAAGTTGTGGCATGTTGAGATTAGTAGTGGATTCATTCCTTGAAAGTAGAAGTAACTGTTACTTATTGGAGCTAGCCGATATGTAAAGAAGGCTAAGTGTTCAAAGCTGACTTGGGTAGAAGGCACGAACCAGGTCACAATTTATAAGTTAAACAAGATATTGAGAGGTCGGCTGAGTGGTCTTTGCCTTGTAATAGTTATAGTTAGCTAGGACTCACCTTATAAATAGGAGATAAAGTCATTTGTAATAACACAATCAACCAACGTCAATATAAATTACAATTTTCCCATATTTGCTTATGTTTCTTTACTTTCCTTTACTTTTTATCCCATTATTTACGTTATAGCCTTTGAAGTTTAATCCTTTAATCCTTTTTCTTTAGCCGCTTACTTAAATTTTCCATCGTTTTTCTTCCAACTTAGTTTGTTCTTAAGTTGATCACCCTTAATTTCTTAGCAACGGCTAACTAAGAGCTTTCTGGAGTATTTTAATGGGGAACCAAGTCTCTTCCTCAAAAGTTTGCTTTGATTAGGAAATTATTATATTGGCTTCTCAATGGACCTACACGACTACTCCTTGGTTTAACTTATTTGACAAATTACCTCGTCTAGTGGGAGCCACACTACTATTGAGAAGTTACATCCCCTAGTCAAGACAAAAGTTGGCGTTAGGAACTAAGGTTCGTAAAAAATATGAAATATTCCTCGAACAATCAAAGAGCCAGCTGCTGTAATGAACCTACTTCCGGATTTACCACTACCACCACCCAGGCAGTGACGTCAGGATCACCATGGTTTGTTGACCTGTTAGGAAATTTCATTCCCACAACAACTGTCACAACTATTCCTACCACTTTTATGATAGTTGTTCACATGACAGACAAAATTGGAGATCAAGGACAACCCTCCACAGTAACAACCACATCTTTCACTCGGCAACAAATAAACATGGGATTAAGGACGTCACCTATCAAGTAGCCAAAAACTTGGTTGAGATTGTCAATCTGATGGTTCACAGGGAAATGCATTTTGCCAAGAAGGAATAGCAGAAAGCACACCATGGTTCACCATCCAATGTTGTGCAAAATTTACCCCCACTTGGGTGGCAAGGCACTTGTGAAATAATTATTCACACTAATTTGTAATACAACCAGGTCCAAATGGCTTGGAGAACCCATGCTACCAGGAGTTTTGGTCTCACTCAGCCAAACCCTATTACGAAGAATATAGTGCTTACGAGAGGAAGTACTTTGGCGCAGCTCATACCCATAGAGCAGAAAAGGTTTAGGCTACTACGTCATAATGGATCAGTAGAGACACTTCCAAGCCATGGATGCCTGTAAATAATCAAGTATACAAAAGGGTTCCTGAACATTCATTATATGAACACCCAATTCCACAAATGGCTCAGTATCAAGCAACTATATGAGACTCAATAAAAATAAAATAAAATGAAAAAAAAGACACTAAAAATATCATACGAATCCCAGTCATCAATGATGCCAAAGGTCATAGGAAATGGGTCCTACTAGTGAACTATTTGTGCTTATGGTTACATGTGTTTTAGGTAAATGAAAAGTGGAGGAAGTGGGAGCTGGCATGACAGAAGACTTGTTCTTGAAGAACTTGGAAGCATGCATGTCATCAAAATAATAGAGACCATCATCCCCAACAATCCCTTGAAGAAGAATATCACCATTGGCCTGAGATTTGACAAGACAACGAGTATGATCAAACTCAAATTTAACATGATTATCCCTAGCAAGCCTACTAACACTGAAAAGATTTTTAGTGATTGAAGGGACTAGCAATAAATCACGAAGAGAAAGAGTAGCATGTGTTTGACAGGGTGATTTAAAGGAGACTGTATCAGTAGAGTGAATATGCAAACCTTGACCGTTCCCCATGAGAATATGATCATTTCCTTGCAGGGGTGCATGATTGAAGAAGGTAGTAGCATCATGGGTGACATGATGAGTTGCTCCAGTGTTTGGTAACCAGGTCCTTTGACTTGGGCCTGCAGAGACAGTGAGCAGAGATTGTCCCATCATCTGCTGTGGAAACAATTAGCCTGTTGAATGCTGTGCAAAGGGAGAAGAGCTAAACGTCTACTGGGGAGACTGAAATGCAGGTGCAGGCAACATCTGCTGGTGATAACCATTTACACATCCAGCAAACGGAGGGTAAGCAATTCTCGAAGGGTATCCACGTGGATCAGCCTTCAAACCAGCATTGGAAAAGGGTAATTGGGATGGCCCAGTAGGTTGAATATTTTAAAAGGGTGGGGGACCAAGTCATGCTTGTTGAAATGGAGAAGGAGGTGGTGCAAACCCGCCAAAGGTACCGGTCTGTTGAGGGACTTGGTTAAACTGATCACCATATGGTGATGAGCCAACAATTCCTGGATAAGCAGCAGACAGAACTCGGTGATAGCAAGTGCTGGCATCATGACCCCACTTGTAGCAGATTTGACACTGAATAGATGACACCTATCACGCATGGTCAACTTATCCTACTGACCAGACGTTGCATTATGCAATCGATTCAGCTAGGCAGACGATGCTGGAAGGCAGACGATTGAATACTAAGACAGGCAGACGATATAATGTTGAGTAGAGCAGACGATGTTGTATTTCTCTAACAAAAACGCTTTAATGAAAAATATATTGCTTTGCAAAGGTTTTCGAAAGATACCGTTCAACCCTCCCTTCTAGTGTCTCTTTGCCTATTCTCAAAGAGATCAAAGAATAGTCAGGAACACGTGTACAAATATATTACTTTCCCTAATAAGTAAATGACAACTTTCCCTCCCCTCTCTTCCCTTGAACCAAACAAGACAAGTTATTAAAATCTCTCCCCTCCTCTTCCCCCCTTTCCCTCCTCCATTAAAATCTCTTCTCTCCCCTTTCCTCCTTTGAACGAAACAGACCCGTTCGCTACTAATAATTGAAAAACTTTAAAACGCTAACACGTACATCCAAGTGACAAAAGCCTAATAGGAGATCTTAATTTGTGAAACTTTGTTTATTACTAATGCAATGTTTCATTTCCGTTTTTCCTTTTTGATTCTTCTTTCCTTCCATTTTTCTAACTTTTGTTCTTTAAAATCGTTCACGTTTGAATAAGTTTTTTCATATTGTTCTGCTTTGAAACTCTTAGTGTCACTGAAATGTTTTCAATAAAAAAAAAACTAAGAAGATTTTTTTTTTTTACAAAACTAAGAAGATTTGAATCTATTACCCAAACTGTTTTGTGATTCATTTGTTTACCAAAATTCAAAGTAAACAATAATTGTGTAAATTTTTATGCAGACATCTAATAAGAATTTACTATTTTACTACATTATAAAATAAATTAAAATATAAAAATAAAAAAGGAATCTATCAAAATTGGATTGAATATTTGTACAAAACTTTTTACACCAGTACATTTAAACTAAATCATTTACTAGATCATTATAAATAGTAAATATAATCAAATATTTGTATAAACTTCATGTTGAAAAAACATGGTATTTCAAAAGTTGTTAGTCTCACATTGCTAAGTTACTAAGTCTTTAAAGAGTTTATATATCAAATCCCTCATATAATGGTAAAGAGCTTATATAGAAAGAGAATTGGCCTCGCGCAACAGTTCAGTTGCACAAGATTTTTTATTTATCAAATGCATCATTTTTTTAATTGCTATCAAACGCATCATTAATCTGCAAGGATAATCACTCTTGAGTCTATTTAATTCAAGCGCATTGGACATATAAATACTTAATATAATCTATTTTTTTTCTTTTTTCATATATGCCACATTAATTAGTTTTTTCTATTCTCTTACTTTCACACTTAGAGCACTCTCAAATCATTTTCCTTATCAACATGAGAGTTTAGGCAAGATACATCTAATCTCGATTAGAAAAATTCATAGCTAAATCATTGCTCAAATACTTAACGTTAGAATATTTGTTTCCGTTGACGCATTGCCTAAGTGGAAATTGAACAACTAACTAATCACAGTTAATGCAATTCTAATGTTGGTGTTTCTTAACTTTTCAGCAAAAGTTATAGTACTTTTTTATATATAAAAATTTATTAAACAAAGTTTTGACTAATCATTTCAATAGAAAAATGCATTTAAGTAAAAAAATATAATTATATATTTTTAATAACATTAGTTATATTATGATTATCAATGATATATTCGATGCAATAAACTATTTGTTATTATATTTATGAGAAAATAGTTGATGCATCGTCGGTGTAATTTTTTTTTTTTTTACATATGTATCTAATTGATTTTAACTACATCTAAAATTTATTTTTATTTTAATTAAATAAAAAATAAATGTATCATATTAGTTTTATGTGGCATAATGTGATTTAATGTTTTTGTAAATTATTTGTCATTATATTTATTATATGATTGACGTACTCTAAGATATTTATCAGTATGTTTTATTAAAATGGTCTCAATTATAAGACGCGTTCGTTTCAAATTAAGTGAATACATTCTAAGTAATAACTTTTATAGGAATTTTTTTTTTACAACTTTTCTAGGAATCTAATCATAGAAATACTATTTTTGAGAATTTTATAAAACATATGTTTGTTTTAGATGGGAATAAAATCATATGAATGTGGTAGTTAGTTTTTTTTTAATCTCCTTTAGGAGAATTGAAGACGAGAATAGTGGAAGAAATATATGTTTCTCAATCTCCATTGGAATCAAATGAAGGAAATGTGTCTATTAATATTTTTCTAGGAATAATTTAACCTGGAAATAAGTTTCAAAAAAGAAAATTAACCTGGAAATAGGTTTTTAGAAGATTGTAGCCTTCAAATACCAATAATATTAAACTAACACGTTCTTCGAATACCAATAATATTAAACTAACACGTTGTCATATGGAATAATTCATTAATTAATTCATGATCTCATCTTAAAAGTCTTTATATTCTCCATCACTTATTAAGCTTATGCTTCACCACCCCACTCTATCTAGAGTTGAAATACAATATCATACGTCCTCATCCATGTTTAAAGTTAATATTAATAATAACACACTTTAGAGTTGCCTATAGCTTCCAAACTCCACGAACGCATTTGTAACCTTGACGCGTAAAAAACATAAAAAGCAACAAATTTAAGAGAATGGATCACATGATTTTATTTAGGTTATATACACAATAATATTAAGGATTATGCAGAAAAATTAAATCATTGTCATCATGCAATCATAATATTATAAACACCACCTAAATAAAAATCTACTCTATGCATGTTTAGGAAAAATGTAATTTTGGGTAGTAACTAAGACATGGTCTCTATGGAATACTATTCTAATATCTCGTTATTTTTATGCAAAAACAATTTTAGCAGTAGAACTATTGGTACTAATGGAGTACACCTCACATACGTGTAGCATAAATTATTTGTCAGCCCCTGCAACTCATCTGCTTTGAAGTTATTCTCATCATACAGTACATGATAGTGAGTAGGTCGATCTAATGGTTCCTTGAATTCCAGCATAACTGTCGAGGTAAAAATCGAACTCCGTTTGATGGCAAATGGTGGTGTCACCAATAGTTCTTGGCATCATATTTCCAAAAAATATAACAATGAATAAAAAGAGAAGGACATTCATACATCAACTTGAAGAAAAGTTAGAACAAATAAAAAATACAACCATACAGCCAAGCAGTACATGTTGTGCCAAAAATCAGGGAAAAAGGGAGGAGCTTATTGATTCTAGAATCGATTCCATAGAATCATCAAAGTCATCTGAAGAGTCATCGGAGTCTTCGGAGAGAAGTGGATCGTTAATGGCAAGACCCCTTGACCGGAAGAATTCTACTCCGACCTCCTGACAAGCCAACTCCTCTAAAGCGTTCCAAGCCAAAAAGGGTAACCCATTTGGACCACTGAGGAGTTTTGTCACGAGGAAACCATAGGAAATGACTTTCTGGTTGTCAACCAGAGAAGAAGCAAGATGATTGTAGACGATGTCTACAACATTAATGTTTAGCAAGTTTCTCTCTAGTTAGGGAAAAGTAATGATTCATCACTCTTCCAACGAAGCCTCTGTTGTGAACAAAGGATAAGGAGGACTAGAAGGCCAAGATGAGTTCTGGGTACAATGACTCATCAGAGACATCACACAATGCAGACATACGTGTGTGACGCAGAGCATTGGTGTCAGGAACTTGATAGTGATGTAGTTCTGGGAAATTGATGGTAAAAGGAAGACAGATAGTTACGTCGTTTGTCATTTCTGTTTTTAAGGAAGAAGGATCACAAAAGTAGAGGATACAGGGAAGATGATGGAGTGAAGGATGGAGAACAAATGAGAGATACTTCTGGAATTTATAAGCAAAAGAAGGAATTTGAGGGGTGAAGAAGAGGGCGGTTAAGAGGATGTCTTAAGAATTGTGAAACTTATGTGGGAAACGTGCATGCTGAAAAGTTGCGGAGTAAATAGGGAAGTAGTTACAAGATCTAATAGTGAAACGGCGCATGCTGAAGTATTTAAGAAGACAAAACATAGCTGACATGACTAGGCGATGGAGGAGACGTCCAACGGCGTGACTGTTAGGGCTGACAGGACTAGACGATGGAGGAAACCCTAGTACTGAACAACAACAAAGCTCGTCGGCGCCCTAGATATTTTGAGAGAAACTTTATCATGATAGAAAAAATCTCTAGTATTGAACAACAACAAAAATCTTCAAAACAAAACCCTAGAAGTAGAAGCAGGACAAGAGTACTCACAAGTGAGGTAGAGAAGCAACAGTGCCATTGCGGAGAGAAGGAGTGCCGGTGATGAGGTGCAGCGGCAAGGAGCGGCGGTCATGAGGTGCAGCGGCAAGGAGTGAGGAGCGGCAGTGACGAGGTTGAAGAGAGTTGGAGTCGTAACAGAGAAATGGGAAGACATATGGGGTTTCGATCTCCAAACACGGGTTTCCTAGCTAACAAATCACTATTATTTTAAGGCTTAAATATGTTTGGAGTCCTTGACATTTGAAATGGAATCATTTTAGGTCCCTAAAAAATTAATTTGTAAAATTGGATCCTAACATATTTTTTTAATCAAATTAAGGACAAATCCCAATTTAAGCTGATTAAGGAATCTAATTAGCCCAATCATCAGTCCCAGTCATCATTTTTTATTATTAAGTCTTTTTTATAAATCCACATTAGCCTTTTTACTAATCTTTAATTTTTTTACCTTTCCCCCAAATTTACCTTTCCCCCAAAATTACCTTTCCCCTAATCTGAACCCTAATTGAAGAACTCGAAGGTCTGGGCTCGCAGACATTAGCTTCATACCTGAAGCAGGAATTGTAAAGGGTCTTCACAGATGTCACACACAAATGACCTTCCTATTGGTATATTAAGTGGGTCCAGCCAAGCCTTTTTTTTAACATCACAACAAACCACATAACCATCAGAAAATGAAACTTTCTTTCATAGCAAGAGAGAAGCAAAGAACAAAACATTGAATTAGAAGGTAAAGCACCGGGACTCCTCCAGCTTTGCTTCGGAAATATTGGCAGCAAAGAGACCATTGATTCTTTGGCTTGTCAACAAAACCAAGAGTGGCAGGTTCAAGCTCTTCATCATCGTCATCATCAAAATCATCAACTTCAACCTCACCTTCATCTTTACAAACTTTATCTGTATCATCATTTTTTTGGATAGCCTTGAGTTCGTTGACAGGATCTCCAACAACATCAGTATCCATGTGTGCGGCAATGGAATTGAAAGTGCTAGTCACGTAGAGAGTGATAGTAAACGAGTTGAGGAGTGGCGGCGGAGAAGATGAGGGGCAGAGCAGGTTGAACGAGTTCTTCAATAGGGGTTCAGATTGGAGGAAAGGTAATTTTGGGCGAAAGTTAAAAAAATTAAAGATTAGTAAAAAGGTTGTGGATTTTTAAAAAAAGACTTAATAATAAAATATGGCGACTAAGATTGATGATTGGGCTAATTAGATTCCTTAATCAGCTTAAATTGAGATTTATCCTTAATTTGATTAAAAGACATATGTTAGGGATCTAATTTTACAAATTAATTTTTCAGGGACCTAGAATGATTCCCTTTCAAATGTTAGGGACCCCAAACATATTTAAGCCTTATTTTAATAATATAATTCCTATTACCACGGTTCCCATAACAACCGTGGTAATAGACAATTTTAATTGAAATATAATAATACATATTACCACGGTTCCCCTAACAACCGTGGTAATAGGCCGTGTTAATTAAAAATAAATAAAACTTATTACCACGTTTCACCTATAAACCATGATAATAGGCAGTGTTAATAAAAAAATAATAAACACTATCTCAGTTACCGTGGTTAACATTTGACCTTGATAATCGAGCACCTCAGTTACCACGGTTCCAGAGCTCCGGGCAGCTTTTTACCACAGTCCAACACGGAACCTTAGTAACAGGGGCGTGGTAAAAAAACAATTATGTAGTAGTAGTGAAATCAGTGTTCATCACAACAACAGAATGACCAGTTATTGGTACCCAATTGGAAACTTTAAAAGTGATATTATAACGCCCCAATTTTGGGTCAGGGGTCACATAGTAAATACGGAAACTTCCATGAAAACCTCTCACAAAAACTCAGTTTTGAAAACAAGCGTCAACTCAATTAATATGATATAATAATACCCACAAATATATTAAGTAACAACAACGTCTGAACAAAACAAATAATCCATAAATTTGCACAAATAACGTGCCCAAAATATCAAGTAGAAAACAGCGGAAACAAAATCATCTAGTCTTCATCGTTCAATTCTCCCAGTCTTCGTGCTGCTCCATTGTCCCCCACAACTTTGCAACATAACTAATCATCGCGAGAACCATCCTCTTGAAAATCTATGGCATTAAGCGTCCAAACAACACACAAAACAAGCAGAAAGGGTTAACTCCTTAAAACAAGATAGCATGAGCAACAACGAATCATCAATTCAAACATTATAGTAAGAAAAGCAAGTAACAACAGTTCATAAAGCCCTGAACGATACAGGAAATATGGAAGCAAACATCAATTATAACTCTGAACGATAAGGAACAGAATATCAGTTTTCCACATTGAACGTTATATCATCAGAATATCAAATTACACATTGAACGATACAATTACAAGATTATCAACATTGAACGATACAAAACAGAGTTATCATCATTGAACGATACAAAAAAGAATTTATCAACATTGGATGATACAATACAGAATTATCAACATTGGACAATACAATCAACCGCACATCAGTTTACACCTTGGACGATACAATCAATCAGGATATCAATTTGCAATATTGGACGATACAATAACAATACATGCTTGTTAGTCCTATCAATAGCTACATGCTTAACTATGGCCAGAATTTCACCCAAATGGGGCCAGGATGATCACATGGGACAAACTACCACCACTTTGCCCTCAAGGTAGATCACGCGGGACAAAGTGCCGCCACATCATCTTAGGAAGATCCCACGGGACAATGTGCCGTCACATCAACCTTAAAAATCCTACATAATGCATATGCTATGACAATAATCATCATCAAGTGAACCAACAGTTCATAACATCCCAAGGGTCATAGTAATAGCATATGTAGTATAATCAATTCAGTTCAATAATCATCATCAACATGTTATAGATACGTTCCAGTAATAAGTTCCAGCTTCACTAACATAATACAATCAGTCCATTGTCAATGGGTAATATTCGGAATCAATTAAGACATTCAATTCTAAACACATCATCCAATACAATAACCACAACAACAAGTAATAACATAATAAATTAGGAAAATCTGTTTTAAATCACATCGTCCAACACAACAAACAGAAAACAACCACAAGCAAATCAGTATAAGGCATAAGCTTGACTCGAGACACTCTAAGACCGAGTTACCCATACCGTCGAATGTAGAATCGCATAAGCTTGATCTCCAACCTTGCAAGGATATATAAACAACAATCAAAAACATAGAAAGAGACTCCAACTATACCGGAAATCCAAGTGCAAAAGACTAGGAAGAAATAGGGACTATTTTACAGAACTTGACCAAAGTTGAACAAGAGAAAGAACCTATCTTGTGTCCGCTCAATCAAGAAGGAAAGAAACAGTGCTTGTTCGTTCAAAACTCGAGAATGAATTGTCGAAGGAAAAGGCTGGAAATCTTCGTGATAGAACCCTTGGATAAAAGGAAAAAGGAATCAGAATCTATGGTCTAAACTCTAAACCCTTACGTGAAACAGAACTTAGAAGTTTCTCACCTTTGAACTCTAGAAAGAGAGGAAAAGAACGTTTGATATTTGAGAAAGAAATGTGCTCAGGAGAATCCAGGTGCTCTTATGTTGCCTAAGTGTTGCTATTTATTTAGATGAGAAAATCGAGTTCAAAACTCCTAAAAGATATTAACAATTCTGTTACTTAACTTTATCTTCCTAATTTTATCCCTTAATTCAAATTTTAACTCCTAACAACCTATAGATCTTTTAACAACAGAAATGTTTTTTCTATTACAAAAACAGAGCATACCTGAGATATGCTCTAGAAGATATATTCTTTTCAATTTCTCTCATCTTTAACCAAAACATAATCTATTAGAGATAGGAGGAAATAACATAAGGAAGGAAAAAGGAATAGAGAAGATAGATTTCATTCTGGAACGTTCTCGAAGATGAGATGAAAACATAACATAACGTTCACGATTTGGTTGTGAACGATACATAGCAAACGGTGCTTCCCCAACTGTAGACGATACTCCTTAGACGATACACTTATGTGATGTAGACGATACTCCCTAAACGATGTTGTCAGACGATACTTCTCATGCTGTGGACGATACTCTTCGAACGATACTTCATCAAGCTGTGGACGATACTCTTCGAACGATACCTTATCAAGCTGCGGACGATACTATCCAGACAATGCCATTGGACGATGCTCACACATACAGCAGACAATCGTTTCACAAGTAACTAAGCTCTAAACAATACAATTTACGACCAATACTAAACGATTCTCAAGCTCGAAGAAGTAAACACAATTTAACATCAACAAATCCAATAGGAATAAATAAGGACCAAACTGCAAAAGTACAATAATTGAAGAACTTATTTGTAAATACTAAAAAAATGAGGGTCTTACAGATATAGTCTTGAGTTGAATAATCAATACCCATAAATTCTACACCAAAAGCAAGGTTATTTGCTAAGATAAGGCTACTGAAAAATTTTATTAGCCTGCGGTTTAACTTTTGTACTCACAGATAAGGCTAAGATAATTTTACCTTGAGTTGAGTTTTGTATTAAGTAGAAATATGTTATATTGACCTCTTGAATCAGAATCCATGTATTCATAAAATGGCTTGTATTAACAATATGTAAATCAAAATATTTTCCTTTTCATTCTTATATATTACCTAGATGGAGCAACGGGTGGTTGGTTCAAGTAGTACATGCTTGATTTCCCTTAAATAAGATCTCGGGTTTGAGTCTTGTGGATGGAAACCGAAAGATGATGTCTTTCTTACCTTAAAAAAATAAATTAGCTAGATGGAAAGTGGACGCTGACACTAGACTGATATTAGTTCTTAAACCAAATACATTGCATGTAATGTAACTAAACTTTTGTGTAGATATTTTGCTATTAAGTAAAATTAAATTAGAATTATGATTAACATGTTCTATGTTCTCTTAGCATCCAAATATGAGAACACCAGGTTGAAACTCAATAAATTCAAACAAGCTTAAATTAGAAGCAAAATAAAAGAACACCCCAAAGAGACAATCCTTAATAATGCAGGGAGAACAAAGCGCGAATAGGGATAGAACCAGAGAGAAGCTTGCCACAATCCCATCCTTTCCCAGGAAATTTGTCCAAATCCCAAAGATCCCAGAAGCTAGAGCCGCTCCTTGAAGGCACAAGTGCATAGATTTCTTCAAGATTGCTACAAAAAATAATTTTCACTGAAAAAAATTACTTAGTGACAAATAATGTTGTATTCTATCCCATTTCAGGGTTCCACTGCCTACCCCAACTCCACTGAAAGCTACAGTCTACCTGACAGACAGATACAAATAAAACAAGTATAAGTAAAGAAGAACGGCATGATTTTCGTATGATGTGCAAAAAGGTAGGAAGAGTGGTCTCAAAATTGAAGGTTTTGGTAAAAAAAAAATTGTCTTCCAAGTAAGCATATATATTAATTAAAGCTTGCAATTAAAAGAAAGAAGATAAAAAGTGGTATTGATATATGAAAGGCAGTACAACAATCAGACTCTGCTCCTGGATACAACTTGCAGTGGAATTATTCCTATCCAGGTACTACTCCACAGTGGAATGCATCTTCTTTTGGTTTTCCACAACCCTGGAATACTTGGCAAAATATTCCATCTCCACCATAGTGGCAACCAAATTCCTGGTTTTGTGGCTCATAAGCAACTGGTGCTCCTCAACTTTCCTATCCTCAACCAGGAACTGTTCCACCTCAGGGACTCTCTCAGCATCATGGATATTTTTCACTAAGAGGTTTTATGTTGTCCTGAGTTTCCTACCTCACAGAATTCACCTCAAGTGAACTTTCTCAGCAATATGCGTCCTCCCACCTCAAAATCCAGTCCCTCTGATTCACAGCACTGGTTCCCTAATTCAGGAGCATCCATGCATCTTACTAATGCCTCTCAGAACATTCACTAGACTGAACCCTTTCAAGGCCCTGACCAAGTCATCATAGGCAATGGACAAGGTTTGCCGGTAAAATCTATTGGTTCGTCTCAGTTTCTGTAATGCCCCATTTTTCAAAACAAGCAAGGCGTCACATAATCGTGAAATAAAGGCGGAATTAATTAAAATTAACATTATTTGCGGTTAGAAAAAGAGAGGGTAATTTTTTTCGAATTAAAAATAACATGACTTTTGGAATTAAAGTAAAGCAGAAGAAATAATAATGCATAAGTCGTACAATATTACCCATAACTATCAGTGCTAAGCTTTATGCACTAGGCAAAATAAATACAAGTTCCGAAAGAAAACCCCTACGACAAAAATGGGAAAATACGCCATATAAGGACTAAGGCTCGCTACCGATATATTCCTGTAGCCAACACGCAGGAAGGCGTACGTAAGGTAAACATCTTTCGGACTTTACCCTAAACATCGCATGATAAAATATAGATAAGGATAACAAACAAGAATATCTGAGGCTGACCCCCATGTCGCCACGCATCGTTACTCCCCGTATACGTCTCCTCGGATGGATCCTCATCTGTGCCACTAACGCCCTCCTCCGCTGCAAGTACATGATTTCCGAGCTCATCCTCCGGCTCCAAGTCGATGATAGTCCTGGTCAAGTCGACGTGAACCGTCTCAACCGCGGTCTTCTCAGTATGAGCTGGGTGAAGCAATCGGTAAGGTGTAGTTGGTGCATAATCAGGCTCAGGCTTCACCGAATGCGGCGAAGCGGGTGCGTAGGAAAGTCCAGCTGAAGCATCAAGCATTGTACACTCTTTCATCTGCGCGGTACCCGAGGAAGAAGCAGCCTACTGACCGATGAATGAAAGTTACGATGGCATAGTCCAGCACATCGCCCTCCAGTAGCGGTAACTCCATAAGAGTCGCCCATAACAATCCCATCTGGTCTCCTCAACTCGGTCATAGTACCAAAGAAGATGGGAGCTCCGGTCAAACACCCATGCTTCTGGCACCTCTGAATCAACTAGGTCAAGGCGAGTCTCGCCCGAGGGCCAGACCGTGTCCCACGAAAGTCACGTGACTTGTTTAAAAAGTCACATGACATTTTTAATTGGTCATGTGACCACTTATTTCTTTTAATTATGACCACTCATTGTTCGATCTAACGGCCACGATTTATTCTCACCATTCTCATATAAGAAAAACTTTATCACTAGATACATCCCCATATATATATATATATATATATATATATATGTATATGTGTGTGTTTAGTTTAGTTTTTATTTTTGACTTTGTCAAAAAATAGGGTTTTATTTTAAATTGATCTTGGTTAGCTTATATAATATATATGGACATGTTTTATTTGTTTTATTTTATCTTTTGTTGGTTGTCGTTTTGAGTTAAGATTTGTTCTAGATATATATACAGATATATAAGTAAATATAAGTAAAGAAAAAGAAAAATTAAAAATATATATAATATACATGTCACGTACAGCGCGCACATATATATATATATATATATATATATATATATATATATATATATATATATATATTTTGTTTTTGATTAATCTTGGTTAGTTATCTTCTTTTAAAATACTAGTTTGTGTTTTATCTTTTATTTTGTAGGATTGGTTTTGAAAATAGAGATATGACCAATATCTATGTGTGATTCGAATTATATAGATAAATAGGGTGAATCTAATTTTTGAATTAGATAGATCTTGGTTTGTTTATTTAAAGTTAAGATAAATGAAATTTGGCACATATCTTTTAATATTTGGTGATGATGTGCGCATGAGCTATAGAGTCAAGAGTGAAATGCGTTTAGAAAAACCCTAACATCACCAAACTCAAACCTAATTTTAGAAATTGGGTAAAACTTGAACTCAGTTAAAGTAGATCTTACCTGTCATAACACAAGTTGAATTGCCATCCCTAGTGTGAATTCATGCTAAAAAGATATGTAGTATATAGGGTTTGATTCATACCCATAACATTTGTCTATTTTTATAAACTTTTTCATTACAAAATTAAATTAAAATAAGGAGTACATGGAATTCGATCCTAAAAGACATTGCAGACCACTGCACTACAACGCATTTAATCGTGTTGAGGGGTTCTAATATCTTATAGTAACTTCTTTACAACCAAATCTATTTGCTAAAAATCAACTATATACCACGCGAATCCACAAACTGCAAATGCTCTATTAAGACGCATATGCTAAAAACCGTATGTGATTTTTGTGACATATTATTCGTATGTATAAATTATTAAAATCGTCAACTTCAAAATTAATGTTGTGCCTAGCTTAATATTGTGGATTTTTGACGATTTTAAAACTGCAAATGCTAAAAATCAACCATATGCCACAAAAATGTTTTCAGTTTCTACTTTTAGTTTTTAAATTCCAATTTTTTAAATATTAAAAAATATATCATTCAACATCTGTTTTATTTTGAAAAACAATTTTTAAAAGCAGTTTTTAAAAACTCTTTTTAACTACGGTTTTCACAAAGTGTAATAAAAAATATGTCTAATTCTCTAGAGTTTTTTTCTGTAATTGTTTTTACCAAATCAAGGAAGAAAGAAAACCATATATTAGCAAAAACTCCTTAAAATAACAGTGTTAAGGAAAACGGGAATCCAATGTACTTTTTTACCGTTTCGAAGAAATCGAGGTAGCGAAATCCACTGCTGAACATGAATAAGAAAAGTCGTCACATTTGTTTAATATAAATAGGGCAGTGTAAAACACCGCACTCTCTCTTTGCAACTGGTTCTGATTAAGCCTGCACGTGGAGAAAAACAGAGCGAGATCTGACCCTTTTTCAATTTCTCTGTCTTTCTTGAGTGAGTTTTCCCTTTAATTTCGATTTGGATTTTGGAGACCCTTTTTCAAAAGGGGTCTTCTTCTCTGCAATCTCCTTCACTCTCCACACTGGTATTCTCTCTGTTATATTGCTTGCTTGCTTGGCCACTTTACAGTTTGTTATGTTGATTTTTCAGTTCCAAGTTTGTAATTTTTGGGTATTTCACTCGGATCATCCCTTTTTGAATTTTGTTTTGCTGTTCTTGTCTCCATTTTCTGGGATTTTGATTTGCATGCTGGGTTTGGTAATTGAACTGGTTTGATTTTCTCCCCCAAAACCGAGATTTTATTGAATCCCTTATCAGAACTTTGGTGTGCTGTTTATTTCCTCTGCATGTTTGAGTTGAAGATGGTAATATGTAGATCCCTTCACATGTCATGCAGGGATTGAGTGTTTGTTATCTAATTGATGTAATTCATTGTTCATCGTTCACTTAGCTCTATCCTGCATATGCTCTGTCACTTTATATATGTGTATTTTGGTTAATTTGTAGTAATAATAACCGATTAGTATTCCTAAATTTTTCTTTTTGATTCATGATTTAGCCTTTGTGTATCTGTTTGTTGAGCTTCTGGATGAACTTTTTAAATTATTCATGCTCCTGATTCTTGAATCTTCCCTATATTGATATGATATACATATGTATTTTCTTGCTCTGGAATTAGGTTTTGTGAGGCTGTCTTGTAGTTAGAGACATGGCGGTTGAGGTTGTGGGATTTGAGATGGTTCAAGGACCATTTGAGATAGGTGCTGAAGGAGGCAAATCTGTTTTGCATGACAAGGATAATGGCAAACTGGACCAAGATTTGGGAGCTGGTGAGCCCATCAAGTTTGGGTCACATGGAGATGAATCCGCTGCTAAAGGGGAAGGGAATGATGTTTCAGATTCCAATGTGCCCAAAGATGCTGTTGAAGAGTGGCCTGCACCGAAGCAGATTCATTCTTTTTATTTTGTCAGGTGCCGGCCTTATGATGACCCAACCATCAAATCAAAAATTGATCAGCTTGACAAAGAGATTAGCAAGAGAAATCAAGCCCGCTTTCAGATCACTGAAGCACTGAAGGCAAAGCGGGTGAGTTGAGAATAATTCATCATTGTTGCTTGTTGAATTTTTAATTGTTCTTAGGGGAAATTAAAATGTGAAGAGAATCCAAGGAGTAAAGTAGGATGTGGCAATACAGTCAAAGGCGCCAAAATGAGACTGCAGAAGGGGTCTGCGCCGACTGCTTTTTGTATTCATAACTGTATAAAACCCTATTCATAACTGTGTAACACCCTGAAAGTCGAGTATTTAACTTGCCACTGTGATGCTATCATGTTAAGGGAGATAAAACAGAATGTTCCAAAACTTTTTCAAATTGAACAGTTAATATTTTGTGTTCACTATGAATGTGATGCTTGAGTTGTTAATCATATGGAAAATTAATGGGAAGGAGGAAATGATTAATTTTCTGAGGTTGACTCCTCTTATATGGATAACTAATGCAAAATGATAAATGATTTATTTTCGAATGTTGACTACTTGTGAGGCACATGTGTTTGGTGCCTCTCGACCATGGTAGTCAACATCAGGATTTCTACTGTAAAATCGCAATCTTGTAAAATGTAAATCGTGATTTACATCATAAAATTCGTGAAACCATTCGACATCTACTCTAACGTGGACCTTGTTTCACATCTACTCTAACCATTAGTGTTACAATTAGCTTCTTCTGAGTCATTCGACGTCGGCCCCGTCATCTCTTTCTTCTGCAACAACCAAACCCTATCCTGCTGTGACTGACATTTGGCCTTGTCCCTGCTTCTGCAATGTGATGTTCGTCATCTCCCCTGTTCATCTTATGCTTTGTTCGACCTTCAAGTGAGGCGTGATCCCGCCATCTCCCCTTACGCTGTTCGATGTCAACCTGCTCTTTATTGCTTGTGTTGCATAATTATTGCTAGTGTCTCATAATTTTATGCCTTCTAACCTGCTAAAAACGTGATGTTTGAAGTTGTTAAGTTGTTCAGGACATCACGGCTTATGTATGACATTCTAATGGAATATGGATTAAGTAAGATTAGCGAGTCCAAGTTTATTCATGTATTTTTAGTGATATAAAGGCTTTTTTAATATGCTATTCTATTAGATTTACTATTCATTATTCATGATTTTCACTCCCCTTCCCAATTCAAGTTAAAATCCCGATTTTAACTACCTTGCTCTCACTCAAGGCATTGGAACCCTCTAGCTCCATAAAGCACCATATTGCCTTTGAATATCAGATATGTATTGACAGTATAACTCACTCCTTCTCCTGTCCTCCTATTCATTTCCCCCCTCTAACTGTGAAGTGTCAAGCAAAGTGCCTGTATGATTTTGTACATGCTTCATCCTTTAATCATACTGTATGTGTATAATGTCTTTGTATACAAGTTACCTCATTTTTTGTTGCCGTGCTTATGCAAAGTACCTTGGTGTGAATTCTTCATCACCCCCCATCCTAGCCATCGTTTGGTTAGTTTAATATTTTTTTGGTCTATTGGTTAGTTTAAATGTAATGGTGCAGATTGTAAACATCTATTGGGCCTATTGATTGGAGTTCATTTTTGTGTTAGCAAGCTACATTTTTTGAAATGGAGAAATATGGCATTTTGGACACGAACTTGTGTCATGTTTGTGGGAAAAATTGAAGTACATATGTTTGTGAGATGGGGTTTATTATGTATCACCTCAATAGCTCTGTTGTTAAATGTGCATAAAGATTTATATAATGTTATGACATAATTTTAGTATGTTTCGTTATCAATGTTGGGATCTCTTCTCTAATGTGGAGCTAGCTAACATAGAAAAGTAAGTATGAAAGGAAGACCACTAGAGAAGTTATTTATGAGAATCATCTGATAGGGTAATGAAGATTTACGGGGCTTGCACATTCTGCTCTTTCCACAAAGTTTTATACTTGTGGAGTTATATGATATGATAGAGTTCTTCTCAACAGGTATCTAACATAATTGTATATTGATTGGTCTTTACTCTTCACTGCAGTCAGATCGAGCAGAGTTGATTTCTCAGATTAAGTCGCTAAGAGGTGACAGTAGGCAATTTCAGAGTATTGTTGACGAGAAAATAAAAAAGATTGAACCTCTACAGCAGGCACTGGGAAAGCTGCGTACTGCAAATAATGTGGGTCGGGGTGGCTTATGTTCATCCGAGGAGGAACTTAATGATGTTGTATGTTATGACTCCAAGTTTTTCAATCTAGAGTCTGTCAGTTTATCTGTATTATAGTTAATCCCAACACCAACTCTCCATTGACCCACTTCTTGCATTGCACATGCTTTAATGGACGCAGATATATAGCTTTCAGTACCGCATACAACATGAGAGCATTTCGTTGGCTGAGGAGAAACAAATCCTCCGAGAAATCAAACAGCTTGAGGGAACAAGGGAGAAAGTTGTTGCTAATGCGGCATTGAGAGCCAAGTTACAGGACTCTATTGGGCAGAAAGAAACCATTCAAGATCAGGTTAAGGTAAGACATTTGTGCTATTAAGGTTTAAGTGTGCTTATTTTTATTTTTTTTCAAATTCTGTATTATTCGGAAAGTCATTGAGAATGTTTTTTCTTGCAGCTTATAGGTGGAGACTTGGATGGAGTGAAGAAGGAGAGACAAGCAATTAGGTCCAAAATCAAGCAAATTGATGACGAGCTGAAAACCAACGAGAAGGATCTCCAGTCTCTACAGGAAGAACTGACAGCTGTTACTCAGAAGAGGGAAAAAGCTTTTGAGAGCATTCAGCAGCTGAGAAAACAGCGCGATGAAGGGGTAGGTTTTGCTTTAATATGAGCACTGTCTAGTGTCTAGTCTAAGGTAGCTTTTGGTGAATGGGTTATAACAGGACAAAACATGAGTTCTGTTTCATGTTTGATGCATATTAGAAGTAGAAAATAACAGGATGCAAGTTAAAAAGAAGTGATATATTTTGGTTTTACTTAAAAGATACTACCAAAGTAACACTACAGGATTAGCTGTCTAGTTCAGTTCTGTTTGTGTTCCAAATGTCACCTAATTGTTTTAGGGTGTACTTGCTAGTACAAAGTGGAAAATGAAGATGTGGACTATATTGAATGCAAAAGATAATCACATAGTGATTTGTGGCGAATGGTTAGGTTGAAAACTGTTTTCTTTGAACCTAAGGGGTTGCATTTGGTTTGTGAAATGCCTTCTGTCAACATTTTCTATATTCATTAACAATTATAAAAATGTCGTCTGTAGTTTCATTTTGTTTCCTATTTTCATATATTAAGGCAGGAAATGGTGAAAAAACCCTTGATTTTTGCATTTTCATCTCACTTGCTATGAAGTAATTGTAAAGATGGATCCTGTGGCATTATGTCACTTTTGTCTTTCATTTATTTTCTTAATATACTAAAATGTGGCATTCAATGATCACTTTCGTCTTTCATTTATTTTCTTAATATACTAAAATGTGGCATTCAATGACTTCCATTCTATTTTTAAATTCAACTAATTTCATCCATTACCATACCCCATTTTATCTTACTATTAGTGAAGTTTATTATACCCTATTTGCTGTTTCAGAGATTTAGTTGAAATTGTACATTGTAATAAGAATCTTGAGTTCCACCACACTGACGAGTGACTATCATTTAACATACCTATTGTAATGAACGAGTAAAATATAATTTTGTCCTTGATGTAAATTTCATCTAAACCTGCTTGGTACTGTTGATGTAAATTTCTAGTAAATTTGGTCATTATTTCTTTATTCTTATTTCCCAGGCTTCAGAATATTTCTGAATTCAAATTAACATTATACTTTTGCAGAACTCCTATTTCTACCAAAGTCGCACACTTATGAATAAAGCACGGGAGCTTGCTGCGAAGAAAGATATCAGCGCTATTGATGAACTTTCACAGACAGAGGTTTGTCCACATAATTTTCATTATTTGAAGCTATCCAATATTTAATGATGGCATAGTCCTTTAATCATGTGATCGCCTTTTCCTGCTTTTCCTGACTGATGAGTTTTGGCTGAATCTTAACTTTTCCCCATGGTTGTAGGTTGAGAAATTTATGTCACTCTGGAATAGTGACAAAAGTTTTAGGAATGATTATGAGAAAAGAATTTTGCCATCATTGGATCAGCGGCAGTTGAGTAGGGATGGGCGGATGAGGAACCCTGATGAAAAACCACTGGTGGAAGAACCAAAACCTGCTGAAACTGTTGCATTTTCAAAAGCTATCCCAAAGCAGCCAAAGGAGGAGCCTAAGCCTTCTCCACAAGAAACTTTGCCTACTCAGAAAGAATCCAAAAACAAAGCGAAAGATTTGAAAGCCAAACTGGATAAGAAGGATTTAGTGGAAACTGATGAATATGAATTTGAAGTTCCGCGAAAGGAGACCCCTGCCAAAGTGCCTGAAACCGATCCAGCAAAGCTGAAGGAGATGAAAAGAGAAGAGGAAATTGCAAAAGCAAAACATGCCTTGGAAAGGAAGAAGAAGTTAGCAGAGAAAGCAGCAGCCAAAGCAGCTCTCAAAGCACAAAAGGAAGCTGAGAAGAAGCTCAAGGTGAATTGATTGTTGATGTGATTCTTTTTGGATTTTCTCTATTTATTTTTTGCCATTTTATTATGAGAGAGAATGGCACAAAACCAATCATTATAGGACCCTTGTTTTTTTTAGGGTACATTAATTTTACTTGTTCTGTTTCTCTCTCGTTACATGCCATTATTATTTTACTTTCTAACATGAGAAGATCCAAATCCTTTATCTCATTTCTTTCATATATGTCTTTCAAATTCTGAAATCTATTTTTAGGACCGTGAGAAGAAAGCAAAGAAGAAAGCTGGAACTGTGGAGGAACCGGCCGATGAAGTCGTTGAGGCTCCCCTGGAAGAAATGGTCAGTGATAATGTTGAAGCGCCGGCTCCCGTGAAGGACAAGGTCCCAAAGGAGAGTGGTATCAGGTCCAGGAGTCGAGCGAAAGGCCCAGATTCGATCCCAAAAGTTATTCTCAAGCGGAAAAGGTCTAACAATTACTGGGTATGGGTTGCATCTGCTGCTTTGTTAGTCCTGCTGTTCTTGGTGCTTGGATACATCTATCTTTTCTGAAAAGCTGAGATGTACTAGAAGGAGCTATGAAACCAATTTTCTTAGTACACAGCTAGGTTTGTGAGTGTAGGCTAAGTTATTTCTGTTCAGTACATCCTCTTGGAGACAAAACACACTCTGTTATGCTTATGGAGAAGCTGTATACATTAGCTTGACTATGTACTTTTTGATTTTGTTCAGATTTCATGACATGTTACTGGAAGCGTGAATTTGTTTTTGTTATAGTTAATTTGTAGAAGGAATGGTCCTATGATATACTGAAGAACTTAATGTTGAGAGAAAATGTTGTAGTCTTGACTATACAGATTACAGAATAAAATCTCTGCAGGAGGATGAACATGGCTGGCTACCAAGCTTTCAATTGGATATTAGTGCAAAACTGCAAGGTACCAATTGGATTATATCAATTTATATTGTAAGTTCAAAATAAATTTCTTGGGTAAACCATGTTGACTTAAACTTAATGCAGCATTGTTTTTTTAGTGTTCCTCTTGTTACAAAAAAAAAAAAACTTAATGCAACTTTTTTGTTTGATTTTTTTAAAAAAATTAAATACTTTCCTCTTTTTTAAGGGGTGCACCTTTTGCCTAAAATTTTAACATTGCTTAATCGATTTAAAATGTTTGTGTGAATATTATTATATTTATTTAAGGAGAGTTATTTTTAATGTCATCCCCACTGAGATGCCATCCCCCTATTTTTATAATCCCAAAATACCCCTAATATAATAAACCAAAAAAAAACCCCATATGCCTCCAAAAAAAAACCCAACCTCACACAATCCCATTCTTCTCCCAACTTGCGACTAGCCACTTCTAGGTGCGACAATTTTCATTCTTCTTCTCCCAACCTGCGACCTGCCTTATACCACACCATCCCATTCTTCTTTTCCTTTCCTTCTTCCCCTATCTTTGATCTGCCATTCTTCTTCTCTTAAACATGCAACATACATTTCTCCTCTTTCAAACCCAAGTTCAGGTAATCTTCCATTCTTCTTCTCCCTCATTTTTGTTGTAATTTGCTTTAGCATTTCTTGTACTTCTTCTCATTTAATTTATTTCAATGGTTTACTTTCTATTTGCTGGTTGTTTTCGATCTACTCTACATGTCCAATATTTGGGATTTCGTGATCTGAAAAAAAATTACACTTGTAAGTGCATTACAAGTGCGAATCTGTGTATTTTAATTTTTTTAATTAATCGATGTGTATCGCACCTATAAGTGAGAATTTTGCATCTAAATCGCACTTATAGGTGCGACATTAGTGTAAACGATGGAATAGACGATAGAGAAAACGATAGCGTAAACGATGGGGGGAGCAAACGATAGCGTAAACCGGGTAAACGATACAATTCCTCCTCCTTTATTTTTAAAATTTATATTTTCCATAACTTTAACATTTTAAAACTAAATATAAATTACTATGTTATTTTTAAAATTATTTTTATTTCCATATTAATATTACTATGTTATTTTGTGAGTAAGACACATATGCTATTTTATTAGCACATAGTTTTTTATTTATTCTAAATTTTAGAATTTATGTTTGTTTGTTTTCATCCGAATTTCGTCATTTCCCCAATCAAATATTTATATTTTTATTCATTTTTCAAAAAATCATATTTTAATATCACCTTATATGAAATACATTTTGAAATTTAAGAACACTTTTACGATTTTTAAAAAAATACAGGTTCTACTGTTCCATTGGGACACTTCTCACTCATTACTTATATTACAAGTTTGCTATGCATTCTTACATGTTAGAACTGAGCTATTGGATGCTCTCATTGCTCCAACATTGACTTGAGCATCAGAGTGTCTTTTGCGGGTCTCCCTCAACGTACTGCAAGACGAAGACTCCACCTCAACCATGACTGAGCAAGGCTGAGCTCCGCCACTGCTTCGCCGAGAGCACCTCCGTCCAAGATTTACGCACGAACATTTGGCATCGTCTATGGGGAAGAATTTGATGGTCAATTCGTCATTCTTTCTCTGTTTTTGAAGGAGAAGCAATCGGTGACACTGAATCACCACATTACTCTGTATAAGAAGCCATCTTCTACCATTGAACGAGTAGTTAGAAACAATATGTGGTTTCATGATGGTGCAAACAGCAGGCAACGAGGAGCCAATTCACGAGGGATAATAGACCAGGAGGAAAACTCTCAGAGAGTTCCATGACCTCCACAACGAACCATAATCCAGAGAGAACCTTCACGACAGAAGGAGACTCCTCAAGAGGAGATTCTAGAGTATCAATCGCGAGCAGATGTAGAGGAGCTTTTGCGCAACATGGAACGAAGGATTTATGAGTTAGAGTGATCGCTCCATGGATCGCAACATCAAACTGCCAGCATGCATGTAGTGAATTCTCCAGAGCACGAAAGGCGACAAGAAAAGGTGAGAAACCGTAAGAGCCCCCACATAGTCAAGATCATCGACAAGAAAGGGACTTAGAAGGAGAATGTGTTCTGAAGGAAGGAGTCAATGTGAGGCTTCCTACTCCGTTTTGCGCTGAAATTATGATCATCAGGATTCCTAAAGACTTCAGAAATTCGGTCGACATTGAGCACTATGTTGGAGACACCGATCCAACGAAGCACTTGGATGCATTCATCACAACGGTTACGTTACTGGGAGCGAAAGATGCGCTAATGTGCCGGATTTTTAACGTCATTGAGGAAAACAACTTTAGGCTGGTTCCAATTGTTGGCTCTAAGTTCAGTGAAGAATTGGAAGGAGCTATCGCAACTGTTTGTGCATCATTTCATCACCAACAAAGGATTACCAAAGACGTCTCATACTCTTGGAAAAATGAGACAAACGAAAGAGGAATCATTAAGAGACTTCCTAACAAAATTCTGCAAGGAAGCAACGTTAGTGCCTAACCTAGCAGAGAATGTGAAATTGCATTTGGCTTGTGAGGCAATCCGGGTTGGGAGGCCCTTTTGCACCTCTTCGGCAAAGACTCCACTAGTTGACATGGATGAGTTCTGAAAGCGACCAACGAAATATGTTAAAATGGAGGATAGCCTAGCTGGAACGAGTGGACCAAAGGATGGATTCTATGAGAGAAAGAATCTCGAGAAAAAGGAAAAGGAGTATGACTTGAAAGGCAGTGATAAGGGCAACTATGCAAATAATTTTGGGAATGAGTACGAGAACTATTCAATTCTCAACACTACTCTCACTTGGATTTATAAGGAGGTTGCACATACTGTCTTTGCCAACATGCCTCTCGTACCTCTAAGGAAAAATAACAAGTATTTGGACATGAAAATATACTGTTAATATCATGAAAGCTATGGGCACAACACTGATGATTATGTCCAACTGAGAGATGCTATTGAACAACTCATCTGAGAGGGAAATCTCAAGAAGCTTGTGTATGTTGAAAGTTATTTTTACCACTCTACTTTCAAATCCCTTCCAAGATTCAATTGAAGTACAGTAAATGGTTTTATCATCCTCAGGGAATTGGAATACAATGCTGTTCCTTAGCGAAATTACTCAAGCAATGGATTCAAAAATTGTTTGAAAGTTGTTTTAACTAAAACTATTTACTCGAGAACTAAACAATCACAAGTGTCACAGTTTTGTATCAAGTCTAGAAACGGTTGGAATTGGGATTCGCAGGGTGGTGGTGGCGACGACGGTGGCGGTAGTAGCGGAGAGTGTGGTGGTGAGGGTGGTGGCAGTGGAGATGGTGGTGCAGGGTTGTGGTGGCAGTGGCGGTGGCGGAGGAGGGTGGTGGTGGCGGTAGTGGTCATGATATATGTTATTGAAACTAAAAACCAAAATCAGAAAACCATATTTTGGGGTTTTACAAATAAGGCTAAAACCGTTTTGAAATTGGGTAAAAATGAGTTCAACACCATTTTTGCCGAACATGTTTTGTTTTCAAATTACCATTTGAAAACCAAAAACCAAAAAATGGCAACCACCTCGAAAGGAACCTTAATTAATACCAAAGCAGAATGAGTACACCTGACACCAGCTACACGTTCCTAATTGCAGTAGCATTTAACTCCACCTTCTCTCAAAATCCACCTTGATTTGCAGCACGAAAGAGATTTAATTTTGTAGCTGAGTGTTGGTTCACAAATATATTTGGTCGATTAGGAAATGGATTCGGTCAGTCAGAAAGCCGTGTCGTCGGCTGTAAAACCAACTATGACTCCCCAATCAAGCTATTACTAGAGCAAGAGACTTTGTTCCTCAATATGGATTCCTAAGATACTCCAAAAATCTCTTAGTGCCTCGCTATTAAAGGGTGTCGAAATAGGACTATGGCTATGAACTAAGGTCTACTCCTAAGGAAAGTAAAGGGCTGAAAAGTGGTAAAGAAAATAAAGGCTGAAAGCTGTAAATTGCAGAAAGTGATAAATAATTTAAATGGCTGAAAAATAAAGTGCTGAAAAGTAAAATAAAGATAAAATGAGGGAAATTTGTTGATTTTTATTGATTGATTGATCGTGTGTGTTTGTACAAATGACCATTCCTCTATTTATAGAGGCAAATAGGCTAACTACTTCGTAGTTGGAAGGAGCATGTGACACCCCATGTTCTCCGATCATTACAAGTGTTTGCACAATCATGGGTGTCGCCATTCCCTCTCTCCTAGTCAGCTTAGAGGCTTTGTTTTAGTCGTTCCTCATTGCATCGTTTAGCTCGCCACCAAACTGGACCAGATCCCCTTTCAATTTGTCAAACCAAGCTCGGGGAGCTTGTTTTAGACCACAGAGAGCTTTGTGGAGTTTGCAGACTAAGGTGCGGTTATCAGTTTGATCATAGGAGGTGTACCAACATAGGAAGTCTTATCTTGCTTTCTTACGAAGTGGCAGCAAAGTTTCTTAAATCAAAAGTCAGTCGTTTTGTTAAACTACTTTATCACTGCAGACCACAAATGACTATGACATAGGTATGGTTATTTGCTAAACAAGATATGGATTTTATTTAATGCATCTTGTCATGACATGTTTTGGAAAGAAAAAAAATAGACTCACTTTTCTACAATCATGGAAATATAACTTGCGTGTGTATTTACTTTTCACTTACTACAGTAACGCCTTGAAAATAGGGGTGTTATAATATCGTTTTTATCATTGAACTATACATCAATGAAATTATTTACCATTTAATTTTATTTTGATTATTAACGAAGAATATTTTAATAAATTAAATTATCATATTAAATATAAAAATTTAGTTGTAATTTTAAATATTAAATATAAATACATTCACTAGTTTGAATATTTGATTTTACTATTATAAATAAAAAATAAAATGCATTTATTAATATTTGGTAGTTTACGGTGCCATTTACTAACTTTCATGTAAAAAAATTCAAGTTATTATTAACAAATATAATTTTCATAAAGTAATTTTAATACTCATATTTTAATTATCAATAAATGTTTTTAATTATAATTATTAAGGAACACTATTTCCAACGTCAAGATGCATGAATTTACAAAAAAAAAAAACATCTTCGTGTGTATATAAATAGGGATAGTCTATTGTTATGTGTCATTAGTAAGGCTTATTGGTTTTATCTGCAAAACGAATAAAAAAATAATGGCTTCTCTGAAGATGACGATGATGTTGATGGTGTTGCTCTTTGCTATTATGACAATTGATCATGTAGGAACTGCACAAGGGATAGAAAAAGCACATGGGACTAATACTACAAACGGCGAAGGAAGCGCACAAGGGATGGACAATGCACAAGTGATAGGTACTACACAAATGGGAGGTCCGGGTATTGTGTGTTGTGTGTGCGGAAAATGGTTATGTTGTCCATGTGGCAAGTAAAACTACAATGTATGATAACTTTGTACGTTTTCCTCTAATTTACAATAATAAATTGAATTTGAGGAAGACCCACTCCAAATTTCATAGTTTTCAATAATTTCATGATTTAGTGAAAAATGTTGGTTGTATTTTTTTTCATTCATTAATAGCATTTTCATACTTATTTTAATCGTTGGAGCAAGAAGTAGACTGTAATGCCAGAATTTTCAGGGTTTACAATCGTAACATTAACTTAAATATACATGGTGATTATCTTTCTTAAACATAAAAAGCGGATTAATTTTTTTCTTTTCTTTTCAAAACATAATCAAATATCATGCAATGCATTTGATATCCATATATAACAATAATTCGTCCAATATCCAATCATTCGTATGAAGCGAGTAAATAATCATACATCCCTCCACAAGTCATAAAAAGTGGAATACACATAAGTATTTTGACATCACATATCTTTATTTCAAACAAATATTTTTATCTAGGATCTAAAACTATTAAATAATTTCACATACCATTTTAGATTTGAGTGTATGAGTCAGAGACTAAAAACATATTTACCCGTAAAAATGTAAATGATAAAATGTGGAATCAAAACTATTAACTAAAAAGTAAATAGTTAAAAATTAACAACATCATAACTCATTGGGTTAAATATGTTTCTGCTCTCTGACTTATACACCTGAATATAAAATGATCCCTAAAAAGAAAAACCTTTTTTTAGTCCCCAGCAAATTTTGTTTGATATAAAATAGTTATGATTTGCTTCCACTTTAAAGGATAAAACTCTCTTTAAACCTCCTTTAAGTCAAGATAGCTTCTTTTTAGGTGTGTTAAATTGCACTCCAATTTCTATCCGAGTGTGGTGAAGCCCAAAGATCTCACTAAAAGTGCGGCACCTAGGATCACGGATAGCTTCTGACATTGACAATTTTATTTAGTTTTTAATTTTATCATTTAATATATATTTAATGCAAATCGAGCTTTTGTTGCTTAATGTACTTAATATAAAAGTTTAATTGAGTTTTACATATATTTATATATTACCTATTTTTTAATTTTATTACTTATTGCATTTAATACAAAGGATCAATTAAATACCAGTAGGTGGTTGGTTCAAGTGATACATGTTTGGTCTCCCTTAAACAAGGTCTCGGGTTCAAGTCTTGTGGACGAAAAAAACTTCTGCTAGGAGAGTTTACCCCACCATGATATGGATGTTACCGGTTCGAACAGGGTTGCCTCTAAAGGAGGATACCCGTCTTACACAAAAAAAGACTCAAATAAGTTTTACATATTATTAAATATATTTAACACAAAAGAAATTTTTTATTTCTTAATGTATTCAATACAAATGTTAGTATGTAGTTGAATTGCTTCTGACATTGAAAATTTTATTTAGTTTTTAATTTTAACATTTAATATATTTAATATAAAGGAAATTCTTTGCTTAATGTATTTAATATAAACGTGTAAGTGAGTTTCACATATGTTTATATATTATATATTATATAGTTTTTAACTTTATTATTTAATGTATTTAATAGAATAGAAAATTAGAAAGTCTTCATATTTAATACAGAACCTCAAGCGAGTTTTACTTTAAAAAAATTGCAAGTTATATTTCCATGACTGTAGAAAAGTGAGTCTATTTTTTTTTCTTTCCAAAACATGTCATGACAAGATGCATTAAATAAAATCCATATCTTGTTTAGCAAATAACCATACCTATGTCATAGTCATTTGTGGTATGCAGTGATAAAGTAGTTTAACAAAACGACTGACTTTTGACTTAAGAAACTTTTCTGCCACTTCGTAAGAAAGCAAGATAAGACTTCCTATGTTAGTACACCTCCTATGATCAAACTGATAACCGCACCTTAGTTTGCAAACTCCACAAAGCTCTATGTGGTCTAAAACAAGCTCCCCGAGCTTGGTTTGACAAATTGAAAGGGGATATGGTCCAGTTTGGTGGCGAGCTAAACGATGCAATGAGGAATGACTTAAACAAAGCCTCTAAGTTAACTAGGAGAGAGGGAATGGCGACACCCATGATTGTGCAAACACTTGTAATGATCGGAGAACATGGGGTGTCACATGCTCCTTCCAACTGCGAAGTAGTTAGCCTATTTGCCTCTATAAATAGAGGAATGGTCATTTGTACAAACACACAAAATCAATCAATCAATCAAAATCAACAAATTTCCCTCATTTTATGTTTATTTTACTTTTCAGCACTTTATTTTTCAGCCACTTAAATTCTTTATCACTTTCTGCAATTTACATTTCAGCCAATTTACAGCTTTCAGCCTTTATTTTCTTTACCACTTTTCAGCCCTTTACTTTCCTTAGGAGTAGACCTTAGTTAGCCATAGTCCTATTTCGACACCCTTTACCACCACACTCTCGGCTACTACCGCCACCGTCGTCGCCACCACCACCCCGCACCACCACCCTGCACCACCACGCTGTGCCGCCACCGACCCTACCGCCACCACCACCCTCTGCCCTCGCCACTACCACCACCACAACCCTCCGTCAGCGCCACCACCATCCTCGGCCATCTCCATCACCGCCATTGCCGCAACCGTAACCCTCCTCCATCTTTATTGCCACCACAACCACCACCACAACTCACTGCCACTGCCACCAACATCACAAACCACCGTCACCGCCACTGCTACCACCACCACCACCCCCCTTCCGCCACTACCGCTTCGCCACCACCCACTGTCGTGAATTTGCAAAGCTGTTAATTGTGGTGACTAATTGTGCATTTACAAATTTAACAACAATTTTTTAAAAACCAAAAATCAAATAAAACTAAAACTGGATTTATAAAACAGAAAACTAGTTTTGATTTTTAAGAATTTCAAAACATAAAATCAAAAACCACCCCGAACAGGGCCTAAGGGAACTAATAGTGGTGGGTACCCACTTCATGGTATGAATCTGGTTCTTAGTTTTTGGTATTGCAATTTTTCTAACTATATTTATAATATAAATATAAATATGTATATCTGAGTTGTTTTTGGTATTGCAATTTTTTTAAAGTAAAACTCGCTTGAGGTTCTGTATTAAATATGAAGACTTTTCACTTACTACAGTAACGCCTTGAAAATAGGAGTGTTATAATATCGTTTTTATCATTGAACTATACATCAACGAAATTATTTACCATTTAATTTTATTTTGATTATTAACGAAGAATATTTTAATAAATTAAATTACCATATTAAATATAAAACTTTAGTTGTAATTTTAAATATTAAATATAAATACATTCACTAGTTTGAATATTTTATTTTACTATTATAAATAAAAAATAAAATGCAATTATTAATATTTGGTAGTTTACGGTGCCATTTACTAACTTTCATGTAAGAAAATTCAAGTTATTATTAACAAATATAATTTTCATAAAGTAATTTTAATACTCATATTTTAATTATCAATAAATGTTTTTAATTATAATTATTAAGGAACACTATTTCCAACGTCAAGATGCATGAATTTACAAAAAAAAAATATCTTCGTGTGCATATAAATAGGGATAGTCTATTGTTATGTGTCATTAGTAAGGCTTATTGGTTTTATCTGCAAAACGAATAAAAAAAAATGGCTTCTTTGAAGATGACGATGATGTTGATGGTGTTGCTCTTTGCTATTATGACAATTGATCATGTAGGAACTGCACAAGGGATAGAAAAAGCACATGGGACTAATACTACAAACGGCGAAGGAAGCACACAAGGGATGGACAATGCACAAGTGATAGGTACTACACAAATGGGAGGTCCGGGTATTGTGTGTTGTGTGTGCGGAAAATGGTTATGTTGTCCATGCGGCAAGTAAAACTACAATGTATGATAACTTTGTACGTTTTCCTCAAATTTACAATAATAAATTGAATTTGAGGAAGACCCACTCCAAATTTCATAGTTTTCAATAATTTCATGATTTAGTGAAAAATGTTGGTTGTATTTTTTTTCATTCATTAATAGCATTTTCATACTTATTTTAATCGTTGGAGCAAGAAGTAGACTGTAATGCCAGAATTTTCAGGGTTTACAATCGTAACATTAACTTAAATATACATGGTGATTATCTTTCTTAAACATAAAAAGCGGATTAATTTTTTTCTTTTCTTTTCAAAACATAATCAAATATCATGCAATGCATTTGATATCCATATATAACAATAATTCGTCCAATATCCAATCATTCGTATGAAGCGAGTTAATAATCATACATCCCTCCACAAGTCATAAAAAGTGGAATACATATAAGTATTTTGACATCACATATCTTTATTTCAAACAAATATTTCTATCTAGGATCTAAAACTATTAAATAATTTCACATAAGTATTTTTATCTAGCTATCTATTTCCGTGGATGCTATTGATCTTACAATAGAAGAATTGTGAAGAAGATGACGATCTGTGGTGACGTCGGCGTCGTCAGCGTGTTCCCAGCTCGACAATGTATTACCCAACCCCTAAGTCCTTCCTCTTTCACCTTTGATCTTTTTTCTCTCTCTAAAGGTTCTGTTCTTTTTTGAGTTATGTCACCTGCTTTTGAAAAGGTGCCTTTTATAGTGAAAAGTTGCAGAATAGGGCGCTCACCGGCTTGCACAGGGTGCTGAGTGGCCAGAAGCTCAATTCCACTCTTCAATTCTTCTTGTAATTCCACCATTTCCTTTAAAACTTCACTCCTGCATCAAAATTTGAGATTATAATCAACATTAGATACATTTGACCTCAATTCTCAATCAACTAACAATTTGTAATAAAAAATGAGGGAAATCTATTAAGGATTTCTCACGAAGTACTCAATATAAGTGCCTAATTAGATAATGAAACTAAGCAGTTATGGCACTTATCAGTGTACAAGGATGCTGACACCGACGGTCTCAGTGACTACAGAAGGCGCTCAGGGAGCCCAAACTCTAGGGAATCTTACTAGTCGGGCAAGAACTGATCCCCAAAGAAGCATGAAAAGTATGAATCTGTGCCTCGACTTGCTAACTAGGGTGACTCTAAAAAGAGGTCCAAGAAAGACAAAGGATATTCATCCCCTGGTGACGAAGGCAACGATGCGATGGTTATAGATTTCATAAGTTCTATTGCAGGGGGATTTGTTGGAGGGGGTGCACTTCTAACTTGAGGAAGAAAAGCTTTAAAGCTGTTATGAAGGTCTCGAACTTAGAGAAACTGAGCGAAATCTCACGGTGAACCCGCGTGCCCCTGAACCCGACATTACATTCAGGGAGGAAGACCTAGGAAACATACAACTAGACCACGATGACCCAATAGTGATTACAACCGTTGTAGCTAACATTGAAGTAAGGGGAGTCTTTATAGATCTAGGAAGCTCTGCTGATATCATGTTCTACAAGTGTTATAAAGTCTTGGACTTTTCCAAGAAGGATTTGATTTCTTTCAACACGGAGCTGGTCGGATTCATGGGAGATATAATGTTTTGTTGGCACGATCGTCCCTGAACGACCTAGGGGCTCTGATTTCAACAAAGTACCGAATGTTGAAGTTCGTCAACAAACATGGGGATGTAGTTTCAGCACAAAGAATTCAAGAGGTTTATCAAAACTGCTATAACGTGAGTCTGAACATCATGAAGGGGAGTTCTGTCAGGAAGAAGGATCAATATTGCTACGCCATCTGCTGTGGAAGCTCTGAGAGGAAGAGCCTTTGACAAGGGCAACTTCCGGCCGGATTCAGGTGGGAAAGCAAGAAGGATGCGATCGAATGGATAAAGTACTGCACAATAATATTTATTGCACAATAAGATTTTTAGCAAGTATCCATCTCGTTTTCACCTTTCAAAAACACACCAATAGTGTGAGTTTGAGTCAAGTGGTTAAAGGAGGAAAGCTACCTACTCCACCCATGATCAAGCAAACCGCTGCTTATTACCACATCAAATGTCTTTTTCATATGCTGATTGTTATGATAATCACTTTTATGAATCGAATAAAGCTGACAATGATCTAAAAGTCTTGTAAGTGTTTTTTCGTGTGTAGCACAGGACGGGCGTAAGTGATCCTTTACAGTGATACGGTCTCGTTCAAACCAAGCGGTCGTTGTATGTAACCTTTTTCAAGGATACATCCAGTCCGTCTTGAAGAGCCTTTTGGACCCAGGATATAAGTAACACTTTTAATGGATACAATCTGTCAGAAGGAAGGCGTAATTAACCCTTTTAAGGGATACGGTCCTTCCGCCCCGCTTGAAGGTCACAGGAATAAGTAACCCTTTTAAGGGATACATATCCGTTCAACCTAAGCGGTGGGTGAAAGTAACCATGTGTCTCGAGGAAAAGCTGTCTCGAAAAAAAAATCCAAACAAGGAATGTAGATCGGCAGCAATGATGAAAAATGCAAAGGTGATATTGTTTAAAGATGGTTGAATAAATGTTCCTCAAAAGCATTAGTCAGTTGATGTATGCGATCTTTTCTAATAAATAAAATGATTTAATTGATTAACAAATAAGACGCAAGTTCACTTGTTTCGTGAAAAGCGCAATGAAGAGCAGCGGCCAGAAAAGGAAAGTTTAAGTTTCCCTTGGGTTCAAAAAACACTCAATAGGGACACAATCGAACCAATCTCGTTACGAGCTGCTCGGTGAAAGGAAATCAGTTTCAGAAAACCGCATAATCCTCTGTTAAGAGAAAATTACCGACCGTCTATGTTAAAGAATCCAACAAAGGGAATGCGACATGAGGGTAGGAAAGAACCAAAATACCTCGAGAGGAAGTTGGTCATAAACGAGGAGTCTTAAAGAGGTTAAAGCTCGGAAAATAAGCAAGGAAGAGTAAAAAGGGGCACCTACTCAGAGGTGATATCAATAAAAAAAGGAGGAAAAAGAAAATGCTCCCTGACAAAAGGGTCACTTCCAAAAAATGGCTTGGAATTCAGGCAGGAGAATGGCAAAAACATAAAGAGTTTTTCTAGGATCAACGAAAGTCCGCTCGGATATGACACACTATTCACGTATCTATAATCAGCCTACAAAAGTCCAAGCAAGAAAAGAAAACATAGAGTGCTGCAAGGACAATAAGGAAAGTGCAGATACAAAGTAAAAATGTCATTCATAAATGGCAAAGAGGTTGAAAACGTGTAGCTCAAAATTTCATCAATATAGATTGAGGAAAGTTACAATAGGAAGAAGGGCCATAACACCCTCTGTAACAAAAAGAATAGGGAAGCATGAAAATTATGACAAAGGGGAATGGCCAACAATTTTTCCCTTATTTACTAGGTAAATCACCCCATCTCGAACAATCTTGTGGTCCCAGCGCCTTGGGTGACGAGGTCGGGGTTCTAAACCTTCAGCTGAGCGAATAACATTTTGAAATTGGGCCTCGACTTTCTTAGTAAGAGTAGTTCTGGAAAGAAGAAGCAACTCCTGACCGCGAACTAACTTGGCCTAAGATCCTTAGCTCTGTTCTCTAGCTGCTATGTCCGAGATTCAGTAGCACGGGCGATTTCCTCCATAGCTCCCTTTGAAGTAGTGAGCTCATCAACTTCTTCCGTAACGAGCCCCTTTCGTCCGAAAGCTTAGTGAAAGAAAGCTCAGAGTTTGAAAGGAAGTCTTAGCTTTAGCAAGTACGCCCTATAATGAGGAAACCTGACTCTTGAGATTGTCAGCTTATGCCTGGGCGGTTCCTTTTTCCTAGATCTCCTCCGAGAGGCAGATTTTTAAGGCCTCTTCTTGTGCCAGCATCTGATTAAAGGCATTGCCTACCCTTTTCTTTTCCTCTTGAAGCTTTGATATTTCCTAATGGAGACAAGGGAGGACCAACTCTTTGAAGATGGTGTACCCATAGGCAGAGTGTAACTGAATTAATTCATTAATTAAATAATTATTTAATTATTAGCTGTATTGTTTGAATCTGCTCTCGAGCGTCAACGAATGATATCGTTTGCCGAATCACCGATGAAATGATCTTTACGACACTTCGTAGTAGAATGAATCTTGACCTGATTTTGAGTTCGGATGAGAAGGCGGCTTCGGGACTCCGGATCAAAAATCCAAGAAGCACCAAACGACCCCTAGTGACGTGACGGATTCAGATACGCGATAAAAACTTTTTGTGAATAGTGTTTTTGTGAATAGTGTTTTCAGGCCGGAATCAGCACAAATTTAAAGGAAAACAACCCAGGCCCGAGTTGTACGAGCACGAGGTCCAAAACTAGTGTTAGTTACTCTCGGTAACATTGGGAAACGATCTAACGACCGGATTCAGATAACGAAGAGAATTATGACGTCATAGACGCACGGACGCACTAATGAACTAACGCGTATGGCGCTATCATGACGATGCGTCACTGGATTAGACATATATTATTAAAATAATATTAGATATTTCCTTAAACTTTTTAAATTTCAGAGTTTAGTCCCTAAATTTTGAAAATTTAGGGTTTAGTCCCCAAATAGTAATAAGATATTTTTACCTAAACTTCTAACCATTCAACTTTTGTCCCTATGGTTAATGAAAAGTTAAAAATTTCCCCCCAAAGAGCCCCAAACCCGTGACCTCCCCCTCCCTTAAAATGGGTTATGTTGAGCTTTAAACATAAAACTTCATTAAGTGAAAGATTAGGAAGAAACTAAGAGAGAGAAAGAGAAGCTTAGGAAACTATTCATCATCTTCAACCTTGGGAAGCTCTTGGCCGAATCTTCCTCCTCCTCTTCCAACCTCTTCCACTCATTTTCTCAACTTGGTTCTTTGAGATAAGTTGATCACCTCCTCAAGCTCTACATTTCTATGGTTTTAGATTTCAAAGATGTTGAGTTTTGGGTTGTTGATAGTTGATATAATCCTAAACCCACTGGACTAGGCGAGTGCCTTTGCCCAGTAGTAGGGCGACCCAGCGGCTCGACGGGGCGCCCCCAGCGGCATTAGAGGGGTAGATTTGTAACATAAAAGGGGACAAGATTTTGTAATGTATTGAGCCCAATTCCCAAGGCCCATAGGCCTATTAGGATTAAAAGATATTTATTGTTTCTCCCTCTATAAATAGCTAGTAGGGGGCTCATGTAAAAGGGTCTTGATTTCTCTCTAATTACTTGAATAATAATATACATCTCTCCTATACTGTCTCATTTTGAGAACATTTGGCACCCTCTGTCGGGAAAGGTAAACTAACCCCCACTATCACGAGGAGAAAAGCTATGTCAGGCAATACGAGAAGAGGGCGCGGCCGTGGGCGAGGGGGAGGACGAGCAGCGATGAATCCAGCTCCACCATCTCCTTCCCCAACACGGAACCCTAATCTCTAGCAGCCAGAACCAACTGCAACAGGTGATCGTACGCCTCAGCACGCCCCTGTCAATATCTCTCTAGGGGATTAGAACAGGGTGTGTGGCGTCCTCGAGGCTGTACAGAAGCAAAATCAACATCTGCAAGCTTAATTGGAGTACTTCCAGCAACAGAAGGATCCAGGGATGGAGAGTTTCAAGGAGGCAGAGAATGTGGTAGAATTCCAACCTTTTTCGGCGGCAATACAGGCGGTTCCCATACCAGACGCCGTGAAGCATATGTTGTTGGACACTTATTCAGGCGAGATGGATCCTAAGGAGCATCTACAATCCTTCATGACTAAGATGGTGATTAGTCAGGGGTCCGACTCGGTCAGATGCAGGTTGTCCCATCAACATTGAACGGAACAACGCTGGCTTGATTTTTGAAACTGCCCTCCTATTCCATAAACAACTTTACGGAATTCTCGCACAAGTTCCTTTCACATTTTGCGGCGAGCAGGACGCAAAGGGTGACCACTGCGGCTCTGTTCAATATCACGCAGGGTACGGAAGAAACCTTGAAACAATATATGGCGAGGTTCAATGCCACCATGGTACGTATTGAAGATCCCCCACAGGAGACATGTGTGAACGCCTTAAAGCAAGGCCTCAGGGCGGGAATGTTGAACAATAAGTTGAGCAGGCGCCCGCCGCGAGATATGGCAGACATTCGGGCGAGGGTTCAAGACTTCATACTCGAAGAGGAAGATGATGAACAGAAGCGAAAGTGAGATTCTTTGGATGCGCCGTCAAGGCGGCATGAAGGGCGAGGGCGGCAGGTTGACCCCTCATCAAGGAGGGAACAGCCTTGTGACCAGACTCGCCAGTAATGGATGGCGCGACCATTCCATTAAAAACTGGATTGTCCAAAATACTGGCGGACAATAGGCATACGAACCTTATTGCACGCTCGTACCCTCCAAGGAAACCTCCTACAAACGTAGATACCAGGTGTTTGGTGTGATTACCATGGAGTTATGGGGCATGATACGAACGATTGTGTTACTCTACAGAAAGAGGTGGAGCGATTAGTAAGGGCGGGGCATCTAAGCCAGTATGTCAGGCTAGAACCCACACATCATGTCAACCGCCGAGGGCAGGCAGGAGAAGGTGTTGAGTTAGAAGATCTGGATGATACTACGCCTTTGGGCGAGCCGGCGGGTACAATCAATTGTATTGCAGGTGGCTTTCATGATGAATCAAGTGCGGGGCGCAAAAGATACGTTCGCCAAGCTCACGCAACAGTGCATTCTATTCATGAGGAAGAATTTGGTTTTGATCACCCAGATATCGTTTTCACTAGCAAAAATTTTAAAGGTATGCTGCCGCACAAAGGTGATCCCATTGTAATACAGCTGAGAATCAACAATTACGATGTTAAGCGGGTAATCCTCGACCAGGGAAGCTCTGCCGACATTATTTACGATGAGGCGTTTGAGAAAATGGGTTTGACGGAGGAAGAACTTTCACCATACACTGGAACTCTCATAGGATTCTCAAGCGAGCATGTGGTTCCCAGGGGTTGTGTGGAAGTGAAGACCATTTTTGGTTCAGAAGGGTTTACAAAAGCAGTCACAGTTAAATATATTGTGCTCGCCTGCAAATCGTCGTACAATGTTCTAATAGGGCGAGATACCCTTAGCAAAATTTGTGCGGTCATATCTACAAAGCACTTGATAGTGAAGTATCCATTGGCAAATGGGAAGATAGGGAAATTGAAAGTTGATCAAATCAGGGCGCGCGAATGTTACAGTGAGAGCATCGCCAGTTATGGAAAGAAGAATGCCAAGATAGGGCATCGATGTTATGAAATCAGTGCAAGTTCCTTACTTGACCCCAGAATTGACGTGTCGGGCACTCGCCTGAGGCACATTGAAGAAACTAAGACAATAAAGGTGGGGGATAGAATGTTGAAGGTTGGGACACAGCTCTCTTCTAGTCAAGAGGAACGTTTGACTCACATATTGGCAGACAACTAGGATTTGTTCGCCCGGACGCTCAAAGACGTCCCCGGCATTAGTCCAAATGTTATTTGTCATAAGCTGGCGATTAACGCGGATGCTAAGCCAGCCGCCCAATTCCAAAGAAAGATGGGAGAAGAGAGACAAGGCGGTTAAGGTAGAGACCGCCAAGTTGTTAGAAGAAAATTTCATTAGAGAAGTGAAGTACCCAACATGGTTAGCCAATGTGGTGCTAGTGAAAAAATCAAATGGCAAATGGCCAATGTGTACAGACTACACTGACCTCAATAAGGCGTGCCCCAAAAATGCTTACCCACTGCCAAATGTTGACAAGTTGGTGGATGGGGCGTCGGGTAATGAGATGTTAAGCCTAATGGATGCTTTTTCAGGCTACAATCAAATTTGCATGCATCCTCAGGATGCGGAAAAGACTGCATTCATGACTCCAAAGGTGAATTATTGCTACAAAACGATGCCGTTTGGACTTAAAAATGCTGGGGCGACGTACCAACGCCTAATGGATAAAGTGTTTGAGGAGCAGGTAGGTAGAAACATGCAGGTATACGTTGATGATATGATTGTTACCTCAACAAAGGTGGGTGATCATTTGACAGATTTGGGCGAGTGCGACACTATAACATGTGATTAAACCCAGAAAAGTGCTCTTTTGGGATTCTTGGGGGCAAGTTCTTGGGATTTATGGTGACGGTTCGGGGAATTGAAATCAACCCCGACAAATGCAAGGCAATCCCGGAAATGGTTAGCCCATCAACAATCAAGGAGGTTCAACGTTTGGCAGGGAAGGTCGCCTCTTTGGCAAGGTTCTTACCTCATGCAGGGGAGAAGGCAGCTCCATTTTTCAAATGTCTGAAGAAAAGCACGAAGTTTGAGTGGACGCCAGATCGTGAGGAGGAGTTTGGGTAGCTCAAGCAGTTTTTGGCTACACCGCCAATCTTACAAAAGCCAGTGGCGGGCGAGCCGCTATTGTTGTACTTTGCAATAACGGATCGCGCCTTAGGGTCAGTAATCACACAGAAAATTGAAGGTGAATTTCATATTATCTATTTTGTCAGTCATACTTTACAGGGTGCGGAAAAGAGGTATCAAAGGATTGAGAAGGCGGCTTTGGTGGTCTTGGTTACAGTTCGCCGGTTGAGGGCTTACTTCCAGAGCTTCCAGGTGAAGGTGAAGACGGATTTACCATTAAAGCAAGTTTTACAAAAGCCATATTTTTCAGGTAGATTGGTGGGCTGGTCAGTTGAATTGTCAGAGTACGGATTGATCTACGAGGCTCGAGGGAAGGTCTCGCCACAGAGGCTAGCTGAATTTGTAGCAGAATTAACTATGGCGGGCGAAGAGCCAGGACCAAATAAATGGATTTTGTACATAGACGGGTCGTCTAATTCCCGTGGCAGCAGAGCAGGAATAGTTCTGACTACCGTTGCTCCATTAACCATTGTAAATCACCATTTTTTCAATAAAATAATATCTATTACCTCGGTTCCCTTGACTACCGTGGTAATAGGCCGTGTTAATTAAAAAATAACAAAAACTATTACCACGGTTACTGTAAGAACCGTGGTAATAGATAATGTTAATTAAAAAATAATAAAACATATTACCCCGGTTCACCTACCAACCGTGGTAATAAGCAGTGTTAATTAAAAAAAACTATCTCAGTTACCACGGTTACCATATAACCGTGGTAACAGAGCATCTCAGTTACCACGGTCCAACACGGAACCGTGGTTATAGAGCTCCGAGCAGCTTTTTATCACGGTCCGACACGAAACCGTCGTAACAGGGGCTTGGTAAAAAGGAAAATCTGTAGTAGTGTTGGTTGCTCGAAGAAACAAAACTTGAGGTTACAAGTATCATCTTCTTGGTCTTGACTACAAACATGTCTGAAATAGATCTCTAGGGGAAAAGGGCTCAAGGGAATTTGTTTGTGCTCTTTATGAACCCATATTTGTGCTTTTTATGATCCCAGTTTTATTTTCTTGAGTGAGAGAGAGTTGAAATTTTTTTGGATTTGTTATTTATGAGGGTGATGAGAATTTGGGTGATGAGAGTTTGAAGTGTTAGGTTCTAGGTGAAGAAGAAGATGATGAAGAGATTCATCGGAATGAATGGATGAATTTATGGGTGGATGATTTTTTGGGTTTGAGTTATGGAGAAAGAGGAACAACGATGGAGTGGAAGAAGATGAAGGTGGAAGAAAAGGGAGTTGAAGTGATTAAAATATTTTAGAGGGACCTAAACTGATGCTAAAAGTCCACGCTGTCACTCATCAGCTGACTAGGCTCTCCACTTGAACGGTTGACTGGTCAAAATTGATGGCACGTAGGCAATTGAACTTAACTTGATTAATATTTTTTCAAGGATAACATTCAAAGAATTTAAAAGTAAAGGACCCAATTTGAATACTCTTACAAAGTCTGGGACTTGAAACATATTTACGCCTTATAATAATAATGTGCATATAATCAAGCATTTCACATCATCAAATATTTTCAAACATCACCTTGTGAATATAAATATATTTTTCTTTTGGAAATAATTTATCATAATCGTTTAATCTAAAGATATTTAAATATAACTATCGTGCGGTTTGCGCGCAATGCCTAGGCGATGAAGGTACGAGATATTACAATTTGCGCAGATAAGTTTAGCATAGATGGTAGATGATGTCCTCACGTCTTGGTAGACATTATCTTTATACTTTTGTTAACCGTGTCTATTGTAAAAGGCCGTGGTTCCTGAAAAAGTTAGATCAAGTTTAGTCCATATTCTCATAAATATTTATAACCTTCTTTTGTTATCCAGAAAACATACTAAGAGATTTTTAGGTGTCTGTCATTGAGACTAAAAACCTTTCTCATAAGTTCATCACGTACTGTGGCATCGTTAGTCGATCTCGTAGTAACCATGGTAGTTCTTCTACGCTTTGCTTGGGGTCCGAGAGAGTTTTACTAGAGCCCTATGGTGGACAACATATATTCTTACAAAGGTTACACGCACAATGAATGACCTAAAGAAAAAAGACCTAAATCATTATTGCTATGGTCTTGTGTAGTTGTCAAAAGAACATGCAATTGTTTCCTTTGCGCCCTTCTTTTTATTACATTGCTTGGGCTCTTGTCTTAGGCCCAAACACTTCATCATATTGCCTTTTAGCTATGTTGTCCCTTTCTTCTTTTGGGCACGCGAACCATCAGGTTGTCCCTCTCGCGTCCTTCTTTCGTACGTTTTACGTCCCCACTTCCTATGCCTTCAAGATCAATTCCACTTTTATATCTGATTATTCTTTATTGCCTCGTGGGGGCCCTATGACGATGAATGATTGTCTAAATGTATCCCTACACTGTCGATCATGGGACGCTAGTCGAACATAATTGAACGACCTTCGCATGATGTTTCCTTAATTTTACCTGGGCACGATTTCTGAGTTCATGATCGGAGCCATAAATTTAACTTAGAATACCTCGACTGGGGTTATGCTCTTCAGGCCGACTTGGTAGGGAAATACAGAATCCAATCACACGCTGGACTGTGGAATCTTCTACCAGTTTTCAACTTAGGCAACCATGCTTCACACCGAGGAAAATTGGTCTTGATGGGAATCCTCTTGCTCTAATCATTTAAAAAATTCATGACCACTAGATCTCATCAAAATCGATGATGGTGCTTGCTGACCTCAATTATTTCTATTGAATTCGGTTTTAATTAAGGTTGACAAATTATGATCTTATTATTTAAACCCTCAAAATAGTTGACAAAGAACTGCTACATGCTGGCCAATTCCCAAAACGTGTTGACCTCGATCGATATTTCATCCAAATATTAGACGGCTAGCTGACCAACTACTCTTTTATCGTTGGTTTCTCAGTAGCGTCCGCAAAATTCCAAGCGTTCTTCAACTGCCAAAATTTGAGTGTTCCTCATGAATAATATAGTCTGTTCTGTTCTTCTCCAAGAAAAATGAAAAAAAAAGAAACACGATCTATTGAAGTGAACAGATATCGCACGTTTACAGCTGGTATAGAATTTTCATTATTCATAGTCAACTACCAAGAGATACCATTAAGTTTTAATTCGTACCACTGCAGCACTGGAGCTGAATGAGTCAAGTGAAATAAACATGCTCTAACCGGTGGAGAATCATGAACAAGTGCCATAAAATGAAATGTATATTGAAGCAACATGCAATATTTTACAAGAAAAGTTGCCATTTAAATTAGAGACCTTTTTGGCATTAACAACATCTCAAGTTCAGTGTTCAGAACCCCTTCTAACTAAGCAAAAGCAATGGCCAAATCTTCTTTCAAGCTCACAACTCTTCTCTCTCTGATCATCACTCTCTCCCTTCACTGCCAAATGTCTTTCTCGACTCGCATATTTTACGATGAAGATGATCGAGAGTACTACGAACTGGCCACACCATCAAGAAGCAGGTTCTTGGCAACAGCAGTAAAGAAAGGAGCAAGCTGCAACCCTTCTTATAAGAACATTTGTAATGGGGTTTCAGCGAACAAGGGGACTGAGCTGCTCCAATGCTGCAAGAAGAAATGTGTGAATTTTCTGGGAGACATGAACAACTGTGGACAGTGTGGGAAGAAGTGCAAGCAAGGAGAGCGTTGTTGTGGTGGATCTTGTATCAATGTATTGCGAGATGCCAATAACTGTGGCAAGTGCGACAAGAAGTGTAAACGAGGGGTTCATTGCAGGATTGGTCTTTGTGGGTATGCTTGAATTTGAAAGGCATTTTGAATTATTGAAGGATTCTTTGAATAATTTTAGGGTTTTACAACAAATTAAAAGGCTATTTTTGGCTTTCTATGTGGTTAATTTCGTTTGCTTTTTTGTTTCATTTGGTCAAAATGTGCTTTTTGTTTCACTTTGTCATTTTTCTGCTTCGGTACAACCCTATACTCACCATCCCGCACTATGTAATTTTCTAGAATGCACCTCATAAATTAATGTTCCGGGAATTAAAATGCGGAACACATTCATAGGTATTGAACTATGGATATTTGACTCTGATGGTGTTAACTGTTAAGTACATTATTGCTTCCTTGAATATTGTTTTCGAAAGAGATAATTTCATCATGTATTCAGGAAATAATTCTTCCCGGAATTGATACTTTTGTTTATAATAATAGTAATAACAAAAATAAAAAATAAAAATAATTTAGGATTCTTCGTTCCGATATTATTATATTTCCACTTACCGAAAAATAATCGGATGTTTTGTTTTTAGGATTACCGGATATAAGTTCCGGTAAGATTAAAAAGCTTCCTGAATTTTATTTCCGACACCAAGACTTATATGACAGTAACCCTAGATTAGAGCATTGAAGATAGAAAAGAAATTGCACATATGCTTCTCATTTATTAAGTTTTAATCGTGAAGCGTGCTTATGTGGAACCCATATTTATAAAAGAGTATATGTACAAGAGTGACATGTACCACTAATAGTAACATACTTAATATGATTTTACCTTCTGTTCTAATATACTCCTATACTTTCGTTAATTATGTAATGACCCCAATTTATTTCAATATCTATTTTATAACCACCAGTAACATCTAACTTAGCTCAGTTAAAAATTATTTACACCATTCTTTTTGCTTAATTTGTGTTCTCTCTCCCGTTCATCCATTTTCTCTCTTCTGCCAAAATATATTTCTTCTGAACCACCATCTCCATGACCACCGATTCAGTATCAAAGTTCTCACTTGTTTGAGAAGCTGAAAACATGTTGGGATAGCATCATTCTGGATTAGCCATATTTGATTTCTTCTACATCCGATTTCTTCATCCTTAGAACGCTGGGTTAATGGTGGAGAGGGGAGGATTGAACCTGCTCTGGTATGCTGGAACTCGCAGAGAGGGAAGAGCAGCGGCAGCGGCGAGGTCTCGAACGGAGATGGAGGAGTAGCGGCGGCGGCAGGGCCTCAAATCGGAGAGGGAGGAGTGGCGGCGACGGCGATGCCTCCAATCAGAGAGGGAGGAGCAACGCGACGGTGAGTTCTCAAACGGAGAGGAAGGAGGAGGAGATGATGGTGATGGCGCTGGATGGTGAGGGTATTGTTGCTAGGGTTTGAGTGGAAAGGAAGAGTGGAGGTTTGATGGGGGTGGCGGCTAAGCAGTGAAGGGAGGAGAGAAGGAGCATAAGAGGGGTGATGTGGCAGCGCAATAGAGTGAGGAGGAGGGTTAGGCTTTTGGAAGGAGAGTGGAGGCTGTTGCATTAGGGTTTCAAAATGGGAAGGGGAAGAGAGAAGAAGGTGTGGCGGCTGGTTGGGTGAAAGAGAAAGAGATGGAGGCTAGGGTTTCTGGTGGTAGAGGAGAAATTATGTTTGTTTTTTACCTCACACAAGGGTCAAAGTAAAAAGTAATTGAAGTAATGAGGCATATTCATAATTTATAAAAAGATCTAACTATTTATGTGCAAATATGTGATTGACTCAACACATTCCTGTACAGTACCCACGAAAAAAAAAAGGGGCACCACGGAAAATGCCTAATATAAATGTTAGAGAAACTGGTTGTTTATAGAAGATATAATAATTAAATTAAATGATGATATAAATGTTATACATGGGACGAATAAAATTATTGAATGTCTAATTAAAAATATTCAATCATTTATACTGTCTACATAAATAGGTGATCTAAATTGTTTCCTTTTTTTCTAATTGTAGCTCAACTTGTTTAATGCGTTCCACATATGATATTTTCCAATAACGAGCATCTAAATGACAATAGGTGAGCCGGGTATTTATGACCATTCTCTAAGTGAACCTATTATGAAAAAGTAATTTGTGTTGGTAAACTGTACAAATTGTAACTAAATTGTTGTAACTAAATCGTGGTTGTATGTAATTGAAAAAAGTTATACCTACTCAAGTAATAGTTATTAACAAACCCAACAACTATAATTTTATGCTTGCACAAAGTTGGTAGGTGACCCTTAAGTGAGAAGAATATCATACAACCATAATTTGATAATGCAACAAAAACCAAATTTAACTTTATAGCAATAAGAGAGTCCATATCTAGAAGACTAGAATAAACATCCATTTAACCATATTCACCACTCACCAACATCCCGAGTATGATGTAGAGTGAATCAAATAGTTGCTTGACAAGATCAGTGGACCCATAAAGTGCAACATACACATGCTGAAATTATTGAAGCTCTTTAACCAAATCAATTTGAATATGAGCCAAATTGTGTTCAACTTTTTCATTTTATCCGATGACCAAATAAAGTCATATCTACCCTCAGAATGCATCTAAGTAAAAGTTATAGAGAACCTCTATTAATTGATATGACACGTACCATGTGAAGTAATGAAATGTAGTAATTATTTATTTTGTAGGTACTATCAATAACCATATCAATAGGAAAAATATAAACAATATGGATAAACAATATGGATAACTTGATGATGTGTTCAAAAATTATCTCTCATCCCCTCAAATGAGTAAAAATCTCTTAGGCCTAGTAGGTAAAGGCCTCTATCATTAGGATTCATTATGACTCAGACTTGAACCTGAATAGTCCACTTTGAGCCTCACAAGATTCCATGAACTTTGAGCTTCCAGTAATCTGCCGAGCTTTCTTAAATGGCCTTAATTAGCAATCAACAGCCTCCCTTAATCTAGAGAAATGATGTAAGAACCTGAATTAAATTAAATAATTAAAGAATTATTTAATTATCTAAAGTACATATTGGAATGCTTTCAAGCATAATTCAATGTCAATGACTATTCGGATTATCGGTGCAATGTTTTGAAGCGACAGTTTGTCCCTGATCTTAACTCGACTGACGTTCGATCGAGAATAAGAATTTCTCATTATCTGTATGAAGATCAATGCATAAATTCATTAAAACTGATTGTAAGGTAGATGGGGGTTTAGTTTCGAGGCCCGAAAAAGTTCCTGGAATGCGGTAAAATGTCAGTTTAGGCCTTGTCGTGCGGAAACGTGGAAGTTCAAGACATTTCTAAAATCTCCGAACAAGATGGAGAGTCTTAGAATGTTGTGGGAACCCATTTATGAAATAAACCTATTTTCGATGAATAGTTATTTTGGGTCAGAAACGACCGGAATCTCGACAAAAATATTCTAGGATATTTTTGGCAATCGACGCCCGAGTTTGACAAGCATTGGAGCCAAGACGAGCAAACAATCGAGATTAGTCACAAATAGAATTTCTTGGAGTTTGTGCGAAAAAGGTGATTAGAAGCTTGATTTGAGGTTTATGACAAGATTAGTGTTTGTGTAAGAGTGATAGTGACATAAGTTTGTCCCTTAATCATGACCAAACTCTTCATTTTTGCTTGTGTCCATTAAGCTCCCAAAAGCTCAAGATTCCCCCTCCAATGCTTGTTTGGGCGGCGGCCACATGGCCCTTTGGTGGAGTTTATTTTGCTTTTTCACTAAGTATTGGTCATTAGAAACAAGTGGAGGTAATTTTAGAGAGATAAAGAAGAGAGAAAGGAGAGCAAAAGAAAAAAGAACATCATCTTCTTCCCCTTCCTTCCTAGTCGCCACCACCATCGTCTAAATCACCCTCCATTCTTCATTTTCTCACTTTGTGGATTTGGAAGAAAAGGTAGATCCTCCTTAGATCTACTTTCCTATGGTTTTCATTTTTATTTTGGAGCATGTTAGGTGAAGAGCTTGCTTGAATCTCATGCTTTTCTTTAGATTTCTTGCTATTTATGCTTAGATCTTTCCTACCTTGTCTTTGTTCTTGAAAAAGATGGAGGTTTGGGTTTCAAATGGGTTTTGGGATTCTGAAAGTTCGCCAGAATGTTTTGTCATAGTTACGAGAGTCATAGATCAGCTCTCTAGCTTTCTAATAATGTGTTTTGTTAGGGAAGAAGTTGAGATTTTGAAAATAGTTTTTTTTAGGAAGTGATTTTGGGTAAATCAAGTTATTCTTCCTTACTAGTTTTAGTAGATCTAACATGTTTACTAAGTGTTTTTGGAAGAAAAATTGACCTTTTGCATTAACCCTCCTTGGTCGAACGTATAGGCTTTTTTAGAGATATTGGAAGCTTGTTTTTGGCCTTAGTTTATTGTGTTTAAATCCTGAAGTTTTGGGGTTAGAGAACTTGTTATATCTTTATGGTTTTGTACATGAAAATATTTTTGGTTTAGTGAAAAAGTTGAAAAAGTTTGGGGAAAATTTTATTGAAGAAGTTGAGTTATGGTTTAAGTCTTGTTGCTTTTAGAAGCCTAGTTTTGCCTAAGTGATAGTACTTTAGGGAAGCTAAGATAAGGTGTAATTTTTTTATGAGTAGCACTAAAGCTAGTTAAGCGTTTATGAAATATCATGGGACTTAGGAGCTTCGGGGCGGACCTAGCTTTTGGAGTAAACGTTGGCTTCAAGAGCAAGGAAACTATGGTAAGGGAACTTCATTATCTCCCGTAGCAATTTATAGCATATATTTTCATATTATGCGGTTAAGATATAGAATCACATGGAGGTGAAGGCATCTGATAATGATGGATTAGAATTGATTGATTGATTGAATGCCTATGAATGGCAAGATTGATTTGTAGTCCTTGTTTTCCTTAGAGGTAGGATGTGAATGATAGTTATGCTAAGTATACATGCCTCATTGCTAAGTTTATCGATGATAACATGTTATATGGTATGAGAACTTGCATGATGCTACAAGCTTGATAACATGTTTAGTATGAACCTTTAACATTTATGCTTGTGTATTGCTTTTGATAGTGGTAAAGGATATTGGTTTTTTTTTTTATAGAATGAGAGTACTTATAGGATTTTGTAAAAATGGGTAGGGTGGGAGTTCTTCCGTTGAGTGTTTTGTTTAGGCATGTCCGTTGGAAGGCTAACTCTTGTGCTGATTGGCTAGCGACTATGGGTCTGGGTATGCAGTGCCCTCTTAGGACTATGTCTGTTCCCCCATATGGTCTTGTTTCGCTTCTTGTGTCGGACAAGAGGTGTAGTGCTCCACTTCTGGGTAGTTTTTTTTTATTGCTTGTCTTTAATTTTGTTGTACAAAAAAAAAGACTATATATGCAAAACCAACGGATTATTGGTTCAAGTGGTATAAGTTTGATTCTCCTTAAACAAAGTCTCAGCTTTGAATCTTGTAGATGGAAAAAAATCCTGCTTGGAGAGCTAACCCGATCATGATGTGGATTTTCTAACTCGAACAGGATTATAAGCACTAAAAGAATACTATAAATACAAAGTTATATTTGATTATATTTATCTTTGAGTAGTAATTTTTCAAGGTTTCCCGTGTATGACAAGAGATAAATTGGAGTTTTTCAACATAAAATGGTATTGAATTTTTCAAATCAGTTTACAGTAGTAGGAAGAGCTATTATATATGAATGCCAAAAATCTCAAATGGACATTCTTTCAAAATGATGAAGCATTATATTTCTACTATGCTATTTTTTTACCATGAATTTAATATATTAATTAATACTTATGGCATGTCTCACCATATCTTCTCATATCATAGACAGGATTCAGCTTTTCTAAGTGTATCATTGTGCTGCATTTGATTCAGCTTTTCTAAGTATCAAGCATTCTTTACTTACAATAACACATACAACTAATTTTTACATTATTTTATAGGCTTAATAGCACTTTTGGTCCCTCACTTATCACAATTTGACATTTTTAGTCCCTAACAAAAAAAATTAGCCTAAATGGTCCCTCACTTTGACAAACGACAACATTTTTAGTCCCCTGTCACTATTCCATCCAATATTTAACAGTTCCGTCAAAAATTAAAAAAACATGTAAAAAAAACTCAGACATTATTAAAAAATAAAAAATTGCTAATTAAAATTAAAAATAAAACAGTACTTTATAATTAAATTAGTTTTAAAAAACAATTAAAGTAGTTGTAAAATAACTGAAACAATTTTTCCTGCAACATATATTCATATTCTCAGTCTCTTCTTCAACTCCTCTTCAACCCCAGTCACCTCTTCAACCCTAGTCACTGAAGCCGCCACCACCACTGACCTTCCTTCTTCATCAGCGTCGCCGTCCTCACTCTAACACCCAGCGCCACCGCCCTCCTCTGCTTCACCATCACCGTTTTCCCCTCTTCGTTCAAAGCCTTGCCACCGCCGCTGCTTCTCCCTCTTTATCTCCATGTCGTCGTCGCTGCTCCTCCTTTGACGCCGCTGCTCCCCCTTCGACGCCGCCGCTCTTCCTTTGCCGCCACTGCTCCTCCTTCGACGCCGCCGCTCCTCCTTCGACGCCGCCGCTCCTCCTTCGACGCTGCTGTTCCTCCTTCGACGCCGCTGCTCCTCCTTCGCCGTCGCTGCTCCGATTTGAGGTGGTTCTTTCTCTATGGGCGTTTGGGTGGTGGAGGTCGCAGATCTGGAAGATTTGGGCTTCGATCTTAGGGTGGTTCAACTTCGGTGGATGTTGATTGAAACAGGGGCTGATGCCATTGGCTTCAGTGGAAGGTTTTGATGAAGTTGCAGTGGCGTTGGGTTTGTTCAATCCCTTTCTTCCTCTCACTTTCTGGTTGGGGTTTGTTCAGCTACCATACACACAAACACACACTCTAATCTCTCACTCTTGGATTAGATTCTCTCTTCTTATTTGCTGGGTGGTGGAGGATTTGATTCTAGTTCAAGTTGAGATGGAGTTTTGGGATTTTGAGTTTGTGATTCGGGATGAATTGATTATTGATCTTTGTATTTTGTAAAATTCTTTATTGTGTAAACTTCATATCAATGAATTGTGTTTTAGGATTCTGGGTTTGTGATTCTGGATGAATTGATTATTGATCTTTGTATTTTGTAAAATTCTCTGTTGTGTAAACTTCATATCAATGAATTGTTGGCATATAAAAAAAACAAGAACATGAAGTGGTTGATAGAGGAGAAAGGATTGAGAAGAAGATAAATGTTCTTTGCTTTTTGGATTGATTCTTGTTTGGTGGGAAGAAACTTGATGAAGATAGTAATGAAGATTATGAAGATGATGATGAGGAAGATGATCAATGATAAAAAGAACTTTAATTATTTTTTAAAATTAATTTAATTATAAAGTACTGTTTTATTTTTAATTTTAATTTTAATTAGCAATTTTTTATTTTTTAATAATTTCTGAGTTTTTTTTTACAATTTGTTTTTTAATTTTTGACGAAAACTGTTAAATATTAGACGGAATAGTGACGGGGGACTAAAAGTGCTGTCGTTTGTCAAAGTGAGGGACCATTTTGGCTAATTTTTTTATTAGGGACCAAAAGTGTCAAATCGTGATAAGTGAGGGACCAAAAGTGCTATTAAGCCTATTTTGTATTAAAAAATATCGATCAAGTAATTTCATCAATACCATATTTATGCAATACTAACTAATGTAGTTTGACTTAGAATTTACATGAAAAATACAACTTGTCAAAAATAATTTACTAGAAAATCCTAATCTTACATTATAAATATAATAATCGCTTTATTTATATTTGGCTTAAATGCACATTTTGCCCCTGTCTTTTTTGAAAGTTGCAAATTGTAACCCACTAAAATATTTGTCACCAAAAGTACCCCTCTGCATTTTTTTTGGAGAAATTCGTACCCTTCCGTCAGTCCTCCGTTAGTAACTTAACGGACCTGATGACGTGGCCTGTACAGTTGGAAAAAAAGAGAGGCAAATAACATGTTTTTTTTTTTAAAAAAAGGGAATATGCAGCAAATCACGTGCATCTGCAACCTTTTACCCCTAATTCCCAAATTGGGGAAATTAGGTCGAGAGAGAAGAAGGAAGAAGCAGGGCCATAGAGAAGGAGAGAAGTGGCTGCCTTGGCTCCGTTGCCATCTCACCACGGCCCTCTCTTCCTCGCTTCTCCACCCTGGAAGCTCTCTTTTACCCCTAATTCCCAAATTGGGGAAATTAGGTCGAGAGAGAAGAAGGAAGAAGCAGGGCCATAGAGAAGGAGAGAAGTGGCTGCCTTGGCTCCGTTGCCATCTCACCACGGCCCTCTCTTCCTCGCTTCTCCACCCTGGAAGCTCTCTCAGTCCGCCACTCCTCTTCTCCTCCACTCAAACATCGTCGTTTTGCGAAAGGTCAACGCCATCAATCTCAAATTGCTTCGGGCCGCGACCACCCCTTTGGTACCACTTCACCTACGCCGTCGTGTCGATTCCCATTCCGAAAAACCACCCCAACAAGCTCTTCTTCTCCAAAATTTCTTCAATGCGCCAAATCTCATATCTTTTTCTCGATTAATTTCGGGTCCTGTTCTTGGATGGTACTTCCCCCCTTTTGTTTGCATTTTTTAGTGGGAAAAACAGGAAAAATCTTTTCCTATGATTGCAGCTGGATGGATATGTGGCTACGAAGATGAATATTGATTCTGTAGTGGGTTCCTACCTTGATCCCCTTGCTGACAAGGTATGGATGCATTATCATGCTTCCTTCCAAGCACAATGTTGTTAGCTGGAAGTTGGGATTGTAATTTTGTCTGATGTTCTGTTTTGAATTCATGATCTAGGTTCTTATTGGTTCTGTTGCTCTTGCTATGGTGCATAAAGATCTACTGCATCGTAAGTAGTGCTGGACTTGTGTATGTGTTTCTGTATAAAAAGAACGATAATTGTTCTTTGTAATGTCTGAGTAAAAAGCAATCTATGCATTTTCTTTTCTCTTCGGCACAAGATCCTTCTTTGTTCTAGCCTAGCAATCAAGTACACATTCTGTTATATTTTTCTTCGTTATATGCTGTTTGGGTGTAATGATTTCAATAGCTGGAAGGATGTGTTAAGTATTTGTATTTGTATAATGGTTTCGTTGGATAGAATGTAAATTTCGAGAACTCAAATATTACTTTGTATTTCATCTATGACCTGCAAAACCTTACATGTTGGCCCTCGACGGAGCCAAGGCAGCCACTTCTCTCCTTCTCTATGGCCCTGCTTCTTCCTTCTTCTCTCTCGACCTAATTTCCCTAATTTGGGAATTAGGGGTAAAAGGTTGCAGATGCACGTGATTATTTGCCTTTTTTTTTTCCAACTGTACAGGCCACGTCATCAGGTCTGTTAAGTTACTAACGGAGGACTGACGGAAGGGTACGAATTTCTCCAAAAAAAATGCAGAGGGGTACTTTTGGTGACAAATATTTTAGTGGGTTACAATTTGCAACTTTCAGAAAAGACAGGGGCAAAATGTGCATTTAAGCCTTTATATTTTTATTCCAAGTTTAATAATTACATTAAAACATATAAAATATATTCTAAAAAGGGCATTATAAGATTTTTAAAATTAAATCTTGAGAATATGCATTCATAACAAAACACATGATTCTAAAAAATATCAAAAAGGTTATAGGAAATTAAATTTATTAACCAAACACATTTTATAAAGATACTAAAATGAAATAATATTTTCATTCTGTTACTCCGAGAATAAGAACCTGGGGATTGTTTTACAAATCAATTAATAATCTACTATCTAATTGCCTGGGTCTAAATCTCATTAATAATGACAAAATATGTATTAAAATTTGAAAGGTCTAACTCAATTCAAAACCTAGCTCAAAAGTTGAAGATTATCTTCCCATATATAAAGGTTATTTTGGTCATATTTCTAGTCAATGAGAGACTTTTCAACACACCCTTTCACGCCCAAGACTGAAATTTGGCCAACTAGGACTGGAATCTGGAGCGTGACACATGCAAGAATGAACACCTCAAGGTGACCCATATACGAGTGATCTCTACTAAATGAGTCTAGGAATGACTTTTATACCATATTTGAATTTGAGAAGCCTAACTCAAACCCTATTCAATGAACCAATTATCTTAAAAGCTTAAACGGTTAAACAAGAGTCACATAAATGGTTTTAAATTATTATTTCTAACTTGATAAAATTGCTGTTTGTACAGTTTTTTTTTTTTTTTTTTTGAGTTTTACATATAACAAGGTAGTGCCTCCACCAAAGCGAGCATGTTGCTTATGTTGTAACTTGTAATACGTGCATTGCTCCTGCTACAAGTACCGAATAAGCTCCACTGCAAACTTTCCTTTCTTTGTGGGGTTTATTTCTCCAATCTGGACCAAAATGAAGTAAAACATTACTAGCTACATATCCAAAATCATTCCGTTACTTTAATAAGCTTTGGCAAGTTACCTTTAATCTTCCCTTTCCACTAACTGATACAATATCTCCACTCTTAAGTGCAGTTCCTTTGGAAGTAACAGGGATCCAGTTGACACGCACATCACCATTGCTACCAACATGATATTATGTGTAGCACAATCATCATATAAACATAAGCGATTTTTCTTAATGCACCAAACTAAAGTATCTAAATCTGGTAAGGTTCTGCGATGAAAAGGTTGAAATGGAATACAGACAATGTAACCACAAATTCACTCAAACCTAAGAAAGTACATAACAAAACATCTCAACATCCACATACCAAAAGAATGAAGGAATCATTAATCAGATATCAGACAAGAAAGAAAGTAGGGGATGAAAACAGTTAAAATATATCAGCTGTTGATGTTGTAATTATTCTATATCATGTATATCAAGGACTTGTGTCAACTTTTTTACTTTTGTCCTGGTGCCTGACCTATAATATCACTGGTGCGCATTAACTTACAGTTCAAATATTGTCAAAAAGTTGAAATGCCCCAGGTAGAAGTTTATAATACTAACTTAGAATAAAAAAGAAAGCACAAATTAAGAAAATTAAGTATCTTTTAATTTGAAGTGCTATATATAATAGCATGGACCACTGCACAATCAACAATTTACAAATAATGAACAGGCATGATATATATATATGTATATAATTTCGGGATGTCGAACCTGATGATGTCAACTAGCTTCGAACGTGAAATCTTAAATCCTGCACTTGCAAGTGCATCAACTCTCAGTGATGCTTCTATAGTTTTGAATGATCTTGTTCTGCACAATAAATAAAATTGCTAAAGTATAACTTTCAATTGAACATTATGTGGACTTGAGACAATGATCAATACTGCACCTTGGCAGTTCATAGTCAAGGGAAATTAATGGTATCTTGCTGCAAGATACAGGAACATTACCAACCTGAATAGGAGAGTGCAATCAGTGCATAAATAGTATCAATAATGCCAAAGAGAACCTGCTTAAAAGGAGTGCAACAACAACAAAAGCCTTTCTCTTAAGCAGCACAACAACAACAAAAGCCTTTCCCAGCTAGGTGGAGTCAGCTACATTATCAAACAATGCCATAATATCCCATCTTAAACAATCTAGTCAAACTTGAGATTCTACTTAGAATAAAGATGGGTACTAAAAATTGCAAAGTGAGGAATTGTAAGTAGGGTGGAAATATGTTGGGGTGAGCTTTCTAATACTAAGTTTGACTTACTTCACAAACTTAGGCTTGAATCAGACCCGTTGGCCTAATGCAGATCATTTTAGGCTGCCTTGTCCTTTTATAAAAGTTTGGGCAGGCCTGAAAGTCTATATAATAAGGTATTTAGATTATTTATATTAACTTGAATAGGACAGTTCGTTAGACCGAAAGTCTTTTTGAATGGGCTAAAGCATGGTCTTTTAGCTAAATACGCTTTCAAAATGCTTTGATGTGATTTATTTAGCAACTAATAAGCCTTGTTTGTCCCTAGACAAGCAACATGGCCTATTTCTTCCCCTAATCATAGGATCTAAAAAATTCATATATGTGCATATAAATCACACAGACACACATATATAATAGCATAAATAAGAAAAATCCTCCCAGAACCACTAAAATCAGCCTTTGGAAGACAAATTCGGCACCAAAACAGCACCAATCTAGACCAAAACCCAAAAAAAAAGTAAAAATACAGAGTACCTCCTTCACAAGCAACAGGAATAAAGAAGCACCCGAAAAACCTAATTGAAACAAGAGGGAGAACAAGGACCCAACAAGGTAACAAACAAGCAGTAGCAGCTGTCAAAGGAATTGTTTGCAAATTGAATTCCTTTGTTGTTACTTAACAGGAAATCAGTAATTAGGATTAATTGCTGTAAATAGCTGTTATTGACCAAGGAATTAATTAGTAGTAATTTTTGTATAGGCTGTAGTTGTCTAGAGAATTTATTCCCATAGTTGTTCGTCTCAATAGAAAGAACTACTCACAGCATGGGCATTTCAATTCCAAATATTTCTCAAAGGTAAACATAAGACTGAACATGAAGTGGGAGGTAAAAGATGCTCAAGTCATGGCATGGATCATCAGTTCTGTTGATCCCAACATCGTTCTCAGTCTTTGACCATTCAAGAGTGTTGCTGATATGTGGGACTTCCTAAAGAAAATTTATAGTCTGAATAACGCTGCTGTAGGTTCCAACTTGAGCATGAAATCGCCATTTCTCAACAAGAAAGTCTCTTTATCTCTGAATTTTACTCTCATTTCACAAATCTTTGGGATGAACACACTGACAAATCGCCATGAGAACTTGACCGCTGATGGTCTTAGCTCGGTACAGTCAGTTCATGAAACTACTCAACGAGATCAATTTCTTACGAAATTGAGATCTGACTTTGAAGGTATCCAGTCCAATCTCATGAATCGAAACCCTGTACCCTCACTGGATTCATGTCTCAGTGAGTTATTTCGTGAAGAACAATGCCTCCTCACTCAGACAACCATGGAACAACAAAAGTCCCCCTTTGTTCCAGTGGCGTATGCAGCACAAGGCAAGCCAAGAGGGCGAGACATGAGTGTTGTTCAATGTTTCTGTTGTAAAAGGGTTTGGACATCTTGCTACAAACTGTCCAAAAAAGTTCTGCAATTACTGCGAAAAGTATGGACATTGTTAGAATCAAAACTTAAATGAATTACTATATTTTGATGAATAACAATTTCGCTAAGTATTGATCTCGTCAAAGATGGAATTCGTAACTTCTCAATATTTTTCATGCTCAGGAACACTTATTTACTTGGAAAAGCACTGCATGGACCTCTACAAAGCATTATCAAAAGCAGATGTTCAAGTAAAGGATAGTAGAAGAATCCGTCCGGTTACAGCTCTTGAGAATCAGTCCGTCAGCGGACAACGTTTGCCTCAGAGAGTCCGTCCGGCTATGGTAAACGTATGGCCGCTCAACCATTGGGTTCATTTGAAGGAAAGTACATCTAAATCTCGGACAGAATGTTTGGTTGACTAAACAACACTTGAAGACTCGTGCAAAAGAAAAATCAGGAGGTGATCGTTTGTCAAACCCAGGATGAGCTGTCAAGCACCTTTTGTCTCTTCAGAGCATTAATGGCGAAAATGACAGAATTAGGTTCTTTATTCCTTGCAAATTCAAATCTTCTGACATTCCTTAAATCAAGTTACTTTTGTGAAATCAGCGGCGAGTCTTTCTGATCATCGTATCTCTTCAACGTTCAAATTCAAATCTTCTGATCAGAACATTAATGGCTCCCTTAGCTAGAATGCATGAGCATTAATTACAGAAGTTATAGCTCAAGGCAAAATGCATTGAAGAACCAGACGATATCAACCTCCGCCATTGAAGACGCATTAAATGCATGGCAGATTGCATTAATTGCTAAAGCAGAAGATGCAGAAGTATCCGTTACTCACAATAGAGGAGAAATTTTAACGGAACTATCTTCAGATCTTCAGCAAAACTTCCATTGATCATCCTACTGAAGATATAAATAGAGGACTTGGCATCAGATTCAACTTGGCGACTTTTACACGATCAAAGCATTCAAACTTTCTAAGTTCACCATCTGCGATCCAATCTCTCTAAGCCAAACACTCAGCAATCTCAACTTATTTATTATCTGAGTCCAGTCGTCAACTAGTGTGAAGTTCTTCACAGAGTGCTCTACTCTTATCCTCTTTCACACAAAGCCCTTTAGAGAACCAACTTGTTTATTCTCTCTGTAACTCGTTCTTCATATTGTCTACCCACTCTTACCGAAGAGATTTTGTAGAAACCAATTCTTGAAAAAGAACTGGGAGGAGTCCTGTCCAACACTCGTAAAAGAGAAGTCCTGTTAGAATACTTGTAAAGGAGTAGTCCTCAGAATACTGGGAGAAGTCCCTGAGAACACTTGTACTATTTTGATAAAATAGTGAAAATCTTGGTTAAGCCAAGGACTGGACATAGCCCTGTCAATTAAGGGGGTGAACCAGGATAAACATCTTGTGTGCTTTGTTATTCAGTCTTAGAATAATTTCCGCTGCACCCTTTAACAAACGTTTTTGAACTTATAACTGTTGCTGTTCGAAAAAGAAGTTAAAAATCACATACACAATTCAAACCCCCCCTTTCTTGTGTGGTTTCATTACTATCAGACATATTATCAAAGAATGCCCAATAAGACCACTAAAGCGACCGGTCACAGCATTTACTACCTCGGTTGGTTCTTCAGTTTCTAGCAGTTCTACCAATCCAGCATCTGTCTATCAAAATGCTCCTGCCCCTGTTCAAACTTTGACTCTTGAAATAGCTCAACAAATGATCATTTCAGCATTTCCTGCTTTAGGACTCTCAGGTAAATATTTCTCCACCTCTTCCCCTTGGTACTTTGACTTTGGGGCTTCCCACCATATGACAAACAATGCTCAATTCCTTACTAATGTCACCAAATATTTTGAAATCTCAAGATTCATACTGCTGATGGAAACCAATTACCTATTACTGCCACTGGTGATATTTCTTCATCTCTAACCAATGTTGTCAGGATCGGGATCCTACTCAGGATTGGAAGAGGGTGTAAAAGATCGTAGATACTTGGATTGGGATCCGGATCGTAGATCCTTTAAGATTCTACTAGGAATGCAAATATATACTTCATAAAATACACATAAAAATTCACATGCATAAGGAAAATAACTCATGATTCACATCAAAAGTCACACTTAATGACATAATGAATTCATAACATAAGAAACATAATCCAAGTGCCATAAGATATACGTCATAATATCGTATCATATGAGATATCGGAAAAAAAACATAAGTTCATAATAACAACATAAAGAGAAGAAGGAAAACAGAGACAAGGATAAAAGAGCCAAACATGGATAAGAATGAGCAGTCAAACAAAAACTAGTGTAGTAAAGAGAACCAGAAAAATGGAGATAGGGAAAATAGGGACGCGGCGGCCAACGACGGTCGACGGCGGTGAAGGTATGAGTCGGTTGAGAGAGTTCAACTTGAGGTAGGGTTCACAACTTCACGGTTTACAAATCTGAAAGTGTGAACATTTATGACTGATAAAGCTTCATGAGTCAAAATGGATTAGTTCGCTTCTTAAAATGGGCCAAAAATAGGAAAGCCCAAGTGTGGAAGAATACCTACTTCACAAGCAACAGGAAGAAAGAAGCACCCCAAAAACCTAATTGAAACAAGAGGGGGAACAAGGAACCAACAAGGTTACAAACAAGCAGTAGCAGCGACAGAACAAACACCCAAAACCAGCATGAGATCAAGCACCCAGCGAGTGTTATGAAGAGCACAGTTGTGTTCGGAAGAGAATTGGGCTCCCACACTATGGGAAAGAAGGTCTAGAAGACAAAAGAGGAGATAAGGAGTTCAGGGATCAGATGGGTTTTGTTTTGGGAGTAAACAGATTCAAACCCAACTCACAAAGATCTTATGATCTTCCCCCTTTTACGAGTAAGATAATCAGCTATGGGCAGAGGAAAAGTGTGAGATTGTGCGATCTTAAGATCAAAATCACAATTTTGAAATCACGTCTATAGACAAAAAAAAAAAAATGAAACCTAAATCTTTGTTAACGTTTTACCCTATAGTTTTTGTTCATCTCCCACTGCCTCTAAATATTGGACTACATTCCATCAAATATGCCTTCCTTACTAGGTCTTCTCCAACTCTTCTCCATACATGCCCAAACAACCTAAGATGAGATCCTATCATCTTTTCCATAATACGTGTCTTGTGTGCCTACTCATCTATTTAATCTTCTCACCTCTACAATGTTAAGCTCTTGTTGACTTTTTATTGCCTAAAATTCAGTCTCATACAACGTAACAGGTCTTAGAATTGTGAGGTCAAGTTTTCCTCTAAACATGAGTGGTTCTTCTCGATCACAAATAACACTCAAAGCACTCATCCATTTCATCTACCTCACTTGAATCCTATGAGGCACCAAAGATACTTAACCTATGTCACGTGTGGTATGATATGGTCACCAATTTTCACCTCTAAGCTTGAATTAGTCCACCTTTCACTATACTTACAACGTTTATATACTTCATCTTACTTCTACCTATAAAAGTGTGTGCTTCCAAAGATTGTCTCAACATCTTTAACTTCCCGTTTATTTCTTTTCTTAACTGTCCGACTACAAGTATATCATCTACCAAAAATATGAACTGTGAACTAGCTCTTCGATATGCATAGAAGCACATCCAGAAACTACTTAAAGTTTGGAGCGTCTTATAGTTATAGGAAAGTCTTTTGTTGCCCCACCTCATGTTTACATCTTAAACTAGTTGTGCTCTTATCATGCATATAATTGATTGCTCTAACATATGAAGCACTTACTCCTTTTATCTCCAAAGCCTTCCATTATACATCTCCTAGCATCATATTGCATGCCTTCTCCAAAACAATCAAAATCATGTCTATGTCTTTTCAACTCCCCCAATATCTCTCAGTCAATCTCTAGCAAGTACATTGTTTCCCATGTTGACCTCCGTAGCATAAAATCCAAATTATGTAATTTTCTTTGTCTTAATATCCACTCAATTACTCTATCCTATAACTTCATAGTGCGGCTTATGAGTTTGATCCCCTTATGATTTGTGTAGAGTTGTATCTCACCCTTGTTCACGTAGGTAAGGATTAAATCAATTCTCCTCCACTTGTTTGACATTATCCTAGACATCATAATCTCAATAGACAACTTTGTAAGCCATTATTTGTCTTTCATTTTTAGACCTTTCCATAACTCAATAAGTACATTATTCGGTCTGACTGCTTTGTCATTAAATTGCTTAAAGGCATTGTAAAATTAAAAATCACTTTGCCTCAAGAGTACAGCAGAATATTTAATCAGAGTTTTACATATGGAGAAGAATGCTTCTAACAAGAGAGGAAGACATTAAATTATCAGACTATCCAAACCACCTTATCATAGGTAACTAATTTCTTTATTTGTTAATAAAAAGATTTTCTACATCGTTTATTTAAAAAGCCAGTGCTGGGATTTATTTATATTCTGATTTTCCAAATTAAAAGGCAAGATGAAAATGGTTTAATCACATGAGAAGCAAAGATACTTGCATTTCATACCATACCAACATATAATAAGTTTTAGCTAAATTTTGTTTCAGCTACTCCTTGCTAATAATGGTGACTGATCTAACTTTCATTGTTTTGTTTCAGATATGTATCATATTAGATCCTACATGATAAATAGGCCCCAAAGCACACTGAAACATTTGAATATTTTAGTGTAGAAGCTTTTAGAATGAAGACACATATTTTATCCTTATAAATGAACATTAGCAATATTTATTTATAGGAAAATATATAGTTTTATAATTTTTTAACTGGAATAGTCTGGCATGCTCGTATACTACATTCTTGAAAAAAATTGCACCCCTGCAATTTGGGAAAAACATTCATGTATACTTTAATGATATAATTATCAAATAACTATTACATCAATGAAACAAGAATTTCCTTTTGTTCAAATAATTAGAGGTTTATTCAGAAATTAAACTGTAAAAAGTAGTAAGTGAAATAGCGCTACCTTATCCAGGGCTGACATAATAAATTCAACAAGTTCTGGCACAATAAGTATCTGAGCACCCTGTTCACCCTGGATAGCAAAGGCAGCAATGTCAAAGCTTCCTAAAATTGTTTGGGCTATTTAATGGGATAAATACAACAGACCAAGTCAAACAAGAACCAAAATGAATGTAAATAAGACAATGTAATCCAGGTCATGTCAATAAACTTATATTGCTGCGAACCAAAAGATCAACAACACAGTAGCCAACTGAATTATATAAAAGTCACCCTTCTTTCCAATATTGCTTTCTGGACAGATTTTCAGTTTTCAGTTTTTCTTTCTGCCACAATGATCGTATGGATAACTTCCTATTATAGATCTAATTAGTTAACAGAAGAAAGTCGAATTATTTTGTAATCAAACAACAACGTAAGTCAATAATTAACATTAGAGATAAGAGTAGCCTTAGACAGTCTTCAACTGTGTACAGGATGAGAGGGATGAAATTGAAATTAGAATAACAAAATCAACAAGAGGAGAACTAATGAGATAGTAAATTGTTGTGTAATATCTAATATGCAACAAATTGCAGATTATGATGTACTACTATTATAGCTGAAGTCTATTTATATTATGATTTAACTTCAAGTCAAGCTTTCTCTAACTCAGTTTCGTTATGGTTGGATTAGATAATTGGAGTTTTTGAAGTGCAAAATAAACTGCAAAATAGTGTAACATCAATTGGTTTCTGAAATAAAGGTAAACTATGTAGACTAGAAAGACATGTCTATTAAAAGCTGCAAAGCTTCTTCCTTTTCAATATGCTACTATTCCTCAGTTTCATAAAATGTCATACGAACACGGTTAAAGAATGATAGTATTAAATTCTTCTGTTAGCACCCTTGAGTGCACAGAACACAATTTCAAACAGAACATTCTTGAAATGAATGAGAGGGGGAGATACCTGTAATATGATATCGCCAACTTTCTCCCTGGCAATTCCTGTACCGAGAACTGAGCCAAGGAAGTCACCATGAGAGCAAGGTTCAAACTGAAAGTTCCCTGTGATGCTGAAAAGAGTAACTTAATGTAAAAATGAACAAGGACATCTAGAAAAATTAATAATGCTTTAAGTGAGCTTGACCATTTTGGTAACAAGAATTACAGCATTTACCTCAATGCTGAAATAACATCTGGATCACTTGCCAGTATATCTGGATGACCAACAGAAATCTGACATCGTTCAGCCTGGAGAACAGAAGTTTTATGCCTACATACAAACAAAGACAACTTATGTGCCAAGGGAATGGAAAGCAGTTATCTTGATGTTTACCTGTGGGTAACCTCCCTGAGCAATTGCTTTCACTTCCGCTAATTTTTCCAATACTTGCATAGATTCCTTCAGCACTGGAGGGGTTAGAAAATCTGTATGGAGAATCTCTCGTTTTATTGATGCTCGTCTAGCCTACAACAAAATATAATTTTCAACCAAGTCAGGGATTAAATAATGTTTTCTACGGTAAGATTTCGACACATTGAATAGACCAATGGCCCAAGCAGACCTCAACATTTATGACACAGACAATGGACATTGGATTTACATGAGGGGAAAAAGTGAGTTCCAAGGTGGCTCACAACGTGCTTAAGGAAAATTTAAAATAACATTTACATTGACTAGCAGAAACACAGGAAATTACCATCTCAAGAATATGCTTCACTTCTTTTGTTACACTTCTTTCTCCAACTCCCTTCAGTAACACATCAAATTCTCCTTTAAAAGCCTGTACAGTCTGGCTTTCTCCTGAGGCTGCACTTCATGAAGCACTAAAATACATTAAACTGGATAGCAATGCCCAAATAACAGATTTAGCTGACAACAAGTACCGACTTTATGAACTAGCAGATTAAAAGTGGTGCAAGAATTCATGAATATTGCTTCTCCGTTCACCTAGCATGCACCTTTACATTAGATGATATAAGGATAATATCTCAAAATCGCTTAGCAGTTAAGGGATCAAACAAATAAAAAATTTGAAGCGAAATTTATCTAATGATAAACAGGCAGTGAGATAGGGTGGGAAATTTAGAGCGATAATAACGCAAAAGAAACACTGCTCGCCAAATTACAAACGCCAAGTTTTCAACTTGGTTATAATTTACGAAACCTTCTTGTCCATTCTGCTACATTTATAACCCTTTTGCGAAAGGAAAAAAAAAAAAATTAAACGATTACACATGATGGGTATGCCAAGCAGCATCAACTTACACATTAAACCTGAAGAAAACAAAGCAAAGGAAAAATCAAATTGGTAAAGTAAGGTGAGACCTGAAGAGTTTGAAACGGAGAAAAGATGAGAGGTGAGGGTCGTTTGGAAAGAGAAGTTGGCATTGCTGCGTAGTATATGAGGATGAGAGAGAGAAGCATGAGCTACTCGTCTTAGACACCATGCAGTTCCAAAACTAGTAGCAGCAGCCATGGCGAAAACGTAAATTTCACCCAGGAGATGAAGAAGAGGGAACCTTCACCTCATCTTTCACTAAAGGTACGATTGGATTAAAATTGTATTAGTCACGCTTATTAAAAAAAATGTAATAAATTAATTAATATTTTGGTTTTACTATTTTTTTACAAATCTTTCATATATGTCCCTATATTAGTATTGGATATATCAAAGGTCGGTTCAGAAATATGAAAGGGAAGTAATTAATAGAGGTGATAATTAAAGTTTTGGAATTGAAAATATAATGAATACAAGGGTAAAAAAGGAAAAACTTATTATTTTTTTTCTGAAATCTAGAAGGGGTCTTATAATTTGGGACACCAAATTTTTCTCTAAATGATCTTATAATTTGGGATAGAGGGAGGAATATTTTTGTTTTTATCAAATTACTACCTAACTTCCTAACATATCATTTATCTCTCTTCTTAATTTTGACTTTTTAATTTTCTATCACCATTCAACTAAGGGTAGAATTGGTAAAACGTAATTAATACTCTCTTAAAATTGTAAAAGTGACAGATAATTAGAAACAAGATAAAAATAATGATAGATGTATAGGAACAGAGGGAATATAAATTAGATGGAATAAAATAAAAGTTCATTTCCACTTTTTAGACATTTTATGATCGAATACAACAAATTCATCACTTGATTGTTTGAATAACGGGAAGTGAATGGGATTTAATTTTTTCCATACCTATATTAACCTTTTGGTATAAAAATATTGATATTCAAAATCCCCACATCAACAGTTTTGCACTGATTATGTTTGAAACATGTCACGAGGCCCTCCAAATCAGAGAATACAGTGGAAACAATATAGCTAGGTGAGTAAAAGATCAACAGGTTTAGGTACTAAATTAATTACTTGTTAGATCCTTCAAAAGTTAATAATTTTTTGGCTTAATTACTTGCCAGGGTTCTCACCAAACCACGACGTCACCAACGGAGCCTCAACTCCACAATGACAGATCACTGGCTTCCTGCGTTCATAGCCTCCACCCATTTCGTGTCTCATCCTAGAAGATGAATAAGATGCCGAAAATTCCATGCTACGATTAATGGCCTTCCAAATCTATGTCACTGTCTCTTCTACTTCGTGGAGGCGGTTCGAAATTATGGAGCTTTTGCTTCAATTTGCCCATAACAGAAAAGCCATCTTTTGTAGGTGGAAGGGAAGAAGATGTAACCGTTGCAGGCTTCTTAATGAAGAAGACGATGGTCACGTGAGTGGCATGCACCACCGTTCAGACTTCTTCTCTCTCCAATTCTGTTTCCACGTCATTTAAAACGTGCCACGTAGGATTGGGCCGTTAGTGCTCTAACGGGAGTTGGACGGAAAAAGGGTTCTGCAACAATTAGTATTTGTGAAGGACCTTGGAGACTAATTTTTTTAGGGGGACCAAAACTGTTAAGTCGTGATTTGTGGGGGACCAAAAGTGCTATTAAGCCTAATTTTTTTCTTACCATTGGACTTGCGGTGGTTTCTACTTTCTAGGGTACATTTGCACTCTAAGTGTTGCACCATACAACACCAAAAATGACCCAAAATAGTGGGCAATATGACCTGTTAATAAAAAAAATCAGAAATAAAATTACAAAAAATACCCTTCACAATTTACATTATCTCTTCTCTCTCCCTTCTCTCTCTGCCCCTCCTTCTCCCTTTTGCCTGCTGCTTGGTGCACACCATTGTCCCCTTGGAGTAGCATCTCTGACCAACCACCACGGCTATCGTGGAGGAATGGAGGAGCGACTTCCCAACCTCCACAATCGGCAGTCAAGGTATGAACAATGAGCCTGATCAGACCACCACGAGTGGTGGTTGAAGAGACGTGGGGGCGGTAGAGAGGGTGTTTAATTCCTTCCGAGAGCTTAAGTCTTCCTGGAGGGTGGTGGTCGTTCGTCGTCTTCGTGCTCGGGAGGAGTCCCTGCGAGAACACTCCGATGCTCAAGTTAGAAGCGTGGGGTTTAGAGGGAAAATGAGATTATCAAAGAGAGATCGTGTACCTTGGAGGTTTGAGGAGAGCCCCTTATATAGAGGTCTTAAGCCGACAGGCTCCCCGAGGGCTTGTGATGATGGCTTTGTACTTGCCTCTTTCTAAGCCGTTAAACCGTCTCTTGTGTTCAGGTGCTTGTACAGTGAAGATTTTCTCGGGAAGGAGCGGCATGTCTTGGAGCACCGTGCTTGCTAGGGTAGACTAGTGAGGGGACTAGTGATTCGACGTTTGCGGACGTTTGGCGATTGAGTGCGTGCCAATGGAGGTGTCACATCCTCGGGTTCTCGGGACCCCTCACGTCCGGGGAGATATGCGTTGTCATGTTGTCGACTGGAGCCCTCTGTCGGGGCGTATGAAGGCTCATAAATAAATAACTAATTGAGTATAACATGTTTTTACAATTAAAACAAAGTAGAAACACTCAATTAGGCTTTAAAATTTAATAAACTAAGTTATGGACTTAGAGTAATAGATTACAGGCTTTGAGTAATCGATTACGCTTTAAAAATTTAATAAACTAAGTCATGGACTTAGAGCAATCGATTACAGGAGTTGAGTAATCGATTACCACACATGGCAGTAATCGATTACCAAAAATCAAGTAATCGATTACATGTTTGAATTTGGCACTTAAACTGCAACGGCTAAGTGGATGCAGTAATCGATTACCCTATCAGCAGATGTGTCTTTTCATGAATCAATGCATTCTTGAACGTTGGGAAAGCATTGCAATGGTTCATGGACGACCTCTAGTGCCTATAAATAGTCCATTGATGCTCTGAATTCACAACACAACTTTCATAACTCATAGATCAATCATTCTGAGCAAATTTACTCTTATTTTCAAAGAACACTTATGTTGTTCAGCTGTTAAAAGAACTCAGAATAATTGAGCCTTCATTGTGATTGCCTGGAGCATACAAACTAAGACCAATCCATTTAGATTGAAGGATTGTTCAACCATTGTAAAATCTTCTTCATCCACCATAGTGTTTGGGGTTAGTGGAAAAGGTCCTTTGAATCGGTTTGATTCAAAGTCCACCGTAATATTCGGCGAAAGGTTTGTAATCAGGAAGTGGTTTGCTCTCTAAGGGTTGATAGGTCTTCTTAAGGTCCTTGACGCAAGCATCGGTAAGAACACTTGATCAATCAGAAAGTGGTGTGCTTTCGGGAGGGTTGATAGGTCTTCTTAGGGTCCTTGGCGTAAGCATCTGTAAGAATATTTGATCAATAGTGGAAAAATCCCCAAATCAGAACGGGGGACTGGACGTAGCATTTTGTTGTTTGAAGGTGAACCAGGATACATTGCTGCACGATTCTCTTATCCCTGAACTTTTACTTTATACAATTTACATTTCCGCTGCATACTCATTTATTAATTGTGAATCTTTCAAAGTAAAAGTTATCATTGTTGAATTGGGATTAATAAGCCAAAAATCGTAAAAACTTAATTCACCCCCTTAGGTTGCCATCTATCTAGTCTTACAATTGGCATCAGAGAGTAAGTTTAGGTAAATTATTCCTAAGATCCAGTTAGATGGCATCCTCCTCTAGACCAGTTTTGAGTGAAGGGTTTAACATAAACAGACCACCATACTTTAATGGGGAACATTATGACTTCTGGAAAATCAAAATGAAGATCGTTATTAAGTCATTAGATGTGGAAATTTGGAAAGCCATAGAAGAAGGCCCCTTTGTACCTATTGATGAAGAAGGTGGTAGTGCTCAAACAAAACCTGAGAATTCATGGACTAATGATGATAAAAAGAAAGTTCAAAATGATTTTAAAGCTATGAACATCCTAACATCAGCCTTAGGCATGGATGATTTCTTTAGAGTCTCTAATTGTAAGTCGGCCAAAGAACTGTAGGATACCTTAGAAATAACCCATGAGGGAACTGAAGAGGTTAAAAGATCAAAATTAAATACTCTTTTTTCGAGAATATGAAATGTTTAGAATGTTTCCGAGAGAAACAATTCTAGATATGCAAAAAAGGTTTACCCACTTAACTAACCATTTGATTGCTCTTGGAAAAGAATTTTCTAACAGTGATTTGAATTTAAAGGTTTTAAGGTCATTAACAAGAGAATGGCAACCCAAGGTAACAAATATTTCAGAGAAGAAAAATTTATCAAAAATGACATTGGCTGGACTATTAGGAAAAATTCAAGAACATGAGTTGGAGTTAAACCGCTTGGAGAAAAAATAAGGACTTAATAAGAACATTCGATCTATTGCATTGAGAACTAAAGCTACAGAATATGATATTTCACAAGAAGAAGAATCTCAATCTGATAGTGATGATGATGATGAGCATATAGAAATACTTGTAAAGAAGCTTGGCAAAATCTTCAAGAAGAAAGGACGTGTAAAGGGTAATCGCCCTTCTTTGCAAAGCAAAAATGGATTCAAAGGCAAGAAAGACAAAAGATAAAAGAAAGCATACATTGAAGAAAATGAAGTAAGTTCATCATCCGATTATGAAAATAAAGAAGCACATCTCTTTTTTATGGCAACACATCATTCTGATGATGAAAATGATGAGGTTAGTAATGATAAACCTTCTTATGATAAATTACAAAATGCTTTTGATGACTTCTACGATGTTTGCTTAAATCTTTCTAAAGTGTGTGCAAAACAAAAGAAGATCATTTCATCTCTAGAAAGTAAAACTAAAAGCATGCAAGATGAGTTAGATAAAGTTAAAACTAAAATGGATATACAAAGTGATTTCGTAACTTGTGATAAATGTACAACCCTTGAATCAAAGATTGTTGAATTAAATCAAGTAATAAAAAAGTATGAAAAAGGTACAAATAATATGGATGTTTTGTTAAGTAATCAAAGACATGCTACTAATAAAAGTGGTCTAGGTTTTTCTGATCATAGTCATTCTAGTGGAATTAAGAAAATTACTTTTATTAGACCAAGCAATTCATATAACTTTGACCAAACAAGGAGAGTACACGAGAATACTCAAACTAAAAAGGCATACATCAAGAAATCTTTCTATTATCCTAAAAAGAAAATGCCTAACATGAAACCTAAATGCTTTTACTATAACTTTGAAAAACATACTCCTAATAAATGTTATTATAAAAATATTGGAGTTCCTAGTGGAAAATTTATATGGGTTGAGAAAGGAACTAACCTAAAAGGACCCAAAGACTATTGGGTACCTCGAAAATACCATTGATTTTATTTTGCAGGTGTGCTTGAAGACCTTATGATAAGAAGTGTTATATACAATTTGGTTATTCAAAGCACAAGTAAACAAAATGGTATTGGTAAGAATGAACTTTAAACATAAAGATAAAATTCATTACTTTCAATTGGTATTGTGAAGAAGAGTATGTATTACAATATATGCAATTGTATCACGTCATTTTACTAGTTTGAATCAATCATACAGTGCTTAACAAATCTGAAAAATCAATTTTCTGGATGAAGTAATCGATTACACCATATGAGTAATCGATTACAGGAATTTTTTTTGGCCCTGAACGTTTTCTAGAGAATCTAAGTAATCGATTACACTGAAAAATTTGGTCCAAGAAAATTTCCAGAGATTTCCAGTAATCGATTACAAGAAGTAAGTAATCGATTACATTAAGGAAAAAATCGATTTTCAAACTTTGGCTTGAATTTTCAGATCTTTTGGTTTGATTAAAATGACCCCTTATGACACGCTATGATTATGCATTGCTTTTTATTATATTTGTCATGTTAGCTTCCCTTTATCCTTTTTATCCTGAAATATTTTGTATGGCCTTTTCTTCTTTTTGATGAAGTCAAAAGGGGGAGAAAGCCTTGTAGTATGTTTGATCATTTTCAGGATACTGAGCTTAAATTGCAAAACAAATGGGGAGTTATACAAGAAAGGGGGAGAAAAGCAAATGATCAAATCAACTTTCGAGAATGTGGTTTGTCTTCATAAAAAAGGGGGAGATTGTGAAGAAGACCTCTTCCTTGGACTTTGGCTGAAGTTTTGATGACGACAACACACATCACAAAAAGAAGAAAAGAAGACTTAAAGGAACCAGCTCACAAACTTCAAGTTCATAAATTAAGGTTCTAGTTTTAGTTTAAGCCTTGTTACTTAGTGTGCTATGCTTTATTAAGGTCACATTGCATATGAAGGCTCATAAATAATTAACTAATTGAGTATAACATGTTTTTACAATTAAAACAAAGTAGATACACTCAATTAGGCTTTAAAGTTTAATAAACTAAGTTCTGGACTTAGAGTAATCGATTACAGGCTTTGAGTAGTCGATTACGCTTTAAAAATTTAATAAACTAAGTTCTAGACTTAGAGTAATCGATTACAGGAGTTGAGTAATCGATTACCGCACATGGAAGTAATCGATTACCATAAATCAAGTAATCAATTACATGTTTGATTTTGGCACTTAAACAGCAATGACTAAGTGGCGTAATCGATTACCAGAATGCAGTAATCGATTACCCTATCAGCAGATGTGTCTTTTCATGAATCAATGCATTCTTGAACGTTGGGAAAGCATTGCAATGGTTCATGGACGACCTCTAGTGCCTATAAATAGTCCATTGATGCTCTGAATTCACAGCACAACTTTCATAACTCATAGATCAATCATTCCGAGAAAATTTACTCTCATTTTCAAAGAACACTTATGCTGTTCAACTGTTAAAAGAACTCAGAATAATTGAGCCTTCATTGTGATTGACTGGAGCATACAAACTAAGACCAATGCATTTAGATTGAAGGATTGTTCAGCCATTGTAAAATCTTCTTCATCCACCATAGTGTTTGGGGTTAGTGGAAAATGTCCTTTGAATCGGTTTGATTCAAAGTCCATGGTAGTGTTCGGTGAAAGGTCTGTAATCAGAAAGTGGTTTTCTCTCTGAGGGTTGATAGGTCTTCTTAAGGTCCTTGGCGCAAGCATCGGTAAGAACACTTGATCAATCAGAAAGTGGTGTGTTTTCGGGAGGGTTGATAGGTCTTCTTAGGGTCCTTGGCATAAGCATCTGTAATAACAATTGATCAATAGTGGAAAAATTCTCAAATCAGAACGGGGGACTGGACGCAGCCTTCTGTGGTTTGAAGGTGAACTAGGATACATCGCTGGGTGATTATCTTATCCTTGAACTTTTACTTTATGCAATTTACATTTCCGTTGCATACTCATTTATTAATTGCGATTCTTTCAAAGTAATAAGCTGAAAATCGTAAAACCCTAATTCACCCCCTCTTAGGTTGCCATCTATCTAGTCTTACACTTGGCCCTAGGAAAATTTTCCTTTCTAGTTTGTCGAGGCTTTGTGCGCTCGGAGGGTTCTCTGTATCCGCTCGCCGAGGCTTTGCGCGCTTGGAGAGTTATCTATTTCTTTCAAGTCGATTTGGCAGCACATGTTGGTGGTCCCTTCACCGGAAAATTTATCCTGCGTTCATTACTAACAAAAGATGGTGCCAATATATTGCAGGCCTAATTTGTTAATATGGTTATATGGCTAATTCGTCTACCAAGTTTCACCAAGAACCCTCTTTATTTAGGCGCTTAAGTGATTATTCCCATGAGATAAAATTTGGTCATGTGAGACAAGAAATAATGTAATATTATCATGAACTACTTTGCCAGCCCAGGCCGTGTGCATGTTGTGCCATATCAATATCAGTATAAGACAAAAGGTGTGATACCATGTGATGTCTGATTAGTTTTCCAAACCCCTTAATCAATGTAGGTATTGAGAAATAATATAAAAGATAAAACGGGGTCAAACATAAAGTTATAATGCGACTTGAAAAGTAGTTCACATGGCTCGAAGTTGTCCTTGTTGGTCAGATCTCGCAGATTTACTAGGGTGTCCTCGTCTTTTCTGCTTTATGACGCTGCTGCCCCTGGCTTTGAGGGGAAACTCCTTTCAGCCATTGTGCTGGTTGGTTCCAATAAGGGTCAACCGCTGCCCTTCTCTATTCGTCATTTCAGCAGCGGTTGAGACTTATCGGCGGTGAAACACCGTGGTTCCGGTAGTACGCGCTTCCTTCGAGCACTGATGGAGGGTTTTCTGACCACTTTTTTCTACTGACTTCGAGTTCCAAGGGAGTGCTTTGCCAGTCCTTTCTTCTTTACAGGAAGTACCCATGGAAAAGGAAAATGGAGAAGGAAGGGGGTAGACCCGCTGCTACCGTTCGATTTGGCGGTGACTAATCCTCTGTTGTGGTGATGTCAAAGAAGTTCGGATCTGAAGTTCCTCCCTCATGATTTGTTTGGTTATGAACCACGGTGTCCCTTCTCGATCTGGTCCTCTACTCGAATCTTTTATTCTCTCTGTTTGGCCCTAATATGGGTCCTGATGAAGACGGTGGAGAGGCCTTTTTGAAGCAGTAGGAAGAAGCGACCAGTAGACACAGAGGGCTAGCTTTGCTAAAGAGGGAAGTAGCGCCAATGTTACGGTTGTCAGAGGCGAGACTGTTGTTGCCGGTGGAGTTGTGAGATTTTTTCCATTAACGCGACGGAGGAGAAGTTTTACCGATCCCCACAAACGACGCCAAATGAACAATGAGATGTGGGGGCAGTAGAGAGGGTGCTGGATTCCTTCCGAGAGCTTGAGTCTTCCTGGAGGGTGGTGGTCGACTGTCGTCTTCGTGCCCAGGAGGGGACCCCCCTGCGAGAATACTCCGACGCTCAAGTTAGAGGCATGGGGTTTAGAGGGAAAATGAGATTATCAGAGAGGGGTCGTGTACCTTGGAGGTTTGAGGAGATCCCCTTATATAGAGGTCTTGAGCCAACACTCTCCCCGAGGGCTTGTGATGATGACTTTGTACTTGCCTCTTTTTGAGTCGTTAAACCGTCTGCTGGGGTCAGATGCTTGGACAATGGAGACTTTCTCGGGAAGGAGCGGCATGTCTTGTGGCATCGTGCCTGCTAGGGTATACTAGTTAGGGGACTAGTGATTCGACATTTGTGAACGTATGGCGGTTGAGTGCGTGCTAGCGGAGGTGACACATCCCCAAGTTTGCGGGACCCTTCACGTCAGGGGAGGTATACGTTGTCATGTTGCCGACTGGAGCCCTCTATCGAGGCGTATTACCCGGGTGACTGTCAGTGGTAGTCTTCTGGTGTTTGGCTGTACGCGCGCCGAGAGTGTTACTCCCACAACAGTAGCCCCTCAGCTCAGGCACTTGGTTACAAGCGCCCAGGGTTTATGTCTTAAGTTGCTCATGGTGGTTGGATCGGGTGCCGTAGTCACGTGGTGTAATGTGAAGTGATGTGATGTGGTTACAGGACATGAACATCGTCAATCGCGAGGCGCCCGAGCGAGTAAGGACTGACTCCTCTAGTCGGGGCTGCGGTGATCGGGTAAAGGTATCGAACCTTGGGATTTTATCCCATAACAGTCTCCCTCATCGCATCAAGCCTTGCTTCATTAACCCATTTGATTCCTATACTTCTTCTCTGTCAAAAAAAGATGGTTCCAATAAGGGTCTCGTTACAAAGCATGCGACCGATTTCGATGAAGCAAACCTTTTTTTAGGTGCTAGGGACCCTGAAAGATGATACTATGCTATGCGCAGAGACGGATTCCGACGGAGGAGTGTTGGAGCACAAATCTCGTGAACGAAATTAGAAGTCGAAAAAGGAGCCACCTTTACGATGTTGAGCTCCCTTCTTATGCCGTAAATAGTTGTTTCTTTGCGACCGCCGCTGCAGTGCATGGTGCGAATCCCACACCACCCGAAATTCTTCGTCGAAGCGGATATTGGGTAGCTTCAAGACCTGCAAATTGGGGGTTTTCTCTGCAAATTTTTGAAACCTAGATCTTCTTTTCAGCTGCAATTTTGATTTGCCTTTTTGTTATTTTGCCTTGATTCTTTGTAACGTTGTTCCTCTTCTTTACACTTTGGTTTTCTATTTCTCCCACCTTTGTTGTTATTGCAAGGATTTTGGGCTTTCTGGTTTGATTTTGGATGCAAATCATATTCCTCCTAAGTTCTGGGTTGGTATGAGTCACACTATGACCACCTCATCGGAACTCTGCGACCACCGCCGTGGTGGTTGACCGGAGATGGGGGGTGATGTAACACCCCAAATTTCAGGTCATTATTGTAGTGAATGAACAGTAAATAAACGTGAAAGTTATCTTTGAAAGCTGTGGAAATGCAAGTATATTTTTTTCCTTTTTCCAAAATATGTTATTGACAACATGCATTACTTATATATGTAGATACCCAGTTCAACAAAACATATACGGTACATAATTAGGTGAGCAACATCAGTTAAATAGTTTCGTAATTAACAGACTCGTTTATAAACGGAATCATGCTGTCACAATTAAAACCCCAACCTAGACATCCTACTCCAGTATACCTCCTATTGTAAGACCCTCTATTTTGTAAATTTGCACTTTGGTCCCTGAACTTCTTGTAATTGCATTCTAGCCCTTGGAGTTTGTAATATTCATGATTTGGTCCTTGAATGTTGTGATATTATAATTAGAACCTTGTTAGACATGTTGGTTGAGAGAAGTGATGTTTGATTATTCTACTTTAGTTGAGTTGAGAATAAAATAAGATCCTAATAGATTTGATTGATACTTGATTGTAAGAATATTTTTGCTTGAGTTATAGCAAGATGAGCTTTGGTTTAGTGGTTGAGACTTAAGTATTTCGTTTACGTGGTGAGGGTTTGAATCTTGGTTAAATGCTGATTTTTATTTTCTCATTATTTTTTAAAACAAGAGGGAATGAAGAAGGGAATATTCTTTTGTTCTTGGGGGAAATAGTTTTCTGAATTTCATTGCTAATAGATACATAAATAAGGTGAGTAACATAATTTAATTTAACAAAAAATGAGACCAGATTCATTCTGTTATTTGTTGGAGCTTGCAAGGAGAAAAAGTCAGCTGCACTTCCCTATTTTCTCTAGGTTTAGGCGTGCTGCACTCAGCATTTTTGGCTGATTACTCCCTTTTATTTCTGTTTAATTAATTTGAAAATAGAATCTTTTGCTAAGTTAATTAGATGCCAAGTTTATGCAACTGGAAAATAGGAAATGAAGCTGAAAAATAACCTCCAACTAAGACAGTATCTCGTGCAAGCTATTAGAGGAAGAAAGTTCTGAAGTCTTTTACCATTTCACACTCAAACACGTTAAACATTTCTGAGGGAAAAACCTAGCATAAGTGCTTAACCATCATCCTTGTTGCTGCATCCTCTTTCCTTCTTGTGAGAACCAAGTTGTCTTTCCATCCTTGTGCTGAGGGGGTCGACTCTTCCTGTCCACTGGTGAAATGAATTGGAATATTGTTGTCTAACATGTTGTACGTGATGTTGAAATTGATGAGATGAATTGAAGTATTGAGTAAAACATGGTGAGGATGATGTTTAAGAAGAATTTGACTAAATTTTGCATATGATACTATGACTGAAAAATGTGTGAACTGTTGGTTCATGAGGATGTGAATATAATGTGTCATAGCATATGCATTATTATTCAGGATGTTTAGGTTGATGTGACGGAAATTTGTTCCGTGGGATCAACTGGGGGCAATGTAGTGGATCTTTGTCCCACGTGATTGTCCTGCCCGTGTTCTGGGAAAAACCTTAGTCATGGTTATGCATATAGTTATTGTATGAATAACTTGTATTTTTTGAAAATTGAAAGAAGATTTTGTTTATTATTGCTTTTCGAATTGGCTGTTGTATTGGAATGTACTGTTGCTGTTTTTGCTGTTTAGAAATATACTGTATTCTGTTAATTATTGCTGTTAATAAACTGCTGTATCAAATTCTATTGTTGCTGTTTTACTGTATTGGAAGGCTGCCGTATGATGTTTTGAAATTTCTCTGTTGTTTATGTTTTCCTTTAATTCTCACATAGTGATAATTATTATTATTATTATTATTATTATTATTATTATTATTATTATTATTATTATTATTATTATTATTGATGTTTTTGAAGTTAACCCTTTCTGTTTGTATGTGTGTTTTGTTTGGGCACTTAACGCCACAGATGAGCAGCACGAAAATTAAATTGAAGACAAAATTTTGGAAGTTGCAGTTGAAGAGAAGATGTTGGAAAAACATGAACTTTATTTCTGTTTTTATTTTATAAATGACTTGGCAAATTATGTTGCTGATACTTATTTAGTTTTACTGCACATTAAATTATGTTAACTATGGGATATTATTTATGTTTAAATAAATTTTGAGTGACGAGCCTTTTTTTTGAAAAAAATTGAGTGGTCTTTTAAGAGGTTTATTAAACTTGTTTTCCGCGAATTTACAATGTGACCCCTCACCAGAAATTGTGGCGTTACATTTGTGGTATCAGAACAATGGTTGACATAACTGAAGCTTTTGGGTAATTAGGACTTTTGCATTCTAAGATCGATTGATGGGGTGTCAATCGAAGGAAGAATTTTGTGAGTGATTGATTAATTATAATATTTGGTTGAGATTGTTCCTTGAGTGGACGATCTAGTTGTATGTGATTAACTTGAAAATCCGAGGAGCATCGAAGCCAGTGGGAGAAATCGTTTGTTACAAGTGTAACAAGAAGGGCCGCTATGCAAACAACTGTTCGGAGAAGTCCATCGTCTGTTGGAATTTCCAAAAGCCATGGCGCGCTTCGCGTGATTGTCGTACACCGAAGATGGAGGGTACCGTGAATGCCATTCGTGGGAAGAAACTAGTTGCGCACGACAAAGTCTACAATATTACAGGTGAAGCTGCTAAGGATACAAAGGGTTTGATCAAGGATCGCTGTGACATTGTGGGTACACCCCTTACTGTTCCTTTCAATTCAGGTGCTACTCACTCCTTTATAGCTGTTGATTGTGTGGAAAATCTAGGCTTGCTTGTGTCGGAGTTGCCGTTTGACTTGGTGGTATCTATCTCTGTTGCCAAAAGTTTGACTGCAACCTCTGTTTGTTTGAATTTCCCTTTGATGTTCCGGGATAGAGAGTTCGTTGCGAACTTAATCTGCCTACGCCTTAAGCAGTTGGATGTGATCGTAGGCATGGATTGGCTTTCTCATCACCGTGTACTTTTGGATTGTGCCAATAAGGAGGTAGTTGTCCCTAACACGAAGATGTCAGAGTTTATGAATTCCTACCTTTTGAAGTCCTCCCTTAGAAGAGGAGCTTTGAAGGTCATGTTGGTAGCGAACGTTGAAGAATCACCAGCAGATGGCGTACATGAGGTTCAGGTGGTTCGTGACTTTGAAAATGTATTCCCGAAAGATGTGCCGGGAATACCCCCTGTTCGTAACGTGGAGTTTTCGCTTGACGTGGTACCTGGAACCTGTAAGACCCTGAATTTTCCCCAATAATTAAATAATTATTTAATTATTCCAGGTACTGTTTGGATCCGCTCAGCGGTATCGACAAGCGATATCGTCGGTCGAAGTACCAATGAAGTACTCTTTGTGACACTTGGTAGTAAACCAATCTTGACCTAACTCTGAGTTCGGATGAGGATAAGACCTTCTCACTATCACCATGATGTTCAATGAAGAATTTCATTAAGAACGACTGTAATATTGATATGGTTTCCTTCCGGAGCCCGGAAGCGTCAATTCTCGCTAGCGAGACTTTCAGTCGAAAATCCAGCAAGCGAAATGCACGACTTCAAGACCTTGGATCGAAAATCTGGGAATCACCAAACGTCTCTGTTTGACGTGACAGATCCATCTATGCGATAAAAAATTTCGTGAATAAGGTACACAACATTCTTCCACTTTTATTCTCCCTCTAACCTCATGCCTCTAACTTGAGCGTCAGAGTGTTCTCACAGGACCCCTCCTGGGCTCGACGGATGGCAGAGCACCACAGAGACGGACGATCGAGCATCAAAACGACCACCATCCAGCCACCACCTCTCGCCGGAAGCACACCGTCTCCCTCCACAACAAACACCCCTCACGGGTGATTGATCAGCTAGTGACGATCAGTTTTCTTTAATATTGGTCTTAACAAAACTATGTTTTGGATGGAGCATGTAGTGTTGATAGCTTCACCCTAGAAATATTTTGGCAAAGAGTTCTCATGCAACAACACATTGAAGAATCTTATTTTCCCGCTATACTGCCCTATCTTGTAGTGACTTCTTTGAGCTGAAAAACTGAGAGAGGTGCCACTCTCCTCACAAAAGGATTTGAACTTTGCATTTTTTAAACTCTCATCCATTGTCACTTCTGATTGAAGAGATATGAATACCCACTACTACAGAATTCCCCTATAACCGCGGTTCCTGGCAGCCAGTTACCACGGTTAAACCGTGGCATGCTCGGCGTAATAATAGATCAATTACCACGATTGAAGGTGGAACTGTGGTAATATCACACCTCTGTAATACTCGGTTCAAAGCAGAATTGTGGTAATATCATGCCTCTATTAACACAGTTCAAGGAGGAACCGTGGTAATATCACACCTCTATTACCACGGTTCAAGGCGGAACCGTGGTAATTTTGTTCCTTTGTTACCACGGTTCCAGTAAGAACCATGGTAATATGTTTGGTTTTTTTTTACCTCTGTTACCACGGTTCCAGTAAGAACCGTGGTAATATATATATATTTTTTTGTCAAATAGCTTGTAATCTAATAATCTATAATGTTAAGTACAAATTAGTGAATAATAAAATCAAATACATCATGCAATCATGATCAATAGTATGCGATAGAACATATATATAGACCAAACACCCCTATCAAAATAATGTACAACCAAATAATATGTACACAACCAAAAATAATCCATAGTGAGTTTAATAGTACAATTAATTTACCTTAACAGCTCACATCTACACATTTTAGGCAAAATTTTGTAACACATAAGCAACTCACTCTTCTTTAATTTCAGTTAGCTGGTCTTGATCGTAAGAGTCGAATTGACAATGAGAAGTACTATAAAATGATAGTAAAAATAACCAAAGTTAGAGTTATATTACAAATTAAAAATAAAAAAAGATAAGAAGTTTGTTATATAAACAACAAGTAAATGTAAAGTTTTATACCACATCAGGAATTGTAGATTGATTGTGCGCAATGATGTCTCTAAGAAAGCTTAGCACATAGTACCCACAATCTATATTGTTTGTTTGAGCAGGGCACTACAAAAACAAATAAAAAATATAAGTGATTTGGTGGACACAATTGGTTTGAGTTATGTAAATATATATATATATATATATATATATATATATATATATATATACACACACACACACCTTTATAGTATTCCATTTGGCTTTTCTCCTATCATTGCAAGTAGCACAGTAGATCTTCATTGCGCTAACAAAATGAACGAATAACCCAATGAGTAAACATGTCGAATAGTAAGACTATATAAAGCACGGTAGATCTATATGCTTAGCGATAAAATATTTCTTTCATTTATTTGCGGTTTCTTAAATAACCATGCAAAGAATCCAAGAAAGATAAGGTCCCTTTGGTGGCATTGATCACAACCAACACCTAATGTCCCCTACAACACATGTTAAACGAACAAACCATCAAGTAATTAAGTTTCATATAAATTGATTATAAAGTTATAAATTGATCATATAAAACCATTTAGGTTATGTTATTGTAAAATATGTAATATTCGGGAGATTAGAAGCTACTGTTAAATAAAAAGCTACCGGTTAGTTTCCTCATAGAATCCTTACAATTGAACATGACCTCACAAAACAGAATACACATTCCACAAAATGTACTGAACAACAACAAAAATCTTCAACAGAATACACATTCCACAAAATGTACTGAACAACAACAGCTAAGGCATAAGAACTGGTAATTATCAAACAGATAAGTTCCTTAAATTCCATAAAAATTAAAATGCCAAGCAAAGGTACTAAATAACAACAAAAATCTTCAAAAGAAAACCCTAGAAGTAGAAGCAGGTCAAGAGGACTCACGAGTGAAATGTGGAAGCAAGAGGAACGAGCTGAGTGAGCACACAAAGAGGGAGTCCGTGAGCAAGAGAAGGATTGGCTGCGACATGCTTGCAAAGCAGTTGCAAAGTGATTGCGGAGAGAACGAGTGTCGGTGATGAGGTGCAGCGGCAAGGAGCAGCGGTAATGAGGTGCAGCGGCATGGAGTGTCGAGTGGCAGTGACGAGGTTAAAGAGCGATGGAGTCGCGATAGATAAAGGGGAAGACAAATGGGTTTTCTTGAAACAAGGGTTTCCTATAGCTATAACAGAGGGAAATCAAAAAATTTAAGCACCAATTACCACGGATGCCTTAATAACCGTGGTAAATCACCATTTTTATAATAAAATAATACCTTTTACCACGGTTTCCCTGACAACCGTGGTAACAGACAATGTTAATTAAAAAAAAAAATCTATTACCACAGTTACCGTAACAACCATGGTAATTGACAATGTTAATTAAAAAATAATAAAACATATTACCACGGTTCCCCTAACAACCGTGGTAATAGGCAATGTTAATTAAAAAGATAATAAAAATTATCTCACTTACAACGGTTACCATACGGCCGTGGTAATAGAGCACCTTAGTTACCACGGTTCAACACGGAACCGTTGTAACAGAGCTCGTAACCTCTTTTTGCCACGGTTCCACACGGAACTGTAGCAACAGGGCGCGGTAAAAAGAAAATTATGTAGTATTGACACTTTTCACTTTGCACCCTCTTACGGAAGATTGAGAATTCCTCAAAAGATTTGTGCTTGTGGGTTAAGAAGAGTACCCATGTGTTAAGAAGAGTACCCATATAAATCTGAAAATCTTTTTTCTTTTATGGTGTAGTCTCCAATCTTCATTTTATTTTATTCTCTAACACCAATCTTTTTGTTTTTTTTCAAGGGTCCAACTCCGCTTGAACGAGTTTAAAAACTGTTCCAGTTAAAAAAAAAAAAAAGTTTAAAGCTGTTACTGGTGCTCGTTACTATCAGCTTCCCAAATAATTTAGTTTTTCTTGGGCTGAACCGCTGGAAGCCCACGTTTTATAATTTTAGTATTTACAATTTTTGTTTCGTTTCATAAAAAACAGTGTAAAAATTATTTACAGTGTAATTCAATTATTGTATGTCATTTAAGGCTAATAGTTACTCTTTTTTTATTTTAATTAAAAGAAATCTTCAATTTCTAATGTAGTGGAAATTAATTAGATGTTTGTGTAAAAAAAGTTTACACATAAAAATTAAATTGAAAAAAGAATTCACTTGTGTGATCAAGTCGAAAAAGATATTTTTTATGAAACATGTTCACATGGTTTTTTTTTTTTTTTTTTTAAACCACACATGGTACTTATTTCACATCATCACCTTTACACTCAATTTTGATTGTACGAAAATATTATGTTAGCTCTCCTGTTTTAACATTAAAGCCGAGGTGGAGAGGTATTATGTGTTTAAAAAAATGATATAAATGAATCAGTTTTTATTTTTAAAATCCATTGTATTGTCTGTTATTTAAAATAAAAGTAGGGTCAATTTGGATTGAAACAACTAGTCATAAATTTTAGATTTAACTCTTAACATTTGATGAGTTGAAGGTTCTTTTTGCGTGTCCAGTAAAATCTTAATTGCTGAGCAACTCTCCTTTTGGGAGATCCTTTAACACTTTTTTCTCCGTTCTACCATTTAAAAAAAATAAAAATAAAAACTGAAAGTAGATTTCCAAACTTATTGGTTCTTTTTTCTCTTCTGAACTTATGGGTTTGCACTTTGCTGTCACTCATCTGACTTCTAATGACATGTTTGGAACCATGTTACTTTCTCATTAAAGCGTGTTAGCTCCAAAGCTCCAAATAGTAGCTTTGACCTGAAGGTGCACTGTGCATTTCCAAACACACATTATGTTCAATCGTTGCAGAATGCGTGTTAGGAAGGGTAATGTTGGGAATTTGGCTCATTGAACAGAATGTCAGCGCATAGGCGGTGGCAATCCTAGCGCACGGATGCTGGGAATCATGAGTAGAATTCGCCAAGGTGGAGATTGTTGAGTTTGGCTCATTAGAGTTGCATCGTTTGAGTCAGAGATGCTTAACTCGTCTGAGACAGACACGCTAGGATCGTCTACCTTGGAGATACTCGACATTGTCTTAGTCAGAGATGCTTGGATCGTCTGAGTCGGAGATGCATGAATCGTATGAGTCAGAAAGATCGTCTGACTTAGAGTTGCTTGGCCTCGTCTGAGCCAGAGATGCGTAGTCTGCTCAAGACAGCTAATGAGCACTGAGACTCCGTAATATCCGCTGCTACTAGGATTTGGTCGAGGGGATTATGATAGGATTCAATGGGATATTATATTTTAATATCTGGATCATTAAAATCCTTATAAATAGGTAAACTTTGTAACCCTAAAAATGTGGTACTGGGTACCAGCCGCAAAGGTAGGCTCGAAGGCCGAACTGCGTGACCAAAAGCTATCATTCATGAATGAGAAATGAGCTACTATCATTCATGAATGAGAAATGAGCTATAGCTACTCTATAGCCGCAGAGGTAGACAAGTTGGTCGAACTGTGTGAACAAGCGTTTCTGTGTGCTTTCTAACCCTAATCTCTCATAAAGTTACTCTGTGCAATCCAAGTGTCTGAACCAACAATTGGTATCAGAGCCGATGCAACTAAGCATTTCTGACTCAGACGATGCAACTCTAATGAGACAAACTCAACAATCTCCACCTTGGCGAATTCTACTCATGATTCCCAATGCCTGTGCGCTAGGACTGCCACCTCCTATGCGCTGGAATTCTGTTTAATGAGCCAAATTCCCAACATGTAACTATTTCAGGACCATTTTATTTTTCAAATACATCGATTTCTAGATGGCTCTTATAGTGGGATAATTATATTAAACCTCTGCATTTAGATTTAGGGTATGTTTCACGTCTAACTGATAAGGTAGTTGAAAGTTAGGGTCGTGTATTGGTCAAGGCTAAATAGACAATTACCTTAGGCCTTAAAAAAATAGTACTTCTATAATATATACTACTGAGACTTATGAGAGGTAATGAAACAATGAAAAATCAGATCATATTAATTGCAATGTGGGAAATACAATTTTGGCAGTAATTAGTAGTAGTGTTTTGTATTAGAAAATTTACATTTTCGAATAAATAAAATATTCGTTATTTTTACATTCCCAAAATTGAAAAATTAATTTCTGTTTACTCATATCCATTAGGCTTTTTTAATTACTTGTATATCTATATTATTTTACAAGTTTGTTCTTCATCCATTGTTTCTTCTCTCAAAAAAAGAAAATTTTCTTTATTTCTACTTTGAAGTGAATTATCAAAAGACATATTTGATATCAAGTGTTGCAAAATCTCTCATTGTTTCATTCCTTGCGTTCAACGTTCTATTTGTCATCATTTTTTATTTATATTACAGTATTATTGTATTTTTATTTTTATTTTATTCCAAGAGAAAATGTTAAATAGAAAGTATGAAGTTAAAAGATGAATGTAAAAAGTTTATAATTTAAATATGATATATTAAGTCTTTTTAAGATCCTCGTAATTTTTTTTTTAATATTTTTGCTTTAAATGTCTATACACGGCCCTGCTGAAAGTTGAAAAGTTAATTGAAAGTTGAAAAATGACCTCATTGAAAAAAATTATTTGGTAAAACTAGTTGTTAAACAAGCTGAATCTGTAAAATAAAATAAAAGGACATACTTGTATATATTTTTTTATATTTAACATTACTTAATTTACAAATCAATACTCATATGATATTGATATTAAAATAATTACCACTTTAAATAATTTAATTTAGTTCAAATATTTATCATCAAAGGAAATGAGTCTCATAAGAAAATATTATATTTAGGGTTTTAGTGTTTCTATAAATATAAAAAAGGTAATGATGAAATGTTAATAAAATAATAAAGCTAAAAATAAAAACAAATTCATTAAATTTTAAGCTTTAAGCTATAAACTACCTTAGATGGCTTATTAAAAAAGCTTTAAGCTACTGAAATAATGTCATTTACCAAATATTTTAAAAGAGCTTTTAAGCTTGTCAAATACGCTTTAAACTAGCTGAAATATCATGCCAAATATAGTTTTGTATAAAGAATCACTTGACCTACATGAATTAAGTTTTGTTCACACTCAACAGAGAGAAAGAAGTGAGTGATATGATACGTGATGTGATAAAAAATGTAAAGAGAGAGATGAAGAAAAACATAGTGAAACTGAATTAACAAAAAGTGAATTGTAAACATATCATAATTCGACCTACATTTGTGGTACCAAAAGATTTAGTTTCACTTCCTAATTCAATGTTAATCACATGTAATGAATGCAATCAAGACTTAGCTGAGAAATTTGTGGCCAAGTACTTTCCATCGAATTGCGTCAGGAAGTTGAAGCAAGAAATCAACTTTTTTTTATCCAGGTGGAGTCTGAGAACTTATATGAAGAATGGGAGCGATTCAAATAGCACTTGAGGAGATGTCCAAGCCATAATATTTCTCCAGCTGATCAGGTATAAAGTTTTATTCTTCATTGACTGATTATACCAGAGATAAGTTGGATACTACAGCCACACCACAGGTGGAACCTTTAACGCTTTTCCCATGCACGAAGCGTTGGAGATAATTAATAATTTGGCAGCAAGAGTTGCGCATTCCAACAATGACAGGCAAAATCGACGAGGGGTTCATGAAGTGGAGGCATATGATGTCGTTCTTACCTCCAACAAAAAGTTGTCACTGAAGATGGATGCTTTAGCACAACGAATGGATGAGTGCAAGATAAGTGCTGAGGATGTTGCATTTGACGAGGAGGTGAAGTTGTTGAGTAAGCCCAAAAACAATCCCTATTTCACAAATTTCAATCAAGGTTGGAAGAATCACCTCAACTTCTCTTAGGGAGGTCAAAGCTCTGATGAACAGAGGTGGTGGAAGGAAAGGAGGTGGGTGTCGCGGTCGTTAACCTTACGGTGACCGAGGGGACGTCACCCTAATGCAGCACTAGCGGAGGAACCAGTAATACCAAATTAGGAGGTTCATGTTAAGTTCAAATGTATATTAGAACGTTTATCATATTTTGAGTGATAACAATTTTACTACTAAACTCTGTGTATTATGTTTTTCAGGAATTACGACTATTGTTAAGAGTGAAGTATCGTTCAAGACAAGAATGAAGAATCTGTTCAAGACAAAAGTGTGGTATCGTACAAGAGAGGAAGAGGAAAGGTTTGCGCGGCAAACCCCAAAAGAAGCAAATCAAATGACATGATTCCCTAGGTTAAGGTGAAGAGACATGCATTAAATGTAGAGCTCATCATTGCGGCGCGTCAATCAAGCGAAGTGATGATTGTGGGTTTAGGGTTCCGAGGCAAACGTGTCAAAGAAATAACGGGCAGCTTAGCTGGACCATTGAAGAGTTAGGGCCACGTGCACTCGCTAGACTTGGAGATGGGATCATCCTAGCACATTAGTCGAAATCCCCAGTTGGAGGGAGAGCCCGAGGTGAGATGGCGAGGGCGTTCACAGACACGCAGTGCCTTCATACTTCAGGCACGGTGTCTTGTGGGCTTGTGAGCTGGACATGAAGCAAAAGACAAAATGAGCATTTTCTTTGAGGTGTTTCACACTCTTACGTCATATTGGCATCCTATGTATGTTAAAATGTTTATTACGCCATGTTGGCAGCTTACGCGCTTTATGAAATCAAATGTTCTGACGTTACACCTGTAGAAGAAACCGCCCTTGCATATTGGTCGAAACCGCCAATTGAAGGGCGGTCCTCAAAATTAGGCAACCTGGGAGCATTAGAGACATAGTGCCTTCATACTTCAGGCACGATGTCTTGTGGGCTTGTGGACCGGGCGGGTCGCCCTACCCCAGGGGGACCGCCCTTTTTGGCTCTCACTCAGGGGCGAGTAAGGCGCGCGACATAAGGGGTTGGTTGACCGTCCCAGAAGACACGTCAACAGGGCCCACACGACAGAGGAGAATGCATGGAATCATAGGATACACCTCTTTTTCTCGATAGTATTTTTGTACGGGCTTCTAGGCCAGTGATTAGTAGGCCTAGAAGATCCCTTTTTAGGAAAACTTGGGTTTGTCAGTTTTCCCTATAAATAAGGTTGATGCATTGAATGAAATGACCTTCTTTTTCTGACTCATTTGATACTAGAGATTCTATTTCCATTTCTGTTCAGCTCTCATAGAGTTTTGTGTCAGTAAATCTAGTATTTTAGCTTTCGCTAGAACAAAATTTTAAACTTCTTTCAATTAATACTAATATAATATATAAATGACTCCAAATATAATATGCATAATAACATGCCTAATAAATAGTAGTTGGGAGGCTTAAACGATGATGACGGTGACATAATTAAGTTTAGCGGACCCTGCAAAGTCAGCATAAATTCAAAGTAACTAAAGATTCTTAATCTTTGTATAAGAACCACCAAAATGATCACAACTATTACATTACATTACATTGTTAATTAATGGTGCTATAGTCAAGCCGGCCAATAACCTCTCTTATTGTTTTTCCCTAACTTTCGTGATTCCATCTAGGTTTATTGTATTCTGATAACTCACCATTGTGTACTAATGTGGAGCAGATTTGTCTTGACCAATTGGCATTTGACATATAATTTATTGTGAAAGTAAGCACATGACTGTATTTGAAGAAAAATAAATAACTAAAGGTTTGAGTAAGTTACGGCATCTTAAAATATCTAAATTTGCTGTTTCTGCAAGGTTTTTACATGGTCTATTGGGATATATAAATCTATGCAGACATGTGTGTTGGCGTGTCAGCGGTTTTAGGACCACTTAGAGTTTTTGTTCACACTCCAATTCTAGAGATAGGGATAAAATAGAAGGGGAGAAATGAGAGATATGGTGAATTATGTGCTTGGTAAAAAATAGTAAAATGAGAAAGTGGATGGAGATAGAAAGGAAAAGTAAAGAGAAATAAGCCAAAGTGAAATTAAGTGACAGTATATATGAACTCTTTGAGAACACTGTTAGCACCAAATAAAGTAAGAAACATTTTGTTGCTAGAAGCAGTTAAGTTTTTGTTGGTGTGAAGCACTTGAGATGTAGTTTCTCTTCGGAGGTTGACTATTCTAAATTTTGGAATTTAATTACAGTTAAAGTTTTTTTTATCTCTCTCGGTGTATTGTGTGATGATTGAGTACGATAACTCTTTCCACTCACTTGGTATGTGTTATGAATTGAGCTATCCCTCTGGGTAGACACAATAAAATTTGAATCCAACGAAATGAAATGAGTTGTTTGTTATAATAGAGAAAGGGAATAAAAAAATAAAAGAAGGATAGAGAGAGAACAAGGGAGAGAGAGGTGATTTTGTAGGGGGAGGGAGTGAGGGGGAGATGCATAGGTGGGTCCCACCTCTCTTTTGTAGTCTCCCCAAATTGGAGAGAAATGTCTGTGTGAACTGTTAATGCATTTATTGGGGGGTTTCAAAACCAACAAGGTTCAGCACATTTAGTAGACAATTTGACTCTTCATTTAGCCGAGAGTTCAATCTTTGAGCGGTGTATATGGACAAAGATCTGTTAGAAGAAGTTTACTTTACCGGCTGTAAGGATACCTTGGAAAAACAAAACAAAAATGTCTACAATGGGGCAAGATAAATATTGTGTAAAATTATCTTAATTTTAGTTGGCTCAAGGTAAATATTGGGTAAAATTACCCTAGTTTTAGTTGGCTAAGGTAAATCTTATGTGATTTAAATAACTCCTAATAAGGGATAAAGTTATTTTCAAACACAAAAAATAATTTCCTCTCTTATCTTTCTATCATAATAAAGGAATTATAAAATCTTCTCTTATTCTCACTTCTTTCTTTTTAATTATCTTCTCTCTTCTCTTTTCTTTGTTCTTCTCCTAAACCAAACAAACAAAAGAGTTAAAATATCCTTTAATAAAATACACCACCCAACAGTTTTGTCATGAAGAAATTCTACCTCAAAGTAAAGCAATCAGTTAGTTAGCTCAATTTACTACCCCCTTTGCAGGGGTCTTGTTCTTTTTTATATTATATGAAATTGACTCATTTAAGATTATGGCACTTGAGAGTGGAGGAATATGATTATTTTTTTCAGTATATGAAAGATAAACAGACAGAAGACAGATCTTCCTGTTATGGCCAAATGGACTAATTGCATCAATAATTATGAAATTTGAATATGTCTAAATGGGTTCTCCAATCATCCATCTCCAAAGAGTTGAGGAACCAAAAGAAACGTTATTTTCAGAAAGATAGATAATGAATTAACATTAGTATGGTCTCTTTTGTTGCTAAAGATATCATGCTCTGTCATCACTTCATTGCTTAGTCATTCTTCAATGCCTACTCATTTCCCACTTGAAGGTGGGCATGGTATCACTCTCTTTCTCATTGAGATCCATTTATCTTTCTGACTAACTTGAACAATCTCACTGATTTGAGTAGCTCATCAACCATTTTTGGAAACTTCTTTTTTAATCCAAACAAATGGGTTTTCTTTTAAACCATTGATAAGCTTTTTTAATTTCCTAATTATCATAAACTCTGTTTCACTAGTTGGTGGGAATAGTCTCTTAGATTAAATGTAGTTCAACTTCTTAATCATTTACTCAAAAGTTAGCGAGAATGTTATCAGAATGTGATATTTGAGACTTGAGGGTATTGGTCTCATAACTGTTTGTTATAGAATACTTGTTAAAACCGAAAATAGATACTCTCTGTTCCTTAATATAAGAACCAAACAATTACTTCACACTCCTTAAGAAATGTAGTTAGTTTAGTTAATTGCATTAAAATTGTTTTCAATTTATATCAACTTTACAAAATTGCCCATAACCTACTTTGGTTAATTTCTATGCATTATTAATGTTTTAGAGAGTGAAGAGAAAGAAAACGTTTAATTAAATAAATGTATTCTTGTCAAAAAATAATTACTACACCACAAACTCCAAATTAATTCTTATAAATCGAGCCAAAAATACACATACAAAATTAGTTCTTATAAGAACTGGAGGAAGAAGTATATCATTTTCTGTAAGCACACCATCACTTCCCATGGTTCGAATTCAATGCATATGATGTGAATTTAATTATAATGATAGCTATACGTTTCTTCTTTGACACTTAACTTGTAATAAAATGATAATTTTGCATAACCGAAGAAATTTTAAAAAGGGATTCCACCACGATCCTAATAATGACTGTCCATTAAAGATTAATAAACCAATTCATAAAAGCAGTGACTTTGTCTTATTGGCACATTTGGTCCCCCTTCAACTCTTTCTTTTATAATGTAAATAATATAAATCAGAATTCGATTCCCCTTTCTTTTTTGCTTTCTAAAGTGTGGAAAGAACAATATAAACCACTTACTCTAGTGGGCAATTGATATGAAATTACATATTACCAATCACCAGAATTGGGGAATGAAAGTTGTGGAATCCCACCAGTGCTCTTGCTGCACTTTGTTTTGAGAACAGAACTGATTCACATAGTTCATCAACCTGCAAAATAGTGATTATATAAACTTAAATTAATGCAATTAGCATAAGATATTATCAATTAGTGACTCCACGAATATTTGTGCATTATACCTTATAATACATTGAACTATTTAGTCGAGGGTTCGACTTTTAGACTGTATGTATGAGAGAATAATTTGTTGGTTTAGACCTACTCACTTAATAGACTCTTAGAGCTTTGAGAAGATTAATCTCATAGCTACTACTGATGGGGATACCTTAATGCATACAAATAAATATAAATGAACACAAATTTGTAATTTTTTACATGTATTTTTTTCTTATATCTTGATGCCATGTTGGGGTTGATTGCATTGTAAGTCTCACATTGCTAATATTATGAAGAAAGAAAGAAGTCAAGGAAAGCATTTTGGAGAAACCCCACATTGCCTACCATGGTGAAGAAATGGGGACACCTATGTTATATATATAGATCTCAAGTTCTTTGTTGCAACACATCAAGCATCAACACTAGGAAACACTTTAAGTTTATATTTGTTTTTCTTTTTCTCTTATGCTCTTGTTTTCCGCGTTGTTTGGCATAGAAGAGAGAGATAGATAGATAGATAAAAGAGAAAATAAGTAGAGAGAAAGATGTGAGAATAAAGTAAATTTTAAAAGTTATTTGTTATAATAAAAAGAGAAAAGAGAAATAAAAAAGAGAAAGTTATGTTGTGGGTTTAAAAATATTATTTTCCAATATAAACAATTTATGGTGGTCGAAGAGTGAATATTTGAGTAATGTGCAGAAAACATAAAAAATTTATATGACAAGCATCAACTCATTTCTCTTCAATTTGGAGAGACCTCAAAAAGTGGTGATTTCTACCCAAACTTCTCTCTTCCCATCCTAATGCATCACCAATCAAGGGTGATTTTATTATTTCTCCCCGAACTTTCTTTACTCTCTTTCTCTCTACTCAAGTCTCCATCAAACAAACAACACTTAGAGTATTGTGAGATGTGCTTTGGAAAGTGCGCATGTATTGGGATGATTTAGAGTGATGTTTATATTTTGTAATAATTTTCACATAGTTTTATTCTCTGACTGTGGACGGTTGTGACAACGACCGTGGTTTTGTTATTTATTTTGGAGTTTTTTACCTTGTAGTTAATAGTGTTCATGCTTATTTTAGGTCTCTAGCTGTGTTAAGAAACATGAAAGAATCCCACTAGTTACAGTGCCATCAAATAGTAAGTGCATCTCTGCATGCTTCTCCTCCAATATGGACTTGGACTGCAACCAACTTTTATCTAACTCTAATACACTTCTATATAAGAGGATAGAAGCAACAGCACATCTGTTATAATACATGTATGATCTTTGTAAAATAATCTATCATATATTATTTAAAGAATTAATATTGGAATACTGATTTAAGTTTTTGTTTTATTCTTCAGAAATTTCTTCTGTCCATTCACAGATATGATTTGAATACGTTATTGCTGTATAGGTTCGTACAAGTGATGTAATATGCAGCACTATGTATGATATTTTATCATTTTTTTCTCAAATTATATATTGACACCTACTTCATTTTGAATCTTCATCCAATAAAGTATTCCAAAAGAAATTTGACCTACCTTCTCTTTATACAGCTCAACATAAAGTGTGCTAAACCTTAAAAATAATTTAATATAATTCTGCCATGTGTTAATTGCAACCGCAATTTTGTATATACTTTTTTTTCAAAACTGAGTCTAATACAATAAGTAATAATATATGATGAGGCATAAATTCTTGTACATCATCTTGAATTAAAAAACAAGTTTCATGAAAACTTCCTCAATCCCAACAGAAAAACCACACGAAATAGAAAGTTTGGCAAAACATATATAGGCCACAAAGTTATCAGTTCTACGAACAAAAGTAAAATCAAAAGATAACGCTAAAACCCGGATAATCTCTTGTAATAGAAGATAAGTACGATCGGCCCTGGACGGTCTCTTTCACACCATCATTTCATTGCGGCTAGTGATTCTTTTCTTCATATAATGGAAACATTCGAAGGCAATAAGCTCGTTAGCCAAAATAAGTTCCCGTAAAATCAGCTCCAATCCATTAGCCAAAACTTGTGTAATAATTTTAAAAATGATGCTACATAAACTTAAAGGTTGAAACTGAGATGCAGAAAAAGGTTTTCCAACTTTTGGAATGAGGACCAACAGGGTCTAATTAATGTCACCTGGGTTCACCTTGCCATGAAAGATCTGTAGACAAAAATGTTATCTGGGTTCACCATCCCCGATAATATGCAATAATTTTTGGTAAAATAAAGTTGGCAAGCAATCTCTTCCCAGCGCCTTTGTTGGCCAAAACATAATCTGATCGCTCCTCAATAGTATCACACTCAGCCATAACATGATCTAAATGATTCATATCTAATGGGTTCCTCCAATCTTATGAAAAGGACCGGTTAAATAATTGAAATTGCCAATACAAGCCCATGAAAAAATCCGATGTTTAATTTCTATCTCCATGGATGAGCTTCTTACTGTCATAAGAGGCTTGGCAAAAAGGAATCTGCAGGCTTATTTGCAGTTCTGATTGTATGGACGTCGTCAAGGATCTCACTGTTAAAAAATCTCTGAGTTTACATTCTTGTGCAACATACTTAGTTGAAGCTCAGAGTTTATTGCATTAGAGTTGGGAGGTTCTGATCCAACATGAACTAAAGGAGAGAAGTCAACCTGCAGATTCTCTTGCAAAGATAGTCTGAATCTTAGGAGAGATTTTTTCATTTGAAATTCTCCTCTCCTGATGTTGCTCTCTTGATGGGGGGTGACTAGTTTTGCTTATGTGTGTGTTTTTTTTTTCTGTTTTTTTTTGTTGCTGTTGTTAATTTTCCAATTAAAAAAACAATTTTTAAAGGTTTATGAAAATATTAATGAAATGATTATTTTGTGCACTTTATGAAGTTTAAGAAACTAAAAAGTAAGAGACACGTTAGCCAAACTTAATTGTAAGGTAAAACAGAAATAACCTATGAGGTTTGCCAATTACATTCAATTGCATTCGCACCAAAACATGTCTCTAAATTGTGACTTACCACATAAAGTGAGATAAGATATGTCTACTTCTGTCTATAGAGAGTTATGATTCATAAACATCTTTTAGGTAGACATTTAGGAAGAAAAGAGTGATAAGTAATGAATGTGATATATGATTGATGTGATAAGAAGAGAGATAGAGAGAAAAATAAAAATGTTTATGGGTGTCTGCACTGTTTATATGTTTATGAATCATTTTTGGGCTGATAGACAATCAAACAAAAGCCAAACACAAAAGCAATTCTCTTCTTGCTTGAAGAAGTTGCTTAGTACAGGTTTTTTTCTTTTAATACACATGTGGCTTTTAGTATAGCCCAGGTATTGTTCTTACGTTTTATCAAAAAAAAAAATATTGTTCTTACATATGACATATTAGTCTGCTAATGATCATTTAAAATGTATAAAAGAGATGAGAGAAAAACCAATTGAACATCTATTAAATTATAATAGAAGTTTGATTGTACAAAATTCACAGAAAAAGTATGAACAACAGTTTTCATACTTTGAACCTTCTATACAACAAATATACGTCATCTTATTTTTTCATTTCATTTTTTCTTGGTTATATATATGAGCTTGAACTCATCGTTAAACTTTTTAAAAACATTTCTCATATAAAAGTTATGGGTAATGAGGGGGTATCTAAGATTTTTTCATTGGAGTGTCGAAATAAAATTGGCTTAATTTCCTTTATTTATAGAAAATTCACGATTTTGGTCCCCAATAAAAAAATTACAAAAATAGTCCCTCACAAAAGCTTTCGTTAGCAACTTTGGACCTCCGTCTATTTTCTGTCACAATACTAACGGAACTTGCTTATGTGGATGGTCAATGATGATATGACGCTGGCATTGGAGAGAGAATGTTTAACATGGCCTCACATGACCCTCACATGAGAAGTCCCAACGGTCATCTTCTTCTTCCTTCTTAAATCGCGACATTGGAGGGATAATGAAGAAGCTTTCAGCAGTGCAACCAAGTGCAAGGGAGAAGAAAAATCGCGAGGAAGAAGTTGAAGAGAACAAGGTTCAAACTGCAGACAAGATTGGGTAGGTTGGATTATGGGTGGAACTAGTGAAACAAAATCTGCGTTTTCTGCAGCTGGGAGGAAAAACAGGTTGAGACATATGTGCGATTGTGGAGTTGAAGCTCCACTTGTTACATCATGGTCTGGAATTAACCATGGAAGGGTAATTTATGGGTGTGGCTTGTACAAGGTAGATCACAAAAACCTTCTTCTAACTTAACCTTCTCATATCAGATAATTTTTTTGTGGTATTGACTGTTATCGTAAAAAAAATTCAGGTATATGGTAAGAGGTACTGCGCCTTCTTTAAATTGCTGGATGAGGTTGAAGGTTATGGAGGGGATGACAAGGAAGTCAAGGTTATTGGAGCACTGTCAAGGAAAATCCTTCAGCTGAGGAAGATACAGAGATTGTTGATGTTGTCTTCGATCATTTGCATTTTGCTAGTGATTTTGTTGTTGGTTTGTTATGTAAGGGGATGAAGGCGAAGTGGAATGTAAGGATTAGGGGAAGAAGGAGAAGTGTTGAAAGTTCTTTAAACTTTAGGATTATGGAAAGAAATTGTATGACATTCATGAATTTTTGTGCATAAAATTGTGATCAATTTATGTTGGATTAAATAATGACAAAGTTGTGATCAATTTCTGATATTCCCAAATTTCTTTATGTACAACTAATTCAAATTATAGTTCCTAAAAGTGATCAGTTTCTAAAATTAATTGTGAAAATCGAGAATAGACAAATTCCAAGCAAATGGAATGAAATAGCCTAGCATTTCTTAATGCCCCAACTGGTGGTGAACTTCCAGAATTTTCATTTAATAGAAAACAAAAGTGGCTAATAAGCCTTGGTCCTTAAAGTAGAACAAAACAGAGCAAAACATAACTTAAGCTCTTAATGTCATTACAACACAAAAGTGGCTCAATAGCCCAACAAAACAAAACAGAAGTTCTTCACTAGAACATAACTACTGAGTGCCCTTAAATTCTCCATAGGTCCTCTTCTTGGCTCCCTTCCCTTTTTCTTTTTCCTTCCCTTTTACATTTCCATCCCCCTTTGCTTTGTCCTTCCCTTTTGCTTAGGCCCGAGTCTAAGGTGGTGGAAGGATGCTCTGAGTGGGGGTCTGGGATGGCTGGCTTTGAGATGGTGGGGGCCTGCTCTGACTCAGTGGCTGGGATTCTTGTTGCTGGGAACTACTTCCCGGTTCTGTTATTTTGATACCATCTCTTTGTCTCCTTTGCTCAGGGTGCAATAACTCAGTATTGTCCTGAAATGTTACAGATAAGCATAATGTTAATTGACAGGGTCCAATAAGTGGTTATCTTGTTCCATCATCATCACATGTTAATGCTAGTAACATACTGCCACTTAGCTTATTTCCTCCGGTTGGTATTTCTCTGTCTGCTATTGTCTTCCCCTTACAGGTTCTCTTGTTATGCCCATACTCTCCACATCTCTTGCACCTAACAGTTGAATGATGCCTCCTCAAGCTAGTTGGATTCTTTGGCTCATCATTGGTTTTCCTTCTAGCCTTTTTAGGCCTCCCTGGTGCTCTTCTCATGTATGGAGGGTTCAGGGGAAGATCTGGGACATCAGCCCATAACTTGGGTCCATAATTAGGTAAGATAAGGCAGGAGTAAGTTGATAAAAAAGTGGACCTCCTGTAACATATCATAACAATGCTAATCAGGATCATAACAAACATATCATAACAATGCTAATCATAACAATCAAGCATAATAAGATCAATTAAAGGGATAAAACAGAAGTGAAAAAAATACCAATATGTATTATCCACATATTCCTTAGATGCTCTGTGTGCATACCACATACATGCCACTGCATGTGCCTATGGTATTCAAGATAAGTCCCATCTCCTACAAGCACGTGTTCTTTGCTCTATATCAACATCATACTTATCACCATCCTTAGTAACTTCATACTTAGACATTCCACCATCCCCACACCAAGTTGCACACCATCTGTCAAATTACTTCTTAGACAATTCTAGCTTTCGTTGTACCATAGGGTAGAGTCCATTGTTCCACCTAAGCATGAGATTCCTTTGTTTCACAATTCTATTGGTCATATAGAATTTCAGACCTTCCAACAAGGAAATAATAGGCTTGCTCCTATGCTCTAAAATAGCCCTGTTAAATGCTTCACACATGTTATTTAGTTGCAGATCACAACATGTGTGTGTGCTATAGTGAGCCCTAAACCACACCTTAGGTGGAGGCTGCATCATTTTCTGCCAGGCAGCCTCATTGATCCCTTTCAAAGCCTCCATTGCTACATTCCATTATGGGATGGTGCTAGCCCTATCAGCAGACCATAAAGCAAGCTTCAATTCATTGCCTGGATACTTTTTTATGAAATTCCCATACAAATGCTTCATGCACAACCTGTGCTCTACATTTTCACCCAACTCTCTTAGTGTAGGCACCAAACCCTACTCAAATGTTAGTAATTCATCAGTTGGTGTAAACTGTAAATACAATGTAAATTGAAAATTGTAAAACATTTGAAGAAGACTCATTTGTTACCTTTTGTTGATCAGAAATTAATGCCCTATTTTCTGTTTAACACTGTACAGATCATCAATTAGCAGTTTCACAAACCAATCCAAGAATTTTTTTTATTTCAGACTCCACAATTGCATAAGCTATTGGAAACATTTGATTGTTCCATCCTTGCCCACAACAACCAACAATTGCCCACCATACATGCCTTTAAGGAAGCATCCATCTAGCCCAATTAAGGGCCTACAAGTCCTTGCAAAGGCCTTTTTGATGGCTGCAAAACAAACATAAAACCTCTAAAACACTGGCCCATTCACCCCCTCTGTGGTCTTTACAATTGCAGTAGTCCCATGGTTGTTTCTAATTGACTCAGCTGCATACTTTCTAACATGAATGTACTGTTCAGAACTTGTTCCCTGAAGCATCTCCTTAGCCTTAACTCTGACCATGTATGCTTTATCCTTGTTTATCAGGATGCCCCACCTTGATCTTGTCTCCTCAACAATGCCATACAACTTCATATCTAGAGTATGCCTTAATATTGGCATGAACTTCCTAACAAGCCATGATGTAGTGGCTTTCCTATTACTGGAAGTCCTGCAGAAATTATGCTCAGGTTTGTATCCTACCACTTGAAAGTATGTCCTTGTTGGTGTTTTTCTAATCCTCAAGTAGAATGGGCAGTCTTCTGCTCAGTGCACAGCAACTCTTTTCTTGTCATTCTTCTTAATTTTCGGGCCCTTCTTTTGTTCAAGTGCATAGTCTTTCACAGCATTCTTAAATTGTTCTTTGCTATTAAAAATCTGGCCAAGCTCAAAAGAGATTACCTCACCTTCTTGTGCACACTTAAACATAGGGTACCTCTGCACATTGCCTTCTTCTCCTTCACTGTCAGTTGGACTGTCTATATCCTCGTTTTCAAAATCATTAATTGAGGTTGGATTTAGATCCCTTGATGCAGTGGCAGCTTGTACACCTTTATGAGTGAAATAAACCCATCCCCAATCAACTATAAACCTTACAACTTTATGAGTGAAATTTTACAACATTGAAAACTCATGCTTCGAACAAGGGATGGAAGATGAATACATGGTGGCGATGGCTTTGAACATGGGTTGGAATAAGAACAGGAGCTTCTCCTTGTACCTAGAAAGATGGAGGGAACGAAGAGGAAATATTCTTCTCAAATGGATCTAGTTCTCGTGATCTGTGAGTTTGGTGTGGTTGTTCTTCTCAAATGTTCTCCTCGTACCTAGAAAGATGGACGGAAGGGAGAGCTAACGAGTTGGAGTGAAATTTGGTTTAGTTAATTTAGAGCTCATATTATGTTTAGTTACTTTAGGTGGTGGTAGAGATAGTGGAGAAGGTTGTTGTCATTCTTGATGAGGGCTCAGAGACGAACATGAAGAGGATAACGATGAAGAATGATGTGGGATTAGAGATTAGAAATTGTTTATAACTTTTATTTTTGATTAATAAATTTATTATATGTGTGTCATTTAATCTTTAATTAAAAAACACGTGTCAACCACGTCAGTCTCACTTAAACATGTGAACAATGTCTCATAAGCGCTCACATGACAGGTGAGCATTTCGCATGAGTTTAGTTTCAGACAATGACTAAAATCAAACAATTATCAAATTGTATGGGCCAAAATGCATGTTTACTTGGTGGAGGAACCAAAATGAAAAAATACTACAAATACAGGGACCAAAATGTCATTTAACTCCTATTTCTATTATATTAAACAACTTTCAAAAATTTACTATTTTTCTCATGATTTTCTCTCGACTTATCATCTCTCATATTAAGGAATAGATCCTTTCTTATGACATGATCATTGAAGAGGGATCTCAACCATCCAAAATATTTTTATTTTTAATTTAATAAATTTTAGGCGGCTAAGATCTCTCATTACTTAAGTCAGTGAAGATGATCCATGCCCCTCTTTTCATACCAAAATTTGAAATACACACAAATTTGTATTACTGGTCTCAAACTTCACTTCGAGACTTGGTCACATAGCAGTATTTGAGAGAGTTTGTTCGAACATGATTTGTACGTGAAGTACACGCTCTGTTTTAAATATTTTAAATAGTTATGATTCATGAACCACTCTATAGTACAGACACCTCAAGACACTTCTTTTTTCTCTCTATCTTTCTCTTCTGCACACATCGCATCATATATCACATCTGTCACTTATCTCCCATCTCTACCTATTTCTCTCTAGTGGTTTACACTCAAAAGGTGACACTAATGTTTATTCATTTTGAAGTGCAGAAAGCAAAACAAGGTACGCCATGTTATAGAATAAATGAATGGGTGTGCTGATGAACCTTGTATCTATCTATCATCCATCCTCAATCCCATCATCAGTCTCTGTAGTTAGGCTCTGAAGTCAATGCCACAAACATAAAGGTAACAACTATACCATGCCAGTGGTGTGGGTACAGATGCTCATTGCCAAAAATTCCCAATTCTACCAATTCCCTTCTTTTTCTGTCTTTATAAAATCTCAAAACTGCTGGAGCTACCCATTTCCTCTCTCTCTAGCCAACCACACTCCCAAGCCCCACCAAAACATTTCAGTTTTCAACTCAGTCAGAGAGATAAAAAAAAGAAAAAGTTTGAATAGTATTACCAACAACAACAAAAAAAAAAGAGGAAAACCACCAAAAGAGTATAAAGAAACAAGAGAGGCAGAAAAAAACAAAACACTAGTCCCTCATAATTCTTTCCTCACAACACAAAAGCCTTGTTTTTCACTCTTTCACATTATTTCTTTTCTTGGTCCAATCTGCACCCGAACCACCCTTAACCTTTTCCCTCTCTTCTTATTACTCTGGAGGTAGCAGATATTTCATATTTGTTGGTTCTGGTTACCCTTTTTTTTTGTAAAATCAATGGAAATCTGCTCAAGGCTTCAAATTCAAGACAGAGAAAAACCAAACCCATCTTCATCTCCTATGAACTCTCCAAGAAGCAATGCTAGCAACAACAACAATAACTGCATGAGCAACAGCAACAGCAACAGCATCCAAATCCCTAATTCACCTCACACCCCTAAAACCATTCCCAGATCTGATTCCAACAACCCTTACCCTACCACTTTTGTTCAAGCTGATACCTCCACTTTCAAGCATGTAGTTCAAATGCTCACAGGTTCTTCTTCATCAGAAACCACAAAACCACCACCATCATCACCATCACAAGATCCATTTCCACCACAATCCAGAAACTTCAACATCCCACCCATCAAAACAGCACCAATTAAGAAGCAAGGGTTCAAGCTCTATGAGAGGAGGAACAGCCTCAAGAACAGCCTCATCCTCAACACCATGATGCTCAATTCTTCCGCCGCGTTCTCTCCACGCAAGGCGGCGCCGCCGCCGGAGATCCTCTCTCCGAGCTTGCTCGATTTCCCTTCCCTAACTCTCAGCCCTGTGACGCCGTTAAACGACGACGCTTTCGACAAGTCTTCTTCATCGCCGTCGTTGGGAAACTCGTCGTCGTCGGAGGAAGACAGAGCGATCGCTGAAAAGGGGTTCTATTTGCATCCATCTCCAATTTCAACTCCCAGAGACTCAGAGCCTCAGCTATTGCCTTTGTTCCCTTTGTCTTCACCTAGAGTTTCAGGGTCAGCTTCTTAGAGAAGAGAAGAGACTGTGGATGATTTCGATTTAGATTGAGAGAATGTTTTGAATGATTTGCAACAACAAGGTACATAGCTTGGTCTAATTGTAAAAGTGGCTTTCTTTTCTTACCAAAAAAAATGGTATTGGTAAGGGTGAAGCCCTCTCTTCTTTATTATTCTCTTGCTTCGTTTCAACCTCTGAGTATTGCTATATTTTCACCTTTCCATAAATGAAAGAAGAAGAAAAAAAAAAGTCTCTTTGTCCGGAGATTATGTTTTTTCTTTTCATATTCCATGAATGGTTCTTTGAGGAATTTTGTTACAAAAACACATCTTAGGAATAAGGGTTTTGATCGATTTGTTATCGCATCACCTATCATATCTATCGTTTTACTCTATTCTCTTACTATTTCTCTATGGGTGTGGGTGGAAATTGAGTGAAAGTGAAGAATTATTGTAGGAATAATGATGAGCTGGAATGTCACTTTAATTGATTGAGATGAATTGGATCAAGAAGATTCTTCTATGTTTGATTTCTGCTTCACACCAACCACCTGTGGAGTTGTGTTTAGAGATGAACAGAATCCAGAGAAGGCAAAGAGAAGAGAAGGAAAAATGAGAAATATGAGGGTGCTTGGAAGGGACACATTGTTGTGGAAATCAGTGTTCAGAAAGACATAGCCGTATCCTATGTTGTCATCATCACAGAAAGATGCACTAATAGGAAGGTGGGTGGAAGGTTGGGGTCCCTCTCTTCTTGGTTATGCCAATTTAGTCTAATCAGTTTCTCTTGCATCTCAAATTCATATGATAAATTGATAGCGTATTTTGGTTTTTCTTCTTTTTCTTCTTTTGTTCCTTCTGTTCTGTTTTTCCTGACTCATACTTAAGAAAAACCATTTCTGTATCAGTTTTTAAGATCAAATAAATGAAGCAAAGAGTTTTCTTTCATTGCAGTGTATTTAAATGCAGTGTATTTATGCAGAATTTCATTACACACCTGTACTTCTTACAAGAATCTAGACATACTGTGTGCAGGACCTAGGTATGTGTTGATCATACAAATAAAATGTGGGGTGAATTTTGGGTTGGGTGGAGCCAGCGTGGAGAAACATGATTTTATTATAAGAAAATACAAAGTAAGTAAAGCTAATTAGTAATTTTACACTATTATTTTTAAAAAAAAAATTGATTAATGGCCATGGGGTCCCCTTCCCCCTGGGTAGACAAGACATCCAAGGGGTGCAAACACCCAAATTAAAATCATAATAGAAAAGGGAAGTAATGCATATGATATATAGTGTTATTTTAATTGGTGATATGATATGATATGATAAGAAAAAAAAATTAGATATATGTGATGTGTCTCTACCTTTTGGTGTCATAAATGATCCTAAAAATTGTATTTTGTAAGCCTAAACGCACTTTAGTCCCCATTTTGTCAATTTTGGCGAAAGTGGTCCCCAACAATTTTTTTTTTGCAGAAATAGTCCCTACCATTGCATAACTTTTGCAATTGTGGTCTTCCGTCCAATTCCATTTAGAATTTACCGATTTTTGGAAAAAAAATTAATAAAATATTAAAATAAAAACAAAAACCTAGAAAATTCATGATGTTTATCTTCTTCACATATCTTCATTGTAACGCCCCAATTTTTTAAGTCGAGGCGTCACATTGGAAAGCGCGGAAAATAAAACTTAAACAAAAATCCTTTCAAAACATCTCAAGTTTCCAAAACAAACGTTTCTCATATAATTATAATAGTGTAGCCCATAATCAATAATACTTATACGACAAGGAAACAAGATGCAAAAACGTTTCTCATATAATTATAATAGTGTAGCCCATAATCTATATGCAAATGCAAAAATAAAACAAAAACTCTAACAAATTAAATAAAAACTATATGAGACACAACTAAAAATAAAATAAAAACAAAGAAAAAGCTAGCAAAAATATCATATAAATCCTGGTCATCAATGATAAAATTGTTGACATTTATATTTTAGTTATGAAGCACTCGTTGGTTCTTTTTTATATAATAATATGATATTATTAGACTGTTTCCAATAGTTTATTGTTTAAGGTACAACTCCGTGTTAGTTGACATATGTGCTTGATGGTTATATAATGTAAGATTGTAGCTGTGACACTCTAGTAAAACTTTTATATCCTTTATTTTGTTGATTGGTTACCGTAAATCCTCCAATGAATGGTCGATAATATTGTTTTTATTTTAACTAGTCTATCCAAAAAAACTAATTTCACTATATTAAATTAGTTAATATATTAATATATAAATCAAACTTAAGGCTGAGATGCTTGCATTAGTAGCAAGAAACATTACACAATAACCTCAACATCGTGTCAGGGCTCATAACCAAAGCCCACCATATTTTGAAAAAAAAAGCCCACCATTCCTCTATAAATTTCTCGTTTGCCTTTTCTCACCCCTCACTGACACATTATTAGGGTTTTCTATCAAGTTCTTTCCCAGCGCCGCCAACAAAGATATCCATTCGACTCTACATCCAATCCCTCATATATCTGTGCTGCTATGGCTTACTTAGTTTAAGTACTTTTCTTCTCTTGCATCTTAATCAACTAATTTTGCTTGTTCATCATATCTATTTCTACGATTCCACTTATTGTTTTATCATTTGTTAATTTTTTTTACTTTGATTAGGTTCTTTAGATCTCCTGCTCATGATTGTTGTAGTGTCTCACTTCCTCAGATTAATGAGCCATGGAATGATGGCTTATGTTTCTTCTGTGACTATGTGTTGGGGTTGGATCTACTTTAGAAGAAATCTTTCGATGACTATGATTTCGTTGATTAATTTATCCACAATCAGCCACGGTAAGTCATCTATTCTTCCCCAATTTCATTAAATATCCACATATGATTGTATTGAAGTTGCTTGTGTTTGCTGATTTTGTTGTGTTTTATGAATTTTAATTGAATTGAGTTATCTGCAAACTTATTTTTTATTCACTAGGAATGTGTGATTTAGTTTTTGGTCCGTTATTTATTGTGATTATGCAATTTGGATCCTTGATGTTTAAAACGAGTGATTTTAATCCCACTATTTTTTGACGTGTGTAAATCAAGTCCTTCTGTCAATTTTCCACCCAATTGCAAACCGATAATGATGATGTGGCATTTTTCTAGCACTAAATGACGGTGTGGTATTTTTTCCAATTATTTGTCAATTGGATAGTATGACATGTAATTATAATTGGCATATTATTGGTTTTATGTGATGGAATTATAACTCAGTTATGGATGATCGAAAGATGTTTGATCAAATGCAGATGTATGACCCTTGGAGATGTGCTGAATCAGAATATTGTTGAAAAGGTATGCCATGGTTCCATTGGAAGGGTCTCGATATCTCAAGAGAGGAAGAGAAGCAACTAAACTTACACGATGAGATTTCGAGATTAATATGGAATTGGTGTCAACCAAATTGGAAGCGGCAAACCTAACCCAGAATATGAATTTATGGAATCACAGGGCAAATGCTCAATGCTCTGATCTCGTAATCGAAATATGCCCATATAATGTTTTTTACATGCAATATTGTGATTATACTCATAATAATCATCGGTGAAATGGATGCAATCAACTTCATAGCATCTCCAAAAATCAGAAGAAGAAAACGAAAGCGAAGAATTTCCCCCAACAAACAACACCTTGTCGCCCAGAGTGTCAATCTTATCCCATTTAAACCCCTCCCAATCCATCTTAAAAAAATCGAACCAAACTGTCATGTGAACTCAGTTTGGTTCACCTCTCGCATAAGAAAGCCATTGGTTCAAGATCCGAGTGACCAGCAGCAAGTCATTCGCGGAAAACACACCGTAGTGAATGTCACCGAAGTATTGTCCCGGAGCTACCGTATGAATGATCTCGATTTGGGGTTCAACATCAAACTCGAAACCAGACACCGCCATTGTTCTTCCTTTTCTCACTGCCTAAAATAATCCATTTTCTTCATGATGCACGACATCTTCCCAGGAATAAGGTTCACCACACAAGAGAAGAGAAAAGAGAATTGTGTAATCAAAGAATGAGTGATGAGGATAGATTTGGGACTTAAGTGTAGTAAACCTTATTCCTGGGAAGATGTCGTGCATCATGAAGAAAATGGGTTGTTTTAGGCGGTGAGAAAAGGAGGAACAATCACGGTGTGTGATGTCGAGTTTGATGTTGAACCCCAAAACGAGATCATTCAGATGGTAGCTCCGGGAGAATACTTCGGTGACATATTCACTACGCTTTGTTTTCCGCAAATGACTTGCTGCTGGTCACTCGGATCTTGAATCAATGGCTTCCTTACGTGGGAGGTGAACCAGACCGGGTTTACATGACAGTTTGGTTTGATTTTTTTAAGATGGATTGGGAGGGGTTTAAATGGGATAAGATTGACACTCTGGGCGGCAAGGTGTTGTTTGTTGGGGGAAATTCTTCGCTTTCCTTTTCTTCTGATTTTTGGGGATGCTATGAAGTTGATTGCATCTATTTCACTGATGATTATTCTGAGTATAATCACAATATTGCATGTAAAAAACATTATATGGGCATATTTCGATTACGAGATCAGAGCATTGAGCATTTGCCCTATGATCCCATAAATTCATATTTTGGGTTAGGTTTGCCGCTTCCAATTTGGTTGACACCAATTTCATATTAATCTCAAAATCTCATCGTGTAAGTTTAGTTGCTTCTCTTTCTCTCTTGAGATATTGAGACCCTTCCAATGGAACCATTCGCATACCTTTTCAACAATATTCTAATTCAGCACATCTCAAAGGACCGTACATCTGCATTTGATCAAACATCTTTCAATCATCCATAATTGAGTTATAATTCCATCACATAAAACCAATAATATGCCAATTATAATTACATGTCATACTATCCAATTGACAAATAATTGAAAAAAATACCACACCATACACCTGCATTGCTTCATCAATGCTTCAACAATGCGTACTTATTTCTAGGAGCCATAAAATTGCCTTAATTATCCATTACCAGCCTTTGACATAGTACATTGTTCTCGCTGCTTCCTTGGGTAGCAAAATGTGAGTATGACCACGGTGAATATTTAGTCTTTACTGCTCTTGATTTTTTTTTACGCTCTATCTGTTCCTTAATAACTATCATTATCTTGAGAGATTTTTTGTTTCTATTTATCTGTCACTTTTAAAATTTTAAGAGAACATTAATTATGGTTTACCAATTATACACTTAATTTAAGGTAATTCTATATAGTGATAGGAAAATTGAAGAGTCAAAATTAATAAGAGTGATAAATGGTATCTTAGGAAATCAAATAGTAATTTTAATAAAAATGAGAACATTAATGTTTTTTCTTACTACGTGAGCAAAAACTTTAAAGTGACAGTTAATAAGGAACATAGGGAGTATTTGTTAAGTTCTCTTATGATGTTGTAGAAAAACTTTCATGTTGTAGTTTTGAAGGACAACAAATATAATGCATATCCATCGCTAGGGGTGGGAATAGGCCAGGCTTTGCGTAAATAGGCCTGGCCTATTTAAAAAATTTAAGGCCTAAGCCTGGCCTGTGGCCTATCATATATAGGTTTTTTATTTTGCTTGGGTCTGGCCTTTTTAAAAGTCTGGCCTGTTCTGAAACCTATTTATAGGTCTATTTTAGAATAAGGTCTTTAAATAGGCCAACGAGCCTACATCTAAGCAGGCCATCAAGCCTACATCTAAATAGGTTAACCATGTTTGTCAATCGACAAGTTTCAAAAAGGTAAAAATAAATTTTCTACAAATACCAAAACTGGTGACAGGTTGGATGGATGTAAATTGAATTTAAAATTTTAATTTTTTTGTATATTTTATTAAACTAATATATTAAATTAATATGATAATAAACAGGCCGGCCTGATAGACTTAACAGGCTTGTTTAAAAGCCTAAGCCTGGTCTATTTAGCTAAATAGGTTTTTTAAAAAGCCTGAGCCTAGCCTTTATATTAAACAGGCCAAGCCAGACCAGGCTTTAAACAGGCCAGGCCATAGGCCCCTGTCGTCGGCCTGGCCTATTCCCACCCCTATCCATTGCCCAAATAGAAACTAGCCACACACACACGTCTTACCGAGACACCCACCAACTCATTCATTCATGTAAACGTTTTGTTTCCCTTACATCATTTCAATTTGCGCTTATTTAATTGGAGATATATATTATAATAGATGATGCAAGATTGAGTTGGAGTAAAGAAGAGAAATGGAGAAGGGTTAATAAACCACACAATGAAAATTTTAAGAGAAAGAAGGAAACGATAAGGGGAAGTGTTACTTTTAGACAAACTGTCAAAGTTCCAATAATATTCAAACCCCACGCAAAGAGACAATTGGGGGGGGGGGAGTGAGTGGAGATCAGAATTAAGAGAAGAACTCTTCAAAGTAAGACAGAGGTATTATCAGAGCCAATGGACCTGCCGAAACAATCAACTGAGTTATCCACAAAAGGGGCAACTAGTGGTAACAAAATGAAGAATGTTACCAGGAGGTGGTAATGCATAGGGTTGTTCATAGGTTGATCAATCTCATGGTAAAAACCAAACCAATGTTATTGGCTCACATTTATTTGGTTAATTTGTTTATTTTACATTAAAATCTAAACCAAACCAATTGTAATCGATTCACTTTTCAAACCTTTTTTTTTCTACCCATACCAAGCTGATCACCTGATTAAACTTTACTATTTACAACTATTTTCCAATTTGATATTTTTTTAAATATATCGTTATGACAATCTTCTTAGTTATCAAGTATTTAGCTATATTTTTCATAAAATTTTATTTCATATTTTAGATAAAAGGACTAATAAGGTATGTAAAGTTACAATTGTAAGAAATTAATACTCACTCCGTTCCTAATTATAAGACCCTCTTACAACAACTGTGCTTATTAAGAAAACATGCAATGAAGATAATTAATGCATAGTTTTTATAAAAAAAATTACAATCTCTCATATTTACCCTTAATTATCTACTGAGTAGCATCGGAGATAATTACTCCCTCCATTTCAAAATATAGGGTGGATTAAGGATAAACAAATAATCACACACAGCTTCAATTGATGCTTTTCAAAAAAAAAAAACACACAGCTTCAATGACCTTCCTCTCTGCTCCCTATGCGGTTCTTCCTTGCACCCAAGAAACAAACTATGATGCTGAAAGACAACATAACCATAGTTGAACGTATCATCCATAGTGTGCAAGATAACATGCTATTTGAGTGGAAGGACATGTTCAAGGGCCATGAAGGTGTTTGGTGTGTTGGTTCTTCCCATGGTTGGCTCATGATTTTAGACACAGAAGGGCGTCCTTTTCTTCTAAACCCACCTTCCTCCACTTGCATCGAGTTGCCACTGTTTTCCCATGCATTCATGCATGGTGCTGGACTCACATACTCTTTCTTCGTCCAAGACTTGCTGAAAACCTTTGTATCCAAAGCAGTGTTGATGCATTCTCCCTCTCCTTTGCATTACACAATTGCCATATTGTTCAGTTACCTATGCAGACTCGCCTTCTGCACCAACACTTCAACATGGGTTGAACTCCTTGGGGCTAAGGATTTTTATTGTGACATTGTGTTCCACAAACAATCTTTATGCTCTGGCGGAAGATGGTTCAGTTGAAGGATGGGATTTTAATCAAGAAGTTCAAAGAAAGATCCAAGATTTTAAACCGACCATGGAGAGAGACGAGGAAGAGGAGAGACAGTTTCCAAGAGACAAGTTTTCATCGAAGATTTATCTGGTGATGTCGGACGGGGACCTGTTGTTGGTGAAAAGGCTAGTTGGAGATTTCGTCAATAAGGATGGTGAAGTTGTATATGAAGGATACGAATACGATTCATCATCTTGTCATGAAAGTGATGCAATTTGTCCTTACAGAACGAAGTGTTTTGTGGTGTATAAGCTGGACTTTACGGAGAACAAATGGGTGAAGAAGAGCTCTTTGCATGACCGAGTTCTATTTCTCGGTACCAATGAGTCTATTTCAGTGTCCACCAAAGAGTTTAAAGGATGCGAAGTGAACTCAATTTACTTCATGGATGATAGAGTTGAAGAGATGTTTTTGGACTATTCATATGGTGGCCATGATTGGGGTGTTTTTAGTCTTCAAGATAAATGTGTCAAGCTCCTTGAACCATTTGCGTATAAGATGGATCCACCATGACACAGAGTCATCAAAATGCATCCAATACTGTGATCTTTTGGCATTCAATGGTGGAGGTGTGGGATCAACACCCATGATCACATTCTATTGAAGTATTGTGTATATAGATGAATATAGGATTGAATTAAGTTCAGTTCGTTAGATTAACTGTTTGTTAGTTAGTGATGACAGTTATAACTATCTTTCATTCTGTTAGTAGTATAGTTGCTTTTCAGCTTGTATCTTAGCTTGTACTTCAGTTAATTTGAATCAATGAGAGAATTTATTTTGGCACTTCAAAGAATCACTTTGAAGATTAACATATGGTTTCAAATTTGAGGCTGAATTTCATTTCCATAACCACCACCGGATGCTATATCCGGTATTTGGCACACTGTCACAAAAATAACAATTGGGAGATTTAAGTGTAATGTCTTCAAAATATAGAAGGAAATTCTATGTTGACTTTAGAAATACAATCTTTTATGTGTAAGAAATATAAATAAAAGAAATATTTGAGTAACTTATGAAAATATAAAATGAAACTGAAAGGGGGAAAACTAAGCTAGACACAACACTCAATCACTTTTCATATCCGCTTAAGAAAAAAAAATCATTTTCCATATTGAATTGTTGATTAAACTACATGACATAATATTTTCACCACGTGTTCAATGAGGCTTGCAGACAATGAAACTCAGACATCTCAGTGGCGTCTACATCTAGCTTAATTTGTGAATGACCTTTCTTACAAAGTACTCTTATTCAAACGGGCTTTCTGCATAATTAGGTCTCATGCAATGTGTATCAATGGTGAAGTTCTCTATTCTTTTGAATGGTCGACCACAAAATGAGTTTTTTCCTTATAGAGACTTGAGTCAAGGAGATCCTGTATCTCCCTACTTATTTATTATTTGGGGTGAAGTGTTGTCTACCATGATCCAAGAGGCTATCGTATCCTCTTCTCTCCATGAGATTAAAATAGCTAAAAAGGCTCCTATTATATCTCACTTACTGTTTGCACATGATAATATTGTTTTTACCAGAGCAACTCTTCAAGAGGCCCATTGTGTTATGGATATTCTTTTCACTTGCGAGGTTGCTTCGAGCCTACAAATTAATCTTGACAAGTCACAACACTCATGTAGCCGAAATGTTCCGAGTTCCATAATTATTGAGCTGACACAACTAATGGGTGTAAAGCCGGTTGAGAGCTGTGATATATATTTGGGTCTTCCTAGAATTATTGGTAAATCGAAGACTCAAATGTTTAATAATTTTAAGGATCATGTTTGGAAGAAACTTTAAGAGTGGAAAAAAGAGCTCTCTCTAGAGCGGGATGGTAGGTACTTATTGAACAAGTGGTGCAGGCCGTCCCAACATTCATTCTCCTACTAATTTCTTCCACCTTTCTCATAAGCTCATCAAGACCAGTAACGTCGTTGTTATTTTATGTTGTTGTTACCATCGTGGCTTTCAAGACTCGTCCCTCCCTCTTACTCTTATCTTAGGGTCTGGGAAAGTTATACCAGAGCCCTTAGGGTGGGTGCCAGATGTTCTAGTAAAGGTTACAATTCATAGAGATAGACTAATTGGGGGAGGGGAGAGAAACCTTAATCACTGTTACTATGGTCCTATGAATTTTACAAGTGATCAAGACATATGTTTTCTTCTTGGTCCCTTCTATTTAACCAATTGAGCTTTTTCTGCTCAAACCCAATCACTCATTATTTTGTCCTATAGTGTTACTGTCACTTTCTTATTTAAGCAAGTCAATCTACAGGCGATGTGTCCTCTCATGTCCTTCCTCTGCACGTACTGATTGTTCTCCTTGTCCTACGAAATGCTGCTATGCGCCGCTCCTGTTTTCTATGTCTTGACATATGTTTCTTCATTATTGTCGCTTGTGGTCCCCACAACCGTTACCACTACAAGAAAAACGTTGATTATCGATATCCAAAAGTCATCGGCAATCAGAAAAAGCATCGATAATGCTAATTTATTGATGGTCTCCCGACGCCTAAAAATCTTTAGGTAATGTTCTCTACGAAAAGGTTTGTCTACTGCTTATCCAAAAATAGTTGTTAATTACCAACATTTTTGGTTGTTTGTAATTATTGTCAGACATAGTTGTGGGTAAGTTATCCATGGTCTTGACCATCGATAATCACTACAAGAAAATTACTCATTAGCGTCGACCGAAAGTGTACCCTATAGCCAATTTAGCGTTGGCGTCGTGGCCGCCATTAAAATGCTTGTAGCTAATGTGTAACGTTGGTCGTTCGAATGATGCTAACAGTCAGAGTCAGTTTAGAGGACTCTAATCCAACACTATAACCCTGTTGCCATGTTCGACGCTAAATTGTAATTATTAGCATCAGTCGTATAGGCTGATAGTACTATTACCCTGTTAGCGTCAGTCATGGCTGACACTAACCTTCAAATTATTTTCACCAGAACAACACCAAAACCATGTTCCAATTGATAATTACGAGATTCTAGCTCAATGTGATTTCTCTATTCTCTGCCCTCATTTTTCATATCTCATATAACGAAACAGGAAATGAGGACAGAGAATAGAGAAATCACATGAGCGAATTCAAAGAACTCAACAAAGATGCATGGTACTCGACGACAAATAGAAAACATTTATATGTGTGTGTGTGTGTGTTGTTAATTTCAAAGCTATTCAGTTATAGAAACAACTAGAAAGCAAACAAAAGATAGAATTCAATAATTATCAATCCGAACACAAATTTAATATCGTCATAATGAAAATAATTCAAACATATTTATAATAATTAGAAGACATTTATAACCAATTGTGATAAAAAAACAACAATAACAATCATAATAAAATTTTAATCTTTTAATTGTTTTACTACAAATATTGTTTTGTACCATCACAACATCCAACAATGTCATCCTTTTCTACAGCTTTAAATTTAAAATATGAATCACTCTTTCAATCTTCAAAATCCGTTTTTCTAGAGCAAATGCAACATCTTCTGCTTGTCTAATTGGATCATAGTCGTATCTTGCTAATCCCCCAGCAATATTTTCTGTTTTAACATCTTACATGACTTTGCAATTAAGCTAATTAAGCTCAGAAATTAATCTAAGGTACTCTTTCTCAGTGTCTTTTCTAGGATCTAAGTTACTGGTAACAAAAATGCAAATAAGGCATTAAGAAGAAGCCATAACCACAACCATCAAGCAAAAACTTATATTTCACATATGCAGGTTATCACAGTTAAAACTTGAATCATGGATCGAGATTGACCATACTATTGGAATAAGCTTCACGGGCAGCCATAACTTCAAAAATATAATAGATAAGAGAAATCAACATTCCAGAAGTTGTTAAAAAAGTAAAACTCATATTTCGCTTTTATACTCATGTGGTACATGTGCTAAGTCATAGCGAAAGGTGGATGAAGGGGCGGCAGATGCACAAAACAGAGGTTGAGGATGCCATGGCAGCGGATAGGGTAGACATTTTGATTAAGTAACTATTTGATAGGATTACTGACTTTATTTAACTCAATCTCAAAACTTATTGGAGATGTGGTAGACGTGTTGCTTAATGAAAAGAATGAAAAACTCCTTTTTTGATATGTTGTATTATATAAAGCATGATAGTATATAAGATATGATAGTATTAAGCTTGATAGGAATTCATTAAGTAAAATTAAGAAAGAATTAAGAGAGAGAAAGTGAAGAACAAAGAACTATTCATCATCTTCTTCCTTTGCTCTTGCTTGGCCGAATTCTCCTTCCCTCCATAGCTCCATCTTCCACTCATTTTCTCACCTTGATTCTTTGAGGTAAATTATTCTCCTCTTCAAGCTCTTCACTTATTGAGGTTTAAAATTGTGCATGTAGTCCTATGAAGCATGTATTTGGTGCTGCCACTACTGCACATGTTAGGGATCCGCAATTAATTTTGTATATACAAGTCCCTAATATAAATCAGCAAAAGCTACTAAAATAACAGTAGTTTCAGATTACAAAAATTTATAATTTACAAAGGTAGAGCAGACAAGAACATTTATCTCTCTTTTATATCTCTTGCTTTTTTCCCCTATCTTTGTTCTAGTGTTGTTTATTTAAATTTTCTTAGACTGAATTGGAAACATTGCACTTGCAGGGTGGGACAGAATAGGAAGAGAGAAAAGATAAGATAGGGAAAGTGGGACTTTTGTTACCCTGATCATGCTAAGAGAAAGCGAGGCCGAAAAGAAGCCATATGTAAATTAATAACAAAAGCAGAGAAAATGTGAAGACCACCCTTTTTCTTTTTCTTCTCCTTTTTAGACTTTGTATTGTCATTTAGGTACAAGTAGGTTGGACCCCAACTGCTGGTGCACTGAACAATAAACCGCCAAGATTTTTCTTTTTCAAATTTTTATGCAACTTCAAACATCTTCTACTTCATCTCACACCACTTCTTTGACAAAGAAATCAGCTAATTTGGTGTGGTTTGTGAAACGATCAAGTTGCTATGACCACATGACATATAATTGATTTGGGAGACAATCAAATTAAGGGACAATTTTCACTTTTTTACACTAATAATGCAATTTTTAAAAATATTTACAAATTTGGTGTAATTTTTTTTTTTTATCAAACTAGAATAAATCGTCACTAGAAATAGGGACATGTGTTTTTTTTCTTATTATAAAAAATATACTAAACTCGCCACTGTCTCTTTATTTATTTTATTTACTGAAATCGCTAGTATGATTGACGACTCTTGTTTCAATTTTTTTTACTTTGATTTTGTGACGTAAATTTAATTTGTCACAAAATTTTAGTGAATAATAAATGGCTCAACTGCAGTTTTGCTTCCTCACTTTAGTCTATTGAGCGATTTTCGTCCTTAACTAAAAACATTAGCAATTATCATCCCCACGTAAACTGTCGTTTACAGTTTTGGTTTTCTGTCCAAAATCATCCAAAAACTAACAGTTTCAGGGTTAAAAATGCGTAAAATATAAATAAAAACCCAAAAATGATGAAGTTCATCCTCCTCAAAGAACATTCATCATCATCTTCATAATATACATCTTCATCTTCCAAACATCTTTATCATGGTCATCATATGCAAAAACAACATATGGTGAAGATTGAATCTATATCTATATAATATATAAAGAGAGGTTTCTCAAAAACCTTCTCTCTCTTATGTGTCACTCTCAGAGCGTTTTAAGGAACACAACCTCCACGTGGCACATCTAATCTCCTTTCATTTGTCCTCCATCCTAGGTGTCATCACCTCAATCAATCCATATATTTTCTCCTCATTTTTCTCAAACCTCTATTTTCTTTTCCCATTCTTCTGATCTTCTTTCACTTTTATTCTTCCCAATTTCCTCTTGATGACCTGGGGGTATAAGTGTCTTTTTCTTTGTTTTTATTTTATATTTCTTTGAGTCTCATATAATTTTATTTAATTTGTTAGGTTTTTATTTTATTTTCTGCATAAGCATGTAGGTTAGCGATTATTTTACTTTTTAGTCCTTTTAATTAGGTTAGTTTATTATTTTTAGCCTTTTATTATTCTGGTCAACAAAAGCATTTTACACATGTTGAAATGATGAAGAATGAAGGGTTTCAGCTGTTGCAAAACCCTATTGAAGTCACCATGAAGCCCCTTTATTGCATTGAAGAAGGGAATCAAAAGAGAAGTGCAAGAGCAAGAAAATAAGGAGTCTGACGACCTCCCAACGCCTGAGCGTTGAGGAGCCAATGCTCATGCGTTGGCTCTCTGCCTGGAATCCCAAATTGGGTTTAATTCAAACGCCTGAGCATTGGGAAGCCAACGCTCATGCGTTGGCTCTCTGCCAAGCCTCATGCAAATTATTTTAATTCCAACGCTCAGGCGTTGGAAGCCAACGCCCAGGCGTTGGAACACTGGCTGTTTTGGCTATAAATACAGAATTTGCTCCTTCTTTGTAATTATCTTGGAATCTTGGGAGTCCAGTTTTTTTTATCCAAGTTTTTCTGAGTTCTGAACACTTTTCCTGGAATTGTGGGAAGTCTTTGTGAGCTCCTAATCCAGGTTATTATCTTTAAATTATGTTCATACTAGCCATGCTTGGCTAGTTTTCTTTAGCATTTTGGGTTTGTAGTGAATCTTCATGGACAATGCTTTTAGCTTTCTGGTTTTTATATGAATGAAGTTTACGTTCCATGTATCTCTTCCCTTCTTTTATTTATGCTTGGTGCACACAAGTGATTATGCTTTCTTCTTGCACAACGGTAGTTGGTAGGGATTAAGGGAACCGGGATTAGATTGAACAATTATCTGCTGCTTAGGTATAAGGGTGGAAATTGTTTGTGTTAGCCAGAATTAAGAACATATTTCTTCAATTAAATTGACTAAACACTAAGGTATTAGGTTTAGAAAACTAAGATTGGATGATTTATTTGCTTAAGTTATTAACAAGTAGAGGTTTAGGCTAAAGCACCTTAGAACATACTCCTATTTCATATGAACATCTGATTGTAAGAAACTTAGTTTAGTGAAGTGAAACTCAAACCCAAGTTCTATTTTTATCAATCATTCATAATCATCTTATATCTTGTTTTTCTTTTTGCTGTTCATTCAACCACAATTCAAAAACATATCTTTTGTTTTTCTGCTCTAAACAATTGAGTTCAAGTCGAAAATTGGTACACCCTATCCCTGTGGAGACGATATCTTTTATATTACTTCGATTATTCTGTACACTTGTAGAATTGGTATCACCTCTCATGGTATCATCTTCTCCTAGATCGTCACTTCCATGTCATGTTCTCTATCGGCATGTTCTTCATATCCATTGTGAGATCTTCGTCCTTTCGCGTTGATGCCGTTTCATGGTCCCCCTTCTTCATCCTTCTGTTTGATGTCACTTGGTTTGTCCATTCTTCATCCTTACATGTGTTGATCCATCTTCTATTCCTGGTGATCTTCACCCGAAATTTTAAGTCAATTATTTTTATCTTCACTCGAATTTTCTGATGTCTCTCCAAATCCAATGCATCATCTAAAATATTATAAATTAGAACTATCATTGAGTAATAAAATTATACTTAGAATCATAAGTTGCTTAGGGTTTTACATTTGCTTCTTCTTCTTCAGCAGCTATGACATTCCTCTTCATCCTCCCCTTCAAAAGAATCCACACTCCTACAGGTGTTGTTAGAGAAATGCAGTATCGACTGATTCATATCGTCTGTATCGTTTAATTCTACCGTCTGTATCGTCTGATACTATCATCTAAATAATTCAGCATTCTATCGTTTGTATGGCAACATCGTCTGCCAAGTTGAATCGAATGTATAACTATAGCATCTTGTCAGTTAGTCATGTCAGCTGTCTATGTGTGATAGGTGTCAGTTGTCCATGTGTGATATGTAAGACCCTGAATTTCACCCAGTAATTAAATATTATTAAATCATCCCCGAGTATTGTTTGAATCCGCTCGCCGGCATCGGCAAGTGATATCGTCGGCCGAATTACCGAGGAAGTGCTCTTTACGACACTTGGTAGAAAACCAAGCTTGACCTGACTTTGGGTTCGGATGAGAATAAGACGTTCTCACTATCACCATGACGTTCAGTGAAGAATTTCGTGAAGAACAATTGTAATATTGATATGGTTTCCTTCCGGAGCCCGGAAAGGACAGTTCTCGCTAGCGAGACTTTCAGTCGAAAATTCAGCAAGCAAAATGGACGACTTCGAGACTTCGGATCAAAAATCCGGGAATCACAAAATGACTCTGTTTGACGTGACGGATCCAGATATGCGATAAAAACTTTTGTGAATTGTGACTTCGATGATTAGTGTTTTGTGAATAGTGATTCACGAGCAGCTTTCCCGTGAATAGTGTTTTTGGGCCAGAATCGGCACGAACTTCAAGGGAAATGACCCGGGCCCGAGTAGTACAAGCACAAGGTCCAAAGCGAATGACTAACTGGTGTTAGATACTCTCAGCTTTGTCAGGAAAAGTACCGACGACCGGATTCAGCTGACGCATTGACGCACTAACGCACTGACGCGTCATGGATTTGACATATAATAATAAACAAATCCTAGATATTTTCTTAGAACTTTATAAAATTTAGAGTTTAGTCCCTCAACTTTGGAACTTTACGGTTTGGTCCCCGAATAGTAAAAAGATATTTTTACCTAGACTTTTACCCTTTCAACTTTGGTCCCTACGGTTAATGAAAAGTTAAAATTTTCACCCTCCTAGCCCCACAAACCCGCGGCCAAACCTCTTTAAAAGGGGGATTCCATGTTGTTGTTTTTCATTAAGTCTTCATTAAGTGAGATTAGAAAGAAAACTAAGAGAGAGAAAGTAAACAAGGAAAACTATTCATCATCTTCTTCCTTGGACAACCATGGCCGAATTCTCTTCTTTCCATGGCAGACCCTTCCACTCATTTTCTCCTCTTGATCCTTTGAGGTAAGTTGCTCCCCTCATCCCGATCTACAATTCTACCAATTTAGAATTTTGATATGTTGAGTTTGGGTTTTTGATAATTGTTGGAATCTTAAACTCTCTTCATTAATGTTGTTCCCATGACCTTGAACTTCATTTTGAACCGATTAGAATTTTGATTGGTTGAGTTTTGATTCCTAGAGAATTTTGAAGTTGAGTTTTTGCTAGGGTTGCCTTTAGGAATGTTATTCCCATGAAGTTGATCTATGGATATCTTCAATTAGTTTTCTTCGAAGCTAGGTTTTGAGAATTGATTATTTGAAATAAGTGATTTTCAAACTTTGAGTTTTGGTTTCACCATAGATTTCATGTCACCTTTGATGTGTACAAGTTGGTTTTGAAAGAAAAATTCATTTTGGTAATTAAAGGGGTATGGCCGAATTTGGGCAGAGACACTTAATGATAATCAAGAAATTTCAAGATGTGTTTGTCATCATAAAAAAAGGGGGGAGTTTGTGAAAAATAGCCTCTCCTTGACCTTGGCTGGGTTTTGATGAAGACAACAACATCAACAAAGAAGAAAAAGGTTGAAAACCAAGAAGATTGGAAAGCACAAGTATTCAAGTTTTATAGGTAAGTTTTATTTCTTTCTTGCTATAGGTCTTTGTCTTTGATAGTTCATTTTTAAGTTTCATATCACTTAAGGCTCATTAAGACTTAAATAACAAGGGTTAAATGTTTATCAAAGTAAAAGAGGTAGAAATCACAAAAGTAGGTTTTAAAAATAAAGGTTACAAGGTTTTATTTAGTGGGAAACACATTTTTGGAAGCATATAATAGATTACCTAACAATGTGTAATAGATTTCCAAAACTTGGTAACAGATTGCCAAAACTAGATCACAGATTACCAGGATTGTGTAACAGATTACCAGAAGCCAATAATTGATTACAACGAGTCTATAATCAATTTCAGGGTGCTGCAAGTGTGATTTTTCATGTTTAAAATGCCCCAGTGTGTCCCAAGTGTTATGCAATTTTTCCCTTCAACAATTGTGACTTTCTACACTCTATATACTCAATTTAAGCCCTAGATTCATGCATTAACTCTCAGAGTTGATTAAACACATGTTTTGAGAGGGTTCTTCAATCTTAAAAGGGAAAGTGTTGTCAAACTTTTATAACTCAGAAAACACAGAGCCTTGAGTATTATTGAACTTGAAAGTGAACTTGAAAATGATATATCGACCTAGAGTGGATGTGGGACTCTCAGCCTAATTGTAAAACTTCTTCTTCTTCTCTTACAATCGGTGTGATTCTTGTTCCACCATATGGTTTTGTGAATATCATTATAGTGTTTGGTGAAAGGGAAAGGGGTCCTTTAAATCAAGGTGATTTAGAGTCTACCATAGGGTTTGGTGAGTGCTTATCAAAAGGAAGTGGTGTGCTTCTTTTTGAGTGATAGGTGTTCTTTGAGTGCTTGGTGTGAGACTTGTAAGAACATTTGATCATAGTGGAAAAATCCCTGAATTAGAAAGGGGGACTGGATGTAGCCTTCAGTGGTTGAAGGTGAACCAGGATATATCGCTTGTGCAAATCTTCTTAACACTTACTCTTTACTTTCTACATTTCAATATATTGCATGCACTTTAATTTTATTCTTCATAGAATCCACTCTAATTTTCATATTACGCTTCCGTTACTTACAGATTCTGAGTTTGCAAATTTTAAATTGTCAATGGTGTTGCAAACCTGATTCACCTCCCTCATAGGTTTCAATCTAGTGTTTAAAGATTGAGGGTGGACCCACATTTGGAAAGGGAAAAAAATTAGAGAGAACCTATGTGTTGTAATTGTTTAAACTCTTGTTCTGTAAAGGGAATCACCTAACATGAGTCATGAGTCTGAGTCTCAGCCATTATAGTTGCCAAGTTTTTCAATTCCATACCATTTTCTGAACCCTTGGCCAAATTTCAACGCTTGATAATCTCTCCAAGTTGCATTGTTGTACCTGTTTGGTTTCGATTTGAATGATAGGCAGATTTGTTTCATTGCACTTGTATTTTCATGAGATATTTTTCTGTGAGCTTAATTGGTGAACTCATTTCTGCTTCTTTGATCTTTTTGCGCTAAGATTTCTTGGTGAATTTTTCTCCCCTAACATGTATGTACTTGACCAGCTGTGTTTTCTTGAAATATGTATCTTGAGCTCTGTTTTTCTAGCAGGGTGATTTGTTCTGAGCTTGAGGACAAGCTCTTCTCAAAGTGTTTTACGCTTGACGACAAGCTGTCGTTGGGTATAGTGGTGTGATGACTGGAATTCATATGATGTTTTTAGGGTCTTTTTCTCTTGTTTTTAGTTCATTTTATTGAGTCTCATATAGTTTTTATTTCACTTTGTTAGGTTTTTCTCTTTATTTGTGCATTTGCATATAATTTAGTTAGTTTTGTGTTTTAGTCCTTTTAATTGTGTTTTATTAGTGTTTTGTTAGTGTTTTATTAGAGTTTAGTCCTTGTTAGTGTTCTGGTCATTATTAGGTGGTTCATGATGATTTGATGATGAGAATTGATAAAGGAATAATGAAGAAATGATGATGAAGAAAGGGTTAAATGCTGAATGGTTATGGAGTGAATGGGGAGATGAAGCATCAAACTTGTTTAACATGTGCCAAAATGAAGAATTGATGAAGAGAATGATTGCTTCAGCTTTTTCAAAACCCTATTGAAGCCGCCATGAAGCCTCATCAAAGCATTGATGAAATGAATCAAAAGAAAAGGTTAAGAACAAGAAAATGAGGAGTCTTCCGTGCTCCCAATGCCTGAGCGTTGGCACCCCAATGCTCATGCGTTGGCATTCTGTCTGAAGAGGAGATTCCAATGCTGTTTCCAGCGCCCAAGCGTTGGAACCCAACGCTTGAGCGTTGGCCTGCTGGCAGATTGGCTATAAATTCGGTTTTTGGCTTTTCTTTTGTATCAAGCCCTGGAACCTGAGTTCCTTCCTTTGTAGCCTTGTTCTTGAAGCTTGTAAAAGGCCTTGGAGCCCTTGTTTCAGGTTTTGTTCTTTTTATTTTAATTATGTTTTCCTTAGCCATGTTTGGCTAAGCCCTTTTACATTTGGGTAGTATGTGAATCTTCTCTAAGTTTTGCTCTAAGCTTTTTGTTGCTCTATGTGAATAAAGTTGTCTTTTCTTGAAATTTTTTCCCCATACTTATTTTACTTGAAGTCGACGCAAGTACTTTGCTTATTTCTGCACAATGGTAATTGGTAGGAATTAAGGGAAATGGGATTAGATTAATTGGTTAATCCGCCGCTTAGGTATAAGGGTGGGAATCAATTGTGATGGCCAGAACTAAAGAATGCTAATGCTTCAATTGGGTTAACTAAACACTAAGGTATTAGGTTTGGTAATTGAAATTGAAAGTCTATTTGATTAAGGTATTAACAAGAGAAATTCTAGGCTAAATCACCATGAAATCGATTTCTAAATTCATATAGTTATCTGATTGTGGAAAGCATAATTTGGTTAAGTGAAGCTATTACCCAAGTGCTATTTTTATCAGAATTGCTTTTTGTTCTTATACTATATCTTTTCCCAAAATCAAAACAAATATTTCTTCTCACTTTCTCAAACTCTAAAGAACCGATTTTAAATCAATCCAATCCCTGTGGAGACGACAAAACCCGATACTATACTATGATTGAGTCTTGAAAGAGATTTGATAGTAGTTGGTAGAGGAAAACCTCTTTCGTTCTTTTTAATCATCAAAATCCCTTTCATCACATAACATTTCATTCATTCATAGGACAGACCACTGAGATTGGTACCATACAGAGTTAGCCGAATCAAAAGTCCAAGTCGTTTCGTTTAACAAGAACTGGCCAATGAGATTGGTAACTATACAGAGTTATCTTAATCGAAATTTTGAGTTGAGTCGTGAATTCTGGATGTTAGAAGGGTGTGCCTGAGAGAGGTGGTAATTTCCGGAGGTTGATGGGGAGACCATCAGACCTGAAGGCTGGAAGGATTTGTCTCGTCTCCCAATATATTGGTTGTTGGTGTTATATTCAGATCATTTAGTCGTGTGATACGACGCGTGTGCACTGGCATGAGCGTGAGTATGAGCATATCATATGCATTGACTTTGAGATGTTGTGGTATGTGACTTAAGATGATTGGTGTGAAATTCTGCTTGTGTATTAAATGTTATTAGATTGGTGAGCTGATGTGAGTAGCTGTGATTAGAATGTTCAAATATATGAATAATTATGCGGTCTGCATATATACTATTACCATTTTACCCCTTTATGTGGATGTACTTGAGGCGTCTCCACAAGCGGTGACGTCCGCTTCAAGGATGGCTTCCGATGATAGGAATGAAAGGCATTGATGACGAGGAGGACTATATTGTTGAAGTAATAAAAAGATATATTGTTGGTTAAAAGAGTGAAACAATGTTATTTTAATCATAAAGTCTGGTTCCTTTTAGGAGCATCAAACCTTATATTTAAGCTCTTTGGAGTGTCACCTAAACTTGCTCCAACGGATAAAAAAATAAGGTATGGTCGCTTAATGGTAAGAAATTACTAAGCTACTAGTGTTAAAATGCTCTGAGCAATACAATACACATTTAATGTCATCCCAGATGAGTTTTTTCGTTTTGGTGCAAACATATTTCATTGAATAGCAGAAGATCACTGCCAACAATACATTCAAAATGGGCTCTAGGCCCAAGCTCTTGGCCTTAGATCTCTGAGAAGGACTTTATTGTCTTGAACCCATGATTTTCAGGGAGGGGCCCATTTCCTGGTCGAATAGAAATAACCACCTCCAAACCTGCAACATGAACAATTGTCAACAAATTTATGTGCACAGACATTTTAAGCAGTTTCAGATTTGATCATATAACTGGGATCCTAGGGAAGGCTAGAGAAATTCCTCTATCAGACCCATTGGTGAATCAAATTTACTATAATCATGTGAGACTTGTATGTTACATTGAATAAATGTAACAAATTTTACAGATGTTGGGTCAAATTTAATTCATAAATTAGATGATAGCTAGGTTGAGATTTAAGAAAAATGTCCATACCTGCTGCCTTAGCAGCTGTAGCCTCTTGAAATACATCAGTGACAAATAAAATATCTGATGACTTATCAACACCAAGTGACTGAGAAATTTCAACGTAACTTCGTGTATCTCTTTTGTTCCTGCAAGAGATAGTTTTGCATGATATATAGATATCTTCAGAAATAAATCATCAAAGGAAAACATCAAAATGAGTATTACCCCACTGCAGTGTCAAAAAATCCAGATAAATATTTCCTGAGGTCCCCATAGTTTGTTTTTCCAAATATAAGCCTTTGCGCCAACCTGCTACCACTAGAATATATGTACACCTGTTGCAGCATAGATCACAAATAGCAATTAGAATGCAAGAAAATAAGCTTTGCAAACTGATAAAGAAAATAACTTTTCTATTTGTTTCATTCTTGTCCAAAAGAAAATTGCAATTGCCTTGCCCTCAGCAAACTTTGTTGAAGTCCCACATTGGCTAGAGATATAGTCAATCAAGAATTTATAAGGGTATGGTAAACCTCAACTCTTAAGCTAGCTTTTGTGGTTGAGTTAGGCCTCCCAATTTTCTAATATGGTATCAGAGCCTATCCTAGATCCGTTTGTTAGTGGAGACTGCCCCTATGGGTCACCCGCAGATGTCCAGCCCTGAGCGTGAGGGGGGTGTGTTGAAGTCCCACATTGGCTAGAGATATGGTCAATCAAGAATTTATAAGGGTATGGTAAACCTCAACTCTTAAGCTAGCTTTTGTGGTTGAGTTAGGCCTCCCAATTTTCTAATAAACTTTGGTTGAAAGTGGAGTTGGATATTTCTAAGAGAATGCACTCAGTCAGAAAATTGGTTAGTCATAAAACGTTTGGTATTTACTATTTAGAGTTCAGACTTTCAAAAATGCTCTAAGAAAGAGTAATAGGTTGTTTGGTTATAATTTTGATGGACACAAGAATGCGTTCCAAAGAAAGTTTACTGAAAGAAAATAAATATTCCATTGACACAGCTGCTATTTGAAGCAATATAAATGGTAAGGAAAATCCTAAAAGTTACGATAAGAAATGCAAGAAGTGGTAGTTATCACCCACTACCACCCACGATATATGCCAAATAACAAGTTAAGCTTTGCCAAATTTCTCGCAATTTTCCTTCATAACTTATAACATTGCTGAAATAGTAAAACAAACCGGCCTTTAAGATGTTCAGGCAAGGCTATGAGAAGAAAATGCCCAAGAGATGCACCATAACAAATGTGGGATGGTTCCAAGAGGTAATGAAAAAAAAAAAAAGGCTCTTCAACATAGTAGCCATATCTGTGTTTAACACATATCTAAGCCAAACACTTTAGATACTCATAGGCCATAGCTACCTTTTTTCTAATATATAAATACAGATGGAAATATTACAATAATTAAATAAATTATAATATTTTATTATGTTAATAGTTCATGCTGATTTTTAAAACACTAATTCTTTTGAAGTTTTATGTTTTATCTTGATATTGTACTAATTTTATATATCAAATTATAATTGGGCTGTGTCCTCTCCTTCTGAAAATTTCCCTATTCTCCTAATCATATTACATTCTGTCTCATGTGACAACTAGGCCGGTTAGTTTAGGTAGTATATGTCTAATTCATCTTAAGCAAAGTCTAGCTATTACCAAAGAGAGGATAGTAGTGGTTTGACAAAAAAAAATGTGACTGCTATTCCACCCGATTCTTTGTTCTTTTCCATTGTAACTTTAAAGAGGGCCAGTGATGTCAATGTAATGGATTCATGGGTGACTGGGTGAGTCAACTTGTGAAAGGAAGAGAAAAGAATGGTACTATGAAAAGAATGGATAAAGAAGATAAAGATATGATGGGTAGTTGGCAATGTCAGGGGCCCACCTGAGGCATCTAGCTCAAACTAAAGGGAAAGAGGACAGTGGACGAAAGGAGATAGATGAATAAGAGCATCTCCAATACCATACAGGCACACACGTTCTGGCTTCTGCACTTAGTTTACACTTGACAGAGGGCATCTCAACCTATGGTCATCATATATGTTACGGGCCGATAACAAACACTAATAGACTTGCTCATAAATTAGGGGGTCACTAACACAATTCAGGTATGCACATTTTCTATTCACCCTTACTCTGCTACATCAAAGATTGACTAGAGCGTCGGAGTCCCTTTTGCAGGTGACCCCTGCCGTTCCATCAACTAAAGCTTGGAGTTCAACTCATAAGCGCAATTCGGATCTACACAATATAATAACTTGAACCAAACATTGGCATCTTTTTTAAGCCTGAAACATACCGTAGAGTCAAAATGCAGGAAAATGATTATAGCAAGTTAGCAATAGTCACTAAGAAACTTAAGAAGAGGTATATAGCAAAGAATCAGCAAAAACAACCTTTGTTCCCAAGGCATGCCACTTTTCCAGAGCTTCTGGTACATCATCAAAAACTATTCCCTCCAATTCATTATTCTCAAAACCAGTTCGCCATATATGGCCCTGCATAGCTAAACAGAAGCACTATCATAAATATGAATTCAAGAGAGAAAAGGATACTGCAACATTGGGTTTGACTACCTGCAACTCTTTTAGGGCAGTGATCTTTCTATCAGCTTTAATCATAGCATCAACATTAGCAACCAAAGCGGCAATGAGTTCCTCTTTCCCAGCATCACCTGGGGGTATAGGCACAGCACCTGCAATCCCTTGCTCAAGGTCATTTTGAACCTGTTAACACGATGGAAGAGAAGTCAATGGTTCTAATTCTCTGAATGCAACATATACATGAAAACTCCAGATCTCAATTAAGTGAGTGCAAACGTGAGATATGTGAAAACAAAGTGATAATATTATAATTATCAGTGAAAACATGTCAGCTAAGAATAAAATCAAAACAAATGCACTCTTACGGCAACTTGGTTTGATAAAGCATTTTTTGTCATTTTCAGCTTTCACTAGTGTTCCGGTCGGCTCTTTAGCCATATGACCCGACGGCGTAGCAGCTGACCCACTAGGAATGCTCTTAAGCATACACCTAAGAGGCAGCCTGCACGACCAAGCTAAGGGACGAGCACTCCCGGCTTAGTGGTACCTTATCCGACCGGCCCGAACATAGGCCGAAGGGATGCTCTTCATTTCACTTTATTTGACCTAAAGAAAAATTGAATGATATTGTTGTGATATGTTCATAATATTTGTTTTTCTGTTATTAGGAGATATTGATATTTGTCATTATCTAGTTTGTTAGGAGATAGAATTCATATCTAGTTTTCTTCTATATAATGTAACCTCTTTGGAGTTTTGAGTTAAGAAATAAAATTATATTTCTCCATATTTCAAGTTGGTATCAGAGCTCTCGATCTTGAGGGCTCTGCTTCCGCATCTAAATCCTAACCGTCTTCACTACGGCATAGTTCTGAGTTTCCTTTTTTCCTTCACTGCTTCATATTTCTTGGAACATACCACAGTACCACGTCCACTGTCGCTGTTCCGGCCGCCACCGCGTACCACCACCACCTCCACCGTGCTCGCCCTGCCCAGATCGGTCAGTTCCCGAAGCCGCGTCGCCAGACCGCCCAGCACGCGCCCCCACGCGCCGCCTCCGCCTCGGCGAGTGAGATCCACGCGCAGCTTCGTCCCGCGCGCGTGAAGCTCACGCGCCGCCTTCCCAGCCTCCGTTCGTGTCCGCGCCGGCACAGAACGGGTCGCCAGCCTCTCCTCTTGCTGTTCCAAGCCTCCTTTTGTCCAGATCGGCCTCCGTTTGTTGCCGCTAGTGACGTTTGATTCTTCCTCCCTTTGTAGGAGCGGAAGAAGAGGCTCGTGTGTCCAGCTTTAGAGTATTTTCTGGGTGTTCGTGAAGCCCTTTGTTTTTCCGAACGTTTTCTACTCATACGTTCACCGTTGGTGCAGCTGTTTGCTCTCGTTTGAGCCTTTGTTTCTTACCGGCTGCTTGCTGCCCTTGCTTGGTTGCAGCCTTTGAAGCCATCTTTGTTGGCATCCTTGTTGGTGAACCTTGGAATCTTTGTTACTTTTCCGACGTTGTTGCTTTCTCCTACTGTGAGAAGGTTTGTTTCTCTTCATGGACTCCTTGAGTAAGTCCTCTGACACTAGTTCTTTCGCCATGACTGGTATGAACTCTAGCTTTTTATCTTTGAATGCTTCTTGTACGGAAGATTTCTGGATTGTTGACTCTGGTGCAACTGATCACATGACCCCTCATATGTCATATCTCTCAAATTATTCGCCTATGCCTGGTAAACGTCATATTACTGTTGCAAATGGAATTCGAGAACCGATTGCCGGTTATGGTAACCTCCACCTTAGCCCATCTCTTTACCTGAGTCATGTACTTCATGTTCCAAATCTTTCTCACAGCCTTTTGTCCATCCACAAACTCACTACCGAGTTGCACTGTGCTCTAAGTTTTTTCGATAACGGTTGTGTTTTTCAGGATATTGCCACGGGGAAGACGATTGGAGTTGCTTTTGAACAGGGCGGGTTATATTATATGCCGCATAAAATAAGCAAGTGTCATCAGACAAGTTCAGACTCTTGGAATTCTTCACAAATATGGCTCCAACACAGGCGTCTTGGGCATCCTCCTTTTCGTATGCTTAAGTCTTTATTCCCTCACTTATTTAACAAAGTGTCTGTTGAGTCGTTTCACTGTGATGTGTGTCAGTATGCCAAATCTCATCGAGCAACTTATTCCCCGAGTGATACTAGGAGTGTTGAACCTTTTGATCTTGTTCACTCTGATGTGTGGGGACCTTCATCAGTTTCTAGTATTTCTGGTAAAAAATGGTTTGTTACTTTTATTGATGATTGTACTCGAGTTACATGGGTTTTTCTTATGAAAGATAAGTCTGAGGTGTTTCAATTGTTTGTTAACTTTTTCCACATGGTTAGAACACAATTTGGGAAACCTATTAAGAGGTTACGGTCTGACAATGGGAAAGAGTATGTCAATCAGAATCTTTACAATTTTCTAAAAAATAATGGTGTTGTTCATGAGTTGACTTGTGTTGACACCCCACAACAAAATGGTGTTGCTGAAAGGAAAAATCGTCATCTTCTTGAAGTCACTCGAGCATTACGCTTTCAAATGAATGTCCCTAAGTTTTATTGGGGGGACGCTGTCTTGACCTCTGCTTATTTAATCAATAGGTTACCTTCTAGGGTTTTATCTGGCGTTAGTCCCGTGCAGGTTATGACTAGTTTCTTTCCGTCAGTTCCCATGATGTCGAGTCTCAAAGGTCGTGTTTTTGGTTGTTCTGCCTTTGTGCATGTTCATGGTCCTCATCGGGGCAAGTTAGATCCTCGGGCTATTAAATGTATCTTCATCGGATATGCTTCAGATAAGAAGGGATATAAATGTTATCATCCTCCTAGTCGTCGTGTCTACAAATCCATGGATGTTACCTTTCAGGAAACAGAGCCTTTTTATCCTAGTTCTCAGCTTCAGGGGGAGAATAGTCAGGAATCTGAGTCTCTAGATTTGTCTGTTATTCCTCTAACACGGGAGCCCTTGATGCCTTCCTCGATTCCTACCACTGAGGAAAATGATCCAGAGCCAATGCCGCCGGTCCAGAATGACGATGATGACAATGATCCTGAACCAATACAGGTACAAAATAATGGTGATGACAATGATCCTGAACCCGTCCAGAATAATGATGGTGTTGACAGATATAGGATAACATACAAGCGGAAAGTTAAACCCGTCCTGTTCCAACAACAAGTTCAATCGTCTGAACCCGAGGTAAGTGTTCGTAACATTGAGCCTAATAATTCTTCTGAGCCTAACCTTGATGAGCTACCTATTGCCTTGAGAAAAGGAAAACGATCATGTACCAAGTATCCTATATCCCAGTTTGTGTCTACTAAAAATCTGTCTTTGGAGCATCAGAGTTTTATATCAGCTATTGACTCTATTAGAGTCCCTGCATCACTACAAGAAGCATTAACAGATAAGAACTGGATTCAAGCCATGAATGAAGAGATGCATGCGCTAGAGAAGAATGAGACTTGGGAGATTGTTGAGAAGCCAAGTGACAAGAGGACTGTAGGTTGCAGGTGGATATATACAGTGAAGTATCGACCTGATGGCACACTTGACAGGTATAAGGCGAGACTAGTTGCAAAGGGATACACCCAGACTTATGGAATTGACTATGAGGAGACGTTTGCTCCGGTTGCAAAAATGAACACTGTAAGGATCATTCTTTCCTTAGCAGCTCACTTTGATTGGGAGTTGCAACAGTTTGATGTTAAAAATGCATTCTTGCATGGAGATTTGGAGGAAGAAGTGTATATGGAAATTCCGCCGGGCTATGATCCTACTTCAGGAAGAAATAAAGTGTGCAGATTGAAGAAGGCCCTATATGGGCTCAAACAGTCTCCCCGAGCTTGGTTTGGGAGGTTTACTCAAGCTATGGTTTCCCTTGGTTATAAACAGAGTCAAGGAGATCATACGCTCTTCATAAAACATACTCAAAATGGCAAACTCACTATTCTGTTAGTCTATGTAGACGATATGATCATTGCAGGTAATGATGATCTTGAGAAGCAGAACTTGAGAAAAGAGTTAGCAACTCAGTTTGAAATGAAGGACCTTGGAAAGCTGAAATATTTCCTAGGTATGGAGGTGGCATACTCAAAACAAGGCATTTTCATCTCCCAGAGAAAGTACGTCCTTGATCTTCTCAAAGAGACTGGCCAACTGGGTTGTAAGCCCACTGGAGCCCCTATAGAGCAGAATCACAAGATTGGGAGTAATGAGGAGGACCCAAGGGTTGATAAGTCTCAATACCAGAGACTTGTGGGGAAGCTCATTTATTTATCTCACACTAGGCCTGATATAGCTTATTCAGTTAGTGTTGTCAGTCAGTTCATGCATGACCCACGAGAGAGGCACTTACAAGCTGTGAATAGAATCTTGCAGTATTTGAGGGCAAGTCCAGGAAGAGGTCTATTGTTCAAGAAAAATGAGCAGTTATCTATGGAAATTTATACTGATGCAGATTATGCAGGATCAATTGATGACAGGAGGTCCACTACAGGATACTGTATGTTCTTGGGTGGAAATTTAGTGACATGGAGGAGCAAGAAGCAAAATGTCGTTGCCAGGTCAAGTGCAGAGGCAGAATTCAGAGCCATGGCTCAAGGAGTCTGTGAGTTATTGTGGATGAAGATCATACTAGATGACTTGAAGATAAAGCGTGAAGCTCCCATGAGACTTTTATGTGATAATAAGTCTGCCATTAGTATTGCTCACAATCCAGTCCAACATGATAGAACGAAACACATAGATATAGACCGGCACTTCATCAAAGAAAAGTTAGACAGTGGTCTTATTTCTACACAGTATGTCCCCTCAGGACTACAGTTGGCTGATGTGCTCACCAAAGGACTTCCCGTGGAACGATTTCGAGATCTGACTTGCAAGCTGGGAATGATAGACATCCATTCACCAGCTTGAGGGGGAGTGTTGTGATATGTTCATAATATTTGTTTTTCTGTTATTAGGAGATATTGATATTTGTCATTATCTAGTTTGTTAGGAGATAGAATTCATATCTAGTTTTCTTCTATATAATGTAACCTCTTTGGAGTTTTGAGTTAAGAAATAAAATTATATTTCTCCATATTTCAAGTGATATCTAACCATGACAACCAAAATAGTCATAAGTGTTTTTAATAATCAACGACAGTGTAGTTCAAAATCACAATTCCACTCTCATTACAAACATATCAGTGTCAATAAGCCATATCCAGAGTGCTGTCTATTCAATGCCAAAACCAGAATATAAAATCCTTAACCATACAGCCTTGTAAAAATCTTACTTGGGAGCGGAGCAACTTTATATCATCTTTAGTCTCAGGGGTATCATATGTAGCAGATAGATGCCTCCCAACATTATCACGGGCATATGGGAAAAGAATCTCTGAAACAAATGATATGGGAGTAGTAGTTCCTTCAATGTCAAGAACAATGCAACGCTGCAGTACAGTAGAGACGATAATCAATTTAGAAACTACAGGACAACCACTGCAGGATATGTCACCAATCACCATCCTATTCCTATAAGCTGAGTACCAACATTATAAGTCTACAGAGCATAGAGGATCTTATTTCAGGAATACAAGGAAATAAAAATATTCACAAGTTTAATAATCTAAAGGTTAAAACAAAATGAAAGATTATGCAAACTCACTGGAAATGGATCAATTTCACCATTAGATTTCCTTGCCTTAACTGACAGATTTGACTCCCCAGCAATACCTAGACCCCTTCTTGCACTTTCTATTGAACTGTGATTTGGAGTTGAACAGACCAATCCCATTTGGTGAAGTTTGTTAGCAGCATCAAAGAGGTCATGATAACACTCAGGCTGGAAGGAAAATGAAAAATTATAAAAACAAACATGATAATTGAAGCTCAACCCCCCAACTTCAAATAAATTAAGATTTTGTCATATTTTCCAGAGGAATGCTATATGGAACCTCCCAGCAGAGTGCATAATGGGACATCCTATATAAATGGGATTGCAATCTTTCAGGGTAATATGGACAGCAAAAAACTGAGGCTTAGCACTGATCCCATGAGTCTCCCACAAGTATCCCATGGTTGCAAACAAGCATATCTCTTGTTTTTGGGAAGGTCTTCAATCTACAAATTGAGTGGGGTGAAGAAACTGACTATGCTGTATCCTTATTTGAAAAAGAAAAAAAATTCATGAAATTCATTCTGAATACCAACATATATGTAACATGCATGCAGGACTATCAGAATGAAACATGCAGCTTTAGCAAAGGGACCACAAGTTCTTAATAACAATGCACCTTGATTCCATTTATCATATCCATGTGAGTGATCCACCTATTATGGAGACAACCAGAATCAAATGAAAACAGGAAGCGGAGATAAAAGCATGGAAAAAGGCATACAATGTGAAATATGATGAACATTAACCAGTTCAAAAGTACTTTTGGCCTTCTAGAGCACCATGTAATAAGGTAGTACCACATAAAATATCACCGTCCAATACTTAAAACAACAACACCAAAAGTATTATCCTACTAAGTGAGGTCAGCTATATGGATCATATTGCGCCATTGAGCTCAACCAAAAACCAAATTATGAAGGATATTGTTGATAGTGAGATCATTATAAAAAATATAGCTCCCTGATCCTCGCGCATAGCGGGAGCTTTATAGCACCAAGTTTTCCCTTTATATGCTTGCATAGCCAGTCCCAAGCCCGCGAAAGGAGGAGGGTTGTGTTAGGCCTCGGCAACCAATGTAAAACTAGTCGATACCTTCAATATGGGTCAAACACCATCTAACACTTGATCAGGAAAAAAATAATATATAAAAAAAATGACAGCGATGCAAAGGAAGCAGGTTGGCATGTGCCTTTTCCATCCACACTCTCCCAAGACATACTATGCTTGAAAGTATTTATTCTGTAGAACTTACAATGTCCTACATATTCTTTGCAATTTTGAGCATTAGAAGCAGAAGCAAACTTTCCAATTCTGGGTGTAAATTTCTCAATACATGAGGCAGAAGCCAAGAACTCGCAACAAGGTTGAAGTTTTCAGCAAATAGCTAATACTCAAAGAGGATAGGGTAGGGATGATCTGCAAAAATGCTTATCAAGTATCAATATTTCTACCATAGGCTTTCTCCACTCTCTTAATTATTTCAGTTTCTCAGGAGCACGCCCCATTTATTGTTTTCTAAAACTTGAGTTGTAAAGAGAAGCTTTCAAACCAAGACGAAAAGCAACTGCAATGCACCTGCATGTTCTACTACCAGTGCCAAACTCCACTCAGACAAAATGGCAATTTAATAGTTATGTATCATAATTTGAATCAGCTCTAATCTCAAGACTACAAAAGATTGAGATTAAAAAAGAGCACCATATTCAAATACTTACTCGAAATTCCTTTGATAAAGGATTAATCATTGTTACAAGACAAGATTCTTTTCCATGAGTGTGGATAGCATCACAGTTTTCATATGCCTGCAAAGGAAGAGAAAGAAATATATATCAAATGCTGATTTTTGCAAGAAAAGATAATAAAATAAAAACCACACAAGAATTGTGAGTTTCTAAGGTCAGACTCAAATGCTTGTAGATTTGATAGAAGATAATTATTCCAAATGAAAAATTCACCAAGCAATTCACTTCCCAAATAATAGACATTCTGTATTAGGAAGACACGTAACACAATTACTCTACACAAGCAATCTTAAAGTACCAAAATTGGTTTTTCTGTAGAACAATTATGGTCTCACCATTAATATCGTAATATAAGTGTCATCTCAGTCATCACACATAAAAATGGTTAACGGATTTCTGCCATATCATGATGGAGGGAAAATTAGTGATGGAACCACATTTGCATAATTAAAAAAAAAAAAAACAACTGTAGAATCACTAAACATGGAGACTGAAATTGTGAAAAAGAAAAAGTACGGAGATCAAAATTTCAGAATCACTAAACTAGTAGGACCAAATTCGCGGAATTACTAAACAACAGGAAACCAAAAATGTGAAAAACTGAAATTATGGGACAAAAATTACGAAATCACTAAGTTAGAAGAACCAAAAGTGCATAGTAGGTAGTTGAATGATGTCATATTAGAATTGCGAAATCTCAAGAGAAGAATGTGTGTATAAAACTTTACATCACTCAGTGTTAAACCAAACTAACCTTCATGAGATGTGCACCACAATCAGTACCGTTGGGAGGCTTATGCGGGTAAGGTTCCATTCTTTCGTTGAGAACACCTGCACATATTTTTCAGCAAAAATGAAGAAACAAAGCAACAATCAGTACTGAATGCATGGTTGATTGAAGTTAAAAATCTTTACATTGTACATTTTTTTCATAATTTAATTGCATCATAAATATAAGAATTTTTAAAAATTACATTGACTTTATAAAAGATAAACTAATAATTAAAAATGTATTAAGGATTATTATGTTAAAAAAAATTATCCTATTAACAATCTTGATAATAAAATTATAAATAACCTCGTTTTTTATTCTAAATTGATTTAATAACAATGCACTAACAAGTATAAACAAATTTTATATCAACACATTGTACTAAAAAAAATTATATTAAGACCCAATTAACTTTCACCATTTTACCACATCATAATTAACTTAAAATAAAAAAAACATTGTGAAGATATGTCAAAAAAATAGATTCGATAAAATTATTTACATTGCAATACTAATTATATTTTTTTCTTTTTCTAACTAATTAAATTATTCTCGCAATTTCAACTACCAAACCAAAGGCCTCGCTAAAATTGTGGCTCCTAGGAATTTCAACCACCTAAAAGAGGTTTAAATAGTCATTTTTCACGCGAGGCAACCATTGGGTTACTAATTAAATGATTTTAAATTTACATTTTTATACGTCTATCTCATTTGGTTTAATGTTTTAACAATTACTTTTACAGTTCAAAAAAAAAACAATTACTTTTAACTACAAACAGAATTATTTAATTTAATTTAATTTATGTTTGGTGTCATGAGTATGGTTTCCATCCCAAAAATGAGAAAGAAAAACCATGATCGCCGAGAACACAGAGGTGGAGAAGGAGAAGAAGAAGAATACCAGGAGGAGACATTCGTATGGGAATGCATTCAGCGTGGACATTCATCGTCATGCTTCCACCCGTTCTCAATTTGTAAAAGCTACGGCGCCGCAGTTCCACCATCAGAGACGACGTCGTACCCACCCTTACGCCGCTCAGCCCTGCCGCCGCCATGCGTTTTGAATGATTCTAGGACACAGAGAGAGAGAGAGAGACCCTCAATCTCACACTCTCACTCTCAGTGATGGGTAATTAAGCTCTATCTGTTTCGAATAAAACAAGCAGATGACAAAGCGTGTGTCTCTCTTGTGTTGGAATAATGTAGCCTAAAAAAAGAAACAATATAAGTGCCACACACAATTCGTGTGATTTTGCTAGTCTAAATTACGTAAGTTTAATAGAAAAAAAAAAGTGTGACATTTTGACAAGTTTTTTTTTTATGGAGACATGTTGACAAGTTATTAAAACATTACAAGAATGAAATAAAAACATTACAAGAATAAAACTTAATATATATATATATATATATTTATAGTTTATTCTGAATATATATATATAATTGTTGACACCCAAAAATTCGCTAGTTGAGTAGTCGAAAGAATACTGTCAGGACCCAAACTTAAATTCATGACCGGCCTCTAACCCAGAAGCCTACACCTGTCCTTTCATATTATTAGAGAAAATAATTTTCATGAACGCATAAGGAAAACATAATAGAGAAGACTTTTTATACAAAATATAATATATACATGTTGGTAAGTATGGGCATACATGTTACTCTAAACTTATGTTCTATTCCACACCATACATATATACCATCTTAGCATTCCAAAATATCTCACTTCCTTCTGTGACAGCAAAATAACTTCCAAGGCAACTTTTACTAGACCTCATCACTTAGCAACCGGTGCCTATGATGGTTCCTCTAGATAGTCTCTTCCTCTGTCTAAAAAAAAGAAAAGAAAAAGGGTGAGTCTAGGGACACAGTGAGGGTATCCCTAAACACAAAATTAAAACGATGCAGTTAAATTATAGCAATAGGAATAAACAACATTCCATGCCAAGTTAACTTTAAACCAATACCAATTCATCATCATCATAGTATCATGAACTCAACATTTAGGGTAGTTCATATAAACACATAGAGGAATGATTTCAAGCACATGTCAATTTCTCTTTTTTATCCTCAATTCCTTTGATATCATCATCAAACTCTTGATTATCTCAACTCAAGAATCTTGAGTGATCCTACGAGTGGTTCACTAGAGTCCCATGCTCCGGAGTTATTAATTTCTACCCGGAGATGCCTCCCCATCCGGTCTCCCACTTAGGGAACTTAGCTTGGTACCATGGCCTCATCATCGCATCATCCCTCCTTAACACCTGTGGGTTTGTCACTAGGGTCCACTCCCCGGAGGTGCATGTTTATAAGCCGAAGATACCTCACCCTTCAGTCGGATATCCAAGGTTTGAGTTGAGGATCAAGTCTCACAATAAGTTTCAAGTAAAACAATCCACACAATTTATATCACAATCACAATCACATTCTATAATGAAAATATATCAATTTCATCACATGATTAGATCAACGTCATCAAACTCAACATCACACAACTTAATCGTAGTGCGTAGCACACTTTAAGCTTCCTATTGCGCCAACGAAGGTAGATTTCATAACATTGAAATTCAGAATACAACAAGCTATATTAAGCTATCCTAGTTCAGATTCCTAAACAGAACCAACATTGTTAGAAAATCAACACAAAATAATGTATATCTTCAACAAACATGAAATTTAGTAGGATTAAACCATTATCATCAAATCATTTCACACAACTGGTCTCATTCAAAAAAAAAACATGTATGTCTCCACAACAAAATTCTCCAATCATGCACACTTACGCAGGAAACTCATGCTTATGATTGTAGTTCACGAATACTCTGAAAATTAGATACTTGGAATAAAAATCTGAGTATTTTTCGTACTATAGATCTTTAAGTAAGCTTTTCAAAAATATAAATTTCATAAAATCTGAACATCTATAGAATAATATAAAAATAATATACAGAGGCTGTCCAGGAGTTAATATAGCAGAATCCTAGGGAATTTGTAGACAAATCTGGTGCCGAACCAGCCAACCAAAAATCATTAAAAATTTACCAAATTAAGCCCTATGAGTTAGCTTTCATACAAAATTGGTTTCACATCATTTGAACCCTTATAATGAGAATTATACTCTTTGCAACACAGGCTGTCAGGTGCATGCGACCAGAAACATAGCCCAACTTGATAGTGCAAGAAACACACAAGAAATGAGGGGTTTGAATTGTGCGTGTCATTTTTGAAAACTTCTTTCAGAATACACCTTAATTATTAGTTTTCATAGAGTGTTAAAGATTATGTGTATATGCATGTATGCAGCGGAAAAATTAAGATAAGATAGAAACTTAAAGCACACACGATATTTATCCTAATTCACCCTCATAATCGTCAGGGCTACGTCCAGTCCTTGACTTCACCGAAATTTTCCACTATTTCATTAAATACTACAAGATTCGCGCACGAACAATATCATTACATTGCAAAAAAAGACATTACTATGATACGAATAGTTATAAATAATATGTTATTGTTGTGTGATAATAAATTATCAAGTGTTATTACAATTCAGACACCATCATGTCAATAATTTAGATTTTTATTTATTTTCAATGGACAATTTTTCTTTTATCTTCTCTTCCCTTAAATAAGCGATTTTTTCTTTTTAATCACTCCATTTTCTCATAATTAACTCTCCTTATTTTTTGCTTTCAAAGATGTGCTTCAACATAAAATAAACTAACACATGTTGGCTTAGTAAGAACAGATCACTTCCCTTTAAAATGTTGTGTATTTAAACCCCACTGCCGATGTGAGATTGTGTTGGTTGCGATTTGTAAATATCTCTATAAGCGAACAAAGGTCTTAGAAACACGCCTAGACTTATGGTAGTGATTGGAAACGAACCCACGTAATTTTATTTAGTCTTAATATCACTTTTGGTCCCTCACTTATCACGATTTGACACTTTTGGTCCCTAACAAAAAAAATTAGTCTAAATGGTCCCTCACTTTGACAAACGACAGAAGTTTTGGTCCCCGTCACTATTCCATTAAAAATTAACGTTTTCTGTCAAAAATTCAACAGTTTTGGGTGAAAAAAATTGAAGCAGAAAGAAGAAAATCTAGAAAATTGAAGAAGAAGGAGAAGAAGAAGGAGAAGCAGAAGAAGAAGGAGAAGAAGAAGGAGAAGAAGAAGAAGAAGAAGGAGAAGGAGAAGGAGAAGGAGAAGAGGAGGAGGAGGAGGAGGAGGAGGAGAAGGAGAAGGAGAAGGAGAAGGAGGAGGAGAAGGAGGAGGAGGAGGAGGAGAAGAAGAAGAAGAATAAGAAGAAGAAGAAGAAGAAGAAGAAGAAGAAGAAGAAAGCAAATTCAACATCACCCTATCCCAGAAAATCCAAAAATTTCCAGAAAATCCAGAAATTTCCCCAACCCAGATTCAACATCACCCCAACCGAGATTCAATCACCAACCTAAAGCAGAAAACAGAAAGCAGAAAGCAGAAAATCCAGAAAATTGAAGAAGAAGAAGAAGAAGAAGAAGCAAAAAGCAGATTCACAGTAACAACAACAACAACAACAACAACAACAACAACAACAACAACAACAACAACAACAACAACAACAACAACAACAACAACAACAACAACAACAACAACAACAACAACAACAACAACAACAACAACAACAACAACAACAACAACAACAACCACAGTATGTGTTGGTGAAACGACGACGATTAGTTTGGGCTTGAGGAAGTGGTCAATTTTTGCTTCCCCAAGCTGGCCCATTTGGCTTTCCAAAACCACTGAACGAAGATGCCGAAGAAGAACACCACCCACACAGGGCTGAAAAACACTGCCACCGCCGTGCACGCGCTGAGGATTGCAAGGTTACCCAACACATCGTGAAAAGGTTGAGATTCAGATTCAGCCTCCTCACCACTGTCTTCATCTTCAAGAGCAAGTCGAAACCCCTACCCACTACAAAAACCCATCGCTCGCAACCCCATCCAACCCAGGGACCAAATTGTAAAGTTTCAGGAAAGGAAGGATTAAAGTGTAAAGGTTCAAGAGTGGAGGATGAAAAGTGAAGTTTCAAGGACTTGAAGGATTGGAATTGAAGTTTTAGCAAAGAAAGGACTTAAAGTGGAAATCAAGAATATGAAGCAACACTCTTTGAATTAAGCACATGGAAAATAAGGTTGAAGGATTGATGGTAGTGGAGAGGAGGTTTCAGAACTTAATAGAGGCTGAGTGGAGGCCATTGAAGGCATTGAAAACCCACTACCATAAAGGAGAGAAAAGCTTGAAGATGAACCAGCAGTCGAGCCAACGCTCTAGCGTTGGGACTCTGACTAGGAGGAGCTGAGTTGGATTTTCAGCCCAGCGCTCAAGCGTTGGAAGCCAGCGCTCAAGCGCCGGGCCTATATCTGCAACGTGGGATTTTAATGCACCCAACGCCCAAGCGTGGGGGATCCCAGCGCTCAAGAGCTGGAGGGCAGATTTTTACTATAAATAGGGGTCTTTTCTTCACTTGTAAGACACACCAATTCAGAATACAACAAGCATTCTTCTTTCCTCCTTAAGAGCATTGTTCCTAGGAATTGTAGGAAGCCATTCTTGAGCTCCTATCCAGGGTAATTCGATGCTTCTTTTAGCCATGCTTGGCTAATTCTTTTAAGTTACTTGGGTTGTTTTAGTTTGTAATTTATGCTTTAGTTTTGCTTCTACATTTCTGAATAATATTGCTATAAGTTCATGTTTTATTTCCTTGTTCTTCATTTCCTCTTAAAGCGCATAAGAGTTCTTGCTTATTGCTTATAACAATGAGAATTGGTAAGTAGTAAGGGAAATAGGATTTAAAAAAGGCTATAAGTATATATCACTAAGAAACTAGGATAGACGTAGCTTTATGTTGGCCTGAACTTCATCTTCATCTTCTTCTTTAATTAACTAAATTGCATGAAATTGAGTTTAGTAATTAGAAAGAAAGTTCTACAATGTGTAAGAAATTAACTTGTAGAAATACTAGGCTATAACATCATGAACTTGGTTCTAGAATTCAGGAATTAAGTAGGAGTTTGCTAGCATATTTTATAAACTATGTAATTCAACTCAAGTGCTTAAATTTCATCATCATCTTTCTTTTATTTTATTTTATGCTATTTTATTTTCTTGTTCTAAAACCAAACATTAATATACACCTTTTAATTTTCTGCACAATAGCTCTAAATAATTTACTAAAAAGACACCTATCCCTTGGGTATGATATCTTTTATACTACGCGATAACCATCCGTGCACTTGCAGATTTGGCTATCAGAAGACAGGAAGATGAAGCAGGTTTTGTTTTGTTTTTATTCTAATTAATATTTTTTATATTAAAAAGAAAAAAAAGTAAGTAATCAGAAACGTTACAATTTTTTTTTATAAATTTTGACAGAAAACGTTAATTTTTAACAGAATAGTGATGGGGACTAAAACTGCTGTCGTTTGACAAAGTGAGGGACCATTTAGGCTATTCTTTTTATTAGGGACCAAAAGTGTCAAATCGTGATAAGTGATGGACCAAAAGTGCTATTGAGGCTTTCATTTAACACAAAAAGGTATAAAATATAAAATATATACGTAACAAACTAAACTGACAATTGTTAAACTCGGATTACATCAATTTTGATATGTTTAGTTATATCTAAAAAACAATTTTCTTTCCACATATGTAACAAAAAATATATATTAAAAAACAAGTGACCATTTAAATTGAGTTCGTGATTACCCAACCACTTAAATTGAGTTAGTGATTACCCGATGGGTGTCGGTCAGAGCCGTAAAAAGTGATTCTTTGAATCCCTAGGTTAAGAGTTCGATTCATAAGAATCTTATTATTTGAAAGATCTTTAACATTCACCTCACTTATGTCAAAATTTGAAGAGAAATTAAACATACCAAAAAATAATTGACTTAGTGATGAGAGATTTAATAATTTAAATAGGGTAAAAACCATTCTGGGCGCGGCCTTAAATTGTTAAACAACCCATTTCCAAGACCAACTCTTATATCTAAAGAGGTGATTTGGAGGGCGGTCATGCGCTACTTGCCAGTGAAGGAGGCTTTGTTTCACCGGGCTGTTGATCTTGACCCAACTTGTGTTCGGTGTGGTGACGAGATGGAGATGATTGGCAATTTGTTCCTCTCTTGCCCAACAACTAAGCAGTTCTGGTTCGGGTCTTCTATTTCAGTGAGGGCGGCTACTTTTACCACGGTTCATGAGTTTTTGACAGAGGTAATGCATTAGTCTGATCCTATGCTGTTGTCTTATGTGCAAGAGGCGTTTTATGCTTTGTGGGAGGCCAGAAATGGTGAGATTTTTCAGCAGGTTCCTTGGGACTGTTCGACGGTTCTGAAGCGGGCTACAGAGTTGCATGCGAGGCCGCTAGACATTGTCGTAAGAGCCTGTCTTGCTGTGGAGCTTAGAGCGAGGTGGATCAGGCCGGTGCGGGGAGTTACGAAGCTCAATTTTGACGCTTCACTGAGACGTGGAGGCACCCTTGGTTTTGGGATGGCGGCTAGAGATTGTGAAGGGTTGGTGTTTGTTGTTGCAGTGTCATCTCCTCCTGCAGTGTTGTCTCCCTTGCTAGCTGGGGCTACTAGCTTTCGCTCGGCTGTTGTTCTGGCGCTTGATTTGGGTTTTACTCATGTTTGTTTTGAAACTGATTGCCTTCAACTCTTCCAGTGGTGGACGAAGGGGCCGAGGACAACTCCTACTTGGCTTCACTTATCCGGGATTGCAGCTTTCTTTTTAATAGTTTTTCTGTTGCATCTCTTTCTTTTGTTAGACGTTCTGGTAATTCAGTAGTAGACTTTTTAGCCAGTAATTCCTCTACTTATTCAAATAGATTTGGGTTAATGGTTTACTTGGTCCCTGTGGTTGCACCAAGATTTGGCTTTGGTCCCTCCCCGGAAAAAAGTTTGCAAAAGGTCCCTGTAGTTGTACCAAGTTTGATATAGGTCCCTGCCGGAGACCGGAGCTCCAACGAGTGCACATGTGGCAGGCTGACCGGGTTAATGAAGGTGACGTGAATTTTATTTTTATTTTTATTGAAATACAGGTCAGATATTACAAAAACAAAAAATCCCTAATTAAATCTAAAATTCCCCAAATCCCTAATTCCTCTAACATAATTCCCAAATCAGTTACAATTCCTTTACAATTCCTTTAACCTTATTCCCAAATCAATTACACAAATCAGAATTAGAAAGTGTAAACCCCAAAACCCAAGTCCCTCCAAGTCCTTCGATATTCTCCTCTGTTCTTCCCCAAATCCTTTGTAAAACACTCTCCCCTCCCTAACCCACTTTGCTTCCATTTGCGTTGCACTTTCCTCTTCTTCCTCATTCTTCTGGTACGATTTCTAATTTTTCCCCTCTTTTTTCAATTTCACATCGATTCCCCCTTAACCCCTTCACCCGATTCCCCTCAAGTTTTGAACTTGCTTTCGATTTTCATCTTCCATTTTCGTGGATTGAGTCTCAACGTGCTTCATTCTTCATTTTTCTGTATACAATATCGCTATTCAGCCTTCTTCGCGTTGATTATTTATGGACTGATGTATGTTGGTTTTTGTAATTTTCCACAGAAACCACAACAATGCCGAGGGAAATCATCACGCTTCAGGTTGGGCAATGTGGGAACTAGAACGACATGGAGTTCTGGAAGCAGCTCTGCCTCGAGCATGGAATCAGCAAAGATGGCATCCCTTCGATATTCTTCCACAGTTCATGTTGATGATGTACAGGGTCGACGGGACGATTTGGGGAAGAACAGAGGAGAATATCGAAGGACTTGGAGGGACTTGGGTTTTGGGGTTTACACTTTCTAATTCTGATTTGCGTAATTGATTTGGGAATTAGGTTAAAGGAATTGTAATTGATTTGGGAATTATGTTAGAGGAATTAGGGATTTGGGGAATTTTAGATTTAATTAGAGATTTTTTGTTTTTGTAATATCTGCCCTGTATTTCAATAAAAATAAAAAAAATTCCAAGTCACCTTCATTAACCCAGTCAGCCTGCCACATGTGCACTCACCGGAGCTCCGGTCTCCGGTAGGGACCTATATCAAACTTGGTACAACTACAGGGACCTTTTGCAAACTTTTTTCCGAGGAGGGACCAAAGCCAAATCTTGGTGCAACCACAGTGACCAAATAAACCATTAACCCAATAAATTTTAGGTGGAGAAAGTTACATTGACCGCTGTTCCTTTGGTGACCGCCGATGTTTTGGCTTGTGCCCACTATTTGTTCTTAATATATCTTGTAGGTATTATTAAAAAAAAAACTCTTATATCTATCTATATCCTCTTCGCTCTCTCACTGTTTCTCCCTCTGTTGTTGGCGCCATGTCCAGAGAGCGTTTGGTGAAGGCCGTGAAGCGGTTTGTGGAGGTTCGATACAAGGTCTTCTCTACTCGTTATGGCCAAAACGTTATCGACATCTTGGACTTCCCAATCAAGCTGGTCTTGTCTCCCTTTACCTTGGCCTTCGACATTGCCGGTTCTGCTCCTCGTGGCTTTGGTGTCCCCGAGCTTATCTCTAAGCTCTCTGCTGCTTCCGTCTTCGTTAGTCCATTTTTCTTTTTCCTTTATCTTTTTAAATCCATAAATAAGTGCTTTTTGCATTTGTTTTATCTGGGTCATCCTCCAACTTCCCCAATTTCTCAAATTCGTAAACATTTGCTAAAATTCGGCATTTTTTATTCAGGCCCCACTTCTGGGCTTGTTGGCTTTGATGGAAATTATTGATTTGTTTTTTCATTTAGTTTCTGGGTTTTGGAGGAACTGCAGATTAAAGGCCAGTATGTTTGAGTTTTGGCTTCTATTTTCCTTAAACATGTAACTTGGTCAATTGGGTTATGTATTTTGATATTTGTGGGAATTGCATTGTCTGCGAATTTCCTCATTGTGAGTTCTTTGGTTCATTTTTATCTATGTTTTTGGATTGGTCATAGGCTATAGCTACTCTGGGGACTTATGACATTGCATTAGAGCTGGGGAAGAAGGTGATATGTCAAAGGTGCTGTTTGTTTTGTGCTCCTTGATGGTTGTCTCCTCACTTGAATTCATGATGCGTCTAATCTCTTATTAGTGTAGTGTTGTTTTTTGACTTTGATGTTTGGTGAATCTAACTAAATGCGTCTCGAGAGCAGGAATTGTCGGACATGTAATGGATGGCAGGCCTTGCGGTGTAATATGTGCCGAGGAAGTGGAAGGGTGCACTATCAAGTGAAGAATTGCACCTTGAAGAGGTAAGTTCCTATCAATGTGGATAAATCTAGAGGTTGCATAAAGTCTTACAATCTTGACTATGGTTTATTTGGTGCCCTAGTTGAAATTTTAAGGAAAATGCTAACAAGTTCCCCTAATAAAAAGGGAACCAAATAATGATATGGGACAGAAAGTAGAAAGTACTCAATTAGTAGCGAAACATTTAGGTCCATGCTAACAAGTGCCATTAAGACATTGGTGGAGAAATCAATAAATGGAAAGCCCTCATTGTAAAGTGCATCATTTAATACATAGGTAATATAAATGATGAAAATTTCAGTAAAGATTTTTTATTTCTTCATTCCTTGAATTTGGCAAGTTTACACTAGGAGAAAGAATGTGAGGTCAGGTGGTGAGAATGAGAGTTAGTTAGTGAGCTGGCATGATTCCAATGATTAGTGAGATTCGGATATATTAGGAGAGAGGAGAGAAGGATGAGGTATTCATGCTTTTGGTGAGAATTCTGTTAGGAGAGAATATCTCTCTGGTAGGAGTCTTCGACTCTGGAAAACTTTCTTCATTGTAGAGCTCTTAGCTCACTGGTATTTTTTTTATACATTCAATAAAAACTCAGTTCTAAAATTACCTGCTTCTATCATCATCAAATCACAAAAATCATTTAATACTTTTTAAGTGATCAGAAACAATTAACAAGTGTATTAAATGATCCTTAACTAGTACTCGTATCGCATTTGCTAGCAAGACCTAATTTTTAATAATGATTTCATGAAGAAAAACTTGCAGAAATGATTTCAAACTTATCAATGAAGTTTATAGCTGCATTGGAATACTCTGCAATCTTTGTCGTTGGTGGTCATGCAGGGTTACTTATCTAATTAGTCCAAGGAGACTTCTGAATTAATAAACCGTAATACACATATAAAAGTTCAGATAGAAGGGGATCAGTTTAAATCATACTGATTTTAATCTAGTGTTTTTTTTTCTGAAAGTCATTAGAGACCCTCTGAAGACCATGGACACTGTGTTTCATTAAAGATGGAGTTTGACTGTATCCCTAGTTATACTGAACTCATATGTCTATATTTGGAAATGCAAAGAAAATATCTGCTGTGGAATAAGAAAATAGCTATCTGATTTATATGATATTGGGTATGTAAAATAGTGCAGTAAATTGTTTTCATGCATAATTCTCCTCCATTTTAATTTTTAGCATATTTTTGTTTATCGTTTATTTAGGATTCTCTTCCAACTTATGTACATCTTATATTTTCTTCTTCAACGTATTACTTTTAGGGGAGAGAAAGCAACTGCTGAATCCGTAGCAGATGCCATTGTTGACAACCGGGCTGAGTTGGTGCATATACCTTCCTCCTTGGATTTTCAGCAACCATTACCATCAAAAGACTGTCCAACTTGTGATGGAACGGTATGAACTAAATTCCATGGCAACTACACATGGAAGTAAAATGTTCCACCCTATATTTTTGTTTCGTCAATATGCTCATTCCTACTGAATTTGCAGTACTACATGTACAGTGTCCTCCACACCCCCCCTCCCCCCATAAAATATACTTTGAGATTGATAGTAAGTCTTAGACATGCGTTGTCTATTAACTCTTACTTATGCTAAGCTGTGATTTTTTGTTGAATAATATATTGATAAAGCACAGGGTGTGATGGGCTGTCCTGAATGCAAACACAAGTTACAAGTTAGGATCTCAGCAGATGATGTGAGTTGTTTAGTTTACTCCATGATGATTGTTTTTGCCTATTTTTTAAGTGGAATTTTCACCGATATTTTAATCTTTAATGTTCATCTAAGAGCTTTTAGTAATTCTTAGCGTTTTTAAGCTCTCTTTCTTTGTGCAGATTATGGAGCCCCCATGGCAAGCTTATAATGTGTTGGAAAAGATGGATTATCCATATGAGGTCAGTGTTATTTCTAAATTTGAATGTTATTCTATCTTAGCAAACACTATTCTATTTGTAATTGACGATATAAGGTAGAATTCTCTTGTATACAAAAGAACCTTGATCCCTGACATTCATACTTTCATTTCTTTACTATGCATAGGGGTGCATCATGCATGTTTCTCTTATACTTAAATTTCAATCATGCGTCTGAGATAAACAGGTGTAGCACAAGGGGACATAAAATTAAATTGATTTCACTTGAGACTTTTGACATTGTAATCTTATTAACTTTTTTCCTTTGATTTTTCAGCACATAAGAGACAGCATGAAAGATCCTGGTATTGCTGCATTTTGGCTGATTACCTTACCTCAGATTATGGGGGGATTTACCTATGATGATGATGTGAAGCAGAATATATGGGGGCAGTACAAGGTTGTCGGTTCATATTCCTTCCTACTGTTCAGTTTCAGTTCAACTATTCATCTATTACTTCCCTATTTGGTTCCAAATTGAATTTTCTTTTTACATTTTCTCGTCCTTGTTTGCATGTGTATATCAATCCCTTTTAACCTTAGTCTGTAGCCCATCTGTGCTTACATAGAACTACTTCGATGGTGAACTTGAAATGTGCATTGAATGAGAGAAACATCTAGGAGAAAAATTGTGGAGCTGTGGACTCTTAAAGTTTTATGCTCGAAGCAGCAATTATATCACATGTTGTGTTTGGTAGGAATGAAAATATGTTTGAAAATTTCTGCTGAAAATGAGAAGTAATATTATTATGACAAAAAATTGTTTGGCAAAAGAAATAATGGAATTGTATTCTTGCATGACACAAAAATTTTCATTGCACATTTGTGATGAAATGTTGAATACCAGATGAAGGTAAAATGACAACAGATCAGACAAAATAAATGTGTTTACTTGTTACCCTTTTGGTTTGGTTCGAAATATGTTCAACAAGGAGTCAAGGATAGTATATTTCTGTTCCTCAATACTTCCAGCCAATCATTCAAGAGGATGAGAATAATTTTCATTGCTTTGATTTTTTTCTTCATTACTGCGCACTCTCACGTGAAAATTTCATTTTCTCGATTTCCAACTTCTCCTATCATTACTCTCTTAGCACTCAATGCTACTGAAATTTAAAAAGTGCTAGTGATGATAGCAGAACTTCACTATTTTGGATAGATGTTAAGGACTTAAGGTTCATTATTTCATCCATTTTTCTAGCACCAAAGGTTGTTTTACAGCTCCTCTGCTGTTTCATCGCTTCTCCTATCATCACTGTCTCTCTCTCTTCCCCTCTATGTTTTTCAGTAGTAAAGGGCTCATGAGATTGATTTACTGAATACTCTTGTCGGATTTCTCTAACTGACAAGTTCTCCTTGAAGGTATTCTTTAGTCAAAATACTATTACCTGTATGCCATTAACTATGTAGTTTTCGATTGCTGAGGAAGGTGGTGCAGGAAACAGGATTGAGTATTTAAATATTTAAAATGGAATTAAAGAACGGGCAAGAAGGGGTGGGGCACAATACCTCTGATTATGCAACGTTTGGATGTTGGTCAAATATAAGTTACCATTATCTATTATATATAGTCATTACAGTTGTTGGTTAAATCTATTTTTATTTTATCTTTATAATTATATTTGTCTGTCTTTTGTGGGTAAATTTAGGAATCCATGCGGTATGATCAACTCCGAGATGTAGTGGCCAAGAGGAAACCAGGGTGGGAGTATCTGCAGGATGTAAGTTCTTATACTGCAAACTAAATATTGTTGATTGTAGCCTTGGCTATTTCAAATTTGGCTATATGATGCTCATACTTACGCAAACTCTGAGATTCATCTAGTTGGTAAAATAAATGGAAATTTTTTTTCTACCCATTTCATGATAATGAAAATGACTTTTGTTTGGTTACTTGGATGCTTGACATTTATTGTTGTCATATGTAGAAATTATGGGATCTCAATTTTCTTGTTTTTTTCTTTTGATATATATATATATATAATTTTTTGAATCACTGTTATTGCAGGCCTTGATATCTATAGATCCTTCCCGTGCAAGGGATGATCCTGTCATTGTGAAAAATGTCCCTTACTTTAAGGCTAAAAAGGCTCTGGAGGCAGAGGTTATGAAGCTTGATCCACCACCAAGACCACCAACTTGGGGTGTATGTGTTCACTCTCTTCACATTTGCCAATGATTCCTTTTTAATTTTTATGATAACTCAGATTTGTCTATGCCTAAGTAACTTGCATTGTTTTTTTCCATATTATAATTTGGTTTTGACAATAATACCTGTTGAGTGCTTTCTCTTTTTAGTTGTCTAGAATGGACATACATAACCATAGTTGTGTGGACTAGACTGGTGTAACCAGTAAGATTCGACACTTCAAACCTGCAAACTGCCTCTGAGCCGGTCCAAACAAGCTGAATAACTACTTTTTTTGCAGTGAATTAGTCAAACCTAGGTGATACACCTGGATGGTCCAACTTTGTTTAATTTAAGCTTCATAAAAGGCAAGTTGTTGGATGTGAACACTGTAGAAGGATGACCCCATTAATTATTAGACCATGGCTCCCGTTAAGAATTGTTAGTATTTGTAATTTATTTTACTACCCATCATTTTGATTTTTAACACTAAAGCTGAACTACTATCACTTACATCATAAACTTTTCTTATGTATCATTTTTTCATGTAGTTTGTGTGCTTGTGCATGTAACAGTGTATGTATTGCTTTTTTTATATAGTATGTTTTCCCCTCATCCCCTGAGTTTTCCAGCTTAATCTGTGGTTAGATTGCTGTCTTGGCCCTCTGACGATCTAACCAGCTTGACCTTGGTTCAGTTCATACAAAATGCATATAACTATTCAATTTTTTCAATGTGTTGTCGCTTTTCATTTCCTTAAAACTGTTCACTGTTAAATCAGTGGGAGATAAACTTGCAAATAGCTTTGTGAGACTGGCTCATGTGAATGGAAATAAACGAAACAAATTCAAGACTTCCAAAGAAATTTGATCATAAAATAATGATTCATAATTAACGAGTTCACTTGAGAAGCTCTAGGCTAAGTGTACTTGATACAGTTTGAAATTATAACATGTCGAGTTATCTGCTCATATAAAAGCCATTAGTTGCAGTGAAGAAAATTGAAAGTTCTATAGTTGTTCAAAATCTTTTAGTTGAGATTTGAGAACTCTTTTGCAATGTTCTCTTGGGACCATTAGGTATCTGAAAAATACTGGTTATATAAAATCCATATAGATCAGTAGATATTGCAAAATAAAGTTGAGCAAGTTTCTCTTAAATCATCTGCATTCTGTGTTTACTTCATAAACATGCTCCCTATTATGAAAACTCATGCAAAACCTAAATGTTTTTACAAGAACTCTGGATCAAACTAAAAATATTTTCACACCTAAGAATATTCTATATTTTGATCTATTAGCTCATCGATGCTTTGTGATCAAATGCCATCACCTTATATCTTGAGCTAGAATTGAGAATAATATTGCATTCATTTGGTTAATTAAATTGAAGATTCCATTTCGTGCCTTATCAGCAAGAATTGAAATAGCATAGTATCTCAATAACCTGATAGTTAAACCAACTGATATGATAATGGATGAGAGTGTATATATTATCAATACAATATGTACTAGATATGATATACGAACATTACGCCTGTCAGACCTTCTTCTGAATAGAATGCACTAATAGGATTTTGACATTCGAGGAGACTTGTTTTTTAAACACATTTTCACTTGTTCAGAACTGCTAATCAATCTCTCTTAGTTGGTTGCTCATTCCCTCCTCTAGTTGGTTATATATCGGTGTATATCATCCATTATGTGGAAACAAACTTCATAAGAACATACTTTAGTTTAATTAGAAGTAAAACAGAGTACATGAAATGTAAGTTTAGCGGTTCACGGTGAAAATTGAACAATACAGAAGTCACTCTGTTTAAATATCTTAGTCTTTCACACAGAATGATGGGTAATTAAAGGGAGATGTAAAGCTTAAGATTAAGCAGGAGGATCAACTGGAGAGTGCTTAAGGTGTTATTTGTGTAGAAAAGTCATTAGAGCTTTAGGGAAATTTTACCACTATTGGAAGACTTGTAATGTTGCATAAGACTAAATGTTCGATGTTAAAGTGTAAGAAGAAAATAAATTGAATGTTACAGAGAAGAGAATGTTACTAATTACTATAGATGAAGGGACAACCAAGATAATGAATGAGTGCAAGAGGGAAAGTTAGGGTAGTACTTGATAGAAATATAATATAAAATAAATCATGTGTCATCCAAAAGCTTAAGCGTTCGGGATAGTTGGTTCATGATGTAGTATGAGGGTCTCTATGACCAAATGGTTTGGAGTTCGATCCTTGTTACCCCCATTATTTTAATAAAAAAGTTGAATTTCAGCACAAGGTAGGTAGGCCTGTGTGTTGTCCACGCTTCAAGCATAATAGGCTCTTGCGTGACGGTGAGGGAGTGTGTTAGAAATACAATATAGAATCACCAAACAACTTATGTTTTGAGATAGTTGGCTACTTGGTTCATCACAGTGCTTATTGTCGAAAACAATGTTAGAATCTCGCCATAGATGGCTATGTGGAGAAAACCTATAGAAACTCTAGAAGTAGATGAAATGAGAGGTAGTCTAATAGCTAGAGGTAAAAGGAGACCAAGAAAAAATGCGCATCAAATCATTAAGAAGGATTTAGATTTAAATGGTCTGTCCATAAGCATGAAATATGATCGGATTTCGTGGTATCGTTTGATCATGTAGCCTACCCTATCTAATGGAAAATGGTTTTTGTTATTGTTGCCGTAGTGTGGGTTTAGTCACTATCTTCTCTGAAATGAGAAAACTAACTGTTGAGAATTGGCAGGAGCTGGACCTTCCATTAAGTGCATCATCTTGGAGTGAGCAGGATCTCAAAGATCCAGAGAAGTTCTATGAGATGACTGTTCTTCTTAATGCCCAAAGAGAGATCTCTGATAAGATCTTGGATGCACAATGGGAAACTAAATGGCGTCAAGTTAAGGTGATTTTTATCTTTCCATCTCCTGTATATTTTGTTCATGGTAAAAGGATCAACATATCAGAACTTATACTTTCCTAATCAGGCATTATTTTGCAATGAAATAGTGTCAAACAGCATGCGCAGTTGTCTTATTTTTACCCCAGGATCATGCCCTATTCTTTTATTGATCCTTCACGTTTCACATGGCATTCTTGGTCCTTGCTACAAATTGTGGGTGCAAAGCTGTCTATGGTTTACAGAGTTCTGTCTCAAACTTCTTTCAGAATTACTACCACCAGTTCTTATTATAAGAACCAAATAGTTATTTACGTCTATTAAGAAATGCAACTAATGTAGTTACTGTTAGATTTCATATAGAGTGAATGAGAGAGAGAGAGAGAGAGAGCATGAAGTAAACTCTGATTTCGTTGAATGAATTGAATATGATATAATGTTCAACTGTATATATGAATCAGTTAGTAACTAAGTAACTGACCCATGTGCACCCATGTGCTGACACAAGCTGTTACAACAGCTAAACTAACAGACTAGAGACCACAATCCTATACAACTGGAGTATATTAACAGTATACCCCAACACCCCCGCTGCCCCCTCAAGTTCAACCTGGTGAAGAAAATAAACCAATGGCGAGCTTGGTACGAAGATCTTGAAACCAGGAGAAGGAAAGTGGTTTTTCAAGAACATCAGCAATCTGGAATTCTAAGGCACATGCTGAAAGCTGTTTCCGAAGCAGCTTTTCACGAACAAAGACCGGATCATGTTCTATGTGCTTTGTCCGTGAGTGAAGAACTGGGTTGTGAGCAAGAGAAACTGCACTTTGATTGTAACAAAATATAGAGGGCAGGGAAGACTGAACCTTCAATTCTTGAAGAGTGACTGGATCCATTAGATGTCAGAAGAAAGCTGGGTCACGCTGCGATATTCAGCCTTGTTGGTTTTTTAATGGTGTATGAAAGGAAGAAGAACATGAATGGTTGCAAGAGGGGAGAAAATATTTTTATTTCAATGAACAATGGTCACGTACAAAGTATTGCTTCTGCACATTCAGAATTGGTTCTTGTGACCCATATCTTGCACGGCATCATTACAGCATATAAAGAGTAAAAACAACAACCACCCACTAACTCCTAATCCCCACTAACAATCATGGTCTTTAACTTGCCATGTTGACAGAAACTTACAAAGAACTACCCATAAACTAAACATCACTAATTTAAAATTTAAATAAAATATAAACAACATTAAATTCAAATCAGCAATCTAAACACAAATTCTAACAAGCCTCAACACTGCTTCTGGCCACAACGGTCTGCTTCTAAGGCAACCTGGATATTAAATTGGGTCCAAGAAAAACACATGCACCGGATGTGGATCTTCTATCATCAGGGTCACAAGCCCAATCCGCATCACCAAAACCCCTGATTTGAAGAGGAAAGGCAGAAGCTGGGTGAAGACAAAGGTCAATCTGGATAGTGCCCTTGAGGTAGCGAAGAAGTCCTTACTGCTGTCCAATGTGTGTCAAGTGGATTGCTCATTTATTGACACACTTTATCGACTGCAAAACTTTTCTCTGGCCTTGTAATTGTGAGGTAATGTAGGGCACCCACGACAGAACGATATAAGGATGGATCATTAAAGGGAGAACCATCATGCTTGGAGAGCCGTGGTGTAGTAACCATAGGAGAAGACACTGGCTTGCAATCAGCCATGTGGGCCTTGTCTAAGAGATCCCCGTATGTATTTACTTAGGGATAAAAGAAATGAGCCAGGAGGGAGATGCTTGACCTCAATTCCCAAGAAGTAGTCAAGTATTCCAAGCTGTTTAAGTGAAAAGGCAGTATGCAACTGGTCAAGGAGCTTCTGAATTAGAGAAGAAGTACCAGTGACTAATATCATCCACAAGTAGATAGCCAATAGTAGAGTTAAAAGAATAAATGAAAAGAAAAGGATCACAACAGCTGCCAACAAAACCAAGCTGCAAAAGTGTAGATCTAAGTTTCTCAAACCGAAAAGAACATGGGGAGATATTGTTAAAAATGATCTCATAATCAATAATATCCCTCATCCTTAGTTTTTTATCGAGCTCAATGGCATAGTGCAGTCCATATAACCGACCTCACTTAGTAGGATAAGGATTTTGTTGTTGTAAGTTTCTCAAACCAAGCTCTTGGAGCTTGTTTTAAACCATAGAGTGCCATGTGTAACTTACACAACAAGGACTTATCTTGATGCTCAAAAGCAGGGGGATGAGCCATATAGACTTCTTCCAATAGACCATTGAGAAAAGCATTATTAATATCAACTTTATGAAGAGACCAAAGTAAGAATAATCCGAATGGTGACTGGCTTTATAACAAGAGAAAAAGTCTCTGTATAATCAAAGCCAGGTTTTTGATGAAGGCCTTTTGCAGCAAGCCTACCTTTATATCTCTTGAAATATAGAGAAAATATAATTTTATTACTTGATCAGAATACAACAAGAGATTACATTATATAGGTTAGACTAAACATAAATAAGGAAATAAAATAAATCTGTAAGAAATCTCCTAATTAAAGAACAAATCTCCTGATAATAAAGAAAATATTCTATTATAATTTCCTTATTTACAGCACCCTGTCAAGCTGGTGAATGGATATCTATCATTCCCAGCTTGCAAGTAAGATCTCGAAATCGCTCCAAGAGAAGTCCTTTGGTGAGCACATCAGCCAACTGTAGTCCTGAGGGGACGTACTGTGTAGAAATAAGGCCACTATCCAATTTCTCTTTGATGAAGTGCCGATCTATCTCTTTGTGCTTTGTTCTGTCATGTTGGACTGGATCATGAGCAATACTAATGGCAGAATTATTATCACATAAAAGTCTCATTAGAGCTTCAGACTTTATTTTCAAATCATTTAGTACGTACTTCTTCCACAACAATTCACAAACTCCTTGATCCATGGCTCTGAATTCTGCCTCTGCGCTTGATCTGACAACTACATTCTTCTTGCTCCTCCATGTAATGAAATTTCCACCCAAGAACATACAGTATCTTGTAGTGGACCTCCTGTCAACAATCGACCCTGCATAATCTGCATCAGTATAAACCTCCATAGACAACTGCTCACTTTTCTTGAATAATAGACCTCTCCCTGGACTTGCCTTCAGATACTACAAGATTCTATCCATAGCCTGTAAGTGCCTCTCCTGTTGGTCATGCATGAGTTGACTGACAACACTAACGGGATAAGCTATGTCAGGCCTAGTGTGAGATAGATAAATAAGCTTCCCCACAAGTCTCTGGTATTGGGCCTTATCAACCCTAGGGCCCTTCTCATCACTCCCAATCCTGTGGTTTTGCTCTATAGGCACTTCAGTGGGCTTACAAGTTACAACCATTTTGCCAGTCTCTTTGAGAAGACCAAAGACATATTTTTTCTAAGAAATGAAAATGCCTTGTTTTAAGCATGACACCTCCATATCTAGGAAATATTTCAGTTTTCCAAGGTCTTTCATTTCAAACTGGGCTGCCAACTCCTTTTTCAGATTCTGCTTTTCAAGTTCATCATTACCTGCAATGATCATATCGTCTACATAGACTAACAAGAGTGAGTTTGGCGTTTTGAGCATGTTTTATGAAGAGGGTATGATCACCTTGGCTTTGTTTATAACCTAGGGAAACCATAGCCTAAGTAAACCTCCCAAACCAAGCTCGGGGAGACTATTTGAGCCCATATAAGGCATTCTTCAATCTATTCACCTTATTTCTTTCTGAAGTAGGGTCATACTCGGGTGGAATCTCCATATACACCTCTTCCTCCAAATCTCCATGCAAAAAACATTTTTAACATCAAACTGTTACAATTCCCAATCAAAGTGAGCTGCCAAAGAAAGAACAATCCTTACCGTGTTCATTTTCGCTACTGGAGCAAATGTCTCCTCATAATCAATTTCATAGGTCTGGGTGTATCCTTTTGCAACTAGCCTCGCCTTATACCTGTCAAGTGTGCCATCAAATCGATAAGGTGGCAAAAGCGAGGAAATCAGCACAATAAGGTTGGGACACGGTGGAGGAGGCGGCGGTGGAGGAGAACCAGCTTCAGCCATGACTCTCCTAGATCAGACTCCTGACACCATATTAGATTTCATAGAGTGAATGAGAGAGAGCATGAAGTAAACTCTGATTTCATTGATGAATTGAACATGATACAGTGTTCAACTATATACTACCTCTAGTCCTATTTATAAGAACCAAAAAACTAATTCATACAGTTTATGAAATTTTAGTTAAAGTAGTTAAGTGCATTAAATTTGTTCTCAATTAGTATTGAACTTCCAAAATCGCCCTTAAATCACTTTTCATAATTTCTATGCATCATTTAATGCTTAGGAGAGTGGAAAGAGAGAGAAAGTTAAATTAAATAAGGGCATTCTTGTAAAAAAGTAATTAATGCACCACAAACTCCGAGTTGGTTCTTATAAAAAGGACCAAGGTAAAATTCTCATTTGGTTCTTATAAATAGGACCAGACCAGAGGTAGTATATGAATCAGTTTGTAACTAACCAAGTATCTGACCCATGTGCTGACACAAGCTGTTACGACAGCCAAACTAACAGACTAGAGACCACAATCCTACACAACTGGAGTATATTAACAGAATACTCAGTTACTGAGATTAAATTTGTCTTCAATTTATATTAACTTTTCAAAATTGCCGTTAACAGCCCTCTTAATTGGAGAATAAAGGGAGAGAAAGAGTCCAATTAATGTGATACATTTATAAGTAGTATTGAATAATTAAATCAGGACATTTTTGTCAAAAATTAATTAATGCAACACAAAATTCAAGTTCGTTCATATAAAAAGGACCAAAATACCTTCAATTTAGTTATTATAATAAGGTACGAAGATAGTATTTTTGCCTTTTCATATATGTTCATTTTGTTAAATGGCATCTTCCATGCACACTTTGTAAAGTCCACCAAACAGTTGCACCAATTACTGATGCTTGATTTGACCTTCAGTTGAATGAGATGGTGGAGGAAAAGCTGCAGCCATACATGCAGAATACAGACAATGCAGTTCTTTCTGAGCCTATATTATTAAAACCGCAAAATCAGGATAACAAGGTTGGTCTCTCTCTCTCTCTAAGTGTGTTCGTGTGCATGTCCGTGTGTTATGCAGGTTCATTCCCATTGATTATGCATGTTGACTAGGATAGACTCACAACATTGTATTCTGAATATCATGCTCATTCAGAAGTTGAAGATCAAGGTGATTAGGGAGAAATATATATGGGAAGTTGGATTGACTGTATTTTTGTTTTGTTTTACATCCCATTTTACACCAATATAGTTGCTCTGGCAGATACTAAAAGATACAAGCTGGCTTAATCTTTAAGTTCATTAAAAAAATGAAGGAAGTTAGTGTGATTAAATCCTGCTCCTAGTGTTAATTACAGTGATGATGTGATTTTTATAACTAGCACATTACCTTACTCTTGCAGAGACCTCGCCGACGGAGGTGGTTCTTCTTTTGACAACATTGGCAACGCTACGATATGCTTAGAGCATGCTCCTTGTCCTCATTTTGTGTTTTTCCTTGATGCAATGTCTACTATCATAAAGCGCACATGTGCTTATCTATCGTGTTCATCATTCTGTGGAGGAAACAATTGTTAAGGACACGAGTAATGCATTTTATTTATGAAAATGAGAGGTTTCTGTTTAAGTCTAGAGTAACATGCAAGAAGCAAAAACAGAAGCTGCATGTTCCCAAACCTAAGCTGAAGTAGTGTGATGTTTATGTTAAACACACCCGAAGATATCCTTATTATTAGATTATTCCTTTTAATCCTGTGTTGCTAACATGTTACTGCTAATTCTTACATGTCAGTTGTTGAGGACCAAGTCATGTTCTGATAACGAACGTCCTCCTCTACTACCAGTGGCAGAGAGAGCTTTGAGTTGGGTGGTGCCAATATGGATCAACATAGTTTTTCTATAAAAAGTGGGTGAAACCAACAAGTAATTTTATACAAAGTGAGTGAAACCAACAAGTAATTTTATACGAAATGAATGAAACCAACAAGTAATGAGGGTCATGACATAGCCATGCCCCCTTCCCTCCGCTACTGTCTACTGCTATAATTGCATTTTAGGTTGGAACAGAGAGCTTGATAAATGATTATGCTCCTTTTATCTAGGGGAACTTTCAAATCGTCAAATCCCTGGCTTGCTTTGGCGTACATGTCAAATACGTTATTATAAAACTATGTTGAAATTTTTTCTTAAGTTTCTTTTTGGGTAAATTTTTATTAAGCATTTATTCATAAACTTTATTAAAAAAATTTATTGAAATAAGTTTAAAATAGTTTACTGATAAGTAAACCAATTTATTTATAAGTTAATCTGAGCAACTTATGAGAATAAGTTTGAATAGCTTATATGAAAGTCACAAGTTATTTTCATATGTTTATCCACACATTTGCATGATTGTCCATGTTATAAGGTTCAATAAGATCTTCCAAACACATTGATTATCATAAAATAAATTAAAAAACACATTGTGTATCTAACAGAGCAACTCAAGATAAGTTGCCTATCATAAATAAGTTACTAACTAATTTATACCAAATTTGAATTTTTTCACACAACCCTATGTTGTCGAGATAAATTTGAAGTTTCTTTAAAAGTTAACTGTTGCAAAAATTATTATTATTGTTTTTTTTTTCATTTGCAAAAATTATTTATGTAAACTCATGAGAAAAAAAAAAGGTTTGGGCTCACTATTTCAGGTTCTCTCTAAGAGTAATAGTAATTTAGTTGGTTTTTTCTTTAAGAAATGGTAGAACAGAGAGAAAATACATCCAGACTACTAGGTAGGGCGCTAATGGCATGCTGGGGAGGCCAAGTGTAACACCCTAAATCCGAGGGTCAATTATAGTGACTCAACATTAATTAATTGTGTTTATAAAAGTAGTTTCAATTTAAAAGTTAATGACGGACGTATTAGAATTTTCATTAATAACTATGTTCCATAACATAGTTAAAGTATGTACTTAAATACCCGTCCCCACATTTAAATATTTGGTACATTCATTTTTAAACAAATATTTAACAAGTTCATCCATCATTTAATCAAAATGTCTGTTGTATCCCTATTTCATTACCAATATTCAACGGCTACGTATAGGTCGGGCGCGGATCCTTCTGGCAGTACTCTATGCAGTTCCCTTCACGCTATCTCTGTCTAGCGATGGCGCCGAAGTAGCAACAAGAGAATACAATAGCGAGGGTTAACTTCCAAAACAATCACATATATAGCAGCAACATAATAAGATAACAACCTTAGGTTGGCTCTAACAAGACATAACATTCATATTCCATAACACATGGGGGATTAATTCACACATCAATCAATCCTAGAGTTAATCTATATGAAACACATATACAACCCTTTGTGTATCGAAAAGATGATCCAGATCTAATTTAGGTACGATCTACCTGATGTCACCTATGATTGTACGATGAGCTTATTCGTACTTAGCTCAGTCACGATCTAACCAATGTCTCCTGTAGGTGCCATCTCGTCTAATGGTTATAATGCAATATGCCATGATATGAAGTTAGCCAAACAACGTTCGACGGAAAGGCTTCTGATGAAAGTCCGACTCCGCAACGTACTTGCCACATCTAGCTTGGCTCCTCCACTTTCCATTCTGCCATTAATAACATTCGGTTATTCAATATATTTTTCATAAATAATTGTAGAAAAAAAAATCGTTCTTCATGGCATCATTCAACATGTTATCACATATACAAATTCATGGTGAATCAGCATGTTATAGAAGACTTAAATACGTTTGAAGTCCCTAACATTGTAAAGGGAATCAGACTAGGTCTCTGAGAAATTAATTTTCAAAATGTCATCCCTAACAAATGTTTTTTAATCAAATTATGTCTAAAGCTCAATTTAAGCTTGAGCACCTATTTTGCACAGTCATAATTTCCACGTGGATTTAACTTATTCTAATCATATTTTTTACACATTTTTTCATTTTTTTATTCCACATCACTTAAATGACTATTTTAAAGCTTTCCTTCTCCAGAATTACAATCCAAAACCCTAAATCACATTTGGTAACCAGAATCACTTAAATGACTAATATGAATTGCTTCAGATTTCTTGAGGCCTTAATTTTGCCATTTTTTCATGTCCAGTGAACCAATTTGTGTGGTAAAGAGTTTAACTTGGTTGTGCACTGGCATGTGATGCCAAGGTCACCGATTGCGAGGAATATATATAATGATGCCTTCTTGTCATGTTAATGATTTTGCTGTAACTTTAGCATTTTCCATAATAGATAAAAGATTACTTCAAAGAACTAAGATCAGGGGAAAGGATTTCGTTTTTGAATGTTGGAAATCAACATGATTTGAAACTTTGAGCAATTGCACATCTTAAATTTGGGTGTGGTTTAGGGTTTCGGATTGTGATTCTCAAGAAGGAAAGCTGAAATTAGTCATTTAAGTGATGTGGAATAAAAAAATAAAAAATCACGTGTAAAAAATATGATTAGAATAAGTTAAATCCACGTGGAAATCATGATTGTGCAAAATAGATAACTCATCAGCTTAAATTGGGTTTTTGACTTAATTTGATTAAAAAACATTTATTAGGATGACATTTTGAAAATTAATTTCTCAGGGACCTAGTCTGATTCCCTTTACAATGTTAGGGACCTCAAACATATTTAAGCTTGTTACAGAAAGCATTAAACAAACCATCATGTTCAAACAACCCAATATATCATGAACATTTTCCGCAGGAACAAGTAATGATCAAACAATTGGGTCACCCGAATGTGCCGTCAATCTCAACATTCCAAAACATATCCTAAGATATATAAATCATGCATTTGTATTTATATAAACTGCATATAGCTTAAATAAGTGAAGTACCCTCACCTTTGCCATCAAATTCCCAAAGGCTCAATCCGTTGCCGGTCTCAGCTTGTCCTTGATTTCTGAACGGTGTACCTTTACAAGTACAATCAACTTAGTCACTAACCAAAATCTATTTCTAAGTACAATCAACTTAGTCACTAACCAAGATCCCTTTCTAGGATTCTAAGTTCTAACATAAGCCCATGGCCATACCCAAAACATTGAAAAATCCTCTAGTCTTAAAAAAGGTGTACTTTGGGACTTTCTTGCTTTTCCTTTTCAACGCTGAGATTCATGAACAAAGGGGTAACACTTGCTAACGTTTCTCTGAACTCAAGCCATTGCAGCCGTAAGGCCTCTGAGACTCAGGTGCTGGAGCAAAACTCAACAACCTTTGAGGATCCCATTGAAGTACAAGCCCAGGCAAACATCCTCAGACCGGCACGAAAATATCATTGCTCCGAAGTGCCTTTATTCCTGCCAAAACAAAAAAAATACGCATTTTCTTTTACTTTGGTGAAGCAGATCTGGTGGATCTGGCGAAGCAGTGCAATTCATTTTTCATGTTCTTCATCTCTGACATCATGCCCTAACCCTTCGCACTGAGTACAAGCATCAATGTCAAAGGAGTGCAACTATTCCTGGCATTATATTTCCACCCTTGTTCATGATGCCTGCAAGGGAAGTACAAGCAAGCAAGTTGCAGCTAAGAAGGTCAAACTCACGTGGTTTCGAAGGCTATCTTCCTTCTCACCCAAGTTGATTTTGTGGGGGGATGTTAGAGATAAGAATAGTCTGTTGTGGGAGATGCGCAGAATCGAGCACATCAATAGTCTGGGATCGTCTGCTGCATGACCCTCTATTTTTTGTAATTATGTTTTGGTCCCTGAACTATTTCATATTTATGAAATGATCCCTGCACAATTTTATTGTTTGAGTTTGATCCCCAAACTATGCTGTTTTTTGAGTTTTAGTCCCTGTTGGACTTTTGCTTGAATTATATTTTGATGGTATTGTTCTTCTCGAGATTTAATATGAATGAAATATTTTTAGATTTGTTGATATTTGATTTTCTGAATATCTTTTGATAGAGCATATTTTATTTTCTGTTTATCTTTTAGATTATGCAGATTTTGTTTTATTTCTGTTTCCTATTTTCTTAATAATTTCGAAAAATAAGAAGGAATGAAGAAGGGAATATTCTTTGTTCTTAGGGAATAATTTTCTGAATATAATTGTTGAGGAATAAATAAATAAATTAAATAACATAATTTAATTTAACCAGAAACTAGACCAGGTTCATTCGGTTATCTGTTGGAGCTTGAATGGAGAAAATTCAGCTACACTTCCCTACTACCTCTAGGGCTAGGCGTGTACCACTCAGCCTTTTTGGCTGATTACTCTCTTTTATTTCTGTTTAATTAATTTGAAAACAGAATCATGTGCTAAGTTAATTAGATGCCAAGTTTATGCTACTAGAAAATAGGAAAAAAAAAAAATGAAGCTGTTAACCTCCCACTAATCGACTATTTCGTCCAAGTCATTAAAAAGAGGATAAGTATAAAGTTTCCCATCACTCTCCACTCAAACACGTCAAAATTTTTGAGGAAAAACCTAGCCTAAGTGCTAGAGTCATCACCCTTGGTGCTGCTGTATCATCTACCTCTTGTGAGAATTAAGACAAACAATTCCTTCTTTCCTTGCATTGGTCGACCATCAACTCTTTACATTGGTGTACAAGTTCCTTTTTCAATCTTCTTCAAGGGTGCCCTGTGATAATACATTGGTAAGTGACCACACTTTTCATTTCCTGAGTTCCTTTCTTGTCAAAAACTCAATTGTAATCCAAATCCATTCTATTTTGGGTTCGAATTTTCCTTCTCAAACCAAAGATTGATCACGTGATTCCTTCCATTTCCGAGACAAGGACATACGTTGGCGTGTAGAGGACAAACACAAGATTGTACGCTCGGTTCCGGGGTCTTGTTCGAGATAGGTTCAGCTCAAAACCCATTTTCCTCTACTCTAGTAAATTTTAGGGTTTTGACTTAAATTTCTTAAATTGGGAAAAATTTATTTTCTGTATGTTTAAGCCCTGGAAAATGATGTTGGAATAATTTTTATAAAAACCCTTTTCGGAACTCAAAATGGTGAAAAATTGTGTTTTTGGTCATCCTAAACAGAGAGCCACCACATGAGCGTTGGCTTCTGGCGCCTGGGCATTAGGAGAAGGGTTCCCAGGCAAGGAGCCAACGCATGAGCGTTGGCGTCCCAACGCACATGCGTTGGGCCTCTGCCAGCGCAATGCTGTTTATTTTGTTATTTTGTTTAATTGAGTTTTTGGGGTTTTTTCTTCTTCTCTATGATTGATTGATGGTATTATATGTTTATTATCATAGGTGGGACTTGAATTTCATTCAAAGTAATAGAAGGTAAGGGTAACTCGTTACTAGATCGAGTCAGTTGTGTTTTGCGTATAAATTTCTTTTGGAAACTATTCTGATTGTTTATGTTAAATGATTGGAATTGTGATTCATGCTTGGAACTGAGAATTATTGTTATGATATGTTGATGTGTTCTCATGATTTATAACATGTTGAAGTGGAATGAGGATTTTGGGATTAATGATGATATGTTTTTTATGCTATGACTGTTGAAGTATTCGTGTGAACTGTTGGTTCATGAGGTTGATTGTTGTCTGTCATGGCATGTGCATTTTGGAGGCGTGATCATGCCTAAGGTGGTGAGCTTGGAAGGATGATGAGATGGTAATTCGTCCCATGTGATCATTCCTGAGGTTGATGAGATGGTAATTTGTCTCATGTGATCTACCTCGAGGCCGGTGAGAGGGTAATTTATCCCCTGTGACCGTTTTGACCTAGATGGGGTGAAGTTTTTGGCTAGAGTCTTGCATATAGAATTGAGGGAGTTGATTTGAGTTAAATACTACTACTGTTGGATATTGTTGTTTTGTATATACGTGAATACTGTTGGTCTACTGTTGTTTAAGATTTTGCTGCTGAACGTTCTGCTGTTCATTGTTATAATGCTCTGTTATGTAATTTACTATGTATTTCATTTTTGGAAATTGTATTGTTGTTGTATTTTTCGAGTTAACCCTTTCTATTTGTTTGCTTGTTGTTTGGGCGCTTAACGCCAGGGATTTACAGCGCAAGGTTTTGATGAAGAACTAATTGGAGAAGTTGAGGAAGTGGTCAGAGGATGGTTTGAAGACTTTGAAGATTATGTTTTTTCGCTGTTTATTTAATATATGATTTAGCACAAGTACGAGCAATACTTATTTATTTTCTTTCTTTTGCTGGGCGAAGTTTAATTAATTATGGGATCTATTATTATGATTAAATAATTATTGAGCGACGAAATTATTGTTTTTGAAAATTGAGTTATTTAAGAGAGGTTTTAAATATTTTCGCTTATTACTATGTAACCATCAACCAAAAATTGGGGCGTTACATTTGCTGTATTGACTGATAAAGGAAAGCATCGTCTGATCCTATATCGTCTGATAAGGATCACCTACATGCTAAAGTGATGGATCATCTGCCAAGCTATATCCGGCCATATACGTCTGGCCTATACTGTGCCAGTTGTAAACCAGTTATCAAGTAGTACTAGCAATCCTGGAATATCCGGGATATTATCTTGTATTTATTATTTTTTATGTTTCCCAATGTAATAATTGACCTCGGAATATCCGTCGTTCTCTTTGTATAAATACAGAGCTTGTAACCGTGAATAAATTAGGAATCGAAGTGCAGAATAACAATAAGAGTCTTACAAAGTTCATCTTTTGCATCTTCTATTTCTCAATTCTTCAAGAACCAACTTTGGTTCTTAACAAAAGGCCAACTCCTGGGTAGGAGTTTCAGGGGATTTCTCCGAGCAGGGTTACCCACCCACTGGGATTTTACTAGCCCTAGAGGAATACGAACCCTTGACTTATGGGAAGGTGAGAGTTAAGTCTGGAACTTGTGACCAGTTGTGCCAACCCATGTTGGCAATTAGTTTCTTTTGAATTATTAAAAGTAGAACAGTTTCGGAAGTGTTTGTTTCCAAGTTAGTTTTTGAAGGTTTTTTTGAAAGAAAGAAATTTAAGGGTATATTTTTATTTTTCAAATTAGAAGATTTACATAAAGTTTTTCTCATAATAAATGAGTTATTAGTATGTTGTGTTTATGCAAATTTATCATTTTATAGATTTTCTTTTTACAAATCATCAAATTGCAAACTATTCATTTGAAAAATAAAAATATCGCATTTCATTTCTTTTCATCAAAAGACCTTCTAAAACTAACTCAGAAACAACCCCTAAGGAAACAGATGCTCTATTTCTAGATTCTCATCTCCATAAGTGTGAGCCGGTCTATCATTGATTGGAAGTAGCTTAAGTGAATAAGAAGAGGAGAAATGCTAACAACACTCTCTTTTACACTCTCTTTCTAACACTTTTTCTTTAATTTGTCAAAATTCATGTAGCGTCCACTAAATTATATGGGGCACTCTTCAAATTTGGTGGCACTTACATGAATTTTAAATAATCAAAGAGAAAGAGTTTGAAAAAGAGTATTAAAAAAAGTGTTGCTAGCACTTCTATAAGTAGATATAGGAGAGGTTACCCGATCACTTGATACACCAAGGAAATAAAAGAACCAAGAAAGGATTATAATCCTCTACAACATGGATCTCAGCTATTGATTTATATTTAAAATGTTATATTTATATTTTCATAAGTTAATGTTATACAGTTAATGATAAGATTCAGATCCAGAGTTTGAAGATTTTTTTCCTTAAAGTTCAGAGATCAAATTAAGTGGATAGACCTCTTTAAACAAATCATTATCCATACATACCATATAGAGATTGAACCCTACACTAAATGCTTAAGGTACTCGAATATTTACCAATTGTACCTGAGTTTGAAGATAGATCCATAATTTTGTTATAAAATGCAGTGTGTAAAATCGAACAATTAACGTTCCAAAATTAAATCAAATGCTATTTGACATGCCCGTGGCTTTAGGTTAGATGATTAGGTTACATCACAAGTAGGTGGTTCTACATCATTGTCCATGATTCTAGACCTTAATTATTTTTTTTGGGTCCAAGTCTAGACTTTACACTTGTATAGAGTCCTGTGGTTTCATGGTTTTTTTTTATCTAAACATTGCAATGGAACAAGGTCGTGGCCCCTCCAATTTTTCAATTCAAACTCGAATCCTCTTGCCGACGGTATGCCTCATTTCTCTTTATTTCATGAAGGGACAAAGTGACTAGTCATACCTCAAATTTAATGCATACCATTTAGTTCTGTTCATTGAAAATGATAGCAGAGAATGCGTCCATACTCCATCATTCAAAGATCAAGATCTCCTTCTATCCTTAAAAATGATATTTCATGTACTGTGTTAGCAAGGAAATTATACCATGTTAATTAAAAAGCACTCATGTAAGGTCATAAATGTCATATTAATATGTGTTTTAATGAATATGATATAATATCATCGATTTAGACATGAAAGAAGACATCATTTAAAGACAGAGGATCTCGATCCATAATTCAAGACGAGATGAATGTACACATGGTTGAAGTGTCAGGATTAGGAATAATAATTAGATCCAGATCCAATAAGTACTATAAAAATTAGGGCGTTGCTATTGTCGTCATCCCGACGACTATTGGTATCATACCATTTTTTAAAAAAAAATTGAAAATACCCTCGTTAAAAAAAAAAACTAACTCAACTCCCCACCACCCCACTTTCCCTCTATCTCTTCGTCCCCACCACCCACTCATTTCACCACCCTTTCTTCTTCACCTTCAATTTCAAATTTCCCTCCTCACAATTAGTTTCCAACTTCCCCATTACACCTTCCCCTTCCCCATTTCACCTTCCCTTCTCCATTTTTGTTTTCGGGCTCCCCATTTCCCCCAAACTATCGACCCATTGTTTCTGCTTTTCGGTTGCTCCGCCGCTACCTCCGCCACTACCCGTCGCTTGCTCCGTCGCCGTGCTCCGCCTTGGTTCCACCGTCAATCGTTCTTGACGGTAAGTTTCCCCATTTCCGTTCTAGTTTTTCCGCAATTTTAAAGTGCAGATCTATTTTTTTTTTCTGGATCATGGATTTCGATGCAGTTTAAACTGCGCATGTTACGCAGTTTAAACTGTGGATATTCTGCATTGTTGAGTTATTGGTCCTGATTTGTTACATTCATGCGTTTGCTTGACTTAGTTGTGTTATTTTTTGGTGCAGATATGGCAAGGACAAAAAGAACAGCTCGTCTACCTGCAGCTTGGGCAAGACCAAAAAGAAAATGTCCTCTACTTGCTGTGACAACAAGTCAGCCTGTGACAGAAGCTGAACGTAAGTGGGTGACAGCATCCAAACGGAAAAGGCATGTGGAAGCTCGTACGGTTATGGAGATATATGAACCACAATATGTGCCTCCCCCAGACTCGCATGTCGAGGAGGGTGATGAAAAGGAGGAGGATGATGTTCTTGACGGTAATGATCATGAGAAGGATCATGGGGAGGATTTTGATGAGGAGGGTTCTGCTGAGGAGGAGGAGGATCAGGAGGATGATAGTGAGGAGGGTTCTACTAAGTAGGAAGAAGGTCAGGAGGGTTCTGATGAGGATTCTGAGGAGGTAGAGGGTCAGGAGGATAAGGGTGAGGATTCTGATGAGGATGAGGGTCAGGAGGATGATGGTGAGGACACAGTGATGGGTGAGGAGGAAGTTGAGGAGCCTATTTACTTTAAGGGGGGCCTTATGAATTGAGCCTTCTAAGTTCCTTTGAGACGCATGTTGCACTTGCTATTTGGGAAGCTTATGAGACATGCTCTGAGGGTCGGGAAGCATTGCAGGTGTACCACCATGGAAGGTCAATCAATAAGTTACCCGTGTACTACCATGCTGACATAAAGGATTGGGTCCGTAGGTATGGTCTTCAGCCTCTTCTGACATGCTGGTTTAGTGGACAGGGCCATGTTGTCCGCATTTGTGGAGAGATGGCAGCCAGAATCCTCATCTTTTCATTTGCATTCGGCGAGATGACCATCAGACTAGACGATGTGGCTTCCTTGCAAACATCCCACTCATAGGGATCTTCTACACACTTGTTAAACTGAACCGAGAGGAAGCTACACAAGCGTTGGTTGAGTTGATTGGTGTGTCGCGTCGTGTGGCGGTTGATGAGCTCAAGTCTTCTAAGGGTAAAGTTAGGTTTAATTGGCTACTTGACATGGTGCAAGCACAGGTAGCAGCAGGGAACACTGTTGGCATTGCTAGAGCATTCTTGCTACATCTTATGGGCATGACACTGTTCAGTAGTAAGAGTAATGACAAGATTGATGTAGGGTACTTGCATTTGTTCCAGGACCTCGATAGTGGTAGCAGGTATGCTTGGGGTGCAACTGCATTGGCCTAGTTATACGACCAGTTAAGGGATGTCAGCAGAAAGCACGTGACCAGCTTAGCAGGGTGCCTGGCGTTGTTTCAGGTTTGTGACTTTATTTGTTGATATCTACTCTATCTTTTTTTGTCATAGATAGTTGATATGAATTCCGTAATTTGTTTAGTCTAACATATATTGTTTGGCATGAATGTTTGAGTATAGGCGTGAATATTTGAGAACTTTGCCACATCAGTGTTTGAGAGGAGGCGGAACCCTCATTACACAGAGGACATGCCTAGGGCTAGGTGGTGGCTAACTCTTAAGGGTAATGCGCTAATGAATCAGAAGAGGATTTCCCTAGACGACGTTCATGCAGGCTCTGTGACATGGATGTCATATGGTTCCCACAAACAATATAAGCCTTTTGAGGCAGTGGCTCTCTACAGTGGCTTCATCCGTCATTCATCCATGGTGTACCCTTACCTGCCAGAGCGAGTCTTGAGGCATTTTGGTGGTGTGCAGAACATTCCTCCTTCACCTCCGCCTCAGAGAGCTACTTGTGAGGAGATTGACCACATGTTTTCAGTATACCCTACTCATATAGTTGAGGTGCGCCATGCAGCATTCCCTTATGAGAAATGTGATGAGTATGGGTCATGATATAGATCCGTATCACACCCTTGCATGGTTCCTCCGGATAGCATAGACGATGATGTTGGTACTTTAACGGTTAGTTTTTGCAGATTTTAAAATGTATTCTATGTTTTGTAATTTGTAGTAATTCATAACTGATTAATCTTGAATATTTGTCATTTGTATAGGAATGTCTTGCTCATTTGCAAAAATGGGCTGCTGTTGGAATGGACCCAGATAGCACATGAGCACCGGAGGAGGGTGCAAAAGTTTGGGTTGCATTGCAGAACATACACTCACTGATACAGCAGGCTCTGCATCGGGATGATGAGGAGCCGAGAAGGAGGAGAAGAAGACAGAATGCGGGGGATGCTAGAGGAGGGTTTTGCTGTTTTCAGTTGGTGTTGTTTTAGGGAATGGATTACTCTATGGATAACTGTAAGGATAATTACTTTCTATGTTTTGGAACTTATATTTATGTTATAACAGCTGTGCCTCCAACTCTTAGTATGTATGATAATTAGGCAAGGAAAATTAGGAACAATGAATGAATTTTAACAAACCTGGCAGGTGACCGTAGTTCAAACTACGATCATACCGCAGTTTAAACTGCGGTTATAAACGTAGTTACAAACCGCGCAACTACGAATTGCAATACTCATCCGCAGTTTGAAACTGCGGGCGAAAAAAAAAACTTTACCGAGGGGTATTCACATATTTTCCGTATTTTTTGGATGACATAAATAGCTATCGGGATGACAACTATAACAATGCCCTAAAATTTAATAGGGTATTTATTCATTAAATAGGTTTTGATTTAAATATAGGTAAACTTTACGGGTGTAATACAAAATTTTACCCTTGCATTATATAATTTTCATATTATAATATTATAACAATAATTAAAATATTTTTGAATAATATTTTGGTTCAGTTAAATATTTATGCTTGTATTGTATTTATAATCAAGAAATATATGATTTTTCAAGTTTTTAGTTGAGTTATATATTGTACTTTTAGTCAATATTTATAAATATTATTGATTTTTCAGTATTAAATTGCGCTAATATTTTTCTATGTCGAATAAATACATCTTAAGAAATCATATTATATTTTGTCAAAATAAAGAAATTACATCCAGGTTAACTAACGTGGGCATTGAGTTTAGGTGTTACCTTTGGTTTAGAAGAGAGATAGAAAAGAGAGAAATAGGCAAAAGAGAAGATGAGTAGAGAGAAATATGTGAGAAAAATAGTAGATTTTAAAGGTTGTTTGTTATGATAGAAAGAGAACAGTGAAAGAGAAGAGAGAAAATTACTTTTTATGTCTAAAGACAACTTTACCCATAATTTTTTTTAAATATTTGCTGAATTGATAAAAATTTGGTTGGAGGATACAACTGGAAAGTAAAAATAAATCAAGATGAGTCCCCAATTTCTTCACAGATTTCAGAGACTTCTAAAAGTTGGCATGACCCTGTTTACTCATTTTTTGGTAAACAGTTAGATATCCAAATTGTAATAAAGAGGTTGAACTTTGATCCTTTTGAGATTCTTTAACCGAAATTAAAGTGCCAATTATAAAGTAAAACAATAAATTAAATCGTAATCTGATGAAAGATTCGACCAATAACATGAAAAGAAAGTTGTAAAAGGAAAGATTTAAGATAAAGTAAAACAAATATTGAGAAGAAATAGATTTGCATTGAAGTTAAAAGGTTTGGTTTCGCTCAAATACATACTCAGAACTCTCACTCTGTCGTTTTATCACGGTTGCTTGGATGTATAAGCAGTATCGAGTACTTCGAGCAATTTTTGTGAACTCCGTTTCTTGACCCAGACTCTTCTATTTATAAGCTAAGCATTCCAACTGCAAACAATGGTCATGAACTCTGAACTTTACACGTGTCTTGTGTTAGATTCAAATGATCTAATGAATTATTATATTTTGATGAATAACAATTTCGTTAAGTCTTGATCTTGTGGGAGATAGAACTCCTAACTTCTTAATGTTTTCACACTCAGGAATATCTATCTACTTGAGGAAAAACTGCATGGACCCTTACAAAGCATTATCAAAAGCAGATCTTCAAGCAAAGAAAAGAGGAAGAATTCGTCCGGCTACAACTCTTATTAAACAGTCCGCCAGTTGAGAACGTTTGCCTCAGAAAGTTCGTCCGACTGAGAAGAACGTCTGGTCACTCAATCATTGGGTTTACTTGATTACCCATTTGAAGGAAAGTACGCCTGAAACTCTGTCAGAGAGTTTGGTTGACAACAACGCAACTTTGGAGCTCGTGTAACGAAAACTCGGAGGAGATCGTTTGTCCAACCCAGACTTAGCTGTCAAGCACTATCTATCACTTCAGAGCATTTAATGGTGAAAAGGACATAATCAATACTTTATTCCTCGTTGCTTCAAATCCTCTGATATTCCTTAAATCAAGCTGCTTTTGCGAATCAACGGCGAATTTTTTTGATCATTGTATCTCCTCAACGTTCAAAATCAAATCTTCTGATCAGATCATTAATGGCTACCTTAGCTGTATGCACGAGCATTAAATGCAGAAGTTAAAGCTCAAGGCAGAAAGTCTTGAAGAGCCAAACGATGACAACCTCCGCCATTGAAGATGCAACAAATGCATGGCAGAATGCATTCAATGCTGAAACAGAGATGCAGAAGTATCTGTTACTCACAATGGAGGAAAAAATCAAACGGAACAATTTTCAAATCTTCAGCAAGCTCACATTGATCATCCTACTGAAGATATAAATAGAGGACTTGACATCAGATTCAATTTGGCGACTTACACACGACCAAAGTATTCAAAACTTTCTAAGTTCATCATCTGCGATCTTATTTACTAAGCCAAAAACTCAGCAACCTCAAGCTATTTCTTACCTGAGTTAAGTCGTCAACTAGTGTGAAACTTTCACAGAGTATTACTCTCATTCCCGTTCAAACAAATCTTTCAGAGAACCAATCTGTCTATCTTCTCTGTAATCTGCTCTTCAAATTTCTACCCACTCTTATCGAAGAGACCTTGTAGAAACCAGACCTTCTTGAAAAAGAACTGGGAGAAGTCCTGTCTAATACTTGTAAAAGAGAAGTCCTGATTGAATACTTGTAAAGGAGTAGTCATCAGAATACTGGGAGAAGTCCTGGAAAATACTTGTACTATTTTGTGAAAATAGTGAAAATCTTGGTGAAGTCAAGGACTGGACGTAGCCCTGTCGATTAAGGGGGTGAACCAGGATAAATATCTTGTGTGATTTACTTTTCAGTCCTAGATTAAATTCCACTGCACTCACTAACAAAAATCTTTCAAACTTATAATTGTTATTTTTTTTGAAAAAGATTTGTAAAATCATACACACAATTCAAACCCCCCCTTCTTGTGTGTTTTTGTCACTATCATCTTGATTGCTGTCCTTATTCTCCACTCGTCTTGAAAGATTCAACCGTACAAAAACCGTCGGTTGAACATCTATCATGATTATGATTTTTGACCAAAATGTTCAATCTAATTTAGACGAACCAATTAGTCAAATAGCATGTCAGAGACTATTCGACCAATAAAAGACTTGGTGAAAATTTCAGGCTAATAGATGCCCCCAAAATATTATGTTTCGAGAAAACTCTTCTTTTGAGAAGCATAGTATTTTAACTATTCTGATTAATAAATAATAAATAAAATTAATTATCAGTTTATCTATTAAAATTTTAAAAAATGACAGTTATAGGGGGGTTGAACCAATGTTCGTAGAACCGAACCGGACATTGAACCGTTCGAACTACCAATTCACGGTTTTTATGGTTCAACCGAGGTTGAACCGTGGTTGAACCGATAGTAATTAAATAATATTTTTAATTATGAGGATAATATAATACATATACATAACACCCTGGGATACAATTTATATGCACAACATTTTCTAGATTTATAACATGAAAAACACAAATTTGACAGATTAAAGAGGTTTCACGGCATCCTTACGTTTTTTTTTTTGGAAGGCCAAATGTGTATTAAGAGGGAATACAAAGGTATTCCAACCCATGATACAGAGGAAAATAGAAGAAACAACCTTACATCACATAAAACACAGGAGAAAATAGAGAAGAAAAAAAGAAGAGAAGAAGAAGAAGAGAATAAGCCGAAACAGTAATAGCCAACACCCCTGAATTTCATGAAGAATCCTAGATCAGTTACATTTAGCAGCATACCCCCTCATGACAGGCCATCAACTTCACTATAGGGGCTTTAATCATGCTCATGAAGTAATAACCAATTTTTCTATGGCAGCCAATATAGAAAAAAACACCTGCTATACAGCCCCTGCAATTTTTATTCAGAGAAGAGGAAACCACAGTGACCACGCCGCACTTGTGCCTCCTGTGAATCCCACACCACCTCACAGATATATCAATGCAGTGACCACGGCATCCTTACATGAAGTCGAAAGAACACGAACATAACTCGTGTTTCCCCCTTTATCTGGGTGCATCCTGTACTGCTCCAGGGACCATTTTCAACTGCAAAAACAATTAAAACAGGTCCAACACCCACAAATTTAAGGATAAACAAAAAGGAAAGTTAGGGTTTTGAAAGGCGAAACCAAAAATCAACTTGAAGGATCCTTCTGCTCCCAGAATCGGCCTCGGATTTGAGAAGAGGAGAAGGAGACCACCTCGGATTTTGAAAGGGGAAACCCTAAATCCTCCTTCCCTATACTCAGCCACTACCACCTCTCATTCTCTTCACCACTCCTTTCCCTTTCGCTAGGCTTCGACCCTCACTGCCGCCACTCACCCAAATCGAACCTCTGCTCCTGATATCGTCCCTCCACCACCGTTCTCTTCTCCACCAAACACCTTCACCGATACAAAATCGTAGAGGAAGCAGAGCAGAATCGCAGAGCAGTTGGAGGGGTGGCCTGCGACGGCGGAGGAGTGGCGTCGAGGCGGTGGCTTGAGAATAACGACATCGCAGAGGAAGCGGACCAGAATCGCAGAGCAGTGGGGTTAGGGGAGAAACGTTCTGGAAGCCACAAAACAAAACACATTTTTTTAATGCAAATATGGCAATATCTTTAGGTTCATAACTCAGTGCTTCATTCTCTTTCTTCTTCTCTCAAGAGTACAAAATTCCCATAATCTTACCCAATTTCTAAATAGTATTGAGAATAAAAAAGTTGTATAATATTTTCAATGAACACTGATAGAAAATAATAATGATATAAATTAAATATTTTAATAACAATATTTTTTTAATGTTATAAATTTATATGTATATGCTGCCCTCACGATTCTGGATAACGCTTGCATCCTCTTTGTCCAGGTCCAAGTAGTCTGTATCTTCACAAACATGTCTATTTCACCAAGTCTCTCTCTGAGACAGTGCCCAGATCGTTATGCCTTTCATGCGGGTCAGAACTTACCCGAAAATGAATTTCTCTACCTTAGGACCGTTATAGTTACGGCCGCTGTTCACCGAGGCTTCAGTCATCGACTCCACTATGATTAGGTCACCAACTTCCTTAAGCGGAGCGAAAAAGGTTTCTCATGAGACGAGAAATGAAAACTATTAGTCCCTCTCATGGTTTGTGAATAAGTGATTGTCTGATAATGAGCAAGGAATATCCGTCAGCCATACAACGGTGAATTTGTTCCCGAACCTTGTACGCACCGCCCGTCACACTATGGGAGCTGGCCATGCCCGAAGTCGTTACCTTTAACATAATTGAAGTTTGATTGATTGATCAAAATTAAATTCTTAATTATTTGAGCCTAATCATAATCAACTTTTAGCTCAATAATTACTTAGAAAACTAATAAACAATATAAAATTATCCATGACCTTAATTTTAAGAGTAATGATTCATTCACACTTCATTTACTCTCTCATCTCTTTTCTACACATTTTTCTACTTATATCTCTCTAAATTTCCCATCACATCATATATCTTATAACTTATTTATCTAAGGTGGAGATGAAAAAAAATGTGAACAAAACATAATTCTAATTTTAAGGCATTTTCATTATAAAAAGGAATAAAATGGGAATATGGAGTAGATTTTTCTATTTTATTGAGTTGTATGCTATTGAAAAATGAAGAACAACAATAAAGCGTAAATGGAGGAAGAAGAGAATTTCATCGTCCAATTCAACCCCAAGGCATATTGTAAAAGTGTATACTAAAATACACAATTTATACATATAATTAATTATGAGGATAATTTCTCTTATGTCCTTTAAAAAATAGAAATGTTCTACATTTTTTTTGAAGCTACAAAATTATATATATTAAAAGTTAAATATTTATTTTCTACCCAAAAATCATTGTGAAAGTAGCACCGACCAAAATGGTAAGGGAATACATCCATAACCCTGACAGAGTTACAGACGACGCCCCATTTGGTCGGGCTGGTGCCGTTTCATTCGACGAAGGTTGTGTTTGGGGTGATCCCGGTGTTGTGGAAAACGGTGACGGGGTTGTCGCTGCTGGAAGAGACGCCGCAGGGGATGAGGCCGACGGGGACTGTGATGGTGGGGATGTTGTGGCGGCTACTGGAATGCTTGCTGGAGCGAGGGCTGAAGGTGGAGTTGAAACAGGTGGGAGTGATGTTGAGGGAGGATTGGTGGATGGATATGGAGAATTTGATATTGGTGGAGATGATGATGGTGAAATTGGTGCTGTGGCTCTAGGTGTTTGTGTTACCGGAGGTTGAGAGGTTGGGGAAGTGGATTTTGGAGGCGTTGGGAGATGGGGTGGCTGAGAAGATGGAGAATGAGTGTTTGGAGGTGCTTGAATGTAGGGTGGTTGAGATGTAGGGGAAAGTGTGTTTGGAGGTGTTGGAATGTGTGGAGGTTGAGAAGGTGGAGACGGGGACTGTGATGGTGGGGATGTTGTGGCAGCCACTGGAATGCTTGCTGGAGAGAGGGCTGAAGGTGGAGTTGAAACAGGTGGGAGTGATGTTGAGGGAGGATTGGTGGATGGATATGGAGAATTTGATATTGGTGGAGATGATGATGGTGAAATTGGTGATGTGGCTCTAGGTGTTTGTGTTACCGGAGGTTGAGAGGTTGGGGAAGTGGATTTTGGAGGCGTTGGGAGATGGGGTGGCTGAGAAGATGGAGAACGAGTGTTTGGAGGTGCTTGAATGTAGGGTGGTTGAGATGTAGGGGAAGGTGTGTTTGGAGGTGTTGGAATGTGTGGAGGTTGAGAAGTTGGAGAAGGGTTTTTTGGAGGTGTTGGATTGTATGGAGGTTGGGAAGTGGGAGAAGGGGTTTCGGGAGGTGTTGGAGTGTGTGGAAGTTGGGAAATTGGGGAAGGAGTATTGGGGGGTGTTGGGGCATTTGGAGGTTGGGAAATAGGAGAAGGGGTTTTTGGAGGTGTCAAAATGTAAGGTGGTTGAGATGTTGGGGAGGGAGTGTTTGGAGGTGTTGGGATATATGGTGGTTGAGAAATAGGAGAAGGGATTTTGGGAGGTGTTGGAGTTGGAACATAGGGGGAAAGTGCTTTTGGAGGACTATAACTTGGAGAAGGAGTTTTTGGAGGTATTGGAGTATGTGGAGAGTGATTTCCAGGCGAAGGAGCTTTCGGAGGAGTAGGAATAATGGGGGAAACAGGGGAAGGAGTTTTTGGTGGTGTTGGAACATATGGAGGTTGAGAAGTAGGAGAGGGAGTTTTTGGAGGAATTGGTGTATATGGAGGATGATTACTAGGGGAAGGAGATTTTGGAGGATATGGTTCATTAGGAGGACTATAAAAAGGAGAAAGTGTTTTTGGAGGTGTTGGAACATAGGGTGGATTAAGACTAGGTGAAGGAGTTTTTGGAGGAGTTGGTACAGGAGAAGGTGTTTTTGGAGGAGTAGGAACATTTGGAGGACTATAAACCGGAGAAGGAGTTTTTGGAGGTGTTGGAACATAAGGTGTTTTCGGTGGGGTTGGGACATTGGGAGGACTATAAATTGGAGAAGGTGTTTTTGGAGGCGTTGGAACATTTGGAGGATTGTAAACGGGGGAAGGAGTTTGTGGAGGATTTGGTACATTAGGAGGACTGTAGACAGGAGAAGGTGTTGTTGGGGGTTTTGGAACATAAGGTGGATTATGAATAGGTGAAGGAGTGTTTGGAGGAGTTGGGACATTGGGAGGACTTTTAACAGGAGAATGTGTTTTTGGAGGTGTTGGAACATAAGGTGGATGATGAATAGGTGAAGGATATTTTGGTGGGGTTGGGACATTGGGAGGACTATAAATTGGAGAAGGTGTTTTTGGAGGCGTTGGAACATTTGGAGGATTGTAAACGGGGGAAGGAGTTTGTGGAGGATTTGGTACATTAGGAGGACTGTAGACAGGAGAAGGTGTTGTTGGGGGTTTTGGAACATAAGGTGGATTATGAATAGGTGAAGGAGTGTTTGGAGGAGTTGGGACATTGGGAGGACTTTTAACAGGAGAATGTGTTTTTGGAGGTGTTGGAACATAAGGTGGATGATGAATAGGTGAAGGATATTTTGGTGGGGTTGGGACATTGGGAGGACTATAAATTGGAGAAGGTGTTTTTGGAGGCGTTGGAACATTTGGAGGATTGTAAACGGGGGAAGGAGTTTGTGGAGGATTTGGTACATTAGGAGGACTGTAGACAGGAGAAGGTGTTGTTGGGGGTTTTGGAACATAAGGTGGATTATGAATAGGTGAAGGAGTGTTTGGAGGAGTTGGGACATTGGGAGGACTTTTAACAGGAGAATGTGTTTTTGGAGGTGTTGGAACATAAGGTGGATGATGAATAGGTGAAGGATATTTTGGTGGGATTGGGACATTGGGAGGACTATAAATTGGAGAAGGTGTTTTTGGAGGCGTTGGAACATTTGGAGGATTGTAAACGGGGGAAGGAGTTTGTGGAGGATTTGGTACATTAGGAGGACTGTAGACAGGAGAAGGTGTTGTTGGGGGTTTTGGAACATAAGGTGGATTATGAATAGGTGAAGGAGTGTTTGGAGGAGCTGGGACATTGGGAGGACTTTTAACAGGAGAAGGTGTTTTTGGAGGTGTTGGAACATAAGGTGGATGATGAATAGGTGAAGGATATTTTGGTGGGGTTGGGACATTGGGAGGACTATAAATTGGAGAAGGTGTTTTTGGAGGCGTTGGAACATTTGGAGGATTGTAAACGGGGGAAGGAGTTTGTGGAGGATTTGGTACATTAGGAGGACTGTAGACAGGAGAAGGTGTTGTTGGGGGTTTTGGAACATAAGGTGGATTATGAATAGGTGAAGGAGTGTTTGGAGGAGTTGGGACATTGGGAGGACTTTTAACAGGAGAAGGTGTTTTTGGAGGTGTTGGAACATAAGGTGGATGATGAATTGGTGAAGGATATTTTGGTGGGGTTGGGACATTGGGAGGACTATAAACTGGAGGAGTTTTTGGAGGTGTAGGAACATTTGGAGGACCATAAACAGGGGAAGGAGTTTGTGGAGGAGTTGGAAAATAAGGAGGATGAGTTTGTGGAGGTGAAGTAACATATGGAGGAGAAGGAGTATGTGGAGGTGTTGGAATATATGGAGCTTTGGGAGGAATTGGAACATATGGCAAAGGAGGCGAATTATGATGTTGTTGGTCTCTCACAGCCAAGACCACAATGATTAGTTTCTGACCCTTCTCACAATTTTCATCCTTGCCGCTGATGAAGTAGAAAGGACCTGATCGATCAAATTGGAAATGAGACTCACCATCCTCAAGCTTCTTGATCGGGTTCTTCTTGTTGCATTTCTCATAATCTTCCTTGGTCACCACCAACACAGAGTCTGAGCCTGTCTTGTACTTGAAAACTATGACATAGAAAAACCATTACTCTATTAAAACTACTCACAAAGCAAAATTCATGAATGTCAAAGTATGAAAATTGATCTTTGCAGTTGGAAACTTACCAAGATTATCATTGACTTGGAACCTGTTCCTTCCAGCCCAGTGATTATAGTTCTCAGAAGGGTTCAACACCCACCCATCTTTTCCACCAACATAGAATGTGTAGGCTTGAGAGCCAGAGATAAGAAGACTAAACAGAAACAAGAAGCAGCATATATTGTTCTTCAGCTCCATGAGAAAATAGAAGCAAGTTGTATTAAGTTATATAAACATATATAGTGGTGCTATACGCACAAGAAGCTTAAGAAAAAATTTAGGTAGCAAAGGGGTGTGAAAGAGATGAGAGTGAGAACTGAGTTATGGAAAGTGAGGCCAATGAAGACATTGGCAGAGAGACTGTGATATAAAGGGAAACTTTTCCTTGGTTACCGTTGTACTGATGATATTGGATATAGGACCCAAAATAATATAATGGTTGATTATTGAAGAGCTTACATGTGGCCAAAATGAAAGAGATGTAAAGTAAAGTTTATTGAATAAAAAGGTGCATGCATTATTGAATACAGGATGGTCGGGATATTAACGTTAAAATAAGAAAGCAAAATTCATGTTCTGCTATAAGTGTTAAGCTCATTTAATCATTTAATTATAAGATTTATAGTTTGATTATAACTTATGAAAACATTTTGTAACCAACCATTTACAGCTTCGTGCGTAACCTTATTGTAAGGATATTAATTACTGCTGTCGGTGGTGGATATGTGGGCTCGAAAATAATAAGAAAGCAAGAGAAATCTAATAAATAAATTAATGTTCGTTCAAGAAAAATAGTCTGAGAATTTATTGATTACGTGTTTGGTAGCCATTGTTTTGAGGGTCGTGTCTGTATGTGATGGTGAAAGTCATCAAAGATAATCGATAAAGATTGGTTTACACCCTTTGAGGTAGATGAAAAATAAGTGACAGATGTGATATATGATGTAATGTGTGCAGAATAGAGAAATAAAAAGAAAAAAGATATGTCTCGAGGTGTCTGCACTATTGAGTGGTTAATTAATCAAAACCCGAAAGATAATAAAGGGGGAACTTATCCTGCATGTGAAACGCGAGGGCATGAGCTATCCGATATATTAATAAATAATATAACGGTTGAGATGGAAGTAAGTTCTCCATAGCCTGTGTGCACTTGCCTACGCTGGAAACTCTCTCTAAAACCCTAATTCCCAATTAAACACATATCTAATTTTTTATTTCTTTTTGCTGAATTTTTTTTTTCTTCTTCATAAAAAATTTAACTTTACCCAGAAATCCAGAATATTTCATCTCAACCATAAATCATCAACAAGTGACTATTGTGTAGCTAGATCCACGATCGATCTTTTTCCCCCCTAATTATGCTACTCCTAAATTCTTGTAAAATGGTAATTGTAAAACTAAATGTATGAAACAAATGGGCAAGATCGAACTCTGCAACAACAATGGGTCGCTTTCCCTTCATCCTCGACTTCATCATTCAATGACACAGGGAGAAGAGGGCAAGATCGGGGGTGGCCGATGAAGAACTCGCAGCGACCAAACGGAGACAGGCGCGGCCAAGGCAGCCTCGGTTTGTACGGAGGCGAGTGATTGCAGTGCCGCTTCTTGAGAGAGAGAGAGAGATGGAGAAGAAAAAATGTAGAGAACAGAGGCGGGTGGACTCGCGCTGGAGAATAATCCGGCTTGGACAACTTCGCGATGGATGGAGCGACGGCAACGGTGGCGCTCGGTGGTGGCTCGTTGGGCTGTGACGGCAAAGGATGACTTCGCGATGGCTGGAACGGAGACGACTTAGCGACGGTGACGCATGGTGATCGCTGGATTTGCGGCGGTTGAAGAAGGAAATGGTGAACGGAGACGACTTAGTTCCATTCTGCTTTGATGTTCACTTTTTGCTTGATTTTGGAGACGGTGGATTCTGGGTTTGAATGGTTGGGGATGAAGATGATGAAGAAAATGATGAGATTAAGAATTAGAACATGATGAAGCATAATATTTTTTTTTGAATAATTAGAAAAATAAAATGGGACTTTAATTGGGGATGGAAAAAGTTCCCATGTAGGCAAATGTACTCAAGTTATGATGCACATGCATTCATCTTAACCGTTAATTATTGGAGTATATATCCAACGGTTAAAACATTTACTCGGGCATGGTACCCAAGCTTTTTTACCATTGCATAGTAAATTTTAGGGGGCGTTTGTTGCATAATAAACTTTAGAGGAATTCCCAAGAATATATGATAGGAATGTTATGTTTAGGCATATATTAAAAAATGTGTTTGGTTAACAAATTTTATTTCTGGAAATGTTTTTTTATATTCCTGGGTATAATTAAAATTCGTTAGACATATTCCCGGTACACCTAAATAGTACAGACACCTTTGAACATTTTTTTCCTCTCTATTTCTTTATTTCAATTACATCCAATCATATATCATACTTATAAGTTATCTCTCCTCTCTTTCTATCTCTCTTTAATGGTATACCCATCTCAATGTCGGTAAAGTTAACCTACAAATGAAGTTGAAATTTCAAAAAGTTTATTTGATAAAGATGTTGGATCGATCACTTCTAAATTGGGTCCACGATGACAGTAGATTTGCATGATTTATTTGAGGTAGAGTTGTACGATCACCCTTCATGATTTAGTCCAGGTGCCTAGTTTTTCTTTTTCATAAGCTTCTTGGTAGCAGAAATGGGTATCCAATGAGTCATTGACGAGTTGGTGCCTTTGTCTTTGGTGGAGTCCGCTACATTTGTTTTGATTTACTCTTTTGTTGAAAAATTTGGTCGCGCTGAGTATGATCGAGACTCATATTTGATAAATAATTTGTTTGAATTCCACAACTTTACTTAAAGATAAAATGTAAGTTTTCGATAAAAATCTTAGATTAGGTCACCATCCTTTCACCTTAAATTTGTAACACAAAAAAATATAATGTAAGAAAAACACTTTTACACACCTTTTTTGACTAAAAAAAAAAAAATTGGGAAAGGGATTTGATAGCTACTGCGATCACATGGGACATATGAAAAAACAAAAATTGAGAGAAAAGGCATGTAAGAAATTTAGTGTTTGATGATTATTTTTTGGTACAAAGTGTTTGATGAATATAATTGAGCTAACCTATATTTCAAAGTTGTTCATAATAAAAAAAATTCTTAAATAACTGAAGCCAAACATACTCTATTTAATTATTCCGGGCAGAAATTAGGGTGGACTTGATTTTTTTGGGACTATCGTGGTCCTAGGGTTATTTTGGACTTTTCCTCTCCCCTTACCTTCTCCCTCTCAACCAAACCCTAATCCCTCATTCAGACTCCACTATATCGCCACTGCTCCTCCTCAACATCACCACCGTGGATCCTTATTCGTCTCTCTCTCCACCGATTCAAACTCCTCTGCTTCTGTTGTGTAAGACCCCTAATTTATTATAATTACAGTTTAGTCCCTGAACTTGGTTGTAATTATTTTCTAGTCATCGAACTTCATTTGTTTGTAAATTAACCCTTGAGTTAATTAATGTGATGTTAGCCTTGAGTCATTTAATCTTGTTTAGAGCATGATTGCTTACCTTGAGGAACATTTAAATTACTTTGCTTGAATTGCAACAAGATGAGTTGTGGCTTAGCGGTTGAGGTTTAACCGTTTGATCTGTAAGGCTAGTGTTCGAACCTTGATGAGGAATGTTTTATTTTTATTTTAGATATTCGTGTGGCTCATGGTTTTTATAAATCAATTTCAAAATTTGAATGGTGAGGGTTAATGGAGCATTGAAATCAGGTTTAAATAGGGAGTTTAAGGAGAGATAGTGGTGGTTAATGGTTTTAAGGAGTTTAAATGAGTATTATGGCTAATGGAAGAGGTGGGGCGGCTCCCTCCCTCCCTTTGGTGCTGAAAAGTGGAATAAACACATGCTAAAACCTCTCCTTTGAAATTCAAAAACCAACATGTGAGTTATGTGTCATCAATGGGGTTTAATGCCTTGCCTTTTGCCTTAATGTGCCATGAAGGGAAATTATGCTGAATCATGGGGGTTATGGTTGTGCCTCTCCTCTCTCACTCTCTCATTGCTGAAATCTTCAATTTTAAAGAGTTGCCATCATCCTCTTGCTCTTTCACTCAAAGAATTTTCCAAAAAAAAAAAGACCTAGAACTCTAGTGTTGTCTTCCTTGAGGTGCTGCTGAACCTTGGTGCCATTGTGGGTCGATTATCTTCTTCTATTGTGGTCCTCACTCTTGTTTCTCAATCCTCTCTCAAGTGTTCAGGTGATAGCCTAATCGCTCGAGTCCATTACATTCCGGAAGAGGCTAAGGTCGTGCTAGACTCAAGCTTGATCAATTCTCTCAAACAAGGTTTGGAATCACTTGCATGCAACAATCTCGGAGGTAAGGGTGACTCGTCCTAGGTTTTTCCATGTCGGTTTGTGATTGATTTGCATTCTGTTTGAGTTGTCTTGAGGATATAATTTTGAGTTGTTGTTGACATGTTGGTATGTTGTAAGTGATGATGCATGATGGAACTTTGATATATTTGTCATGTGTTATTTAATTATAACATGATGTAAACGTTTTGAGGAATTGATGATTGATGTATTATGCATGTGTTATACTATGACTGAGGTTTTGTGTGGACTGTTGGTCCATGAGGATTATGAATTTTATATGGTCGTAGTTTATTAAATTTTAAAGCCTGATTGAGTGTTTCTACTTGGTTTTAATTTTAAAAACATGTTATACTCAATTAGTTGATCATTTATAAGCCTTCATATGTAATGTGACCTTAATAAAGCATAACTTACCAAGTGAGGAGACTTAATCTAAAACTAGAACCTTAATTAATCTTGAAGTTTGTGAGTTGATTCTTTTAAGTTTTCTTTTCTTCTTTTTGGTGATGTGTGTTGTCTTCATCAAAATTTCAGCCAAAGTCAAAGAAGAGGTCTTCTTCACATGGGTGCTAATAAATTCTAGGGGGACCAGAAATGCAAAGTCGTGAAACGTGAGGGACCAAAATTGCTATTAAGCCTTAACACAATAAGAGCATATCAAACGTTGGGAGCTTATCCCAGTTGGAGATGCTATGCTCCAGACCTTATTTTTTCTTATCTTTGGAGCAAAATGACATCGCAGATCAGGGAGCATAAAAATAGGATTTGTTCCTTGTGCAAGGAACCTTGCTTTATGGGAGCTTAAATTAAAATACTATTCTTTCTCTTTCATTCATCAACCAATTTACAGGTAAAAAAAGAGGGAAGGTGGGAAACAACACAGTAGTAGAAGCAGAAATCCAAAACTCATAGAAGCAAATTAAAAATTACAAGTTCACCAAAAAGATACAGAACACAACATAAAAAAATTACAAATCTCAGTTCTTGCATGTCTTCTTCTCCTGGATGTCACCTTGATTTGCTCTGATCTGGGCTCTCGAGCAGGAGCCTCCGTCGAGTTCATCGTCGATTCCGATCCCGATGGTCGCACCAAGGCCGTTGATGTGACCAGGCCCAACGGCCAAGCTGTCCAGGGAACGCAGTTTTTCAACGGGAAGGAAGAGGGGAGAGGGTTTTCAGGGAGGGGGGTTTCGGTGAGAAGGAAGAGAGAGGGAGGGAGGGAGCGGCGACAACCGCTGTGAGGGAGGAAGGGAGAGCGGCGGCTGTGACGGAGGCACGACGGAGATGAGAGAGCACAGAGGGGGAGTGGAGGGCGGCGCGGCGAGAGAGGAAGATGAGAGGGTTTCAGAGAGAGGGTTTGAAATTAGGGTTTTAGAGAATGAGAGTGTGGATGTTATTTATATATGCCCAACCAGTTTAACCAGTTGTTTTACTGTTGGGGGCTCCTTTGACCGGCTGGAGCCGATTTTTTACCCGTTTGGGCCAGTGTTGACCGGTCCAGCCGGTTAATCTGTGTTCGTTTGGCCTTTTTTTTGTTGCTTTTTCTGACAAAAAAAGAGCCTTACGAGGGAGCCAACCAAAACGGGCCTTATTTTAGTTTTTTTTCTTTTAATTAAATTAGTATTTAAATTAGAGTGTTGAATTAATATTAATATTAAATTTAAATCATAACTAGGTGGTAATAAAAATTATAAATATATGTGGTATTGTGGAACCCAACCAAAAGTAAAATAAGGAATTATGGTTGGAGCAAAATCTACATGAGTTCCTTATGAAAGAGCTTAATCCTATGTGGCACTTGGGACCCATAAAAAAGGAGTTTAAGCTCCCAAAATATGGAACTGAGTTGAAGATGCTCCAGAGGGGAAAAAGAAATAAGCTCCAGAGCATAGCATCTCCATCTGGGATAAACTCCCGGCATTGGAGATGCTCTAAGGTTCCTCGGTCTTATAAAATCCACGGATGGCAACTTTGCTTTTAAAGCCATAATCAGCTTAATAGTCACTTCCCCCGTTCTCTACACCTCTCTCTTGCAAAATTGTAGACCCTTTGATTTTTGTGATCAATAATTAGGATTTGAGATATGTATTTGTTTTGATATGAAGTTCTAGAGCATGACAGCAAATGAATGAAAAATTAAAATGTTTTTCGATAAATCGAAGTCAACTTTTTTTTGTTTAGTAGTATTTGAGACTTTTGATGTTTAACTTTATATTTTATAAATCTTGCCTTTTTAGTAATTCCATCAATATAATGTTAGTAATTCCATCAATATAATGTTAGTGTAATATTAACTAATGTCCTTTGAGTAAATATAATTTTTATAAAAAAATTATTTCATAATATAATACAGAACTCAATATATTTTTATTTTTATTCCATTTTTAATAATTACATTGAAAAATATTTTACTATTAAATAACATAAGGGTATTTTAGAAATTTCATTGTATATTCCCAGGAATATACATTTTTAACCAAACGCGTGTTATAATTATTCCCGACAATTTTGAAAAAGATTCCCAGGAATCGATTAAGATAACCAAACACATTTTTAAAAGATGTCATGGAATAACATTCCCAATCTAATTTTCCCGGGAATAAGATTTCCGGTTATCATTTTTCCAATCCGTGAAACAAACGCCGCCTAAGGAACCCAAGTCTAGGAATAATTGTAATTTGGAATGCGATCTTAAAATAAGATCAACAATTTTGAAACTGATATGCATAACATCAATGGAATATTGGACATTACAATACATAATTTGCGATGCTATGCATCTGAATTCCTCATTTTAAAATGAGATTAGGAATAAAAGAAAGTAAAACATAGAATAGAACATAAGTGTGACATAACCCATTAGGCAAAACCTCGAGAGTTCATTGCATTATTTTATCATACACAAAGTAGAATATTTTTTTTTTCAGGATCACATAGTAACGGTTAAGGGATATATAGATTGATCATTAAATCTTCATCAACAACCCCATTTCATCGACACCCAGATAGAGATAGGAAGAGAAGAGGAAGAAACGACCGCGCTCGGCGGTTAGTTTGATTGAATCAAAGCTGGCATTGGGCCTTGCACCTGGCTTCACAGAGGTCATGGAGTTCAGGTTGGCTAGCAAAAGGGTTGATGCAGGTTGCAGTGCAGGATCCATAGCAATGTCGTGATGAGCCCATGACCTCAGCTTGATCTCCATGCAACTGTTCCTGTGCAGATTGAGCAAACAAGCTTCCTTGGACGTACTGTTGAGCCTGCGACGCCATCTCATCGGCAACCTGAGCGTAGCAGCTCGAGATGACCATCATAGCAACAACAAGGATGAGGGTCGCTGCAGCAACTTTGTTTGATGAAGCCATTTTCGTCATGTCAAGATCAAGGTTTGCTTGCTTTCGTGCCTCCAACGGGAACAACCTTAATTTAAGCAGATTTTCCTTACGATGTTTGGATGTCCATTTTTGGCTTGGAAATGGAACGATGAATTGATGGTCTTATCCCTCTCTCTGTAATAGCACTCCTATTAATAGCTCTGAACTAAGACCACCTCAATAAAGTTTGTTACATCATATTCTTGTGAGGCAAAGATTTAGCGTGTGCGACAAACAACGCTTCCTGAAAATGCTCCCCCTTTCTCAAAATGAACATAAGGAATAAAATTGTAGATACAAAAATCATATTCACCATGTTGTTAACATTTATTTTTTACGCAGTCCCAGTTTAGTTGGCATTCATTGGACGTAGCCCAAGTTGAGTTTCACCGGTATAAATTTGCTTGTGTGATCTTTTATCTCTTATCTCTATTATATATTACACACGTACCCATGTCAACAAAGATTAACCTCTAGTTGTTGAGCATCACTCAATGACTGAAGAAGATAGTGTGTATTTGGATCAACGTTAGCAGAATTGGATTTGACCAGAATTGGATCTGACCAGAATTGAGTCGGGTAACGTGAGTTTAAGTGACACGATTTATGTTTGGATACATTTACCTAAAATTGATTTTCGTAACTGAACTTTAATACATTTACATAGAATCAGATCAGCTAGATGGAGAAGCTACTCTGGATCAATTCTGCTAGATCGGGATCAAACTTGTAGAATCGATTCTCAAAGTTGGTTCCCAAACATATTCAAAACAATGAAGATCCACGTTTGAGGCTTAGATCCACGTTTAAGAATTTTTACCAAACACACCCGATTCGTTGCTAAGGTTCTAATAGAATATGGAATATTCTTGTAATTACTTGTTGCAATAAGCAGACATGCCGGTGGCCTCTTTCTCTGTTAAAGAAGTTATGCTGCGAAGATCATTGATCGTGTCGGCATGACATCTTGCAAATCGTCTGCCACACCTGTGGTCACCAAGCAAAAAATTAGTGTCTCCTCGGGTATTCTATATGAGGATCCCACTCATTATCGGAGTCTCGCAGGTGCTTTGCAATATCTCACATTTACAAGACCAGATATCTCATATGTTGTACAGAAGGTCTGTTTACACATGCATGATCCAAAAACAGAGCACATGAATGCTCTCAAACGCATTCTACATTATGATGACCCGGGGATTGACTGGTTTTTGTTGTTTTTATTTTGTTGTTTTCTCTTATCTCATGTAGTGTTTTTAATACTTTTAGCCTTGTTTTGGCTTATTTTCTGCATTTAGGGCTAGTTGAGTCTTTTTACCTTGTTTTTGATCATTTGCAGTGTTTTTCTTCTTTTTGAGTTTGCCTTAGTTAGACTTTGATCCTTTGTGTTAATATTGATTTCTGGTCATGGAGTGCTTGAGTTTGCAAGGAATGATCATCAACTTTGAAAGAGCAATTATGAGTTGAAGATGAATCATTTAAAGGTGTTAATGATGTTTAATAGAGTTGTCTTATGTTACTTGTAAGCTTTGATGGGTGTTTGATGAGCTTGTGCAGGTTTTGAAACCCTTAATGAAGAAATGATGAGGATTGAAGAGCTTTAATGAGAAGGGAATCAAAAGTTAAGCTGAAAGGAAGAGAAATCGGAGAAAGATGAAGAAGGCCCAGCGCCAATGCGCTGGCATTCTGCCAAACAACTCATCAGACGATACAAGATCCATCAGATGATCAAGATCCCAGCGCCAATGCGATGGGATAGCCAGCACCAATGCGTTGGAATTCTGCCAAGAACCAGAGACGATAGAAGATCCTAGCGCCAATGCGCTGGGAAGCCAGCGCCAAGGCGCTGGCATTCTAGATTAAGTTAACCAATGCGTTTGGGCATTTACCAGCGCCAATGCGCTAGCCCTCTACAATTTTCTTTTCTATAAATTGCACACTTGTTTCTGTTGTTTGGTATCTTCTAGTTTCTGAACTCTAACTTGGATACATTATTTCTAGAGTTGTGAGAGGTCTCCTTGAGCTCTTGTTCCAGGTTTCTTTGCTTCTACGCAACCTAGGAATCGGTCTTATTCGGTGTCTTAGGATAATTGGCAGTACAATTTTACTTTTCATATATCTACGGGTACTACTCCTTTTGAGGTTGTGTACGGGAGCAAACCACCTACCTTAATCTGATTCTTATTGGGAAGGACAAAGGTTGAGGCCGTAGCAACTGAGTTGGTGGACAGTGAAGGTGAATCGGGAAGACATAAGAATTGTATTCATTGAATTCTTTTCAATGAATACTCATCCCTGATCACCTTATCATCGGCACGAGCTGAAAAATCAGAACGTGAATAATTCAGACTCTAAAGTTGAGCAGATATTGAATAAGTTCATTGCTTTCCTGTTATTTCATTACAAAGTATCACGTATGACCAAATCGGAAGCTATTAACTATACATCAATGAGTTGCCTAATTGTAGGGAATGAATAAGGAAGTTATTGACTATGCAATGAATAGGTTTCCTAATGTGAGAGATATGGTTTTAATAGAAGCTACACAAAGTAATTACAAGAATATTCCATATTCTATCATACCCCCGCAGTTGAAGCGGGAGGTTCCCATACGCTGAGACTGGCTCGAAAATCATCAAAATGTATGCGCAGATGCCCCTTGGTAAATATATCGGCAATTTGATGGCGAGATGGAACATGGAGGACTCGAGCTTGGCCGCGAGCCACCTCTTCGCGAACAAAATGTATATTCATCTCGATATGCTTGGTGCGTTGGTGTTGAACGAGGTTGCCAGATAAATAACTGGCACTTACATTGTGACAGTACACCAATTTGCTTTGGGGATCAGAAAGTGAAGTTCCAGAAGAAGATTACGAATCCAGCATGACTTGGAGACGACATTAGCTACCCTTCTATACTCGGCTTCAGCACTAGAGCGGGACAAAGTAGGTTGTCGTTTGGAGGACCAGGAGATAAGATTATCACCAAGAAAAACACGGTAACCAGATGTTGAGCGTCTGGTGTCAGGACATCCACCCCAATCAGCATCAATATATGAAGTAAGACTAGAAATTGATGAGGGGCACAGATGTAAGCCAAAATGCAGGGTGCCTTGCACGTAATGTGATAACAATTCTGCAAGTGTACGGATTGCACGAAGTAATATAAGAGATTGTCGAATCCACAAGGATAGTTTATTTATTGGTTCAAGCCTAAGTTTTGCAATTTGGAAAAGAAAAGCAAAAAAATATATTGAAGATTGTTTGTAGTGAAGCAATTGTGACAAAGTGGAAAGAAAAAACAAGAATTTTGTTAACACTTACGGAGAAGGAAGTACTTGGGGTTTAAGCTTCACCAATTCCAATTATGCTAATAGCAACCAGAGTTCTATATGAATCAATGTAACATTCCTATGGTGATGTAGCCTTTACCTTTACTTGTTAATACCTTAATCAAGCAAATCATTCAATCTCAATTGTTAAGCCTAATACCTTAGTACCTAGTCAATTCAATTGAAGAATAATCTCATATAATCATGCCAACACTATTGAATCCTACCCTTATACCTAAGTGGTAGAGAAATTCAATCAATGTAATCTCAGGTCCCTATTCCTTACCAACTACCGTTGTGCAAGAAAAAGCATAACACTTACGTCGACTCAAGCGGAATTATAAATCAGAAAAAAGGTTCATAGGAATGAAACAAAGATACTCATATAAAAACTCGGAAGTTCATAACATAATATGAAAAATGATCAACATCCCTAAGTACTAAGGAAAACCTAGCCAAGCATGGCTAGGGAATTCATAATCTAATTTAGTGTTGTTCCTTGCATTGGAAATAACTGCTTCCAAAATAAATTGATAGACAGAGGATCTTGATCACTTACAATGGACAAAGGAACTCTATTTAAGCGCACTATTTTCTTAACAGTGCTCCCCTCACAAAATGAATATAAGCAAGAGAATTTTAGGTACAAAAATTACATTCACTACATGTTGTGAACATTTTTTTTTTACTCAGTTCAAGTTTTGCAGGCATTCTGTCAACCTACGAGAAGATGTTCTTTATCTTTGTCCCCAGAGAGATCTAGTTTAGTCCATTTTGCACGCGTTGTGAGAAATAAGAGTGTTCCAGCTTGACAAACCAGCCCACAAATCAGACCAATCCATAAACCCTAAATCATAAGGAAAATTCAAAAGAAACATAAGGGTTAAACTAATGAAAGCAAAAAGGTTTGAGTTTGACTACTAAGAATCCAAATGATTCTTCTTGGTATTGACACCAACACAAGTACACAACCAAACTGAGCAATGAATATCTTACCTTATATTGCAAATTGGTCTTAAATGCAAGGATACATGATATTGGTAAACCAATAAGATAAAAAGTTGCAAGGTTTACATAAGCAGCCAAGTGCTGCCAACCACATCCTCTAGCTACCCCTGCAGTGTTAAAGACATTTTACCAATCTAAGAATTTTAAGTTAATAATCAAAAGCCTGTTTGGATATGGACTTATTGGAACTTATAGAAGTTTATCTTCTAGAAAAAACACTAAATAAGCTCCAATTGTGCTCTTTGTTTTGCATCCAAACGGGTCCCAAGTTGCAGAGTCAGCACAGGTTAGATGAAAATGAGGAATTCAAACCTGACAAGACACCTTGAATAGAATCCAGTAGTATGGAAATTGCAAGCAAAGGTGTAACTGAAGCAAACTCCTCTTTGATTGCTGAACTACTACTAAAAAGCTGAATCCAGATATTGTGACCAAATCCAAGTGCCAAAACAAAACACAAACCAAGTAGGAGAGAGAGCTTTAGAGTCACTCCCATAGCATGCTTAGCTCTCTCAGAGTGGCCTGCTCCCAATTCATTAGAAACCCTTGTGCTATTGAAGTTAAATTTAAACTTTTTAATACATGTACTAGAATCTAGATACATAGAATATGTATTAACGCTGGTTAAGGAAAATGTGTTCAATCAACTAACCTCGCAGCCGCACTGAGACCATAAGTGATCATGTATGCAATGAATTCTGTGTTTGCACTGCAGAGTTTTTTGAAGACTTGCAATAATGAATTATCTAAATCTTTCTCTTTTCATTTTAGGAACAGAAATATAAAGCTATTAAAACCATACCATATTGCAATCAAGGAAGTTGTTTTTTCCGAGTCAGGAAATAGTCCAGCTAAGAAAACCAGCACTTCAAAAGCCCAGTACTCAAAACTTGCATGACATAAACAGATAGTAAGATTCATGAAGTAATCTTACAATAAATTACAACAAAATCTCTTATAGTATGTTTGGTTTTAAGTCTATACTCTCAAAATCGATTATAGTCAAATGAAAGCCACCAATAGTTGCTTCGATTTTTTTTTTCACGTGATTTTAACCATGTTTTCCAAACACGGCGTTAATCTGAATATCTGAATTGCAAATAGTGTTCAATCTAGAAGCTATATTCATAGCAAACTGAGGCTACTGCTCCTTATTTAGGTTTCTATGATTAATAGTGAAAAAGGGGCTAGCAAAGAGAAAGGTTGTTAGTGAGTCATACCATACCATTGCGGCGGAGGGCAGAGCTAGTTTGAAGGTTGTAAACACATAATGGAACGAATGCATTGAAAAACCCTCCCATGTCTGTTTGAACTTCTTTGCATACATGACATATGAGGCCAACAATAGAAGTGATATCCATAGTGAAATACAAGCTGCAACTGGTGCACCTGAGAATTTCAGTCCTGTCCAATAAACCAAGGCATATGCAATCCCAACATGAACCAAGGCTGGAAGAGCTGAAAGGACAACCAGTGGCATCACAACAGACTGTGTTTGCAGAAACCTCAGGATGTTTTGCAAGAAGCAATAAGCGAATAATCCCGGGACAAGAAACTTCATATAGACTGCAGCTGTTCTCGCAATGTCGTGAGATTGATGAAGCAGAACTAAGATGGGTTCTGTGTAGAACCAAATAATGGATATAATGATAGTGAAAATAAGCGATATGATGCAAGAGGCTTGTAGATAAATTCCCAACTTTTGGTATTCCCTTGCGCCAAATGCTTGACCGCAGAGTGTTTCCAGTGCTCCACTTAAACCTACCTAACACAAGTAAAATGGAAAGAACATAGAGTTTAATCCTAGAAGAATGTTTAGTCTTGTTGCATTCAATTCAACCACCTTCGAGGCTATGATAATGTTGTTAAATTCACACTATGTTAATTGTCAAGAACACTACGTTGTCACAACTACCTCTGAGACAATTATTCCAAGGACATGGTATATGAAACCAAAATTCATGTCTGGAAACAGAGATCAGAAACAATAGTTGTCATTTTAGGCAGAAAATTGAGACCATGTCTATCTCCGCTAGATCAAATGAGATGAAAATTCCTAAATGGTACTGCTACTAGTATTATGTCTCGGAGATATTTCAGTATCTAAGTTTTTCTATAAGCATTGGCACTGTTAGATGAGTTGTTAAACATTAATATTGGGTTATTGGTTATATGGGCCTCCAAACATCTATACAGTGTATATGTTGCTGGGAGAAGAGGGCTATCAACAGCAGAGTTTTAAATTACAGTTGCTGTTGTGGATTTATGGATTAATGCGGCCACAATTGCAGTTGAAATTTCGATGCGGGGACTCAAAACCCCTTTACTTTACGGCTGCAATTGCGGTTACCGAGCACCTTTTTTTTTCTCAAGGTACCCACAACCAATGCTCTGTAATCACGTTAAGTGGATAGACTTCCCCCAACAAATGTTTTTCCATACGCAGGAATCAAACCTTGAACTATATGTTACGGAACACAATTTAAAACCCTGATCAAAAGTGCCAAAACCCCTTCTAACTCCTATTTATGTTGTTTCTAGAATTACAGGGATTTGAAATTTTGAACTAAAATGTCTCTTAAATTTTGAAACCCTAACATATTTTTGAAACCTAAATCAAATAAAAATAAATTTGTCATAAAATTGCTCTCCTCTAGCTTCGTCATCAACTACAGCAAGTAACAATGCATATAAAAAAGACATACGAGCATGACAGAAATCAAACATAATCATAAATAAAGATATACCATGACCGCTACGCCAGTGACACTGAACCATGAGTTAGCAAGAGTGGCCCCAGCAAGTTGAAGCTCGCCAAGGTGACCAACGAGCATGACGGAAATCAAAGTAATCAAGTAATAAAATAAGTTTGTGAGAATCATTGGCAGCGCAACGAGGAGTTGAAGCTTCGCCTCCTCCATGTCCAGCACCTTGTTCCACCATGTTCCGTTGTCAGTTTCCAGCAACAGTGGTGTTTCTGGGCCATCTGAACTGGTGGTGGTAGTTGCCGCCATCTTCGGCGTATCTTGTATAAATTCTCTTCTAGCTCTACGTCATTAATTACACTCTATGTGGGTGTGTATATATAAATATAAATGTGACTAAGCAATGCAATAATTGGTCATATCTATACAAATACGAGCATTTCGTTTTGTGAACCGCGTAAGCGTTTGGCGGCGTGTGTTGTTGGGTAGTACTACTACTATACAGGTCACGGACTCAACTGATACGGATCATTTCTTCATTTTAATCGGTTAAATTTTACGTAGAATCTACTAAATTATACTGATGTTACTTCAAATTTAATAAAAATTACATAGATTTTAACCAATTAAAAAGAAAATATTAAAAAAAAGTGTTAAAGAGACCACGGTTATCAATTTTTTTATATATTTCCCAAAGTTGGATATGAAAATTGGATACCGCTCAATATATGGTGACAAATTTGAGTTGTCTCTAGTTGTCACAATATCGGCGTCATATAAGTATATTGAGAACAACTTGTATACTGAGTCAATTTTCTTTTCTCATGAAATGGCAATGTTTTGAGTAAAGGGTTAGCGTCTGTTTTCGTTTTTTATTTGCTTTTATTTATTTATTTGATATATCTTCTTACTCCATTGGACTTCGTATGCTGTAGGAGAGGTGAACATAATGCTTTTAGAATAGTAAACGTCTCTAGTATAGTAACACGCGTTTACGTAATTAGCCCGTTTATTTTGATTGATTTGAGTTCGTTAATTTCTTCTGCCGCATATGTTTTCTTAATAATTTATCTCTCATGTTTTTTTTATATTTCCAAAATTAAACGGTAAAAAGAAACCAAGCTAAAGCATCTCTACATAGAAAATCTATCACTCTAGAAAGTGGCAATCTCCAAATCCTGAAAGGAACTCCCTCTCGGGTTGCATCCCGAGCCAATGCATCTGCGACCGTATTCCGCTCCCTCAAGAACAAAGATAACTTCACCGTTTGGCCTCTCGCTCCCTGAAAGTATGGACAATTGGACATCAACATTACCATTCAGGACCCGAACAACCTCACTGCAATCTGAATAACAAATTACCTCCACATACTCCAAACTACAGACATGCTTTAATTCGTTCTCTACTACAAGAATCTCCGCTAAGAATTCAATCCCCGAACCCCAGCAACCAGAAAGTCTGTGACCATCTTTATCGCGCACAACAGCCCCCACCCCCATATAGCCCATGCTCAAAACCCAGCTTAGTGTGACCGCTGAAACGCTCGCGGCACTTGCAGTGCATGTTCCTTCTACCGCACCAATATCACTCACAACCCCAACAACTCCATAATGGGCAATAGAAAAATCATGAATCATGGAGGACATCTTCGCCCACTGTTTCCAAGCTCTGGCATCCACCAAAATTTGAAGCATCACATAATTAACAGGCCAAGCACTCCCCTTGAAGATCTCTTTGTTCCTCGCCTTCCAACGCCCCACAACAAAGGGGGAGAATAGATGGAAGCAGAAAATTGACAAATGGGGAGAGTAGAGAAAAAGTAGAAAAATACGTAGTTGAGAAAATAGAAAAAGCAGAACAAGGGAGAGAAGAGAGAAATGCCTTTTCTAATTGATCAAGGGGGAGACAAAGAGAAAATATTTGTTAGCAGTTTAACAAAGGGGGAGAGATGATCAGAAACATTAATTAACAAAGGGGGAGAGAAGACTAGAAAAAGGAGAACATAGGGGAGAATGATTTGAAATTTGTTATTAGAACAGAGAAAGGGAGTGTATATACATACATACATACCTACATACATACATATATATATATATATATATATATATATATATATATATATATATATATATATTCACAAAGTGTTTATACCCATACACCTTTTTTTCTCTAAATAAAATTGTCATCATCAAAAAGGGGGAGATTGTTAGGTTCAAACAAGTTTAGAACATTTATTTTGAGTGATAACAATTTTACTACTGAACTGTATACTATGTTGTTTAGTAAATATCATTACTGTACATGATTTAAAGGAAGGAGTGTCTGCATGCTTAAATTCAATATTATACAGACATAGAAAGAAAAGAAGGATTGTTCGAAGAAAAGAAAGTGAAGTATCGTCCGAAGTTAAAAAGACAAGAAGTATCGAAGACAAAAAAATAAGTATCGTCCAGAGGAAAAAGTGAAGTATCGTCCAGAGGTAAAAGTGAAGTATCGTTCGGAGGCAAAAGTGAAGTATCGTCCGGAGGCGGAAAAAGAAGTATCGTCTAGAGGCAAAAGTGAAGTATCGTCTGGAGGCAAAAGTGACGTACCGTCCGCTAAAGAACAAGAGACAACTCAAGTATCGTCTATACTCTACTGTCTGCATACGTTAGCCAGTACACGATACAACCAAAGCACTGGAACAGATTAAGTCATGTCTCAAAAAGGAAAGGAATTTATTGATGAACGAATTTATTACAAAGGAGTGAATCAAGCAACATATTACTCGACGACTGTCTCTACTTGAATCAACGACATAAGTATCATAAATTGGTAGGAGAAAATCACAATCAACAGAATCAACAAAGTCAAATATACTTAAGGCTTATAGTCGTTGCTGAACGGTCAGAAATTCAATGTGAAGATCAAGTTAACGACAAATCAGTCTCAGTGAATTGGATTTGAACTGAAGGTATAAAAGAGGAGAATTGAAGATTTGAAAGACAACACAACAAGTCAGAGAACAACGCACAATATTATTTTAAACATTAAGAGAAAAACAGAGCGTAAAAACAGAGTAAAAAACAGAGTCATATCTATCAAGCTTTCACAATATAGAGAAACCATTGTTTATTCATATTTGTTTAAGCCAAACCTCTACTATACTGTTTAGAGTCAAACCATGTACAAATTCTATGAGTTTGCCGAGCCTAAGTTTGCTTCTACCATTAATCTTGTGAGAAGAGGACTTCTGTAGAAGGATCTATTGTGAAAAGGAGAAGTCTCGTATAATACTTGTTGGGAGAAGTCCCTGAGAACACTTATTGATAGGAGAAGTCCTGGATAATACTTGTACTGTTGTGGTGAATAGTGAAAATCTTGGTGAAGCCAATGACTGGACGTAGCCCCATCGTTCAGGGGGTGAATCACGATAAATCTGCGTGTGCTGTTTACTATTTATTGTTTTAATGTTTACCATCACACGTGTTTTATTTTTGCTGCATCAAAACTGTTTATCCTATTGTCTGCTAAAAGCAACTTATCGTTTACGAAACGGTTTTGAAGATATATTTTTTTTTAGAAAAGAAAGCTTTTATACGAACACAATTCAACCCCCCTTCTTGTTTTTGTTCTTATTTTGTCATGGAGAAGTCCTATGGGAATACTTGTTGGGAGAAGACTCTGAGAATACTTTGGAGAAGTCTTGTGTTGAATACTAGTACTGTTCTGTTGAATAGTGAAAATCTTGGTTAAGCCAAGGACTGGACGTAGCCCTATCGTTCAAGGGGGTGAGCCAGGATAAATCTCTTGTGTGCTGTTATTTACTGCTTGCATCGTTTACATTTACACACATTTTAATTTCGCTGCATCAAACCTGATTATCCTATCATTTACTGAAAACATCCCATCATTTACTGAAAGCTTTTGTGAACTAATAATTGTTTTGAAAGTCAAGTTTTTATACGCACACAATTCAACCCCCCTTCTTGTGTTGTCCTTGTTTTATCAAAGCGTGCAAAAAGGCTCTGTGGGAGGAAAGAGAGATATTTATAAAAATACCTTTGAAATGATGAAGCGGAAAATTTTCGCTGCACGAATATATCCGGTCGGGAGCAGTGTGACGTTATAGTTACAAAGCACACCCTGTCGGCATTTTCCCTCTCCTGCTCGGGTCAGTGCACGGCGAACTTAGCAAGTTCCATTCGACTTGGTCAGATACACCCAACTCGGATCAAGACGAAGCCGTACGACACTTACGTAACTTCAGAGCAAACTCTAAGTTAGAAAAAATCAAGGGGACTCGTGCAACTGTAAAGTAGAAGCCTGGCACCCGAACGCAGGGGGGCTTCAGAACGCAACAAAAAGGGATCCCGGCCAAAAGCTTCGTGCAGCTTGACATGCCAATACCTGCCAAGCCAAGCTGGGGGCGCTCCTGTTCTAGTCGGCTCCTTAGCCATATGACCCGACGGTGTGAAAACTGGCCCACTAGGGATTCTCTTCAGCATACACCTAAGAGGAAGCCTGCACGACCTAGGCTAGGGACGAGCCCTCCTGACTTACTGGCCCATCAACCAACCGGCCTGGACAAAGGCCGATGGAAGCGCTACAAGGCTGCTCGGCTTACTAGATAATCTTGCTCGGAATACTCACTTAAGAGCTTCCCTAACACTTGAAAAGGACCTCTAGCACCTATAAATATAGGTTCCGCCATTCCTTCTAGGACGCTTCTAAATCATTACTTACATTACAAGTTTGCTATGCATTCTTACATGTTTGAGCTGAACCTTTGGATGCTCTCATTGCTCCGATACTGACTTAAGCATTGGAGTATCTTCTGCAGGTCCCCCCGACACTTCACAACTTGGAGACTCCACCTCATCATTTTATAGCAGGGTTGTGCACTATTGCAGCTCCGCTGAGAGAACCGTCGTCCAGAGTTCACGCACGAACATGTTAACTTATAAAAAAAATTTCATTGATGTTGAACACAAGATTAACAACGTACACGGTTCATGTATGGATGCGGTATATATATAGTGCATGTTGTCGATAACATGTTTTGAGAAGGAAAAAAACTAGGCATTTCCATGATTTGAAAGATAACTGCGTGTTTATTTTACTGTTATGGTCACTAAGGTAACTTCTGAAAATCGGGGCGTTCACCACCAATCATCATACCACAAAGAAGAATTCCCCGCTCCTAGCTGCTCACCGAAGCCATGAGCAATAGAGTCTTTGTCCTTCATATTCCCTTTTCAAAAATACGAATTACTTGTTGTAGACGAAAAAGTAAACGACATAAGCTGGACACTCGCGTGAAGTTGGACTCACATTCGGTAATAATTCAGAATTGCGAGAAAAGATATCCATTTATGCTTGAATATGTTTATAATTAATCTTGTTTGTTGTGAATTACATGACATAACATCTCATACATATGATGAGTGGATTTTATATGATAATTTTAGGGTCTTTTTAGTCTTTTTATTTTATTATTTTTGAGTCTCATGTAGGTTTTTTATTATTTTTATGTAGATTTTATATTTATTTTGCATTTTGCATGTAGATTAGATTTTATTAGATTTTCTAGCTTTATTTTATATTTTTAGGAATTTTTCTAGTTATTTTGTATTTTTAGGAAAAGCTGGTTTAGTTATCATTTTTGTCCAGGGACCAATGTGTAAAGTTTCAGGAAGTCAGGGACCAAATTGTAAAAGTTCAAGAGTGGAGGACTTAAAGTGAAGATTGAGAGAGTATGAGGGCTTGAATTGAAGTGCTAACCAAGAGAGGACCAAAGTGAAAAAGAAGAATATGAAGAATCACTCTCTAATTTAGCACATGGAAAATAATGTGGAAGGAATTGATGATAGTGGAGGAGGAGTTTCAGAATTAAACAAGGGCTGAGTAGTGGCTTTTGATGGCATTCAAATCCCACTAACCATGAAGAAGGAAGGAAAACTTGGAGCTGAAACAGCAGGTCCCAGCGCTGCAGCGCTGGGAAGCCAGCGCTCATGCGCTGGCCCTCGATCTGACAGTGGATTTTTAATGCTCCCAGCGCCCAAGCGTTGGGAATTCTAGCGCTGAAGCGTTGGAGGCTGGATTTTTACTATAAATAGGACCCTCCTCTTCACTTGTAAAACACACCATTTTTGGAATACAACCAGTATTCTCTCTTTCTCCCTCTTGAGCATTGTTCCTAGGACTTGTGGGAAGCCATATTTGAGCTCCTATCCAGGGTAATTCAATGTCTCCTTTCGCCATGTTTGGCTAACTTCTTCTTTAAGTTTTTGGGTTGTTTTAGTTTATAATACATGTTCTAGTTTTTCTTACATTTCTGAATATTATTTCCATTCATGTTTTATTACCTTATGCTTTATTTCTATCTTGATGATCACAAGAGGTTTTGCTTATTGCTTATTACATAAGGCCATTTGGTGAGTAGTAAGGGAACTAGGTAATAAAAAAGGTTATAAGTATACTTCGCTAAGGAATTAGGAAGGACGTAACTTTATGTTGGCCTGAACATCTTCTTCATCTTCTTCTTTAGTTAACTAGGTGCCAAGGAATTGGGTTTAGTAATTAAAAAGAAAGATCTACAATGCTTAAGGAATTAACTTGTAGTTACACTAGGCTATAGCATCATGATAATGGATTTATAATTCAGGAATTTAGTAAGAGATTGCTAGCATGTTTTTATAGACTATGTAAACCAACCCAAGAGCTTAATGTTCACCATCTCTTTTTCTTATTATTTTATGCAATTGTTTCTTTCTAGTTCTCAAACCAACAACAATTATTCATCTTTTATTTTTCTGTTTAAGTATTAAATTTTATAATAATAAGAACACCTATCCCTTGGGTTCGATCTTTTTATTACGCGATAGTTAATCGTACACTTGCGATTTTCTTTATCAACATACATAGCGCCGACCAATGAGATCAGTGATTGCACAAGGAGACTCGTGTCGTGTGACTGGTGATAGTTAGCCGTCTCAGAAGTCTGGTTATGTCAGTGATTTAAGGAGATGGTGGTCGTACCTGTAGAAGTGGCATCGGTAGTTGTTGATGGTTGTGAACCATCAAACCAAAAACTGTTAGAATTCTCCCGCCTCCCGTATATTGGTTGTTGGTGCATTATCCGGATAAACGGTGTAGTGTCGACGCATGTGAACCGGCATGACATTTACATAAGCATCACATCTTGTGTTTGAAAGTGATAGACTTGTGATTGTTGTAACGTAACCGTTATGTGATATTGCTTGACCTGCGTTTTGTATGCCTATGAATTTATGTTGTCATATAGTGAAGTTGTTGAGGAGAGGTCTAAGGAGATAGTTGGACTTTTGGTGTTTGTATATTTGCATGATTTAGGACATGATAGGCTCCTGGTTTAGGCATACTTTTGTGTGGTCACCCTGAGTGGGATCACAAGAGGTATACCGGAATTATAAAGTCTAGTTCGGGTTTCATAGCAGAGGTATATCTTTTCTTTTGTTGATGTTGGATTTTACTTATAAATACTTTGACCAATGATGGTTACATTACTTTGACATGTGTTTGGCTATCTTCTGAACATGGTATTAAGTACGGAAGGCATGTTGTCGTTGCATGTTTCAAAAAGAAAAAAAAGTACGCATTTCAATACATTGGGAATTAATATGCACGTTTATTTTACTATTTGTAGTCACTAAGGTAACCCTTGAAAATCAAGGTGTTAGAAAATACTTCCTTTCCAACAGGCTCCTGGTGGGAATATCTCATAATATATAGATATTCAATGTTTCCAACTAGTTGATCAATGACTTCAGCATAATATGTGTTTGCTGGAGACGTATTGGCTTGGTCATGATCGTTTTGTTTGAATCATTTTTCTTCTTATTGTAGTGGTTGCTCAGGAATATGTTCAGCATAATATTGTCTTAATATATTGAGAGGTGTTCTATATCAATACATATTATTTTCCAGTTGATCCTTCAGCATAAAAGTTCCTGTGATCTTTAGGAAGGCGAGACTCTTAGCATGAGGATCTTCAAGTCAGCTGAGCAAGGTGGTTTGGATATGATAATGTTGGAATACCCTTTCTAGACATTATCGTCTTCAACACGAGACCTATGATAATGTCGTACTATAACCCTTGTTTGTGGTCACCTTGATCATGTTTGCGTCAAGCTAATGACGTTAAACAAGCGCTTCCTGGGAGGCAACCCAGAGGTTTGTTTTGTTTTTATGTGTTTTTGTTGGTTTTTAGTTGTTTTTAGAATTAGTATAGTGATTTTGTGAAGCTATGTTTAAAACTGTGTAGTTATGTGCTTCACATGTCTTATTTACTGTATAGAATGTGTTCTTAATGAGTTGAGGCATTAGAATGAGAGAAGTAAAAAATTTGGACTTGTGAATTTACAAGCCTTTGAGTGAAAACAGTGGATTTGTGCATACTTGCTTGTAGTCTGTGTTTTAGAGTTTGAACAGGTCCAATTTGATGCATATGAATCATGTGGCATGATAGAATGTTGGTAGGTTCAGAATTGATGATTTTAGGTACGTGAGTTATGATGAATGCTGCCAAAACTGCCAAAATCTGCCATAATTCTGCATAATGTTTCCAAGAACATGAACCATTCCTTCTTTTGGTATGTATTTATGCTAGTATGCTGTTTTTTTATGTATATGTTGTGTGTATGTAAGTTTGAATAGTATAATTTGAGTTTAAATATGTTTTAGTACTTTAGATTTTAGGATAATTAGTATTTTGCTGTTTTAGGACTCCAATTTTGGTTTTTCTGGATTGACTGCTCAATTGTTCAATTTTTGTCTTTCCACAAATTTCTCATGATGTTAGAAGATTGTCCAATGAGTTGGAATGCAGAAAAATTGCATGGATTGAATTGTGAGGTATTGAGTTGTGAAAAATTGTCAAAATGTATGTGATTTTTGATTGGCTTTAATCTTGTGATTTGGTGATAATATGTTGAATTTGGATGTTGTCACAAGTTTCAAATGATGTATGCCATGCATTTGAATGATTTTTAAGCAGAAATCATGTTTAAATTGTGATCCATATCATACTTCTTGAGAAGTTCTTTGCAAAACTTGGATTGACTGATAAAGATTCCATCCTTTATTTGCTTGATTTGTAGTCCGAGGAAGAAGTTTAACTTTCCCATCATACACATTTCAAACTCTCCTTGCATCATGTTAGAAAACTCCTTGCACATAGACTCGTTAGTTGAACCAAATATGATATCATCCACGTATATTTGAACAAGTAAAGTGTGACCTTTAGATCTTTTAATAAAGAGAGTAGTGTCAACTTTACCTTTCCCAAACCCTTTTTAACAAAGAAAATTACTTAACCTATCATACCATGCTCTTGGCGCTTGCTTCAATCCATAAAGAGCCTTTTTCAATTTGTATACATGAGAGGGAACGTAGGATCTTCAAATTCAGGGGGCTGTTTCACGTACACTTCCTCTTGAATATAACCATTTAGGAAGGCACTCTTTACGTCCATTTGATAAAGCTGAAAATTCAAAGAACAAGCATATTCCAAAAGCAACCTAATGGCTTCTAGTCTAGCAATAGGTGCATAAGTTTCATCAAAGTCTATTCCTTCTTCTTGGTTATATCTTTGTGCTACTAGACTAGCCTTATTTCTAACAATAATATCATTTTCATCTAACTTATTTCTAAACACCCATTTTGTTCCTATAATGTGTTTATCTTCAGGCTTAGGAACTAACTCCCAAACTTGATTTCTCTCAAATTGGTTTAACTCCTCTTGCATAGCTAGTATCCAATACTCATCTTCTAAAGTATCATTTACTTTAGATGGTTCTATTTGAGACACAAAAGTCATATTCAAAACTGAATCATTAAGATTTTGTCTAGTAGATACTCACCTTGACATATCACCAATTATGTTGTCAATGGGGTGATCTCTATGTGTCCTCCACTCTTTAGGTAGATTATGAATAGTCTCCTCTTCATGCTCGATTGGTTCCGTACTTTGTTCTACTTGTTCTTGATGATTGTCTTTGATGTGATTCCATCTTCATCATCATTATCAGAAAAAAAAAAAAAAAAAAAAAAAAAAACCTTTTTCTCTTTCGAGGGGTTAGTTTCATCAAAGGAAACATGAATGGATTCTTCAATAACAAACATTCTTTTGTTAAAAACTCTAAATGCCTTTCTTGTTAGAGAGTAACCAATAAAAATACCTTCATTAGATTTTTCATCAAATTTTCCGAGTTTTTCCTTTCCATTTTTCAAAACAAAGCATTTGCTTCCAAAAGCATGAAGGTGAGCAATATTTGGCTTTCTACCTTTATAGAGTTCATAGAGGGTGTTCTTTAAGATAAGTCTTATCAATACTCTATTAGATACATAGCATGCAGTACTTACAGCATTAGCCCAGAAGTACTTAGGAAGGTTAGATTCACTTAACATAGTTCTTGCTAATTCGTCTAAAGACCTATTCTTTCTTTCTACGACTCCGTTTTGTTGTGGTGTTCTAGGAGCAGAGAAATTATGGGAGATACCATTTTCGTCACATAGATCTTGAAATTGAGAATTTTGAAATTCCCCACCATGATCACTTCTTATTGATGAAATTTTTAAAGACTTTTCATTTCGTACAAGTTTTGCATATCTTTTAAAGGCATCAAAAGCTTCATTTTTATGTGCTAAAAATAAAGTCCATGTAAACCTAGAATAGTCATCAACTATAACAAGAGCATAATAATTTTCCCCAAAACTTTTGGTCCTTGAAGGTCCAAATAAATCCATATGAAGCAATTGGAGAGGTCTTGTTGTTGATACAATATTCTTTGGTTTAAATGAAACTTTAGTTTGTTTACCCTTTTGACATGCATCGCATAACTTGTCTTTAGTAAATTTCATTTTTGGTAAGTCTATAACAAGATCATGTTTGATTAATTTGTTCAAGTGATCCATGTGAATATGTGCTAATCTTCTATGCCATAACCAAGAATCATCGTTACTATTAGCCATAAGACATTTATCTTTTGAGGAGATATCTTCTAATGATATCATAAAGAATTTGTTAATTTTTATGCCGGAAAATTTTACTTCATGTGTTACTACGTCTTTTACTACACACTTATTATTTTTAAAACCTACTTTTAATCCTCTATCACATAATTGAATTATACTTAACAAATTATGCCCCAAACCATCAACATATAAAACATTTTCAATTACAGTTTGTGGAGGCGTACCTATTCTTCCAATGCAAATGATTTTTCCATTTTGATTATTTCCATAGGTGGCATATCCTTTGTTTCTCAGCATTAGATATGAAAATTTTGATTTATCCCCGGTCATATGTGAGGAGAAGCCACTACCAAGGTACCACATATCACTTACTACTCTCAAACATCTTGTAACTATAGATAGCAACCTAAGAGAGGGGGGGTGTGAATTAGGTTCTTACGTGTTTCGACTTATTAAAACCCAATTCTAAAATGAAAAATTTTACTTTGATAGATTCACAACCAATAAGCAAGTGTGCAGTGGAAATATAAATTGCTTAAAGTAAAAGTTCAGGGAAGGAGAGAATCACACAGTGATTTTATCCTAGTTCACCTTCAAACCACCGAAGGCTACGTCCAGTCCCCCGTTCTTTTGATTTGGGGATTTTTCCACTATTAATCAAGAATTCTTACAGATGCTTATGCCAAGGACCTTAAGAAGACTTTCCACCATAAAACACACCGCTTTTTGTTTACACCAATCCCTCACCGAACACTACGGCGAAATCACTCAAAACAAGAATGATGATGAAGAAGAATTTTAAAGGCTGAACCAATCCTTCAATCTAAGAATGGATTGGACTTGGAATGTATGCTCCAGGCTATCACAAATGAAGGCTCAAGGTTTCTGAGTTCTTAAATGTTGAACAATATAAGTGTTCTTTGAAAATAAGAGTAAATTTGCTTAGAATGATTGCTCTGTGAGTTATGAAAGTTGTGTTGAATTCAGAGTAGCATTGGACTATTTATAGGCACTAGAGGTCGTTCATGAATCATTGCAATGATTTCCCAACGTTTAAGAATGCAGTGATTCATGAAATGACACATATGCTGGTATGGTAATCGATTACTGCAAGTGGGTAATCGATTACTGCAAGTGGGTAATCGATTACGATACTAACCGTTGCAGTTCAAAGTGCCAATTTTGAATATGTAATCGATTACCGATATATGGTAATCGATTACTACCATGTGGTAATCGATTACTCAAAGCCTGTAATCGATTACTCTAAGTCCAAAATTTAGTTTATTGATTTTCAAAGCCTAATTGAGTGTTTCTACTTAGTTTTAATTGTGAAAACATGTTAAACTCAATTAGTCAGATATCTTAGAGCCTTCATATGCAATGTGACCTTAATAAAGCATAACATGCTAAGTAAAAAGACGGCTAAAAGTTGGAACCTTAATTAATAATCTTGAATTTGTGAGCTTGGTTCTTAAAGTCTTTTTTTTTTGTGATGTGTGTTGTCGTCATCAAAACTCCATCCAAAGTTCAAGGAAGAGGTCTTCTTCAAAATATGTTGTAACACTGAAACCCTAATTATTCTGAATGAATCAGAGATATAGTCTCTCTATAGCCGCAGAGATAGAAAAATTGGTCGAACTGCGTGAACAAAGATTATGTCTGCTTTTGAACCTAATTTCTCCTAGGTTAGTATGAGTAATCCAAGGTGTTTTATCCAAGACCTGGCAGTGATGTTAAGATGGCGCCTCCACTATGAGCTCTCTGTATAGGCAACAACAGTCAAAGAAGATTGTTGTTTTGCCTGGCTCTTCTTCGATGGACTCTTTTCCTTGGAGGAAGCTTTGGAAGTTGCATATCCCCCCACAAAGTTAAGCATGTCATGTCTCGCTTAGTAAGTAATTCCCTGTCATGCAAGAATAATTTGACGAAACGGGGGGTTCTTTTCCATGACCGCTGCCTTCTTTGTGATGGAGGGGAGTCTGAGAAGCTGATTTATGTGTTTCTGCATTGCCCTTGGTCACAACGTTGCTTGTTTTCTTCAGGCCTAAACATCAGAACCGTGGGAATCCCCTCAGTGAAGGAATGGTTTTCGACACTGCTGCTATCAGAAGAGATGGACACTATAGCGTTTGCTGGCATGATTTCTTGGGCAATTTCGAAACAAAGAAACAATATTGTGTTTAATGCTCAGGTTGCATATCTACAAGGCACAATTTCTTTGGCTAGGATTGCGGAGCTGGGTCTGGATACTGTGATACTTGAATCGGACTCACTTGATGTGGTCTCCTATTTCTATAATCGAAAGGAAATTTCAGCTTTGGATCTCTTATGGAAGACTGCACTATACTTGCTTCTCAAATAGCTTTTTTTAACTTAGTTCATGGAAAATGAGAGAATTTCCCAATATGAGCTGGTGGGAGAATTTCCCAGTTTCCCGGCGCTCAGGGGGCGTTTGTTAGGTGGGTATAAAAAAATATACCCGGGAATGAGAGTGTGGGAATGAAGATTCCCTTGTTTGGTAGGAGGTTAGAAAAATATATGCCCGGGCATCCCAAATTCCCGGGAAAGTGATTTACACATATTCACCCACCTCAACATTCCCATCTTCAGGGGTGGGTATCAAAGATGCCCGGGAATGTTCTAAACTGGGTAGCAATTTTTTTAGGGAAAAAACTATTTTAACCTTTTATTCACTCACGATTTCCGTTTATTTTTCGCTTTTTTAAGGGCATTTTAATATTTTCATTATTTATTCCTGGGAATATGCATTCACTACCAAACGCATGTTATAATTGTTCCCAGTAATGTTGGAAAAGATTCCTAGGAATCAAATTTGTTAACCAAACACATTTTTTAAAGATGCCCGGGAATAACATTCCCATCTTAATATTCTCGGCTATAAGATTCCTGGGTATATTTTTTCATACCGTCTAACAAACGGCCCCTCAGTGTTGTTAGCGTATGTATTCTCGCTTTCAGTTTTTTCATTGAATTTCGTATTGCCCTTCAAAAAATGAATGCCAAAAGCATTGTGCTATTCAACATGGGCCATTAAGTGAACAACATTCGACTGTAAAATCCTGACTATATATTTCGAGGTTGGGCAATTGATTTAATTGGTCAAATACATCCTCTTTAAATATTTTCGGGATACCTAACATTAGAAATTGAATTAATCTAGATCTCTGAAAAAATAATTTACAAAATTTCATCGCTAATAAATTTTTTTAATCAAATTAAGGAGAAATCTCAATTTTAAACTGATTAGTCATCTAATTATCCATGTCATCATTTCCACGTGACTTTTACTCATTTTTTAATTCCACATCATATTAAAACCCAAAAATTTAAAACTCCAAATTAAAAATGAATTCCACATCCTCTTCGTCTTCCTTCGACCTCCCTCCCTCCCTCTGCGACTCCATCTCAGCCAAGAACAACAATCCAATCCATCTCAACCACCACCGTCCCCTTCATCAGAACAACCACCCCCAACCCACTGAAACCCCCAACACAACCCAAGCCATCGAGCCACCCCAACCAAATTGAAAAGCACATAATACAAGGATTCGATTGAAAGCTTGCCACTGTCAAAAACCACCTATTTTCTTTCACCATAACAGAACATTGAGAAAAAAGAAGATGAAAAGAAGAGGGACCAAAATTAACTGAACCATGACCAGAGTCAGAATCAAACTGCCTCCCACCACCACAGACACAATCAAACAGCAAAGAGAAGGGATGAAAGAAAAAGCAGAACCTTCATGAGTACCAAAATCAAACCCCTGGACTAGAGTCAAAATCCTAGCCTTCCACTCGCTTGAGACTACCACCGCCACCGCCACCGCCTCGTGCCGTCAAGCTTTCGTGGGTTCTCGTATCTGAAATCTCTCTTTCTCTCCATCTTCATCTTCAAACTTAACCACCACCACAACCCATCAGACCTAAAAGAAGAGGAAGAGATTCAGAGAGTAAGGAAAGGGAAAGAATTGATAATAGAAAAACAACACAAGAAATGGGGGGTTTGAATTGTGTGTTTGATTTTAAAAACTTTTCTAACAAAACAAGTATAAGTTTCGAAACTCTTTTCTAAGACTAGTGCAGCGGAAAGTTAACAGAACTGAAAAGTAAAGCACACAATGAGTTTATCCTGGTTCACCCCCTTAATCGTCAGGGCTACATCCAGTCCTTGGCTTCACCAAGATTTTCCACTATTCAGACTGAACAGTACAAGTATTGTACAGGACTTCTCCTAGTATTCGTAGGACTTCTCCTTACAAGTATTCTACAGGACTTCTCCTTACAAGTATTCTGCACGACTTCTCCTTACAAGTATTAGACAGGACTTCTCCTTACAAGTATTAGTGTTTTAGTGTCTCTTCAACAAGAGTAAGGTAGAAATAGTTTAAGTGCAAATTATAGAGAGGATATGGAAATAGGTTCTCTATTTTAGTGTGCGGAAAGGATAAGAGTTTTCACTCTATGAAGTTTCACACAGGCAGACGGCTTCACTCAGAATGATAAGACAGTTTGTATCAGAGTAGGTTTTGGAGCTGTTAGCAAAGAAATACTTAGAATGCTTTGAGTATTTGATCGTAGAAAGTCACCATTGATTTAAGTGTTTAAGTCTTCTATTTATATCTTCAATATGATGAACGTTGGTGAAGAATATGAAGTTCTGTTTGAATTTCTTCTTCTCTGAATTTGCAACGGATACTTCTGGCAAGCTCTTCAGAAGCATTAAATGCAACCTGCTATGCATTAATTGCAGCATTTAATGCACTTGCTAGTGTCATATGGGTATTTAATGCATTTACTGTTCGGTTTCCTTATATAGTCATCTGGGCATTAAATGCAAAGGAAAGCAGCAAAAAGAATCTTCTTCTTTTGATCACCGGGATTTGATTCTGACCGTTGAGGTGATACGATGTTCAGAGAATAGTGTCATTGACTCTGATAGGTGTCTTGATTTACGGTATGTCAGAGGAAGTAGGCAGATACGAGGAATAAAATATTAAATTTGTCATTTTCTTGATTCTGCTGAGAACAATGCTTCATTAAATGATGAGATGTAGTGAGTCTTAGTTGGTTGAAGCATTGAGGTAGACGCTCTGTTCAGAGTTTGATAAGACGATTTCCTCTAACGTTATACTCAGACGTTCTTATAAGACGTTCTCCTCAGATGTTCTTCTTGAACATACTAAGATGTTCACTCAGACGTTGTTCTAAGACGTTCCACTTCTTCGACGTATACAAACGCGCTTCTTTTGATATATTCTTTGAATAGAAGGCAGACATTCGTTTCTTCCCAATGATAGATGTTTCCTGAAATATGAAATACTCAAAGTCTTAGGAAATATTTATCTATCAATATTAAACCTTGGATAAAATTGTTATTTATCAAAACATGATAAAATGTGAAATTGTTTCAATCTAACAAGAATAGAAAATTTATTTTTATTTCACACAATTTAAGCTGATTGTTTTCTGAGGTCGAAGGACAGGGAAGAGGGAAGTCAATTGGTGGTGGCCGAAGGTGATGGAAGTGAGCGACGGTGAGGAAGAGAAAATACGATGGTGATGAGGACGAAGGGGAGTGTGGCGGCGCAGAGGAACAACAGGAAGTGAGCGACGGTGAAGAGAGGAGCGACGGTGAGGAAGAGAAAAGACGATGGCGACGAGGACGAAGGGGAGTGTGGCGGCACAGAGGAACAACAGGAAGGGATGTTAGGGTTTGGTCTTGGTGGAAGAGGAAGAGGAAGAGAGGTGGCGGCTGAGTAAAAGGAGTAAGGAATAGGGTTTTAGAAGTGAGAGGAGAGGAGAAATTAGTGATGTGGAATAAAAAAGCCACGTGGAAATGATGGCAGAAATAATTAGATGACTAATCAACTTAAAATTGGGATTTGTTCTTAATTTGATTAAAAAAAAAATTTAGAGATGAAATTTTATAAATTATTTTTTTAGGAACCTAGATTGATTCCCTTTCTAATATTAGGGAGCTCGAACGGAATAAAATTGTTAACTTCAACTACATATTATGCCAAAGAAAATGGCTAAGTAGAAGCTATTAATAAAATTACTATAACTTTGATCAAGAATACTTAGGTCAAAAACAAAGGAGTTGGTATGAGACTTTTAATCAAATTCTTTGGCCTTACATGAATTCGTCTAAGAAAACCACTGACACTCCTCTCTTTCGACTATGCTACCTGTTGAAGTTAACTTGCAGTGAGTAAGATTGCAAAGGAAATTCGAAATTCCACTTTGTTCTTCGATTTCGATGAAGAGAGGTGAATTGCTTTACAATCAATAATAATTCGACAAAAAGCAAGAATTGCTTGGGAGAAATATGAATTACACATACAAATATCTGATACTACGGGGATAACAAAAACATGATTGAAATCAGCATCATAGAAAGTGAAGGAAATGAGCATGACCCAACAATGGTCCTTGATTTTCCATATTGAGCATTAACTTGCAATGACATTGTGCATCTTCAAACACATAATTAGATGGCATGGCAATACTAAAGGAGAATATATAGAAGCAAATGAAAGACTAATTAGAATGTGCCATGCATGCTTAATTAGAATATTAGTGAGAAACAACAGAAGTGAAAAAAAGGACTAATCAACAACAAAAGAAAATATGTAATAATAGAGTTACATATATCACTCTTTCTTTTCTTCAATTTTTTCTTCCTTTGTTTCTTTCTTCTCCTTCACCACTTCCTTCACCTTTGGCTTCACTTCCTTCACCTTTGGCTTCCCTGCCTTTGGCTTCAGGAAGCAAAAGCAGGAGCAGCAGGGGCACTGGAACAAGAACTTCATTGCCAAGTGCTCAGATCTGAAACTCCGGAACAAGAAGGGGGAGTTCAGCTTTTGATCTTCTTTCTTGTGTAATAATAATGTGTGCCATTTAATTCCCCTTTTTCTATTTTACATCCATACAGCAAGTGTGTATTGGATTCCACTTCAATTCTATCACTTTCAATCTAGTAATGCCAGCTTTTGAGTGATGAGTGATGATGGGGTGGTGGGGCTAGGCTAGCTAGCCTTGTTGAAAATGGTGTTATTACTGCCAATTGATGCCTCCTTGTGGGTCAACCTGCCCATGCTTAAATGAAAATAAGAGCGCACCCATCTAGTAAATGTTTGGAAAAGGCTGATTGGATTCATGTTTGGTCCAGATCTAAGTTTTCAGAAGTAAGAAATAGTTGTTTTTGAATTATTGGATCCACGTTTTGTTTCTCCAAACGTGAAACCAAACACACCACTATTGTATTAATAAGTTTTCATTCACACTAAAGCAATATCTCCACTTAGAATAAAAAGGAATGAGAGAAAAATGAGAAATATGATAAGTGATGTGATAGGAAAAACTAAAGAGAAATAGAAATAAAAATAGAAAGTGGATGGAAAAGAAAGGGTAGAAAAACACAGGAAGGAATCAAAACTCTTATTGTATTTTTATCCACCTAAAAACTACCCCAAGCTGATAAGCATGTGAAGTATATAATACCAAAAGGGAGGTTTTTTGAAACATTAGGCATACTTTCATAAAGCAGAAGCCAATTTCAATGTTTAGTATTATAACAATCTGAAATTGACCCACAACTACAGGTTAAACTTTATCTTGACACACCAGTAATCTAATTTTCTTCTGTTTAAATAGAGGATAACATGTCATCCAGCAATTCTCTAGTGTCTTCACAGAGCAATTATTTACTCATTCTTTGACGATGTACTGAGTTCGATGCACTCAAATTGCCTTTGGTTTTCTATAATGAGTGTTTACATAATTTCAATAACCCCATTACCAAAGTGACCCGCCCCAGTAATAATTTTCATGAATAATAATATATTTTAACATTTAGCAAAAGTAAATAAACTTCAAAGCAAGTGATGAAGAAACTCAGCAAAACAATAACACACCAAAGTGACCTAGTGTTAGACTGAAATTTTACCAAGTGTAAAAATTAGGCTAAAATAGCTCTATGGTAAAAGGATATTATTTAGACGTAAATGGTCATTCAATAACAATGTAATATATTTGGTTAAGTGTTGAGAAAAATAACTTTTTTATTATTTGACCTACTAAAAGATTGAGTTGAATTAAGCCAAACGACTTAGCCATATTTGTTATGTCGAAAATCATGAGATGTTGGTAAAAGAATACTATCTAGTTTGGTAGCTGTGCAGTTACTGAAGAATGAGGCCAAGAAGCGTGGAAAGCTGAAGACCGTCGATAAGCATGCATCAGAGGCTACGTGTTCTATTTTAGTTATTTAGTGGTTGTAGGCAGTTGCCTATATTGAAACAGGCGATATAATTCGAGATGACCCTGTAACTTTTGAGCCTTATGAGGATTTCGAGTGCCATGATGTTCAGTTAGCGGAACTCAACGAAGGTCCCCCTTATGTTTGTAAAATGTTAATACCTAATAAGTTGAGACCAACTAATAATGATGTGCCTCGAAATTCAAAGTTTCCTATCAAAGTTTATAATTTTGATATTACTAAATGTGAGACTATTAATGACATCTTGGTAAAAGATGGCCAAATAGACATTCATCCTGATCAAAAGGTTCCTTCTCTTGATCAAAGGAAAGGTCGAAGGTTTTGTAAATATCATAAATATTTTGGCAATTGGACTAATCAATGTACTAAATTCAGGGATTTGGTCCAAGCTGCAATCCAAGACGGAAGATTGATCTTTAAGGCTAAGAAAAAGATGGCTATGAAGATAGATTCTGATCCGCTGCAGGTCCAAAACACCAACTTTATTGAGCCCGTGGCAATATGCATTGTTGGAGTTGTCGAAGTTCCTAACACGAATGAAGTCAAAGAGTTTGATGAGGAGATGCAAGAAGTGTATCCTCATGCTGGAGAAACTTTGCTCGAGTACCTTCAAAGGTTCAAGGACAAAGATGCTGAAGTGACTCTGTGCCCAAGGTGCAGCGTAATGTTCGACAGAAGTGTTGCAAAAGCTGCAGAGACGGCTACTAAGAAGTCTGATCGAAGACTAGCAGTCGAAAGGTTAGGACATCGTCTTTCTGCTACTCAACGTCTGAGTTCGAGGAGTCCTTTCAAGCAAAAGCATCAACACACCCCAGTCTACAGGAGGAAGAGTTGTGTTCCCCTAGCTGGAGTTCGTCCTAACCAGTGGGTTACTGCATTTCAGTCGAAACTTTCCTTGAAGTCGAAGATCGAAGTGGGTCACATGACTTTTCAGACTAGAAGTTCCCACACTTTGAGAAATTATTCTCATGCCCCAAGTACTTACTTTGGAACGAATCCTATGACCAAAATTCAATGGAGAAAGCTTCAAAGGAAGAGGAAAGCTGCTCGAGAAAGAGCTGCCACTAAGAAAGGCAAGGTTGTAATCGAAGACACCGGAAACACAGTCCTTGTGGCTAAAATGGGTCAAAAAGGCAAGTCTACTTCTGAGGTTGGACAGTCTAGTCGAAGAAGAACTCTGCCGCATATGGACTTGGTGTATAAACCCAACTCAAGTCCTGAGGTGAAGCCTTTCATCCCAAGAGCTGCGTTGCCTAAGCCTTTGACTGCCGAAGAAGAAGGTATGTGTTTTTCTGGGTCCTAATCTTGTTTCTTGGAGTTCCAAGAAACAAACTCTTGTGGCAAGATCCAGCACAGAAGCTGAATACAGGAGTCTTGCAAATACCACAGCAGAGGTCCTATGGATTCAGTCACTGCTCAACAAATTGAAAATCCATTTTCAAGTCCCTAATATTTTCTGCGACAACATGAGCACTATTGCCCTCACTCATAATCTCATACTACATTCTCGAACCAAACACATGGAACTTGACATTTTCTTTGTGAGAGAAAAGGTTCAGAACAAAAGTCTCATTGTGCAACTTGTTCCCTCCCAAGACCAATATGCTGATATTCTCACCAAAGTTCTCTCTCCAACATGATTCACAGAACTTAGAGACAAGTTAAAGGTGGTTGATAAATTCAGCATTACTCACCCACCTTGAACTTGCGGGGGATGTTAGGAATATACTGTTATAAACAAATAAAACCAAACTTTTTGGAATCGTTTGCCCTCTAGTATCGTCTGCCATCATTCTCCTGCTGCTACCGTGAGTCATCAGCCCCCTTGCATCGTCTGGCCTCTGGTGTCGTCTACCAGTACGATTGCTAACTGTACTGCAACACTGCAGTAAATATTTAGCTCTGTCTCCCTGCAGTACACTTTCAATCATCACAATGTCAGTCCTAGGGATCACCAAATCTGTCCTTTGGAAGATTCCATGATCGTGTCCTTTGTCCTTATTGGACAGCTGCAGCTGTCATTTGGCAGCTGCATTCTCTTTCTCTTTTGTTCTCCTATATAAGCAATACCTCTTGTACATATTGAATTACAAATTAATGAAATGAAGTTATGATTTTCTGTTTTTGTCTGTTTTCTATTATGGTTCAGTTTGATATGACAAAAGTTTAGAGCTATATCATTCATATTGTAAAGGAAGTTCATCCAACCAGCTTGAAACCACCACCCGATTCTTGCTATATGCAAGTCCACATTGTTTCCAAGGAAACTTCCACATCTTGGAATATGAGAGTGTTTCTTGCCCTCCACACAGTCCAGCATAATGCATATGGGATTAATTCCCATAGAATTGGGTCTGTTATTACACGCATCTCGGTCCATTCCTATAGCAAGTTAGGGAAAACTTTTGGGCAGCACCAATCTATGCTTTCTCTTTTAATTATAGCACTCCAAAACTGCCATAGTATTGTACAAGACAGCAGCAGGTGGTCGACAGACTCATCTTCCAGTCCACATAAGCTATAGTTTACTCCTTCCACTAGCAATATTCCTCGCCTTTGTAGGTTGGTCTTGACCACAATTTGATTTTGACAGCATGCCACAGGAAAAGAAGTACCTCCGGTGGAACAATTCGGCTGCTACTCTTAGAGCACGACCAAGTTGTCTGTTCAAACAGGGATTCATCAACCCACAAGCAAATGGCTTTAACAGAGAACATGTCATTGTTATCACCTATCCAGATTAATCTGTCTTCCCTGGTACTTGGGATAATTGGATTAATTACCGAGAGGAAGTTATTTTCTTGCGCAGGTTCCCATTCAAAGCACTGTCTCCGAACCGGTAGGCTCCAAATCCATCTACCGTTGAGAAAAGGCCTATGTCGCCTATAGCAGCAGTTTTATTAAGTGACAAGGCATATATGCGAGGATAATTTGTGTAGAGCGGCGACATGTTTGTCCACGGATCTTTCCAGAAGCTTATTGTTGTTCCCATTCCCACTTTGCAATAGATGTGGTCCCTAAATTCCTTAGCAATGATAGAATCTTCCAAAACACTTTGGCTATATCTTGCAGAATAGTTGAAAAGGATGAAAGAGGTCCAAAATTGTTGATTATGAGATGTAGGACCATGGACATTTCCTCCCACCCATATTTAGCCACCAGAATTTTCCTCAAGTAACTGTGTTTTTCAGTACCTAGCCTCCAAGCCCATTTCAGTAATAAAGCCTTGTTTCTCCATCCCAAGAAGCCAAGTTTGAGACCCCCCACGAGTTTATTCTTGCATACTTGTTCCCATGCAATCCAGGAAATTCTCCTACCACCCTCACGCCTTCCCCATAGGAAAGAACGCATTATCTTCTCAAATTGTTCCAAAATTCCAATAGGGGCCTTAAAGATTGACATGTAATAGATTGGAATCGCAGAAATAACAGCCTTTAGGAGAATCAACCTCCCACTCAAGGGCAGATATTTGGGACTCCACATGTTCAGCTTGTTGCGCATTTTTTCAACCACCGGCATCCAAAATTGTTTTCGCCTTGGGTTCCGTCCGAGGGGGGCTCCTAGATACATAGAAGGTAGGGATCCTATGCTGAAATCCATTTCCTCCGCCATCCTTGCAAATAGAAGAGACTTTTCATAGTTAACTTTAAAGCCCGATGCCCACAAGAAAAGAACCAAAACATCATACATTTTTTTCCAACTGCTCATCCTCATTCTCACAAAAGAGGAGGGTGTCATCGGAAAATTGTGGATGGTTTAATCGCAGCTCCTTACCAACTTTGACACCAACCGCTTGGTCATCACCCAATAGTAGATTCAAAATGCATGCGAGGCCATTAAAACAAAAATTAAATAGGAGGGACGGAAGTGGATCGCCCTGTCTCAACCCTTTCTGCATGTTAAAGAATTCGGTCGGAGATCCATTAACTAACATAGCTAAAGAGGCTGTAGAAGTACAACACTCTATCCAAGTAATCCATTTTTCTCCAAACTCCATTTGCTTCAATATATTTACTAGAAAAACCCAATTAAAGTTGTCATAGGCCTTGGTGAAATCAAGCTTCAGAAGGAACACCCCCCCCCACCCTCTCTAGTCTTTTTCAAAGAATCAACAACTTCATTAGAAATGACGATACAATCAGATATTTGTCTGCCCTGTGTAAACGAAAATTGGTTTGGAGTCAATATCTTAGGCATTAGCTTGGCTAGCCGCCCTGCTAGTACCTTTAAAATGAGGTTATATATACTAACAATCAAATTGATGGGTCGAGGGGGAACTGATCTTAGGACAAAGCACAATGAACGCTTCATTTAGACCCTTGCAAATCTACCATGATCATGGAATTCTCTAAACATCTTAACAATATCTCCTTTAATTATGGTCCAAAATTCCTTGAAAAAGGTTAGATTGAATCCATCCGGTCCAGGCGCCCTATTGCCATCACATGATTTAATTACCTCCCAGATTTCTGCTTCAAAAAATTCTGCATCTAAAGCCAACCTGTCCAGCCTCTCAAGTTTAGCCAAATTGCTGCAATCAAATGTAACATCGGCGTAGTCTTCCTTCGTGAAAAATTCATTTAAAAGTTGGAAGATTGCATGCTTGATGATATGGGGTTGTTCCATAACATCATCATTTACCTAAAAGTGATTCAAGTCCTTCCTGCCTTCTCTAACCTTGCAGACCTTGTGAAAAAAGCCCGTATTTCTGTCCCCTTCTCGCAGCCACCTAACTCTCGCTTTATGTAGTAGCCGGCTCTCTTCAATTCTGAATTCTTAAAACAGTTTGTCAATGATTAGCAGCCTATCTTTTCTTAGCTCAGCTGAAACGCCGTCACTTTCCATCCTACTCATCACCTCTTGTAGACTATCTTCTAGTGCTTTGATTTCCTCAGATCCCCACATCCCTCTTCTATGCTTCCACTCTCTGATTCTTCCCCTTAGCCCTTTTAATTTCTGCAAAAGCACATATCCTATCCATCCTTCTACCACTGTTGAACCCCACCATTCAGTCACCAAATTTTTAAACCTATCCTCCAACAGCCAATAACTGAAGAATGTAAAAGGTTTAGGTCCAAAGTCGTTAGATCCAATCACCAGACATTACTCTGTGATCAGAGGTACCCAATCCTGATCCACTTGTGGCACTCCTTGTAATTTAAGGATGACATCATCATTTATAAGCCATCTATCAATTTTACTACAGAATCCATCCTTCCTGGTGCTATTCCAAGTGTGTTTCCCATTTGCAAGAGGCAGATCAGTAAGATTGTAAACCTGGACAAAATGCTGGAAAAAATGTTTCCCCTTGTATTAGTTATTGAGCCTTGTCTTTCCCCATCATTCAAAGTGCAATTAAAGTCTCCCCCCAGAATAACTGGTCTCTGATGATTATTCAATTCATTTCTCACAACTGAGAAAAATTCCCCCCTCCTAGCCTCATCATTGGGGCCATATAGATTACCAATTAGCCATAGTTCAGATTCATTGCTCACTTGTACAAAAAGCAATACGGATCGTTGGTTTTTACTTACCCGCGATCACTGCATCTTCATCTGTACACTTATATTCCACCCCCAATCTGATACCCATGTTCAGGGCTCTCCTAGCTCGAGTCATGACTTTGTGGGGATGAGAAGATCAAGGAGAGGCAAGGATCAGCCCCCCATCCATCCCCGGTGTTGGATTCATTGTTGTAGTGTTCTGAAGACTCAACTCGCTCCTATTGATTTTCCTTGGTCGACTTCTTCTTCTTGGAACAGTAGCGTTTTGCACATGAGACAACAAGATAGGGAAAATTGCTTGCTTTGTTTCCTCCAGCGTCTGATCTAAGAATGATTTTTCCCCAAATTTGTCTGGAAACAGAAACCACCTCCTGCTTCTGAATTTCTGACTCCGCTGAAGCCCTATGTAACTCCCTTGCGTCATTTCCTTCCTCATACTGACTTGGAGAAGCCATCGATGGGGGTGACCTGCTCTCCGGAATGAGAAGATGTTCCACACTGGTGACTTGATCAAAGTAATCGTACCTGGTATCTGCTTCGATCCATAACTTACAGTAGGAATCACCAATCCTCACAGTCATACTCCTCGCACTGATTGATGGTGTAGGGATAAAATCAGCATTCAAGCAATGTCGTATCTATTATCGTATATGAATTCCCCTAAGCTGGCAGCAACTTCTTCAAAGAAACTATTGTTCCAGGCCCCAATTGGGACATTTCTAATGGTTATCCACAAGAAGTGTCTCGTAGGTCTCTCTAGAATCTCAGCTAGTCGTAACATTTCAAACTTTTGACCCAAGAGTTCACCCTCTCTACTCAGGAATTGGAGCATCAAGTCCTTGTTCATAAATTCCAGTATGACCTCCTTTGCACCTAGAGATTTAACAATGATTTAGTATTGCCCATGTAAACAAAGTCTGGATTTCTCGCACAGACTGAACTCCTCTTAGAGAAGCTGCGAATGATTTCTCTACTCTCCTGATATCCTCTTCCTTAGGACAGTATCAGCAATTATATTGAGGCAAGCCTTTTTCTTCTCTTTGATGGTTATTGCTAGTCTTTCTCCTCCACACCTGTCCGTTTTTGTGGTCTTGCCAAAAACTTGATGAACAAATCCGCAAGTGTACAGTTGATATCGAAGTAATATAAAAGATATCGTCTCCTCAGAGATAGGTATTTCTAAATCTATTTTTAAATTGTTTAAAGTTAGTGCAGAAAAATAAACAAATTGTTTTGATAGATTCAGGATTAAGTAAGAACTTGAAAATACAATTCGCAATGGAAATATGATGAATAAAATTAAGAACTTGGGCTGTATGAATAGCTTATGATTTATGTTTCTAGAATCAATTATATATCTGAAGTTAAAAGCAAGAAAATCAAGGTGTTCTAGCCTAGCTTCTTTACAAGTTAATTTCTTAAGCATGCAAAGCTTCCTTCTAAATTACCAATTCTAATTCCTTAGATTATTAGTTAATTTAAGAAGAAGATGAAGTTCTTAAAACTAGCCAACACAAACAAAGCCTATCCTAATTCCTTGGTGATATGCAAATGTTCTTTCAATTCTTATTTCCCTTATTACTTAGCAATTATCATTGAATAAGAAATAAGCAAAAACACTTGTGTATAGCAAGATAAATGAAGAACAAAGAATTAAAACATGAAATGCAATATTATTCAGATATAGAAAAGAAAACTTAAAACATAAACATAAGCTAAACAACCCAAGTACTTAAACAAGAACTTAGCCAAGCATGGCTAAGAGAGACATTAGATTAACCTGGACTAGGAGCTCAATAAAGGCTTCCCACAATTCTCAGGAAATAATGCTCTAAGGAAGAAAGAAAGAATCACTTCGATTATTCTGGTGTGTTTTTCAATGGCAAAATACAATCCTATTTATAGCCTCTCACTGCTTCCCAGAGCTTGAGCGCTGGGATCCCCAACGCTTGAGCGTTGGTTTATTAAATCCAGACGTTGCAAAACAGGGGCCCAACGAATGAGCGTTGGGCCTTCCAACGCTTGAGCGTTGGTCCACATTAATCATTGGGCTTTAATTTAGAGTGCCAACGCTTGAGCGTTGGCACGTCTCATGGAAGTTCTTCTTGAATGTTTTTTCTCTTCAATGTATGGAATTGATGGGCTTAATTAGCCTCCCTTTTGTCCCATTTTTAATTCTAAAACAGCCAAGGGCTTTACTTCTTCATTCATGCCTCATTTCCCATGTGTTAAATTAGCAATGGTGCTTCATCTTCCAACTCTTCACTTTTGGTCCTTTATTTGCTGAAACTTAACTTTCAGTCCTTCCTCTTCTGAACTTTACACTTTGGCCCTTCCTTTCTTGAAGTTTACAGTTTGGTCCCTGGGCAAAACACTATTTCTACCAGCTTTTCTAAAAGTCTAAAATACTAACGAAAATTCCTAAAAAAGTATATAAATAAAGTTTAAAAACAAGAAAAAGCTAACCTATATGGAAATGCAAAAATAAATAGAAAATCTAAATAAAAAGTCTAAAAACCTATATGAAACTTGATAAAAATAAAATAAAATAAACTAAAAAAAACCCTAAAAACATCATACAAAATCCAGTCATTAGAGTTCATTCCCAAATAGCATACGTCACAATCTCAGCGATATAGCAAAAATTATCAAATTACTTTTTCATTTTATCAAGTCAAGCTTTAACAACAAACAGTTCATTCAAATAGGATAGGTCACATTTCCAACTATATTCAAACAACAAGAATTCAACACTCATTGATAGTTCATCAATCAACAAGAAATAGTAAATAATTCAATTGTAAGTCCACCATCTATCTGCCAAGCTTCAATATAAATTCCCTTATGCTCTATAAGCCCGTAACTCCCTTACCTAGTGATTCCTAAATTAAAGTCGGGTTTCCCTCGAGCTGCAAACCTATCTGCATATTATTTATAATTGCTATATTTAATAACTCAAATAGTTATTTAATTAATTTTCCAAAACTATTTTAATTCTCGATTTATTATTAATTTTCTAAGGCCACGTTTGTTTTTCCCTTAAATAAGGCCTTGAAGCCATTTTCTTTGGAAAAACACTTATCCAAAATCACTTTTCAGCTTTCCACAGTCTGACGTCACCAACAGATTCCTCATATTTTCCTGATCACAATTAGCCTTATTTCCGATTCTTAATCACTTCCTAAGCATAATTAAATTTCAATTCAAAGTTGCTCAATATCTCAAAAATCACTTATTTTCACTTAAACTTCAAAATCACTTCTGTTCAACCTTCCTTCTCATCAACCTCATGCTCAGAACCTCTGGTCTGAGACAATCAAAGTCTCAAAGGCCTGGGTTCGTGTTCTCCATGGAGAACTAGATGAACCCAAGAAGGTGATGGAGGTTTCCATCCCTCTCTAGCTCAATTCTGGACTTGATTCTCATATGCAGAGATTTTAACATGTTCTATAGGTTTCCAGGAACACAAAGGATATCTCAGAGGGTTCTGATCATCGACAAAATGACACGCAACAAAGGTTTTAAGTAAAGACCCTAATAAAAGAATTTACTACGAAAGACTCAGTTTTAAGAAATAAACATGATATTCGAACTCAGGACAAGATGTAGAACAAGAAACTACAAAGAAAAATGAGTTCTGAGAATTTTCCAACCTAACTCACCGGAGAAGACGGTGGTTGATAGCGGCAATCAGAGCTAAGGCCAGGGCTATCTTCCTCTCATTGCCAGAAGTCCAATGGTGGTGGTTCCGTGGTCAGAAGGTCCTTCGTTTGGAAGAAAATCTCAGTTGCAGTTCTCGGCCCTCACTGGAAAATTCAACCGGTTTCTGTGTTCATCTTCGGGACCTCGATTCTTCACGGTTACCTCCAATTTTTCAAGCCCATATCAACAATACAAAGCTTCAGAAACACAACGGAGAAAAAGTGAGATGATTTGGTTGAGTGAAGAGGGAGAACGAAGATGATGAAGATGTGATCGACGATGATGGGGGGAGAGAGAGTTCAGAGCATCTCTCTCTAACTGAAGTTTCAAAACACGAAAATGAAGTAGGGAGAACTGTTTTGTTGTGTGTCAAGCTTTGTATAAGCATGATTGAGATAGTTTTGATTAATATCAAGTATTGTGTTGCACCACTTCAAATGCCATCATGATGCCATAGTTTTCTTTTCTAGGAGTCATGAAGATTCATTGTAAGAGATTAGGAATGAAAGATTCAGAGTAAGATTCATGGTGAAGTAAAGTATGGTGATTGTGATAGGGTAGTTGGACCAACTCAAATTCTAGTCCCTCTAGAATTTATTTTTCAGACATTGGTCCTTCTTTTGATTTCTAATTTATAATAAAACTGGTAAGAGTTCATGTGACTCATGATAATTGTAAGACTAATGGGATGTCATCATCACATGCAATTTTTTTAAAAAAATGTATATACTTATTAATATTATTTTTAATTTATTTCTTTCCTGCCCCCAAGCATACAAACACATAACTATGCATCTCATACTCTATTTTTAAGCCTTCAAAGGAAGCACTCCCATGGTGTCTAACCCTAATTCTCATTAATGCCTATTGGGCTCATCTAATGAATCTGGCCCAATAAGTTTTGATCTAATGAACTTGACCCAATAAGGCATTATAATACATTCTAGTGGGTTAATTCTATGTGTGTGACCCTATGATATTTCTTTCATATTCATGCTGTAATAATTAAATATAAATAATATTAAGCTACTGCTGCATAATACAACAAGCTCTCACTTGCACTTGAGCTTAATCAAGTATATCAAGTATCACATATAGTGAGTGGTGTCTAGTAATGCATCACTATGACCTAAATATCAAGATTTCCCTTGTTCCGACATAATATACTGTGTGACAAATATATTTTATATGATTGTTTCCTTTGTCCATATATCTAATTGACCTAAATATCAAGGCATGAGTGTTTCATCATTGTATATCCAATTTTTATTCCTTGATACCAAAGAAGACTTCCAGAAATGAATATCTCATACTTACCCTTTATGAGCATGGTCATACATTTCATAGTCTTACTCTATCAAGTGGCCTATAGATATTTACTTCTATTACATAGAAGGGACAATCTCATCTACACCACTCATATTCCTCCACATGGTTCACATTATACTAATTATTGCATTTATAATCACCTTGTTACAGGGAACGTTTGACGATATTAAAATATAGAACTACTCATGTAGGAATCTTAGTGGCTTTAAGTCAAAGGATTACACATACCATTATCATATTGAGAATCGTTTATGACACTCACGTAGCAATACATGCAACCTTCTCATGTTAGATCAGTCTAGTGCATCATTACTCCTAATGTGTAACCGTGTGAAAACTTGACATCTCATATCCATGATAAGTGAGATTCAAATCATCAACCACTCACACATTAGTCTCAATATTGCTCAAATATTAATAATGACTAGGGATAACATTTAATAAAAAATATTTTGTAGAATCTCACTATCCAGTCAACTATTTAACGTCCTAGAAATTTGTATCTACATTTCTATAAACATTAAATATAGTTCCGTGATCACTTTCATAACCATGATCGAATTTATTTTGGATGCCTCCTACCTCCAAGCATCATTTTTAGCATCTGATGACTTCCAGCGAAATGCCAGTTTTTTATGTAGCTCAAACACAAAAAATTGCTTGCAAATGTGGAGGAGTTCTACTCATTCAAGCTAGATTCATGGTGATTTTGTAAATATGAGGAAGAGCCTCCTACCAAACACCTATTAAATGGTCTGTGAAGTATGATTAATTTTCATTTATTTAGGGAGAGGCTCAAACCCAGTAAAAAGTTAGACCAAAAATATTTCTTATTGGGCCCAAACTATGTTTATTAGCTAAACCAAAAAAGTTGCATATGGGGATCCAAGGCATTGAACTTGGTAGTTGTTCAAAGGACTTTAGTGTGAAGCATAATTAATTTCTTTGTTTGACAATGACAACAACCAAATAGTCAAATACCACTACCATATTTCCTGCGACAGTGTCTTGCCCCAGTGGAACCATCAGAAATTCAGCATGGCAGGTTTTATGGGACATCTTTTCCCAGTTAAAGAGCATGAGAAAAAAGGGCTATGATGGATGTGTCTATTGTGGATGGTACCATCATTATGCTCAACTATGAAATGAAATGTTGGTCTTATATAAGCTTGCATGCCAAGATTTATCATAACTAACTCTTTCCCGTAAAAAAGGTTGTGAAATGATAAAGAAGAAAAAAGTTAGCAAGTTACAAGCCAAAATAGCATAATGAGGATCCTGATCCATGACTATAAGTATTTATTGAAATTGCAAGATGTTGAGGAAAACCCTTGTACAATATTTGACTTGAGTTTATCTACTGGGATCGTTAACCCATTTTAACTCACAGGGGTTAATTAAGTACATATTCGTATACACAGTGAAAAAAATTTGTAAACTAAAATTATGGTGAACATAAATAGTTCCCCTAGCTTTTGGCACTGCTTACAGTAATTTTAATTTTACCGTAATTGTCTCCTGTGTATCTAAACATGGACTAAATATGTGTTTGTATTTACATTTAAATTAGCCAAAAATAGATTCATTTCAATTATAAAGAGACTTGGATTTGTCTTTGAACGTCCACTACACCGGTTTTTGTTTTTAGTAACATTTGGTTTAAGCAACAGGTAAAAAGTGTTACGTAAAAATGCATCAAGAATCAGGTCATGTTTGTTGTCATAAAGAGTTTGTTTTACGCAATCCATTTTTTCACAACACTTAATAAGTGTTTCGTATCCAATAATAGAGATCATTTATTACTCGATAAGTATTGTCTTTTCTATACAATAAGTTACATTTTCTCACAGTGCTACGATAGAATACAAGAAACTGTTACAAAATGACATAAGTAACACCGGAACATAAAATTGATACAAAAAATTGCGTAAAGTTTATAAATATTTTCCGCATTTATGCCTACACTTTTTGAACTATTGCAGAAAAAAAAAATGTACTGCGCGCACAAAAATATAGACATGCCCTACTCTAAGTTTGCTGGCCTGCATCCTCATACCCCGAAGTTGGAAAATTTTATTATGCAACCTGGTTTGAGAGGGTCTGTACAGGTTAGCTAAATATGAATATAAAACTTGAAGATGAAACCTTGATTATTATATTAAAACCCAAATGGAACATATATCTCTAAGTTTTGGGTGTTTGTATGCTTGTTCGATTTGGAAGTGCAGGTGTGATTGGTTCAAGTATCATTGAGTGCATCATGTGGTCGTTGCGCTGATTCAGAGTTGTCACGTAGCTTACCCAAGGCATCTGTCATTGGTCTTCCTCGCTAGATTGCTTGCCAGTGTCCACGGTGAAAACGGCATCATTGCCTGGTGGAGACGCCCAAAGTACATTCACAAAGAAATGAGTGCAAGAGTCAACTTCTTAAAAGAGATTATCATAGGAGTATAACGGTGAAAGAGAAAAAATACATATTAAATAGATCAAAATGATAGGTATTTAGCTCAGGCTAATAAGACAGTTTCCAATATTCGACTAAAATGAAGACGGCATGCTGAGTTGAAGTCGAATTTATATTGGAAATAAGATCGTAAAACAGACAAGTGTTAGACTTGTTTTCGATTAAAACATTGATGAGCATGGGGTTGCATTTCGACGGAAGTTATAGACCGTAAGACCAGACAGAACATGTGGAGTGCAAAGAAGCAAGCACAGGACACGTGTAAGGCTCAAAAGATTCGTCTGTTGCAAGTATTCGAAAACTTAGCCTATAAATAGAAGAGGCCAAGCACAGAATCAAGGGTCCGTTCGTTCCATTCGCAACACATCCCTAAACGTTAATTCTCAACCCTAACGCTATAAGTCCAAGCAACAGAGACACACAACAAACGGAAAGAGTCAAACGTACGTGATTGAGCAAGTTTGATCGACCATCTTTAAATTTCCTGCAAACTTTATGTTTCCTGCACTTAGAATTCAATGCAGTTTTATCCTTCTTTTTTCCTTTGAATTTTTATTGTTTTCAAGCACTTTTACTTTCAATCTTTTCTTTTAAACTATTTATCCAATTCGTCCGAACCACTTTCGATGAATATCTCCTCATCCACTCCATTTCACGATTCACATAATAGAAAGTCTCCATATCCTGAAGCCCAAAAGAGGATCAGAATCTAGCCCATTTTATCAACATTTGGATTTTCTTGTGGTTTTACCTGATTTTATTTGTTTACCAAAAATTAGTGTAAACAAATTGGCACACCCTGTGGGACCAAGGGATATGTTTTCGTTAGAAATATTGCCCAGTGCCTTGATTTTCTAAATCATAAAAATAATTTCTTAACCAATAAGATTTAGAAAAGTGTATGATATTACGGAGTGGTAAATTTGTCAGTATGACCAATCGTTCTAGAGAAAACCAGTCTCTAGGGTCTCATGTTGAACCCAGTAATGATTCTAATGTCAATGGAGAACGTTCGATTAATACTAACGATGGTGTTAATCCTCCAAGGATGGAAATCGTTTCCAATCCAGACATGGCAGTTACAAATGCTCCAACGAGTCAAAGTTTACCACCGATTTCGACTGGTCAAAATTTGACTCAAATGTTTCCTTCAATGTCAGTTGGATTAATTCCTAATCAAGAATCAATCCGTACACGACAAGGCCAATCTTGTCACAAGTTTCAGCCCCAATTCCAATTCCAAGTCCTACGACCTCTGCCATTTCACAGGTTGTTGTTGGCGTTGTGCAACTAGGTTCCTGGAACAATAGTAGGAACCCTAAGAAAATTGTTAGTCACCCTTATGGGATGCCTCTATCATTGATGCAAGGGATAGGAACTTATCCCTCGATGTTTTTTGATAATGTGGTTTCAACGGGTTTCCCAGGAAACCAATTTGTAGCATCAGGATCAAGGGCAATTGGGTTGAGAAATGTGGGACCCCCACTTTTAGTTTTAGATGGATCCCCATTTGCTTTGACTAACAATACGGTAAATGTAATTAGGCAACAAATGGATGATAATAACCATGAGTTAGTTAATACGTTGACTCAATAAATTGGTACAGTCTTTAATCCTATGATTAGAGACATTACACTTGCCTATCAACAATTGACTACGCAATTGGGTCGAATTGCGGATGTTTTTGGTGCACCTGACCCTGTAGTTGAATAGATCGCTCAGGCTGGTCGACAAGCGCCTCCTCCTAATCAACCCCAAGTGTTGGAGGTTTAACCCAAGTCTAGGTAAAAACATCTTTTTACTATTTGGGGACTAAACCGTAAAGTTTTAAAGTTTAGGGACTAAACTCTAAAGTTTAGAAAGTTCTAAGAAATATCTACGATTGTTTAATATTATATGTCAAATCCATGATGCTTCAGTGCGTCAGTTCTGGTCGCCGTCTGAAACCGGTCGTCGGTACGTTTCCCAATGTCACTGAGGGTTTCTAATACCAGTTACTCATTTGCTTTGGATCTTGTGCTCGTACTACTTGAGCCCGGGTCGTTTCCCTCGAGGTTCGTGCCGATTCTGGCATGAAAACACTATTCACGGGAAAGCTGTTCATGAAACACTATTCACAAAACATTATTCATCAAAGTCACTATTCACAAAACTTTTTATCGCATATCTAGACCCGTCACGTCAAACGGAGTCATTTGGTGATTCCCGGATTTTCGATCCGAGGTCTCGAAGTCGTCCATTTCGCTATCTTGATCTTCGATTGAAAGTCTCGCTAGCGAGAAATGTCATTTCTAGGCTCCGGAAGGAAACCATATCAATATTACAATCGTTCTTCATGAAATTCTTCACTGAATGCCATGGTGATAGTGAGAACGTCTTATTCTCATTCGAACTCAAGGTCAGGTCAAGGTTGGTTTACTACCAAGTGTCGTAAAAAGTACTTCATCAGTACTTCGGCCGACGATATTGCTTGTCGATGTCGGCGAGCAGATCTAAACAGCACCTAGAATAATTAAATAATTATTTAATTACTGGGTGAGATTCAGGGTCTTACACTTGGAAAACTGGTGGATAGTTTTCTTCGTGACAAGGAGAAAATTTGGGTGACGGAACTTTTGGCGAAATATTTGTCGAATAATTTGGTGTTGGGCGGTACTTATACAGTTGGGAACTCTTATATATGGAAATGGATCATGAAGGTGATGGAATCTCTAGGCCAAGGCTTCGGTGTGCACTTGGGGTCGGGGAACTCTTCATGGTGGTATGATGATTGGTTGGGTACGGGGAGACTCTGCGATCGATACCAACTGTTAATATCTGAGATATGTCCCTTAGGTTGTCTGATTTATGGGGGAATAGGAATTGGGATATCTACTTGTTTTATACTACACTCACTTCTTCTCTCAAGGATGAAATCTATAGCGTTGCAATTCCGGAATCGCGTGTTCATGTGGACGCCATTAGGTGGAGAGGTTCGAATGACAATAGGTACAGTACTTCCACGGCTTATGCATTTCTTACCAATTTCAGGCTACAAGGTTTTTTTCTATCGACAAATGTTAGTTGTTAATTGTTAGTAAATTAGTTCCTTCTCCACGGTTTCAATCCGGGCCCTTCACCCTTCAATACCCTTCATGACCCTTAGCTCAACCAAGTGAGTTACCCTTCCCCCCATTCGGGCTGCAAGGTGACAGGAAATGGAAGTGTATATGGAGAATTTGTGCCCTGAAAAAGGTGAGATTCTTCTTTTGGTTGGTTCGTAGGGATGTTTTGCCAGCAAATTCCAAATGTCTTCATAGTCATCTTGCGCCTATGGTCGTGCACGGATTGTGGGGCTGATGTCGATGGTTTGAACCATTTGTTTCGTGTTTTCCCTGTGTCAATAGCTATTTGGGTGAACTTTGATGCAATGGTACCTAGACATCATGATATGCCCTTCCAAGACTGGTTTGCGTTTCAAGTTCATAAGCAAACTGCGAATCTTTATATTGTGGTACTTTGGTAGGTGTGGAAGGCAAGAAATGAGGACGTTTTTAATGTTGTTGTTTATGCGACAGATCTTGGTTGATGTTAAAGCCTGGAAAGATCTGGGCCAAATTATCCTCCTCTGCTCTAGGAAGCATTGGGGCTAGATCAGCTGCTAACAACATGCTGCAGGATACTGACTTGTTGTTGAATGATGGTGGGGATGTTGGGCATCTGGTGAGACCTTGAGGTGCTACTGCAAATTTTGTTACCCAGCAGGTTGTAGCACAACATCAAACTCCGGGTGCTAGAGTGAGCTATTATCAAATACAGGTGATGGAATGCTAATTAATGAGGATGGGAGTTGGAAAGTTGCGGTGAATTGTATGGTGTGGGAGTTATGGTTCATGACAGAGAAGGGAATTGGCTTTAAGGAATTTCTAGCAGTTAGGGACCTTGACGTGTTTTTCTCGCCAAGCTACTTGTAGTAGAAAATGGGTTGAAGCATGTTTGTGACTTCAGATATAGGGAGGTTATGTGTTTATCATACTGTAGGGATGTTTTTCATGCACTTACTCACGTTGTGGAGGTTATTACTTTCTGGGAGCGGGACACTATCCTTCGAGTTCGAGCCATAATTGGTTGGGATTGGAAAGTAACTCTTATAACTACTTCCAGAGAGCAGAATATGGTAGCTAATACGCTAGCTAGCTCAGAATTTATTGATGGCGGTATCTTCTCTTTAGATTCAGAGACTTCCTCCATCTAGTGTGGTTGCATATTTGTGTTGAGACGTTTTAGTTTAGTTTTTTTCTGATTGTTTCTTTCCAAATGTAAAAAAAAAAATAAAAAAAAAATGAAGAACTTCATTAATATCCATTCCGAAGGCCTAAAAGGTCTACGACCAAACTTTATGCTTAAGTTTCACTAATGCCTCACTCTGAAGTATATGATGCTGCTTTTTGAAAAATCAACCTTTGTTTAATCGAAAGTGGGGTTTGCCTATTTAATTTGCCTATATCGAGGCTTTTAATTGACCCACTCATATGCGCTCTATCTTCTCTCTTTCTATCCCTTGTTCCAACTACATATTTGACCACGGCCGAAAATAATGAATATCCTTGTATTACTCCTTGGTTTCTATATATAAAAGTCAAAAATAGTTAAAAATAGTTGATAAGATTAAATTTTTCTCAATTTATATTGACTTTTTAAAATTACCTCAATTCACTTTTTTTAATTTTTATTGATTATTAATGTGTTACTGGAAAGAGAAAAAACTCAATTAAATGAGGATAATTTTGTTAAAAATTAATTAATATGCTATAATCTTTAAATTAATTCTTATAAAAAGAATTAAGGTGCACTCAATTTAATTTTTATTATAAAAAACTTATGGAGTAATTCCCAATCTCTAGCTTCTTTGCAAGTTAGGTTCACACGCAAAAATTGCAACATTTAGAGGTTTTTTTTTTTAATTATGATTCATAAACATTTTTTAACACTTGAAGAGAGAAAGGAAGAGAAGAAAGATATATAGTGAATGTGATATATAATTGATATGAGAAGAAGAGAAAGATAGAGAAAAATGAATGAATATTTTTGTTTATGTATAGGACAAACACAAACATAGTTTTTCCTTTTGTCAAAGATATACAGTTCCGTTAAAGTTACTATATGTTATTATATGTTTCTTACTCCTTTTATTCTTTATTACTCTATCCGTTCTTTAATAACGTTACTTTAAAATTTTACACATATATTAAGAAATTGTATTAATATTCTTGTTTCTATTAAAGTTACTATCAAACTTCCTATCATACAATTTATCTCTCTTCTTAATTTTGACTCTTTAATTGCCAATCACCATTAATTTAAGGGTAGGATTAGTAAAATATAATTAAAACTCTCTTGAAATTGTAAAAGTGACAAATAATTAGAAAAAAACAAGATTAAAATAGTGGTAAGTATATAGGAACGGAGGGAGTAATGATTAAAAAAAAACACATATAATAAGAAATGAAATTAATTTTATTGATTTTTTTTAAATATTATTTATTTGTTTATTTTACCTTTTATAATCTATTTTATCTCTCGTCATTTATTATTTTCACAAGGGCATTATTTAAATTAATATTAATTAATACTCTCTTAAAATTTTAAGTAAGAACAATATTTTTTTTAAATAAACAATTATTAAGGAACAGATAAAGTACATCCTAATAGAATAGGGCTAACTTGGTATAAGTGATAATTAAAACTTAATAGGGTGACTTAAAACCTTTAAGCTAAATAAAGAAAGAGGATGATAAATATTTTTAAATTTAATAGGGTGTTTTATATGAAAGGTTTTTAAAAGTTTTATAAATAAGAACGAATGTAGTAATAAATTAGCTAACAATATTTTATTTCTTTTTACATTTATAAATAAACACGTACCAATCACCAAATAAAATATGGTGCAATATTTATGTCGAGTAAACCTCTGTTATGGTCACTAAAAATATTCACTTATGTCAGGTTCGTCTTTATATTTTTTAGACCCACCGTGATAGTCCTTAAAAAATCAGACGTTGGTCAATATGGTCCATAAAAGTATAAATTAGTCATTTAAAGTGTAATTAGTCCTCCGTTATTAAAATTTTAAATTTTACAAAAAGAATTCAGAGACTAACTTAACTGACGATTTACACTTTCAGGAACTAATTTACACTTTCAATGATCAAATTGACCGGCGACTATTATTTCAAAGACTGACATGGTAGATTAAAAAAGTATTAGGACGAACCTATTAGGAGCGAACATTTTCATATATGAAAATGGAAGTTCCCTCTATTTTATATCTTCTATTTATGTCTGATTTTTCTCCTATAGCTTTGAAAATACAGTCTGGGTGAAGAGAGAGAAGTCAATGACAGTGGTTAATTGATATTGATTGATTGGAATCACGTGAGACTGAGGCGCAGGCACTGGTAAGTTGAGTAGTTGACCCGATCAAGCAGCAAATCAGATTACACAGTCCAACGTTAATTAATTAATTTCTAATGTCAGCAACATGCTTTATATAATTGATATACTTTATAAAAAGTTAACATATATTTAAAAGTTAATTTGTCAAGTAAATATATTAATTTTTAAAAAATGTGTTTAAAGAGTGTGATCTTTACCAACAGGGTTATTCTCAGTTTTACATGTTTGATTTTCCTTAAATGAGATTTTTAGTTCGAGTCTTGTGTATGAAATATCTCTCACTAAAAATATTAATTCCTCTGTGATATCAATATTACATGCTAAGTTCAAAAAAAAAAAATATTACATGCTAAAACATAAATGTCTCCCATGGAAGACACTTGTAAGCAACAGGTGTGTTCTCCTCTTATGGTAATTGATTTTTTTTTATTAGCAAAAAAAACACAATGAATGATAACTATTTTTTTATGGTAATTGATTGTGTTTTTGATTTTTTTGTTTTCAAAGTTGTTTTCTAAAATAGTTCTTAAGAATTACTTTTTAGAACAATAAAAGAAAAAAACTTGTTTGGTAATATAATTTTAAAAACATTTTTGAAAATAAAAAAATAAAAAACCCTTACTTTCTAATTCATTTTAATTACAGTAATGTCATTAATGAAATGAAAGAAAACAACATGTTTTCCGTGTCTGGGTTGTTTCTGAAACAAAAGCTGAAAATAAAAACAAAAACAACTTTTTTCTGTTTTGGTTTTTCTGTTTTAAAAACAAAAAAATATGAAACTGTTTTTAAATTAGTTTTAAGAAAACATCTTAACCAAACAAGTTTTTTTGTTTTTTAATTTTATAAAACAGAAAATTATTTTTAAAAACAGAAATCAAACAGGCCCTGAAATTCCTGATTTTTTTCAACTTCTACAATTTGAGATGTGTTCCAATTCGTCACTCTTTTTGTTAACCCCTCTCTTATGATTATCAAAGTCTTTTTATCACATTTAGGTGTTCAAAATAACTGGTTTTTAGGATCCAATCCATATCCAAACCCCATTCAAATTTTAAAAATTGGATAGTTAAAACCGATTATAGCACATATCTATTTTAAATTTTAAACCACAAATTGGACAACTAAATGTTAAAACCCAATTTTAAATGTTGGATAATCATAACCATATTTTCATCCCACCCCTTAATATCCCTCCCCTTAAGTTTGTCCTGGAGAAGAGTATTGGCAAGAGTGGGTGCTGTTGGGCCAGTTTTTTTTTAAAATAACAGTGTTCGGTCGGGCTCGAATTTTTTTTTTCAAAAATTTCCAAACCGAGCCCGACCGATGTAAACCATCAAAAACCGTTTTGTGTTTTTTTTGCACCCAAACAACCGACCTGACTCTCGAAATTGCTCTGTAATTTCCTTTCTTCTTCCATTTTCCATCTATCTTGTATCTACTTCTACACATTATTCTAGGTGTTTTCCAGAATCTCAGTAAATAATACAAGTTCAGTATATTTCTTTCTCCATTTTTCTGGTATCTAACATTTGGTATCAGAGAACCCGATCCAAGGGAGCTTTGTATGGTCCTGACTCGCGCCCAAATGGAATCCAGAGTCGAGAAGGTGGAGAGATCCATCACGGAGATGAGGACGACGGTGCAGGAGCAGCTCGATAAGCTCTGACGACTTCTGCTGGCCGGAGAGAGACGACGGAGCCGGGGACGCTCCAACACTCCTCGACGCCGTCATCGGGCCGAGAGGAATGAGTCAAGCCAGTCCTACAACATCCACGCAGGATCCTCTTCGCCGCGCCGAAGCGCCGAAGGTGAACGAACCCGAGCTCGCATTCACATGAGGAGGAAGGTGGACATCCCTCTGTTCAACGGAGAGGATGCTTACGGGTGGATTGTGCGAGTAGAGCGTTTCTTCCGTTTGAACGCTGTTGCAGAGCATGAAAAAATGTAACTATTAATTTTGGCTATGGAGGACCGCGCCTTGAACTGGTTTCAATGGTGGGAGGAGCAAGCTCCGGTGAAGGAATGGGTCACCTTCAAAGAAGCGTTGATCCGGCATTTCCAACCGAGCTTAGTCCAAAATCCTTTTGCACCCTTGCTGAGCATCAAACAGAACAGTAGCGTGATGGAGTATCGCGAGAAGTTCGAGATGGTAGCAGCCCCTTTACGGAACACAGGTCATTCTATGTTGACGGGAATCTTCCTAAATGGGTTGAAGGAAGAAATCAGGTCAGAGCTTAAACTACACAACCCTGATAATCTTGCTGAGTTGATGGATCGGGCCCTTCTGTTGGAAGAGAAGAACTCAGCCTTACGGGGAGGGAAGGTGCTGGAAGAAGATAAAAGAGGGTGGAAAGACAAAGGGGGGAAAACCCCAGCATGGGGGGAAAGTAATAAGTGGAGATCCACCAATACCAGTTATGGGCCCCAGAAAACCAAGATTGATACAAAGCCTGTGGAAAGTCATGTCCTAGTAATAAGGGTCTTTGTTTTAAATGTGGGAAGAAATGGAACAGAGAGCACATCTGCAGGATGAGGAATTATCAATTGTTGTTAGTAGAAGCAGGGGAGGAGGAGGAGGAGGAATATTTTGAAGCAGCACAGGAAGAGGAGTTGGCGCTAGAGGAAAAAACTCTACAATTATCATTAAATAGCAAGGAAGGACTGACTTCTAGAGTTTCTAGTGGAAGTTGGGAATGGAGCTAGAGTAAAAAACAGAGGAGTGTGCAAGGATCTGAAGGTACAGGTCCAGGATATTCCTATTCAGCAAAATTTATTTCACTTGGAGTTGGGAGGAATGAAACTAGTCTTGGGAATGGACTGGTTAACAAGCGTTAAAAATATTGAAGCTAATTTCAGAGATCTCACAATTCAGTGGGAAGTGGAGGGGCAAAAGGTGAAGTTACAAGGAGATCCGTCTTTGTGCAAAACTCAGGCTACTTGGAAGGCATTGCTGAAAGCTTGGCATAATGAAGGAGAAGGCTACTACCTCTCTCATGAAAGTGTGGGAGCAGAACCAGATCAACCTGACAGCCAATCTGGCTCTATGGAAGACGTGCTGGCAGAATTTCCAGAAGTTTTCCAAGAGCCACAAAATTTACCACCTAAGAGGCAACATGACCATGCTATTCGTCTGAAGGAAGGAGCCTCAATACCAAATATCAGGCCCTACAGGTATCCTTACTATCAAAATAATGAATTAGAAAGGTTAGTAAAGGAGATCTTGATGGCTGGAATCATTAGACCAAGTAATAGCCCTTATAGTAGCCTTGCAATTTTAGTTAAAAAGGAGGATGGAGGATGAAATTTTTGTGTTGATTATAGGGCTTTGAACAAGTTAACTATACCTGATAAATTTCCTATTCCCATAATTGATGAGTTATTGGATGAAATAGGAGCTCCTGTTATATTTTCAAAATTAGATTTGAAGTCTGGGTACCATCAAATCAGAATGAGGGAGGAGGATATGCCCAAGACGGCATTTAGAACCCATGAGGGGCACTATGAATACTTAGTCATGCCCTTTGGGTTGTCAAATGCTCCATCCACTTTTCAATCTCTCATGAATCAAGTGTTGAGGCCTTATTTAAGGAAATTTTCTCTAGTGTCCTTTGATGACATTTTGGTGTATAGTGAGGATGAGGAGAGCCATAAGAACCACTTAAAAGAGATTTTGATGACTCTGAAAAATCATAGACTGGTAGCCAACTGAAAGAAGTGCTCGTTTAGGCAACGAAAACTAATTTATTTGGGGCAGGTCATATCAGAACAGGGGGTCACTGCTGATCCTAGTAAAATACAGGATATGGTGAATTGGCCAGCACCCAAAGATGTCAGAGGGCTAAGAGGATTCCTTGGTCTCACAGGATATTATAGAAAGTTTGTGAGGAATTATAGTAAATTGGCACGACCTCTCAACCAGCTATTAAAGAAGGACTGTTTTGAGTGGGGAAATGCAACACAACAAGCTTTTGAGAAACTCAAAGAGGTCATGACAATCGTTCCAGTTCTGGAAATCCCAATTTTTGAGAAGATTTTTGTTTTAGAGACTGATGCCTCAGGGAAAGGGTTGGGGGCAGTCCTAATGCAAGACGGGAGACCAATAGCTTACATGAGCAAAACACTGATCAAAAGAGTTTGAGATTTCTGGTTGACCAAAGACTCATGGGGGAGGAACAGCATAAATGGATATCCAAGTTGATGGGATTTGATTTCGAAATTAATACAAACCAGGGGTGGAAAATAAGGCAGCAGATGTCCTATCCAGGAAAATGCAATTCTCAGCCATCTCTTCAGTTCAGTGTTTAGAATGGGAGGAACTAGAGGATGAAGTCCACAAGGATGAGAAGTTGAGGAAGGTGATGCAGGATCTAATAACTAATAACAAACCACATCATGGTTTCCAAATTAAAGGAGGAAGACTGTATTACAAGGACCATGTAGTGGTGCCTAAAAACTCAGCCAAGATCCCTACAATACTCAAGGAATTTCACAATTCAGCCATTGGTGGGCATGCTGGAAACTTTAGGACCTTCAAAAGAATTTATGCTTTGTTTTATTGGGAAGGCATGAAGTTGGATATACAACAACACGTGCAGAAGTGTGAAGTTTGTCAAAGGAATAAGTATGAAGCTCTAAAACCAGCAGGGCTATTACAACCCTTACCTAACCAAGTTTGGACTGATATATCAATGGATTTCATAGGGGGCTTCCTAAGGCCTTTGGAAAGGACACAATATTGGTGGTGGTAGATCGACTAACTAAGTATGCACATATCATTCCTCTATCCCATCCTTATATAGCCAAGGAGATAGCTGAGCTGTTCACCAAGGAGATAGTGAAGCTCCATGGTTTCCCTGCAACAATAGTCTCAGACAGGGATAGGTCCTTTATCAGTTCATTTTGGTCTGAATTGTTCAAACTGGCTGGAACTAAATTGAAGTTTAGCTCAGCTTATCATCCACAAACGGATGGCCAAACTGAAGTGGTGAACCAGTGTTTGGAGACTTATATGAGATGTGTGACTGGAACCAAACCAAAACAGTGGCCAAATTGGCTACATTAGGCAAAATTTTGGTATAATACAAATTACCATTCTGCTATTAGAACCACTCCGTTCCAGGCCCTTTATGGGAGGGAACCACCCGTAATTATCAGAGGGGATGAGAACTTAATAGCATTGGAGGAAGTTAGTAGACTCACGGCTGAGAAGAACTTGATGCTAGATGAATTGAAGGAGAATTTGGTGAAAGCTCAGAACAGAATGAAACAGCAAGCTAATAAACATCGAAGGGATATACAATATGAAGTGGGAACAAAGGTATTTCTGAAGATACAACCTTATAAACTCAGGAGCTTAGCAAGGAGGGGAAATCAGAAACTCAGTCCCAGGTATTATGGGCCATATGAAATCGTTGAAAAGATAAGTCCAGCTGCTTACAAGTTAAAATTACCAGCAGGAAGTCAGGTCCATCCAGTTTTTCACGTTTCCTCATTAAATAAATCTTTGGTGGCTGAAGTCCAGAGTCAGCCCTTGCCTTCTTCCTTACCGGAAGATTGGGAGCTTATGGTTGAACCAGAAACTGTGTTGGCAATCAGGGCTAATGCACAAGGAGCTGAAGAGGTTCTGGTCAGATGGAAGAATCTGCCAGAGTTTGAAGATTCTTGGGAAGATTTAAGGAGGTTTGTGGAGTAGTTCCCTAACTATCACCTTGGGGACAAGGTGAGTCTTCAAGGGGGAGAGATGTTGCGAGCCTGGGCCCATTTGACAGACCCAAGATAACTAAGGTCTATGTGAGAAGGGGTAAGATGAGAGTTGCAACACAAGATCAGAAAGAATAATCACTTAATGAGCCGGTAGCACTTGGTGAGAGAAGGGTGGGGACCAGTGGTTGTTATACATAGGGGAATATATAGGCCGTTAGGGAGAGAGAGAATCAGGCTCGATTTGGGTTATGCTTGGGAGAGATAGAGCACTCTCGAAATTGCTCTGTAATTTCCTTTCTTCTTCCATTTTTCATCTATCTTGTATCTACTTCTACACATGATTCTGGGTGTTTCCTAGAATCTCAATAAATAATACAAGTTCAGTATATTTCTTTCTCCATTTTTCTGGTATCTAACATATATTAATTTAAGTTCACGTTAAGTTTGATGGGAATCCAAAATGGCACTACTTATAATGGGTGGCTTCTAGGGTGCATTTGCGCCCTAAGTGGTGCACAACTCTAAATGACCTGTTACAACATGTTTTTTTACTTGATATTTAAAAAAATTTAAAATAGTAATAATTAGTTAATTACATTTTTACCCTTTAAGGGTAAAAATGAATTATAAAAAGAAGATTAACAGAGAGAAAGGGGTTTATAGTAATTAACAAATTAAAGTTATAATAAATTATAAAAATAAAATAACCTGTAGAACCGGTTACCGGACCACCCACCTGGACATTTGACACAATCTTATTGACCAAAAGCTGATAGTTTGAACAACATTTGTGCGTTGAAGCAAAGAAAATCTCTTCCTCGTTTTACCGCACCCACACACAACACAAGTTGTTCAACCCAACTCGCCAAAGAGAGAGAAAGGAACAGACAAAATTAGGTGCCCCGCATTGACAACCAGAGAGAGAGAGAGAGAACCATTGTTTTGTATTGTAAGTCAGCAAGTGAGACTTTTGCTGTTCCTGCTGCTTCTGCCTCCTCAACCTTTGTTGTCCACTGTGAAGAAATCCAAAACTCCCAAATACAAAATTTTGCACACAAGTCAGCTCCTCCGTCCTCATTTCAACAAATCAAATATAAATATCGTAGATTCTCAGGAAAGATAAAGAACTTTCCTTTTCTGTCTTCAACAACTGTGATAAGACTTGTGCTTTTTATTTTATCTCTCTCCTACACCATGTTTCCTTGATTTGAAATTTCTGCTATCTTTGTCTTCCTCTAGATTCTACTTATCACTGTTGTGGTTTGAAAATCAGAGAGAGTGAGACAGCTATTACCCTTTGACGAAAAAAAATAATTAAAGAAATAGAAATCGAATCATAAAAAATTAAAGAGGTGGAAAAGTGGGTTTGGTTTGGAAAATGAAGCAGATCCGTTTGATGGAAGTTTGTTGAGGTTAGGTATTGAAGCGCACTGATTCTGCTAGCTACCCCTTTTCTTTATTCTACTTCTTCACTTCACTTTTTGGGCTTAAATTTCAAACCTTTCTGGTTTCTGATATCTCAAGTAAACAAAGATTTCATTTTTCTGCACAAGGGCTTTTCTTGGGGGGTTGAGAGATCTCGTGAGATTTTTCATGTTAAAGGGTCACGGTTCAGTTGAGCTCTGGGCAATATCAGGTCATGTGTTTTTGATATTTTTGGGTCAAAGATTGTAAATTTCAGGTGGGGACTGAGGGATCTCTCTGCTTCTACTTGTGTATTGATTGTTGTCTCACTTTCTTTTTTTTATTTTAATGGCCACTGTTGATTGCTTCGTCCGCAAGCTGTGGTCATATGGTCCCTTTTCTACTTTCTTTGGTGTTTGGGGATATGGGATATAAGTATCTCATTTGGGTATTCTACTTCTTTCTTCAAGGGTTATGTTTTATAGTTTGCTTTCAGATTGAGTTAGGGGTTTTTTCCCCACTGTGTAGATCTCATGATCTTGGGATTTGGTCTTGTTTGGGATTGGTGATCTAATTCGTTTCCTTGAAATTGGTGTCTCCCTGTGCAATTGCAAGTTGTGTGTTGCAGTTTGAGGGTTGAATTTTGGATTCTTTGATTAGAAGTTACTTCATTTGGGGTTCTTGTCACTGCACCTCTCAGTTTTACTAGCTTCTGCTGTGTCCATGGGAGCTTAGCCCTGACATTGAACTTAACATATATCAGTTTGGTTTCAGCAATGGTGCTACCCAGATGTTTCTTGGTGAAAATTCTGCAGTGGAGTTTCTGCGCTTGCTTACTTTGCTTCTCTCAGGCTCTTAGCAATCAAGCCCCATTCTGTGATCCACATGATTTAACAGCCTTGAAGGAGTTTGCTGGCAACCTTACAGAAGGCTCTATCATCACATCATGGTCCAATGATGTTGCTTGCTGCAACTGGGTTGGAGTTGTCTGTGATAATGTGACTGGTGCTAGTAGAGTGACCAAGTTGATCCTTCCTGAAATGGGTCTCAATGGGACAATTTCACCTTCTCTGGCCCAGCTAGATCAACTCAATGTGCTGAATCTTTCATTTAACAATCTTGGAGGGGCATTGCCTGCAGAATTCTCCAAGATGGAGCAGCTGAAATTCCTTGATGTGAGCCATAACATGCTGTCAGGGCCTGTTGCTGGGGCACTTTCTGGTTTGAAATCCATTCAAGTGTTGAATATTTCTAGTAACTCATTTGCTGGAGACCTCTTCCACCTTGGGGAATTCCTACATCTCCTTGCCCTCAACATGAGTAACAATTCATTCACTGGAGGATTCAGTTCTGAGCTTTGCAGTTTTTCAAAGGATCTTCACACCCTTGATTTATCTGCAAATCATTTGGGTGGTGGTCTTGAAGGCTTGGACAATTGCACCACCACATCTCTCCAACTGTTGCATCTTGATTCCAATTCATTTTCTGGCGTTCTTCCAGATTCCTTGTATTCAATGTCAGCCTTGGAGCAATTCTCAGTCTCTGCAAACAATTTATCAGGCCAGTTAAGTAAGCAACTGAGTAAGCTCTCAAGCTTAAAATCTCTTGTGGTTTCTGAGAACAGGTTTTCAGGGGAACTCCCAAATGTTTTTGGTAACCTTTTGCATCTAGAACAATTAGTAGCACATGCCAATTCATTTTCTGGATCATTGCCTTCCACGTTGGCTTTGTGCTCCAAGCTTAGAGTGCTTGATCTTCGAAACAATTCCTTGACAGGTTCTATTGATCTTAATTTCACTGGGTTGTCTAATCTTTGCACACTGGATCTTGCTAGTAATCATTTCGTTGGAAGCCTTCCCAGTTCTTTGTCCTATTGCCATGAACTAAAAGTTCTAAGCCTTGCTAGGAATCGTTTAACTGGTTCTATCCCTGAAAACTACGTCAGCCTCGGTTCACTTTTGTTTGTATCCTTGTCAAACAACAGCTTAGAGAACCTACCTGTGGCGCTGTCTGTTTTGCAGCAATGCAAAAATCTCACCACTCTTATCCTCACTAAGAATTTCCATGGTGAGGAAATTCCACAAAGTGTAACAGCAGGGTTTGAGAGTCTTATGGTTTTAGCACTTGGAAATTGTGGTCTTAGAGGCCATGTTCCTTCGTGGCTATCAAAATGCAGGAAGCTGTCGGTCCTTGATCTGTCTTGGAACCATTTGAATGGTAGCATTCCTTCTTGGATTGGTAGGATGGATAGCTTGTTCTACTTGGATTTCTCAAATAATACTCTCACCGGAGAAATACCGAAAAGTTTGACAGAGTTGAAGGGCCTCTTGTGCCCAAATTGTAGCAGATTAAATCTCCCTGCTTATGCAGCCAATCCTCTCTTTGTTAAGAGAAACACAAGTGCTAGTGGGCTGCAATATAAGCAGGCATCAAGTTTCCCTCCTTCCATTTACTTGAGCAATAACATGTTGAGTGGAAATATATGGCCTGAAATTGGTCAACTGAAAGCACTGCATGTTTTGGATTTAAGCAGGAACAACATCACCGGCACCGTTCCCAGCACTATTTCAGGGATGGAGAATTTGGAAACTTTGGATTTGTCTTATAATGATCTCTCTGGAGCAATCCCTGCATCATTTAACAACCTCACATTCTTGTCCAAGTTCAGCGTGGCATATAATCATTTAGAAGGAACGATTCCAACCGGGGGGCAATTTTTGAGCTTCCCTAGCTCCAGCTTTGAGGGAAATCCAGGGCTTTGTGGGGAAATTGATTCTCCTTGCAAAAATATTAACAATATGATGCCCAATATCCCTTCTGGTTCATCCAGAAAACTCAGAAGAAGCAATGTCCTTGGCATAACGATTGGTGTAGGAGTAGGGCTTGCACTGCTTCTTGCATTTATTCTGCTAAAAATTTCAAAGAAGGATGAGGATAAGCCTATTGATAACTTTGATGATGAATTCAGTGGTAGGCCATACAGGTTATCTGAAGCACTTGTTTCCTCAAAATTGGTTCTCTTCCAGAATTCAGATTGCAAGGATCTCACAGTTGCAGATTTGTTAAGATCCACAAACAATTTCAACCAGGCAAACATTGTTGGTTGTGGTGGGTTTGGTCTTGTCTACAAGGCAAATCTTCCAAACGGCGGAAAAGCGGCTATCAAGAGACTTTCCGGGGACTGTGGTCAGATGGAACGCGAATTCCACGCTGAGGTAGAGGCCCTCTCAAGAGCTCAACACAAAAACCTTGTTTCTCTTAAAGGTTATTGTCGGCACGGGAATGACAGATTGCTAATTTACTCATACTTGGAAAATGGAAGCTTGGATTATTGGTTACATGAGTGTGTGGAACCAAATTCAGCTCTAAAATGGGATGTGAGGCTCAAGATTGCTCAAGGTGCAGCTCATGGATTAGCTTACTTGCACAAGGAGTGTGAACCATACATAGTGCACAGAGATGTTAAATCTAGCAACATTCTTCTGGATGATAAGTTTGAAGCTCATTTGGCTGATTTTGGCCTCTCAAGGCTTCTTCAACCTTATGCTACTCATGTCACAACAGACTTGGTGGGAACTCTAGGATACATTCCTCCAGAATATAGTCAGACACTGACAGCAACGTTCCGCGGTGATGTTTACAGTTTCGGCGTTGTTCTGCTCGAGCTTCTTACTGGTAGAAGGCCTGTAGAAGTGATCAAAGGGAAGAATTGCAGGAATCTGGTGTCTTGGGTTTTTCAGATGAAATCTGAGAACAGGGAGCAGGAAATTTTCGATCCAGCCATTTGGGAGAAGGATCGTGAGAAGCAACTGTTGGAGGTGCTTGCCATTGCTTGTAAATGCCTTGACCAAGATCCAAGGCAGAGACCCTCTATTGAAGTAGTTGTTTCTTGGCTTGATAATGTAAGATTTGATGGTTGTCAACAGTGATACTATTAGTCTTTTGCTTAAGTACTTACTACCCAGATGTTTGGGTTTTGGTTTTTGTATCATGGATAATAATATAGTTGTAAAGCAAGGTTGTTGTATGATGTTGGAGTTCCCTTGTTATGAATAATCTCCTATTTTGTTTTTTAGTCCTTTAATACAATTCCATATTAGTCTACCCCCAAAAGTTAGCTTAGAGGTAAAGATAGTTCTATCTTTTATAAATACTTACTTAGCCTTATCTCCAGTCAAATATGAGAGGAACATTATAGGTGTAACATAGATAAAACCACATTTTTGGCCATGTCTTGTGTGTGATAAGGCAAATATAGATATGTCCGAATTTTTCATGTTTATAAGGCCCCTTGAATGTGATTTTAATGTTATGTCGTAGTCAGAGTCATCTACTGTGCCGTGCACTTATTTTTATGAGCATGTGATGCATGGGGAGCATGACATGATTTCTAATCCTTCCAAATTTAGTTATCTTTATTCTTCAGCTTGACTCTTTGCTTGGTCTAAATCACACAGATTTGGTTTTCTTCCCAGTCCCCCGGATTGTTGGTAAGATTCACTTTGTGTGGTTACAATTTGTGGAATGCTTGTGCTTGACCTAAAAATCATGCGTGCATGTTCTATTATCTTTGGCTAGAGTTGATACCGAAGAACACAATGGTTCTTATTTACTTGTAAGAAGCTGCAGAACATTTGTAGCTTCTGGAATTATTGTGCTTTGGATTGTGTGTCACAACTGGTTCGAACACTTCTATATTTCTAATAGTTTCCATATTTTCAAGTCAAAATAAAATTAATTTCACTCACATCATTTAAGTTTTTCTTATATTTCAGCTGAGGAAGAATAATTTCAAAAAGCCTAGCAAACTGTCTCAACAAGCAACCTTAGGAGAGGCACATTTCTTGTGGGATCGGCAAGAAAAGCTCTTTCTTGCATAAATTTCTATGTTGTTGTTTTATAACATCCCTTGAACTATATACTCCATTTCATTGTTCTCAGCATCTTCAAATCTAGATCATGACTAGTCCCTTGAACATATAGCCTTGTGTGCTCATTCAATCATATGTTTTTTGGTGCCAAGTTTAGGCCTCGTCAATTGGGGATTCTATTTCTATGTAGTATTTGTCATCTTTTTGGAATACATTTGACTACTTGTTTCTTAATTAAATTTTGTGTTTGGATTATCTGTTAATTCAGAAAAGGATGAAGCTTTTTGAGTGGTTTAAGGGAGAATGGACCAAACAAACCAGGAAACGTGGGGTATCATTGTCCAGTACAAGATGAGTGGATATGCACTTTGGAATTTATCAATTGGCTCAACAAGTAAATCCCATCACAGCATTGATGTGAAATCCCACTGTTATCTATTATACATGGAACTGTCCTTTCCATGTTGAAACTCCGACTATGCCATTACCATTACTTTAATTGGCAAGAGCTGGCTGCGGAACCCAAACATCTAAAGTGCCTTTCTAGAGGGAATGGATCCATGGAAGAAACTTCTTTGCTTCAAAAGCTATATGCTTGAAATTCTATATTGGAAAGAAGTTTATATTAACCAATAATCCCATAAATTCAAGTAGCGCATGTTTGAAAGTTCTTCTATAATTAATTGTAAAGTTAAAATTAATTATGAAGCGGAGTTTTAATGAGAAACTTATGCACGCCGAATTTATTCAAATGTTGATAGAGAGGGTTATGGAGAAGGTTGACAAGCTTTCATCCTTTTTAATCTACCAGATTCCTCAACTATCTTTACGGTTTGCTTTGTTCAGCTAAGAACTTCATCATTGAATTATGAGAAAAGAGAATTTGATTCAATCATATCAGTAAGCAATCAATTATTTTATTTAAACAAAAACTCTATCTAACGCTCATTCTTTAATTAGTTAAAATTTATTTGGTTCCACTAAAATATAATTTAGTGAGCTCTAAATAAATTTTAATCAACTTGCTAGCATTTGTTTTATTTGGTGATGCAGTTACAATAACATATTTTAAATATAAGCTTAAGCTTTTTGGGCTGCTGAGGCCTTTCTCCTCCATGTCTTGGTCTGAACTCACCTTAATGCGCTAGAACAGTACAAATCGCATGGCAATAAACATATCCAAGCAAATTCTCATCCATGTATGGTGACCACTGACCAATAAAACCTTATATTTTAATGTGTGCTTTAGACAACAAAATAGAAATGATGATGGTCAAGTAATAATCTAGAAAAGTAGAAGCAACGCGTTAGCATTTGAAATTAAAATTTTCAGCTACCATGAACGAATGATATACTATTGATTTGAAAATGTTCTCTGATTTTGATGTCTCGTTGAAAATAGAGGGGTAAAAGAGATATAATTGATGAAAAAATAGTGCATTTTGTCATCAGTCATTTATTCCTTAATGTGAGTATTTAAAGTGAAGGGATTAGTCATTTCTTAATTTAGAAAAAAAGAGAAATAGTCCCGAAGACTCCACCTAATGCAAAGATGAACTGACATGATGTAATTGTATTACAAGAAGTTTTATATTTAAGGTTTAATTGTATATTTTATCCCTTTAATTTAGATCATATGTGATTTTGATTTTCTAATTTTTTTAGGTAATTAAATTCCTCTACTTTTAACATTTACCAAATTTAGGCAATCTTAATTTTAATATGCATAAAATCATAAAAGAAAATAGTTGATGCATTGTTAGTATAAACTTTTTTTACACATGTATTCAATTGATTTTTGCCACATCAGAAATTTATTTATTTTAATTAAATTTAAAAAGAAATATAACCGCTTGGTCATGTGTGGCATAATGTGATTAGATGTTTGTGTAAAATTCTTTACACATATGGTACATATTCCTTAATCTTTACTTTCTTTTCTAATATTTTAGGGTTTATGATATGATGAGTTTGATATATGATATAATTTTAAAAGATAAAAAATAAAAAAATAGTAAAAATTTGATAAATTTTGAAGGATATGAGTTAACGGTTTAAAATGTTGGAAATTGGTTTTTCTAATTTTATTTATTATTAAAATTAATATTTTAATTAGTGTGTTTTGATTAGAATAACATCTACAATATTAAATTGATTTAATTAGTGAATTTTCTATTAGTGTGCTTGGTTGATTGATAAACAATGATATGCGCGTCTTCCAAGATAGGAAAATGAAGAAGTTGTCCGGTGACAACTTTAAAGATCAACACCCTTGTGAGTATTGATTTGAAAGTGAGAAAAAAGAAGGACAAATTTTCCCGTGACAACTTAATCACAACAACACTGTAGTGAGTATTGCATTAGGTGTAGAAACAAGTAGAGAACTTAAAGAAAATTGCAAAATAAATGAAAGAAAAATAAGAACAAATGAAGGGAAAAATTTGAATTGAAATTACTGAAATTAAAAAGGTGGTGGGAATCCGTCAACTTAACACTCTTTTCAGCCGTTTGAATGTATGGTCGATGTATAGACATTTAGAGCTTTGGATGTTTAGGAATTCGATTTCTTATCTTAGTTACAATCGACTATTTATAATGTTTGAAATAAAACCGCTATTCCAATCCTACGATCAAAATCAAAACATAAAAACAACGGTCTAAACCACACCATATATAGAGCTGTCAATTTGGCCCTAAGCTCCAAGCCCCACTATCTTAACCCTAACCCCTGTGGGCTTTTTTTGTATGGGGCTTTTTAGCCTTCACCTACATGGGTCAGGGTTGACCATGGGGCTTGGGGTCAAATTGACAGCTGTGTGGATACATCTTCCTAACACTTAAACCCAAACTGCATGTCTCCTGCTTCGAATCAGCCCATTCAAAGGCTATATGGTTACTTTGAAAACCAAGTGTGTACTTCCAAATTAACCTCCTTGAACGTGGCACTAGTGGTGTAGTTCCAAATAACCAACTTCCTGAATGTGGCATGTGTCCTCGAAGTGTATGCTTTTACAACGTGGGTAAGAATAAGATCATGGTTAATGCTAACACTTAGCCAATAGCAACGTGGCTGGCAATTTCTCCTTCACTCATGTTTCTTTTATCTCCAATATATAAAATACCTTCAATTGATTCTAGAATCTTCTTAGCAACTGGCTACACTACTTATGAACTTGATTAAGAAGGGATAATAGGTTGGCTGGTCAAGAAATAAGATAGTTCACAATGAAAATACAAACAAAACCTGGAAAGTAGAAACTTGTACAGATAAAACTGCCAGAGAATTGACTTAGATATCTCCAGCTGGAACTTAATCCACGTGATGTGGTTTGACTTTGTTACCATAACCAATTAATGCAGCAGGGCGAGACGCACTCTATTTCACTATAAATACATGCATTCAGTGTCGTAACATGCAAGCTTTGTTTGTTGTTTAAACGAGTTAAGCGATAAACCTCATTTGAGAAAATGTCTTCTGTTGTTGTTTATGTTGCTGATATCGATTCGTCCAAAGAGACGTGGAAGATTATTGTTAAAGTTATAAGGATCTGGTGTGTTGAAAATTTCAAAGGATGCAAATTACCTTGCTCATTCGAAATGGTTCTTATGGATGCAAAAGTAATAGTTCAAAAAACTTACATGTTTTATTGATAAAGTTTTCAGTTTGTGTAAATCTATTTCATTACTAATTTTTGGCATTTTTTAGGGTTCTAAGATACATGCAACTGTGAAAAAGATTCTTATATGCAAGTTTAAGCGTTTGCTTAATGAGGAAAAGGCGTACTCCATTCCATATTTTAGTCTTGCTCCTAATGAAGGGGAATACAGGATTACAACACATGAGTTCAAAATTAACTTCAACATGAACACTGAAGTTCAACATTTGCCTGCTTCTGCTATTACAGTTTCTCCTTATTCTATTGTTCCCTTCAATGAAATATTGAACTCTGAACATGATTCCACCTATTTAGCTGGTTTGTTATAATTTCTTATTGGATATTTGGGTGTTATTTATAATATTCTCTTAATTTCTTATATAATAACTATCTCATGATATATTAATGTTCCCGATGTGCTAGGTGTTCTTACTGTGTTGGGAATGAGAGAGAGTGGCAAAAGGATCGTAAGAAAATTAAGATGAATATCATTGAGCTAGAGCCTGATGGGTAATTTTAGTTTAATGATTAAATATGTTATTGATAAGTTGGTTAAAATTTGGCTGATCATTTTCTGTTGCTATGATTCAGTTTGTGAAAGTTAAACTTTTCCAAGGTCCATTACATAACCAATCAACATTCTTTTGTCATTCAAATTCATTGACTTTCCTAGATCAATGCACGTAATATATAAAGGACTGTGATTATGTATGATTGTTAAGTGTTATATTTCGTCAAATATATCACCATTTGTAGGATTAAATTTAACAAAGTTTTTGTTACTACCCAGAACTGCTCTGCTGTCGTCATGGCAACTATTAAGTATCATGTTGAAGGTGAAGAATGGTGGTATATGGCTTGTAGGTGCAGTAAAAAAGTGTTTGCTGTTGAGAACATATATTTTTGTGAAAACTGTAATCGTCAGGTTGTTGCTGTTGCACCAAGGTATGGTTGTGTTAGCTTGATCGATCCATATTAATTTCATTTTTTATAGGGTTAAATATGTGTTCCAATCGGGTATCCGGTCAACCATCAGACGACCGGTCAACCGTACGACTGTTCCAATCGGGTATCCGGTCAACCATCAGATGACCGGTCAACCGTACGAGTCAACCGGAAAATGGACCCCCGGAGGGAAGACCTCGCGGCGGAACCAGGGGCCAGCCTTTCCAGTCGGAGCGTCCGGTCAACGTCGACGATCACACCCCCGAGTAAAGACCTCCGACCGGGCGGATGAGACCGATCATGGTAGACGACGGCCAGCACAAGGTGCCCGTCCCCTCTGACATTACCTCGAGCCCCTCAAGTGTCAGAAGGATTCCTTGCTATAAAGCCCATCCACTTTTCCACATAAGGTACACAACCTCATATCCCTCGGACTTACTTAGCTCTCGAAACGATCACTGACTTGAGCGTCGGAGTGTCTTTGCAGGTACCCCCACGATCGTTGGATCGACGACATCTCACTCTACTCGGCATCGCTACCTCCTTCAACAGAAGTACCACTCCCCGACTTTCGAACACTCCATCCGGGTACCCACTCGGCGAGTATCGAACAATATGTTTTTTATCCCTGAACTTTGAGCGAGATTTAGTTTTCGTCCCTCACCGGCGTAAAGGTGTATTTTAGGCCCCAGACTTTCATTATTGTTTGGTTATCGTCCCTGCCGGTATAAGTCGTTGACCGTCGTGCCTAAGTGTCACGACAGGGTCTGTGTGGCAATGTCCACGTTATTTAATGAGATGACGTGGAATTTTTTTTACCCATTTATTAATTTAAAAACGTTAAAAAAAGGGGGAATCAGAAGCTATTACTCTTTTCATCTTCTTCTTCGAAGAGCATCAAAACCTTAAAAGTTCAAATCAGAAAAGAAGCCTAAATCAGAAAAATTTCCCTAACCATGATTCTACAACATTACACGCTGCGATTTGTGTGTAGCCCCTTTCCTCTATTTGCCTTGTTTTGATTTCTTCAACACACCTTAGGGTTCTCTCAATGTGATACCCTCCTCCAATGCTAACTTCCCTCTCCAAATGGCAGCAATAGCTCTCAAACACACTCACATTCACATGCAATTTGAAACCCATCATGAAGAGGAATTCAAGCTCCAACGCGTTCAATTCATTTGTTGCTAACCCACTAACTCTTGCAAAGTATGAATTTCTGTAATTCCTGTCAAATAAGAAAAACCCCAATTTAGCATCCCCTGTTTTTTTCAATTCAAGAAAACGAAAAATTGATGGAAAAAGAAAATGACCCATCATTGGTAATCAAGAAAATTGCCCATTTCATTGCCTGTTAGCTAATACCCTCAATGATTCAGATTGAAAAAAACAAACTTTACCCCAATTTAACAAACCCATCACAAAATTTTATTATTCACTCAGATTGGAAAAAGATGAGTGCACCGCGTGGAGATGGAAGAAGGAAGGATGGAGATGGAAGAACAAGGGTCGGCGACGGAAGACGAAGAATCCGAAGAAGGGCTGCCGGAGATGGTTTTCGATGAAGACTATGAAGAAGAAAGAAGGGTAATGTCGAAGAAGAAGAACTGGACCAACAAGGGGCTGAAACGATTCAACCCTCCTTTTGTTTTATTTTTTTTATTTCGTTATTTAGTTTTTAATTAATAATTTTAAAAAAATTACAGGTGACCTCATTAAATGAGGTGGATATTGCCACGTAGGACATATCGTGACGCATAGGCACGGTGGCCAACGGCTAACGCCAACAGGGACGTAAACCAAACAATAATGAAAGTCTGAGGCCTAAAATCCACATTTACGTCGGCGAGGGACGAAAACCAAATCTCACTTAAAATTCAGGGACCAAAAACATATTTTTAACTCTTTTTTATATCCTTTTTGTTTGTTGCCATAGGCATCGTTTAAAGCTACGAGTAATGGACCAAACCGATGTAGCTAGCTACCTTTGTTATCTTTGATCAGGCGGCTACCATCTTCTAGGAAAAACATGCGTGGAGATGATTGAATTGATGGCCTAGGTTTCATTCTTTTGATTCATTTACATAGTTCTCTACATGTTTGCAAATTTTAACGTTCTTTTTCTATTATAGGAAGGACATGGCTCTGGATTATCAACTCAAATTGTAGATCTGGTTGATAAGACCTACACCTGCTCAAGCTAGAACTGAGGAGAAATCTGATAAATAAAGAAATGACATAAGAAGGGGTTGAATTGTACTCGTATTGAAACTTGATTTTTAAAAATAATTATTAGTTTCTAAAAGCTTTTTGTAAATGATAGCAACGGAAAACGATTAATCAGAGTGTAAACGATAAAACTATGAATGAAACACACATATGTGGACGATAGGATAAACTATTTGTGCGGCGGAAGTGAAACGTGTGCTAGTGTGGACGATGCGTGCTGTAAAGGTGCAAATGATGCAAGCAGTAAACGTTTGGATGATGCAAGCAATAAACGATTGGACGATGCAAACAGTAAATATGTAAACGATACAAGCAATAAAAATAGCACACAAGAGATTTATCCTGGTTCACCCCCCGAACGATAGGGCTACGTCCAGAGTCCTTGGCTTCACCAAGATTTTCCACTATTCAATCCAAATAAGTACAAGTATTAGACATCGGACTCCTCCGGAGTATTTGAAGGACTTCTCCTAAGTATTCCCACAAGACTCCTCTAGAGTAATCGAAGGACTTCTCATAAGTATTCGCCATAGGACTCCTCCAGAGTATTTAAAGGACTTCTCCTAAGTATTCTCGGGGACTTCTCCCAACAAGTATTCGAAGGACTTCTCCTTTTACAGGGTTTCTTCTACAAAGATTCTCTTCTTGAAAGAGTGATGGTAGCAAGACTGTAAGCACAATAAACTCTAAGTGTTGTGAGAGGTTTGACACTTGGGCAAAAACTTGATTTTCAGAAACAAAGATGATATGCAATTGGTTCTCTGTTCTTTTTGGTGTGAAGGGATTGAGAGATTTGACTCTTAGGAATTTTCACACTTGGAAGATTTCACTTGTTGGTGTTTGACACTTAGGCTCGAGTGGAACTGAATTGCTTAAAGAGATTCACGTTGAGTTTCTTGCAAACATGATTTCAGTTCACTTTGTCTTCCCCTTTTTTCAAGTCTTCAAGTCTTCCTTTTTATATATCTTCAGTTCAAATATCCGTTGCTGAAGATGTTGAGTGAAGTTGAGAGAGAGTCTCGTGATTTCTTCTTCAACGAATCTCTGCTTCATTTAATGCTCTTGATCGTTGAAGGCTTGGAATGGATGTTCTGATGGAGTTGGTAGCTTGCAGCAGATTTGAACATCTCTTCTTTAGGTGTACTTGATGTAGATATGTTATGACACCATTGTATTTGCTTTTCATTCTTTTACTTGTATGTCTGAACAAGACATTTAATGTTGTTGACCGTTGACAGCTTTGCATTCAATGCATTCTGACTTTTCATTTAATACATTCTGACTTTTTCTTTGTCTCGAGAACAGAGCATTTAATGATATTGCAGAGAGAGAAAAATAGAGTCGTTGATCTTCTCTGACACTGTCTCGTGATTCGAGCTCTTCTCCTCGGCTTGTGATCTTGACAGCTGTAGACAAGTCATAAGGCACATTCTTCTGCGTGGCCTTGGACGATGCTGTCTCACTTGGTTGGATGATACTTTCTCATTTGGTTGTACGATGCTGCTCATCTTGGTTGAATGATGCTTCTCATCTTGATTGAATGATGCTTTCCATCAGTCGATGATTATGCATGCAGACGATAGATTTGACCTAGTTGTCCTTCATCTGACTGGTCCGGACAAAGGTCAAGGGAAGCGCTACACAATCGATGAGCTCAAAGCTACTCCCGCTCGGAAGCCTCACTTAAGACCTTCCAAACACTTGCAAAGGACCTCCGATGTCTATAAATACAGGTTTCATTATTCCCTCTAGCACGATTCTCACTCATTACTTTCATCATTACAAGTTCGCTATGCATTCTTACATGTATGAGCTGAGCTCTTGGATGCTCTCATTGCTCCAACATTAACTTGAGCGTCAGAGTGTCTTTTGCAGGTCCCCTCGATGCATTGCAACTCGGAGACTCCACGTCAATCATTACAGAGCAAGGTTGAGCTTCGTAACAGCTCCATCGAGAGTGCCACCATCCAAGATTCACGTACGAACAATCAACATCCACTGAATCTTCACCGAACAAAGGATTTGGTACAACCCTTACTAAATCAAGTAGAGACTCAGCAGGTAAATTAGTTGTCCAGTACAAATTCTCCTCATAATCACTATCGTCTAGCGATACATCAATAGAGGATTGAGAACCTTATGGATTGCAAGTTTCATCATCTGACTCTACCTCTTTAGGCACATAATTAACCTCAAGCTCCACTACTTTCTCCTTCTCATTCTCATTAGTATTTTTAGAATCAAACTCAACCACCACTATCTTCTCCTTCTCATTAACACTTTGAGAATTAACCTCAACATGCACTACCTGCTCCTTTCCCTTGTAACCACTAATGTCAGCCCTATCAACTATTTGCACATATCCATCAGACTCACCTCCCTTTTCAGCATCCTGCTCCACTACTTTAACACATGTCTTAGGTATGTGGTCAACATATACATCCACTAGACTATGTCCCTTCACATCTATCAAGAATTTCTTGACATTTTCATCACAGTTAGGAGGCCTAAAGCTAGTTGGCTCATCTAGCTGTGGATTCCTATATCACAAGCACTTATAGCTGGCATATCCCAAGACCTTCACTACCTTACCCACCTCAATTGAGGAAATTTCATCCATAGCCCACCCATTTATGACTTTACATTACCCCGCAACATATTTCTCGCTCGGGTGAGATGTAATTTTTCCCCCACGGGAGAAATTAAAGTAAAACTTATAAGGCACAATAGGCCTGATTACAAAAAAAAAAAAAAAATCAATATATCTAGCCAATATCCTAACCTACCAACCAGTAACACATACAAAATAACCACATCATTTACTCAACATCACAAAAGGAAAAAACATAGCATTGTAATCATTCATTCACACAAGCGTTCAACGATAGAAACGTAAAGAAGGGAAAAAAACGTACATTTCCACAGGAGTTGCAGGCAAGGAATCCCCACCCCATAAAAAATACTCGTTGCTTGTGCTTCTCTCTGGATCACTGTTTCCTTAGGGGGAAAACACATTAGGCTCTGCTGCTTGTGGTCCCTCATCAAAATCTTCTTTTCTGGGGTAAACTTTTTTCCAAAATGCTTCTTTGGGCTATGCACGTGTTCGGGTTCCCTCCCATTGCATCAATCGTCACCTTCGTCGCAGTATCGTCGTCGTTAACGTCTTCGCCGTCGTGTGCGAGCTCTTTGTCATTTTCCGGTAGTTGCGATTTTGGATCCTAGGGTTTCTATATAGATCAAGTTAAACATTCTCTTCTTAAGAATCACGAGAAAAGCACATGTCCTGGTCCTACTAAGTCTTCTCTCTCCAATCTGGTAGTCAAGTCATAAAAAATGATACACACCAGCGAGAATCCTTACTTTTCTCACAGAATCGTGACTAAAAACCATTTCTGTAAACAGAAATATAAACTAGGGATGTGAAATGCAATTAAATTTTGTCAGGTACCACTTTTGAACAAAGTGTATTAGAGGGGACCTTTCAATTAAGCCTAAAAATTATTACTATCTTAACACGACATAGTAATACCAATTTTTTATTGAAGTATATCTTGTAAGTTCTTGTACATCATAGGTTAGCTAGATGACACATATCCGAAACGTGTCCATCATAACCCTTTCAACGTGTTGCTAAAATTCACTACGAATGCTACCTCCACCGATTAATTCTACATTTCTACTATATATGTGTATGAACTATACCAGTTAGCATAGGTAAGGTAACCATAATAGAGAGTAGAGACAAATAAGTAGCACTAATGTTAGAATGGTGTTAACCAAGAAAGTAATCCAAAAAGTCTGCAACTCTATGCCTCTTTGCGCCTCTCCTCGACTCTCGAGAGCTTCGTTCTCCACTGCTTATGAACGTGCCGAAGTATATATCCTTCCAAACATATAATTTTGATCTATATCAAATGTTTGATATTAATAGATTTTTTAATAGTAAATACTTATTTATAATTTGTTTTGGATGTATCTAAATATACAGGGTAGTAATGCGGTGGCCGAAGGAAAGCGTGAAGAGCGAGTGCTAACGAGAGAGGGCATGTACAAGGGGAAACAAGAGGACCTGGACATGGCGAATGATGTAGCAAGAGAGGGTCCTGTGAAAGCGGAGGAGGAAGGAGACATGGTGAGAGATACTGCAAAGGACACCATGGATGGAGCTTGGATGGCAGCTAAAGAAGCTTCCCACAATGATACTGAAGGTGACAGGACGCACTGAAGACAACAATGATAGGATGAACAACCTACGATACATGATTAATTCATGTTGAGCATGAGTTTTTTTTTAAGCAAAATTTATTAATTAATTAGACTAGAGGGTGTCTAAACCCTTACACACTTGAGACACGTGACTTCAATGAAACTAGAAGTTCAGAAAATTAAATATGACAGCCAAAGAGGATCAACCCAACTGCCCTGCTCATAGGGGAAAACTAATATTTAATCTAGCGGTTATGATTCATGAACCATCATACCGTGCAGACACCTATTTTTCTTTTTATCTCTTTCTTCGGCACACATCACATTATATATCACATCTGTCACTTATCTCTCGTCTCTTTCTATCTCTCTAGTTGTCTACACTCAAGGGTATACACCAATTTTTATCCTTAATTTAAAAACCCCACGAACAAAACTGCAGTAGCAACAGCACCCTAAGAGCATCTCCAATGAAGATCTTATTTTGAGATCTTATTTTGGCATCTTAACCATTTCTGGTGGGCCCATACTGCCACATAGATTTAACACACTCATAAGATCCCACAGCACATTTCGCTCCAGTGGTTGGGATCTTATTTTACTTTTAACTGGACCCACAATACACAATATATTTATATTATTTATTTCCACCTAAGTTAATAATTCTATACAAATATAATTAATAATTAAAAAAGATATTATATAATTAAAAATTAATTAAATAGGAAATACATAATTAAAGTTAAACATAATATTAAAGAAAAAAAATGTAAAACTGGGCCAAAAACCACCAGCCCGTCAGAAAAAAGACAAAAAAACGGCTCTTTTTTTTTTTTTGAAAAACAGCCCAACGGCTATAAGATGACCGGCCCAGCCGGTTCCTCATTCTACAACGTCTTTTTTCTCAACCTGTTGGACAGGTTATCAGGTCATCAACTATAAATTATTTTTTTCTCCAAACCCTAACTTGCAGCCATTCATCTCCTTCTCCCATAACCTTCTCCCATGCGGCCGCAGCTCCTTCTCCCCATGCAGCCTCCTTCTCCCACGGCCTCCATCTTCCCCGCGCCTCCTTCTCCCACGGCCTCCTTCTCCCACGCGGCCGCAGCCCCTTCTTCCTCCCACGCCGCCGCAACTCCTCCTTCTCCCAAGCCACCGCATCGCTTCTCATCACGGCCGCCGGAGGGTTTCGAACCTATTTTTTTTCATATATGTATTTTTTTTATTATATTTTTTATCTGTTTGTAATCTATTGTGCCATATTGCAATATTTTTCTGTTTATTTCATCTCTTCCTTCCCTCTGATTTCTGTTTCTTGGTAGTTGATTATGGTGGTAGGAGAGAGAAAATATAATATAATACTTAAGATCCCACTTTTTGAAAAGGAACCAGCCAAGACCTTTTTTTAAAATCCCATTCCATGTCATACATCTCCAATGGTTCAGATCTTATAAGATCTGGATCTTAAAATAAGATCCCACCTTAAGCTCTCCATTGGAGATGCTCTAAGAGAGAAGAAATCGCAGCCATACCAAGCCAGCAACAACAATACTACAAAACCTCCAAGCATACCACGGGAAGCTTATTGGACCAACCCTGCAACGGGAGTTTACATATGGCTTAATAGCACTTTTAGTCCCTCACTTATCACGATTTGACACTTTTGGTCCCTAACAAAAAAAATTAGCCTAAATGGTCCCTCACTTTGACAAACGACAGCAGTTTTCGTCCCCCATCACTATTCCGTTAAAAAACTAACGTTTTCTGTTAAAAATTAATAAAAAAAATTGTAACAAAAAAAAACCCTTGAAACCCAGAAGTTCATATCTCCAAACCCAGAAATTCATCTAAAACCAGAACCAGATTTTATTTACTTTCTTCTCTCTTGATCCACTCTCTGCCTCTCTCGAACTTCTCCATCTCTCTTTTTCTTCTTCCTTCAACATCATTCAAACCAAATTTCCCCAACCCACAATCACCAACCCAGATTCAGATTGTAGCCCCACGCGAGAAGATGAAGCAGAAAGCTTTGAGCTCTTCCCTTGTTCATCGAAGCTGCAACACCCAAACAAAGAGGTTACTGGAAAAAACCACCAAACCCATAAACCCAGATCTGGAACGAAGAAGATGAAGAAAGCTTTGAGCTCTTCCCCCCACCCCCAATCTCCTAGCCACTGCAAACTTCTCCCCACCTCCACGACAATCACCTTCTCTGCACCCCAAACCTACAAACACCAACCATGTGGGTACAATAGCTACGAAGAGGAAAGGGAGAAGAGGGTTGGGAATGAGATTCGCATATTTGAGGTTTCTGGCTCACAATGGGGTGGTTTGGGGTTTCTGGCTCAATACATGGGATTCGCAGATCTGGGATGGTGGGGAAGCAATAAAACCATCAAGCGGAGGAGGCGGTTTCGTCTTCGTCGCGGTGGGAAGCCGCGTCTTCGTCTTCGTCTTCGTGATAAGCGGGTGGTGGTGGTAAGGAGGACCATTTGGTGGGAGAAGGGGCTGTGAATGTGATTTGGAGAGAAGAGAAGGAATTGAGAGTGAGAATGCAAAGGGGAAGAAAGGGTTTTTCTAAATTCTGGGTTTTTCTTATTGGTTTTTTGTGTGACAGACTGATAAGGCTTCTATGCTTGATGAAGCTATTGATTACCTTAAACAGCTTCAGCTCCAAGTATAGGTCTGTATCTCTTTTCTACGCTACACTTATCGTCCTGTGTGGGAGGCTGGGAACTTCATTTTATCCTGTTCATCCTAACATCAATTGGAATTTCCATGAAGTTGGTAGTTCATGAGTTTTGATGTTCTAACCTCTAATTACTGTTATCCTTCTTGTCTCCTATTCTTTTTCTCTGAACAGTTTATGTAAGGTAAAGGGAAACTGAACAATATTGGAAAATTTGAGAAAAGCCTTTTCTGGAACTGTTGTCTTCAGGCAAAACGTAACTGACATTCTTTTTTATGAATAAGCTGCTACCATTTTTGCTGAAGGCTGTAGCAAAGTAATTAATGTCGATACTGCTTATTGTTGCAAGTTTTAGTATCCAAGTTTCAAAAAAAATGTCGATCCTGCTACCATTTTTAATTTTTTTTTCCTTCTAAAAACTGTTAAATATTAGATGGAAAACGTTAGTTTTTTAACGGAATAGTGATGGGGGACGAAAACTGCTGTTGTTTGCTAAAGTGAGGGACCATTTAGGCTAAATTTTTTTGTTAAGGACCAAAAATGCCAAATCGTGATAAGTGAGGGACCAAAAGTGCTATTAAGCCTTTACATATCAAGCTCGAAGTATAACAAGGCCTGCAAAGCTGCCCATGTTGTATTATTTATAATATTTACAATTAATTCTTTATTTTTGTTATGTGAATTAACAATAATGAATATATTTTATTTGGTTATTAATATCAATTATACTATATGAATTATTAATCTAATTCTTAGGAATGTATTGTGTTAGATGATATATTAGGCTCTTGATATTAACTGACTTATGATGAGTTAGATTACTTAACTATGGAGGACCTGGTATCATCTGATAGTATATAAACTGATTCTCATTAATCAGTTTATTATTCTGAAATACATCAAATAGAGAGCAGTTTACTCTCACGTACGTTCTCTACTTCTACTTTCACAACAATCAGAGACTGACTCAGCCATGGATCATTCAGCCATGCCAGGTACACGATCGTATCAGGAATCAACATGCTGTAATCTTTATGTATAGAACTGTATGATCGGTTAGGTTCTTCTAAATTTAACAATTTGTATCAGAGTCCAAATGATATGGATTGTGACTTTTTGTATGTGTACCGGTTGAATTCAAATGTACCGTTCGCGTTTTTTTTAAAACTGATTTTGTTCATTTTACCCTAAAGAATTCGATGTGTGTTCTTTTGAAAAATTAATTGAGGGGTTTTGATTTTTGTTGTTATGCGACCAACATACTGAAATTTGGTGTGATTTCGTTGAGTTGTTTGTGAGAAATTGGTATTTTTTGTTTTGGGTATTATGAACCCTAAAAATTTCAATTTGGTTTCTCTCTCTTTAGCATGATTTCCAAATTTTTTAGACATTCTAGTCTCCATTCGCTTCCTATTCACATACTCCAAAATTCTTGAATGATAGCTTACACATGAAAAAAACTCAATCCCAGTTCTGGTTCATCATGTCCTCTTCGACAAAGAAGAAGTTGTTTTTTTATTTTATTTTACTGTAGCAATAACATTAAAATAAATAAATAAATAAAAAGAAAAGCACGCCAATTTTTTCTTTGCAGCCGTTTTCTTTCAATAAAGATTCAAACATATAAACAGTATCTAACCAAAAAAAAAACATATAAACAGTTTAAACACCTACAAATACTTTATTTTTTCTCTATCTCTCACTTTTTATCACATCACATTTCATATCACATTTATTACTTCTTTCTCTTCTCTTCCATTTTTCCTCAAGGTGTCTACCACTAATGGTGGTCTATGAATCATAACTCGTTTTCTTTTTCTTAAATCAAAAACCGTTATGATATAATTTTATCATTTATTGTGAGCATGAATATTGTTATTTTGTATAATTGTGAGTTCACCTATCGTGATACAATTGTATAAAATTTTGTGAATTCAATTGATTTAATTAAAGTTAAATTTATATTGCATTAATAATAATTATACCCTATCGATGTTTGTTATTAGTGTAATTTGTGTTTTGATATAATGCATTTTTTAGTTTTGCCTTATGTCAATTATATTGTCCAATACCTTATCAATGTTAGATTTCTGGTGACATGCGTTTGTGAATTGTATTATTGTTATATTTCTTATTTGTTATGATTTGGGACCCTTAGGCGGAATCATGATGAATGAGAAATTTGGGATGATAGGCATATTAAGTTGTGTATAAAAAATATTTAATTTTGTTGTTGCATATTAAATGTTTCTTTTGTTCATGGATCCTCCAACATCTCTGCCTATGCTTTCGACTTCTGTCAAAACTTTGTAAATTTGTGAACTCAACCGTCTTGAGTACAATTGTGTGAAATTTGTGTAAACTAAATTATGTGTTTTGATTTAAGTTTATATGTTTAGGAATATAAATATACATTATAATTAAAGCTGAATATTTTAGACTAAATTGATTTGATATAGTAAATCGGGAGGGGATCAAACGACACCAGGTGTCAAAATAAATTGTGACACCAAATCCTCACCATCCAATTTACTTTAATCTAATGGTTCACATTTATTCACTTAAAATTATCATGTGACATACATGTGCCTTTCTCCTTCATGATTTTTGCATTTCATCTCAAACCCTGATCGCATAGCCACCACCGCTTATGATCTATTAATTTTTTTTCGTTTCAGCTTCTTATTCTCGAAATTGTTGCTGCCAATTTTTCTTGTTCAACCAATCTCTCGTAATCGCCTTGCTGTAGGTACATGTGTGTTTTGTTCCTTTTGCTTTCACTCTGCAATTTCTATCTTGGGTGGCTCCCTTGTTCACGTCTCTGCAATTTCTATCTTGGGTGTTTACGTCACCTTTGCTCAATTGGGTGCTATGATATTTTGATTGAAGACAATAAAAATATAACAAATATTTGGGAAGAGAACCCTGCACTACTTGACAGTAAACTTAACAAGAGTTTTAAGTAACAATGTTTATTTTCTTTTGATATAGATGAAGTATTTTTAAAAGTCAAGCCACTTGATATTAGCAACTTCAATTCATGATGGAGAGTGCAACACAAATAGCAGAAAATGAGATCCATAACATAGAGGTATTGTAATTATTTCATGAGCTCTCTTTGACTTGTGTTTCACTGACTTAATTACTTTGAAATCTTTGTATCAATGTATACCTTTTCACTTTTAATTATTTTTCTTAGGGTGCACAATTTTTGGAAAATTCTGAGAATAACAACGTAGAAGATACCAATTTAGACACAAGTTTAGAGAATGCTTCATCGGATGCTCATAATGTTAATGGGCACCATGGCCTTCGCCCTCATATTGGATTAGAATTCGACTCTATTGAGGACGTTAAAAATTTCTACAAAGCATTTGCTAAGAAAGAGGGTTTTGGATTTCGTATTCGTTCAAGAAAGAAGAATTTATGCATACTTGTATGTTCCAATGCTGGTCAGTTTGTAAGCAGGAGTAATGGCAATGAAGAAAGTAGTGCAACCATTGCAAAAGTTAGGAAAAGATGCTCAACTTCAAGAACTGATTGCAAGGCATCACTTGTTGTTTACAAAGCCCGAAAGAGACATAACTGGGCCATAATTAGTTTCAATAATGATCATAACCATATTATGGTTAGCCCTAAGAGTGTGAACTATCTTAGGTGTCACAAAGAGATGAGTGTAGCGGCAAAGAACCTTGTTGAAAAGTTTGATCAAGAGGGGTTACCTACTGGGAAAGTTGCTGCAATGTTTAACAATGGAAGCTCATCCTTTACTAATAGAGATTGTTGGAATCATCTCAGAGATTTTCGATCTCGGAATTTAGACGTTGGAGATGCTCAAGCTGTTTTAAACTTCTGTAAACAAAAGCAAGCTGAGAATCCAAATTTCTTTTATGCCATACAATGTGATAATGAAGACAGGATGATTAATCTTTTTTGGATAGATGCAAGATCAAGGTTAGCCTACAAGGTTTTTGGAGATGTTGTTTCATTTGATACAACATACAGAACTAACAAGTATAGTATGCCATTTGCTCCTTTTACTGGATTGAATCATCATTACCAATCTATTTTACTTGGTTGTGCTTTGTTGCAAGATGAAACAGAAAAAACTTTTAAATGGTTGTTTGAAACCTGGCTTGAGGCAATGGGTGGAAAAAGTCCAATTTCAATTATCACGGATCAAGATTTGGCAATGAAAGCTGCAATATCAAAGGTATTTCCAAATACTCGACATCGTTTATGTTTATGGCATATTAGAAAAAAATTTCCTGAGAAGCTTTCACATATATATCATACAAAATCAGTTTTTAAGTGTGATATAAAGAGGTGCATTCACGGTTCAGCTTGCATAAAAGATTTTGAAGAAGATTGGCACCGTATAATGATTGAGTATGATTTGGAGAAGAATGAATGGCTTCAAGGTTTATACAATATAAGAGAGAGTTGGATTCCTGTTTATAATAGAAATACTTTTTTTGCTGGGATGAATACTACACAGAGAAGTGAGAGCATTAATGCTTTTTTTGATTCTTTTGTTGATGCTTCAACAACACTACGAGAATTTGTTGTAAAGTTTGACAAAGCAGTGGATAGCCGCTATGAGCAAGAAAGAAAAGAAGATTTTGAATCGAGGCATCGGTCACGTATCTCAACTGTTGGGTCAAAGATTGAAGAGCATGCTGCAAGTATCTATACAAGAAATATTTTTAAGAAGTTTCAAGATGAACTTGCAAAGGTTAGCAAATTCGTAAAAGAGAAAATTGAAAAAAATGGGTCTTGGTGTACATACAAGGTTTCTAATTGTTTTAATTCACGAGACTCATTTATTGTTTGTGTGGATCTTGATACAAGGACAACTACATGTGGTTGTCAACTTTATGAGTTTATGGGGATATTATGTAGGCATATCTTAATGATTTTTCAAGCAAAAAACATTATTGAAATCCCAAGTAATTATATCTTGAAACGTTGGACAAAAGATGCTAATAAGAATATTGGATTTGTTGGAGGTGACACAAACCTTGTATCTGAGCATGGTGGTTCAGCAACTTTGCGAAGTATGCATGTCCATAGTCAAGCAATGTTATTACCTAATCTTGCTGCAAAATCTGTAGAAATATACAAGTTTATATCATTGCAGTTAGAAGAAACTTATAAAAAGGCTTCAATGATGGATTCTGAAATGCAGAGCAGTAAGGATATACCTCTTTCAGAGACAAGTTGTCAAGGTTTTATCATGGATGAACAAGTGAATGAAGAGCCCGAGTTAAATATTAAAGATCCAATTAAGTCACAAACTAAAGGAAGACAAAAGGATGTTAAAGCATCTCAATCTGGAAGAATCAAAAGTAGTCTAGAGTTGTCAATGAATCGACCATCAGCAAAAAGAAGATCATGCCAAATATGTGGAGAACATGGACACAATCGACGAAGTTGCAAGAAAAAATTAAGTGATGAAAATGCAAATGAAAGAGAAAAAATCTCAAGTGCCAAGGGACAAGTTTCAAGTGTTTAATGATGTTGAATAATGCTCTTTAATTGGGAATTGGATTTTTTATTTTGTTCTGCTTCTTTATCCTCTTTTTTTAATGTAAACTTCTGAATATTTCAGGCTTTTTTTATTTTGTTCTGCTTCTTTATCCTCTCAAATGAAAATGAAAATGAAAAAGGGACACACAACTCTCATGGTCATTTTATCAAACATGTTATGTGCGATGGGCATGAATATATCGACCAGATCAACCTGAATATATCAACCAGATCCAGGAAATCAGAAATCAACCCAAGCAATAGCTTTATAGAACAAGATGCAGGTTGCACACTTCAAAGATTTCACGTTGTTCGCGCGGGGAACCAAAATGAAAATCCAATAATCAAGTAATATATTAACAGAGAGGGAGAGAGGTTAACCTCTGAGAAACGACCGGGGTGTCAATATGGTGACGAGAATTGGGCGGGTGCTTCGATGAAACGGTGGTGCTCGACTGTGGCGATTCACCGGCGGCGCGGCGCAGGGGACATGATCTGAAAGTTCACGATGGAGGAACAGAGAGATTAGGATTTGGATGCAAAAATCATGAAGGAGAAAGGCACATGTATGGCACATGATAATTTTAAGTGAATAAATGTGAATCATTAGATTAAAGTAAATTGGATGGTGAGGATTTGGTGTCACAATTTATTTTGACACCTGGTGTCGTTTGATCCCCTCCCTAGTAAATCATATGATTTTGTGTTATTTTCTATGTCATGATCTGGGGTTAGAATCAATGATTCAATTCTAATTCTAGATGAAATATTATTCTATCTCACTATGAAGTCAAAATATTTTTATTGTGCGTTTATGCAGATATTGTTAAAATAATTATGTTAGACAATCTATGGGACATTTTTTTATATCCTTGTGGTTTATGGTTTATATATTATCTTAATTGATAATTAAAGTCTGATTAAAATTTAAGATTTTTTATAATTATGGTTTTGATTTATAAACAATTTGAGAGGATAATATATTGAGTTTCATGATGATCTCATTGAGTTATAAAATCTTATTGGTTCTACTCAAAAGGATAAGTTTCACACTCTCTAATTGTAAAATCTTTATATATTGATTTATTATATAATTGATTATTTGGAGAATTTCGTTAATAAAATATTATTCTCCTATTGATGTTTATTTTTTATTTAACTGTGCAATTATATAGGAGTGCGATATATTTTCCAAAAAAAAAACAATAACTAATTTATTATTATTTAACCATTGCAATGCTTTGTTATTACTTTCTTTATTAAAGTGGTTGTTAAATGTAAATATGTGAGATGACTACCACATTTTAATGGTTAAATTTTTGCAATGTCAGTTCCATGTTGGGAAATTCAAATTATCTTGCGTGCTTTTATTTGTATCCACCTAAGAATATCTAGTAATTTTTTCTTATTACTGTAATCAAGGCTTATAGACCTAAAAATAGTGGTTTAGGTTCCTTAGTTTGCTAGAAACCTTTTTATATATAGTATAATCACTTTGCTAGTTCCATGGAATTGATTTTCTTTCGGATCTTTATTGATAGAGCCTCTAATCTTGTTGAACTTCTTTATCTTATGGTGGTTCATACAAGTTTTGGTGTGATTATAAGCACTTTATTATATTTTGTGTGACTGTGATCTCATCTATCATGGGTGCAATAATGCAGATTTTCAGAAAAATTATATTGTCTAAATTCTTTCAAGAATTCACTGGAATTTCTATGTATGTTTACATTAATGATAATTTACCATATCGGTATTTTGTTATTCGTGTAATTTGTGGTTTTTGGTAATGTATTATGCGTTGTTAACTTATGTCAGTTAATTCCAAGAGATAATTCGGGCCACATCAATGGGCCGCTTGTTCAGCAAACAGTAAATACATAAGGCACTCTGCTTCCTCAGCTCTGTTTTATTAGAACTTGGGAAGAGAGTGTCTCCTAAGAAGTGGTCCCAAACTCGGACCTCCGGCTTGACATATTTCCGGTAAATGTAACTCTTAGTCACCTTGTCCCTCTCTGTTTCCCACCTAGCTCCTGGCACTGCTGAGGCTTCCAAAATCTCATCAAAGGGGTAATGATTCAGCAGCTCATTGAAGTTCTCCGCATTTTCTCCAAACTTTTCCCTATCTTGGGCCTCAGTAGGAAGCTTCAAATGCCTCTTGATAGCTTCAGGACTATAGTTGATGACAGTCCCACGAAACCAAGACTTGTAACCCAGGATGGCTAGAATTTCTTCCATAGAGTCATACCTCGCATTAGCATAAAACTCTTTGGCTAATGTTTGGCATCCATCACCAATCGGGTTGCACAACTCTTCCCACTTCCTCCGGGTCACAGCCTCTTGAATCCCCCAGGAACCTCTCTCCACCCAAAGAGGTCTCTCTCTGATCATCTCCTTCTGAGAGACCACCTCTTTGTAATATTTCTCCTTTTCTAGGGAGAGGAATCTTTCATCATCAAATTCCTCCTCAATGATTGGGGCCTCTTCAACAGCTCTCCTTTTGGGTGCCAATCTGCAAAATTGAACAAACAATTCCAACAATCCACATAATTATTAGAATGTTAGTCCTAAATAATATTCAACAACCCAATTGAGAACTTCACTTGAAAACCATGTTCAAACATAAGAACTTGCCCACCCTTTTCATAAAAACACTCTTGAGTCTTCTCATTACCAAATAGTATAAGAACTAGGCAAGAAAAACCTTGGAAGAACTGAAGAAACTCATTCAGGAATTTCATCGAACACATGGTGGGAAGTTTTAAAAACAGTAAAATCTATCTACAATCCTAACACGCAAAAGTAGAAATTTTCCATCCTAAAGCACTAATAACAACCCATATCAACATGTGCATTTGAATTTAAACAACAAGGTAGAAGAAGAAACACTGAGAAGAACCAAAACATACCTTGAAGTTTCAAAGGGCAAAAGCACAGAGGTTGAAGATGAAGATGTTACAGCAAAGGAGAACTCAATCACCAAGCCAAAGCAAGTGAAATGTGATGGTAATGTGAGAGTAAAATGAGTGAAATGGGTGTTATAAGGTGGGTTGAGTTCGTGGAAGAGGAAAGGAGTAGACGGAAGTTGGGGAGTTAATGTTTAAAATGAAAAACAAACCACTTAACCTGTTCTGTGCGTGTTCCAACGCTTGAGCGTTGGAATTAAAAGAAAATTATGCTTAAATGCATCCAAATCTGGCTTGAATCAACTGCAGCATTTTATGTCGACCACCCCAATCTAATCTTACAGCAGATATCAGTTAACAACTACAGCAATACCAATCACAATTTATTTATAGCCCCACCAGTTATCATCAAGTATCAACTACTCTACCTAGCCACATATATAAGCAGTGAAATCCCTTGCCAGTCTTTTAATAAATAAAGCATTTTTAAAAGTAAATCATGAGGACTATATAACATCACATTTTCAAACTATAATAATGCAACCTTAAAAGAAAGAGAAATGAAATGAAATGGCAGGCGTGAAGGGGGAAAAACAAAAATCGAGCTATTAGCAGCTACCTGTTCAATGATTGTTTAAGCTCTTTTATCTTCCTCTAGCTTCAGCCAACAGAAATCGTTGCAAATGGGGCTCTTCCGACCTTCACTGAAAAACGCAGAACAAAAATCAGAGATGAGAGGGAAATGAGAAAGAGGATGAAGAAAGGAAGGAGAATCACGTCGTACAGAGAGAAGAACCTTGCCGCCGTGGAGAGGACCTTGCCGCCGCAGCAGGGGAGCGGACGAGACAGAACCTTGCCGCGGTGGGAGTTGAAGGGTTGTGGGGTTTTGGCTGCCGTCGGGAGGACCTAGCCGCCGCAGCAAGGGAGCGGACGAGACAGGACCTTGCCGCCGTGGGAGTTGAAGGGTTCTGGGGTTTTGGCCGTCGTTGAGAGGACGTGCCGCCGCAGCAGGGGATCGGAGGAGAGGTTGTCGACGGTGCAGAGAGGGTCGTGGGGGTCGTGGGTGGCGACACAGGAGACGGTGGAAGTTGAATAGGGTTGTGGGGTTGTGGGGTTTTGGGGGAAAAGAAAAGAAGGAGGGAAATATAAATTTATTTCGCAGGTGGAAAAAAAAAGTACCGGCGGTTTTAACAGCCGTAAAGAATTTAAAAAGATGCCGGCGGTTAAAACCGCCGTAAAATAAAGAGAACAATAAATGAAGAATAATTATCGTGAGAAACATGCCAGAAACCGCCGTTAATAAACAAGTTTTTGCCGGCGGTTAACAAAATCGCCGTGAAATTATGCTTAAAAATAAGGAGCGACGGCAGTTTATAGAACCGCTGCGAAATAGGCGCCGGAAAACAACCTTTTTGGTGTAGAATTGGGTAAATGGTTGATACAGTCTCAGAAAATTATTTCCTATTATTATATCCATTCCAGTCTCTTGTTGGTATATAGTTGGCACAAGAAATATTTTATTTTCTATAAATATTTTTGGAAATATTAAAACTTTATTAATATATTTGTGTCTTTGGTCTGCTAAAACCACTTTCAATGGTTTCTCTAAGTTTTTTCAATTATTATATTTTGTTATATGTTTAGTGGCTAAACATATAGTTGCTCATGTATCTATGTAAGCATGCGTTACACTTATTTCTAATCCTTCTATTATTAATTTTATTTTTATGAACGAACCATCTTCAGTTTCAGTTTCTGAAACATATTCATATATTTCATCATCACTATTCCATTCTTCTAAGGTTCATGTTTATATGCTATGTTGATTATGTTTACCTTATCTTTTTTCTCCTTTTTCTTAGGGCATTCATTTGCATAATGTCCTACTTCATTACATAGCCAACATTTACAATCTTTTTTTCCTTCTGGACAATTTTTTTTTTTATTCTTAGTATTTTTATATTCTTTTCTTTTCTTGAAATATCGTCTTCTATATTTCTCTTTTGGGTTTCTTTGTCTTATGAATATATATCTTTTCTTTTTATGTATCATTTCTTTCCTTTCTTTGCACATCCCCACATATGTGGTATTTCAGGGTCTTTATCATCACAACATATTCTATCTAACATTTTCAATTTAGATTTTGTTTGGGACATAATAGATGTTTCTCTTATTAAATCTCTTATAGTTGATATTCTTCCACCTAGTGTGTTTGCTCTAGATTTTGACCTATTTTCCCAAGCATTTTTTACTTTTTCATTTATCGGAAATGGTAATTTACTTATAAACATTTCTTTAAAGTTTTCTTTATCATTTTCGTCTAATTGGTAGTAAAAAAATTCATATTCACATGCATATTCATTAAAATAGCACATATCACATATCTGCATATTATATAAGTGTCATTTAGCCTTTTCTCTTTCTTACTTTCTTGCTTCTTCATTCTCTCTAATTATTTTATCACCTACGAATTCTGTGTATATTAATTTTCCTAAATTATCTATTATTTCACGACCAAAGTTTCCCGGTAAATTCTCTGGTTTTAATTCAGTTAATCATGTTCTTAATATTTCATTCGTCTTATATATAACGAGTCTTATTATGTCTTGCTTATTTATTCCTTCATAGTCTTTGGATACTACTAATAAGGTCATTTCATTCAACCATTCTATTAATATTTCTTTTCTATTTTTTGAATAATCAATATTTAAAAATTTTCTATATTGTATTACTCATCTTTTTGGTGTATATTACTCAGGTATTCCATACATTTTAGGTGGTGGATTATGTGGTTCTTCAGTTTTGTACTTCCAATTCTGTTGATAATATTCATCAAAATTTCTTTTTCTGTACTGATAAGAAGATTCTTCTTCTTCTGTTTTAGGAACTCTATCTACATGAATATGTTCATCTTCTGAATCTTCATATCCTATGATGTCCTCATGTATGTCATTTATTTTGTAGTCTCTATTTTTGCTATAGAATTCTATTATTTGCTTTTTAATATTGTGTAAGTCTTCTACTACTTGCTGTAATAAATGGACTATTAATTCTAATATTTCATTTAAGATCATTTTTATTTTTTATGTATGTTCATCAAAGGTTTCGTATAACTTTCTATAAAAACTTAATCTTAGTTTAAAATCTTTCTTAATTTCTTCAGAAATTTGTCTTCTTGCTTTAAATTTTATATGAATTTCTATATATCTTTTAAGTGTTTCTTTTTGTGATTTTAATCTATTATTATATTCTAATCTTGTAATTTTTCCACATATTTTATCTAATATCATATTATCATTTGTCATGTGCATTTTTATATTTTTAATGAAAAGATATAAATTTTTTCATTCAGACTTGCTTGCAGATATTTTTTTATATAGGTTATTTTATAATTACCCTTAGTTTAGTTGATCTATAGGTTGCAATAGGTTGCAAGTCTATCTTTTTAAATTTTTTATATTTTTATTTTTATGACACATGATATAATGAAACAACATTTTTACCCTTAATTCATGAACAACATTCCAAAATTTTCCTTAAAATTTTGTTCGCTTGACGATCTTGTAACTTGTAACCATGCAGCAGAACGTGTCTGCAGAAAAAGTTATCCTCATCCATTTGTTGTGTCTTTTCCAAGTGTAATGTTAACCAGCACACTCCGGGAATGATGATGATGTACGAACGTACATCTTCCGATGCCAAATCAAATCGTGCATTTCCATGAGTCATGCTTAACTTAGCCTCTGTTTGTAACACGTGTCACACACCGATCCAACAAATAATTTCCACTTCTTCTCTCCTTCCCCATGTTTCTACTTTTTCACGTATTTGTAAGCTGCAACACGCATGCATGATCCATTCATTTACACATTAAGATCAAGATATATATAAAGAGAAAGGGATTATTTGGTACTTAGAGACAGGAAAATGGCTAGTAGATTTTCTTCGGTTGTGCCGTATAAACAATTTTCCAAGCACCTCCGATCTACTAGTCCTAGAGCTGCTATAGTTACAAGCAACGGTTCGTGGTTCTCAAATGCAAACCATGCTTATGTGCATACTCAAGTACAAACTTCTTTTCTTCACCGTATAATTATTACGTTCATGTTCAAGTTTTTGTTATTTTTTGATGTTGTCATTGACAGTTAATTGTGTAACATTGTAAGGGTATTGATGCAAATGAAGGCACCGCAAAAGAAGCAGCAGAGGTGGTGGAGAGTGTGGGAGAAACGGGTAAGGAGAGTGTGGAAACTGCGTGGGACGCTACAAAGAACACTACAGAGCTGGTCACGGAGACAACCACGGCGGAGGCTGATACGAACGTTGTGGACACTGTGGAGTACAGAAGTGCTGAAGATTTGAGGGGGCAGCTTGGAGATGGCTGTGATAAGATAGAACTATAGGATTATATAGGGGTAATTAACCCTATGCCTTTTTCTGTTTAGACTTTAATTAACATCTGCAAGTGATAGATAGGTTGAAGGAAAAAAATTTAACTTCCCCTCTATTTTGTTTTAACTTCAGTTTGCACTTTTGATCCTGTCACCTGTGATTGTGCCAGAAAAGATCTTTAAACTTTGGAAATTCTAGTTTCGGTTTGCAGTTTTGGACCTTTGTCTGTATTCCCTCCAATTTTATACATTAAGCCTTACAAAATTAATTAAAAAGAAATAGAAATATACATCATTTTCATTTTCTTCAAACACTTTCATCATCATCTTCATTATTAAGCCGAAAAAAACTAAGAAAGTAAAAAAATCATAGAAATTCAAATCATATTTTATCTACTTTTTCACCATTTTCTTCATAAACTCTAGAAATTCTAGTTACATTAGACTTTTGTTTATATTCCGTCAAATTTTAAACGTTTTTAAGCCTTACAAAATTATTTAAAAAAAACAGAAACATTCATCATTTTCATTTTCTTCAAACATTTTCATCATCATTTTCATTATTAAACCTAGAAAAAATAAGAAAATAAAAAACCTAGAAATCCAAATAGTCTTTTATCTCCTTCTTCATCATCTTCTCCATAAACTTTAGAATTTTCAGTTTTGACCACGTTTATTTTGTAGTTTTGGACTATAAGCCTTAAAAATTGATTAATAAAAAAGAAACATTCATCATCTTCATTTTCTTTAAACATTTTCATCATAATCTTCATTATTTAATTGATAAAAAAAAGAAACATTCATCATCTTCATTTTCTTCAGACATTTTCATCATCATCTTCATTTGTAACATCCCATTTTTTTACCTACTAAAATAATAAGATAATAACATTATTATTATTATTATTATTACTATTATTATTATGAAGTGTGTGTTTATGATTTTATGCGTATGTTATAATCAAATAGAAGGAAGATCAGTTTAAAAGAGAAGGAAAAATTATATTTATGATGATATTGATCAACAAATAAAATTTTAAACACAATATATACCATAAATAATTAAGAAAATTTAATTAAGAGGATTAGTGGATAAATTCTCACTAAAAGTTGTTATTTTATGTGAAAATCATTATTTAAGTGTATTTTCTCTAATTATAATTAAATAATTATTATATGGGGGAGGGAACTTGAATTCTCAGGAGATGAGGGCTGAGAAGTTTAAGGCCACTTGTGGGTGACTTGAAGTGGTAAAAGTAACCATGCAAAGTGACACCACCATGCTCACTTGTCAGAACCCAATCTCCCTACTCCGTTTATATAAATCCTTGTTCTGAAGCATCGAGGACTCATCTCACTTCCCTCAAGACTCTGTCAAAGCTCTGTTGATCTAGGGTTAGAGAGAGAAGCTCCAACTTCTCTCTAAAAAATCAAGAACCTCTTCACTTTTCTCACTTCTGTTCTTCGAAGAAAACCATCTTTAATCCTCCTAAAAACATCACCATCATGTTTCTGAGTACCTAAATATTAGTATTGTAGATTTTGGTGGAATTTTGGGCTGTTCTAGTTTGTTTCTTGGTTGTGGTTCATCCTCACCATCGTACTGTTGAATTTTCCAACGAGGTCAGAACAGATGAAACGAGCTAGAGAAGAGGGAACCAAGTCCCACCCTTCTCGGCCATGGAAACCATCACATTCTAGGTGATGTTTCTGTTAGATTCAAACGATTTCATAGTTTAAATATATTTTGATAAATAACAATTTTATCTAAGGTTTAATATTGATAGATATAAATTTCCTAATACTTCAAGTATTTCATATCTCAGGAATATCTATCTACATGGAGAACATCTGCATATCCTGTGAAAGCATTATCAAAAGAAGAATGTCGGAGAGAATCAAAGAAGTAGAGTACGTCTGGCTACAATTTAAAAGAATACATCTGCCTATGGAGTACGTCTGACAACTCGTTGAAGAGTACGTCCGCTAGTAGAGTTCGTCCGCTAGAAGTATATGTTCGCAAGAAGATTACGTCTGGAAAACACTCGAAGAGTACGTCCGCAAAGTGCTGAGGAGTACATCCGCAAAGTCCTAAAGAGTACGTCCACAAAGTGCTGAAGAGTGCGTCTGCCAAAGAGCTGAAGAGTTCGTTTGTCAAAGATGCCTCAAGCAATAAAGATTGTCTTCGTCGGAGCATTAATGAAACACTGTTTGCAGCAGATTCAAGATAGGGACATAATAAATATTTTATTACTCGTATCTGCAAACACTATGACATTCCACAAATCAAGCACAGCTTTTCAGAGTCTACGGTGTGATTTTCTGAATATAGTATCCTATCAACAGTCAGAATCAAATTCTTTGTTCAGAAAGAAGAAATTGTCTTTGCTGTCTTCAACAAGCATTTAGGCCCCGTTTGGGAAAACAGCTTAATTAAGCGCTTATGACTATAAGGGCTTATGATATAAGCGCTTATTAATAAGCTCTTTTAAGAAATTTATTATAATGAATTGAAAATAAGCTATATATAAGCATAAGCTCTTTTTCATAAGCTACTCTGAATAGCTTATGAAAATAAGCTCAAAACAGCTTATAAGTAGGTCATAAGCTATTTATATAAGCTCTCCCAAACACTTGCATAATTGCTTATGCTATAATATAAGTGTAATACCCGGTTATTTTATAGTTAAACCATATGCATACATATAATTATATCAATTAAAAATTATCTATTAAGAGTTTGGTGATGGAGCCAAACATTTTAAGGAATACTAAAATATACTTTTATGTTAGTAAGTATTAGAGAAAATTTGAGTTATTGGTCAAATTAAACTTATTTCAGCCCAACATAGTGGTTAAAGGAAAATAGCAAGTAAATAGGTTAGTGTTAATTAAAAAAAAAAGAAATTAAGAAGAAGGGGGGAGGAGCAACATGTTAGACAGAAGAAGAGAAGGAGAAAGAGGAGAACAGGAAAAGAAGCAGCAAACGAGAAGGGGAGAAAGAGGAGAACAGGAAAAGAAGAGAAGGAGAAGGAGAAGAAGGGGGAAGTTGCCAAGAAGAGGTTTTGGAAGCTTCATGTCTTAACTCCAAGCTCTATTCTTCATCATCCCCTCCAATTTTCTTGATTAGGGTTCTGATCTTTCAAATTGAGGTGAGGGATTTTTTTGCTTTATGTGTTTTCTTCCATGCATGATATGGTTAGGGTTGTTTTGCCCAATTTGGTTTCATGGATGTTAAGCAATTCCCGTTTTTCTTGGGCAGCTTGTAGAAATTGGGGTATAACTCTCTCTATTCTCACCCAAATTGTGTGAAATTGGTCTTGAATGAAAGCTAACATAAAAACCTGTATGTTGTACCAATTTCGTGGTGGTTGAGAGTCTGTTTGGGTCCCAAATGAAGTTAGGAGTTGGGCTGTGTTTCTGGCCGCATGCACCCTGACAGCCTGTGTTGCAAAGAGTATAACTCTCATTATAGGGGTTCAAATGGTGTGAAACCAATTTTGTATGAAAGCTAACTCATAGGGCTTAATTTGGTAAAATTTTCATGATTTTTGGTTGGCTGGTTCAGCACCAGTTTTGGCTACAAGGTCCTTAGCATTCTGCTGTATTAACACCTGGACAGCCTCTGGTATATCATTTTTAGATTATTCTACAGATGTTCAAATTTTATGAAATTTATATCGTTGGAAAGCTTACTTAAAGATCTATAGGATAAAAAAATACCCAGATTTTTATTCCAAATATCTAATTTCTAGAGTATTCGTGAACTACAGCCATAAGCATGAGTTTTCTGCGTAAGTGAGCATGATTGAAGAATTTTGTTGTGGAGACATACATGTTTTTTTTTAATGGGATCAGTTGTATGAAATGATTTGATGATAATGGTTTAATCCTACTAAATTTCATGTTTGTTGATGATATACATGATTTTGTATTGATTTTTAAACACTGTTGGTTCAGTTTAGGAATCTGAACTAGGAAAGTTTAATTTAGCTTGTTGAATACTGAATAGCAATGTTTTGAAATCTACCGTCCTTGGCGCAGTAGGAAGCTTAAAGTGTTCTATGCACTACAATTGAGTTGTTGATGTTGAGTTTGAGGACGTTGATGTAATCATGTGATGGGATTGATATATTTTCATTATAGAATGTGATATGTGATTGTGATATAAATTGTGTAGATTGTTTTACTCAAAGCCTATTTGAAACTTGATCCTCAACTCAAACCTTGGATATCCGACCGAAGGGTGAGGTATCTTCGGTATATAAACATGCACCTCCGGGGAGTGGACCCTAGTGACAAACCCACAGGTGTTAAGGAGGGATGATGCGATGATGAGGCCATGGTATTTGGCTAAGTTCCCTTAGTGGAAAACCGGAGGGGGAGGCATCTCCGGGTAGAAATTAATAACCTCCGGAGCAGGGGACTCTAGTGAACCACCCTTAGGATCACCCAAGATTCTTGAGTTGAGATGATCAAGAGTTTGATGATGATATGCAAGGTATTGAGAATAAAGAAGAGAAATTGACTATGTGTTTGAAATCATTCTTCTATATGTGTTTAAATGAACTATCCTAAATGTTGAGTGCATGATGCTATGATGATGAATAATTGATATTAGTTCAAAGCTCACCTGACCTGGAATGTTGTTTATTTCTATTTCTATTGCTGTAATTTATTTGCATCATTTTAATTTTGTGTTTAGGGATACCCTCACTGAGTCACTAGACTCACCCTTTTTCTTTTCTTTTTTTTAGACAGAGGAAGAGACTATCTAGAGGAACCATCACATGCACCGGTTGCTAAGTGATGAGGTCTTGTAAAAGTTGCCTTGGAAGTTTTTTTGCTGTCATAGGAGGAAGTGGGATGTTTTGGGAATGCCAAGACTGTATATATTATGTATGGGTGTAATAGAACATATATTTATAGTAATATGTATGCCCATACTTATCAACATGTATGTATAATATTTTGTATGTATATAAAAAGATAAACCTTCTCTATTATGTTTTTCTTATGCGTTCATGGAAATTATTTTCTTTAATAATATGAAAGGGCAGGTGTAGGCTTCTGGGTTAGAGGCACCCCTCTAATTCAGGCCGGTCAGGAATTGAAGTTTGGGTCCTGACAAAGTTGGTATCAGAGCACGGTTGACAATCCAAATCTAAATTAGGCGATGATGAAGTTTGGTTATAGGCTTCGAACCCGGGCGGAGTCTATAATTAAATTTGTCACCTCCTAATCTTGGTGATGGTATTGCTTCAACCTTAGGGGGGTTATAATTTTATATGACAGCAATTCCAAGGTAGTCCATTATGTATATGTTTGGGGAGAAAACAATAAGAGTCATTTTTGTTTACATGCAAGATTATATATGTAGAAGAGTGAGGCTTAAGCATATTATATATGTTTGTTAGGGATACTAAAACTTTACCTCTTTTGAAGGATGGAAGGAAATCAAACAACTGAACCATCAAAAGGGAGAGGTGATCCTTGCCAAATACAAGGCGAGGGACCCCATCAACGTATTGGTGAGGCTCCAGAAGGCCTCAATGAGACCTTGAAGGAGATGGTCCGTGGCATAGCTAATTTGCAAGGTACTTTGAATGAGGTAGTTCAAAGGGTGATTCCCCAACAACAACCTAATCAGGAAGATGTTCAACCTTCACTTCCTTCAGGGGCTAATACAGAGTCATCTGCTAGTGCTAGTCATGGTAGTCAAAGGAGAAATAGCCAACAGACTCCTCCTAAAGATCCGACACGTAATGTGTATCGTGTGTTGACAGAGTTCAGAAAGCTAAAGCCACCTTCTTTTTCTGGTGATGGTCTTCAAGAGGAGGATCCTACTTCCTTCTTACAAGATGTGGAACGATTATTGCGCGTCATTGATTGTCCACTTGAAAGATATGTGGAGCTGGTTAGTTTTCAACTAAGTGGTGCTGCTAAAGATTGGTATGACAGTTATAGAGCACAAAGGGAGTTGGATTTATTGCCCCTTGTTTGGGGAGAATTCCTGGTGGCTTTTAAAGAAGCTTTTGTGCCTCGCGGGGTGAGAGAAAAGAAAGCAAGGGAATTTGAACAACTGAAACAGGGAGACATGACAGTGATGCAGTATAGGAGTAAATTCCTTCACCTGGCACGATATGCCCCACATCTAGTTGCTGATTCATACCATAGAGTGTCTCGTTTTGCTTATGGGTTGAGAGACAATATCGGGAGATCGGTCCCTGTGCTGGAGAGTACCACTTTTGAGCAAGTGGTGAGTATGGCCATTAGAGCTGAAGATAGATGGCTTGAGTTTAAATCTGAGCAAAGGCAACAAAAGAAGTCCAAAAGGTCTGATACTCCAGGAGAATATTCTAGCAAGAAGTTTGATGTTAGATCGCAATTTCAAAGGAAAACAGCCCTGGCAACGGGGCAAGGAGGAAATTCCTACCAGTCCTCAGGGAAGCAGAATATGGTTTCAGGAGGGTCACAAAGGGTTCGTCATACCCCCATAGCTCCAACCAACTTGCCACTATGTGGTACATGTGGGAAGCGCCATGGTGGTACATGTAGACTCAGCTCAGTGGTGTGTTACTCTTGTGGTCAGCCCGGTCATTATAGTCGGAGTTGCCCAACCATGTTGGGTTCTTCAGCAAGGTATGCTACACCTGTGGGGTCCTCAAATCCTAGTGTTAACAAGACTTCAGGAGTCCGTGGTGGTGCCATTGGAGGACGAGGTCAGGGTAGTGCAAGCAGATCCACAGCACGTGTTTTTGCTCTAAGTCAACAAGAGGCCCAAGCTACCCCAGAAATGATTACAGGTATATTGACAATCGGTTCCTCTCAAGCTAGAGTTATTTTTGATTCAGGTGCAACTCGATCTTTTGTTTCCAAACATTATGCTTCTGTCACGGGCATGAATATGGAAATGTTACCTTGTTCTTTGGTTGTCAAGACCCCTTTGGAGGGCACATGTGAGGTTAATATGTATGCTAGAGAGTGCCCAATATTAGTAAACGGTGTGAATTTTCCAGCGGACTTGATTCGACTAGATTTATTACAAATAGATGTAATTCTGGGCATGGATTGGCTGACCAAGTATAAAGCTAATATGGATTGCGGTAATAAGTTAATTACTTTATCTCTTTCAGACTTTGAAACCATTGTGTTTCAAGGGGACCGTATTCCAGTGTTTGAAAACATTGTTTCAGCTCTCAAAGCTGAAAAGCTTTTAAACCGAGGGTGTATTGGACTCCTTGCTTTGGCAAATGTGGTTGATAAATCCCCTTTGGTTGATATTAAAGATGTCCCGGTGGTTAGTGAATTTGAGGATGTTTTTCCTAGAGAGTTAACGAGTCTTCCTCCGCATAGAGAGATTGAGTTCTCTATTGATCTTGTGCCAGGAACTCAACCCATCTCTATTCCTCCTTATAGAATGGCTCCCTCCGAATTAAAAGAACTTAAGAAGCAATTAGAGGAATTGCTGGAAAAAGGTTTTATTCGCCAAAGTTCTTCACCTTGGGGTGCTCCAGTTCTATTTGTAAAGAAGAAGGATGGGTCGTGGAGAATTTGTGTGGATTATCGGCAGCTGAATAAGGTGACCATCAAGAATAAGTATCCTCTCCCAAGAATTGATGATTTGTTTGATCAATTGCATGGGGCACAATTCTTTTCCAAGATAGATTTAAAGTCCGGATATCACCAATTGAGAATTAAAGAAGGAGATATTCCAAAGACAGCCTTCCGAACTAGATATGGGCATTATGAGTATTTAGTAATGTCTTTTGGTTTGACAAATGCACCAGCAGCATTCATGGACTTGATGAATCGGGTGTTTAAACCATGGTTGGATAAATTTGTGGTTGTCTTCATTGATGATATTTTGATTTATTCTAAAACCCAAGAGGAGCACAAACAACATTTAAAGATAGTCTTGGAGACATTGCGGAGACATAAGTTGTATGCCAACTTTTCTAAGTGCGAATTTTGGCTTACAAAGGTGACTTTTCTTGGCCATGTAGTATCTAAGGAAGGTATCATGGTAGACCCCGAAAAGGTGAAAGCAGTACAAAATTGGCCTAGACCAACATGTGTTACAGAGATTCGCAGCTTCTTAGGATTGGCTGGTTACTACAGAAGGTTCATTGAGAAATTCTCCAAAATAGCTGCTCCTATGACACATTTGACGCAAAAGAATGCCAAATTTGTTTGGAGTCAAGCTTGTGAAGATAGTTTTCAGAGTTTAAAAGAAAAGTTGACGACTGCACCGGTGTTGGCTATACCTTCTAGTACAGGAGGATTTGTAGTGTATTGTGATGCTTCCCGAGTTGGCTTAGGATGTGTATTGATGCAAAATGGGAAAGTAATTGCATATGCTTCTCGACAGTTAAAGAAGCATGAGCAAAACTATCCTACTCACGACTTGGAAATGGCTGCAGTTGTGTTTGCCTTAAAGATTTGGAGGCATTTCTTGTATGGGGAGAAGTGTGAGATTTATACAGATCATAAAAGTCTTAAATATATTTTTGATCAAAAGGAATTAAACTTGAGGCAAAGAAGATGGATGGAACTCTTAAAAGACTATGATTGTACAATTCTTTACCACCCAGGTAAAGCAAATGTAGTGGCTGATGCGTTGAGTAGAAAATCTATGGGTAGCTTGGCTCATTTAAATGTGGAAAGAAGGAAAGGAGTAAGGGAATTTCAGCAAGGAATGAATACCATGGTAGCCTTTGAGGTTTTGCAACATGGTGCGTTGTTAGCAGAAATTGGGGTCAAATCAAATGTGTTGGAGGAGATCAAAGCTTGTCAAGAAAGAGATACTAGTCTTTCGAAAAAGATAGATAGTGGAGGAAAATATCATGATGACAATTATGCCAAGGATAGTCAAGGTGTACTCCGATACAAGGGTCGGGTAGTTGTTCCTGAAGAAGCACGAAGAAGGCTCATGAACTTGGCTCATTCATCTTCTTACACTATGCATCCTGGATCTACAAAAATGTACCAAGACATGAAACCATTGTATTGGTGGCAAGGAATGAAAAAGGATATTGCGGAATTTGTGGCTAAATGTCTCAACTGTCAACAGGTGAAGGCAGAGCACCAAAAGCCAGCTGGTTTATTGCAAAATCTTGACGTTCCAGAATGGAAGTGGGACAAAATTACCATGGATTTCATTGTGGGCTTGCCTAGAACACCTAAAGGACATGATTCCATATGGGTCATTGTGGATAGATTAACTAAATCAGCTCATTTTCTACCAGTAAAAACCACATATTCAGCAGATCAATATGCAAAATTGTACTTGGATGAGATTGTGACACTGCATGGAATTCCAATATCCATAGTGTCAGATAGGGGATCCCAATTCACTTCTCATTTCTGGAGGTCTTTTCAAAAAACCTTAGGGACTCAAGTGCACTTTAGTACTGCCTTTCATCCTCAGACAGATGGGACTCATGTATGTATTATATTTTGTATGTATATAAAAAGATAAACCTTCTCTATTATGTTTTCCTTATGCGTTCATGGAAATTATTTTCTTTAATAATATGAAAGGGCAGGTGTAGGCTTCTGGGTTAGAGGCACCCCTCTAATTCAGGCCGGTCAGGAATTGAAGTTTGGGTCCTGACAATAAGCTCAAATAAGCTCTTCCAAACGGGGCCTTAATGCTCAAATGAGCAGTCAAGGCAGAAACAATGAAGAATCAGACGAATTCAACCAAAGCATTTAATGCAAGGCAGAATGCATTTAATGCAAGGCAGAATGCATTTAATGCAAGGCAGAATGCATTTAATGCTGTTATAGAACTGCAGAAGTATCTGTTGCACACTCAGAAGCTGAAATTCAAACGGAAACACTTCAATCTTCATCAACGTTCATCAAGGGGTTCCCTACTGAAGATATAAATAGAGGACTTAGACACTTGATCCAATGGGCGACTTCCAACAATCAAATTTCAAAAGCATTCTAAGTCATTCTCTAGCAATCAGCTCTATTTCAAAACTCATAATCTTAAAGTTATTCTTTTCTAAGTTAAGTCGTTTGTCATAGTGTGAAGCCTAAATAGAGTGAAACTTTTATCCTTTTTCACACAGTCAAAACAGGGAACATCGCATGCATTTGCAAGGTGGTGAGATGTCTCCCACTCAGCCAAAAAACCACCACATTCGTAAATAGTTTCTCAATTATATTGTCTTCGTAATTAACTATTTTTTAATATTATTTTAAAATTAAAAACCAACTCACTAGCTTGTATAGGTCCTAATGACAAAAATATATATAAATCCATGATAGTGAGCCAACAATGTGTCGGTAAGAAAGTTAGACCCTTATTATAAGTGTGAGAACATAAGTTTAATCTCTGACAAAATCATTTGTTGGAGGGACAACTACAATTTTCTAAACCGGTAAACAGTTAATATTATAAAAATAAAATAAAAGATAAAAATATAAAAGAATTGTAAATAGTTAAGTTAAAGGAAGTGAAGATCAATTAATGTCCTACAGAGACGATTAAGTTGTAGATAATTTTACAACGCCGTTAAAGGTTGAATTACTTTACAAGTCGAAGAAAGTGGTAGGAATGATATAAGCTTGATTTAGGGAGGGAATTTTAACATTTAAGTGAAGGGCATTAGTTTTAATGCCACCCTTATTAATACTAATGTCATCCCCAATTTTTTTAATGTCAAAAATAGCCCTGTGGTAAAAATAATAATTTATTACCTTTTTAATAGTTACTCTTCTTCCACCATACCAATTTCGCATACCAAAATAATAAGCAAAGAAACAAGAGGTAAGAAACGGTGCAAAACTCATACCAATTTCGCACCACTGACTGCAAAAATGTTATGTATTTCCCATGGTTAATTTCGCACCTAGTGTAGCGAAACCAATCTACCCAAATCGCATCACTATGTGCGAAATATAATCTCGCTCATCAAATAGCGAAACCTTAACGCAATTAATTAGTGCGAAATATAAATTGCAAATAATAAGTGCGAATAAAAAACGCACTTATTATTTGCGAATAAAATGCTAAACTTACACGGAGATTGGTGGAGGATGGTACATAGATGGTTGAAAAACTATAAAATATATAAGGCCTATGGATATATTGGGAAAAATATTATATTTTAAGGACATTAATGTAATTTACATTGTAGAGGATAGCATTAGAATTAACAATGGGGGCATTAAAACTAATCCCCTTAAGTGAAGATGTGATTTTTTTGAAATATGATAACTGCAAATATTGAAATGAAGGCACCAATATGTCAAAACGGAAGCACCGTTTGAAGACTTCTCTGCACCGCCTAAGACGTTTTAATATTTATATTATTATTAGCTCATGAAATTTTCCTATAAAATGCTGTAAGATCAGAAGTTGTTAGCAGCAGTGAGTTGAGTAAAAACGTTGTCTTAAAAGTTCTCTTCCTCTGATAGTGTGTGCGTGAGTTTTATTACTATTTCTATGTGCATGTATAAGCAGATAGGTAAATCTTAATCTATTGTTTTGTTGCGTCAGTAGGATATGATAACACTATCATGTCTCTTATCTTATTCTGTTCGTAAAAGTTATCCGGAGCTGAGATAAAAATTATACTGACAGTATAAGATGTCAGTTTTTTATTTGTTTATTACCATAACTCAAAATTAATTTCAATATTTTTATTATATATAATAGATAATAACATTAATTAATAAATGTAATTTTTTTATTTTAATATTATATTAATTTCATTACTTATCAATTACTAGTTGTTATTGTTAAGTTAAAATTATTTAGTTGCTTATAAATTTAATTAAAAAATAAACTGACTTATAAATGGTGAACATATTAGATTTATCATATAAAATAATAAAATTTTCACTATCACTTAGTTGACATTATTTTTCGTTATTTATATTATAATAAAAATACACAAAATAATTCTTCACTAACAATAAAATAGGCTACTCACATATAAATATTACTTTTTTAATAGTAAATATAGACTAATTTTATATTATCATATGCTATTATTTAAAATTATTTCTCTACTTATATAATTATAATTAATAATTTAAATATAAATTATTTTTAAAAGAATAATATATTTTAATAATTTTTAAAAATTTAATTAATTTTTATTGTTGATCCCTTACCTCTACTAAGTTAAAACTCATTGATTACATATATAATATTTTTAATTAAAATAGACTCCCTTTAAAAAAATTAAAATAGCATAATTAATTTAATTTTAGTTATTAAAACATAGACTCATTTAAAAAAATGTAAAAATAATTAAATTTAATAGAATAATCACTTTTTTAAAAAACTATTTAGAAAATTAAATTTTAAAAAATATTATGTATTTTTTATTTTAAAGGGAAATTCGATATATTTTTCTTTGTTTTTATTATATCCTATCAATATCTTGTCTACCTCAAACGCTTGATAGGATAAGTGTCTATCCTGCTCTTATCATAACTTGTCCTTATCCAACTATTTATTTTATCCTACTCTTATTCTATCCTCACCATCAAACAGGCTCTAAGAGCAATCACATGGCATGATACATTAGTCCATAACTATTTTTGAAGAAAAAATGCCAATGGACAGTATGGGAATGGGAGTGAGAAAATAGACTGTGTGAGATCTAATTCCACCAAGTGTGTGCACCTATTAGCCATCATGTGCAGCATGTGGGAGATGCCACATTGGGAAGAGATAACTTTGTATTCCAAGTCAAAATGGATAGCGATAAAATCCAAATTTAACTCACCAGAAATTATAAAATGAATTTGTAAAATTCAAAATAGAATTACTTTTATAACTTCTCAATAGACAACGTGGGATTTGATATTTAAATTTTTTGAAATACACATAAATTTTCAACATATCTATCATCTACACTCAAAAATGAAAAAAGAAAAAAAAATTGAGACTGCAGAATTGTCTACACTCACGAACTACACACATCTTTCCCACATTGTTACTTCAAATAGTCTTTCCAGTTGCTTCGTAATTTCTTACGAAGGACTCAGCATAATAACACCAACGGATGGCTATCAAGCTTTATTGTTAAACTTCAGTATATTTTACACTTGCAAGTTTATTGATCAAAGTCTACTATAATGTGAATCTAGTGATCATTGAAATTTCACAACAATGCAGGAGATATCATCTTTGCTTTTCCTGTTAACTGCTTCTTCAGTAAGACGCTTTGCGGATAACCGAGCATCCTTTATGTCTCTGATAGAATCAACTGCTTCTTGATTCGACATTACCTGGAATAATAGTAAATTCAATAAACAGATTTAAAAACTAGGATAAGCTTTGCAGCAACAGCCATGAATCTTTTTGCATTGAGAAAAACATCCATAAAGGAGACTTTATCATGCTTCAATTATTGAACTAACCTTCCATAATCCATCACTGGCTAATATAACAAACTCTGCATCTTCATTTATCAGCTCCACTGTCACATCTGGATCTGAACTCAAGTGTTTCTTCAAACTTTTGTCCCCAAATGCCCTTGATACCGCCAACCTTCCATCAACCCTTGGAACGTCACCTGAATTGATCATATAAGTTGTATCCTTAGCACTTGAACAAACTCAGTCCTGTTCTAAGTAAACTTTTTTTAAGTAAGCAACCCAACTAGATAAATAAAGCATTGAGAATCGCAAGCTAAGTGAGCTAAAATCCCCATAACTGCAACCTTTTACAACATTTTAATAAGATCAAGGCAAAAACTATATACATTAGATTTAGAAACCATGTCACACCTGGAAATTTTGATACAAAACCACCTCTATTTTTTATATCCTCATGTTCTGTGATTGGCTCATGATCCACTGATAGTTGTTTGGCCACGCCTTTCTTGCATAAGACAGCCCGAGAATCACCAACATTGGCCACTACTAACTTCTGACAATTGATCAATACCGCTGTAACTGCAGTTGAACCCCCTCTACCCAGTTCACCTGATTTCTCTAAAATATTAGAATCAGTTATACTATATGCTGTCCTGATAGCATTTGCGGGTTCTTTCCAGAAGTCAGGCTACATGGGGAAAAAAGGATGATTGAACTTGCATTACATATAGTAATCATATTCATTCAACTTGAATTCACATTATCATTTTTTCAAGTCTGCATGTAGATAAGCCTTACAATTCAAATACAGTCCATGATTCAAAGAAAGCAGTGGGTATATTAAGAAGTATCAATAAAGGCAAGGACAATGTGTTACCTCTTTTAAGATATTATCAAACAAATGAGACCGGAGGTAGTTAGGTACATTGTGACCCGCATGGCCGTCAAATATAGCAAACAAACCCAACTCATTGCTTTCAACTTGCTTAAATTCAGCAACAACAAAATCCTCCATCTCATGATACGATCTACCCTTTACCAGGTGAAAGCCATGAGTTACGTGCTTCGACAACTTGCTCTTTCCTTTCCCTGAATCAGGGGCTGATGAACCCAACCCAACTTTTTCCTGCATGCAACATGCTTATGTTAAACGAATGTCTGAAAGATAACTTAAATATTTACCAAAAATTGGCAGTCACAACATCACAAGGCATGAAAATAAGCAAATGAAATAGTGCCATGCCTATCAGCCACACTAGAAAGTCCAATACAATCAATAAGAGGAGAGAATACTAAAGCTTTTCTTCCCACGTCAAGTTAGAAAATAAGAGAGCTCTTGGGTACAACTTAGAAATTGGGATTCAGGGGTGGATAAATGTTGACAGAAAACTGCAAAATTTTATTTTCTAGTGGAGGTTATAATCTTTTTCTCTACCTGCAACTTATATAAAGCCCTTCTGGAGCTGAACTTAAAACAAAGCTGAATCTTTGCTTGATTGGTAACTTGAAAAACTTGATAATTCTTCCAGGAAGTGGAAAATAAGAAACCCCTTCCATCCAATTGGGTTTTCTTATGTGATTAAAGTTATCCCGCATCCACTCATAATCTTATTAGAATCTAGCTATCTGGAGCTGAACCTAAATCTTTATCTAGTTATCATAAATCTTCCCATCACCTTACTGTCACTCACAACCTCCATTTAACTAATTACTTTCACCCCCCCCCCCCCCCCCCTCAATAGCTACTCATAATACACTAGTCATTTCCCATTTCGTCAGTATCATTGTACACTTCACACCTAACTAGTCATATGTCTGAGACTTCAAGTGTATGAAGTGTAAAAGGAAGAACAATATGCTATTTTCAAGTATGATTATCTGGAATTCCCATGACCAGATTGATCAATATTGCAGTTAGCGGGGAATTAAAACTTGCACAGAGGATACATAAAGCAAGCCAACGTTCACGAATAATATTATTAACTTTCTGCTTTTAGTTCTCTTTCACTAGTTTGGTTAGTTAAAAAGTCACGTAGCTAAACAATTAGGTGTCGAACCAGTGAATGAACTTCCCATAGTCCCATGTCCATGAAAACGGAGGTGGATTTATTATTTCTTACATGAAAGAAATAATAGCATAGGCAAAATTCATCGAAGAAAACCCCTAATTAATATGAAAGATCATGTGGTTCTTGATGAGATCCACAAGCCAGGTTCTGGGAGAAAATGCTTTAACATTTGTTTTGTATCTGTTACATCAGGTAAGGCTCAAGCAGATGAATAGACAAAAAAATGGTGTCAATTGTCAAAAGCCAAGAGATGGAGTATGCTGGTTAATTCTAGAATAAGTATTCAGTTACCAGTGTTCACAATTCACACTGATAGATTTACAATTTATGCAATTATGTAGTATATTTCTCTCACCCAGAAACAAAGATAATCATCTCATCTGTTTTAGTGATATATCTTTTACCTACAGATCCAACCTAGTTGAAAGGTTCTAGCTTTAGAATGCAGAAAAAGGGAGACTGTAGTGCTAGTCAAAGTCAACTATGGAAGCGCAGCCCTCAGTATGAAATGGTGGGTTTATTAAATTTAGCAATACAAGATGGATTGATGAAGATCAATGGCAACAAATGAAGATCTACAACATTTTTATATTAATAATGAATACAGAGCAAGGAAAATGAGATCCAACCATTAATCACGATTGTCGAATAACAAAAGGGGAATGACCCATACCTTCATCTTAAGAAGGATTTCTCTGGCAGCCATAGCTTTGCTGAGTAACTTGAATTGAGGAAAAGAGATGAAGGAAACAAGGCAACGAAGAAGAGAAAAATGGGTGAGCGTGCTCTACACTGATGAAAGTGGAAAATTGTGGTGTCCGAAGACTCTTGCAAGGTTGAAAAGGACAAGTCCACTCAACTTGTTTCTTTGATAACTAAAAAAAGTGCTATATTTCGGGCTCAGTAACAAATGTTTTTAATTAAATTAAGTCTTTTTAACTAATTTTAATTAATTAACACTTAATTATCATCTCCACATCATCACACTTATCCTACGTAAATTTTTTATTAAATTTTTGCAGCCTTCATCTTCCTCTCATGTTCTTCCTCTTCTCCCTTTTCTCTCTATATATATATATGCGTGTGTGTTAGGACTCCTTCATTGTGCACTTTTCTAGTAAGTACTTAGCAAACAAATTTATAGCACTGGTTGTTGCTAATATTTCCAAAACGCCTTCTCGGTTTTATTTTTGATCTGTTGGAGTGCCAATATAATTTGATGGGAAAGGGAACAATGTCTAATATAGAAATCTATTATAAAAGTCTTTGCATTAATTGTATACCAGAATTTAGTGTTATATAGGCTCACCAATTTTCAGGCATACTTTTGATGTTGAACATGAAACGGTCCCAACTACATATGTTGCTTATATTGAGCACAGCATGTGGAATCATGTTATCTAAATTTTTGTTTAAGAAAATGTCTTAAATGGTCAAATAGCGAGAGCTCCAAGAGCAAGGGCACAATGCCACCACGAAGAGGAGAAGTCAACCACGAGTCTCTCTCCTTCTCCCCCCCTGTTTTTCACGATATGTCAGCCACCATGGATGCACTTCGAACCACCCCAATCTTTCACGAAATCAACGTTTATGTACACCAAAATGAAGAGGAGAAGCACAAAAAGCCATTAGAGCAAGCTTCAACGAGTTTTGACGATGCTCCGACGAGCCACCTCAACCTGCAACTAGCTTTTACGGCCAAACCATTGAGCTTTTGGAGAAACGGACACCACCATCGTGCTCCTAGCCGCGAAAGGAAGAGGACCAAGTACCCCATTTACAATCTTCGACGGGGATTGGCCGAAGAAGATGGTGGTTCGCGGCGGCGGTGCGGCGGTTCCGTCGACAGATTGTAAATGGGATAGTGTGCTGAGAGTGTGTTTACAAAAGAAACCAAGTGTCCTATTTATAGATTTTCAAACTCTGCGACCCAACGCTTGAGCGTTGGGATTTAAGTGCCAGACCTGGCCAAACAGGGGCTCAACGCATGAGCGTTGACCCCTCCAACGCTTGGGCGTTGGCTAAATGCAAAAACTGGGCTTTAGGCATGAGCGTTGGGCTTCCAACGCTCAGGCGTTGGACACGTCTGCTGCATCAATGTCTTGGCTGTTTTATTTTTCTTTCTTGATGGGGCTTCATGGCCATCAATGGCCTTCATGTAGCCTCTTTCTTGTCCCTTCTTAACTCTGAAACCTCCCTTTCTTCATCATTTCTTCATTCATGACTTAATTCCCGTGTGTTAAACAATAAGAATGCTTCATCTTCTGCCTTCAAATTCAGTCCTTCAACTTCTGTTTATTGCAACTAGGTCCCCACAAATATGCTTAATTTAACCAGATTCCTAAAAAGACTAAAAACCTAATAAAAACATCTAAAAAGAGACTAAAAATGGCTAAAAACACAAAATCACTACTCACCTACATGAAAATGCAAAAGTAAAGAAAATCCTAACAAAATGAAGAAAAATTTATATGAGACTCCATAAAAATAAAATTAAATGAAGTAAAAAGACCCTTAAAACATCATATGAAATCCAGTCATCAATGAGCATGCTATAGTTCTGCTTGTTTTATCCTAGGTAATTTTGTTGGTATTAATACTTGGTTCTATGTTTGGCATTAGCTAGCTTTAACTCATTCTGACAGTATGTGTTTGATTAATATCTCTCTATTGCAGCCAAAATACAGTGCTGGTCACTGTTGGAAGTATTTTAAGGAATATTAATTGGAGTATATTATTATAAGAAAGTATGTGTAATAATTATGTACTTGTTCTTTTTTATGTTTCTGATTTTATACATATTATTATCTTTTCCTTGAGAATAAGTTAGTTGTGCTTCAATCCCTGCTAGATTTACTAGGAAAAGGGAGTGCTCCTAGTGGATTCTGAGGAATGCAATTTCAGGCTATTCCCTTGATGCTGCAGCCTGCAATGCTTGTAGTGTGCTTCAATGAGGTAGCCTTTGTCTCTTTGACTTTGTTTAATTTTTATTACTTTGTGCTGCATAAAATTGCTATCAAAGTGAAGTGTTTAGCTTTTGTAATTTAAAGGCTAGATGTCACTTGAGCCTTGAGGGATCCAAGAGTCTGACGGAATGCCCCAAGAATCAGGATACCTACCAAATGGATGTTGAAGAAGGATGATTGACCGCCAAAGAAGCAAAATTATAATGTCAAATGCATACTGCCATACTTGTTTACTTTTCTAGTTAATTAAGCTATGGTTTGTAACTATAACAAGATCTATAACTGTTGATGATGTGTTGATTCTACTGCTACTTATTTACGTTACTATGGTCTGTAACTATGTCAAGATTCTGGTAACTGTTGATGTGTTGATGCTACCTACTGCTACTTTTTAATTAAGTTCACCAATGATCTAGTTTGATGTCCAATGTGGAATGTGTCATGAAATTTTTATTAATTAGCTGCAGGTTATTATATATGAGCTTAGACTAGTTATGGGCCGGAGGCCAAGTGATGGATTTTGAGATTTTTGTAGCTGAAGGGCTTTTTTTACCAAACGATGTTTTTGGGCTGTGTAAAAATTTATTTTTAGCTTTTCTTATTAAAAAAAAACTTAATTTTTTGAACAGAAAAATTCTAATTAGACCATAAACTGGGTCCAACCCGTCTAAACCCACCTGAAACTTGTCTGAACTCACTTTAACCCGAACCGACCAACCCGAAGCTAGCCATGGTCGGAATTAGGCCAGATTATTAGTAAGTCAGTTTTGGTCGGATGAGCTGAAATTGACCCGAATCTAACTGAACCCGACCGCCGCTCACCCCTAATACTATCCTATGTCATACTATCTACCTCGGTTAACTTGTAATATTGTTGAGTAAAGTTGATTGAAAATTCTAATGCAATATCCATATCTAAACTAATTAATTAAAAAAAAGCGTTTATTGATTAGTGTATGAGAATTTTTCATCATTTTTATTCAATCGTACAATAGTAATCCAATAAAAAAAATCCATAGCACGTAAGTCAGTGAAAGCTTTATGTCTATTTGAACTAAAAGAAAGAAAAAAATGATCATTAATCAAGTCTCATTAAGTGGAAGACAGAAGAAACAACACAAGATACAAAGTGGAAAGCAAACACATGAAAAGGAACACAAATAGCTTTTCCTAGATACAAATTATCATCATCATTCATTTTTTTCCCCTATTAAAACTCACCTTTTCTAACCCCTCCATTCACTCCAAAAAGGTTTCCATGACATCCGGGTACATACCTCCTTCTGAATTATTCCTATACTCCACACCTTGCTGTTGATGATTGTGGTGGTGATCCATTGAAGTTGATGAAGATGATGAATTAGCCACTCTTGCAGGCAGAGTGAAGCTCCTCTTGAACTTGTCCATTTTCCTTGCTCCTTCTGAGTGGCTATCCAAGCTCAAGAACTCATTCGGGTTGGCTCCTCCACCAGCATTTTGCATATCTGAATTGGGATTTTGATTAAGAGAATGTTGGTGGTGGTTGTGATTCTGATCATGATCAGCAGGTTTGCTCCCCAATGTTTCTGGATTGAACAAAAGCTTAGCAGCATCATCGGCTCTTCCGGTTAGAGCATTGAAGAAAGACAAGCCATTAGGCCATTTTATGTCGTTTTCGTGCTGCTCCCCCATCATGTCTTCCATCCGAGCAGTTTCAGATGAGGCATGAGGCATGAGAAACATGTGTGTCTCGTCTTTCGCCTGTGGAAACCCAAGCCTCGCTGCGTGTTGCTGAAAATTGGGCGAGGATAGCATAGAAGCAGCAGGAGTTAGTGGCCTCTGACCCCAGTTGAAGATCGGAGGCGGTGGCCGAATTGGAATGGTGGATGGTTTTGAAGGTATAGGAGTGGAAGAAGAAGAAGAGTTCCTCGTTGAAGAGAAGAGTTGAGACAAGTAGAAACCAGATTGGTAGCCTAGAGATTCAAAAGTGTGTCTCATTCTCAGGACGAAATGGAGGTCTTCAGGTATCTGAGAAGTGAGAATACAAAGCAAAAAATATCAAACATTTGATATTTTTGTGTTACATTCTTCTACCTAATAACTAGTAGAGATAATTCTTAATTTATAAAAACTTTGACATAAAATTCACTCACAATCTTGCAAGAGCCAAGTTGCAGAAGGCCATGCCCGGCTTGAATTACAGCTATGGTCTGGTCATGGAACAAATGCAAACAAAAAATGGGTTGAAAAATCCAAAAGGAAATATTTGTAACCAATAATAGCCAAAAGCCAAAGGTAACAATAATTCTGTTTTTCTGACCTGAATTCCTGACTCAAATTGGTCGGTCCATTCAGGAGGAAGCTGCAATTAATAACATCAATCAATCATCAAATAGCCACACATAAAGAAAAAAGAAAAATAAAAAACCTCAACACTGATTGAAAAAAGACAATTAACTAGAAGATCAGAGAGAAGTAGAAGTGTTGAAATTCATACAGCATCAAAGGAGCTCTGCCAGTAGTTGGAGATATTTGGTTCACATTCTGTGGGCTCTTTAAAGACCCACTTGTGACACTTATCAGATGCAACTTTCCCCATCAACCTGTTTCAAAATCAGAGTGCACCAATCAGAGAGAACAGTGCAGAGGACTAGAATTCTGGTTGTGTGTAATTAAGTAAAAACTCCCTCCACATGCCATTGGATATTGAAGATTCAGAGAGAGAAAGAAACCACAACATAACAAACACCTACCCAGTACCCACCCTTCTCCATAATTATATAGCTGAATGGACATTTTGCTGAAGGCTTTTCTGACAGGATCCTCTCCATCAATATCATCTAGACCCCTTCCTCGGCAATACCCATCTTCCCACATCAACATCCTTCATCACAATTTAAAACAGACAAAAGAAAAACAAGTAAGCTCATGATTAATCATGAAATTATTACCATAAACCAAATACTAATTACCCACAAATTAAAAAAAACACTTACAAGCTGCCGTTATCGTCTCCAACCTTGCAGCCATTACCACCTCTGACTCTTCTGCAATAAAATGGACAAGACCCAGTTAAGGAAAAGGAAACATCTAAACCATTGCAGACACAGACAAACACAGGGACAGCACAAAGAGTAGTAAACAAGAGATAAACTTTTCTTTTGGTAGACCAAGGTAATCCCACCATCGGCCGATAGATATGAGACTAACTCTCTCAAGGCTCTGAAATCAGATTAAGTCGAACTCTCCGCTAAACAAGAGATAAACTTGCACACAAACACACGCGGAAAGAGAGAGATGGAATGAAAGAGTGAGAAGTGTATACGGGCGAGGACGAATGGTCCAGAAGACAGAGTAAGTCCAGTCTGAGTTGAGACACACAGTTCTGAGGGCCTCATGAAGGGCCATCATCCCAACAGCTTCTTTGCTCCTATCTGATGCTCCTGCTCCTGAGCCCACCATCTTTTTCTTTCTCTTTCTCTCTCACTTTTCTTTCAAACTTGAAAACTATAGACACACCTTTTTTTCCACCCTTCTCCTACTATTACTACTACTACAACTACAGTGCCTATCTATCTCTGGAACATCTCCCCTGTCCCAAACTCACCCTATTTTCTCTGTTTTTTGTAGTCAAAATCTTCTCTTTTTGGTTCTCGGATACTCTACAATGCTTAACAACCACAGGGTCGACCAATTCTTCAAACCTCTGGAGTTGTTCCAATGTTTTTTTTATTAATTTATAATTAAAATTATTTGGCTAGGAGGAGCTTCCTATCTCCACCACGCACATTCTAATCTCTCCCTCTCACTCTCTCTTGGCATTTTCTATAATCCAAGTTGGTTACTTTGACAGAAGGTGGTAAATGAGTCATGGTTTAACAGCACGGTAAGTTTTTTTCTTTTTCGTAACAACAGTGAAAAACTGTGGGAACAGACAGGTTTTATCTTCTTTTTCCCTGTTTTTATAACCAACAGCACAACTAAAAGCAAACTAAGAACAAAAAGGGGTTATCCTATTCTTCTGTCCAATTTCACTAATTTCTTTACATCGAAAAATCCATGAACCGCACGCCGAGCGGGTAACACTCAGTTTTTTTCGCAATTTTTCACTGTTGCAAAGTGATAGGTCTAGAACCACAAAATATAGTTGTGACAGTATAAATCGTCACAAATTTAACTTATAAATTTTTTTAATTTTTCACTTTTCACAGTTAAAATCCGTCACAAAACTTAGTGTCGAATTAGGGGTTCACGTATCATTATTCTTCTTACTTATACCATCGTAATTGTTTTTCATTTCATTGTAGCCACATAATAAGGGTGCATGAAACAGATTTTTCTTCGCTATTAAATGCTCTGAATCTTCTGCGATGGTGCACGATCCTGATGAATCTTCCGGCACGGTGGTATGATGTTGACATGGCGGGTAGGTACCTGCAAAGGCACTCTACACTCATGCCAATAGGAGAGCATTGAGAAAGAAAATCAAAGTCAAAAAAGAACTACGAGATAGCAAAATGAGTAATGCATGTGTAGATGGACGATTAAACTCCATGGAGAAAATAACTTGACACTAAATACTGAGAAAGTAATTTTCCATCAAAAGTAATTAACTTAATTTAATAACACTCCTAAATAAGTAATTAACTATTATCCAATTAAATTTTATGAAAGACTAACATAGAAAATATTGGTTGAGACAAAATCGATGGATTCAATCAACTTACCATTTAATTAATAATTTATCTTTTTTTATATATAACAATATTTCCAACATTTTTAAATGAGTATCACCTATTGTGTTTGATTGTAATGACATAATATAGGAAAAGAAATTAAACCATATTCACTTATATGGGTTTCACAAAATTATTAGGTGCGGCAGAGTGGTTTCCTCACTCATCTTTCCACCATGATCAGGTTGACAATTTGATCCTTACCCGTAGGAATTAATGAGTCATATTTGTGGTTAATCATTTATCTCTTAATAAAGAACTCATGGCAAAAGAATTAATCACTGTTGTCGGTTGTGAATACTTTTTGTTGGAAATGTAAACTTGGCTGCACCGTCCAAATTTAGTTCCCACCACCACTAACCAGAAGATTAGATAGTAGAAGCCTCGAGATAGCAATGCAATTAGATCATCTCCCCCATTATTATATACGTTATCCTAATTATCTATTGTGCCAATTATACCCTCTTAAAACATTAACTCACCATTAAGCTGTGTAAACACTAGATAGCAACCTAAAAGGCGGGATGAATTAGGCTTGCAGAAATTTTTCTAAATTAAAAATTACAGATTCATAAGTTTTTCTAACGAAAGCGTAATTTCTAAATGAGAAAAACCTATTCTGAAAATAACTTTGAATTACAAGAAAGATATAGAAATTGATAAAAGAAAAAGATAAGGGTTAAGAAGATTCACAAATGCATGTATCCTGGTTCACCTTCACCAACCAAAGGCTACGTCAAGTCCCCTTTTCTGATTCAGAGATTTTTCTCAAAGATTCACAAACGCGTGTATACAAGTCTCACACCAAGACTTCTCTCAAAGAATACCTAATTACTCAACAATAAAGCACACCACTTTCTTTTACATAGACTCTCACCAAACTCTATGGTGAAGAACGAACCACACTGATAGTAAAAGATGAAGAAGAAGTTTTACGACAAGCTGAGAATCCCACAACCACTCTAGGTAGGTAGAATCCTTTTTCTAGTTCACTTTTAAGCACAATAACACTCAAGGCTTAGAGTTTTTTGGTTTGTAAAAATTTGACTACTTTTGAACTTTTGAAAACTTGAAGAGTTCACACAAAACTTGTAATTTTTTGTAATCTAAAAGTTATTTCTGAATTTAGCCCTCAAGGATGTTTATATAGAGTGCGGAGAGGCACCATAAATCAATATAATGCTTAAATAATGTTTAGAAATGCACTAGTTCATTTTAAAAATGAAGAAGCACATCTGTAGGGCCATGTAGTTGATTTCAGGCACGTGGTAATTGATTACATGTTTTTAAAAAATGAATGTACATCTCCAGGGCCATGTAATCGATTACAGCCTGTGGTAATCTATTACAGGCTTTGTGTAATTGATTACAACCTTTTGGTAATTGATTACATGCCTGAGAAATCATAGAAAATCATTTTTAAAACTTATCTTATTAGTTCCTACATTTTTTAACTTTGAAAAAACATTTAGTCTTGAATACTTAATGAGGCGTAGGTGATATTAAACTTAAAAATAAACTATTAAAGGTAAAGACCTACAAATATAAAGCAATAAACTTATCTATTTAAACTTGAATCCTTGTTCTTCCCAATCTTCATGGTCTTCAACCTTTTCCTTCTTTGCTGATCTTTTTGTCTTCATCAAAACCTAGCCAATGTCAATGAGAGACTCTTCTTTACAAGTTGTTGCTAACTGGCCTACCAGACTACACTAACTTACAACAAGCGATCATTGTAAGATGATTAGTGAAAATATGCATAAAGTTGATAAGGGTATCTTAAAGGTATTTTACTACCTAATCATAAGTTATTGGAAATATAGAAGAACTAGTCCTAAAACCTCATGTAAGGAGCTGTCTATTTTCAATTCCCTATATGCATTCTCAATTGTTGATTTCATAGTAGGTTTCTCTTTTAGGGGCCAATTAATTGATAGTAATATGGTTAGCTGCGCCATATAGAATTAAGCATACAAAAAGAGAAACAAGATCATATAATCTGAATTAGAAAAATAACATGCTCCCTCCGTCCCAAAATATAGGGTCCTGTTCAGACAATCACGCTTATTAACAAAACATGTAATAAGTTAATTAATATGTTGGTTTTGTTATTTTCTATATAAATATTCCAAATTTACCCCTATTTAAAGTTAGTTGGAAATATGAAAGAAGTAATTAGTAAAGGTAGTAATTAAAGTTTTGAAATTTAAAATATAATGAATGCAAGGGGTAAAAAAGGAAAAGCTTATTTTTTTTCCCTGAAATCTAGAAGGGGTCTTATAATTTGGGACACCAAGTTTGTCTCTAAAGGGTCTTATAATTTGGGACGGAGGGAGTATATAATAAACGAGATTCAAATCATATCCTACATCGCAACCTCGAGAGAGGACATTTAGCCAAGAATCGTATACATGAAACGCAAAGAAATCCTAATTATGGCTATAACTCAGATAAGAGACAAAGAGAATAACCAATTGAAGATCCTTCCAAAGTGTTTTTTCTCGTTCCTCTGCCTTCAAAAACAAGCCTAGGATGTGTTCTTATGGTCTATGTTGAAGTATTGGGGCCTAGGGACCCTATATAAGCTCTAAAACATGTTCAGGGCTTATCTAGATGCTCTTTTATGAGTTTTTCCTCCACGAAGGTCGTGCGTAAATTAATACTCATTATCCACGACCCTGACAGATCTAGCACGACTGTGGATCCTTGTTTTAGTTCGTTCTCTCTGCATATACATTATTTTGACGATTCGGCCAGTAAAATTGAAGATCTAGATGTGTGGAATAACATATCCAAATTTGAGCCTAATCCAACTGTGAACGAAATTGCACAGTCCAATCTAAGACAAGTGCTCTGAGTAGAAACCATGTTGAATTCAGCAATTTTTGCCTCTTTTTACTTGTTTTTCTTGGAGATTGCATCTTATCCTTATTTTGCCCTATTAATACAAATATATCATAAAACTTATGAGTTCTATAAATATAATGCAATAATAAGGTGTAAAATATGCATTTTAGACGTGCATCAACCATCAAGCCCCCATTTCTATAGTTAAACTCACCAACCCAACCACCAACTCTTGCATTTGCTACTTGGAAGTTCCTATAAATACCAAGGATTGGAGATGATGAAGGTGTGCCACTGGGAGGTACCAAAAGTGCTCAAACAAGAGAGTTGAGCTTCATAAAGAGAAAGGTGTGCCAAGAAGTGTCTGGGTACCTAAGGTGCAACAATAGTATCAGAGAGAGTGTCATATAAGAGACATCATGTATGAGAGTAGAGAAGAAAATTAATCAAGTTTCAACAGACTTTAGTTGTATTATTTCTGAATATGTAGTAAAGCTTAAATCGTGTGATAAATTAAGTGTTCTCTCGTCTCACCATTATTCTGATCCAACAATCTTTAGCTCAAAAATAATAAGGCTTAAATCCACATTTAGTCCATGAAGTATCACAATTACGCAATTTGACTGTCTGAATTTCAAAATGGGGGATTTGAGTCCTGACTACTTTTTTGTGACAATCAAGTTCCTCCGTCAACCCTCCGTCCAAATCGTTAACGGACGTCGCTCACATGTCACTCTTTTGTGACGTGGTGCCAACCATTTTTCTAGTTGGAGTCTTGAAAATTAAATAATAAAAACACAAACCTAATTAAATATAAAACAATGACATAACGGTAAATCAACACAAAGTTCCCGAATCAAACTTTAGAATAGAAACTAGCAGCGAGAAAGAGAACAACGAATGTGCGATTATAGCCATATGCTAACTTTGGAATTTTGTATGCAATTAGGACAACACACAATTAAGGCACCCGGAGGATAGGGCACTGGGAGTGGTACAAAAGCAAGTGGAAGTGGTATAAAATAAAGTGGAAGTAGAACAAAAGCAAGGGGAAGTGGAACCCAGCCAAAACAGAGAGCACAAGGCCAACAAGGAAATACTCAAGGAACTTCTCAAGTTAGGGGAAGACCTGCTTCTCAGCCTAGACAACCTAGATAGCCTACACATCTTCCACGGGGATATGGTGAACCTACTCCATCCTCATAGGGACCCAGCTCAATTATTGCCTCAGTTCCAAATGAATCTGCTACGGGACGAAGGGCTGAAAAGCGGCAAAAGCTTGTTTTGGGAACTCATGAAAGCACCAATGGTAGAGGAGAAAGAGCCTGACAAGGAAGTTGGAATTAGGCTATCTTGAAGTATCTATAATTAAGGATATAATCTTGTTTTTTGCATGCTTTCTTTAAGGATTTGGTATTAATTATGTGTATGGTGAATTATGAATTTGGTCTTAATTATGTTTATGGTGAATTATGGATTTAATATTGTTTTGTGTATGGTGATTTGCGGATTTGGTTTGAAGTTTTATGTATGGTGACTTAAGTATGTATTTTAAAACAGATATGGTGTAATGGATATGGTACTTTATTTATGTCTAATGGAAGTCGTGCATTGACTTAAAATTTGCTCTCTTTCTTAATTGTACTGATGCTGCTTTTTTGTTTAAATGCAATGGAAATGGTCCACATTTTTAATCAAGGAATTGGTACTTTGTTTGTGCTAGTCCTGAAATTTTTTCCCTTATAATTGAGTTAAATGATGCCCAAGATTCTTGTTTCTTTCATGATTCACAACAAACTTTGATGAGCCAAAATTCAGTAAACAAACTTTTCCATTTCATTGAACTTGAGTTACATACCCCAATTGCATTACAATAGCGCATTCTTACCAAAATGCATCACTGAAAGATCACAATACATAACCCCAAAAAAAGACAACTAATTTCTACTTCAATTCTTCATATAGATCATTCCAAGTACAATTGCTAAGACCACACTAAGGATCCAACCAATTACACCAAACAAAACTAAAGATTTCTCCTTCTTCTTCATGCCTTCAATTTTTCCTATCAACGTAGAAATAATATTCTTGTCCCTTGGGTAACCTTCTTCATCATACCAAACAAAACAGTCGCAATTCCTTTTCCCAAAGACCTCAAAATAGGCAAACAATCCCAAATTTAGGTTCTGAATTTAGGGTTCATACAAAATAACCTCAACTTTGAAATTCATAGCACCACAACCAAAAATAGAGTTACCTTGAACATTCCAAAACCAAAGAATCGCCTTCTAGGGTTTTTATTTAACCAAGTCGTGCACAATGGAGCTTGAACCGCATAGTGACAAAGTCTTCTTCTTCGCACACTTACATCACTGTCTGTGCTCGAAGGTGAAGCTTGATCACCTCCACCAATCGCGATTTCAGATCTTCCAAGAAGTAGGTTCTGATTCACCTCTCCTCCCCCTCTTGTGTGTCGTCCTACTTTTTCCACTTTCCCTTTCTCTGGTTCGCGATAATGGTTGCAGAGAAGAACGAAGGTGATAATGGGGATTCACGGCACATGCAACTCACATGTCTCATTTTACTTTATGTTAAACAAGGTTATTAAGGTAAATAACATGACATTAACCTAATTAATCAACCTATAATTATAATTAGTCTAAACTAATACCATTGAGGCCAGCAATGCATGTCCACCCCAATTAATTAGTGTACCACGTCAAAAAAGAGTGACATGTGAGCGACGTCCATTAACGATTTGAATGAAAGGTTGACGAATGGACTTGATTGTCACAAAAACAAAATGTCAGGATTCAAGTCTTCCATCTTAAAATTTAGGTAGTCAAATCGTATAATCATAATATTTCAGAAACCAAAAGTGGATTAAGGCAAAGAAAAACTATTGAATTCACCATGAGTCAACATTTCTATTTTGGTCAACAACTATCCATACTTAAAATAGATCACGATTGTACTATCTTAGCAAACACTCCAAAATTAATCTCTTGACAATGGTAGTGCTCAGACTTGAAGTTTTCATAATAAAATAGTCTTGTATGAGAGCACCCGTAATGGTTGTTTTCTAGGGATAGCCTCGAATGGAAGGATGCATTTACACCTGATTAGGATGCGGTAGATTCGTTTTATATTCCGATAGACTTAAAAGATTTTTCTAAGACCAAATGTGAAGGATAACTATGACAAAGTTGGCAATAGCAGAGAAGAGAATCTTTACCAGTCAAAAGTGAGAGGGGTGGACTCTGATCGCTCGTGTTTGGAATAATAATTTAAGAGCATATGTAATGTAAGTGATAACTTTCATATATCAGCTCGTGAGGAAGAACTTTTGGTGATTACATATATTGTAGTTTTATTTATTGCAACAGTTGGAACTGAAAAGAGGTGTGTCACTATAGTGGCTGCTTCTTCCATCTCGTATATACGTTGCCAAACTAATCTTCCCAACTTATGCAAATGAAAAACCATTAATATCCCTAGAACTTAGTCATGGTTACAATATTCATAATTTCTTACTCTCCTCCCAATGAGTACTATACTAAGATCATCTCATATTGAAATTTCACATAACTTTATACTGTTAATTTTATTTATTTATATATATTAAATAAATGATGCATGTAAACATTTATACAAAGAGAACAAACATAAAACTGCTCGTGATATTGTCATGTAACATTGTTTTTTGTTGAATAGAAATATTATCATGCGACATTCAAATCTCACGCATTCACAAAATAAATAAATAAAAATTCCCATGCATGCATATATTGCTATTTGGTCGCTCTTAGGTAATCAAAAAGTTAACTAAAAGTAATATGAATTATTCTAGCAAAACGAGCATGCGGAGAGAAATCTTGACATCAATGTGGTAATGGAATCCTTTAACGCCATCCAGTACTCTAGTTATCTATAGGACTCAGATAAAGGTTGGAATCTTACATTTTCTTACACCAACCCTGTACAAAGAAAAAGCTTTACCTTTAATTTAGCTCATATGAGTTGAATCTTATAATTCTTTTTATCGAAAACGTACCTTTTGTTGACGTTATTCGATTCAGTTAAATTAATTCTGATTTCTCAATGCTTATAATTTGCAACCTAGCTAGCTATTTCATGATTTATGGTCCATTGCCATCTGATTCTATTTTCATGAAAAAGAAAAAAAATCATAACATTGACATTTGACATCAATACATACATGCATGCATCACTACCAGAAATTTTGTATTTAGGGGCAGACATTATGCGGCGGTTCGAGGGAAACCGTTACAAAATGTTACATTGCGGCAGTTTTTGCGGTGGTTTACTCAACTGCTGCAAATTGTATACAACTAAGGCGGTTTATTTGGTACTAGAAGCGGTTCATCTCGGGGCGGTTGAACCAGCCGCCGCAGAATGATAAATTAAATTGAAATTAATTTTGCGAAACCCTCATTCTGTTTCAGTTTTCGTGAAACCCTCATTCTCTCTCAGTTTTCGCTTTCGTTCTTTCCCTCTCCGTCTTCAACAACTCAGCCATGGATTGAAGCTCACTCAGTCATCGGTTGAAGTCTCGATATCGAAGGTGAGCACCGGTTTGTGTTCTAATCTTGCGATTTGAGTTTCTTCTCCTCTGAGATTGGGATTGAAAGTAACCTCCGTTTGTGTTTTGTTCAGGACCATCTGGATCTTGTTTGAGAACGACAATGAGGGTTCTCTTCGTTTCTCTCTCAGAAAACATGGAAGGTATGTTAATTTCTCAACCCGAAATCACCACTTCATTTTTGTTTCTCATTCCTCGATCCTTAATCTAGGGCTTGATTTGAAATTTTCCACTCACAACACTTTCAATCTTCGATGGTTCTTCATGTGCTGAGCTAGGGTTTTGAGTTTGGAGCCGAATCAGAGGCAGTGTAAAGTGAAGATGCTATGATGCGAAACAGTAACTGTTGTTAGGTAGATCGATAAGAGCATAGGAACCGTTTGTAGGTGTCAAAATGCAATTTGTGAAGCTCGGTGACTCTACTTTATTCTGCAAGCAGGTCACTCATAATTTCTCATGAATCTCCTATTTTTCTGTTTAAAGAAATATTATGAAAAATAAATTTAGATGTGTGCAATTTATGCAACACCAATTCATAGTGTAGGGTGTGTAATTGATATGTTATAAAAGTGGATTTTGGTTTATATTTTGGTTGTCGTTGATGTCATTGTGAGCTTGTAATCCATTGAAGTGAGAAAGTATGTATATTGATGCTCAAGCATCTAAGTCTGATGAAAATTCAGAAGAAAAAAAAGAATAAAAATGATAATGAAATGCCAAAGTTCACTTCAAGTGTTGTTCAACTGCGAGGGGATTCTGGTTCGTGCATCATATTTGTAAGACCCTCAATTTTTTTGAATTTATGTTTTGGTCCCTTGAGTTTGTAATAATTACATTTTGATCCCTGGACTATTTTATAGTTCACGGTTTGGTTTCTGTTAGACATTGTTGGTCTTGTCAAATTTTCTGAAATATATTCTATTTTTGGATATTTTACTCGAGTTTGAGTTGAGGATAAAATAAAATCTTCAAATATTTGGTTGCTAGGTTTGGTCCTTAATTGATTAATTTCTGAATATCTTTATTTAATGCAGATTTTATTTCTGTTTTTCTGTTTACCTTATTGTTTTCAAAAAGAAAGGAATTAGAAGGGATAATATCTCTGTTGCTGTTTAATAATTTTGTTTTACTATTGTTACTGTTTCGAATTTTACTGCTTCTGTTTTTAATTATCACAATGTTGATAATTATGTTTTGTTGTATTTTAAAGAGTTAACCATTTCTATTTGATGTTTGGTCGCTTAACGCCATAGATGCGCGACAGGAGGATCTACAGGAAGAGTAAATATGATACAAGCTTAGGGAGACATCAGAGGCGGCTGAAATATTTAGAAGACCATGGAGAAATATTTATTTTCCGTTGTTTTGTTTTTGAAAATAACTTAGCATATTGTGGTGTAAATTTATTATTAATTTTTATTACACGCTGTTAAATTATTTATGGGAATATTATGTTATTTAAATATTGAGTGATGTTTTCATTTTAAAAACCTAAGTTGTTTTTTAGAGGCTTATTAAATTATTTTCGCTTAATTGCGATGTGACCCCTAATCAGAAATTGGGGTGTTACAGTATTTGAGTTCTAAAGTCTGATTTCTGTCTTGCAGGGCATTGAAACATGTTCAATATAATCAAGCTGCCCAAATACTAACTTCAATTAGGAAATTCATTGGAAGCAATGTCATAATGGCTTCAGTTGAAGGTTGTTAAAAAAATTGTCTGAAATTTGTGGAAGTAATAGCCAACCAAAACACACATACACTGATTTTTTGTATTCAATATTTGTCATCTCATTAGTCAAGAGTCTGATTATCTGAGTCACTTTCTTTTTGTGAAGCGAACAAGAAGATGAACGAGAATTACAGAAGACTAGTCTATTAAGACTAGAACTAAATGATACTCACATATGATTTCAAAAGGTAAAGTGAAACAGAACATTACAGATATTTATACAATTAGACTAGAGACTGTAGACTAGTCTGTTAGACTAGAGGCTGTAGGCTAGTCTATTAAGACCAAGACTAAACGATACTCACATATGTTCTAACATATTTTCATATATTCTAACAGAAGCTGTAGACTAGTTTATCAGACTAAAGGCTATAGACTAGTCTATTAGATTAGAGGTTGTAGACTAGTCTATTAAGACCCGTACTAAATGATACTCACATATGTTCTAACATATTTTCATATATTCTATCAGAGACTGTAGACTAGTCTATTAAGACCAGGACTAAACAATACTCACATCACATATGTTCTAACATATTTTCATATATTCTAACAGAGGTTGTAGACTAGTCTATTAGACTAGAGGACGTAGACTAGTCTATTAAGACCAGGACTAAACGATACTCACATATGTTCTAACATATTTTCATATGTTCTAACAAAGGTTGTAGACTAGTCTATCTAACAGAGGTTGTAGACTAGTCTATTAAGTCCAGGACTAAATGATACTCACATATGTTCTATCATATTTTCATATATTCTAACAAGGTTGATGATGATAGAAAGGAGGGAAATTATTGGAGCATGGTTATCAGATTTATAGACATGGCATGGGTGTAAGTGTGACACCTAATTAGGACAACCTAGATAACTTCATAGTTTTTGCTCTATTTTTTCTTCAATAGTTCATATTTGTATCATGACTCAGCCTTTCCTTGACTGCTTCATATTTGTATCATTGGTTTCTCAAGCTTACATCACTATATACATCTTAGGAAAGTGTACTACAATCACATCTCTCTAAAAGTCAACATATCTCCCATCATATTTGTGCCATTTGTCTCTCAAGCTTTTATCTTCTTTAAATGGAAGCATCTATTTTTTTTATAGCTCACTCTTGTTTTTTACATGCAGGTAATCAACAACGAATTGATATGCTTTTTACAATTGACTTGGTTTTAAGGTTATGCTTCCTTTTATATTTAATAAGCACTATTTTCATGCAGTATATATGCTGGTTTGAGATGTGCTCTTTTCCTTGACATGCCCTGCTCATTCCCCTATTATGCTTCTCTTTTTTACTTTATGCTTTAATGATTTATGCTTCTTCCCTTTCTCATGCATAAATCTCTCTTCTATTTTTCTATTTTTTTACTTCTCTTTTTTCAAAGATTTTGGCTCTATCACTTGCTTATTAATCTTAAATGATAACTTCCCCTACAACTTTCCCACACTTAACTTTTTCAAAATTAGGATTATTTTATAAAGCATAATACATGCACACAACTTGTTCTGCTTAATCTTTTCTCATCAACTTGTCTTTGTTTCATGCTTCTCAGTACATAATTGTCGATGGGATTTGGCAATTGACACTTTATTATTTTCTTATGTTCTCCTATATATATTTGACAAAACTAAATTCATTACTTCTTCACCTTTGGAATTGTTCATATCATTTGCACCCTTTATTACATTTTAGATTCTAGAACCCTTGTTGTTCTTATTTTTTGAAAAAATTGTGTGCCTCCCTTTGGTTTTAACACCATAAAGCATCTCTGAAATGCAGTCTTATAGTCTTAAAATTGGTGGTTCTCCTTACTTTATCTTTAGCTAATTGGTTGTTCTCTTCAGCCATCAAAAAACATGCTTATTATTGCTTTTTATATCATACAAATTTATGGTGTAACACTAACGATCCACGAAGATGAGATATAAGGAAACATTTAGTTGTGGGAAAGGATAAGGAGACATTAACAAACTTTGTTCTAGTTCAAGCTCTTAATTCTAATTTCTAAGTTAAGTCTTCCTTGAAAAAAAACTTGAATAATTTTTTTTGTTTCAATTGCATGTATTTATTTAGTAGATATCATAGCAGCACTGAACAACTGAGAAAGGGGGGAAATACTTGCGGCGGTTTCAACCGCCGCTATATGTCTTGCGGCGGTTATTCCAACGGTTGGCCAAAACCGCCGCAAAACGACCCTCTGACGCTCGTAACTGCGGTGCTTGAGCAGCCGCCTCCAAGATACATTTTGCGGTGGTTAGAACCGGCGCAAATTGCTCACAGAACCGCCGCAATAAACAGAATTTCTTGTAGTGCATGTTGTTCCCAAAATGAGAATGAAGTGGAACACGATAAATAAGAGTCCTAACTAAGAATATTTTTTCCTTGCTGTGGGATTAGATCAAGTGAATTAATAATATCACGTGAAATATTGTGTCTATCTCTCTTTTATTAAATATTTGAAAGAGTTCACGTATATATGCACATAAAGAGAGAAATATACACAAATTTTCAATTTAAGAAAACTTAGGAAGTTTATGATTGAGAGGATTCTGATCTGACAGATATGAGATTAATCATCTCAAAACTTGAATATCACATTAAATGAGTAAGGATTTTCTAACAAATTATTCTCCATAATACCGCTTGGATATTAAACCCTAAATTAAACGCATAAAAAAGCTCCGGTGTCTAGAACGAACTATTAGGTTCAAACAAATTTAAAACATTTATTTTGAGTGATAACAATTTTACTACTGAACTGTATTATGTGTTTCAGGAATTATCTCCATCGTCCAGAGAATATGTATCGTATGAGAGGAAGAGAAAAAGACATATCTCTATCGTCCAGAGAAAAAGCTTTATCGTCCAGAGAAGAATCTCTATCATCCAGAGAAGGTTTATCTCTATCGCCTGAAGGAAAAAAGTGATGTATCTTCTGAAGGCCAAAATGCAAGTATTGTCCAAAGGCAAAAAGTGGCGTATCGTCCAGAGGTGAAATGCAAGTATCGTCCGAAGGCGAAATGCAAGTATTGCCCGAAGGCGAAATGCAAGTATCGTCCAGAAGCCAAAAATGAAAGTATTCTCCAATGGAAAAATTTCAAGTATCATCTACATTGCACTGTCTGCTTACGTCATTCACTAAACTATACAAGTACTGCACCGGAACAGACCAAGTCGTATTTCAAAATAGAAGCCATTGATGATCAAATTTATTGCAGAAGCGTAAATCAAGCACAACATCGAATATATCTGCTGGAAGTCAACGATACAACGTATCATCAAATTAAAGGGAGAAAATCACGCTGGAGTGAACCGGTAAAGTCCAAGCTCTTCACGACAAATAGTCGTTGGTGAACGGTCAGACATTAATGGAGAGAAGCAAGTCAACGACGAGAATTATCAGAAAATTGAAGTCGGGCTTACAGTATAAAAGGAGCATTTGAAGATTCGAAGAACATAGAACAGAGAGCTCAACGAAGAAAAGAAAAGAGAAATGAAGTGAAACAGAAAACGAACCACAAAAAGCCCAGAAATTCACCTCGGATTACAGTGTCAAATCACAACGAGTGAAATTGTTCAAGTGTGGGAAACCTCAACGAGTCAACACTCTCAATTCAATCACACCATGCAGAGAATCCTTCGTCCATATCATCTCTGTTTTACAAACCTCAAGTATATTGTCTAGTGTCAAATCATCTACCAAATACTGAGAGTTTGCCGAGCCTGAATTTGCTTCTACCATCACTCTTGTGAGAAGAGAATTTCTGTAGAAGGAATCCTTTGGGATTAGGAGAAGTCATGTATAATACTTGTTGGAAGAAGTCCTATAGAATATTTGTTTGGAGAAGCCCCGTAGAATACTTGTTAGGAGAAGCCCCTGAGAATACTTGTTGCTAGGAGAAGTCCTGTAGAATACTTGTACTATTCTCGTGAATAGGGACGTAGCCCCATCGTTCTAGGGGTGAAACGGGATAAATTCTCGTGTGTTGTTTACTGCTTTATCATTTTTATTGCTTTATTGTTCAACTGCACACACATTGATATTTCTGCTGCATCAAAACTGTTTATTCTATCGTCTGATAAAAGTTACCTATCGTTTAAGAAACAGTTTTAAAAAATACATATTTATTTTAGAAAAACAAGTTTTCGTACGAACAAATTTCAATCTCCTTCTTGTGTTTGTCACGAAAAGTATTGAGATTTGGTGGTGAAGAATATTTCAGCGTAGTAAACATGACCTAATTAACTCTCTTTTTTGTCCGTATCTCAGTCATGCTCTCTCTCCTACAAACTCCTTTTTTCCATTTTGTTGATAGACTTGTTCAAATGTAAAACAAGTGCAATATAGTAATTTCCCGTATAGTCAAAACCCAAAACCAAAGAAAGGGATGCTCAAAAAGTCATCGAGATGCAAGACGGGGCAGCGAGCAAAGCAGGGCATTATTTTAAGATAGGAGCAGAGGTAGAAGAAACCAAGAAAGCAAACCAAAAGAGGTGAAATAAAAAAAGATCCAATTAATAGTGAGAGAGATTAAGGTGTCACGTGCACACGTGCCGTGGCAGTGAGTCGGTGCATCGTTTCTCATAAACAACAACGTAGCGCACGAATCGCGGGGTTGCTGCGCCCATTATTTCCACGCGCCATTTCTTCACGCGCGTTAGCTTCTAAAATGTTACACAGGTCAAGTGGATCGTTTATTGCACGCGCGATTACATTGCGTGGGGTAGAATGAGTAATGGGACAGTCTCAACCCTGTGTCTCTCTCCTCCGCATTGGGCGGCCCAGGCTCCGGTCTGGTCCCCACGCCGTATCTTGGGTGGGCCCATATCGTGATTACTAAAATTTCCAAAACCCTAACCTTTCTGCAAAATGAAAAATAATATCCTAACCCTTATATAAGTTAGACAAGTTTCAAAAAAATATAAGTTAGACAAATAATTCGCTGCATCAAATGCGCATTATCTTTAGATTTTGACAATGAGGGTTGTGGGATAAAGCTCTCAAATTGGGTTACAACCCGTGAGTTCGTCGGGCTAATCGAATTAGGTTGGTTTAATTTTAATTTGGAGAAATCCTGAGTCAATGCAATTTGACTCATTTAACTTGCGGTTAAAAGAGTCTGCCCGTGGGTCAGGGTTTTTTATTTTTCTTTTTAGATTGGATTTGTTAAGATTGCGTTTATTTAGATGTGGGAATAATAATTTTTAGTTGTCTGAAAAAAAGAGATTAATATTTAGAGATTTTAGAAAAAAACTTAAGCTGATTTGTGTTTGGTTAGATTAATTAAAATCAGTTTTTTATCTTCTCTCTCTCATCTATCATAATGTATCATAATAAATTTTTCTGATAAGCTAATCAAAGTAGCTTCTCCAAATAATCTTTTTTTAGCTTTTTTAAAAAATGTTAAAAAATAATGATTTTTTTAAAAGACGAAACAAACATTTTAAAATTTCAAAAAAAATTATTTGTCATTAAAAAATTTATTTTTTCTAAAGCTAAGTTGAAACAAACTCACTCAAAATTATGTTAGATTTGGTGTTTGAACTTGAATTTAGATATGCACAAAGTGAATGGTGCAATATTGTTATGATCTTGGATCGGTGGATTTAGCAAATGCACAATGTGTTAGTATAAGCCTTTCGACGGTTAATTCATATATACTATTGATAAAATTGTAAACATACTCAATGACAATATGACAGAGATAAGCCTCTTGCCGATGTGATAATACTAATTTTTATAAGTATTTTTTATATTTTTTTTTAACATTTTCAACATTTTTTAATCCAATTTTCCCATTTTTTAGAATTTTTTTATTTATTCAACTCAACCTGCAAACCTACCCACGAACTTGCGGCGAGCCGGACTGGGCTCATATTTTGTTGGCTTGTCAAAGTACGAGTTGGACTGGCCCAACCCAATTTCATCACAACCCGCATTGACAGCTCTACTTGTGGGGTGGTTGCTAACATTATCTCTTAATTATAAGGTTTGGTTTCATCGTCATCCAAGAAAATATAATAGATTTTGTGATAAGTCGTTTATTACTTAATGTAAGTATTCATAGCTAGGGGATTAGTTATTGCTACCGATTAGGGATGTTAAAATTACACATGCCAATTGATATCTTAGATAAAAACTCGCGGTGAGTAAAATTACTCAAACCTATGAATACCCCTTAATTTATTTAATGGATAATTTTTATCCTTTAATAATGAGGTGAGTACGAATATTGATATAGTTGTACCCATAGATATTTGATATCTAATATGCTCTGAATTATACATAATAAATTTTTTTAATCTTTTTTGTTTCCCAATGTATCATCACAGTCGACATCCATGAGATTAATTCTTCGAGACTCGGAGATCACGTTAACTGGGTGTGTCTCTTCCAATAAATAATTCTCTATATACATCGCTCAGAGATCGAACCCTATTCTTCGGTATGTACATATGTATTTGATTAATAATGAATTAAATGTGTATATAATTTCAACAATGAGTAATTTCAGTATTTTGTGTTAGAACTAAATATTATAGCATTGCTATAATTTCAAATTCTTTATTTATCTTAATTTTACTTTTCATTCAGTTTTTTATTTTTAAATAAAGATTCATGGATATATATATATTCATAATTACTCATGAATATTTTAGAGCTCATTAAAAGTTCTTTTGATAATATCTATATAGGTAATAAGTAGATACGAGTGTAAATTTTTAACTGCAGAGTAGGTGAAATATTATATATATATATATATTATCTATGCCTACTCATTCTCATTAACATCCCTACTACCAGCATTAGTTACATTGTTTGAATAAAAAATATTTATGAGAAATTTTATTTGATACTTGCAACAATCTAATTTTAGCTATATGTTATGTATATATAGGCGTATGGGTGGTAAAACGAGCCATCTTACCCTGTCCCTCCCTATTTCACCGCCAGCTTACTTAAAACGAGCCAACTTTTTTGTCCAACATTTGAGAAGTGGGTTGAATTATACACCCTGCAATGTTTTATAGTGGGCTGTAGGTTGGCGGGCTGCTCGCAAATAATAAAAAAATATTAATATTGAGTAGAAAATGGGTGAATTGGCAAGTTGACTCATCTAAAACAACTTAAAAATAGAATTTTAATAATAATAATAATGTGAAAATTATTAAACTTATGAAGTAAAAAAACCCGATGGGCCAACACTACATAAAAAAAAGCTTTCACGGCGATTCTTTTTGCCTTTTTACAGCAGTTTGGTAGGTTAGGCGAGGTGAGTCAAAACAGATTGGTTAGGCCAGGTTTTCCCAACCCACCTTGTTTTGAAGGGTTGACAGGTTGGCCCAACCCGTTTTGTCATCCCTATATATAGTCATCTCAATTTAATAACTATGCACTCATAGTCTTAAAAAGTCGTACACAAAAATTGATCCAATCAAAATTCACTATTTTAATAAGAGGAATGTAAGCTAGTAACACTCTTTTTAACACTCTTTTTAACATTCACTTTTTTAATTGGTTAAAATTCATGTAAGTCTCATCAAATTGGGAGTGAGGCTCATATGCTTTAGTGGACCCTATACGAATTTTGTCAAATTTAAAGAGAGAATGTTAGAAAGAGAGTATCAAAGTGAGTGTCGCTAGGTTTTTTTTTTTTTTGAGTCCAAAGTATCCACTGCCGACAACAGTGACTAATTTCCTTGTTGTGAGTGCTCCACTACGCGAAAAATATAAATCACAAAATAATTAAATATGAAATATAAAAATATTATAAATAAAGAATTAGATGTTTAAACTGTCTTGAAAATAAATTAGTCCTTAATTTTTTTGTGTGTTATACATATATTATGAAAATAATGTATGTGTCATGATAGTGTAGAGATCTTTTACACCAATTAATCAGATTATAAAGATGTGAAAAAAAAAGATGTGCATTTTTTTTATTTAACTTAAATATGATAAAATAAAATTTAATTAGTTGACTGTGTGAAATTTTTAACAAGATCAATGCATAAAATTTAAAATCATATATTATTTTATATGATTTTAATTCATATTGTTCTCCTATGAGAGAATGAAAAAGAAGAGTATTATTGTTATGTGAGAAAAAAAAAAGAGAAGGAGATCCCTCCCCTTACATATGCCTCCCTCCCCCGTTTGGCTATTTATAGAGGGGGAGTCATAAATAACATTTAAACCCTAGATTACACAATATGGGCTATTGGGCCTCAAGACCCTTAGCCCAATAGCCGCAATCCAGTGCCCCCCTGGCCGCCTAGCTCACCATAAGTTGATCCTCACTCTGGTTGTCTGGTCGCCCCTCTACTGGGCGAAGGGCTCGCCCAGTCCACGTGTGTATATATATATATATATATATATATATATATATATATATATATATATATATATATATATAATCTGTGTAAAAGAGTTTTACAAGATGCCCAAATGTACTCGTGTATTTGATGCTTGTAATTTTTTTATTTTAATTTAATGATGTTGCGATAACATTATGAAATTTTATTAGAGTTGTATATAATATTTAGGACATTATTATTAATGTCACTCACATGTTTAATCATGCCACGTTTAAAGTGAGTAAAATATTAAAATGCCCTTTAGTTAAACATATCTCACCCCATCCCCTCATTGTATTAATTTTTTCTCCCGTACTTTACAAGTGCGTTACTACCGCACTTTAAATTGCAATTGCAGTAGCTTAAGAAGTGGAAAATCTGATGCCTTTCATAAAAATGGCCCATATTGCCTCCAAGAAGATGACTCAAAGTTGCACTTACAAAGTATAGGTAATAATTTGGTTCCTCAGTTATGTTTATTGCGAAGAACTTGCCCCCTCCACCTTCGGTCAACAAAATCTATTCTATAAAACCATGTGCAGGCCCGATCCCTCTTTCGGCAAACCCTATACAAAATTTATTTGATGTTTTTCGATTTTCCACATTTTAAATTTAAAGTGTGGTAGTAACGCACTTAGAAAGTGTGGGCGAAAAAATCAACACGGTGGGGAGTTGGGTGGAGTAGTTTAAAATTAAGTATATTGTAAGTTTTGGAAAAGTTTGAGATGCCATGACTAGTTGTGTGTATGTCATAGGGGTGTCTAAGAATTTCGATCCGACCGGAACCCGCACAAACAGGGGTTTTTTTTGCTGAACTGGTCGGGCCGGTTTGGACCACAGGTCCTGCGGTTGAAAATTTTTGGTTTTTTGTGATTTAGACCGGTTGGTTTCGGTTTGGTAACCGACCAAACCGACCGGAGTACCTATATTTAAAAAAAAATAAAAATAGCCTAGGCCCAATCAGAAGCAAACCCAGTTGCTTATCCAAAAAAGAAACCCAGCCTTTTAAACACTATTCTCTCTCCCCACTCCCAACCCTAGCGCCGCAGTTCAACCTTCATTGTTCTCTCTCGGTCTCTCCCTACTCCTAACCCTAGAGCTGCCGCACTCTTCACCTTTCCTTCTCCCATCACTCATCAACCCTAGTCATATTCTCCTTGCGCCGCCACACAACTCCTCTTCTCCTTTTCCCATCACTCATCACTCAACATTCAACAAACCCTATCCCCTTTCTTGCGCCGCTACCAACAACACCTTGAACCCTAATCCTCCACCCCGATTCGCCGCTTCAACCCCAAATCAACTCAAGCTGAGGAAGAACCTTACCGTGCCGCTCTCGCCGTGGTGAATAACAATCACAAGCCTTCGTCACAAGGAAGCTCTGGATCTCCGAGAGCTTTCTCTTCTCTCTGTGTCGGCCTCGTCATGCTCTATCTCCATCGTGCTATCAGCGGTCTAGTGAAGTCTACCGTGCCGCGAACGTTGTTGTAGAACCCTCCCCTGCGATTTGAATTTGGGGTTATATTATTTGTATGGTTATGTTATTGTTTAGCTTATTCTTTACTAGCATTTTGTGGTGTAACATATTTCTTTCAATAGTTGTATGGGTCTTTTGCGATTGTTAGCTTCTTCTCTAGATTTGTTCTATCATCTTTTTCCTTTTTTTACGATTGTGTTTTGCATGTTCGTGTCTGTTCAACCCGCACAAACCCACCCACCAAAATCGTGAACCGACAAAATCGAACCCGAACATCCTGCCGCCATTGAGCGGACGGTGGCAAGCCTGGTGGTTGGTTGTTTCTCACCCAACGGATCCGACGTTTTTAGCCTGAAACCGACCATATCCGACCGGCAAACGCCCCTAGTATGTCATTAATAACAATGCCCTAAAATTTATTTTACAGTATATGTATGGTTATTAAATTCATTTTTATTTATATAAAATCTATTATTTAAATGTGGTTAGCCATATATTTACATTTTTTTAAAAATAAAAAATAAATTAAATTTTTTAATTGAAACAGAGAACATGCGAACTAGAGGCTCTGCTAGGGTTTCGCGACACCCAACAACTCCATCAACACGGCGACTGCGGGCAGGAACGGGGATCCTCAAGGGGGCTAACCGGAGGTAAGGGCGAGGCAGAAGACGAAGGGTAGGATGAGGGGATGGGTTGATTTTGAGCTCCGCTGCTTCGCCGAGTACGACCCTTTTCGTCGATGGCATCTCAGACGCGGTAGGCTTGAGAGGTCTCTTTGAACATCTTGGCAAGCTGAAGAAGGTCTTCGTGCAACGATTGAGGAAACAAGGGCGGAAATTTTGATTTGGGTTCGTCAGATTCGCTTCAAGGTAGCAAGCTCTTGCAACAATTAGATCTCTAGATGGGCTGTTCTATGGAGGTGCGACTCTATCTGTTGCAGTTGCTAGATTCCCGATTGAAGATTCAATAGGTGTGCGTAGACGGAAACCTGTAGTTCAGGCTTCGAGCAAGAGCTTGAGGCTAGCAATGGGACGCAATTATGGCTGAGCAGAGGAAGCAGTTCTGGGTTTCCCCAAGATCATGGAGGGATGTTGTGGTGGGGGTGACGGATGACCCAGTTCTTTCATTTTTTTCTATTGCAGAGGAGGAGATGATTTCATGCTTTTGGATGAGTTGGGATTGGGAGGCTTGGGTTCCTGATGCTTATCTGTTCCCTGAGATTTCTGATTGGTCTCGGCGGCATGAAGAGGTCGATGTGCTAAGACACGAACAGGTGACAGATAAAGGGGAGAGTGAGGCGATTAAGACAACGGTGATGGTGGCTCCTTTTTCTGGAAACTGACAGTTTGTGTAGAGTTCAAGTCCTTTGTGCTCTCTTTTGGAGGTTTTTCTTTTTCCCTGAACTTGTTTTCTCCTTTTTCCGTTGTATCTGTTGGCTTGGATGGCTTTTTCCTCACCGTGAGGGTCGATCCGGTGTTGCTACGGTGGTCCTTTTCTTTCCTTGTCTCGGAGTCCTTGATGGGTGCCTTCTTGCAGCACAGGCCCGAGGTGTATCTGGTTGATCCTGGCTTTGGGGACGATCCTGGGTCTGATCTCTCGGGCTCTAGAGATGTTTGTGTTGGGGATCGTGGGAACCTTTCTTCTCGGAGAAATACTCCGATTCCTCTTTCGGTGGATACCTCTTTGGTTTGTGGTGAGGTTCCTGTTGTGGAGGCGTCAGATGCTGATGTTCCTGGCTCTGAAGCACCTAGAAAGAGAGATCGTCCAAGGAAGTTGATTGGTAGAGGGTTGGTCTTGAAGGGAAAGGATCCTAAGGAGATTGTAGATTCCGGGGTGATGGTGCTGATGCCGATGCCAACGGAGGTTCTGTCTAACTCGTTGATTCTTCCGGAGGCTCACGACTACGCTCGTGCCTTGACTAGAGCCCGCCGTGCTTGGCTTTTAGTAAAAAACATGGTGTGGTTTATAAGGGGTATGACGATTAAGTCATCTCTAGTTTAGCCTTACATAACCAAAAATCTTACCTTAGGCTATATGGTCAAGGCTTAGGTTTTGTCGGAGATAAATTAGAATTGGTTTTTGGCCGGCATCCTTGGATCTTTGGTTTTCTTGGATCGGTCTCTGTGTCCCCTGATGAATGGATTTCAAATGGTGTTTTTAGGGTCTTTTTACTTCATTTTATTTTACTTTTATTGAGTCTCATATAGATTTTTCTTCATTTTGTTAGGATTTTCTTCACTTTTGCATTTTCATGTAGGTGAGTAGTGATTTTGTGTTTTTAGTCATTTTTAGTCTATTTTTAGGTGTTTTTATTAGGTTTTAGTCCTTTATAGGAATCTGGTTAAATTGAGCACACTTGTGGGGATCTAACTGCAATTAACAGAAGTTGAAGGACTGGAATTAAAAGCAGAAGATGAAGCACCTTTGCTTCACCTTGATTAAAACATGTGGGAATAAGAGCCATGAATGAAGAGTTGATGAAGAAAAAGGAGTTTCAGAGTTAAGAAGGGACAAGAAAGAGGCCACATGAAGGCCATTGATGGCCTTAAAGCCCCATCAAGAGTGAGAATAAAACAGCCTAGACATTGAAGCAGCAGCCATGCCAACGCTTGAGCGTTGGAAGCCCAACGCTCATGCGTTGGCTTCTGCCTGAAGCCCAGTTTTCACATTTAGCCAACACCCAAGCGTTGGAGGGGTCAACGCTCATGCGTTGAGTCCCTGTTTGGCCACGTCTGATCACTTAAATCCCAGCGCTCAAGCGTTGGGTCGCAGAGTTGGGAAATCTATAAATAGGACATTGGGTTTCTTTTGTAAACACACCTTGATAGACTTAGACACTTTTTATAATATTGTTCTTTTTTCTGAGCTTTTCCTGGACTTGTGGGAGGCCTCCTTGAGCTCCTAATTCAGGTTTATCTTTATGTTTTCATTAGCCATGTTTGGCTAAGTTTGCTTGTATTTGTGTATTTGTGAAACCTATCCTAATTATGTTCTAAGCTTTATGTTAATCTATGTGAATGTAGTTCTTGTTTCTTGAATCAATTGCCCATTTTATTCTTCTTGAGTCGATGCAAGTATTTTACTTATTCTATGCACAATGGTAATTGGTAGGAATTGAGGGAACTGGGAATAGATTAATGGTTTATCCATCACTTAGGTATAAGGGTGGGAATCAATTGTGTAGGCCAGAACTAAGAACTTTCATGTTTCAATTGAATTAACTAATCACTAAGGGATTAAGGTTGGTAATTGTAATTGATAATCTATTTGATTAAGGTATTAACAAATAGAGGTCTAGGCTAATTCACCAAGAATCAATTCCTGAAATTCATATAGCTATCTAATTGTGGAAAACATGGTTTGGTTAGGAAAAGCTATTACCCAAATGCTATTTTTTAAAATTTCTTTTAGTCTTTACGCTATCACAAAATCAAAACAATTATCTTTTATTTTTCCAACTCTGAAAAACCAATTGTAAAATCAAACCAATCCCTGTGGAGACGATAATCTTTTATACTACTTCGATATCCTCCGTACACTTGTGGATTTTGCTATCAAGATTTTGGCGCCGTTGCCGAGGATTGGTTCTTTGATTTTTGATTAGTTATTTAGAGTCTTTTTGTTTTTAATTATTGCTGTGCTGAGAACTGGTATTGCTAATTTGTTTGCTGAGTATTGTAAGGTATAACAATGGCTGAAACATTTGAGCAAAGGTTGGCAAGAATCCGAACTGTTTTCGAAAAAGAATATGAGGAAAAGAAGCAGGATGCCTTCACTCTAATTGAGGAGTTTTACTCTGAATTGGATTGTAAGCACAATGCCGGATTTTTGCCAAATCCTGAGCAAGAATGCAAAGCCAGGGAGGTTTTTCAAGGAAGAAAACAAAGCATTCTAAAGAGGCAACCAGTGAATGATCAACCTCCCATTAACCGTATAAGTAAATCTATGGACCAAGGTGAGAAATTTGAAAACATGAAAAATGATGTAGTGAATATTACAAAAAGTTTTCCTCGGAAGAACAAAACTCCCTGAAAACACTGTCCATAGGTGATCTTATATGGGAAAGTGGTGAGGTTAAGGCTGAACAATCATATCTCATTTTGATGACTAAATGTTGTCAAAACTTGCATGATTTAAGGGATCTAAATCATACCCCGGTTGAGTAGTGAATTCGAAGAGTCTATCAAAGACTATAAAATTGAGCTTCTTGGGAGACAACCCAAGCAAGGTTTGTTTTAAGTTTTCTGTTTTGTCTTTTATTTTGTTTTTGTTTTATTTTGTTCTTAAAAAAAAAGTTTAGTGTTGCAGGAACCCCAACGCCCAAGTGTTGGAGGCTCAACGCCCAAGCTGCCCAGAATTTCATAAAACCCAACGCCCAAGCGTTGGGGGGAGGGGGGCAACGCTCATGCATTGAGCCCCTGGAATCCCAGAGTTTGCATTTAATCCCAACACCTAAGCGTTGGACTTCCAACGCTCATACGTTGAGGTTAGGGCAGGCTAATAAAAGTTTTTTTTGTGTTGAATAAATGGACAGGTGGACAAAACTAGAAGCAGGTGTTAGAGGTATTGAAGCTGAAGAAGACCAAGAAAATCCCATGGACCCCTGATTTTGAGCAGAGTAGTTTTTTTTATTATTTTTCTTTTTAATTAGATTTTAGCTTTTTATTTTTGTTTTTAGTTTTTGCTTTTAGCTTTGTAGTTTATGTTTAGTTTTTAGTTTAGTATTTTTATTTTAGGATTTGAGTCTTGCATTTGAGTCAGTTGTATACCCTAGATAATTATGCCATGTTACTTCAACTCTCAAGTAATTTTACCCAATGCTATGCTGTTTTTTGAAAATGATACATTTGTTATTTATGCTGGATAGAAATGCATGTTGTTAGGATTTTGAATGGATTCTAGTTGATTTGGCTTTGGTATGATCTTGATTGAGTTCTAAAAAGGGTACCACTTACCCTGTTGTTCTGAGTGTTTAAAGGACTCTGATTACCTGTGATTGTATTTTTCTGCCTTGTATTACATATTGACTGAATTCTTGCATGCTTTGTTAACTCGAGAGAGACTTTAGAAATTATTGGAAACTCAGAATTTGATCTTGTGTGAATATGCTGAATTTTCTCTTAGTAGCCCCCTTTGAGCCTTGAAATTGAGTCTATTTTGTGGAGCCTACTATTGGAGTTATTGTTGAGTTGATTGAGTGATTTTGGAAAAAATGTTAGAGCTATGTATGTTTAGGTTCCTCTCTAAACAAAATTGAAAAAAAATGAGAAAATAGAAAAGAAAAAAATTATAATGAAGTGGTGGGATGAGTAAGAGTATGAGGGTAGTAAAATTCATTTCGTTCATCCCATACACTCCACTACTTTGTTAGAGAAAAAAAAATTGAGAGAACCCATGTGCTAAATTGATTAAGCTCTTATTCAGAAGAATCACTTAACATAAACCATAATCTGAGTCAGCCACTTGAGTTGCCAAGTTCTTGAAATCCATACCTAATTTTGAACATTTGGCCAAGTTTCAGCCCTTGTTAGTCTCTCCAAAGTTGCATTGCTATACTTGTTTGGTTTTGATTTGAATGATAGGCAGATTAGTTTCAATTCACTTGTTATTCATGAGCTGATTATTTCGTGAGCTTTAATTGATGAACTCATTTTGCTGTTTTGATCAAATAACCATGCTTAGTTTTCTTGATGAACTTTGCTCCCCTAACATGCATGTTTTCCAACTAGTTGTGCTTTTATTGAAAAATGTATCTTGAGCTGTCTTGTGCTAGTTTGGGTAATTTGTTCTGAGCTTGAGGACAAGCTCTTCTCAAAGTATTGTACTTTTGAGGACAAGCTGTCGTTGGGTATAGTAGTGTGATGACTGAACTTCATATGATGTTTTTAGGGTCTTTTTACTTCATTTTATTTTATTTTTATTGAGTCTCATATAGATTTTAAAAACTTGATAGCCAAATCCGCAAGTGTACGGAGGATATCGAAGTAGTATAAAAGATTATCGTATCCACAGAAATTGGTTTGATTTTACAATTGGTTTTTCAGAGTTGGAAAAATAAAAGATAATTATTTTGATTTTGTGATAGCGTAAAGACTAAAAGAAATTTTAAAAAATAGCATTTGGGTAATAGCTTTTCCTAACCAAACTATATTTTCCACAATCAGATAGCTATATGAATTTCAGGAATTGATTCTTGGTGAATTAGCCTAGACCTCTATTTGTTAATACCTTAATCAAATAGATTATCAATTACAATTACCAACCCTAATCCCTTAATGATTAGTTAATTCAATTGAAACATGAAAGTTCTTAGTTCTGGCCTACACAATTGATTCCCACCCTTATACCTAAGTGATGGATAAACCATTAATCTATTGCCAGTTCCCTCAATTCCTACCAACTACCATTGTGCATGGAATAAGTAAAATACTTGCGTCGACTCAAGCAGAATAAAATGAGAAATTGATTCAAGAAACAAGAACTACATTCACATAGATTAACAGAAAGCTTAGAACATAATTAGGATAGGTTTCGCAAATACCCAAATACAAGCAAACTTAGCCAAACATGGCTAATGAAAACATAAAGATAAACCTGAATTAGGAGCTCAAGGAGGCCTCCCACAAGTCCAGGCAAAGCTCAAAAACAAGAACAATATTATAAAAAGTGTCTAACCAGGTAAATTTACAAGAGAGCAAAAGCTCTTATTTATAATAAAATCTGTCTGCGTCCCAACGCTCAAGCGTTGGCTTTTCCAATGCCTAAGCGTTGGGAATAAGTGACTTTTATGTCCAGACAGAATGCCAACGCATGAGCGTTGGGAAGCCAACACTCAGGGTTGGCCTCGTTGCTGCTTTATTGCCTTGGCTGTTTTACTTTGCTCTCTTTGATGGGGCTTCATGACCATCAATGGCCTTCATGTGGCTTCTTCATTTGTCCCCTTTTATTCTGAAACTCCTTTTTCTTCATCAATTCTTCATTCATGGCTTTTATTCCCACATGTTTTAATCAAAGTGAAGTAAAGGTGCTTCATCTTCTGCCTTTAATTCCAGTCTTTCAAATTCTGTTAATTGCAGATTTGCAGTTAGATCCCCACAAGTGTGCTCAATTTAACCAGATTCCTAAAAAGGACTAAAACCTAATAAAAACACCTAAAAAGAGACTAAAAATGACTAAAAACACAAAATCACTACTCACCTACATGAAAATGCAAAAGTGAAGAAAATCCTAACAAAATAAAGAAAAATATATATGAGACTCAATAAAAATAAAATAAAGTAAAAAAACCGTAAAAATATCATATGAAATCCAGTCATCATCCCCTTTGCTCTTAGGTTGGTCTTTTTTTGGTGTGTCCAACTTCCTGTGTGTGCCTGTTAGGTTGTTGTTGGGCTTTTTGGTCGGGGTTCTTAAGGAAATGCGATTCTTTGCTTGGTGGTTAGCTTTTTGTATTACTAATCACTCCTTGTTGATTTGTATCTGCATAAGCTTTGTTCCTAAAGCTTCTTATTCATAATGCATAATTGAGTTTTTCTAAAAAAAATTTACATTTATTTTATTATTAATTTCTTATAGACTTGGAAAATATATGATTAAATTGCTATAGTTAAGAGTAAAGTATCAATTATCATAAACAATTTTATTATTAATTTCATATAGACATAAAAAATATATGATTAAATTTCCATATTTAAGAGTAAAGTATCTATTATGTTATATTTTGTTGGGAAGTACGCAAATTATATTAACAAGATAATGAAGCGTCCAAAAATAGCATGCTCAACATCTGGTGGAGGATGATCCCACCACATGCCTTCATAGTATTGGCTGAGAGATTTAAATTTAAAAGCAAAATAAAATTAATGTTTTTAATAGCGTACTTCACAAATTAATTTGAGCAATGGTTTTAAAGTCATCTCGATTGATTCTTATGTCACTCCTTAATTTTCAAAATCCCAAAATACCCCCTAATGTTAAAAGAAAAATTAATAGTTTTTTTCGCACCTATTGAGTGCGAAAATATGCATTCTTCTTCTCAATTTCACACTTATTGAGTGCAAAAATATGCTTTTTTTTCTTCTAAATTTCACACATTTGAGTGCGAATTACTTTTTTTTTTTGAAAAAATTAATTTGTTCCAGAACTAATTATATGACGCACTCATGAGTGCGAATAAAATCATACTTTTTTTTTCTAAATTTCGCACATTTGAGTGGGAATTGATATTTTTTTAAAAATAAATCATTTTGTTCAAGAACTAATCATGTGACGCACACTTGATTGCGAATAAAATCAATTTTTTTTTCGAAATTTCGCACATTTATGTGCGAATTGGTTTTTTTTTTGAAAAAAATTTATTTGGTTCAAGAACTGATTATGTGACGGACTCATGAGTGCGAATAATTTTTTTTTTTTTTATAAATTTCGGACCTATAAATGCAAAATAGAGGCTACGTTTGCTCAACCAAGGTTGATTCGCACATGATAAGTGCAAAAATTAAACGCTTATTAAGTGCGAACTTAAAATGGGGTAAGGAGATATGTTAGGAATGAAATTAGTTTTTAAAGGTATTTAGGTAAAATATTACCAAAATGGGTGGCGTAAGAATCAATAGAGGATGACATTAAAATTAATGCCCAATTAATTTTGTTAGATCTTCTGTATGGGACAAAATCAGCAACTCATATGCATATGCCTTACATCACGCGATGAATTTTGTTACATCTTTATGGATAAAGATTGGTGTAACCCTTTGGGTGTAGACCACTTGAGAGAAATAGGAAGAGATTAGAGATAAGTGGTAGATGTGATATATGATATGATGTGTGCAGAGGAGAGAGATAGAAAGAAAAAAGATGTGTCTCGAGGTGTCTGCAATGTAGAGTGGTTCATAAATCATAATCCAATCTTTATTTGTTTTGAAGTTTAGACACAGTACTGAATTTCCCGGCTTGTCTCAAATAATTGCTTAGACTTTTTTTTGAGGTTGGCCGGGTGACCGTGGAAATTAGTGGTGTTAATCAATTTGGAGGGTGATCATAATCAAATAAACATAATTGGTTTGAATTTACTTAATCAAGGGATTTACTTCATATTAAATCCGAACAAATTAAGTTGTAGTCGGTTCAGTTATCAGTTTTATTTGTTTCAAGCTGAACTAAAACTGAGCACCCGATTAATTATTTTTAGGGATTATCAATAAAATGGTCCCTGTGTTTGGGTCGCCGTCTGAGGTAGGTCCCTCCCCGAAAAAATCTTAGGAGATGGTCCCTCTGTTTGTAAACTGTTTGAAATAGGTCCTCATCGGAGCCTGGAGCTCCGGCCAATTCTTATGTGGCGTGCTGACTACTTAAATGAAATCCACGTGGATTCTTAAAAAAACACACAATTACACGTCTGAAACTAATAAAAGAAAAACCAATTAATTTAAGGCATTTACATAATTTCTCCCTTTAATCCCTAATTTCCCAAATCCTCAAATCAGAACACCTTCATCGTGTCTTCTTCATCTCTTTCTCCCCTATTCTTCACGTCGTTCTTCATCGTCTTCTCCTATCGTTCTCCCATCTCCTTCTACGTGTGCTTTCCCTTCTCCTTGTGCCCCCTCGTCCTCCTCATGCTTCGTCGTCTTCCCCTCCCCCTTTTTTTTTTGATTCATCGTGTTCCCATCTCCTTGTTGCGTCCTATTCCCATCGTATTCCCAGATTTGGTTTCTCTGATCTTCCTTTATTTCGTCATCTTCTGCTTTCCTACCATGAACATGTCTTCTGGATCATCCTCTCGTGTCAGGCCAAGGTCTGCAGGGGCAAAGGCAAAATGTGAATGTGGTGTGCCCCTCTTGGTCTACACTGCTGGTACCCCAGAAAACCGAGGTAGGAGGTTCCTGAGATGCAAAAATTGGCAGGTATGGTTCACAGTCTCCTCTGACTATTTTTGTTGTTATTTTTCCAACAGTTGTGCAAATTGGGAAATGTTCAAATTCATGTTTTTTGTTGCAGATGTCAGTCACTTGTGGCTTTTTTTTTTGGATTGATGACCCTATAAAGCAAAGGCATGGAGTCCTTGAGGCTGATACCATGAGCATGAACTCTAAGGTTGCTAATTCACCCAATTCTGTTCAACATGTAGTGGACAGCAAAAAGAAGATAAAGAAGCTGAAGAAGAAGCTTCAAGCAGAAAGATTGCAAAAGAATGTTTCAATAGGGTTTGTTGTGTTGTCTTGGATTGTAACTGTGTGGTGTTTTTTTAGTAGGAAGGGGTTGAAGTACTGTATTGACGTTGGGGGGGTTATGGGTTGAAGATATGAACTTTGATGTTGCTTGTAATTGATTCTGAATTTGGAATTAATGAGAATGTTGAAGAGTTGTTGTGTCATGTGAAATAATTGATTTTGAAATTTATTATTTTCTGAAATTAATGAAATATTGATTCTGAAATTAATGAAATAATTGATTCTAAAATTTATTGTTTTCAATTGTTGATATTTTAAGAGGCAGAATATGTGGTTGTATACCACCCACTCCATGAAATACTTTATAGAGCACACAAAACTAAAAACACAAGTTGATATAAAATAGTGTTTACTTGGACTGGTCCATACCTAAAAAAGGGGAAATGTAAACAACAACAGCAATATGCTTGGTAAATACCATTACTCATTTCAATATAAAATAGTGTCTTCTTGGACTGGTCCACAACCAAATACACATTCTCATGTACGCTTGGGGAACCATGGCGCTAGCCTTATTATATGATCAGCTTGGGGTCATGAGCCACCACAAGACAAAGCAGCAGCTTAGTGGATACACCTCACTTCTCCAGGCATGGATTTACGAGCATTTCCCGACCAGCCTCTTCTTCAGACACTAGGTGCAGGGTTACACAGAGGATAAGCCGAGGGCGGCCAGGTGGAGATGTGGCAAGCAAGGGACTGTTCCATGTCATACGCGGAGAGAGCATTTGGATGACATGGATGCCCACGCTGTCCTTTGGACCCCATACTCTAGGCAGAGGGACCATCGTCCACGGCAGGACGTGGCACTTTTTTCTGGATACATACGTGGACCCGAAGCTACTCGACCTTACCTTCTGGAGAGGGTCCTCCGCCAGTTCGACCACATTCAGACGGTCCCCCGATCACCCCCTGGTCCACCTCCCTCTATTGAAGAGATAGATGTTGGGTTCCAAGCATTCACTTATGTCGTCATCCCTTTGGGGCTTCAGGTTTCTTTTCCTGCTGAGATAACCCCCGATTACATGCCATGGTTCTTGTGACATTCACATCCATGCCTAGTCCCAGAGTGCAGACGTGAGAATGTTTGTGTAGCGGTAAGTTCATTCTCTGGGTCACATATCACTATAATTAATTAAATTTTTACTTTAATAATTCACTGACATTTTATATTGAATTCTTTCAGGCTATGCTGAGGAGAATTGAGGAGTGGTTGGCACAGTCTCTAGCTGCACACGATGCACCTCCAACGGGGGGACCCAGCAGAGCTGCATTGCAGAGAGCATTGGACTTCACCAGGCAGAGGATCATGTCCAATTTCGTGTGTCAAAGAAGAAGTAGGGGAGGGGTTTCCACATCTACATCGAGTGTTCCTAGATGATTGATTTTTAAGTTTGTTATGTTGTATTACTTGAAATGTAATCAGTATTGTTATTTTTTGGACGCGGACAAAAATTATTATGTAAACTTCGACCATCTAGTAGATTTCATGTTTTCGAATGCATGAATGATGTTTCTTTGCCCTGGTGCATGAATGATGTTTTATAAGAGTTTGAATTTTTTTAATTCTGTTAGACTAAATTCTAAATATCATTCCGGGATATAGAACCCGGTAAATAAACTTGTAAATATCATTCCGGTTTATATAACCCGGTAGTCCAAATTAGCAGTGTAATTCTGGGATATAGAACCCGGTAGACTAATTTGTTGACTTATCATTCCGGGATATAGAACCCGGTAAATAAAATTGTCAATATCATTCCGGTATATATATCCCGGTAGACCAAATCGGCAGTATAATTCCGGGATATATAACCCGGTAGTCTATCATGTTAGTGTCATTCCGGGTTATTGAATTCGGAGGTCAAAATTTAGTTTATATACATCCTACCCACTCTTTCAACATTCACTTCACCTTCATTCTTCCCCTTTTCGTAACCACTCTGGTAGTCTATCTGCATCACTCTACACCACCACTCGTAGCCACCACTCTTAACCACTATTCTTCACCACCACTCCTCACCAGCACGTGTCACTACTTATTGTAACCACCATTCCTCACCCCAACTCGTGACCACCATCATCAACAGGCTTCCCACGAATCTGCTGATTTTCAATTTCGTCACCTTCGAAGCCCTGCAATTTTCCGAAGCGTATATCCCGGTATGTAATCTTTATTTTCTTACTTCCGGTTTTTATAGTCCGTATTTTTATAATTTGTTTTCCGGTATGTATATCCCGGAAGGTGATATGTTTCCGGGATTTAGAACCCGATAATAAACAACATCCGGGATTTAAATTCCGGTAGACGGCCAGTGTTGTTATTTGTTCCTTAAGAGAATGTTATTGTAGCAGTGATGGAAGATTGTATGTCGGAGGAGGTAGATATGTTTCCGTACAATATAATTCCTGAAGATGACCCACATTATAGTCAAAAGGATGACGCACATGACGAAAGTGGCAATGGTAGCGGTGTGGTTCCTTGTGTAAGTGTTGACTGCACAAACATTTTACCACCAATCAGGTAATAACGGCATCTAAATCCCTCTAGATTTAGTGTTTTGAACTGTTCAAAAACTAAATACCTAATTTTGATTACATGGGTAGATTTTTGAAACTCGTGATGATCTATGTGCATGGGCTCGAGGTGTTGGGAAACAAAATGACTATGTTGTTGTGATCACAAGGTCTGATCTTGGAGGTTTGAACAAAAAGGCATTTGTCACTTTGGAGTTCCAAAAGAGTGGAATATACGAGTCGTATAAAGACCCTAAATTGTTCAAATACAAAACCACTGGTACAAGAAAATCACAATGTCCATTTAGACTTAAAAGAAGACTGAGGAAGGTAGAAGGAGGGTGGTGGTTGAAAGTGATGTATGGCATACACAACTATGAACCAGCTGAGACTTTAGTTGGGCACGCATATGTTGGTCGATTAACAACTAATGAAAAGACTTTGGTCGAAGACATGGCAAACAACATGGTTCCTCCAAGGAACATGCTTCTTTCGTTGAAGGAACATGTTCCTTGAAGGAACACAATCCTGTCAACTTGACAACCATATCACAGGTTTACAGTATATGTAAAAAGATTCGTAGCTCTAAGAAGGGTCCACTAACAGAGATGCATCATTTGATGAAGTTGTTGACGCGTGACAAATACATGCACTGGCGGCTCCAAGATGGATCATACATCTTTAGAGAAATTTTCTAGACGCATCCTGATGCTATTAGCCTTTTCAACACGTTTCCTGTAACGCCCCAATTTTGGGTTGAGGGTCACATAGTGAATAAGCGGAAATTAATAAACCTCTCTCAAAGTAACTCAATTTTTCAAAAGAATTTTCGGCGCTCAATGATTATTATTTAACATAATCCCATAGAATAATAATAACTATGCGGAAGCGGAAACGAATAATAATACAACAACGTTAAACAGACTCAAAAATAAACAACTGAAGTCCTCCAAGCATTAATAATCTTCTTCAGATTTCCCCAACGTTTCTGCTGCGCACTCTGATTCCATAATGCTCTTTAAGATATGAAACTCCTCGTCCTGTCAGTCTCTGGCGTTAAGCGCCCAAACAACAAATAGCAAACAGAAAGGGTTAACTTCAAAAACAAAATAATATTGAAAATAGACAAGTGATAATTTACAACAAATAGAACATACACATCTTATAACAGAAATAATATCTTATAAGACTTTCATTAACACCCAATTCAGTGCAAATTATTCCTAGGATAACTATATGCATAGCTATGGCCAAGTTTTGCTCCATCAGAGCAGGACAATCACGTGGGACAAGTATCCACCACATTGCCCTTGTAGGGAAGATCACGCGGGACGAATATCCGCCACATCAAACCCTCCGGATGATCCCACGGGACAAATTACCGTCACATCATACCAAAATACCTAGTAATGCATATGCTTATGACAATATAATCCTCCAAAATACATGAACCAATAGTCCATAATAATCTCAATAAATAATTCAACAAGCGAACCAACCGTTCATTAAACATTGTCATATAATAGCACATACTTACATATCAATTCCAATAACAACGTGTTATATCAGTATCAACTTCAAATCCTCACCTTTTATCGTCATCATGTTTCGATTATAACATGTACAGCAGTAAATAACAATCATATAATTATTAAAATCCAAGTTCAATCAGAATTTCAAAAACAGGATGAAAATCACTCACAAACGACAATCAATTCCTAAGAAAGAAGTTACCCTTACCTTTGATTATTTTGCATCCACTTCAAGCCTAATCTCGAGTAAGACCCCGGAATTGAGTGTAGAATTTCGTGCTCGACCTCGACACTCCAAGGTTCGTCCTCGTCTCAGAAGTGAAGAGAATTTCGTGCTCAAGCTCTGGATTTGGAGAGGAATTACGGACCCATAATAGAAACAGTTTCGGGTTAAAACCGAGCTTACAGCCAAGGATGAAACTCTGGGATGGAATGAGAGGAAAGAGCTTACCGAGAACAAGTGGGAAGCCTATGAAGGAGAGTGTTAGAGAGTCCTAGGCCTTCTCCAAGAGGAAACACAGAAGCAACGGAAAGAGGTAACAATATGAGAGCACAGTCGAGACTTGACAGCAGCAACAAAGGAAGTGGTTTTCTCTGAAAGTTTTTGACGTGCTAATGAGTGAGGAAGTGGAAAATAACTTCTGAATACTCCCTCCTATAAGTTGCACGAAATTTAGGGTCAAGTGGGAGGTTATGTTTCAACTCTTTTTCCTATTTTCAAGCAGCATTTTCCATTAAAATCTATTCTCTTTTTAATTTTCTTTTATTTAAAATTTGAATTCAAAAAGATTGGAAACAAAAAGCAATGAGGGAAAGGAAATATGCTCTCTAACCAGCATATAACACGTCCCACTAGCACACAACAAGGCTGACTTCTTCCTCTTTTTACTCCTCCGAAACAGAAAATGAACCGGGTCTTGATTCTGGTTTAAGTAAATTTTGTTATTTATTTTATTAATCTCAAGTAATTAAATTCAGAAGGCTTCTTCAAAAATAAGAGAATATTCCCTCTCTACTCTTTAATTTCAAAAATGAAGGGGAGAATGATAACAACTTCTTCCTCTAAGAGCTTCGACACTAACAAAACGTATGCAGTCGCGTTTTCGGTTAAAAACATTTTCTGTTACTAAATCCTTTTAATTATTTCTTCACAATAAATTTAAAAACTATTCCTAAGCACAAAGGAATATTCTCTCTTCATTCCTCTCTAAAATTTCGAAATTAATAAGGAAAAGAAGAAGAAATAAAATCAGCTCTAACTAAGATTTGAATTTCAAATATACAGAAACAGAAAATAGGTAGAGCAAGAGAATATGCTCAGCCACATGGCTGAGTGGTGCGTCCCCCTTAGAGAAAAAATAGGGAATGAGGCTGAATTATTCTTCTCTTGGAAGTTCCTTTAAAACGGAACATATCCGGTCTTGTTCGGCGTTGAAATTCGTTCGATTACTTTATTTATTTATTCCTTTAATAAATCAGAATTTATCAGGGCATAAAAGAATATTCCTTCTTTTTCCAACCTCTCAAAAATTTGAAATTAATAAAAGGGAAGGAAAAGAAAATTAATCCAACATTAGATAGGACTCGAACACTAGCCTTATCAGTCAAATGTCTAAGTCTCAACCACTAAACCACAACTCATTTTGTTATAAATCAAGCAAATATATTCTTTAATCAAGTACCAATCAATCTATTAGGATTTCATTCATATCAAATCTCAAAAGACAATACCAACAAAATATAATTCGAACAAAGGTCTAGCAGGGACTAAAACTGAATTATAGAATAGTTCAGGGACCAAAGCATAAATAATTCATACTTCAAGGACCAAAAATATAAATACCAAAAATTGAGGGTCTTACATTTCCTGGTGTAGTCGTGATTGATAGCACGAACAAGACCAACAAGTACATAATTCCTTTGGTTGAAATGGTTGGTGTTACGTCAACTGATGTGACATTCTCTATAGCTTTTGCCTACATGATTGAAGAGAAAGCACATGACTATGTTTGGGCTTTATACAAATTAAAGGGAATGATCCAAAGAAAGGAAAATATGCCTCAAGTCATTGTTACTGACAAGGACGATGCTTTGGTAAATGCAGTTCATGTCGTTTTTCCAGATGCAAAGCATATGTTATGTCAGTTCCACATTCTTAAGAATGTCAAGGCAAGGTGCAAGATGTATGTACCTGACAAGGAGATGATTGAAACTGTTATGGAGAATTGGAAAGAATTGATTGAATCTCCCACCATGGATATTTATGAATCACGACTTAAGAGCTTCTGGATGTTTTGCAGTGAGTATACTGAGTTGTTGACTTATCTGTCAAAAGTATGGTTGCCACACAAGGAGAAGTTTGTGAGTGCGTGGACTGACACAGTCATGCATCTTGGTACCACAACTACTAATAGGTAATTTCATTTAGTAAACCTATTATCTTGAACTTTCATATCTTGAACTGCTCATATAGTTGAAATTGATAAATATTTACATACATATGTAGGGTGGAGGGTGCGCATTCAAAGCTAAAGATGTTGCTTCGTGACAACAAGGGTGACCTGTGTGCTTCATGGGATGCAATGAACAAGTTGACAATTTTGCAGCATAACAACACCAAAGCATCTTTCCAAAAGAGTTTACTTATTGTGGACCATTGATTTGCAGGTGTGATGTTCTTGAATTTGAGAGGTTTCGTTTCTAGGAAGGCTCTTGAGCTTATTGCTAAAAAACAAGCATGAGTAACATCTGTTGGCCATGATCCATGAATGTGTGGTTGTCATTTTAGAACTGTTTATGGACTACCTTGTGCTTGTGAGCTGGCTAAGTATACTTCTGTACCACTAATGGTAGTCCATGCTTTTTGGAAAAGACTGTCTTGGAATGCTCCCTCGCGTGAAGACTCGTCATTGGAATTGAATCTCGATTACGAGATTGAAGGGTTGATCATTCGGTTTGGTCAATTGGATGTACCCGAAAAATGGGCTATTAAACACAAGCTGAGGGAGATTGCTTGGCCTGATACTACTTTAATGTGTCCTCCACCGAGTAAGATAAAAACTAAAGGGAGGCCCAAAGGTCAACCACTTGGTTCCAAGAAGCGTGATCCTTCGTATTGGGAGCATGTTGACGCATACATGGTGACTCAATGAACGATAGCAACACTCTAAATAGTCCAGTTGTTAAGCCAACCGGTAATCCAAGTCGCAGGAAAATCCCTACCCGTCGGGGTATTAAATACATTTATAATTTTTCGGAACATTTTCAATGTTATATTGATAACGTGGTAGATGTTGTGGGAGATGGTAATTGTGGATACATGTGTGTTGCTGCGTTACTGGGAATGAATGAGGAGTAATAGAATTATGTCAGGGTTGAGCTGTTGAATGAGCTTTTACAATATTCTAAACTCTATGAGGAACTGTATGCGTGTCTAAAAAAGGTTCAAGACTATACATGATGCACTCAATCTCTCTCCAGGCCAAATAGCCACTGAAGATAAGTGGATGACTTTACCAGACATGGGGTATCGTATTGCAACAAGGTCCAAATGATATTAATTCAAGTGTCAAATACTGGAAATTCTACGTTCTTGCCACTCCAAGGCAATCCACCAGATCTAGATGAACAAAAGGTTATAGCGGTTGATCATGTCAACAAAAATCATTGGCTTCAGGCAAGACTAATTTCAAATATGTTTCTTGTTGATAATACTGGCAATTCTCTCCTTCTAAAGGTTCATTCATTTTCCATTATAGGTATTTTTGAAGGAAGGATATCTTATGCCTACAATAGCATTGCAATGACGTCGTTATTCTTCAGCCCAAGCAAAACAATGGGAATGTCCATACTTGGAACGTATAAGAGTATATGAAGAACAACTACAACAACAAAGAAGAAGTGATAGTTGTAGCACTATGGGGTCCGGGCATTGGGTAGACATAACATAAGATTGATGAACTGTCTAATATTTGATCTATTTGAACATGTATTGTAATTGACATTGTCTAATATTCGATCTATTTGAACATGTATTGTAATTGACATTGTCTAATATTTGATCAATTTCAACATGTATTGTTATAGTGGTTACTGTCATGTTACATGACTATTTTCTGCCATTATTCCAAATACAAGGTTTTAAAACCCGGAATGCAGTACATTTCAACAGAGTTCCGGGATGTACAACCCGGAACACAGCTTACCATTTGAGTTACCTTCCTGAATATAAAATCCGGAAACATTCAAGTTAACACTTTCAGGATTTTATTCTCAGAACACATGGAAAATGAATTCCTGGATTTAAAACTCGGTAGATACACATTGAACGATCCACTTTAACATAGTTTTTAATTTTTTTCTATTACACTCCGGCTTATATAACTCGGAAGCTAAATATCATTCCGAGATTTAAACTCTCGGAAGATATTTGAAAATGAATTTCGGAATTTTAAAATCCAGTAGCTACACATTGAACGATCCACTTTAATATAATTTTAATTTTTTTTTTGTTACACTCCGAGATTTATAACCCGAAAGCTAAATATCATTCCGGAATTTAAATTCCCAATTTTTTTTTTTAATTTATATTCTAGAATTTCAAAATCCGATTTATATAACAATATTCCATTCCGAATTTACAGTTCCCAAAAATTTATTTATATTGAATAAATATTATTCCGCATACGGGGAAGTATAAAACCCGGTACGTGTATTCCTGGGTGCTGGGGGTGGGCACAAAAAACCAAAAAGAGAACATGAATGAAACACACACCTTGTTGCTCGATCCCTGAAGTTCCTCTATGTGAAGAAGCCCCAAGTAACTGCACCTGCACACTGCTCATAGAAGAACCAGTCGAATTGACATACAGATCTCTCCCTTAAACCGCCGCGATCCCAAAAGCTCCCAAATGGTATTCACTGGTGAGTTTGAATCTCGATTGCACCCTATCTTGTGCCGTAAGATATTCCAAATGCCACACAGATTCATGGGTGGTCCATCAAATTTTTGAAACCCGATGAGGGTTTCGTGGTTCCGTTTTCGCCACTTCAAAATGTCTCTGTCATCTCATCGCCAGGGTTTCACTGGTGCATTGTGTTTTTCTTCCAGTTAATTTTATCATATATATATATATATATATATATATATATTATTTTTTAAGAAATTCTGATTCGTTTGTTCATTTCCCCCAGAAATTGAGCTGCGGCTGAATTGAGGTTGTACAATTGCTGCTGAGAATGGATGATGTAGCAGGTCTAACTGAGGCAGCAGGTTCAAGATTTACTTCATTGGAGCTTATTGGGCAGGGATCCTTTGGAGACGTTTATAAAGGGTAGGTGTTAGTTTTAGGACTGTTTTCATTTCTCGCACACCTCAAAATCAAACTGCATTTGCTCATAGAGTTTAAATCCAAGGAGTACATCTTTGTGCAAATTGTTTATCCAAAGGGTTAAGGAATAGTTCTTAGTGTTAGACTTTCTATCTGTTGCTTCTGCAGGTGGAGTATGGAGAATGATTTTTGTTATAAATTTTTTATGCGTATTCTTTAGATGCTCCTTTGATATATTAATGTGTTACATCATTACATGACACTGCAAAGTATGAAACCTGAAATTCAATGCTATTGTAAATACAGAGTCTGTAGTGGATCAGTGGATGCCTACTTAATGTGAATACATATTCTTATAAAATGGACTGGACCAAATGGAATTTTTGATCAGTAATTTATATTGGAAAAAAAAAGAATGTATATGATGATATCTTATAAAAGATTAGTCTGAAATCTTTCTCCATAATTTTTAAATCAATCATAAAGATTAAACTGATTAATATTTTATAAGTCTTGTTAATAATTAGGAGTTCTTGATGCATAAATTAGGCTCTATCTTTCGACTACTAAATATTTGATTGCTGGTTGGTTACGGTATTTAATATGATCATTGCAATAGGGGATGGGCTTCGTGTTTGCATATGATTCTATTGCCATATTTTTCCATAGCTTGAATGTTAGACCAAGAACAATGCACCTATACTCACTTCACTTACTGAAGACCTAGTGACAGTGTTCCTTCATAAATATTGATTCTTAGAAAATGTTATATACCTGCAACATTGAACAACACAAAGGAGGTAGAATTGGGCTCGATTTATTTTTAAGAGCAAGAGTCTAACTGAATTTCAGCATTACTTAAAAGAAGCAGATGTATTCTCTCTTTTTTTCCATTTTCTTTTTATGATGATTAATAGGTGCTTAGAAAAATTACTTTAAACACAGAAATAACAACAACCAAAGATTTCTCCTATTAAATGCGGTCATCTAAATGATGAAATGATGCCATTGCATTCTATCCAAGACCAATTCTTTAGTGTGGCTATTTAATTCTAGATCCTTTTTAATGATTTCACTGTGTTTTTCTTGCTTAGTCTACCTGTACCCCAATTATTGGGCTACGGGCTACCTTTATTTTTGATCAAGCTTGTATTGGTCTTTTTCTGACATGTCCAAACCATCTTAGACGCGGTTTTAGCATCTTTTCCTCAATACATGCCTTTCAAACTTTTATCTCTAATACATGCATTTGTGATATTATCTTTTTTAGTATTAGTGCTCATCCAACTAGATATTTTCTTCTCTGACACTCTTATCTTGTGCTCTTGTTGGCCTTTCATTGCTCAGCATTTAGTACCCACAAGGCACTGCTAGTCTTATGAGCATGGCTATGTGGTAAAATTTCTTTTTAACTTAATGACACCTTTTACCAGAAATTACACTTGAAACATTCCTTCATTTCATCCACATCGCTTGAATCATATGATTTACATTTTCTTCTCCGTCGCTTTGTATGATAGATTTGAGATACCAAAACTATGTCACTAGTGGTATTGTATGATATTATTATCACCTCCAAGCCAATGCTAGAGCGCATCTTAATGAACTTTCCTTCCGCATCCTTTATTTTACTTTTGCTTAAATAAACACCATGTGATTCCAAAGCTTCTCTTCATAAGTCATTACTATACTTTACCATTTATTCCCTCTCTCAACTCTCTCACTAGAACTATATCATATTCAAAAAGCATCTATTGAGGCATTAGCTCCAGGATATGTTGAATAAGAATGCCCAACACCATGGCAAAAAGGCAAAGGGCTAAATGGTAACCCTTAGTTTAAACTAATTGTTTGGTAACCCTTAGTTGAAAGTTATTGAACACAAACACATCATCTATTTTTGCCATAAAGATTTCACAAAATTTTACGTTGGATGTTGATTGCCAAACACAACCATTTACTTTTATTCGGGCTTCTACTCCCAAGTCGTGGGTTCAATTCTTCTGGTATGAGGAAGAGAGAAGAGTGAGAAATCTGTTATTCTGAATATTCTATCATTAATTGGTACCATCACTGTTGAGTATTACATTGTATATATAGTCTTCAATAGAGGCTTCTAGTAGCTCACGTGATAGTCACGTGCTCTACTTAACTAAGCATTTTACATGCTTCTGCATATATCCCTAACAAGACGTAGTTACTATAGAAGGAGTAATGTTATTTTCAGACCAGTTTCCCTTCTGCTTAAATTTTTTCATTATCATACAATTCTTAATCTTATGTCTTATGTTGGCCTTTCTTTTTCGTTTTGCGTTTATATTTGTTTTAGAATTTAATGTGATATGTCACACTGTGCAAGGCATATTACCATTTACCATTAGTAAATTTATTGCTGGTCTCCTAATATGCCAGAGAGCTACCTAGCTAGCAGATATTGGTGGGGAAGCACACTTGTGCTTTATGGCTATGCTGGTGTTGTTATTTGTACAATGTGTTTGGTAGACACATCACAGATAGAACAGAACCAAAAGATTAATTACACATATGTCCCTATATGTTTAATGTTTGATTAAGCATAACAAATAGATTGAATTATACATATTAATATATAGAAATTTAAAAGTAAAAAAAATAGGAATTCATCTTCTCGCAACTTCACCATCTCCAGCGACTGGTTTCTTGCACAGTGCTTTCAGGAATACCACCCAATTTAGTAGAAATAGGATTTTCATTTAATGTTCTTTTGATTTGTAAATTGGATTCGGTAACCAGTTGCAAATCTACACTACAGGGATTAACATGCTTATCTAGCCCTCTTGCAGCTTTCCTCTAGATTCACGAAAACAAGTTTTCTCTCGTGTTGCATATGGTGGTGTGCGTAGATGGGGGAGACAGCTACACAAAAACGAGAAGAAGAGTCGAGTGAATAAACAAGGAGAGAGACAAGAAACCTAGGGATAATTTTGTCACTGTAAAAAAATTAATTGAGTGTCCTGTTCTGTTCTCTTTGGTTCCACCCTTTTTCAGGGAACCAAAATGTCCCGTTCGAGGAGCCTTGTGTCCTGTTCCATCCATTCCTTCCTAAAAAGATAACAACATGGAACAGGACCCATATATCCTGTTCCGTCCTGTTCGGATTATCTACCAAACGCTACCTAAGTCTGTTTAATTAATTAATTAATTTTGTGGATACATAAAAAGGTAGTTGAAACTCCTTAGTCATGATCATTGCAAGTTATTATGTTTGCAAATTAAAACCTAATGTGAAGTTATCTACGATCCTTTTAGTTTCCACCTTTAAGAATGGAATTTTACTTTTAAGGGTGGAAGAAAATATCTACTTTAGTAAGTATGTGGATATTGTCTATTGAACTCACTCAAGAGTAAAATGATAATAAAATAAATCAAAGGAACATGAAATACTCCCAAAAGATTATTTCTATTTTTGTTATCAGTCATCATTGTGAATAACATGAAATAAATATATAAAATGATCTGATCTAAAGAACTTGTTATTGTTCTCTGAAGTCTGAACATCTTTATTTACATGCCTTAAGTTAGACATGGACAATGAGTTGTTTGTCACTTTGTTGTACAATCTTATTTTCAGGTTTGACAAGGAGCTCAACAAAGCAGTCGCCATCAAAGTAATCGATTTGGAAGAATCGTAAGTCTATTGCCCCCCTTCTATTATTTTCAGAGTCTTCTACCTTAAGGGGAACTAACCAATTTTATATGAATAAGAAACTTAAAATACATTGCAAAGCATCTATCGTTACATTATAAAAGATTGCCTATCAATTAGAATTTTGTGACATACAAGGCTGGAAAAATAACACAATTTCTCCTTTTCAATTTTTTTTTTTTTTTTTTTTTTTTTTTTTTTTTATCTTTGATTAGTTATTTTTACTAGGGGGCTGTAGTCCTGAAGTCGTGTTGATCTTTCCAATTCACTTAATATCATTCAAGATTTTGGTAGAAGTAATAGGAGTATTTGTTTAATCAGGTGGTCTGGTTGAATCTGATAGATAGAGCTAGTCATGTTCTGGAGGAGACTGACTTTTGTAAGGCTTTGTTTGGGAGTTTTTAGGGGAGGGAAGGGGAAGGCTTTGAGGGGAGGGCAAGAGAGGGAGAAGAGGGGTAAACCCTTCCCTTGTTTGAAAGTTCCAAATTCCTCTACACCCCCAATTTTGGGGAACTCCATAAAGGAGGGTCTTGAAGGGGTCTTGGAGGGTTTTTAAAAATTCCCCAAATCCTTCCCCCCTTTTTAAAATCTCCGAAACAAGGGGAGGGCTTCACATACAGATCCTAAGGGAATACCAATTCATGGAACACCACATACCAGGAGACAAAGATATGCCGTGTGCTTACTTGACGTAGAATGTACCCCTTCATGCCTGGTTTATATCCTAGCAAACACACTTGAATGCATCAAATTTTTACTGTTGTGCCTTGACGCTTGAGAAAGGATGCATAGCATTGAGAGCCAAATGCCCTTGAGTCATTCAGATCAGGCCTGGATTGATATAAACATTCATAGGGTATTTTGCTTGACTCATGTCCCAATAAGAAAAAAGGCACCCTGTTGAGATGATACACAGCATGAGTATGACACACTGGACACTATTAGAGGGATATAGGAAACTTAACTTGAAACATCAAGGCACATGCCACATACAAAATATGCTGGTGCTTCCGCTCTACCTTACATTTTGCCGAGGAGTAGCCACACAACTTCTCTGATGGACTATAACCCTTAGAAGCATGGAAATCTTACAGGAGAAATTCTTTTCCATGTCACTTCTAATAACTTTGATAACTGCCCTGAATTGATTCTCAACTAGTTTTGCAAAACTTGTAACATGTGTATCAACTTCTGCTTTACTTTTCAAGAAAATGATCCAAACAAAATGGCTGTAATAATCTTACACAGTTAGGAAGAGTTTATGACTATGAACTGGAGGAAGTCTACAGTTTCAGCACTTCACTTTCAACATTATTTGCAGTAGAATTTCTAAACTTGTGCCCTGGTGGAAATCCATTTTCACTTAGCCGTATGTCTAATTCTTCCTCAAAACATAAAAACCTTTCCCTTTCCTCCACTTGATCCTCTTCCCCTTCCAAAACTCGTCCTACTTTCGGTTCCTCCTATAATAGTATCTATTTTAATTCTTCCACAACTGGACAACAGTTTAGCCTCTTATGTTGAAGAACTAAAGAGAAAACTCTATTCATCCTAGAAAATGGATCCATGAGCAATATTTGTGACCTAATCACATTAAAAATGTCATACAAACCAGTTAAGAACTGAATTACACACCCTTGCTGCCTAACTGACATTGCATTTTGCATAGCCTTAGAAGTACACTAAACAGGACACACACATTGAGGTTGGGGTCTATAATGCTTAAGTATAATATTCGGTAACAGAGAGATTACCCTGTTTAAACTGTAATTTTCTTGCAGGAGCTAAAGATCTCCAATCATATCCCCTTGAGAAAATTTCCCTTTAGATCTTTCCAAACCTCTAAAGCCACTTCCATTTACATGATGCTTTGAGCTATTGATGCTGTAACTGAGCTCATAATCCAAAAGTGTAGCGATGCACCTCTCCCATGCATCAATGCTAGGATCAAAGCTTGAGGGTTCTGAAATGGATCCATCAAACGCAACTTATGATGCTCTTTTCTTTACTCTGGCCTAGGAATGATAATTCCTCCATCAAGAAGTGGGTTAGCCAGAGAATCTGGAGCATTTTGGCTGGCGGGACTCACAGTTGGATCAAGTATCGGTACTGCTGTTGATGCCAATGGAGCATGAGATGGCTGTGGAGCGCGATAGTTCTTCATCATCATTTGGTTTCAACCTTCAATGGCAGTGCCCTCATGTAGGGATCTGATACCATCTCAATCAACTTGAATTCTTTGAAAGAAAGTGAAACCTAGAGAAAAAGGAAATCAACTTCACATTGATTGACATTCAACTGAGGCGGAGCAGGGTATTTGTATATGCATTCACAAGCTCATCAGTACAAAAATGCATGTGGCTGGAGCTGATTACTCTTACATAACTAACTGGGTAAATAACAGAAACTAACAACTAACCACCAAGTCATCCTACTATTTTCTTCTTCCTCCAATATTATTAATATTAATGGAGAATGGAAATCTTTTATCTTAGTCTACAACATATGCATTTTAAAGGAAACAGAAAATATAACTGAATCTCATATTATTATTCTCATTAATTGGTAAGGAGAGTGAGTACACCATGTATGATATATATAGGGAGGAGAGAGAAGGAATAGTGCAGCTGTCACTGGACAGCTGTCCTAAAAGCATAACAACCTGATCTAACAACCTGATCACTAGAATCTTCTTATTCTAGTGAGCCATACTCAGCATTTGCTTATAATATACTATAATATCCCTAACAGCCCCCCCCTGCAAGTTCAAGGTGGGTGAGTAATGCTAAATTTGTCAACCACCTTCAAGTTGTCTCTAAGTTCTGTAAACCATGCTGGTGAAAGAGCTTGGTTAGAATATCTGCATATTGATCCAAGGAAGGAACATGCTGAACTATGGGACTCTTGTTCTGGACTTTTTCTCTTACAATGACAATGTCTAGTTCCATATGCTTTGTCCTAGAATGGAGAACCAGATTGTGAGTAAGAGCCACTGTGCTCATGTTGTCACAGAAGATGTGAGGAACTTGAAATGGAATTTTCAGCTCACTCAGCAGTGATTGAATCCATAAAACCTCTGCTGTTGTATTTGCAAGACTCCGATATTCAGCTTCCGTACTAGACCGAGCTACAAGACTTTGCTTCTTGGAGCTCCAAGACACCGGATTAGGACCTAGAAAAACACACAATCCGGATGTGGATCTTCTCGAGGCCCAATTTGACTTGGTAGTCTTGGTGGCTGATGAGGGCTCATTGAAGGAGTAGGAGCTGGAAGGGATCCAAACTGTGGTGGCATAGTCTGTGGTGGTCTGAATTGGCTTGGAGATCCATATGATCCTGGACTAAGCTGGGAACCAAAGGAAGTTGGTGATGGTGGTCCAAACTGTGACCCATAGAAGGGTGACTAAGATGTGTTATTCATTCCAAAATGTGGTGAGTTCTGAAACTGTGTAGGTTGACCATAGCCTTGACCATAGCCTTGGCCATAACCCTGTTGTCCAAAGGGTGAACCCACTGGTGGACCAAACTGCGGTGGTGGCCCAAAAGGATTCAAGCCAAACTGACTGGGTCCATAGCCTGGAGTGGGAGTCAAACGCTGAAAACAAACAGTGGCGTCATGACCATATTTGAAGCAAATATGGCATTGGACGCTCCGGCCACCGCGCCGTCCACCGACGCCGCCACCACGGCCACGAAAACCGCCACCATAGCCACCATAGTCATCTTCACGCTCGTCACGATAGTCATCACGAAAGTCACCAGAGTTCAGTTGCTGCTCCTGAGTCTACAGATCGTGAGCCTGAGGCATCATTGCCGACGGTGGAACCATTCCCGCCGTCTGAGTCACCGGTGCTGCCGGTGGAGCAACAGTGCCTCCATAACCAGCATGAGCAGACGAAATCGGTGCTTGCAACAAGAGATTTGTCAGAGCTTTGGTGAGACCTTGAGCAACATTGATTAAAGACTGTGTGACATTGATGAAGCATCCAGAACCTGCTTCTTGCGTGTACGTTCAAGACACGCATCATGAGACAGCACCATCAACTCAATTTCATGAATGGTGTAAGCAGACTCGCGATGATAGACTAGAGTCATCAATGCGTTGAAGTCCTCAGGGAGACCATAAAAAATCGCGTCAAGATGATCGTGGAAGTTCACTGACTCTCTGATGGAGGTGAGAGTGTTCACTATCATCTTGATTTTCTTCGGATAATCAGCAACTGAATGGATCCTTTGGAGATGGATCGGAGCTCTGATCGGAGCTGGGTTGCCTTTGCACGGGCCAAAGCTTCAAAATAGCTATGAATCTCATCCCACACTTGGAACGTATGGACACAGTGTATAACTGTGGGAAGAAGAGAAGCTGAAATCGACGACAGAAGCCATGTAAACAGCTCTGAGTCTTGCTGTTCCCAGTCAGAGTAGGAAGGAATCATCCGGTCAGCAATGTGGTCCTCATCGTTGAGGTATCGAGGAGGAATCGAAGCGCTGGTAACATATCCTTGAAGCTTGTGTGACCGAATCACACCTTCAATTTGCTGTCGCCAGGAATAGAAGTTTGTATCATCGAGTTTGATGGTGAGGGTATGTGTGAACATCACTAGAGCATTCGACGCAGTGAGAGGAGCAGAATTAGCAGAAGCAGCCATGGCTATGGCTCGGTCCTAGCTCTTGATACCATAAAGGAAACAGAAAATATAACTGAATCTCATATTATTATTTTCATTAATTGGTAAGGATAGTGAGTACACCATGTATGATATATATAGGGAGGAGAGAGAAGGAATAGTGCAGCTGTCACGAGACAGCTGTCCTAAAAGCATAACAACCTGATCTAACAACCTTATCACTAGAATCTTCTTATTCTAGTGAGTAATACTCAGCATTTGCTTGTAATATACTATAATATCCCTAACACGTTTCATCTTGTTTGTACTGTTATGAAGTATGGACACATAGCAAACCACGAGAGCATCATTCTGCATTGAGTATTTAAATTTGAGATTTCCGTGTAAAATGTTGTAATTAATATTAACATCACATTTTTCCTGTATTTCACCTAGAGTTCTTATATGAGTTTTGCTTAGTACTTCTTAACTTGCCTTTCTTTTTTCCTTTACAGAGAGGATGATATTGAGGATATTCAGAAGGTATAATTGTAGAGCTTACCTGTGCTTCACATTTGATGTGCCCAAATGATTAAATTTTCATATCAAAGTAACTTTTTCAGGAAATTTCTGTTCTGTCACAATGTCGATGTCCATATATCACTGAGTATTATGGTTCCTTTCTCAATCAAACTAGACTTTGGATAATAATGGAATACATGGCTGGCGGTTCAGTTGCTGATCTGGTAGGTTACTTCTGTTTATTGCTTCTATATGTCCAGTGCATGAAAATTGAAGTTGATGTTTTGTTCCTGATAGGTGTCCTTAAACTGTTTTGCTTATTTAGATTCTTCTTTTTTTTTTTTTTTCTGGATAAAAGAAAAAATGCATTAAGCCAGAGAAGAAGATTAAAAGTAGTTAAGAGGATAACAGTAAAGACATCATCTTTTAGCCAAAAAAATAGCAAAAAAGTGTTAATCAGGAAGCACAATTACTGACGCGGTGACGCCAAATAATGGACACAATATGTGAAGTGTATGTGCATGCATTCAGAATATGGTAGAGCATCCCAGGGGAAATGCCAACTGTTAAGCACTGGGTACTTCCTCTTGAGATCAAAGGTTCAGATTCCATCGGGAGTTTATGGAAGGGGACATGCTATTTTGTCCTGTCTTGTTTAGACTCCAACGGACCAAAGAAATAATATGCTTAAATTGAATTATATTGTTGCATATCTTGATGATGATTTAATGTTTCAGTAATATTTCCTAGACCTATAGTACTGTATATGTTTTTAATATAATATTGCTGCTGTCAATGGCAATATAATTTATATTTTATAGATCGATGTTGGTTGATTTAGTTTCGATGACTTTATATACTTGAAACTTTTTTCCATTTACCTTCTGTTCATTGTTGTTTTTTTCTTATTCGCTTTGAAGCTTCCTCTTCCTCCTCCATTGTGCTTTCCCAGTTATTAATTTTTCTTAACTTAAAAAATTCAAAAGCCAAAACAGTAGCCTTGCAACTTCATGTTTTGAATGGTCAATTTTTCTCAGCCAGCCTGCCATTATTTATCTTTTTAAATCGATTGACACTAACTTCCAATGAAGCCTGCATTGTGTACGTTTTTTCTATGCGGTTAATGTAGGTTTTGCTTCTGTAGCTCCAATCAGGTCCTCCCCTCGATGAAATGTCAATTGCTTGCATTCTACGTGACTTGCTGCATGCTATTGATTACCTGCATAATGAAGGAAAAATTCACAGAGACATTAAAGGTATCAGCAGCAACCCCCTAACCATTGGTTTTGTTGTGCTTTGAAGCTGTGTTTCTCTCTTAAATATATAGTGTTGAAATTATAGGGTTTAGGTATAGAAAGAGGACAAAAATACTCAAAATAATAAAATCGTTTTGATATTTGTGTGAAGGATAAGACAAAGCACTAAGTTCTGTTTACACTAATAAAAGACTCCTTATTATAATTAAACAAGGAATACATCATGAAAAATAAACACTATGTAACTTATTCTGAAGCAATACTCTAAAGTCTAACCTATTCTAAGATATAATTATGATATTAAGACCTCTATATATTCTAACACTCCCTCTCATGCTAGAGTTTACATAGCTTTAAGCTTGCCACAAACAATGTTTTAAAATGGGAAAGTAATCAAGCATTATAATATGGGCACAGCAAAACATGGTTTGAAAGGGAAGTTAGGGATATTGTGTGCATTAGAAAGATGAGGATTGTTGGAGAGACAAGTTAGCTAGATGACTATAATGATCACAAGCTTTCAAGATATGGTCGGAGTGTTCCATAAGCATGAAAGAAGATACTTCACTAGAATGATTAGTGGAAATTCCTAGAAACCAATTTTACAAAGCAATAGCTAAAATTTATCTAATCTCATCAAGAGTAGCATTTTGAAGCTTTACAAGAGTAGCATTTGGAAGCTTCAAATGGAAGAAAAATCACGACAGAGACATGGCTAGAGCATGAGATTTGATATGACAGGGGTAGATTAGAGTGTCTTTCAGACGAGAGTGGTAGGCGGGATTGTGTTTGGGAATGAACTAGAGATGACGCTGATGATGTAATTGTCGGGCTCTGTTACCAATTGATAGAACCCTGATATTATTGAGTAGAGAAACGTACAAGATTACTGGGATATTCGAGAGTTCCAGCCACTCTCCCAAAGCCTATTTCCCAAATGATCCCATGGATACCTATTCCCACTAACCCCACTCTTATTTATAGGCTAACCCTCTTACTAACTACTAACTCTAGGAACCTATCAGAAAGACAACACAGCAACAATCTGATCTAAGGTTCAAAGCAGATGGTGGCAGCAGTGGGTTGAAATGCCCACAAACAAAGGAGAAACGGCATTACAATAGCGCTGTGGAGATATATAGAGGTTTTGGAAAGCAAAGCATGAAAAGAGAGAATACTAATAAGAAAGAAGAAAATAATTAGTATAACTTTGAATTTTGGGAACTCAATTATGGAATAGTGACGGGACAAATCAAGGAGGATGGTATTGCTATAATACCATATTGAAATCATAAGATTGAGGTATAGAAAGTGGGAATGGAATACCCAGATTAATAAAATTATTTTGTAATTGGTTTGAAGGATGTGATATGATATGAATCAAAAGCAAAGTACCAAACTCTATTTATGCTAATCAAAGACACTGATCTTAGTTATGGAAACAAATCACAAAAAAATAATGAAATACTGTAACTATTCCAGGAGGTCATCAAGATGCACTAATCTATTGTAAGATATAATTATGATTTTATGAGATATTCTCTGGATTGGATATTCTAACATGTAGTTTTGTAGTATTCATATTATTCTTTTTTGTTTTTGCATAAGCTTTATAATTGACAGCATTTGCATATCAATTATGCAGCTGCAAATATTTTACTGTCAGAGAATGGTGATGTAAAGGTACGTTCTATTCTGAAAGAGGTTATAATTTCTGATTTGTGTATTTTGTATGAATTACTTGAAAAATGATACACATAATAACTCATAACAATAATAATTTGAGATGTGGACTTACATGCATAAATATTACCAGGTTGCAGATTTTGGTGTATCTGCACAATTAACAAGGACTATATCAAGGAGAAAGGTAAATATGTTTCACTAAAATTACCTTCATCAATTTAGCATGGATGGGTTATTGATACAATATTTTTTTCATTACATTTATTTTGAAGCTCATGTTATTTTGTAATTTATCATCTGAATCTTAACCTCTTTATTCAAGAGCACAAAATGGCAGCCTTTTCAATTGTATAATGTTAGGACTGACCACATGAAATGGAAATTTTACAAAAAAAATATTCCCCTGCACTCAGAGCCTAGCTCCTTTAGAGGATATACAATACAACCATAAGGAAAATAACTGAATTCCCTAAAACTGCCCGCTATCCCCTTATATGAGACTTACATGATACGAGATCCATACCCACTGTTAACTAACTTACATTTCCCTTCCTACCCCTTCTAGAATAAGCTTGTCAAATCTTAGGCCCATGACTCAGTTGAACCACCTCATGCTCCATAGGCTTAATAGATAATTAAATCAATGGGTCGACTCCCAAAATGAAACTAGTGTGGTGCTAAGTATTTTATGTCTTGATGTAATATGAATTTGGCAAACTGAATGTCTGATTGCCGTTTTTTCATGTATATATCTGTATTTTTGTGTCATTACTATGAATCTAATACTTTCCGCAATTAAAAATATCATTTGGATCAAAGTTACTACTCTTCTTTTTTGACCGGATATACTAATATGTTCGATAACAACAGACATTTGTAGGAACACCATTCTGGATGGCACCTGAGGTTATTCAGAATACCGAAGGGTATAATGAGAAGGTTGTAATATAGTTATACATGTCTTTTTTTTCTTCTTTGGTTCGGTCTTCCTTGTTCATTTTCAGTCCAGGTTCCCTATTGTTTTTTAGACCCTTTGAATCATCACTGTAGTATTCTGTTTACATAGGCAGATATCTGGTCCCTTGGGATTACTGCAATTGAGATGGCAAAGGGGGAGCCTCCACTTGCTGATCTTCACCCCATGAGAGTGCTTTTCATCATACCCCGAGAGAATCCACCACAGGTTGTGTTCTTTAATATCAGACAAATCAGTCTTTCACGTTTTGAACTATTTGAAGTTAATAAAGTTTTTGAAGTCAAGATGTTAGGGCTTCTTTGATTTGATAAAATATTTTCTTTTTTATTTCTTATTTTCACTAAAAGTTACAAAAATGTCAAATTTTCAAAGATTTGTATAGAATGGAATAAACCATAAAATAGTATCACCATTAAGAAAAAAAGTAAAAATCAAAGTGTAATTTTTATAATTATCAATAAAACCAGGGAATGAAAACAGAATATATATATTTTACAAGCCAAATAGACCTATCAGCTTAAAATAGTTGACATCTAATCTCCTTTTTCTGCAGCTAGATGATCATTTTTCTCGTCCGCTGAAAGACTTTGTTTCATCATGTTTGAAGAAGGTTCCTGCTGAGGCAAGTGTCTCTTCTTCGCATATACTCATTAATGTTTCAATTATATATATATAGATATATAATTTTTTTTTTTTTGCGCATACTAATAGTTCTTATATATTTGTCAATGATCAGCTTCATTTTATGCTTTAACTCGAGTGAAACGCTCCCTTTATGGATTGTATGAGAGCATCCAAAAGATTGTCCTTTTGTTTTCTCATTTTTTTTCCCGAAAGCATAAGATATATTTTTAACATAAACATAATCTTGAGAACAACCCACTCATGTAGATAAAAACACCCAACCGTATATCACCAGCACAAATTGAAACAATTAGAAAAATCACCCCACACAAATATACTATCATCTGGGAGAGATCAATCAACCTCTTAAGGCAAAATTGATCAAAAAAGTCTCAACTGGCAAATGACTACTGTGCCAACAGGATCCATCCACAAAACAAAAAATCCTAATAATAAAGTGAATCTCCTAATATTACAACACTCCCCTCAAGCCTACCATTCCCAGCTTCCAAGTAAGATCTCAAAATCTGATAAGTACCGGTAATAGATGAAAATGAAAACTATTTATTACCCAAGAATAACAAAGGAACTACTGTGGTTACCGGTATTCGATAGACCAGCACTCTCCCAATTCTATTCCCAATTTCCAGAATCCAGAATATCTCTCTTTCAAACCTATTTCCTCTTTATAAAGGAAACTACCCAGCAGTTACAACAGAATTTCACCCAAAACTGCCAATCAGTAAAATAACAAAACTGCCAATAACTGTCATGGGCCTAACTTTATCAATACCTGCCCCTAAAAGATCCACCTTGTCCTCATGGTGGGAAGTAGGCAATGTTCCTTGAGTTTTAGTTGGCTGCTCCAAATGTCCTGCAGTTTTAATCAGCATCCTTGCACCTTCTGGAGTTTGGCTCTGAAAAATACCTCTCGGATCCTACTGTTTGAAGCACAATGGTCAATGAACATGAACCCATGGAAAAGCAGTGATGTCCACTTCGAGAACATGATAACCAAGTCCTGAAGATCTTTAGTATAATAGTAGTAATAGCCAACCTCTTACCAAATACCACTTCAAGATTGGGTCCCTGCATCTCAAAGGTTAAGCATTTCTCCGCCTCTACTGCGGTCTCTGTCATCTTTTCTTTTGCTTCTACTCGATGGCTTCGCTGACATTCTCCAAGACTTCATTTTTCCTTGGGCTTTCTTCCTCTCTAGAATCTTGAACACATAATGGTATGTCAGGATCCATTTCTAGTTGGAAGTTCTTTAGCAAAGCCTTCACAAACTCCCACCGTGTTGCTTTCTGGTTGGTATTTATTTCCAGAAATACCACCAAAAGAAAGCACTTGAAAGTAGGAGAAATAATTTTATTACTTGAATCAAATACAATAGGTGAATACAATTTATAGACAATGCTAATCCTAATTAAGGAAATACAATAACAATCCTAGTTAAAGAAATAATCTCCTAATTAAAGAAAATATTCTAATATTATTGCTCTATTTACAATACTCCCCCTCAAGCTGGTGAATGGATATCAATCATTCCCAGCTTGCAAGTAAGATCTCGAAATCTCTCCAAAGGAGTTCCTTTGGTGAGCACATCAACATCTGTCGTCTAGAGGGGACGTCCTGTGTAGAAATAAGACCACTATCCAATTTCTCTTTGATGAAGTGTCAGTCTATCTCTATGTGCTTTGTTCTGTCATGTTGGACTGGATTGTGAGCAATACATTGCAGACTTATTATCACAAAAAAGTTTCATAGGAGCTTCATACTTTATTTTCAAATCATCTAGTATGATCTTCATCCACAACAACTCACAAACTCCTTGAGCCATGACACTAAATTCTGCTTTTGCACTTGACCTGGCAACTACATTCTACTTCTTGTTCATCCATGTAACTAAATTTCCACCCAAGAACATACAGTATCCTGTAGTGGACCTCCTATCAACAATCGACCCTGCATAATCTGCATCAGTATAAATCTCCATAGACAATTGCTCATCTTTTTTGAACAGTAGACCTCTTCCTGGACTTGTCTTTAGATACTGCAAGATTCTATCCAGAGCTTGTAAGTTTCTTTCTTGTGGGTCATGCATGAATTGGCTGACAACACTAACATGATAAGCAATGTCAGGCCTAGTGTGAGATAGATAAAAGAGCTTCCCCACAAGTCTCTGGTATTGGGCCTTGTCAACCCTTGGGCCCTCCTCATCACTTACAATCTTGTGGCTTTGCTCTATAGGCACTCCAGTGGGCTTACAATTCAGTTTGCCAGTCTCTTTCAGAAGATCAAGGATATATTTTCTCTGAGAAATGAAAATGCCTTGTTTCGAGTATGCCAATTGCCACCTCCATACCTAGGAAATATTTCAGCATTCCAAGGTCCTTCATTTCAAACTGGGCTGCTAACTCCTTTCTCAGATTCTGCTTCTCAAGTTCATCATTACCTGCAATGATCATATCGTCTACATAGACTAGCAAAAGGGTTAATTTGCCATTTTGTGCATGTTTTATAAAGAAGGTATGGTCACCTTGGCTTTGTTTATAACCGAGGGATACCATAGCCTGAGTGAACCTCCCAAACCAAGCTCGGGGTGATTGCTTGAGCCCATATAGAGCCTTCTTTAATTTACAAACCTTGTTCCTTCCTGAAGTAGGGTCATACCCCGGCGGAATCTTCATATACACCTCTTCCTCCAAATCTCCATGCACGAAAACATTTTTAACATCAAACTGTTGCAACTCCCAATCAAAGTGAGCTGCGAAGAAAAGAATGATCCTTACAGTGTTCATTTTTGCCACTGGGGCAAACGTCTCCTCATAATCAATTCCATAGGTCTGGGTATATCCCTTTGCAACTAGTCTCGCCTTATACTTGTCAAGTGTGTGCCATCAGATCGGTATTTCACTATATATATCCACCTGCAACCTACTGTCCTCTTGTCACTTGGCTTCTCAACAATCTCCCAAGTCCCATTTTTGTCTAGTGCATGCATCTCTTCATTCATGACTTGAATCCAGTTCTTATCTCTTAATGCTTCTTGTACTGATGCAGGGACTCTAATAGAGTCGATAGCTGAAACAAAATTTTGATGCTGCACAAAAAGATTTTGAGCATACACAAATTGGGATATAGGGTACTTGGTACAAGAACGTTTTCCTTTTCTTTGTTAGGGATATATGCAGAAGCATGTAAAATGCGTAGTTAAGTAGAGCACGTGACTATCACGTGAGCTACTAGAAGTCTCTATTGAAGACTATATATACAATGTAATACTCAACAATGATGGTACCAATTAATGATAGAATATTTAGAATAACAGATTTCTCTCTCTTCTCTCTCTCTCTCTCTTTTTTGTTACATTATTCAATATGGTATCACTAGCTCGCTACGTCCAGTGAGCCATGGCTCCTTCTGCTTCCGCCTCTAATTCGATTTCTTCAGTGCTCTCGCACAGCGTGAGCATCAAGCTTATAGAGAAGAATTACTTCTCATGGAAGCAGCAGATCGAGGTAGTGATTCGAACACAAAAGCTCCAGAAGTTCGTCGTAGATCTTGAGATTCCGCCATGATTTCTCAATGAAGAAGATCGCGTGCAAGTAACAGAGAATCCGGCGTACTTTGAATGGTTGCAACAAGATTCAGCTTTGTTCACCTGGCTTCTGTCGACGCTTTTCGATGATCTGCTTCCGATGGTGATCAATTGCGATCACTCATACCAGATCTGGAACGAAATCAACGACTTCTTCCAGACCCAGCGTCTCGCGCAATCGACTCAGCTATGATCTGAGCTTCGATCGATGACAAAGGGATCCAAATCTGCTTCAGAATACTTACGTAAGATTAAGGTCATTGTTAACACTCTGATTTCGATTGGTGATCCCGTTTCCTTTTGCGATCATCTAGAGATCATTTTCGATGGACTACCTGAGGAATTTGATGCTCTCATGATGCTAGTGTGCAATCGCGGAACTCCGTGCTCCATCAATGAAGTAGAATCGATGATCGTTAGTCATGAGGCTCGTCTTGATCGCACGAGGAAGAAACAACTAGGTGAGTTGTTGATTTCAGCGAATGTTGCTCATGTTGTAGCTCCTACAAATTCCTCATCACAAGTTATGGAATCTCCGACGAGTTATCCACCAGTGGCGCAAAATTATGTCCCGCCGGCGGGAAACTTTCAGCCACCCGCGCCAAATCCCCATGAGTCCTCTTATGATCGTGATTTTGCTAAGGACTCATATCAGACTGAAAACAGGGGAGATTACTCTGGCGGCCATGGGAACGGAGGAGGTCGCGGTCGTGGCCTTGGACGTGGCCGTGGCGGCAGATATGTTCAGTGACAAATTTGTCACAAAACAGGGCATGATGCCTCTGTTTGTTTTCACCGTCACAGCAATGCTCCAGGGACAGTTGGTGAAGATGGGCTATATAATTTCCAAGCTTTCCATCCTGTTCTTACTCCTGCAGTTTCTGATGCACAGTCTAAAACTAGTCAAAGTTCCTTTTGTAATTCTGTTTCTACTGTTAGTTCCACAAATGATCAGTCAGTTTCTGTAATAGGACCTACTTTGTATGACGTGTGGCATGCTAGGTATGGGCACCCTCATCATGAGGCCTTGAAACATGCTTTGACACAATGTAATATTCCAGTTCCTATTAAATGCAATTTTAATGTTTGTCAAGCTTTTTGTCTTGGAAAGTCTCACAGACTTCCTTCACATTCTTCATCTATTGTTTATAATTTTCCTCTAGAACTTGTGTTCATTGACTTGTGGGGACCTGCTTCCACAGAGTCTTCTGATGGTTACTTTTATTTCATGACTTGTGTTGATGCCTTTTCAAGGTTCACTTGGATTTTCCCTTTAAGAACCGAATCTGCTGCTTATACAGCCTTTGTTCAGTTTAGAACAGGCACATTGTTGAAATAGGGTTAACTATGCTAGCACATGCTAAGCTCCCTTTAGCCTACTGGGATTATGCTTTTTTGACTGCAGCCTATCTCATAAACAGAACACCAACTTCTGTTCTCAACCATGATACACCTTACTTCAGGCTTTTCAAACAACCTTTTGATTGTAAATTTCTTAAAGTGTTTGGTTGTGCCTGCTATCCTTTTCTTAGACCCTATCATAATGTCAAGTTATCCTATAGGTCCAAGGAGCGTGTTCTTGGATACTCTTCTAGTCATAAAGGTTACAAATGTCTTGACAGTTCTGGCAGAATTTTTATTTCTAAAGATGTCTTGTTCAATGAAACTAGATTCCCTTATTCAGAGTTGTTTCCCTCTGAACACACAGAGACAAATACCACTTTTGTTTCTTCTGTGATTCCCTTGGTTTCACCAGCACCTACACCTGCTATTTCTGTTCCCTCAGCTGTGTCTCCCTCACACTCTTCACAGCAGGAGCTCTCCAGCATATAACTACATCTTCATCAGCAGAACTTGAAGCTTCAGCAACTAACTCAGGTAATAACACTATTACTTAAGCACAGCCTGTCCATTTGCATCCTCAAACTCCACCATCTGGCAGTGCCACCACCAATACTACACAACCAAACACATCTCCCTCTCTATCACCAGTTATTCATCCTCAAAATACACACAGCATGACTACTAGAGTCAAATCTGGCATTGTGAAGCCTAGATTATTTCCTACTTTGTTGCTAACACAAGCTGCAGAACCTACTTCTACAAAGAAAGCTTTGGCAGATCCTAAATGGTTCAAGGCTATGAAGGAGGAATTTGATGCTCTCATGCATAATCAGAGAAAGGTTGAAGAAGGTGGTAAATGAGTAGAGAGAAAAATTGTTTTAAAATTAAATAAATTTGGATAAGCAAAATTACAGAGGTAGCCCTCACTTTATTTACCTTTAAAAACAAAAGGCTGGTTTATTTGTCCAACTCAAAAGGTGTAACTTGCTATCTTACTCCTTCTAAAATTTTAGTGGGAGTAAGTTAGGCAACCCCTATATATATATATATATATATAAATATATATATCCATTGCAGTGTTAATACCCCTTGCGAATTCTTATTGAGTTTGACCCCTTTATTCTCTTCATCCATATTGTATTCACTTGTAATTTTTTTCCAAATACGCGAGGGGTTGAAGTGAAATAATTGAAAAGGTAAAATTTTAGACTTTGTGAGTTTTATAGCACAAAAAGTATAAATATAAAATAGAATAATAGAATATTAACAATAGACTAACCAGTGAGATGGTGGCTGGGGGTGGATCCTAGTGCTCGACTAGAGAGATAGCAAAAGGGAAAAGTAATGGCAAAACAAAGACATAGTAAGAGATAGGCTTTTAAATAATATAGGGTCATTGCATTTTTACATAATAAAGAAGTTTCCCGGAATTTCCACCCCCTAGTAGAATTGTTTTGGTGGGAATCCTAATTTAAAAAACAATTCCTAGGGAATTTCCTTGGTGTTTTCTTTTTAAATTTTAAAATCACTCATACCAAACATAGCAATCTAGATTCCCAATTTCAAAATTATTGGGAAATTTTAGAGAATTCTCCTTACCGAGCACCCCTGAAGTTATTTGACTTAGAATTTATTTAATTCTGCATCCTAATTTATAAGAACAGGGATAGTAGAATTTTTGCTTTGGATTTCTTCTGTTGAAATCTGTAGCTGTCAACTTCTTGCAATGTATCATTTAGTTTTCCCTAATTAGAAGTTATCTAGACTAGGTTTGAAGTGGTGAAGTTGATCTCTCTCTATTAGTCTCTTAATTTTACCCCCTTTTAATGGCTTCATTTCCAGAGGCCAAGTGCTAAAGAACTTCTCAAAGACCGTTTTATTCGGAATGCTAGGAAGAATCCAAAGCTCTTGGAAAGAATAAGGTGCAAATTATTGATAAAGATCTTGTTATATTTTATTTACATAACTCTACCCTTTTCCTTTTAGTTTTTGTTTTTGTGCTCTTCCATTTATTTCTTCTGAAGCTAGTATATCATAGAAACATAATTGCTTATATGCTTAAGTAACTTCTGAAATCTTTCTGCTGTGCATTTTTAGCATCTTTTCCATCATGATATTGAATTTTTCAAATATTATTCCCCAGCTTGTGGTTGACAAGACCATGCCTTGTGGTTTCATGATAGGGAGCGGCCAAAGTACCCTATAAAGGAAGATCTGGAGACACCTAGAAATGGCCCAAGAGGGATAGGGGAGGCATCGGATACTATGAAGGTGGCGAAAGATTCAAAAGGTGAAGAAACTAATCGAGCCAGGTAGGTTAAGACTGTTGGCTACTGGTTTTCATTTTTCATATATTGGATTTTTTTAGACACTTTCTGTTTTACAGCAGTCTGGGTAAAACCCTGAAAAGTGCTGGGTGGGACTTCAGCATTGGTAGATCAGAGGGTACTGGAACCTTTCGTAGTGCCTCAAGACCGCCGCAGTTTAGAGATAAGAAAACCGAAGTTTCAAACAATCAGCTTACCGTACAAAAAGCTCCTGAGAGTGGTTATCAAGGGGGATCTGCCAATAGAAATGCACTTAATGAGTCACTTGAAAGTTCCTTTGGAAAAGATGTTAGAGTTCCTTACCATGATGAGCAGCTGGATGATCATCTTGAAGATGTAATTAATTCTTACAATGTGTATCCATATAGGGGAACCTTGGGGGTGTTTTTGGTATTTCATAAAACATTGGGTATATTATTAATGCTTAATCCTGAACTATTGCGTGCTTAGTGTTTAAATACCTTTGAGCTGAAACTGAAAATTTTCTGTCCTTCCTATGGTGGTTTAATCAGTTAGGGAATTCTATTTATCAAATCTTATGTGAATAAATTCTCAATCTTGAAGTAAAGATGTGTTTCCTATGAACTTGATGAAGTTTCATTTTAAACAAATGAGAAACGTTTTGATCTTCTGAAGTCTTCAAATTGCAGGATGAATTGTATGGAAATGGATCAGGAACTGTAGTTATTCGATCTCCAAAAGGATCAAGGCCACCTGTGTTTCGTGACCAAAGCTCCCAGGTAATATTCAAGCTGTGTTACTCTGATAAGAATCTGATTTTTTTATCTGTGCTGTCGCCTAATGAAAACTTTAATGTTGTGCAGTCTAGCAGCAGCTATGCTTCTTTTGAAGATGCTTCTACAAGCGGAACTGTTGTTTTTCGTAGCCAGCATGATGATTTTGATTCTCCACAGACACCAAGGGCCCGTCTAGGACTTCATGACAGAAGTTCAAATACCTCGTTGGAAGATAGTTCTATAAACCTTGCTGAGGTTCATTTTCTTTGGAATATAAGTAGTGATGTCATTAGCGTGTTTATTAATGTGCTGCAAGAGTCTCTTTCCTCCTCATTTCTCGTGTGGGTTTGGTTCCATGATACGTTTGATTTATTTGAGGAACATTTTTCTTAGTTACCCACACATTTTGTAGGGTATGTTTGCTTCTTTAACCACTTCTCAAGCACTTGTGTTGATAATTTTTCACTTTATTTTTTCTTTTTTGAGTAGACTAAACATGTTTAGTTAGTCAGATTTATATTGCTTATAAACAGCATTTTCTTATCTGTTTTTCTCTTTAGGCAAAGGCTGCTATCCAAGGAGGGCAAAGGAAAGCAAATGCTAGAGAGAGATTTGCTCTGGGAAAAATCAACAACGATATACAGGAAAGCAAGCGAGACCAAATGACTAGCAGCTCTGATTCGTTGAGGTACATGTATAGCGATAACGCTGTTAGTTTTTCTTATACTGAAATAAAAACATTGCTGTTAATTATTAAGGATATTTTTTTTTCAGATCAAGTCGTGAATATATTGATGCACAAAAGGTCATGTTAAGATCACATTATGCTAGTGATGATGAAGAAAGTACTAAAATAATATCATCGTCGGTGCCATTATCAGTTTTGCTTATTCCTGCATTAAAAGAGGTGAAATTATGCATATATTTTACTTTTACTATTTCTACGCAGTATATTAGAGTGAACGTGTGTTACGGCTACCTCTTGATCTACTTAGTGTATTGATGGCTCCTTTAAGACATTATTTAGTTTGGATTCTGGTCTGTTTTCTGATTTTTTATTACAAATTTGGTAAACTGTAAGGCATTAATTATTTGGAAATGAAGATAGTGTATGATATACTAGCACTACTACTGTTCATTGAAAATTGATCAATATTATTTATCACCTATGTGATGAATTTTTATACTCAGACTCACATTATAAAAAGAAAGAATTTCTTAGAAATAGATTATATTAAGAAGAAACTTACAATGTTTTCATTGGAGTGGGGTAGGGGGTGAGGGTTGGACACTAGTAAAATTTGTGTCTGAAAAGATAGAAGTTTGTGTATGCTTCAGCAATTTATCGCATTGATAGATTTTTTAAATATATCATGGTTTTTGTTACGTCATGTTTTTGTTCGATACAACTATAAAGGACCATTGCTCATGTTTGTGCTTGTTATATAGGCCATTGCTGATGATCCAGAAGGGTCAATGGTTCGGGCAGTCATCAGTTCATTCATAGACATGGAGGGCGCAATGCCTAGATCCTGTGATGTTCTTGTCAAAAAATTGCTTCAGCGGTTGGCAAGGTTTGCCTTCTATTAATGTTCTTTACACAAACAAATGGAAAAAAATAAATGTGTCTCTCTCATTCTATTGCCTGTACAGTTCAAAGGATGATTCATTGAAGGACCTGAAGGAATTGGCAGGCCAACTATTCAGCAAGACAAAGTCAGCCGAAGGAACCCGAAATGCAGAGGCTGATAACCAAAAGAAACAACAGAACAAGGACCATCATCCAAATAACAATTTAAGCCCTCTTGCAAGATTTCTTCTCTCAAGGTTTATGAAAGTTGTCATTTCCCTATTAATAACCTTAGCCTGAAAATACTAGTTATTTAAGATCAAAATTTACATACACTACTATACATATTATTTGTTCTGTTGCCTAATGAAAAACTCAGCCACCAATTTTTATAATATTTTATTTATTTTATTAATGAGAATATGAGATGACGTCCCTCAACTTCTCATTTACCAACCCACATGGTATGTTATAATTGGACATGTATAGAAATGTATGTTTTGTCCGCTTATAATTGTACTTCCCCTCTTCCACATTATATTGCATGAAATATTATTTGAGTAACTTCTTGTTCTTTGTTTCACAGATGGCAAAGCCAAACCTCACGGGATCTACACCAGTCTTGAGCAGAGTTGGAAGTTTTACCATTTTGTGTGTTGTCTGGCTATTTAAGAATTTTTCTGATTAAATGTACATATATCATTGTAAGAAATTGTTTCCTACTTTCTATTAATATTATTAATTAAGTTTTGAAAATTTAAATTCTTTTTGTCATAGTTCAAGTGACAGCTAAGCTGTATAATTTAGAGGGTTTTCTCAGTTATATTCAAATTGTATGATTGCATTGTTTTGTATTTTCTAGTCAATACATTAATTTGAAAGAGTAAGCTACTACAAAATGATCTCTTTTCCCAATTATTTGTCATTTTATATGGGCATTTATATTTTTTTATGGTTGCACAAGTAGGCTGCTATGGTCTATGAATGAAATGGTTACGGTGACTGAAACATGTCATTTGACTATTTTAGTTGCCTGCTGATTGAGGCTGTTTTTAACTAATCATTTCAACTAATTCATAGCTTATTTTATTAGTTCATAAGATTAACAATATATATTTGGTAAATAACCTTGTCTTATTTGTCGGGATAGATACCAAATATAATCACCTAATACAAGTGGTATCAAGAGGTTTTATCTATTACACGATTTAACTTGTGTTATTCACAATGGATGAATCAACCTTGATGGCATCCACAAGAGTGACTAAGTTAACTTCTTCAAAGTACTTCACTTGGACACCTAGAGTGGAAGACATCCTCTACTGCCAAGACTTATACCAGCCTTTGCAAAATAAAGGGAGGAATCCATATGGTAAGTCTAATGATGACTAGAATTTGATGAATGGGAAAACTATTAGGCAAATTCAACAAGGGATAGATCAAAGTGTCTTTCATCATGTGGCACAAGAGACACTTGCGTACATGTTGTGGACGAAACGAAAAAATCTTGCACGAGAGAAAGATGACCCAAAATAAAGCCTCTACTATTTGACAATTGGTGAACCTCAAGTATAGAAACGACGATTTTCAAGGATTGGTGAATCAACTCGCCAATATGAAGATGGTTCTTGACGATGAATTAGAAGCATCGTTACTACTCAGTTTCATGCCAGACCATCAGACACACTTGTGGTTTCATTGAGTAACGTACCACAAGGTGTTCTAACATTGGACATAGTAAAAGATAGTATGTTGAATGAAAATTCAAGAAGGAAGATCATAGAATGCAGAGAGAGCCTGAGGTTTGTCATAAAGTATTGTGGAAGAAGCATCCACAAGAAGTTCAACATTAGAGACAAGTCAAGGGGCAGGTCAAGAGATAAGTTCAGAGGAAGGTAGCAAGAAAAAATCACATCAAAGAAAATAAAGGGTTTCTCTGGGGGCGGAATGCCCAGGTAATTAAAAAGATTATCATACACCAACATGAACCCCGAAGCATTTGGGTGGAGTTGAGAAGCGGCTATGTGTAAGTGGGAAAGTACCCAACTTTGAAAGGGAGAAAATGGGAACCTAAGTTTGTACTCATCTAAAACATAGGATTACATATAGAAACTGCAGGGTGGAGGAGCAAAAACTGCACAAGCCCGGTCGATAGGTTTAGGGATCGAAAAGGAGTAATCCCCCGAAGGGGAAAAAGAAGAAGAAAGTCTCTCTTTGAGAGAGTCAAAGTCTGAGGAAGAGAAAGAGCAGGTAGTGCCTCGGATCTCCTCGCTGATCCAGTTGACATCCCGAAGGCACAATGGGTCTATAAGTAGGGATATGGCTCCTTGGCAACGACCCATTTTCGCATAACCTGTACAGTCGAAGATTAGGTCAGACTTAAGAATAAAATCTAAGGAATCATCAGAGTCAGAAAATGACGAGTCTGTTTGAATGCAATTTTCCCCAATAATCCCAGACAACTCAGCGTTGTACTTATACCCCTCTTGGTAAATCCTGAGAGGTTGAGGATTAAGAATGGGTTGCATGTCTGGAGAGGAATCTACATCAATGGCAGAATCCACGCTCAAACCGTCCCAACACCTTTGGGGAGAACCCATTACTAAAGGGGAAAAAAGACGGAAGGAGCTGAAGATAGGGGAATACCTAAAAAATCTTCCCGACGAAGAGGAAAGTTCGACAAAGAGAAGAACCACGACGCTGTGAGTAAGCAAGTGGTGAGAAGGATTGATCTCGGAAAGGAAGCAAAAAGTATTTCTCTGAATTTGGGGAGTTTGAAGAGCACGAGTAAAAAGAGAAAATTACTCAAGGAAATCCCTAAAAAGAAAAAAGTAAACTACATCGGGAAGCGAGAATCCTTGAATGAAAAATTTCGACTAAAATGAAACGCCACACTAAATAAGCGTGCCCGATCGGAAGTAGAATCACGATACACTCACAAGGTTAAACCATCCAGCAATCTTCCCCTTCTGCTCGAATCAGAGAACAACCAACTCGGAAAGTCATACCAGATCTGGTCATATACATCCAGAATGGTTTAAGACAAAGTCGAACGACACTTGTGAAGCCTCAGAGAAAATTCTGAGCCATAACAAATCAAAGAGTCTCGTACGACTGCAATATAGAAGCCTGATACTATGAAACAGAGGGGGCTTTAGAACGCAGCAAAAAGGGACTTCGGCGAATAAGCTCCATACAGCTTGACATGCCAATACTTGCCACGCCAAGCTGGGGGGGCTCCTGTTCTGGTCGGCTCTTCAGCCATACAACCTGACGGCGTAGCAGCTGACCCACTAGGGATTCTCTTTAGCATACACCTAAGAGGCGGCTTGCACAACCTGAGTTAGGGACGAGCACTCCCGGCTTAGTGGCCCTTCATCTGACCAACCCGAAAAAAGGCTGAGGGAAGCACTACATGGCCGCTCGGCTAGACAACCACTCTCACTCGGAAGCCTCACTTAAGAGCTTCCCTCCAACACTTGTAGAGGACCTCCGGCGCCTATAAATACAGGTTCCACCATTACTTTTGGGACACTTCTCAGTCATTACTTAAATTACAAGTTTGCTATGTATTCTTACATGTTTGAGCTAAGCTCTTTGATGATTTCATTGCTCCAACACTGACTTGAGCGTCGGAGTGTCTTTTGCAAGTCCCCTGATGCAATGCAACTAAAACTCAGAGGCTCTACCTCAATCATGGCAGAGAAAGCCTGAGCTTCGCCGCAACTTCACCGAGAGCACCGTCGTCCAAGATTCTCACACGAACACAAACCTTACTAAGAAGAACCATGATTGGGAGGAAATTCATTCTAGTTTGGACATCCCATCCAAATTTTTTTCTCCTTATTCATTTTCCAAACCAATACATGGACATGTTTTTTAGATACAATTTGATGCTCATTTTATTTGAAAAATAATTTTCACAAAGGATTTATGTACAAGTTAATTTACAGGATTATTTTCCATTATATTTAGCGAAACAGGTTGCAAGAATAAATATTGAAAATTAACGAAAGAGCACAAGAAGGGGCATTGAATTGTGTCTCGAAAACTTTTGGCGAAAACACATTTTATAAGTGTGATTCAAAACTATTTTCTAAATAACCTCTTGTTAGTTGCAGCATATAAGTGGGAGTAATAACAAAAGATAATGGGAATAAAAAATAGCACGCTGAGATTTATCCTGGTTTACCCTAATCCGGGCTACGTCCAGTCCTTTGCCTCAACTAAGATTTTTCACTCAAACTGAGTCAAGTATTCTTAAGGACTTCTCGTTCTACAAGTATTATCAATGACTTGTCCTAAGCAAGTATTATCAAGGACTTGTCCTAAGCAAGTATTATCAAGGACTTCTCCTTCTCCAAGTATTATCAAGGACTTCTCCTAACCACAATCTTATCCAAGTGTGTGAGTTTGATTCTACTTTACAATTCTCGCAACAGAGATTATAGTAAACTGTTTTAGCTGAATAACTCAGGAGAGATACTTCTATGATATTACAGTCAAATATCTCTTTGAGTTTTACAAGGTTGAAAAACATAAGCACAAAAGATAAAGATGTTTGTGCGTAGTGAGTTTTTCTTCAAAATCTATCTTCTTCTCTTTTCAAACTCTTATTTGAATATGTGAATTAATTCAAAGAGTTTGCTGAAAGCTTGTAGACTTGAAACTTGATTTTTGTGGATTGCGCTTCTGTTGCTTTTCTTTTTTCTTCTTTTTTTTCCGATTCTCCAAGTGTTCCTTATATATTCTTCTTTGAAGGATAGTACTTTGGAGTATGAAGCTCTTAAACTTTGTCTTGTGTAAAAGACTCTCTGCTTTTCATGTAATTCTCAATGGGCTCAAGATGACCGTTTGTCCAAGGGATGCCTATTGAGATAATGACACAATGTTGTGTAGACATATGACAGAACCGATGTTTTCATTTTGGTGCAAGTTTAAGGTTTTACTCTTGGGAATTGAAGCTTGCTTGTCTTGATGCCTTTTCAGTATTCAGACTTGATGTGCACCATACTTCAATGCAAGCATTTCTGACCTTGACGAATGTGTCATAAGATAAGCATGGATCTAACTTCAATGTGTGCGAATGTTGATTTCTCAGAAAATATCGTTCTTGAGAGTACACGTAGAGTAGCAGACGTTTCCATGAAGACTTGGTAGATGATTGCAGGTTGTAGACAATTAAGAGCTTGTTGGTCTAGCCTTCAACTTGTTGAGAAAGGCCTTAAGATTTGATGGACGATACAAGATTGATTTGGCATATCTTCAAGTTCGTGTATTCGTTTTCACCCTGAAGCTTCAATTTGCACATTAGTATCTTAGCATTTCACAATAATTTTATGATTCTTCTTAGAAAGTAAACCTACAAACTTTCAAATTACCTTATTTCATAGCTTGTTATCATCAAAACGCAACTTGAGGATTTTTAGAATTTAAATGAAATTCAAATTTATATGCATAAAAATGATGTTATATGCAAATAAAAACCTACAAAATAATTATTTATGTTTTATATGTCAACCCAATGACCGGAACAAAACCAATTTAATCAAATCAATTTTGTTCAGGTTTATTAAGAAAAATAAAAATTGAAAACCAAACTAAACCAATCAAATTTGATCAGTTCGGTTTCTATTTTACCCCAAACTCGAACTAACTCAACCCCTAATCACAGAGTGGGCCAACTTGCAGTCTTGGAAAAATAAGATAATGAAATTTTACTAAACTATTTAGAAAATACTCTAACATATACTATAAATAAAAATATTAATTTATTTCTTGTAAAGAAATATATTATGTTAAAAGAATAAATATATTGACAATATATATAAACCTTTGATTAAAAAATATTATAATATATTGATAAATCTTATATAACATTTACATTTTTAAATACATAAGTTATTAATAGTTAATACATATCCTTCATGTTATTTAGAATTTATATTATGCATTCTGTATTTACAAATTGTTCAACAATAAAGATATAAATTTGTTCTCATTATTCAAATTTTTGTTTCAAAAATGATATAAAAATATTTCATGATTTTCTTTTTAAAATTCATAAAGTTTTATTGGAACTGGGATTTTTTTTTTTTGAATGGTATTGGAAATGGTTAATCAAACACAATTTCAATATCTCCACTTCTTAAAAATGGAAAATTGAAAGTGATAGAGATCAATCCAGTCCATTCAAAGACTTTTTTCAGAGAATAGCATGTCCGATGACAAGGTTCAAGACTAAAGGAATGAATCAAGCTTTGTCAAGACTTTCCTTCAAATTAAGAATAATAATTTGGACCCAACTTGAATGATGAATTTCCAAGCCCAATCTGCAAGTCCATCATGCACTCATGGGCTAAAATTATTCAAAATAGAGTCTTATTATTATTGGACATTCAAACATAGTAAATAAGTTCAATTTTATTATTTTCTTTTGAATTTTCGTATGTATTTTTAGTGTGAATTTTCATATGTCATTTTGTATTCCCCTAGTTGGATTTTAGTGTTTTTTTATGAGTCATTGAGTCATCATAGTGGGTTTTTATTTGAGACTTCAATGTTAGTGAGTGTTTTAATCACTAGTGGAGCTATTAATTATTAATGAAACTCATAAATCACTAATGGTTTCTTTTAAGTGTTAGTGGAACTTAGTGAGAAACGTAGCAGCCCACTTAGCCTATAAATAGGAATTCAACGTATGACACAAATTAGAATTAGAATTTGAATGAAAATTTGAGTTTTCTCCAGAGCTTCCCTTTAAGAACTAAACTTTGGTTCTACCTAGGATGAACTTCTTATCTATCATTTATCGGTTTTCTATTTTTTTATTTATTTCTGCAACACTGAACTGAATCGTAGAAGTACTCTAACCCAAGAAAATTTGAAAATGAAAGTTGTTTTGCCCCGTGTAGTAAAAATGGTGCTTGGTGACAAGAAAGGTGAGCTAGCTAATAACTTCCCACTAAGGAGAGATTTCTTCCTCCCAAAGATTTAATCCTTCTCTCAAATTGTATTGTTGTTACCAACACTGACTAATTTTGTGCTTATAGTCAATCATTGTTTTAAGGGAGTTAGAATTACCATTTCAACTACCCAATTTTAAATTTCAAGGTATTTTTCGAAATATCAAAAATACCCCTATTTGTGAATAACTCAATACCCCACTCGTTACTTCTCTTTGTCCGGTTTTTAAAATCCGGAATGTAGAAGTTGGCCGTGTACTGCCGGAATATAGAACCCGGTAGTATACTTCATACACTTTTCCTTCCGGGATTTGGAATTCGAAATACACATTTCTATTTGAATTCATTTCCGGGATATTATTCAGAGAACTAGGATATTGAATTCTGGGAATTATAAACCCGAAATCTATTTGAATATGACTGCTCCGGAATTATAAACCCGGAAGCTATACTGTGGGGAACCTCTTAATGTTTTTTTAATTTTTCGTGTTACACTCCGATATATAGAACCCGGAAGCTAAATATCATTCCGGGATTTAAAATCTCGGAAGACTATGTATGTAAATACACAGAATACTATGTTCCGGAATACTAAATACACACGGGATTAAAATTCCCGGAATGTAGTTATAGTGAATAAATATAGGATTTATAGTTCTAGAAAAAATAGTTATATCCATACCCGGATTTAATGACATTTACTGGACAGGTGGGGTTTCAAATCTAAACGCAACGCAATATCGCCTGAGGCCAATTGGATAACAACAGTATTATACACTGAAAGCAGACACGGCAAAGAGTTCAATCCGTCCAAAACAAACAAACAACAAAACAACCAATAATCCAAATTGCCGTCTGCAATGTTCTTCGGTTTCTGTTATTAATTTTTCTCTCATCACAATGATTTCTTGCCCGGCGTTGTAGCTCTGTTCCCACTATATTACACAGGTTTCCTGCATAAGTTTTCGTAATTTTAGCTTTCTCCTTTCTGCATGGGGAACCACACTGAGTCCAGTGCGTCCTCTCAAAAGTCCACTGGTGAGTTTGAGTTCTGGGTTGCTTTCAGTCCCATTGAGATATTGAGAGCTAGCACTTTAGCTTTTTGTTGAATGAATGTGGTAATGTTCTTATTGTATCTGTTTTTGGCTAAACTTTTTTGTTTTCTTGGGGTGTAGCAGATGTTGAAAATGATGCTGATTTTAGAGTTCATGTGTTCTCTTCGTCATCCGAGGTGAGATTTTAAAGCGTAGCTTTTTGTATCATATTGATTTCTTTAATTAACAGCAAAATCAATACACTGTTTGAAGTCGAATAGATCATATTTTGTGTGTGTAAATGAAACCAAATCTTACTATTTCAGGATTAGCCTTGGTCTAGATACACTTAGGTTTGGGAAAAAGAAAGGATGGGGAAAGATTTTACTGAAATTGCTTTTTCTTTTTTGGGTCAAAATCTGAATTTGGTTTTCGAGTCCGAAAGATTTGCATAATAGTTGAACTTGAATAGGCTTTGGAAGGTTGATACTTAAGTGATATGAAGCTAACAATATACTGGATAATGATGACTTATTTTCAGCAGTTTCAATTGTACTGAATTCATATTTTCTGCCATAATTAATTCCATAAGGTTCTGTATTATGATCTATTAAGCTTTACAATTTCCATTGGGGTTTGCATTGTTCAGTTGCTTGAAAAGCTTCATCAGAAATGGATTTCAATGGAGAAACTACCATACCCAGCTATGTATTCTAGTATATATGGAGGTATCATACTTGATCCAACAATGATGGTAATCCCTATTGATGATCACATGGTGCATAGAGGGCATGGGGTGTTTGATACGGCTATTATTTTAGATGGGTAATGCTAACTTTTGCTTTTGCTCTATACAACTTAACACCTTGGTATAACAAAGTATTCAGATGCTTTTGCTCTATTGGGTTTTACTTTGAATTCACATTTTTGCATTTGAAACATTTTTTCCTCTGATCTTGGTGTAAATATTATTGGTTCTCTCCAGATACCTGTATGAGTTGGATGTTCATCTTGAACGTTTCCTAAGATCAGCCTCCAAAGCAAGGATATCCTCTCCTTTCTCTAAATCAACGCTTCGCAGCATTCTAATACAACTAACTGTAGCATCCAAATGTAAGAAAGGAACTCTAAGATACTGGCTGAGTGCAGGTCCTGGGGATTTCTTGCTCTCTTCATCAGGATGTCCAACATCTGCATTCTATGCAGTAGTCATTGATCAAGATTTTTCCCAATGCAAAGAGGGGGTTAAAGCGGTCACTTCCAGTGTACCAATGAAGCCACCTCTATTTGCCACAATGAAAAATGTGAATTATCTTCCTAATGTCCTTTCAATAATGGAGGCAGAAGAGAAAGGAGCATTTGCTTCTATATGGGTTGATGAGTCTGGTTATATTGCTGAAGGTCCACATGTGAATGTTGCTTTTATTACTCAAGAAAAAGAACTTGTCATGCCTGTTTTTGATAACATCCTACGCGGTTGCACTGCAAAAAGGCTTCTTGAACTTGCACCCAAGTTGGTTGATCAAGGGCTTCTGAAAGGTGTAACAACTAGAAATCTGAGTGTGGAGGAAGCTAAAGCTGCTCATGAAATGATGTTTGTAGGAAGCACACTTCCTGTGTTGCCTATCATTGTGTGGGATGATCAACCCATTGGTAATGGTAAGTAATTTGTTTCACTGACTAGGAATATGGCCAAATAAGTGTTTTTAAAGGGTAGAGCAATCGTTACCTCTAAGCTAGCTTTTGGGGAAGAGTTAGGCTAACGCGAATTCTAATATGCTATCAAAGTCTATCCAATGTCCGTTTATTGGAGACCACCCATATATGGGCCTTCCACAGATGTTGCAAATTTCACGCTCCAGATGTCTCGCTCTAGGCGTCACCTCTAAGATAGTTTTTGTGGTAAGAGTTAGGTCTTACCCGAATAGTTTTTGTGGTAGAGTTAGGTCTTACCCGAATTCAAATATAATTAGTGGCAGAAATCATCTGGTATTGATCTGTCCTTGTTTGGTGTGAAGCCTTAACCTTGGATGCTTTTTCTTTTTCTTCTCATTATTTATGCACATATTCTACATTGTTTTGATATAATCCAGGCTTGGAATGTTTGAGTCATTTACTTTTATCCTTCATAATCAACAAGGTACTAATAATGTACAAAATTAGCAAAATATTCGTACTATATTTATGTATATAGTTCTGCTGAGTCTCTTTATCCCATTGTCAGTTTTATTAATTTATTTGACTATGTTTGACAGGAAAGGTTGGAGAATTAACAATGTTACTTTCGGATTTGCTATGGGATGATATGGTAGCTGGCCCTGACACACAGAGAATACCTGTTCCATACGTTTAGTGAACCTACAAAAGTCATCAAATTAAAGGCTGGGAACAGCTTTCTTCTCACTTTTATTTGTATCTTTTTCCTAGGAATCTCCTTGCCCAGATATGCCAAGAGGTTTCTCCTTGTATTTGGTTTATGTATTTCTAGTGTGATATTTGGTTTATGTATTCCTAGAGTGAACAAGTTCTGTAGTTAAACAGCAAAATTTATGTAGCAAATAAGTAGTCCTTGAACTGTTTCACATTGTTGTGATCCAGACTCTGCTGTTCAGTGTGCAGACCCATGTTTCCCTGCCTTTAAGTTGTAAACATGCCTTTATTTTGTAATTAAATATCTGTCTGCAACAGCAATGTTGGCCAATTTTATAAGTAGAATAGTCGTTTAGTCTGATCTCAGGTTCCTTGTAGATTGATGGAGGTCGAACCCTTATCACTAAGATCTATCAAAGAAAATGTAAGGGAGGAGCAGGGGATAATAACCCTGCACTCTCCAATTGAGTTAGCTGTTAGTTTGCAACAGAATTGTATTCTGTTTGGCTGCTGTAATAGACCTATCATAGTTAGTTAGTGATTAGTCGATAACTACTAGCTCTATAAGAGGATAGGAGATAGAAGGAAGGTCGAAAATGAGTAGGACAGTAAGGGAGAGGCATGGACTCTCGAAATCCTGGGTGCAATCATTCTTTGGTTTTCTGGTTGCCATCTTGGTGACTCGTAGATTTTCTCTCATCAATAAAGTTGGCTTTTCTTTTTTTTATGAAAATAGGAGATGTTGGTTTTTCTACCTTTCTTTCCAGAATTCATATGGAGTCTTTTTTAGGATAGGTCTTGTTAGTATTATATTTTGAATATAACAAGCAGTGTAGACAGCTTCTGCCCATAAATATTTTGGAATGGCAATTGCATTTAACATAGTTCTTGTCATTTCCTGCCGTGATCTATTCTTTCTCTCAGCAACTCCATTCTGTTGAGAAGTTCTTGATGCTGAAAACCGATTGAGAGATTCCATTATCATAGCAAAAATTCTCAAACTCTTCATTAAAACGTTCTCCTCCTCAGTCACTTCTGATAGAGATAATGCAGTATCCTTTCTCATTTTGTATTTTCTTTCATAAGGATGAGAAAACCTTGAAGGTATCACTCGTGACTAAGAAAGAATATCCATGTAAACCTTGAGTAGTCATTTGCAATAACAAACCCAAATCTGTTTCCTGAAAATCCAGATTCCTAGTAGGTCCAAATAGATCCATGTGGAGCAATTCCAATGGTCTACTGGTACTAACAACATTCTTTGTATAAAAACAACTTTTTACTTGTTTTGCTTGAAGACAAGCAACACACCCAATATTCAGAGTTAAGAGATAGTCTTGACATACCACATACCAAGTCATGTTTGATAATTTTGGAAGTGGTTTTTATAAAAGTATGACCGAACTTTCTATGCCAGATTCATTTATCTTTCTCGGAAGATATTAAGCAATTAACATTTTTTTGCAAGACTTTCAAAGTTAATTTATATAACCCACCTTGTCTCTGCGTTTCAAACATAACATTGTGTTGTTCATACAAAACTATAAACTTGATAAGCTTGGAAGAGACTGTTAATCCACTATCGCATAATTGACTTATGCTGAGCAGATTGTGCTCCAAGCCTTTGACTAGAAGAACTTCATTGATCAAGGGAAAGGGTGCTTTTCCTACTTTTCCTTCTCCAATAATAGTGCCTTTCTGGGTGCCACCAAATGTGACAATAGCGCCATTTGTTCTAGCTCGGAGATCTAGGAACATAGACCTTTCTCCTGTCATGTTTGTGAGTATCCACTGTCCAGGTACCATTGTTCTCTTCTACTTTGTCCTATTGAGCGCATCTGCAACAGGGAAAATTATGGTCTTAGGTACTTAGATGGTACTAGGTCCTCTGCTGTTAGTGGTATGCACTACAACAAAAACACGTATTTTACCGACAGCAATAAATCCATCGGTACTCTCATCAATTACCGGCGGACAAGCCGTCGGTATACTAGGTCCTCTGCTGTTAGTGGTATGCACTACAACAAAAACACGTATTTTACCGACGGTAATAAATCCATCAGTAATCTCATCAATTACCGGCGGACAAGCTGTCGGTATAGAACATTCGGGTTTACAAAAAAATAAAAATTCAACGACAGGTCGTCGATAACTGGAGGGAAAAGTGGCGCAGAATGTTTTTTCCGCACGAAAATGTAGGCAGGAAAATTACCGACAAGCTTTGCAACGGATATAGCCGTCGGTAATTTCATCGACAAGTTCCGACGCTTTTTCTGACGGAATGACCGCCGTAATCCTTCCATGCATTTTGGCGCACATTTTCCTGCTTTTAATTTGAAGCGTTACATTTTGCCGCCCCTTTACCGACGAATATTTTCGTTAGTAATCTCTTCTTTATATAGGTTACCGATGACATGACCATCAGTAACCTATATATAGAGGGTTCCAGCTTTCTGTTTAGCCATCTCTTAATTAATTCTTTTATTTTTTTATTGTTTACTTTTTGTTTCGTTTGTTATTTTAATTTTATTGTTATATATTAATTTTGTAATTTTTTTTGTTTTGTAGTATTTATATCAAGAAGGATCATAAGTTTCTCTCTTAGTATTTTATAATTTCTTTTACTTTTTTATGTTTGGTGAATATGCGTATAGAGCGTATATTCATTGTGTATGATTAAATTAGTATGTTATCATAAATACTATTGTATAAATTCATTAGTCTTGTATAGTTTTTTAATTGTAAACATGTATAGTTAGTAATTATATTTTTAACTGTATATTGTTGATTGAAAGAAAGTGACTTCTTATCTTGAATATACAATTTTAGTTTATTGAAATTATTTACAAGTATTGCAATTAAAAACCCCTTTTTTGAATTGTCTTTGGCTGATTTATGTGATGTAAAATGTTAATGAATTGTTTTATTAAAAAAGCTTCGTGTTCCACTTCGTTTTCATTGTTCATAAAATGCTTCATCCATGATAGATGAAGTATTACATGATCGAGAAATGTTACATCTATCTTAGATGAAGCATTTCACAAGCAAATGAGAGCGAGTTGGAACAAGAAGCATTTTTAATAAAATAGATTATTATGATATTACATCCCATAAATCGACCAAAGACAATTCTAAAAAGAGATTTTTATTGTAATAGATGTATATAATTTTGATAAATTCAAATATTATACTCAGTATAAGAAGTTTCTTTTGTTTTGTCAAAAGTATACGCATTTTACCGACGACATTATGATTGGTAATTACCGACAGTTATTGTCGTCACAAATTTACCGATGGTTATAACCGTCACAAATTTACCGACGGTTTTCCTTGTGGGTAATTACCAACGACTTCCTTAAAGCCATTGGTGAATATTACCAACAAGTGATTTAACGACGGACAACTGCCCGTTGGTAATTCTTTATTACGGACAGTTTTACCGACAGATTTTAGTCGCCGGTAAAACGCGATTTTCTTGTAGTGATGTTTGAGAGGTGGTCTCTTATTTTAAGAGGATTTTCCAGACGTTTGATCAAGTTTAACCTTTACAACAAAAGTTGTTTGATCGGATGAAGATCCTTTTGAGCATACAAACGAGATACCTGAAGTTGTCCTTTCAGAGGATGTTTCACCATTTTCATCAAAATCAATACCATTTTTATCATACACTTCTCTGTTATTTCCTACCATCATTCTTAGATTTTTCATGCCTAGAGGTGAATGTGGCTAGATATCAATGAAGCTATTTACTTTATTTTTGAGAGAGTTTACTCCGTTAAGGAGTCATTCTTTTCAATTCTCCATTTTCTTTAATAAGAAAATCATTTTCATTACTACATTACTCAAATTTTCTTTTTGACTCCTTATAGTTTAATGCCAATGAATGTAAATTTAAAAGAAGTTCATCATAAGAATCTTCAAGAGTCTCAGTTGGTACCTAAGTTTCTCCATCATCATCTGAATCATCATATGATCCCATGAAGTCGCAGAAGGCTTCATCGGCTTCTTCATCTTCACCACTGGATGCATGACTTATGTGTTAATAGCCGCGGCCTATAGTATAATTTTTAGGGTTTTAGTTGCTTTTTTTCTTAGTGATTTTTATGATAGAGATTTTGTAATTATTTGGTTATTTTATTAATTGTTGATAATTAGCTATTCTAGAAAATTTGAATTTGAATTTAAAATATGAATATAATCAGTTTTTATGTTTAAAAAAAGATTATATTTAGTTCTTTTTGAAATATTAGTAAGATAAGATTTGGTTGTTGGGAAAAATTGGATATTGGCTAATAAATATATATGTTATTCGAAATTCATTATATGCATGAGGTTTGAATTTTAATTTTCATATCTTAGGTATCATGTGATTAGGATTTATACTTTTGCATTATTAGATTTTTTATAAAGTTTTAATTTTGAATAAATATGTAACACCCCGATTTTCAGGGCATTACTGTAGCAAACGAACAGTAATTAAATATGCAGAGACGTTTTCAAGACTGCAGAAAAAAGGAGGGTATATTTTTTTCTTTTCGAAATATATCATGATGAGATGCATTAATAATATTAATACCCTGATTCACAAATAGCCACACATATGACATAGAGTGTGTGGTCAGCAACTTAGAAATATCTTACAAAACGATTTACTTCAGGTTCTAAAATCTTTGCTGCCAGTTCGTAAGAAAGTAATCTAAAACTCCCTACACTGATGCTTAAGCATACAAAAGCCCATACATATCAATCAAAACGTCTGAGACAAGTCATCCTACAAAAGCATCCATCTTCTATCTTGATCTCCCTTGAACCGACATCCACCTGCTACTTCTGGCTAAGGGCTGTATGACTGGCGACGGATCGCCAACAAACACACACAACAGATAATGCAAAGGTCAACTTCTAAAATAGACAATACAGATAAGCAATTCAAGTCATCACATAGAATATTAGCAGATAGATATCTACATTGAGAGGATGCAGGAAAGCAAAACTAATGGACATACAAGCTAGTTGTTCAATTAAACCCCGAAACCCATTAATTAGCATAGTTACTTTTATGCTTAAGCCATTTGTCTCTACAACGCACCTCGCGTTCCATTTTATTTATCCGGATATTACGCCAAACTCCGATTCGTGGGAGGCGGGACAATTCCACAGTGAAAGGTGCAATGGTGGCTTTCCATCGACCCCTGGGATTCGCCACTTCGCAGGTGTGGCGCAAGCCTCCCTTCCCTGATACGTGTTCCAAGAGAGGGCTCAAGTAACTCTGTATATAGTTACTTACCGCATGGTATGTATGTTCAATTAACTACCCAAACTAGGTCTTATTCGTCTGCATACGTTGCCTATCTTAGCTTCATAATTAACAATAATCATGTAGAGCATGGGTACATATCTAAACAGATATAAATCATGTGCAAAAGGAGATCATGCTTATGATAGCCAAACCGCAAGTGTACGGTTGAATATCGCGTAATACAAAAGATATCGATCCCACAGAGATAGGTGTCTAATTATTAACTTGTTTAGAACTTAGTGCAAGAAATTAAATGTTGGTTTTTATTTGAGTTTGTTTAGAACAAGGACAAGCATAAGCATAAATAAAATAGAAATGATGATGATAAGAATTAAACACTTGGGTTGAACTATATAGCTAATAAAATATGCTAGCAAACTTCTACTTTATTTCTGAATTTTAAAGCCAAGTTCATGATGATATAGCCTATTATTTCTACAAGTTAATTCCTTACAAATGTAGAACTTTCTTCCTAATTACTAAACTCAATTCCTTGCAACTTAGTTAATTAAGAAGAAGATGAAGATGAAGTTCAGGCCAACATGAAGCTAAGTCTATCCTAATTCCTTAGTGATATATCATATAGCCTCTTTTAAGTCCTATTTCCCTTACTACTTACCAATTTCCATTGTTATAAGAAGTAAGCATAAACACTTGTGATCATCAAGATAACATTAAGAACAAGAAAGTAAAACATGAACTTATAGCAATATTATTCAGAAGAGTAGAAGAGAGCTAAAACATAAATTAAAAGCTAAAACAACCCAAGTAACTTAAAAGAAATTAGCCAAGCATGGCTAATAGAAACATTGAATTACCCTGGACTAGGAGCTCAAGTATGGCTTCCCACAATTCTCAGGAACAATGCTCTTAAGGGAGAAAGAAGAATACTTGTTGTATTCTGAAGAGGTGTGATTTTTACAAGGGATGAGCACTCCTATTTATAGCAAAAATTTGTCTTTCAATGGTGGAGGAGTTGATGGCCATTATGGCCTTCATTGGCCACCAATTAACTTCTGAAAACTCTTTCCCACTACCATCAATTCTCCACTCATCCTTTTTCACATGTGCAAAATAAAAGTGATGCTTTATATTCAATCTTTTCACTTTTGGTCATCTCTTTGTTAGCACTTCACTTCTTGTCCTTTATGTTCCTGAAACTCCACTTTCAGCCCCCAACTCTTGAACTTTTGTACTTTGACCCTTTCTTTCCTGAAACTTACAGTTTGGTCCCTAGACAAAAATGACTAATTCTACCAGCTTTCCTAAAATATTAAAATACCTATAAAAATTCCTAAAAATATAAAATAAAGTTTTAAAAAACAAATAACAGCTAATCTATATGCAAAATGCAAAAATAAACATAAAATCCTAATAAAAGCAATAAAAATCCTATATGAGACTCAAAAATAACAAAATAAAAAGACTAAAAAGACCCTTAAGTTATCATACAAAATGCAGTCATCAGCTTACATTTAGTAGTATAGCAAGAACATCAGACAAGTTAGGCCGCACATTCAAATAATTTCAACGATGTCACACATCAATCAATTCTAATCCAGCATATCAGATGCCTTCAAATACTTGCAATCACAATTCAAGCAATTTAAAGTCGGGTCGTTCTTAGAACGCCGTCGACTGACAATCAGCATCATAATACATACATTCACATAATTATATACATATGCTTAATAGCTAATGTAGCGAAGTGCCATTACTGAAGAAATGTTCGATCCGGGTAGTTACGTAAGCTCCGTTTGTCCTGGTCGGTTTGAAGTCTCGTAAACCTTCAAGAAACATAGCCTAGCTTAGAATTTGAAACTCAAGCCCAAGGTTTAGCTACTGGCCCTACAAGGTTCTTATCACTTAGGCAATTGTCCTAATTTTTAAGAATATCCTTGGAAGTCGAAAACATTTTTAGCAACTTTGACGATCGTTGAGAGAACTCAGAAAACTCTAAGTTACAATTTTCAAAACCTCCCAAAACTTCAAAACTTCTAAAGAGCAACTGATGACTGGATTTCATATGATGTTTTAAGGGTCTTTTTACTTCATTTTATTTTATTTTTATTGAGTCACATATAGATTTTTCTTCATTTTATTAGGATTTTCTTCACTTTTGCATTTTCATGTAGGAAAGTAGTGATTTTGTGTTTTTAGTCATTTTTATTCTATTTTTAGGTGTTTTTATTAGTTTTTAGTGATTTTTAGAAAAATGGTGAAATTAGGCATATTTGTGGGGACCAAACTACAATTAACAGGAGTTGGGGGACTGAAAATGAAGTGGAACATGAAGCACCAATCTTGTTTAGCACATGGAAATTAGGCCATGAATGATGAATTGACTGATGAAGAAAAGGAGGCCAAGAAAGTGGCCACATGAAGACCATTCATTGTCATCAAAACAAATCCATCAAGAGAAAGAAAGGAAGAAAGGGATCTGAAACAGCAGACGAGGCCAACGCTCATGTGTTGGCATTCTGTTTGGGCCCAGGAATTTTTATTCCCAACGCCAAGGCGTTGGCAAGCCAACGCTTGAGCATTGGGACGCAACAGGTTTTTATTATAAATAAGAGCTTTTGTTCTCTTTGTAGAGAGACCTTGTTAGACACTTTTTATATTATTGTCCTAGTTTCTGAGCATTTCCTGGACTTTTTGGAGGCCTCCTTGAGCTCCTAATTCAGGTTTTTATCTTTATGTTTTCCTTAGCCATGTTTGGCTAAGCTCTTTTGTATTTGGGTATTTGCGAATCCTAATCTAATAATGTTTTAAGCTTTCAGTTAATCTATATGAATGTAGTTCTTGTTTCTTGAATCAATTCCCCATTTTTATTTTTCTTGAGTCGACGCAAGTAAGTTGCTTATTTCTGCACAACGGTAGTTGGTAGGAATTGAGGGAACTGGGAATAGATTAATGGTTTATCCATCTCTTAGGTATAAGGGTGGGAATCAATTGTGTAAGCCAGAACTAAGAACTTTCATGTTTCAATTGAATTAAATAATCACTTACAATTCGGGGCCGGGTCGATCTTCTTCGAAGTTCGTGCTTGTTCGGGCCCGTAAGCACTATTCACAGAAGGCAGTTCGTGAATCACTAGTCACGGAATCTTATTGCAGAACTGGTCTCGACACACCATACAACTTCGGAGTTCCAATATCGTCTGTTTTGCTTGCTGAAGTTTCGACTGAAAACCTCGTTAGCGCGATAAGTCCTTCCCGGGCTTCGGGAGGAAACCTTATCAATATTACAGTCGTTCTTCACAAAATTCTTCACTGAATATCATGGTGATAGTGAGAACGTCTTATTCTCACCCGAACTCAAAGTCAGGTCCAGCTTGGTTTACTACCAAGTGTTGCAAAGAGTACTTTATCGGTACTTCGGCCGACAATATCGCTTGTCGATGCCGCCGAGCGGACCCAAACAGTACCATGGAATAATTAAATAAAAATTTAATTATTGGGGGAAAATTCAGGATGTTACAAGGATACAACAACAACAAGGAAGTGTTTCAGCACTTTGAGGGCTAGGGTTTCTCTTGAAGGTTAAGAGTGTTGTTTGAGAGAAGAGTGAAGAAATGAATTCAACTTTTCCTCTCTATAACATGGCCGAACCACTCAAGTTAGTGGGAGGTTACTCGGATTTTTCTTCTCCTATTTTCTAGGCAGCATAATAGTGGCATCTAACCAACCCTAGGAAAAGATGCTATTTTTTTGAATTCCAATCAGCAGAAAATAAAAGAAAAATAAACAAAATGATTGCGAACCAAGAGCATGGTGCACACGACCTCAGCCCTGGGAAATAGGGAAAAGCAAAAAATTCCTTCTTCCTTCAAAAGCTCTAACAATAACAGAACAAACCTAGTCCTGATTGTGGCTAAACTGAATTTCTGATTACTTAATTATTTATTAATCCATGACAATATACTCAGGGAATATTCTCCAAAATAGAAAACATCTTCTTCTTCTTCTTCTCAACTCCTCTATATTTTCGAATTAATTGAGAAATATAGGACAGAAAATAAAAATTCTACACTTAATAAAGATATTCAGAAAAAAATCAAATATCAATCAAATATATAAAGATTTTATTCTAATCTCATACCAAATCTCGAATAGAACAATTCAAACAGAATTTATTTCAAATAAAATGTTTAACAGGGACCAAAGCATAGATATCACAACTTTAGGGACCGAAACATAATTCTTACAAACTCTAGGGACCAAAGTGAAAATTCACAAAATTGAGGGTCTTACATTATAAAAACAGATTTCAAAAACAATTATTAGTTTACAAAACTTTTTCATAAACTATGGCAACGGAATGATATTAATCAGAGTGTGAAAGATAAAGGTATGAACGAAACACACAGATGTGAAACGTGTGCTGAGGTGGACGATGCGTGCTGTAATGTTATAAACGATGCAAGCAGTTAAGCGATTGGACGATGTAAGCAGTTAAACAATTAAATGATGCAGACAATAAAAACAGCACACAAGATATTTATCTTGGTTCACCCAAAATCAGTAGGACTACGTACAGTCCTTGGCTTCACCAAGATTTTCCACTATTCAACCCTGAACAGTACAAGTATTAAACAGGACTTCTCCAAAGTATTATACGGGACTTCTCCTAATTCTTTTACAAGAATTTACACTTCTACAAAGTCTCTTCAGAAAGAGTGAGGTAGAAAGTTTAAGCACAGATAACTCTAAGTATTTTTGGTAGAGGATATGACTCTTTGAGTATATACATGAGTTTAGTGATAACAGAGATGATTGGACGATAGGTTCTCCGTTTGGGTGTGAAGGGATAAAGAGATTTGACTCTTAGAGAATTTTACACTTTGGACAACTGCACTCGTTGTGGGTTTGACACTTAAATTCGAGTGAGGTTTCACAACTTAGTAGATTTCAGAAGGATTGGGAGCTTGATTTTGAATTTCCTTGTAAGTCACCAAGTTGCAAAAATTTTCAGTCTTCAAGTCCTCCTATTTATATTTTCAGTTGAAATGAACGTTGCTGAAGATGTTGAATGTGAGCCTTTGATCTTCTCTTCAAAATTCGTTGCACGTGATTTCTTCTTCTTCCTGTTCACCAACAGATTTCTTCATTTAATGCTCTTAACCGTTGAAGGCTTAGAATGGATGTTCTGATGGAGCAGATAGCTTGCAGCAGTCTGAAACTCTGAATATCTCCTCTTTGGTTCAGCTTGATGTAGACATATTGAGATATTCGAATCATTTAATGTGTCTGAAAGAGCATTGCATTTAATGTTGTTGCTTGTGTTACCGAGCAAGCATTTAATGCAGAGAATGACTGAGCGAATATGCATTTAATGCTTCGGCAGAGAGAGTGAATAAATTCCTTTTGTTTATTCACAAACGTTGTACCTTGCCTTGAGAGTAGCCATTGACAATCTGACACTTCATCCGTGATTTCAGAGATATTCCTCGGGGAACGGACTTGCCAACTTTAGACAGCTCAGAAATGAATATCGTTAAATATTAAATGTCTTTTGCTTTTACGTTGGACAATATTGCTTCGTACGATACTTCTTCAGATGATTAGACGTTAGTTGAAAAACCAAGTCCTAGACGATGTCTTTCTTCTTGTCGCTGGACGATACAGCTTCGTAGACTATCGATTACTTTTCTTCACACCGTTAGACGATACTGCCTGACAGACGATAGATTGTTCTTTTAGTCTTTGTCTTGGCAGACGATAGAGATGCTTTGTTTGGTTCAGACGATAAAGATACTTTCCTGAAAATTATAATACATAAAGTTTAGGAAATTTTTATCTATCATTATTTATCACAAAATTGTTATCATTCAAAATCTAATAAACGAATTGAAATCGTTTGAACTTTAACGATTAATAGAAAAACATTATTTTTATAAATAAAAGAAAAACAAAAATGTGAAACTCTCACCCCAAACCCCATACCTCAGTAATAAAAAAAAAAGTAACCAAAAAAAATAAACCCATCCCTCAGCCTCTTCTTCTTCTACGAGAATCGCCTCGCGTCGCCACCGCCCAGAACTTCGGCATCCTCGGCAACGGTCGCCTCCACGCCCTCGACCTCTCCCCGGACCCCCCATCTCCGAGCTCGTCGCGTACGACACCGCCGACGGCATTTACGACCTCGCCTGGTCCGAATCCCACGACTCCCTCCTCGTCGCCGCCATCACCGACGGCTCCGTCAAGCTCTACGACCTCGCTCTCCCCCAACCTCCAACCCCATCCGCTCCCTCCAAGAGCACACCCGCGAGGTCCACTCCGCCGACTACAACCCCGTCCGCCGCGACTCCTTCAACACGAGCCACCGCCGCTGTTCCTCTAACGCCCACCAGGAGAAATGAGTATTAGGAGGTTGAGTGGTGAAGAGTCACTAGCACTCTTCTCTCTCGTCAAAGCAGAGCAGCGCCCACTCCAGGAGATCCTCGCCGAATTCAACTCCACCCTCCTTCGCACTCGCCATTTCACTCTCTGTTCCTATCTCCTCAAGCTCCTCCAGGCAAAGCCCTCTCTGCTATGTGTTCATTAGGGTTCTTCTGCTGAAAACTTTTCAGATTTTTTCATGTTATTGTGGAGATGATGGTGTTACATTACATGTGGTCGAATTCGAATCTTTTTTTATATGGGCAGGACAATAAGGTACTCACCACCCCTGAACGATTAATAGCTTTTGCTCTGCTACTTGAGGCTTATTCATCCCAGAAACCTGCTTCCAATCCCTTCATAACCTTTATCATAAATGTAAGATTTTTTGTTTCTGCAGCGTTCTTTTCTTCTTTTTTCTAACCCTACTGCATGCTTTATCTAATTCTTACAAGGTAGAGCATTTTCTCGCTACATTCTTTCTTAACCGTTACTGCTTGGTTTGCCTAATTCTTACAAGTTAGAGCCAATTAGGGAAGAAAGAAAAGTACAATGCAAGAGGAGGATTAGATTCATGTGAGGAGCCAATGAAAAATGAAGAAGAAAGATGGGCAAACATTTTAGCTAAGGCTTTGCCATTGAAATCGGCGCGGCGCTACAATCAACAAAAGCCAAATACCCAAAATTGGCCTTCGATTTTAACGTTATGTCAAAATTTTCAAGGGTGTTTTGGGTTTTTTGCTCTGAACAGTAAATAAAAGCTGCTTTTGTCTTCACGTGTCTCATTTGCACGTTGTCCGACTTGGAGTTCTGAACTATCCTTCAGTGGCCAACCACTGCCCCAGCCACTGCACGATCTCTGACGAGCTAAGCTGAAACAACTATACAGAGTTAATAATAAACAATTGATATGGCATTGTTTTTTCATCTCTACACTATTAAGTTAGCTTGTGCTATTTTACTGTCTACATGTTTTATCATCTCTTTTGGATGTTTCTAATGGATTTTTTGCAATATTATTGTGTTATGTGACTGGTGAGATAAGAATGATTTCATGGTTACAGGCCTCCTGTCATGAAGGGTCCATGAATGTTGAGAGGGCATTTATTCTGCAACTATTAGGTGTTGATAGCTCCAACAGTGGCAAAGAGGTTATATACTGTTTTATTGTGTCTTGAAAGCATTAGTGAGATACATTGTTGACAATCTATTTATCCTCTGTAATGATTTCATTTCTGCTCAACTCAACATATATCCTATTAATCTAGTTAAACATCATTTCTCACTATTTATTAGCTACAATTTCTTTGAATTCAGTTTGTGAAGAGGACATTTATAGACATTCTTACAGGCACGTGCAAGTTTGGTTTAATACTATTATTGGTGCTCTACAAGAACCACTCTTAGTCAAATATTGGAATAGGCAGGACTAGATTTATGGAGATGTATTTTTCCCTGAATTCCTTAACTTTGGGCGCATTTAGTTGAATCGTAGAAATTTTAATTAGTAAGATGTATGATAGAGGATGTCATTTTTTGATGGGTTTTAATCTTGATTGCCTTATTCATAAGAGACTTCTGGTTTGGTTGATCTCATATTTCCTTTCTGTGTGTTTACTTTGTTTCTCACACTTATTTGTTGAAGTTCTTATCCTTGTTCGGTTGTCCCATTGTTCCATCTGCTTTTTCCTTCTTCCCTAAAAAAAAAGTATCTCGATTAAAGCTATCCTCTTTCTACGTATTAGTTATTAAATATTGTTTTAGGTTATAAAAATTTGTAAATGGGATGTTCTTTGTTGGTTGAACATGTTACTAACATGTTTTCAGTATTAGTTTCTGTTGCTTGTTCAACTTTGAGATGCGTATAAATATGTCGCGCATGTCGGTCAATTATACATGGCATGATGATGCATTTGCTGTTGGTGCACAATTGCTTCCTCTCTCTTTTTGAGATGTTTATCTTCTGTGTTTTGTAATTTCTGACATGTTTTTCTTTTGCTGGATGATTGCAGTTTCTTAAACAGTCTGCATCAGATTATGTGAAAGGATTTGATCAGTCATTGCATGTAAGCTACATATAGATATGTAAAGTACCAATCCATAATATATCCAATATTGTCCTTCCATAACATCTGACTTTCCTGAGATGTATCCCTGCTTTCTCAAATTACTCAGGATTTTCCTTCTGCTTTGCATTATGTTGATTTCTATTCTTATTTATCCTCTCTAATTCCAGGAGTTTCCTACACTTGACCAGTTGCAGCAACAGTTTTCTGATAAAGTTCATCCAAAACCATATCATTGTTTATTTAAAGATGGTTCTGTGAGAAATGTTGTCCCAGACCCAGATGTTCCTCCAAGTTGTGATCCAGATTCATCAGAGTATGGCCTTGTACAGTGGATTGACTAATTTATGAAGTTTTTTATTCATTTTTACTTTGTTTTTGTCTCTCAATAGTTTCCCACAGTTATTTTAAACTGGCAATTCAAAGTTTATATGCTGAACGTTATGTTAATGATCCATTTATAGGTTTGATTTACGACCTGGAACAAAACCTAAACTTGGCACCGGAGATAAGGACGAGGCAATTGTTGGATTATTGTCAAATCTTTCGTTGGAAGGATTAAGTCCTCACTGGATCAGGCCTCTTCCCCCAAGGCTCCCTGTACTTGATGGGGAGGTATTGCGTAGTTGTGTCTGCAATGTTTTATTCTTGAGGCTTAATTATTCAAACTTTTATGCTGAGAAACTCTTTTCCAGCTAGTTTGGCTCAACCCTGACGACAATCATGAACTTATGTGGGACTATGGCATGTGCGTTGATACAAGCAGAGGGGCTGCGGTAAGGGACTTAATTGCAAAAGCTCTGAAGGGTGCTCTTGCGCCTGCACAGCAAGAGGTGATTTTTATATTATTTTTATTTGATAGAAGAAGAAATTTATCAAAATGATGAGAAGTAAACATTAAAAAGGTAAAGATACCCAATCCATGTTCATATCTTGAGGATCATGTGCTTACACCAAGTAATAGAAGATGAACCAGAAAGAAACTGAAAGAAAACTGAATCTGTTTCAATTGTTAAAATCAGTTATGAGAGATACAAGACTCATATATATAGTAGGAGAAGACAGCTTCATACAGAAGCTGTTAGCACTACAACTAACTAACTTGTATTTTACATATTATCTCTAATATGCCCCCGCAAACTCAAGGTGGGTAGACTAGTGAGAACTTGTCAACCACATTGAGTTTGGAACGCAAATCCTCAAAACGAAGAGAAGACAAAGCCTTGGTGAGTATGTCAGCTCTTTGATCAAGAGAAGGAACATGCTGCACAACCAGAGTATTGCTGAGAACCTTCTCCCTAACAAAAAATATATCCAGTTCCATATGCTTTGTCCTTGTGTGAAGAACAGGATTCTGTGTAAGAGCTACTGTGCTTTGATTATCACAGTACACCTTAGGAATGAGATGAGGAATGCCAAGCTCCTGTAAAAGAGACTGAACCCACATCAATTCAGCTGTTGTGTTAGCTAAACTCCTATACTCAGCCTCGGTGCTGGACCTAGCAACCAGGGTCTGTTTCTTGGAATTCCAGAAAATGAGATTTCGACCAAGAAAAATACAGCACATTGCAGTATGGAAAGTGATATCTGTACGGCTGTACCTTAGTAGTTAGTTCATTATATGTCAAATGGTGCTGATTTTTTATTTCTTTTTTGATAATCCAGCAAGTCCTGATGGAGCTGGCAACTGACCCAAAGCTTGTATATCATTGTGGACTGACCCCAAGAAAGTTGCCAGTATGTGTTCTTGTAATCATGTTGATGAAGCTTTGAGCAATTCAAGTCTTGATTTTTGTTCTCACTAAGTTATTTCTTTGTTTTATCAGGAACTGGTGGAAAACAATCCTCTCATTGCAGTTGATGTTCTCACTAAGTTGATAAACTCTCCTGAAATAGCAGAGTATGTATTTTACCTCTACTACATCTGTTTGTGCTTTATTTATAACCTACTCAATTGCTTTTGTTTTCTGTATTTCTATTTACTTATTTATGGATACAGATACTTTACAGTACTTGTGAACATGGACATGAGTCTTCACTCAATGGAAGTTGTGAACAGGCTTACAACTGCAGTTGAACTGCCATCGGAGTTCATTCACATGTACATAACTAACTGTATATCATCCTGTGTGAGCATTAAGGTACTTCACTGTGCCTTTGAACTGAGAGCATTTTATTTTATGTAAAGAAAAATATTTGTTTTTCACTAGTGTGTTTCAGTATTAACAGTTATTTGCATTCTGTTTCATTCATATATTCTACCTATATGGGTTGTGTTTATGTGTGATAACTAATTCACTTATGGAGGTGGCTTGCAAGCTTAAAGATGATAAGATTATAGGATAATTTGGAATGACAGAGGAAAATAAATTAAATAGTTGCCCTTAAGGGTGGATATGAGGTCTGAAGTTTGACAGAAACCACCAATCTATTTAATATCTTTCGCTACCAGAGAACAGCTTTCTAGATAGAATCTTGACTTCACCACAAATTTTCTTTGAACTGGACAGAAATGTGTCTTCATGAATAGATGTTGCATGCCTGAACACATAATTTTTCCCTTTCTGAATCAACCGTATTAGAGGAGAGTATTCGAACTCCTCTTATCTGGAATCTGTTAGTGTTCTGCTATACAGATTTGAAATTCTGTTATTCAGATTTGAAATTCTGTTATTCAGATTTGAAATCCCACTTATTTAGGACCTAATTAGTGATCTGTTTAGTTCTGTTAGTTGTTAGCTTAATTATCCTAGTTAAGATATTCTGTTGTTTAACAGCTGTTGCTGTTATCACTTTGTGCTACTATATAAGGTGCACTTGGTACACTTTATTATTTGGGAAAACATAATTACGTTTCTGTTTCAATTTAGAATCCTCTCTTTTCTTCTTCTTAAACAAACCGCATATGCATGCCAGAGGGCCTTCTTTTTCCACAAGTCAAAATATCATTGAGGCAATGACCCGTGGTGTAAAAGCGACATAAAAGACATTTATATAATTTGGTTGTTGGATTTTATTTACATGTTGCATGATTATATATTAAATATTTGCAATGGTGGTTGGTCCCCAAAAGAGGCTATGTAGTGCATTGTCTGATATTTTCTTCTTCTTCTTAAGTTTCTGTATGACTTTATGTGGTGCCTACCATTTATGAAAGATCCCGTGGTCAAAATGTATTGAGGGCTCTTCCTTGTTTTCTTGCTGAACTTAAAGAGCTGAACATGTGTGGACTGTGGAGGGTTAAATAACCTGGTGAAAAGGCCACCATTGTAAATTTTAAGTTTGAACTTGTTTTATGACATTCAATAGTATAATTGACTTGTGGAACTTTTTATTCATCTGGATGAATTAGTTGTATCTCACAATCTGTTGCTTTCTTAGATGGGTAACATGGGTTTATGATTTGCTATTTACTATTGTGGATGTTTTTGTGCTGCAACACACTTATCACACACACACACTATTTAGCAGTGTATGCTTTGTCCATACAAGTTGATGTGGCCATAGAAAAAGGCAAATTTTAAATTGTTTTTGTAACCCTTTAGTCTCTCAGCACTATACATGATTGCCTTACTATTGCGAATTTACTATGCTCATAATTAACATCTAAGCTGTCTACCTTTTTCCCTCAGGATAAATACATGCAGAACAGGCTTGTCAGACTTGTTTGTGTTTTTCTGCAAAGCCTAATTCGGAATAACATTATCAATGGTGAGTTTATCCAGTTTTCACTGAAGCCTGAAAACTGTTGTTCATTAAGGCATTTTCTATTTTTGTGTGTGTATACATTACTGTGCTTAAGCATATATTGTGTTTTTTTTTTGTGTTTGCGTATATGCAAAATTAAAGCTGCAACGACAAGATATGGTAATACATCAATTTCATTAAGTAGAAGAAAAGTATATGGAATGTAAGTTTAGCAGAAAGTACAATCCTTCTATCATAGGTGGAAATACCATATCACAAGTCCAATGGTTATCTCGCATCTGTTATACAAATTTGGTGAGGAAATAGAGGGGGATATGAACCATAGGATTCAAGATGGGTTTATGAAACAGAAGAATGCTTCTAGTGTGATTTGTGATAGAAAAGTACCACTCAAGCTTAAAAGTAATTTTACCAGAGGTATTGGAGTTGCAGTGTTGTATTAGATTGAATGCTGGGCACCAACAAGAAAGTAAGAATAGTTTTATTGAGTTGACAATGCTATGACAAGTAAGTGGTTATACTAGAAAAAATAAGATGATGAGTGAGAAAGCAATAGAGAAAGAGCTGGGGTACCACCTATTATGTAAAAAATGATAGTCTTGCTTTAGGTGTTTGAGCATGTATTGAAAGCAGACCTGTAAAAGCATAGAAAGGAGGAAAGGAAGATAGTTCAATTGTTACGAGTAGAGGGAAACCGAGTAAAACTATAAACTGAACAATTAGGAAGGATTTTGATTTAAATGGTTCATCATCAAATATGATTCATGATATGATATTAAGGTGTTTGCTCTTATGTAGCTCATCCCACCTAACAGATAAATGCCTTGGTTTTGTTATTGTATGTATTACAAAGAACTTAGATGCACAGTTGCATTCATGTTTATCGTCATCATTATTATCCACTGAGGTAGACTATCATTGCCTATTAATTCAGTATGTCAATTGCAATTCTACACCTTACAAGCCAATTTGTGCAATTGTCAAATGTCTATAACTGTGTTCTTTACGTGTGTTTACACACAGATATTTTACTGTTTTAGGCAGTCTTATGAGAACAAAATTATAATGTGAATTTGTTGGCCCAATGTTACTATATGAATATAATGCAAAAAATTAAAAAATAAAACAGTGATGACCGTTGATTTAGCCTGGTTTCTGAGGTTTGCTTATTTGTGGCTTTGGATGTAATTTGATTTGGAGTTTTGCGAGTGTTCCAAAGGTACTAACTAGAAAATTGAGAAATGCAAAGTGTTGTTTATAGTTCCAGCATTTGATATTTTATAAGCTGTACTTTTCAATATATACTTTTCTTTTTTATTTTCCTGTAATACTTGCTAGCATTTGCCTTTTGTATATTAATTTACTGATACTTAAAAGAGAGTAAAGAGAATTTGGCAGGATGTTACTAATTTTAGTAAGTGATCCTTCCTTGCAGTTAAAGATCTCTTCATTGAAGTTCAAGCGTTTTGCATTGAGTTTTCACGGATTAGAGAGGCAGCAGCGTTGTTTAGGCTTCTCAAGTCACTGGAATGAATGTTGTTAATTTTTCCCCTTCCGGAGCTTCTTTGTAGATATGTATCTACCTAGAGCTAGGTAGTTGTGTACTCATTTTCAAATTATAGATAATAATGATTATGGTTTGTTGACATTCACACTTAAGCATTACTTTAATTTAATTGAAATGGCTATACTGTGTAGTGTTCAAGCAGTGCAAGTACGAATTGGGTATTAAGAGTGTAATTTATTTTTACAACTCCCCCCTACCTCCAATTTTTGCTGTGGTTGTCAGCCATTCTCTTTTACAGTTTACTATGATAGTTAAGTCAGCTATGAAATCTTTTAAGTGTTTAAAAATTTGTAAGTTGTGTGTGTGTTTTTGTTTAGTTTTTAAAATGGAGGGCCTTGGGCTTGGCCCTTAAAAACGCAACCGCTAGGGTTGTTCAGCAATCAGACAAAAGAACACCAGCAGCCACCCCCTTTTGGGTGTCTCCTCCCCTATTGGAGGGTTCCCCCTCATCCATGGAGGCTGCTTCTTCTTCTAGGTAGGTGTTTCTTCCATAATAGGTGAGTTCTCTTATACATTAAGTGGATTTGCTTCCTAATAAGTGTTTTTTCCCCATCTTTTTAGACTGGCTTTCGACTGGTTTTCTCCACCCGCCAGATGCTGCTGCCTTTGTCTCGGTTGCAACCTTCTCTGCCACTGCCACCTCTATCCTTCTCTTTCCCTTTGTTTTGTTGATTGTTGGTGACCTGAAGTTGGCTATGTTTTGGAGGAGCCATATTTTCATGGTCTCAGTAATGAGCTTGACTTCTCCCGGTGCCGCTAAAGCCTTGTAGGGTTCCTTGAAGGTTAATCAAATCACAACTCCGGCAAAGCTGAATAAGTTGTTAAAACTGGAGCCTTTGGTTAAAAAAGGATTAAAGATTTTTGCTCAGATAGCCAAATTGATTAATACTATGTTTGGTTGAAGCTGAGTGTACATGCTTTGTTCTTTATGTTTTATGTGATTGCATTATAGTAGCAAGCCCTTTCGTATTAATGCAAGTACTGTTTGACCAATTTTTTTCCGATTGTCTATAATAGTCATACTTAGTTGGCTGTAGGAATATTTGAAAGAGGAAAAATTGATTTGTGATCTAACTTGATGCCAGGCTCATGTTCCAAATTTTGAGGCTATCGAACGCATTGTTACAACAACATTTATACACTATTTAAGCAAATATAGAAATTGACACCTTGTTTTAGAGAAGTGCTAATTAAACCAACCACTCCACTTGCTTTTTAGGTAATTGAGTTTGTCATGCTCAATCAATAGCATTTAGGTGCCGTGATTGTTTGGTTGCGTTGACTTAAATTGTCATTTTCTCATAAACTCTTTTGGTGAACACTGAACCACTCTTTGATTTTCCCTCCTGAGATACATGTACAGTAATATGTATTTTAGCCCAATTTGCGAGAAGATAAAACCTTCCAAAACAGAGAAATTCATGACACTTGGGAAGCACAAAAATGTATGAGATCCGAAATCCTCAATGCTAGTAATATGTTTTGGAATAAATGTACAAAGAGAATGAAAAAACCAAGGCAAAAAACACTAGATATTAAACTATAATCTCTCTTCTCTAATAGATACTCTAGTAACTGATGTCATCAAATGAGATACTGCTAAAACCATCCAGCAATTGTCCTATTGCAACTGGATCTTTGCCATGAACATAAACAGCATGGCCAGCCAAAGGGAACTTCCTTGGAGAGCTGAGCTAGCTGATAAAACCAGAAAATTGAATTACAAAAATGAGAAAGGAATTATCAAGTGGATAAAGGCAGTATTCATTAGGATCTATATCCTGTTATAAATGCCTGGAATAATGCATGATAAATAGCTTCATAAGATGACATCTGGCTAGAGAAAATAGAAAAACAGTCTTTAATTCTCAATTTTGATAACAATTGGACCATGTTTTTTCAAAAGAATCATAACGTTTGATCAGTCATAAGTTGAGTAAGCCATGTACCTTTTATGTACAGAGTCAAAAGTTCAGCATCTTTGAGATTTTAGAATTTAAAAACATATATGCAAGGTTTCAGTAAAGACTAACTTACACAGCTAAAATATATGTTTATCTTTCAGAAGAGCAAATACTAGAAAAAAGAAATGCTGATTTAACCATACAATTGTGACCTTACCCCCATTCTTGCTGTTATCATTCAATGCTGGTGGTTCAGAAGTGGAAGAGTTTGTCATTGATATTCCAAGGTCAGAGCAACCCAAGCCAAGAGCACCTTGTATGCAAATTTTAAGTCTCAATGTGAACACAGATGATCATAACATTGTTTACATCAAAGTCAATCATATATAGAACAAATGATTCCCCTAAAACAAATGCTTTGAACTTTTTGAGTTAGGTTCGTAATCTTACATTCTTTGAAGCAAGGGAAGGCAGTGACATTGAGGAGATTGTAATAACCAGCATCGCATTCACAATTATAAGAGAACATGGATGTCTTGTTGCATGAGCCACCTCCACAATCAACCCAATGGCAAGCTACAAGAACATACAAAAAAGATGCTATGATATCTGACAAAATATTAAGCAAAAATATGAGATATCCCTTTGGTTATAACTTTCCATTACCATCGAATACTGATTCATTGGTTTTTCTTGCGTTTTCTTGAGCAGGGGTAGGGGCTCTGGAGCAAGAGTAGTTCAATGTACCTGCAGAGAATAGCAAGGCACATCTCAATTCACTCACTTAATTTCTCTCATGGCAAATGAAAAGTTTGAACAGATTATCATATAAAAGTAGTAATCCTCTACTTCACCACTTCATAATGGGATTACCATGTCTTGCAAAATTAAGATTAATTATCTTGAAAATTATGCAACTGTGGACTATAATACTAACAGTAATACATTGTGTAAATATTATTTTAATACTTTAGTCCGAGGAACAGGCAGAGAAGATCCAAGTATATCAGCAAAATCTCTATCCCAAAAAGCAAAAAATGTATTCATCTTGGTAAAATTACCACCATGTCATCTCTACCCCCTTTGTTATAGTTAACTCCTAGCTTCTAAACATGTATGATTTAGACCCTTCCACATTGAAGACAATTTCACCAAACACCACCCATCCAAAATAGACACCAAGAAGAGCACATACTGCATAACAATTTGTGATTTTCCATGTGTCACTGAATGTATTAATTCCTTCGAAATCAGCAGATAAAAACAAAATAACAATGAACACAATTTTTTTTTCCTGGGCGAGAGAGTTCTTACAATTGGGAACTATGCAAGGAAGAAACTTTAGGCCAACCGTATCATTAGAAGCAGGAGCTTGCTTCCAACCTGGATCACACTCGCACTCAAAGAAGAAAGTGCTGTTCTTAGAAGCCTTGCAGCTTCCTTTTCCACATTCCACATTTTTGCAGACATCATCTGAACAAAAAAAAAAATCAGCATGCCAAAGCAATTCAGGAATCCCAAGCTACGATTATATAATATAAAAAAAGGAACTGGAGAAGACCCTTTAAATGAAAAGAGAATAAATCAATAATACTTTGCTTATCAGAAGAAAAAAACTAAAATAAAAAACAAATATAGTAAACAGATTATTAAAGAAGTACGAACCAAAGATGGGAGAAAGCAGAGGAGAAAGGAAGTCAGTTGAAGCTGAAAGAGGTTGCAGTTGCAGTTGCAGAAGAAGAAACCCAACAACAAGAGCTGTGACTGTGACACTCGCGAAGGCCATTTCAAAATTCAAACAGTCAAAGAGTGTAAGAGAAAAACAAAGCTAAGATTTGGGTATTGTGCTGCTGTATACTGGAGTATATATAAATGAGTCGTGTTGTGGGCAAGTTTGAAAATGATCCGAATTGATGGGGGGAACGTGGCTCCATTTGAGCACTGTGGGTCGTTGGAAGTTGAGTCTTTGACTCACATTTCTACACCATGTTTATGTTTCGGTCTTACCAATTGTGCTGCTCCGCGTAGTGGTAACAACCGTATCCTCAAGTTTATTGGTCTTGCAACCGCCCAATGTTACCGTGTACATCATCATGTGTTTGATTAATGTTCACGTCGACAAACTTGGATAAAGTCAACGGTAGAGTGGTATCACATCCTTCTTAGAAATGAGCCACCTATTCGGGTGGTAAATACATTTTTTTTAATTTAATTAAAATGAAAAAACTTTTGACAAAACTGCCCCTTAATATTATGTGTGTAATGGGTCCAAGAGAAGAAGAAGAAGAAACGCCTCCACCACCACTATTCCATCACCATCCTCTTCACCACCGGCCTCCACGACCACCCTTCCGTTGACGCCTACATTCACCGCGTCTCCACCTCCCACCCTTCCACCTCCTTCCTCTGCTTCCCCCAAATCCCCCTCCCCGCAACCCGAACCCACCAAAGCTTCGCCGCCACCGCCTTTCAATTCATCAAATCCAACGCAGTCAATGTGCAATCCACCCTCACCAATATCTCAAAAACCTCCACCATCAAAAGAGGGGCAGAGGGTAGCGACAATCTGTTAGGGTCCTGACTTTGGCTTCAACCACAAAGGATAAGGATAAAGAGGGATTTGGATTTGGCGTTGAAGTTGTCCTCGCACCCTCTCGACTCTCTCCCTCCCCTGACTTCGGAAACCGCTTCCTCCAAGTCTTCCACCCAATCCTCGGTCTTTTTCACATTCTATTCCTCCTCTACCTGATCGCTCCCTTTGTATTTCTCGTCAACATTCCCTCCTCAGATTTGACAGCCTCTTTGTCGGAAATTCCAGCGTCTTCTTGCAATGCCTCCCTGATCGTTCGGTTTCAAGCATTTCTAAAGCAGGTTATGGCTGAGGCAAATGAAACAAGTACTGAACAGGTATGACAAACAGTAATTTAATTTGGGCATTAGTTTTAATGCCATCCCCATTAATCCTTATGCCACCCTACAATTTTTAAAATCCCAAAATACCCCCTTGACGTAAAAAAAATTATCATTATTTACGCACTTATTGAGTGCAAAAATATGCACTCTTCTTCTCAATTTCGCACCTATTGAGTGAAGGTGCAAGAAACACACAAGAAAGGGGAGTTTGAATTGTGTGACCCATTTTTAAATCTCTTTTCTGAACTTTTGTTTATTAATCACCCGTTTAGAGTTCATTTATTTTCATTACAAGACACTCAAGAGAATAAGTGGGAATGCAAGAGATATTTGACAATTATTGAGGGTTAGATATTTGTTTGTTAATTGAATCTAATCATGATGACGTAAACAAAAATGCAGCGAGTAAGCAGTAAAGCATTAAGGTAAAGCACACATAGTTTTTATCCTGGTTCACCCCCATAATCGACAGGGCTACATCCAGTCCTTGGCTTCACCAAGATTTTTACTATTTCAACAAATAGTACAAGTATTATCAAGGACTTCTCCCAACAAGTATTCTAAGGACTTCTCCTATCAAGTATTCGAAGGACTTCTCCTTACAAGTATTTGAAGGACTTCTCCTTACAAGTATTTGAAGGACTTCTCCTTACAAGTATTCTTAGGACTTCTCCTTACAAGTATTATCAGGACTTCTCCTATCACCTTTTCAGGATTTTTCTTTTCTACAATAATCTCTTCTTGATAAGAGTGGGTAGAAAAAATGAAGCTTAAAGAACAGAGAGATTATAAGCAAGCTGATCTCTTGTCCTAAGTTATGTGTGTAGAGTATGATGAGAGTAAAACTCTATAAGGTTTCTACACACATAAGCAACTCAGCTCAGGTTGAGATATGACTTGAAGTTTCCTGAGCTGAGACCAAGGTTGCCTTGGTCTTTGGACGAACTAGATTGAGATGTGTACAATTTAGTTCTAGTCGCCGAGTTGCTACGGGAGCAGGGTTCTCTATATATATCTTCAGTTGAAGATCCTTGTTCTTCCTTCACAGAAGGAGAGAAAACCTGCCCGAAGTGCTTCGTCCTCTCCGGGAAGCACATAACGGCTAGTTCTGCATCTCTCAGCAGGCGTAAGTCACGATCAGAGGCTTTTCTGCAAGCGTAAGATATGATCTGGAAATCATCAGTTCGTCTGGGTTGATGTCGTCTGGCTCCATGCTGAGTGAGTAGCTTTGAGCTTATTCCTTCAGTATTTAATGCGTAGAGGAATAGCAGTGTAGCTTGCTTTGACCATTTTGCCCCAGTGCTTGACAGCTAATGCTCATCACGTGCCTTGGCCAGATTTTTGAATTTCGATTGTTGAGAGTGTACGATGCTCAGAGATTCTTGCCGTTGATTTCGTGATGTCAGCTTGATTTTAGGAAAAACAGAGAAGTGGTGGGACCAAGGAGTACTGGATTAATTATGTCCCATCTTTCTTTCTGTGATTGCCAGAGCTTGATAATCGTGCAGACGAGGAAGGAGGTAATTACTCAAATGAATAATTTCTTTAATACTTCTGTTGACTTGATATTCTTGAAGAACGTACTTATTGACCTTTGTATCTTTGGCGCGATTTATACCTTGGCAGACGGATTCTTCCATTTAACTTTGGCGAACGCAGTCTCCATTGAATGCCTTAAGTTCCGTCATTGAGTGGTTAGCATTACCAAACGAATTTCCTTCAGTCAGTTCTTCTTTAAGGATCAGAACATTCTTTTCTTAGAGAAATGAATCCTTTCTTTCTATTTGTTCTTCACTGAAGTCCTCCATCTGAGAGAGTTGATCCACAACTCCTTTATATGATGCTAGAGAGGCTTCGAGGCAGAAGGAGTCTCTTCAAGGCTATTATGCTCTTTCACCTTTAACCAATACAGTCTTCCTATTTGATCTTTGTAGATTCGGGAGGCGGACTGATTCAGGTGTATCAAGTAGGCTTGATTTTGGGTGTGCAGACTTCCATCAAGTAACCGAGAGAAAAGACGCTGGTCACTTGAAGCTGTTGATTTATCTCTCTTGATTTACCGAACAGACTTGTACTTGAATATCTTTCTTTCTTGCGCCATCGGACTGTCTTATACGAGAAAGCTTTTCTACGTATATTCTTGATGTTGTTTCCTTCGAGGTGACCGGACGAACTCTTATGGCGAACTGATTTTCTTGATAAGGCAATGATATTCATTCATTCCTTTCAAAGATGATTATTCATGTATATGATAATTTTCACTATGTTAGGAGCTTCATCTTTGACATCATTAAATTCTAAAGAAATTGTTAATTATCAAAATATAATAATTCGTTTAATTATTTGATTCTAACATTGAGTGCGAAAATGTGTTTTATTTTCTAATGTTTGCACATTTGAGTGCGATTTTTTTTAAAAAAATTAATTTGTTTCAGAATTGATTATGTAACGCACTCATGAGTGCGAAAAAAATCATTTTTTTCTAAATTTCGCACCTTTGAGTGCGAATTCGTATTTTTTTTTTAAAAAAAATATTTTTTCTAGAACTAATCATGTGAAGCACACTTGAGTACGAATAAAATCATTTTTTTTCTAAATTTCGCACCTTCGTGTGCGAATTGTTTTTTTTTAAAATTATTTTGTATTATGTGACGCACTTATGAGTGCGAATAAAATTAATTTTTTTTATAAATTTCGCACCTATAAGAGCGAAACAGAGGCTGCGTCTGCTCAATGAAGGTTGATTCGCACATAATAAGTGCGAAAATTATACGCACTTATTAAGTGCGAACTTAAAACGGGGTAAGAGGATATGTTAAGAATGAAATTAGTTTTTAAGGGTATTTAGGTAAAATACTATCAAAATGGGTGGCATAAGAATCAATAGGGGGTGGCACCAAAACTAATGCCCATTTAGTTGTGTGGCACTTAAATAATGGTTGATAGTTTCAGCTTTATAATTCTTATTTAGCATATTAATGTAGAACTTTTATTCTAAGTTTGAATTTGAATTCAGCATTGATATGTAACCGCTATTGTGATAACAGTCTTTTAAATTTGCATTCCTATTAATTAGGATTTAGTTGTTATATTGTTGTATATTGATAGAGTAAAGCTATTGAATGTAGGAAAACACTGAATTGTATTATAGAAACCTAATCCAAATTCGGGAAATAGAGAGAAAGAATACAGGACTGTTGAGAATTCGAGAGCTCAAACCTCTCCCAAAAGTACTCCAGACTCAACTGCCTCTAACAATACTAGAACTGTCTATTTATATCAGAACTGTGAACCCCCTGACTCAGTTAAACTAGCTTAACAGGTTCAGGTAGACAATTCTAATGCCAGCTGGCACAATTATCTAACTAACTAACCCTTCTTCCCCCTCATTTGATAGACCTTACTAACAATTGGCCTAACTGGTGGACTATCAGTGTACAATTGTAGTGTTTTTGAAATAATTTAATCTCAGTGTCATTTCAATTTGTTTTGCGCTGAACCTTGTGCACTGACGGTTTGAGAAATAATCTTAGAATATGTTGCATAAATGGAAGCAATGTTTGTAGTAGGATGATTTGCTTTTACTTATTTGTATAGAAAATGACTATGAGAGTTTCGTATAAGAGTTTTTAATAACAAATTAGATTGTATTGATATATTCAAATTCCAATGAATTGTTTTGTTGGTAAATGGACTGGGAGTGGCTCATCCTAATTTGCTCAATCTACAAGCTTATATATTTTATGTAGTGGGTTTTCAGTCCTATAGTGGGTTTCCCCCTTTTTCTTGGGGGAAAAGCAAAAGAGGTGGTTCCAATTAATGTAGATCGGAGAGGACCATTAGAGGTGTAGCCTCTCCAAAAATTAGATGCTGAACTTCAACAGGATGCACCATTCCATGACTGATCTTTCACGTTGCTCAACCATTTCAGAAGTGAGACTGATTTTAATACTACAATTCTACGGACCAGCAAAAATCACTTCAGTGCTATCAATGGCCTTTTGTAGTTTTTCCTATCTCAGTGTTTCTAAAATGGATTCTTATTGGTTCTTTACAGGTTGGAAACTAATCCAAGAAGAATTCCTGAGGTCAGAGCAATACTACGAGGAAGTTGCCGGAATTTCAACTACAACGGGTTATTCTTCAGAGGCATATCTAAACAAGCTTTTATTTGACATGATTGAAAAGATTCAAACAAAAGAACCTGCTTTTGTCTTGGTGAAATAAATTGGGTAATTTTCTTTCCATTTAGTTTAAAAGGTTTACGAAAGAGAACAATATGGAAAAGTATAAATCACTTAGGGCCCGTTTGGTGGTTAGGATAGGATAAGAACATGATAGGATAAAAGATTGGATAAACACAGGATATGATAAGAGCAGGATAGACTCTTATCCTATCCTGCGTTTGGGTGGACAGGATATTGATAGGATATGATACAAACAATGAAAAATGTATCAAATTTTCCTTGAAATAAAAAATGCATAATATTTTTAAAAATTTAATTTTCTAAATAGTTTTTTTAAAAAATGATTATTCTATTAAATTTAATTTTTTTACATTTTTATAAATAGCTTAATTTTTAATATTGTTGTTGTTTTATGACAATGTTGTCTGTATTATTCTTGTTTATTTTCGAGTTAACTCTCTCTGCTTGTTGTTTGTTGCTTGAGCGCTTAACGCCAGAGATGTACAGCGCAAATGAGGTTCAAGAAGGAAGATCTTGAAGTCAGAACGAGATGGTGGAGGAGGCTCGAAGAATTGGAGAACTTTGTAAAAGATTGTTCTGTTTTTCCGCTGCTTTGATTTTAGCACTTGTAGTGCAACTTTATTTATTTTGAAATTCCTCTTGCTGTTTTGTGATGTTTAATAATCTATTATGGGTTGATTATTAATTATAAATATTTGAGAGTCGTTTTTACACTTGAGTGTTTTGAGAGGTTTTTGAAGTTTAAATTCCGCGTATTTACTATGTAACCCTCAACCCAAAATTGGGGTGTTACAGTTGAGCTAAGCCCCGCTAACGTGGGCCAAAGCCTCAAAATGACAGAACAATGAAAGCAAAAATAAAGGGCGTGCGGGTCACACACGTGACTCATAAAATAAAAAAGAAAGCCTTGGGGAATAACCAAGCACCTTGAAGCCTTGGCCGCCCTAGCAACATAAGACCAAGCAAAAAATAAAGCCTCGCCACGCGAGCCAAGAGATTAAATCTCGCCACGCGAGATGAAACCTTAAAGGAATTGAGTTATGGTACAATATTAAAAGGGCGAGCGTATTAGAGCAAGTGCCTCAAAAAAAAGGGAAGAAAAGAAAAAAGAAGGAAAGAAAAAAGAAAGGTCTCGCCAAGCAAGTTGAGAACAAGTCAATTGAAACAAGAGAAGAGATGAAAACACAAATAAAAGATGGCGAGTGATGATTGATGTGTAAAATGGTTTAAACACCACTTAAAACTTCGGGTATTCATCAATCTCGAAGTAGCATACCTGCCGAAAAGAGGTTACGTGAAGTATTGAATCATTATTTTGAGAACTGATGATTATGTTTGTAGTTGAGAAATACATAGAACAGGTAACAGGACAAGGAAAGTGACATGGAGATATAGCTAGGCGAGTGACTCCACTCCAACTTGGCGAGTCACTCTCCACCAGACTCACACACTTTGCAGATTGGCGGTCACTTTACAATATGGCGAGCTGTTCAATATTTGGGGACTTGAAGGCACAGTGGACTTGTGGACTGGCTACGACTCTCGTCAGGCAAGCGACTTCCTTCCGGCGAGCCACCACGCACCTGATGACCACTTGACGAGTCATTCCACGCTAGGCGTTGTATTTTGGCGGCTCCATCTGTTGTCTATGTACCTTTCATGCCATATTGGCGATGTATTTATCCTCCACGTCGTAGCCTTAAGTGACTCATTTCTCTATAGGATGTTGTACTCTTTTTCCTTCACTAGGTTTTTATCCCATTGGGTTTTTCCTAGGAAGGTTTTAACGAGGAACATTCTATAGAGATGTCCTCCCAAAGGAAGCGTTGGTTAGGATTCCATGGGGAGCGCTCTATGAAGAAACACTTTGTCTTCATGCTTCAAACTCGGTGCCTTGTGGACTTGTGGACTGGGCGAGCCCCAGAGGACATGGTGACCTCTTAAAGACACACTTCGTCTTCATGCTTCAGACTCAGTGCCTTGTGAACTTGTGGACTGGGCGAGCCCTAAAGGACATGGCGACCTCTTAAAGACACACTTCGTCTTCATGATTCAGACTCGGTGCCTTTTGGACTTGTGGACTAGACGAGCCCCAGCTGGCGAGGCGACCTCCCTCAAAATAGCTACGGCTATGGCGAGCAGAGGGTCCAATTAGATGAGTCGCCCAGCGACCCCCTTTTTAAACATGTTGTAAGGGCTTTTGGGCCGAGAAATATGAGGCCAAAGGCCCATTAGAGAGATATAACTAGGTTTTCTCCCCTCCCCTATAAATAAGGGGTCATTCTATTGTAAAAATGGACTTTTTCCATCACTTCTATACTAAGGTGGCTAGGTTATTAGGAGAGTTTCTCTCCCATGACGAGAGCTCCGATCTAGCCTCCATTCTTCACCAAATGTTGATTCTCTTGGTTCCTATATTCGGTTGGAGAGATGGAAGAGAAAGAGAATATGAATGTATTATTACTTGTGATTAATTTGTTATGGATATTCATTTGTATTTAAGAACCTACTCATTAATTCTTAATTATGTGGGAAAGTCAAACTCGGAAGGGTTAAATATGTTTTTGGTCCCTCTACTTTGAGCGAGATTTGGTTTTAGTCCCTCGCCGGCGTAAAGGTGGATTTTAGGCCTCAGACTTACATTATTGTTTGGTTTTAGTCCCTGCCGGAGTCAGCCGTTGACCACCGTGCTTATGTGTCACGGCAGATCCTACGTGGCATAGGCCACATCATTTAATGAGTACACGTGGCTTTTTATTTTTTTTTTTGCATTTATTAATTAATAAACTTAAAAAGAAAAAAGAAAAAAGGAAATCAGAGAACAACAGCGTTTCTTCTATTGCTGCTTCTTCTTCTTCCTTTTCTTAATATTGTTCTTCCGTTCCAGCCATTCTTCTTCTTCCACAATTCCAGCAATTCTTCACCGTTAACAACAACAATAGCATCCCCAACCAAATATGTGAAAGAACACAAAAAAAATTCACAACTTTCTTCAAGCAACCAAATAGCATTCCCAGTAAATAAGAGTAGCGACTAATTTCAAGATTCAAAAATCTTCACATTACATTTTGAAATTTCAAGATCTTCACAGTACATTTTCAGAAAATGAATTTCAAATCAATCCATAATTTATCTAGAAAAACAACAACAACGCCGTCGTGGATCTAGCAGATTCTGACAGAAGCGGAACGGTACATCTCCTGAAAAAAAAATCAAACAAATAAATTAAAAAAAGAAAGCAGGGAAAAATGAAGTGGTAGCAAATCGGAAGCGGAACGGTTGCTCTGATCAGATCCTCGCCATCGTCGATGTCCACGAGGCGGCGGAGAAGCCTCTCACAACCACCGCATCCACCACCACCAACAACCGCAACAACGTCAATTTCTACGCCATTCTCCAGGTGGATCACCGCGACTCGCAGGACCTCAACCTCATCAAGAAGCAGTACCGGTGGCTCGCGCTCTTGCTCCATCGACGCACCCTGGAGCCAGCAACCCACTACTATCATGACATGAATCGTCCTCTTCCAACTCAGCTGCCATCAACATCGCCGCCGCAGATCGACCCTGGCGAGACAAATTCCAGAAACCCCAACCAAAATACCCAAACCCGTTGAGAGAAAGAAAGGGTTCTCCACTCCGGAGACCAGATTGACACAGAGAAGAGGCAAATGACCCATTTTGTTCTCCAACACCACCTCAAACCACCAGGCGAGTTCGCCGATCTGGGAGATTTGGGCTCCGATTTTGAACCACCCTTTCCTCTGCATGGCTCCAATCTGGGGTGGTTCCTTCTCTATTGAGTTTTGGATGATGGAGCTCGCAAATTTGGGAGATTTGGGCTTCGATCTTACAATGGTTTGGTAGGTGTTGGTTCAGTTCTTTCATGGTGGAGAGAGATTGAGGTTTTTATGAAAAAGAAGAAGGATGATGAGGAAAAGTGAAGAATGATGAATCTGGAGGAAGGAGGATATAGGAGGATGAAGGGAGGGTGAAGGGTAGAGGATTGATTTAGATTTTGGGGTGTGAGTGAGATGAAGAGCATGATGAAGATGAAACGTGAATGAAGATGAAACGTGAATGGAGATGGAAGAAGAAGTATTTAATTGTTTTTTATTTTAAGTAATGATTTTTAATAATTAGTAGTTAAAACTGAAAAAATATAAAAGAAAAAATTCCAGGTCATTTCAATAAATGATGTGGCACTGCCACGTAGGATCACCGGCGACACATGGGCACGGTGGTCAGCGCCACCACTCTAGCAGAGACTAAAACCAAATCTCGCTCAAAGTACAGGGACCAAAAACATATTTAACCCAACTCGGAATGCCTTAGTTAGAGGTTGAGTTATGTCGGCCAACTTGATATATATATACTTAGCTTTCAAGTTTCAACTGAGGCACTGCACTGGCTTCTTATTTCCCAACAACGAATTCCTCATCAGTTCGACACATTCACCAGATTTCGCAGAGCCACTAATTAACAAATATCATCCTGATGCTATGAACTTAGGATGAGCCAAGCGAATAGGGCTGTGATTGATGCAAAGATCATAAATAATGATGGTGGTGATGAAATTGGACAGTGGCCTTTAAGGTTGAAAATAGGGTATGTGATCTGTGCATGATTGAGGAGGCAATGAGTATAGAACCAGATTTGGTTTTGTGAGCGTCGGTTATGGATTACGCCAGCTGCGTGTGCATGAATATGGCATGTCACGAGCGAGGGGTACCCACCGACCCTACTGAAGACAATGAACCTTTCATTTTGGACTTTCTCTCGGATAAAGATTGGTAGACATCTAAAGGGCCACTGGATAGAGATAGAAAGAGAGGAGAGATAAGTGATAAGTGTGATATATGATGTGATGTAGTTGAAAAGAGAGATAGAGAGAAAAAAAAGATGTCCAGAGGTGTATGTACTATTAGGTGCACACAAATCATTACCCATTTCTCTCACAATTATTTGGGGTCTCAAAGTCATGCCCTATGGCGCCGAATTATAAGGCAAAGAATAACAAGCAAGTGCTAAAGGCCAAACGCCAAAAGCTTGGGCTTGGAACTTATACAAACACAAGGGAATCATGACCTTCAAAACTGAGGTGGTCTTGTACTTCTGCTCGGGCTATGTTCCCTTATATATTATTATTATTATTATTATTATTATTATTATTATTATTATTATTATTATTATTATTGTTATTGTTTCGTCCCATTAAATTACCACACAATTTCTTTGAGCTTTTCACTTTGTTGTTGTACTAACTGTTCAATCTTTTTTGCTCTCCCCATCACCCAACCCTTTCCCCCCTCTGTGGTGAATAATGGAACAGGATTTGAATAGTACTCATCCTGGCCCCTACAATGGGTAGCTAGTTCTTCTTTTCATAAACAACTATTCAAAAAATAGTTTTTACCAACTTGTTTAATTGGTTGTACTTTTGAAGAAAATAAATTTGTTGGAAACTGTTTTAGAGAAGCATGGCACAAAACTAGTTTTCAAAATTAATGTATTTTCTTTAAAGGAAAAATTGAACTTTTGTGAGTAATGATTTATTCACACTCTTCTTATTCTTTCATTTCAATTCCACTTATATTTCTTCACTTCTGCTGCAAACACAAGAGAGCACTTAAACATTGAAATACAAGGATCAAGAAGGATAAAGAAGCATGGAAGATGATAAAAAAAGATCATAGGCTAAATACAACTGAAGAATTTTGAAGAGCCTAATTTGCATGATCAAGAACCAACTCTGGACAATAATGGTTCAATTTTTTTGCACTATATGATTGGGCTTCTTAGATATAATTAAGTTCAGAATTTTTCTATTTTTATTTTAATATTCATATTTACTTTTGGGTGAAATTTCTGAAGGCTTTTTGTATTTCTCCCAAGTTGGATTTTAGTATCTTTTATGAGTCATTAAGTTATTATTATGATTAGTAGGTTTTAGTTAAGGTTTCAATGCTAGTGGATATAATAATTACTTAGTTGTTAGTGGGGAAAGTAAATATTTGGTGGAATAAGTAGTAGACCACTAAGTCCGTACAATTTTGAAGATCAGATTTTGAATTGGGAATTTGTTTCCTTGTTAGAGTGGATTCTCTTTTGGGTTCTTCAGAAAATCATTTACCGATCTTATCAAGAAATCCTTTTCTTGTGGCGATCTTCATTTGTCTTCGATCTTCATTTGTCTTATCAATCTCTGATTGTGGTGTCTTCCCCCATCCATTTTCTTTCCTTCTTTTTCTTTTCAATTCTGTCCAGTTTTTGAGTCAGTTTTCTTCTGGTAATATCTCAAGTTTTACTTATCCTTTTTCAATGTTTCTTGAGTCAAAATCGTGTTTTAGAAAGTCATCTTTCACCTCATTTTGAAATCACCCAATTATGAGTTTTCTATCCCATGTTATGTCGAAGTCCTTGTAAGGAGCGAAAATTCAAGAGGCTTAGGGGAAATCTCATCATTTGGTATCAAAGCTAGTTATTAGGACTGGTTTTCGGACACTCTTCATGGTTTCATATTGGAGACACGACCAGATTAAGAGGCTGCAAAAACAATAGCTGTGCAAGGCTGTCTAGTAAGTGAAAAAAATTACTTGAATTTTGTTGAGGTTGTAGAGACTGAGCTTGAGTTTTGAGAATAAAAAGGAAGAAAAAAATAGAATTGGAATTTAAAAAAAATTGGAAGCTTGAACATTTGAAGGAAGAGTGATACTAAATATTAGTTTTTTGAACTTATTGTTATTGTCTCTTGTTTGAACCGTGAATTCCTTGTTTTCTAATTAGCCTTCCTTTAATTTGGCTTCTTTTCTTTAAGGTTTTGCCTATGTTTTGTATCTTGTTCTGATCACAGAGGGCGTATCCCATCTATTTTTGTCATGCAAATTCTCTTATGAGGTGTGGATGAAATGCTACTTGTGGCTGGAAATCTATTCAGTTCTGTCGTGTGATTGTGAAGCCCACCTATTGCAGCAGGATTCTGGGGCAGAAATAAAGCTCAAAAATTTGTGGTTTGCTTGTAATTGTAGTATTTGGTTGCATAGAAACTCAATTGCGTTTAAGGGGAGCCAACTGAATGAGAAAGTTGTTCTAGAGATGGCTAAAGTCAAGGCTTGGACATGGCTTCGAGCTTTGTCGAAGAACTTCAGGAGATCTTTTCAGGAATGAATTAGGGAGCCAGTGTTATATATCCGATATCTAATGGCTAGGAATTACCTAGAGAAACTACATTAAATTGTAATTATTTGAGTTGGGAAGTGGAGAGTCAGAGACGAAACAAACATGTCGATCAAGCAAAGACTTCCAAACCTGATACGCACTCTCCGCAAGGAACAACCTCTCAAGCCTCAAAACCATGCCTTGCCTTCTCTCCGTCGCGCTTTCTCTCTGTACGATCAGATCAACCTCATTGACAAAGTCCCCGATGACCAGCTTCGCTTTCAAGGGTATAATGATACGGGGTTTACTGTAAATGGGGTTGAATATGAAGGAAGCTTGCTTTGTGTTGGAAATTTGCTCTTGTCGTGGAAACACAAGAAGTTTTCAGAAATCTCTGTTGATAGCTTGTCACTCTTCCAAATTGTTCGCCCTATTCCAGAGATATTGATTCTTGGCTGTGGAAGGGACATTCAGCCTGTAGATCCTGAACTTAGACAGTTTATTCGGTCTACTGGCATGAAGTTAGAAGCTGTTGACTCGAGAAATGCTGCATCAACATACAACATACTGAATGACGAAGGTCGTATTGTGGCTGCTGCGCTTCTTCCACATGGAGTTTCTTCGTAGCCACCACTTCCTCCAATGTTCACGTCCATCCCCAGTATAATCTTTAAGCCCAAATCATTGAGAAATGCTTTGATTTTCCATGTAGAAAGTTTTGACATATCACTCGGACATTGTGAATTAAGCTTAGAAGAGAGCTTTGATGGGTGCTGACATTTGCAAATGTAATAAGGATAATTACAATATATAGACTTCAGCTATTTACAGATCCATGCAAGTTTGGCTTCTAATTAGTGGCTGTTTGGTTTTAAAAAAAAAAAATTGTAATTATTTGAAATATTGTAGTTAGAATTGGCTGTAATTGTTATTTCCAGGCCTGTGTTTGTAATTTGGTTGGTACCGCTCCTAGCTCTAGTTGAGGTCTCACAACCCGATTGCAATTGCTGTAATTGTTTGGGCAGTTGCTTGTGCTTCTTAATATCATGTTTTTTTGGCTTTAAAAGAAAACGAGAAAGTAAAATTTTCAGTACGAATAAGATTAAATATTAACAAGAACATAGAAAAAATGTTTGGACGGTCACGTTACATCCAATTTATCTTCAGTCATTTTTACTCTAAATCAATAAACAACATTACGTGAGATATTAAGAGCAACACACGATGTGTGAATCATTAATTTTCCGTTTGCAGTTAAGGTGGAAATTAAAAAATTAATGGGCTATTCAACTTCATGTTCACATGGACCAATAATATTATGTTATTTATTTTTTTATTTTTACATTATTTTTTAATTTTAATTATAGAACAATCTTACTAATTGATGTGAACATAGGGTTAAATGACCCCAACTAATCATGGAGTCATTTAGCCAACCCCATAAAAATAAGGGCAATAGATTTCGCACCCCCACCACTAAAATTGACACCCCAAGTAATTTTCCATAATCCCCAAAATGCCCTTAAACACTTTTAACCCCCCACCCCCCTCCCCTCCTCACTTTTCTGAAATACAGAACCCGAAAGAAACCTCCCTCACCCAAAGCTCTTCGTCTTCCTCCTCTTCTCCTT